>CM023861.1:31049492-32521059 GCA_013389735.1 Phaseolus lunatus
CTCTCTCTCTCTCTCTCTCTCTCTCTCTCTCTCTCTCTCTCTCTCTAATTTGTTCTAAAATAAATTCTTGTTTGGTCTTGAAAAAGTGGGGGGAAATATATGTCTTGTAGATCCATATTTAATTTAGGAATCCAAAAACACACTTATATATAGATTGGACAATTGAGAGGTATGTTACAAATTTTTGAAATCATTTTCATTGTCTAACTTGGAAATTAATCCATTATAACAAATTTTTGAAATCATTTTCATTGTCTAACTTGGAAATTAATCCATTATAACTACAAATTGTACTATATTTAAGTTGTACAAAGGATAGTTATAATTAACTTAGTACAACATGAAAGATTTTCAGATTGCTTAATTTGAAAGATTTTTTTAGTGCATAATATGAAAAAACTTTAAAAACCAAAATTATAAAATAAAAAGGGTAAAGTTATCATTTTAAAATAAATGGGGTTCTTGAAGTAATTACCTCATTTTGAAGCTTATAAACATGGATCATGGAATGAGCCAATAGAGTAACCCAAGTTGGTTATATTTTAGGCTATTTCTTTTTGTACCCTATAGTTTCCATATGCATCCATGGAGGTGGTTAAAAGATTAAACTATTTCCTTAATGTTGTCACCCTTCCTATCGTTGCCACTTGCTATCATGTCATCCTTATTTATATATTGTGTTACGGATGGACTGAAGGAAGAAAATGTTTCAAATTATGCAATTTATAAATCATTTTTTTTCATAAAAAAACTTTTAAATTATGTAATCCAAAAAATACTATCAGATTTGATTCTTGAATTGTACAATCTAAAAGACTAATGATTCCACAATTCAGAAATTTTTAGATGACTTCCAAATTATCTAATCTAGAAAAAATTTCACGCAAAAAAATATTTCTAAATTGTATAATTTAAAAGTTTATTTTTCATGTAAAAAATAACTTATAAATTGTATAACTTAGAAGTAAAAAAGGTTTTAATATTCCACATTCCGAAAACTTTTTTCATGAAAAAAATAACTTCTGGAATGTGTAATGTGAAAGCAATTTATTCATAAACCAAAAGAATGAAGAGCGAATTTTGATATTTATAAAGGTGCTGAAGAAAAGAAAATTGTGGGTGCAAAAAGAAATTCCCATATTTTATTTTCTGCATATGGACTTTTGTTTGGTCAACAACAGTTTCCTCTGAGGCTGTTTCTTCCTGCACCCCCATTTTTTCTTCTTGTACACTCACCCTCTTATGCAAAGACAAAATTACCCTTATTAATTTTTAAAATCCCAAAATTACCCTTAACCTAATAAAACCCTAAAAACTGGAAGTGGGTGCCGTTTGTCAAGGCAACGTCTTCTTCCTTGGGTTGACAGCGGCGCTTTGCAGTTCAAGTCATTCTCCTTCCAAATCTAACATTTCTCTCTTGTGATTTAGAGTGTTGTTGACAAAGGTAAGTAAAGTTTCATGTTTTTGGATTTGCACATCCGTTTTTGTCATGGATTCTTGTTTCCGTAAACCTTTTTTCACATTGCATATCACAGAATCCGGTAGAATTTCGGATTTGTAGATTCGGTAGTTTCCTAGATTTGTGGATCCGGTAGTGTCCCGGATTTGTGGATTCGGTAGTGTTCTAGATTTGTGGATCCGGTAGTATTTCGGATTTGTGGATCCAGTAGTGTTCCGAACTTATGGTTCTGGAATACTAATTTACTGCTATTTCATGTATTTCATGTTTGTCTTGGCTCAAATTAGTAAAGTAGAATTATATTATATCGAACTAGAGGAGTTGTGGGGTTGGGTTAGTATGCACTCATTCATTAGTTTGTAATTTGGTTTAACTTGAATGGTGTAATTGAACAAAAATGGTGAAGACTAGGGGAGGAGGTTCACAAGGTGATCGTCTACGTCTCACAACCTCTGTTAGAAGAAGAAGAAGACATGTTAATGAAGATGAAGAACATGTTGAACATGAAGATGTAAAAGATGTTGATGTTGAACCTAAAGAAGCTGAACCCCAAATGGAGGTGGAGAATGAAGACGCACCTGAAGTAGAAGGTGAAGGTTATCCTGGAGGTCCACGGGATGGGACATTGTTGACAGGTTATGAAGACCGTGTGGCCATGCAATTATGGAATGGTGTGGTAAGTAAATATGTTGTAATATGATACTTGTTCATTGTTAATTTGACATGACTTTCATTCATTAAATTGTATATTTTATATGATTTTGGTTGGTTAAATTAGGATCGAGGAGAGTTAAAATTGGTGTCTCATGGCCGAAAAATGAATAAGATGGGTGCTCCTCATCCTCGGATACTACCTGCAGTGGAGTTGTCAGGTTTAGTTGCATTTGTTAGGGCAAGCTATGACATGATAGACAAAGGATTGTTGTGTGCCTTTGTAGAAAGGTGGCACCAATAGACAAATTCCTTTCCTCTGCCTGTAGGTGAGTTGACCATTACATTGGATGATGTGTCGAATTTGTTGCACCTCTCAATTATGGGATAATTCTACACATACCCGAGCTTGGATTCAGCTGTGGCGACCGATTTGCTTGTTGATTCACTTCGTGTAGATCGGGGAGTAACAGCTGCTGAGACTCATTATTGTTGGGATGGACATGTGCGTCTAAGCTGGTTGAGGGAGATGTATGAGGACGCATGTACTAGGAGACAATGGACTGTGGCTGCACGGGCATATTTGCTACACCTAGTAGGTTGCACCATCTTTGTAGATAAGAGTGCTACGTCAGTTAATGTATCTTACTTGGGATTATTTATAGATTTAAGGCACACCGGAGGATACTCGTGGGCAACAGCTGCTTTGACCCACATGTATGAGTAGTTGGGAGATGGTTCCTATGCAAATACTAGACAGTTAGTTGGGCATGTCATGTTATTTTCATCGTGGATATATGAGCACTTTCCGAGTATTAGGCACCGACAACTTCGGGATGACTATGTTGAGGACCAGCTGTGGTGTATGAAATATGTGGTCGGGAGTAGGTTGTCCACACTTGCCTAAGTTCGGATGCAATTAGATGCATTTGCCTGAACATGTACTCAAACAGTTTGGATATATACAGTGTATCCCTAGTCACCCAGCTACCATTCATCATGGCGATCCATCCACAACTGAGATCGACCATCGATGGTTAGATTATAATGCTAACCTCGTACAGGATGCAATATTAGCAGCTGATGTTGGAACTTGTGTTCCTGCATATTTCGAGTGGTTCCGGTCTATATCACACCCATATATCATCCAGACGACTGAGGATAATCGACCTTCGGTGATTACCCCTTATGGACGAAGTCAGGACGGGAATAACACTATCTCTGAGCATCCCGCAGTGGTAAGAACTTATTACTTGCTTATTTAAATAATACATGCTCAATTGCAATCAATGTAATTTGTTTATAATTGTAGGGTCTTTGTAGAAGAATAACATCCACCTTGAAGTTGATTATAGATGATGATCATCTATCTGAGGATTCACCTGCATGGGAAGGGACACAGACAACCTTGATGCTAGCCTGATCAGCCACCGAGGACATGTCTGTGTATGTCCGCAGACGACGACACGGACGATGATGATGATGATTTTAGTTGTTGTTATGTTTTGTATTTTCATGAAGAAAGACTTAGTTTATGATTTTGAATTTGATAAATGAACACTTTGGTTATGAAATTAGACAATGAGTACTTCCACATATATAATAGTCAGAATGTTAACATATTCATTTATGAATGCAATTACAACTATAAATGTCGCCTAATGGACATAATTTGTGTAAACATTTACATCTGACTAGTATAATATGAACACCAAGTTTTGACAATTGGATAGCAATGAGTATACCATAAAATATCTGTTGGTGGAATCGGGCAACCTTTTTGCAACTGAATCTGTTAAAAATTGTAAGCAATGTCATTAATTATGTTTTTGTATGATCCCTAAAATTCATTAACAATGAAGTTTAACAAACCTGAACAAAATGATTTCCATTAACATGTCCAATACAGATGATGCGGTGATGATTAAAATCTGTTGGAAGTTGGGATCTTAATGGAAAAATAGTCAATGATTGTTTAAGAGATAAATAGACAACAATCACATTATATCGATTCGCAATAACGTATCCCATATTCGGTATTGTCATCCACTTATCTGTACTTATCTGCAAACAAAAGAAAATGTAACAAGTTAATCCAACTCATACACCATTTTACAATTAATAACATCGTTAAGAATGAATAGAATTACCATGTGGTTAACTATAAGTGAATTTTTCAAAAATCCATATCGTTCATCCCCGTCAAACAAATCAATATATTCTTGACGCCATTGACAAAGTTCTTTATGCAAGTTCATGCGTACAATAGCCCAGGACTCCTCTCTCATACCTAATAATGCACCAACCGCACGATAGCCACAATGACCGTCAGGCTTAACATCAACAATATCAACAATGTAAGGATGAATTCCCACCAGAAATTGTTGTAGCATTGACATTGATTTGGTCAGAGGAGTATCCGAAATAAATCTCTTGCTACATTTCAAACTAGATGAACTATCATGTTGTGAAAGAATGACATCCACATGTTCAAAGTAAGAAGGAATTCATTTTGTTGATCTATTAAATTTACTCTAACGCCCTTTTTGTGCACCTTTTGTTTTCACTTTCTCCCTAGGAGGACACAAAGATATCTTATCTGGATATGCAATCTCACGCAATTTGGCTTTGATATTAATCTTACTTGCCATGTCAACCTCATTGAACCGATTCATGATGATAACCCACTCTTCTTTGATGGACAACTCTGCTGAAGTATCAACACTTGAAATATCTAAAAAGCTTAATCGTGTCCAAATGAAATGCACTGACTGCAACGGTTTGCTACCCACACTAAAGGAAGCCAATTCACAAGCACAAGGAAGGTCATGAGTGATCTAATGGTGCACCCACAATGAGATTTATCTAAATCAACACATTCAACTTGATCACTCTATTCTGCAATACACTGCAAGGCATATTTCGATACAAAGCTAACCAATTTCTTATATCTTGTTACATTGAAGACATGACTCACTACATGAAAACTCTTTTCAAATGAAGATTTAATTGCATTATGTTGCAAGATGATCATCTTATTAATGGAATCCCAACAACAACATAAGTCCCCCATTGACGTCTCAAGGATCCTCTTTAAACTCCAATGTGCAGCCTCAACCCTGTTACTTGTCGTGTTGCCTAAGTGCATGACTTTATCCGTCCAAGCCTTAACAAACTTTTCTTTATGTGGATTTAACCAAGTACTAATTACATATTCAGTAAATATAGGCCATGGTGAACAAACAACATTAAGTGTCTCCACACGATGTTCATAGGACTCTACATTTTCACAATCAACAATTGCTCCCCAAGATTCCATCACTTGATCCCATGCCTCTTTTGGATGAACAATCATTTTATATTTTGCTTTAACATTTTTATCAATGTGAAAATGACATAACAAATTAATAGTTTCAAGAAACACAACATTTATTGTATTCATTAGAGCAATATCTCTATCACTAACCACAACCTTTGGGTATGAATCAACTCTAAAAAAATAAACATTTTAGCTTCTCAAGTACCCATACAAAGTTATGACGACATTCTGATGCGAGTAACATAAGTGCAACACTAAAGGTCAATCCCATTGAGTTTACACCAACAACTTCAAACAAGGGCATCCTATACCTATTAGTTTTATACGTACTGTCCATCATCAATATAATATTAAAGACATTCAATAGCTTCACTGAATCAGGATGTGTCCAAAATAAATCTTGCACAACATTCGTCCCTTCTTCCAACCTAGACCAATGGACATACATATCTCGCTCAAGTAACATCATCAATTGTTGCATTTCAGTTCTATCACCTCGTACTGATTTTTTGTACATATATCGTGCATTATAAATTTGCTTTATTGTGCTCACATTTTTCTCATTATGCTCTTTCATTGTTAGCAAAATATTTCTAGGCTTCACCGAACTGTCTGTCATGTCCATAAGCATTGACTTCTTAGTACATGTGAACCTACCAACATATGGATGACCAACCAATGTATTTGCCAACTCATGATTATGAGACCCACAAATTAATTTCAATATCCATCCTTCACCACTTTTTACTAGATACCCTCGTTATCTGAAAGGACAACCACATTTCCTAGTTTCACTCTCAGTAACCTGTAAATCCTTCTTATATCGTCTATATTTACCTCCTCTCTCATAACCTAATAATACAAATGTCTTCCTTCCTCGTTGGCCAGTTGAAGTATCCGATCTCAATATCACAATAACAAAACCAAAGTGAAACGCAACTTTTCTAACCCACTTTAGGAGTTCATCCCGAGTATGAAATACCTACAAAAGTTATCATAACAAATTATTTCATTTACTAATTAACAAATAACTTAAACATACTTTACAAACTTAACTTTACCTCATCTGTAGTAAACGCATCAGTACATTCATATCCCTTCAATTTACATAATGACTTCTCAATATCATCATCATCTCACACATCCACCCCATCATATAATTCTTGTTCAAATTCTTCACTACTGTCCATGCCTCTACAAATAAAAAAAAAATCAAACTAAATCATTACATTCCGGATCCATGATTCCATAAGTCAAAAAAATAATTCTGGATCCAACAATCCATAATTCAAAAAGACCATTCTGGATTGAGGAATCCATAACACAAAAAAAACAATTCTGGATTCATAAATCCATTATGCAAGTTATGCATTCCGAATTCAGGAATCCATAACACAAATAAACAATTCTGGATTCATAAATCCATAATGCAAGTAATGCATTCCGGATTCAGGAATCCATAACACAAAAAAACACTTCCAGATCCACCAATCCGTAAGTCAATCTAGGTTTCCAGATTCAGAAATCCGGAACACCCCATCATATGAAAAACACAACTTCATCAATTCCAGATTACTGGATCCAGAATACATTACCGGATCCTGATATCCGGTAACCTTGAAATCCCCATAATCGCCATGCTTCTTAAAAAAAACTTAATGGTTACCTCTACAACCCAAACAATACTTCGGCAACGTTGCGTACTACTCCAGCTTGCTCTGAAAAATTACAAAGACCCTCCACAGCAATTGATATTCAGTGGTGAAGATGAACATGAACACTGACAAAGGATTCACGGTGCCCTTTTCAAATCATAGGTCAAGGTTGATTTTGGTATATTTAAAATTGTGGGGGTGCAGGAAGAAAAATGTCGAGGTGCAGGAAGAAGAAGCCTTCCTCTAATCTTAAGATTTGGATCTCAAGAAAAAAAGGGGCAATTACTTCCTGCACCTGATCAATTGCTTCCTGCATCCAACGTAACTTTTTAAATCCAACTTTGCCCTTGTCACATATTTGCTTATGAATATTAATATCCAGAAGTCACAAATTTGCTTATGGACATCAATATCCGGAAGTCACATATTTGCCTATGGATATTAACATCTGGAAGTGTGTCAGCTTTGCCTATGGATATTGGTATCCAGAAGTGTCAATTTTGCCTGCGGATAATTATGTTCAGAAGAATATTTTGCTTGATTTGTTCTAGATAAAATATCCAGAATGTGCCCCTGCTAACCCCTTTAACTTTTTCTTTGAATCTCATGTGCCCCTGCCAACACATGGCACACATTCGTTGGGGGATAAAAGATCCTGCAAACATCACTCTCTTGGTCCAATTGATTTGAGGAATGTAACCATTTCTTTCCATTGCACTTCCACCTAAGAATTTCCAGAGTGCTTCACCACACTATTGGTTTGCTACTTCAATAACAATTAGGCACATGGTTTCACAATTTTATTTTGTCTTTTCTAGTTGCTTTTGGATTAAAGTCCATAACTTAATTCTTTAAATTTGTTTAGTTTAGTGGGTTTTAATCCAACACTAAAATCATCACACTACCAAAAAAAGAGTTAAGGATGATAGGATTCTGGATATGTATATATGAAAGCATGATAGTGCCTTCCAGATAAAGATGTTCATAGTTAAAGAGTACAATTCCGGATGACAATATCCATAGGCAAACATGACACTTTCAGATACCAATATTCGTAGGCAAAACAGACACTTCCGGATACCAATATCCATAGACAAAGCTAAGATACTTCCAGATGCCAATATCCATAGGCAAATATGTGACTTCCGGATATTGATGTCCATAAGCAAATCTGTGACTTCCGAATATTAATATCCATAAGCAAATTTGTAACAAAGGTAAAGTTGGATTTAAAAAGTTATGTTGGGTGCAGGAAGCAATTGATCGGATGCAGGAAGTAATTGCCGAAAGAAGGTCACGCGGGCCTGGCCCTTTTCCCCACCCAAATATATATCCAGTTCCGTATGAAGAGGGGTAAGTTGGTACTTTAACTCAGTCACCAACAATAAATATACACAGAGAGAAAAATAAATATACACAAAGAAAAGAAAAAAAAAAAGAGAAGAAATATACACGAAGGTTTGGTTCGTCTTTAACCCAGACCAACATCAAAGAAGAACAACCCAAAAGAAGGGAAGGAAGAGAACATATAATAGCAGAGAGAGGAAGCGCGAAGACGGAAGACACTGTTACTAATTACCCTATCTTTCTCTGGCCACAAACCATACTTTTCGATCTTCTTTGTTCTAACGCTTCAAATTCAAACAACAGCTACGCTCGTCTCTCCGATCTATCATATTCTTTCTATCTTTCTTTTCTCGGTAATCTTCTCGTCTTCTTTCCTACCTCTTCCTTTTCTGTTTTTAATTTTCCTTTATATATTTTCGCGGAGTGGCTTCACGCCGTTCGAATCTTAAAGCGTATTTTTTTTCCACGGGAGGTTTCTCGTTCGCTTGCGCGCGCCGATGCGCGAATTATACGCATTTGGTTTGGCTTTGACCCGTTTCGTGCTTGTGTGTGGAATTTAGGGTTTTCAATTGGAGCGAGGATTGAATTGAGGCGAAGCATTTGCAGCATGAGCATCGACAGCCCCGGGCGAGGGGACTGCTAGGGTTTCGAGGTTCTTACGTGGAGGTGAGATTTCATGGGCGATGGAGGCGTCCCGTGCATGCCTTTGCAGTATATTATGGAGAGGTTGCCGAGTTCCGAGAAGACTGTTGTGTGCGGAGGCAAGAGTGGGAATGGCTTCAATTCCAAGTTGTTCAAGTTTGCTGGCAATGAGAGGAGGAAGATGAAGGCGAGAAAGAGTGAATTGGGGTTGGACAGAGTGAGCAAGAGGAGCAGCAATGACGTCGAGAATGGTGGCGAAGTGGAGAAGCAGCAAGAAAAGGTGCAGAAGGAGGAAGTTGAGGAGGGTGAATTGGGCACTTTGAAGTGGCCTAGGACTGACCTGGAAAATGGGGAGTTCGTGCCGGAGATGCCGCCGCCACCCCCACCGAGGAGGGGCGAGATTGAGAACGGGGAGATTGTGAGTGAGAAGTGGAAAGGACGGGAGCTGGAGAAGGGGGAGATTGCTTCTGGGAAATGGAGAAAAGAGGATGTTGAAAGAGGGGAGATAGTTCCTGAGAAGGGTGGTAGGAAAGGGGAAGCTGAGAGAGGTGAATATGGGTCGTGGAGAGGAGTAAATGATGAAATTGAGAAGGGAGAATTCATTCCGGATAGATGGTACAAGGGAGATTATGATAGCAGTAGAATCCGCAGATACCATTCAGGTAGGGACAAAGGGTGGAAAGTTGAACGTGAACGTGAACGTGAACGTGAACGTGAAAGTACACCTTCTGGGAGATATACAGGGGATGATTTTTTTAGGAAGAAGGAATTGAATATTCGTGGGAGTCAGCATGCTAAAAGTTCTCCCAGGTGGGAGGGTGGACAACAGCGGAATGTAAGGATCAGTTCAAAGATTGTGGATGACGAGAAGAACGTTCACAGCAATGGTAAGGACCATGCACGAGATTACACTTCGGGAAGTCGCTTGAAGAGGCTTGGCAATGATACTGACAGCTATGAGCGGAAGCATTCTGCAGATTATGCCGGTTTAAAAAGCCGAAGACTTTCTGATGATAGCGGTCGCCAAGTTTATCCGGAAAACTATTCTCGTCGTTCTGTGGAACGGTCTTACCGAACTAATAATGCTACAAAATTATCGGCAGATAAATATTCAAGTAGGAATCATGAATCTTCTTTGTCTACTAGACAGGTTTATGACAGGCATGGGCGCAGCCCTGGTCATTCTGAGCGATCCCCACGAGACAGAGGCAGGTATTATGATCATAGAGATAGAACTCCAGTACGCCGGTCTCCTTGTGGTCGTGACAGATCTCCCTATAACAGGGAGAAATCTCCACCACATGGTCGGGAGAGGTCACCATATCTGTATAACCGGGAGAAATCCCCCCATGGTCGGGAGAGGTCGCCATACACAAGGAACTGGGACAGAAGTCGTCAGCATGATCATAAATTGAGAAGTCCAACACGAGCTGAGCAATCACCGCCAGATCGAAGTCGGCGACATGATCCTAGGGATAGTACCCCAAATTTGTCAGAAGCATCTCCCCTAGATCAGGCTAGGAAAGACAGTCGTCGTGATTCAAGTTGTAAAACCTTACCAAGTGAAAAACATGATTCCCAGAATTGTTGTAAGGATATTGAGGATAAGCAGACTCAGAGGGATTCAAACTGCTCAAGTACCGAGTCTCAGAATGAAAAAAGTGTGCAAGAAGCCATTAAGTCTGTTGAGAAAGATACCTGCAGTCAACCTTTAAAGGATCACCAGAGTTGCAGCCCAACTGTTACCCACAAAGAATCTCCTCACTCCGAGCCACCTCCTGAGGAGATGCCTTCTATGGAGGAAGATATGGACATTTGTGATACCCCTCCACATGTCCCTGTGGTGACAGATTTGTCATCAGGGAAATGGTATTACCTGGACTATGGTGGTGTAGAAAATGGGCCTGCTAAATTGTGCGACATCAAGGTCCTTGTGGATGAAGGTGTACTAATGTCAGATCACTTTATCAAGCACCTAGATAGTGATAGGTGGCTAACAGTTGAAAATGCCGCGTCACCTTTGGCACCTCAGAACTTTCCTTCAATTGTGTCTGATACCATAACTCAACTGGTAAATCCTCCAGAAGCTCCTGGTAATATCTTGTCAGATACACCTGATATTCTTCAATCTGCTCCTGAGTATCACCAGGAAATGCTAACCCCCTCGCCGCCTCCATTAGTGTGCCCTAGTGACAGTTTGCGTTCATCTGAACTTTTGGAGGACTTCCACATTGATGAAAGAGTTCAAAATCTATTAGAGGGTTATGATGTCACTCCTGAGATGGAACTTGAGGCAATAAAAGGTATTTTATTCTGTCAATAAAATTTTTGAGAGTTTCTTTAATAAAAAAAAGTGAGAAAATAAATCTCAAAATTTGTTGTTAATTTCACCCCCAACCCTCGTCCTTTTTAATATTTCATCATCTTTTTCACCTTTGTTATTATTATCATTTATGCTTGCAGAAGTGTTGCTAATGAATTTTGAAAATGCAAAAGGGGAGGGATCGAGAGACTATGAAGGTACGTAATTGCTTTGTGGTTCTCGTCTGTTTTCATCTTTTTGACTTCACTATTAATTCATGATTTTTTGTGTGATATTTCTTACAAAGATGAGATATTCTGAGAAGTTTGACTTTTTTGGAAGCATTATATATTGTGCTATATTCAAATTATTGGTCCTTTTTGGCAAATTTTCTAATTGTTCTGGTTTTCTTCTATTTTGCAATATTGAGGTTTTTGTTGTTGGAGTTCTCCATTACTTGTGTTTTGTCGTATTGTTGCGGAAAACAGCTTCTTGTTTTCGGTTATGATTGAGCATTGACAAGTGGACCCATTTCTTGATATTGGTAATACATGACTGAGAGCTGATAAATATGTGAAACTTGTACGTGCTTAGCATTGGCAGGCGAGCATTGTAATTTGGAAATAATACTGTTCAGTGTTTAAATCCCGTAGGGGCGAGTAGTGGTCTGCTCCAAAAACTTTAGCCAGATAACAGTTATTTTGAAATTTTTATATATTTAATGTAATGTATATTATATACAAATATATTTACAGAAATGGTAAAACTTACTCAAAATTAATGACATTCATAATTAATAACAAACATTTCTTATCAAAACATACAAGTAAATGCCAACAAAAGTCAAATACAAGTTCCTATTTTGAAATCATTAGTCATCATCTTTTAAATTTGTCTTTTTTTATCATTTTCACTAGGAGCCTAGGCGGGTTGCACAAACACAATCTCGCCAAACCCAATTACATTTTATGGGTTGGAATTTTTGTGTAACAAATTCGTGAGTTTCAAACCTGATGATCATGCGACTAGCATGCAAGCTCGCCCAACCCAATTACAGTTTTGTGGAATAGGTTGGAATAACCCAATTTAAATTGGAATGGGTAACGTGGCCGTGAGTGTCAAACCCGATGGTCATGACCCAACCCAACTACATAATAAGTATATGATAAATTACTATTTGTGTTATAATTTTACTATAGAAAAGAAATTTATGTATTATTAGGTGAATATTGTTTATGTATGTGATATAAGTATTGTTGTTACCTTGTAAAAATTATTAGGCATCGAAAATATTTATTACCTAACAAACATTAAGAAGCAATGTAATATATAGTTTTGTGAAGAGATGATAATTTTTTAATAACCCAATGATCCAATTTAACCCAATTAAATTTAATTGGATTGTATTGAAAAATTGGATTGAATTTGACTCAACCTGTGTCATTTACAACCAGAATTTTTACTTCTATTATACTATTATAGCTGTATATTTCGGCTTTGTAAATCGGACTCCCAAGAATAACTCCCCAAAAAAGTCTTAATTTCTCTGTTGAGAGAGCTTTTCTGGAACCAACTAAGTGCTGCTGTGGCCGCCATTCAGTCTGCCATTTGGTCTGTATGATTGCTACACTAAACCACTCCACCAGCAAACCCTGTTGGTAGGGGGGACTGTTCTGCACCACTTTGCCGTTGTAGTGCACTATTTAAAACCTTGCTTTTGTTTCAAGCAAATACACCTTATTTGTGTCTAAAATCTGAAGAAGTTTTTTAGTGTTCTACACAACACTTTAGTGATTATTTATAAAATGAGGTAATTTGCATTTCATTTTAGGCTTGGCTCTGTTGCTCTTTTGTAACTTCTCATTGAAAAAAGCTTGTGGTAATCTTCACTTGTTTATGATGGCTAGGTATGCTATCTTATGTTAGCAATTGATTTGGTTGGTTTGTAAAACAAAATTTTGCGGTAATCCCATTCAGTTGTTTATGATGGCTAGGTATACTTTTTATTGAAAACAAAAATTGTAAACAATCTCAGATTGTTATTTTACATCGTGTAAGGAACTTAAAATTATAATTTGTCCATTTTGTTATGCCTACGCTCCCTAAACTTGTTTGTGGATTATGCTTATTTTTCATCTAGAAAAATAAAGGGATATTCACTTATGTCATGGCAAAGTATCTCTGACTTTTTTCAGGTTTTCCTTGGAGTGGTTCCTGCCTTGGGGAAGATTGTGATTCTAGTACTGATTTAGCATCTAGAGATTCTGAGTCACAGTTAAGTATGTCATCTGATAAGGATAATGGACTTGGCTTTGGTATTTCTAGTGACTGGTTTTCAACCCGTTGGTCATGTAAAGGTGGTGACTGGAAGAGGAATGATGATGCCCTGGATAGATATTCTAGAAAGAAACTTGTCCTAAATAATGGTTTTTCATTGTGTCAAATGCCAAAGTCTGGATGTGAAGATCCTCGTTGGCCTCAAAAAGATGACTTGTATTTTCCTTCTCAAAGCAAGAGGCTTGATCTTCCACTGTGGGCTTTCAGTGCTGATGAGCGGGATGAATGCAGTGTTGCAGGCAGATCAGTTCAAAGTAAGCCTGTTTCTGTGAGAGGAGTGAAAGGCAATGTTCTTTCAGTGGTCAGGATAAATGCATGTGTGGTAAAGGACCAGGGGTCATTGGTCTCTGAGTCACGCCACAAGACACGGGGCAAGGAAAGACATCATTCTAGGTCAAGTCGGCCCTTCTCAACCAGTGATAGCAAGAGATCATCAACTGAACATGATTCTCAGTTAAAAGCTTTTAGTGATCAAGGTTCTTACAAGATCATGGAATTCCTTAATACTCCTAAAGATCATCTCTGTACTATCCTCGAGTTGCAATTACATTTGGGTGACTGGTATTATTTTGATGGTTCTGGGCGTGAAAGGGGCCCCTCATCATTTTCAGAGCTACAGTATTTAGTAGATCAAGGTATCATAAAAAGGCATAGCAGTGTGTTCAGGAAAAGTGATAAACTCTGGGTTCCTATTACCTCTGCAACAGAAACATCTGATGGTAGTCTCACGATCCAACAAGAAAGCAGTTCAATATCTGGTGCATGCTTTGGTTTTTCATCAAAGCAAACTCAAGCATGCGGTGAGCCTTACACAAATTCAAGTTTGTTTAACAGCTTACATCCTCAGTTTGTTGGTTATACTCGTGGGAAGCTACATGAGCTGGTAATGAAATCATACAAAAGCCGAGAGTTTGCTGCTGCTATAAATGAGGTTTTAGATCCCTGGATCAATGCAAGACAACCAAAGAAAGAAATTGAAAAACAACTATATTGGAAATCAGGTAATGATTAGTCCTTTATTTTTAATTTGTCCGCTGACCTTCCTTGGTTGTAAATTTTCAACCTGTTTTTTAGTTCAAACCTCAAATTTTCTCTTAAAAATAGCTAGTGATTGGGCAACTAATATATTTTTTTAGACTAATGTATTAGCATGACTAGTATAAGCTGTGAGCCCATTTGCTAGCAAATTTACCCTTCTGAGCAATGCTTGTGGCCTTGTCACATGCTACTTCCTGTGTGGTACTGTGTGTTGGTCTATTAGAGAATATAACAGAAAATTTCAAATGGTTTCATGATTAACTTTTAATTTATTTCCTTATTTTGTGTATGTATGTTGGTACATGTAATTTTTAGAAGGTGATGCACATGCTGCCAAGAGAGCCCGGATGTTGGTTGATGATAGTGATGAGGACAGTGATTTGGAAGATGGTGATTTTACTATTGAGAAGGATGAATCCAGTTTTGAGGATCTATGTGGTGATGCTACTTTACCTGAAGATGAAATTGGTGTTACTGATTCTCAAATGGGAAGCTGGAACAATTTGGATGGTCGTGTGCTAGCTCGGATTTTCCATTTTTTGAAATCTGATTTGAAGTCCCTTGTTTTTGCTTCAATGACTTGCAAGCGCTGGAGAGCTTCTGTAAGGTTTTATAAAGAAGTGTCAATGCAGGTCAACTTGTCATCCTTGGGTCATTCCTGTACCGATACTATGTTGTGGAACATTTTGGTAGGTTTGATATATATTTGATAATTCAAATTAACCAGAATATTTTATATTCTTCAACTTCCTCTAATCTGATTTTTTGTTTGCAGAATGATTACGAGAAAGAAAGGATCAATTCTATAATTCTAAGGGGTTGTGTTAATATTACAGCTGAGATGCTTGAGAAAGTTCTTCTTTCATTTCCTGGTTTATTTACTGTTGACATTAGAGGGTGCAACCAGTTTGGAGAGCTAACTCTTAAGTTTGCAAATGTGAAATGGATCAAGAGCCGAAGTTCACACTTGACTAAAATTTCTGAGGATCCTCATAAAATTAGAAGCCTTAAAAATATTGCAGAGCTAACCTCATCTGTATCCAAATCCAGCAGTGTCGGTATAGATGATTTTGGGCAATTGAAGGATTATTTTGATAGTGTGGATAAGAGAGATACCAAGCAATTATTCCGTCAAAACTTGTACAAGCGATCAAAACTATATGATGCTAGAAAGTCCTCCTCCATTCTATCGAGGGATGCTCGCACAAGACGTTGGGCAATCAAGAAATCTGAAAGTGGTTATAAGAGGATGGAGGAATTCCTTGCCTCAAGACTCAGGGAAATTATGAAGACAAACTCTTGCGATTTTTTTGTGCCCAAGGTACTGTACAAAACTCTTTCAATGTCCCTTTCATGAAGTTCTGCTTTGTTCATGATATCTTTTGGGTTATTTTTCTCAATAGGTTGCAGAAATTGAGGCTAAAATGAAAAATGGTTACTACAGTAGCCGTGGGTTGAATTCTGTGAAAGAGGACATAAGTAGAATGTGCCGTGATGCCATAAAGTAAGTTCTCTTTCTGTTTTTCCTTTTTCATTGGTAGGTGGTAATTATTCTCACTTTTATCTGATCCCAGGGTTATATTATTTTTATTGTTGGGCACATTGAACTGAAGATGATAGGGCTTATTAGTTTATGATGACAAGAATACAAAGCACCCTTTAGTTTCTCATTTTTGTGTCAAAATACTGATTGAGTGATGTATGTTCTTGTGATTGAACTGTTTGATTCTTAGGTGTTTGTGTAAGCTCTCCTGCTTTGCAATTGTAGTGATTTCATCTATGCTAAATTTGGTGGATTTGCATGTCTTAGTTGTCTTGCACTCGACATTATCTTCAAAATTTAATCATTATAGTTACAGTTGCCTCTACTTATGGACTTATTCATTTAGCACATGTTTCTTGGATGTGTATCATCTGACAACCCACATTTTTCATGTATTTTTAATCCAATATTTATATTAAATTTGTTCATATTGATATTGATTACACAGAGTGAAGAATCGGGGTGATGCAAGTTACATGAATCATATTATCACACTGTTTATTCAGCTTGCAACACGGCTGGAAGAGAGTTCTAAATCTGTGCATGACAGAAATGCATTACTGAAATCATGGGACAATGACTTGCCTGCAGTCTCCTGCTCTACTTTGTCAAAGTATAAGAAGAATAGGTTGGTGAATGAAAGGAAGTATAGGAGTAATGGGACACATGGTTTGGATAATGTGGAATATACCTCTGATCGAGAAATTAAGAGGCGATTATCAAAGTTGAACAAGAAATCTATGGACTCAGAGAGTGAAACATCTGATGATGATCTTGATATGTCCTATGAAGATGGAAAGAGTGATAGTGATACTACAACCTCTGACACTGAAAGTGATCGAGAAGTACATTCAGAAAGTCTAATCAGGGAGTCAAGAGGGGAAGGATACTTGACATTTGAGGAAGAGTTGGATTTTATAACTGATGATCGAGAGTGGGGTGCACGCATGACAAAAGCAAGTTTGGTTCCTCCAGTTACCAGGAAATATAAAGTCATTGATCAATATTGCATTGTAGCTGATGAGGAGGATGTGCAAAGGAAGATGAGGGTTTCATTACCAGACGACTATGCTGAGAAGCTGAGTGCACAAAAGAATGGCACTGAGGAGTCAGATATGGAACTTCCTGAAGTGAAAGATTACAAACCTAGAAAGCAGCTAGGATATGAGGTTATTGAGCAAGAAGTTTATGGAATCGATCCTTTTACACACAATCTTTTGCTTGATTCTATGCCAGAGGAGTTAGATTGGACTCTGCTGGAGAAGCATTTGTTTATAGAAGATACACTCCTTCGAACATTGAATAAGCAAGGTAGAAATTTTACTGGAACTGGAAGCACTCCAATGAGCTACCCGTTGCGGCCTGTTGTTGAAGATATTAAAAGACATGCTGAGGAGGATTGTGATGCCAGAATGGTTAAAATGTGTCAAGGTATTCTAAAGGCCATGGACAGTCGTCCTGATGACAAATATGTAGCTTATAGGAAGGTATATCCTCTTTTTCTTTGTTAACTACAATTTAACTGTTATCTTACACTAGTTTGCAAGTGATTGACTTGTCACTGCTATTTTTCATGGTTATGATACTATCTGTTGGGATGGATCATGCAGGGGCTTGGTGTTGTTTGCAACAAGGAAGAAGGATTTGCGGAAGATGATTTTGTAGTGGAGTTTTTGGGAGAGGTATGTCTCAATGGAATTTTACCCTTGAAACTTCAGTCTTTGAATATTAAATTTGCAAGGTATATGTTTCTTCGGGCAAGTTCCTACATTGGGATAAATTCAGGTTTCCAATGTAATGTTAAATATTTGAGCAACGATCCCTCTAAAGACAAAATAGAAGACTGTGCCCAATCATGATTTGTTCTGGATCTCTTAACATGATTAAACTACTCTTGATCTATTCTCTGCAAAAAGTACAAATCTATACATTTCTGTATTTTTCATAAGAAACATGTCAAATATCTAAGCAACAACAATTCACTAGAGAGAATAGAAAATTTTGCATGTGCAGCGGGTATGAAGTATGCAATAATTTACTCTCTAATTTGTGACCATAACAAATATTGGCCTATCAAATCCTTGACTTTCTAGTTAGCCTCAGGGATCTGAACTACTTCTTGAGTTGCTAGCTATGGTTTTGTATAAAATGTTTTATTTACAATAATTGTAGATATAGTTGTTTGTTCTTTCGAGTTGATGTGCTCTGCTTGTTCAGTTTATTGAATGCACTAGTGGCTATCCAATTTAGAAATTTAGTCTGTAGTATCATATGCTTATAGGATTTTGTATTGGTGAGGCATTATAGTTTCTGTTAAATGTTTTTCATAGGTTTATCCTGTGTGGAAGTGGCTTGAGAAACAAGATGGGATTCGATCTCTGCAGAAAGATAGTAAAGATCCAGCACCAGAATTCTACAACATCTACCTTGAGAGGCCAAAGGTGCCCCCTATCCCTTCAAAATACTGAGGTTATGATGGTTAACTTGATATGATTCATCCATCTTCATTCTATACTGATGAATCTTATAACTTTCATGACAGGGTGATGCTGATGGGTATGACTTAGTTGTTGTTGATGCCATGCATATGGCTAATTATGCCAGTCGAATATGTCATTCGTGCCGACCTAACTGTGAAGCCAAGTAAGTTGTTTGTCTTTCATATTGTATGGTTGTTGTTTGCTGTCTTTTCAGATCCTGATACTAGTTCTCATGTTTGCAAAACAATTTTGTTTGCTATTTTAGTGCACTGTGTGCACTTTGGGAGTTACTTGTGCATGAAAGATTATACTAATCTATTTACCAAATACAATCATGATTCTTTAATGGAAGTGAGTTTTCCTTTGGTCTTTGTTTGAAAATAGTAACAAACTGTCGTGGCTCATCATGATCTGCATCTTGCATGTTGTGGTTGTTGCAGACGATCAAATATTGGCATGTTAAATTTAATGAGAATGTTTCCTTTTCCATTCATTATCTAATATATCTATATATTTGCTGGGTTCAATTGAAATTTTAGTCCCTTTATTATTGTTAATGTGTGATTTTGCTCCCTCTAATTTTTGTCGAACTCGATCTGTGCTTTTTAACTTATTACAAATAAGTTCATCACCTTGCATTTGTACTTAAAACTCTCAAATTCTCTTTTTTGTATTCCAAATCTTCAGAAAAGTTGAATAATTTGTTTTACATATTCGTTCATTTGCAACTCACCAGCTAAAATATCAAATTTCGTATAAAATAATCCCATAGTTTTCCCTTCACACTTGACATCAAATTTCAACTAAACTCTTGGCTTCCAAATTTTATAAATTATTATATATGTCATATCAATTGTAAATTTCCAATTACTCGAGTAGAAAATTAAGATTTTGATCATTTTATGTTAACAAAATGGACAAGAGGATCAGTTTTTTTTTTTCTTTTAAAATAGAGATTTAATTTACTAAAAAAAAAAAAAACTGGAGGGATCAAAATTGCACAAAAAAATGTACTTGAGTTTTTCTGCTAAAAAGAACTTAAATGCAAGCATTACTACCAGGCTCTGTTAAGTCGACATGCAAAGTTGTTGCTTCTTATTCTATTGTCTTGACTTCTTTTACCCCAATGCCTTGTTTTGTTCTTCAATGTGTCGATGGGCTTTAAATACTTTTGTGATTGCTCTCTTTTGGTGGGGGAAATTCTTTGGTAAAATAGCAACAAAACACAAATGACTTAAAAGTGCTTTAATAATGACATGGAAGACCTAAACGATCTTATCAAAGGAGAAAAGAGATATTTGTGTGTTCATTTAAGGTAATGGTCCTAGTGGATGTTAATGATGTCACTAATGACATTTAAGTTGAACTTACCCATTTAATTTTCCAGTGGAAGTAGAATTTTTATAGGTTGATTTTGGAAAGAAATTTCAGCTAGTTGGTCTACCGAGCTTCCACTTCTGTCCTTGGCTGTGGCAATAAAGGTGCTGAGGGACCAAGCCTACATACATGATAGGACTATTGTATTTAAGTCTTTATATTTTGACATTAGTTTGAGGTTTGACCAATGGATACATTTTATTTCAAATTTTTCCCTGGCAATGACTCAGGGTTATTTATTGTTAGTTGAGGATTATATTACTAGGTTGCATTCCTTATGTTACGATTTTTTTAATTGTTAATTGTTACACTTTCTGGTAATTATCTGTTATTTTCAATGTTTTTTCAGGGTTACTGCTGTTGATGGTCAGTATCAAATTGGTATTTATAGTGTTCGTAAAATTCAACATGGTGAGGAGATCACTTTCGACTACAATTCTGTAACAGAGGTTTGTCCTGTTACCTTCCGACTTCTATCTATTTTATTCCATTAGATAAATGTATCCTTAGTATATCGCTGTGTAATGAGTACCTTTCATCTCACTGTAGAGCAAGGAGGAGTATGAAGCATCGGTTTGTTTGTGTGGAAGCCAAGTATGCCGTGGGAGCTATCTAAATTTGACTGGTGAAGGGGCTTTCCAAAAGGTTTGGACTTGTAAAAGAATTTCAATTTATAGTTGCTAAGAAAAACCAAAAGAAGACAGAAATATTCTTAATTGTTCAGTGGAATTACAAGACATGCTTGCTTGTTAATTGGTAGCACTTTTTGCATAAAATCTGAGTTTC
This sequence comes from Phaseolus lunatus, assembly GCA_013389735.1. Taxonomy (NCBI): domain Eukaryota; kingdom Viridiplantae; phylum Streptophyta; class Magnoliopsida; order Fabales; family Fabaceae; genus Phaseolus; species Phaseolus lunatus. The sequence goes on from CM023861.1 coordinate 31,070,429, forward strand.
TAACATATACGTTTCTTCAGTTTTTGGTTATTTTATGTGTTGACTGGAGTGTGCTGTCTGTCCTCTTAGGTTCTGAAGGACTCTCATGGAATTCTGGATCGGCATTATTTGATGCTAGAAGCTTGTGAATTAAATTCTGTATCTGAAGAGGACTATAATGACCTTGGAAGAGCTGGTTTAGGCAGTTGTTTGCTTGGAGGCCTGCCAGATTGGCTTGTTGCTTATGCGGCTCGCCTTGTATGTACCTTCATCTGTGTTGATACCCTTTTTCTATTTTTGTGGTTGTTGTGTATCAATTTTCTCTAAATATATTCTATGGTGAAGGTGAGATTTATCAATTTTGAAAGAACAAAACTTCCTGAAGAAATTCTAAAGCATAATCTGGAAGAGAAAAGAAAATATTTTTCAGATATATGTCTTGAAGTTGAAAGGAGTGATGCCGAAGTTCAGGTTTGCTATCTGTCTGTCTGCTTTCTTTTGTGTACATTATTCTCATGAGATGACATTTGTAATATTGTATTCTCATTTTTCCTCCAAATATTGTCCCTTTATCCCACTTTTTGTATGACTCAGGCTGAGGGTGTTTACAACCAAAGGCTTCAGAATCTTGCTGTCACTCTTGATAAGGTGATTTTGCACTCTTATATCTGTATTTGCGTTGCCTCGTTTTCTTTTTTTAACGTTGATAAGAAGAAAACTCTTTGGATGTAAACATAATCATAAAGGAGAATTGGTAAACACTATGTAAGAAATCAAGTATTTCACTAATACACAACCCTTTGTTTTTTGAACTCGATAAATGTCAACTCTTTCTCTGCAATATTATCTCATTCTGATAATTAGTTTTCCAATTAATTTTGCTTTCTGTAGTTTGTAGATGATGCTAATTTTTGATGGGGTATTACAGGTAAGGTATGTTATGAGATGTATTTTTGGTGATCCACGGAAAGCTCCACCTCCTCTTGAGAAGCTCAGTCCTGAGGCAACTGTTTCCTTCCTCTGGAAAGGCGAGGGTTCATTTGTTGAGGAGCTTCTTAAGTGCATCGCCCCTCATATTGAAGAAGACATCTTGAAAGATCTGAAGTTTAAAATTCATTCTCGCGATCCTTCAAATTCAGTAGATATTCAAAAAGAGCTTCGAAAATCCTTGTTATGGTATGTGGTTCGTACATCTAGTTTGTCTTAAGTTTATTTTGACCTGGTGGAACTTCACAATCTTTACAATTTAATTTTCTCATTTTCAAAGGTTGAGGGATGAGGTCCGAAATCTTCCTTGTACATATAAATGTCGGCATGATGCTGCTGCTGACTTAATCCATATTTATGCTTATACCAAGTACTTCTTTAGGATACAGGTATGTTTCTCTATTGCCAATAAGCTAGCTACATGGTACATTTAATTTTTTCTTTTGTAATTTTTAAACTGTAAATTAGCAATCTGAAAACAGTTTTAATTTTTATCTTGCAGAATTATCAAACGATTACATCACCACCTGTTTATATTAGTCCACTTGACTTAGGTCCCAAGTACACTAACAAGTCGGGAGCAGAATTTCAGGAGTACCGAAAGGTATATGGTGAAAATTATTGTTTAGGACAGCTGATATTTTGGCACAACCAGAGTAATGCAGATCCAGACCGGAGCCTGGCTAGAGCTAGCAGGGGTTGCTTGTCTTTACCAGACGCCAGCTCCTTTTATGCCAAGGTGCAGAAGCCCTCTCGACATTGTGTTTATGGTCCAAGGACCGTCAGATCTATGCTTGCTAGAATGGTTAGTTTTTTTTATCGTGATATATTGTCTAAGTTATTCTGTTATTGTGCTTTTATCCTAGGTAGGCTATGATTGGAAATAATAAATAGGAAATATCTTTCCATAGGATAAGTTTACCCAAAAATGATGGTGTGCAGTTAACAATAACAAACTTTGTCCCAGTAGGGAAAATGATTTTGAAGTGATCAATGACAGAAGACTTGTTCCATTGGGTGAGATACTGAGCCAATGAACATGATAGGCATATATCAAACTGCCACTAGATATTTTCTCTGCAAGAGGCAATTTCTCTTGAGATTTTTCTGAGAGCAAACCGGGGGGGGGGGGCTGAAAAACCCAACCGAGGAGAGGATTTCATAGATGCGAGTCAAGTAACCGCATCCACAGCCTCGATACCTTCTCATGCTGTTCATAGAAAACCTCTTCTCCACAATTGTCACGTACTGTCTCTGGCAATAATATGCTTCTATGAGCTTCAATCAGATTCAAATCCGTTAAGTAGATTCTTTAACAGTGTTAGGAATGACGTTCTTAAAGCCTAGCCCAGATATGTTGATTGTGATTTAGTGACTGGCAATTAATTGGTAATCTATTCTGTTTGTTTATTCAGGAGAAGCAGCCGCAGAGGTCTTGGCCCAAAGACCGGATATGGTCATTCAAAAATTTTCCGAAATTCTTTGGTAGCCCAATGTTAGATGCTGTAGTAAATAACTCTGCACTGGACAGGGAGATGGTTCATTGGTTGAAGCACAGACCTGCCATATTCCAAGCCATGTGGGACCGTTAAAATTTTGCATGGTTTGGAGAATTTTGGTCAGAGCACGCTCGATAAAGCACCTACTTTTAGATGTGGAATGGTTCATCATTCAGAGCTGCTGCCTGTTTTAGCGTGGGTGGGGGGTCTGTAATTATTAATCCAAAAGCGTCATTCCTTGTACCGCTTTTCAGTCATTCTTGTGTACAGTTTTGTTGGCCATTGATTTGTAATTCATTTGATTGTAGGGCATTGGTTTTACATTTATGTAATATGAAATGATAGTTAGGAAGAAAAAAGAAAGGTTATTTCCAGTCATCTATGTGTTCTCATCTTTTATTAGCGAAAACTGTGCCCTTCAAATATTCGGGTCGAGTTCACCGTGGAAACTTCTATTAGGTTGTTCCATTGTGGGGATGTTGCTGCACTTTTTCGTACTGAGCTGGCACCTGATACTCTTCGTAACCAGTAGCTGATACCCAACATTACGGAGGGAGAAATGATAATCGCTGACACTGTCCTTGTGTCTGTTTTTTGTGCTTTTTCGGCTGCAACAAGGTTTGGTAGGTGCTTTAATTTTTAACTTGAGCAGACCCACCTTGAACTATAATTTTTTAACTGAAACTATAAACCCAGCATCAACTGTTTTTTACCAGTATATTTCCTTATTATTGCAAATTGTTAGCTTCTAATTGTTAACAAGGTGTCCATTTTTGGATGGGAAATTTCCCTAAGCGCCATTTGACAGAAAAGAGAGAAATGGGAGTGTGATAGAGGATATATGGTGTGGTAGGAAGAGAGAACTAGATTTATGTTCTGTTAATATGGAGTCACTTTTTTAATTCATTTAGAAGTGTAATAGTCATCAAAACTAATATTTTTGTGACAGACTTCCATTATGTTACCATTCAGACACGATTTCTAAATGGTTGTCTTTCTAAATTCTTTTTAAAATTCCCAAACACTTCTTTATAAACTAACCAATACTCTTGCTTTCACTTCCTTGAATCCTCTACGAAACAGACTCCTAGAGGGACATTGTGACTCGTTTCTGGAGGTGTTTGTGGAGTGACTATAGACACCAAACGAGTCTTCAAACAGACAACAATCCCCGAGGTTGAAATTGAAGGTTTCTTAGTCTCCTTTATTGATTTGGTTTTCTTCATCAGAATGAATATCCATTTGCCAAACACCAGAAATAATAGTTGCCATGTCAGTCCACACTAATAATACCATTTGCTCTTCGATAATATGACCAGCTTCATTATCTGCTGATTAAAATATGAGTGATTAGTATTTGATCTTCAACTTAACTTAGGGTATTATGAACATTATCTGACATTCACGTGTCGCAGTTTGTCTGGAGGTTGCGGTGCATGAACTGACGAATCGCTTCACTTTATAACAACAAATCGAGCAGAATCAAATGATTACATGGCACGGATAAATAATAGTTGTATTTGCATGCACACGCAGCTTCGATTTGGTTTTATTTGGGACAAAGAGGAACACTGAATACTCCTATATGATACCCATACGATCGAAGCAAGCGTCAATTGCAAATTTGTTCTCATTTATTTGTTCCAAACTATTTTTTTTTTTAATTTTTCATATCATCCAATTGAATGAGAATTATAGCATTTTTTGTGGATTAGTTTTTCTACAAAAGGCGAAAACATAGTGATCTTACATGAAAGGGAGGGTATCTACACAAATACAAAAAGATAATAATAAAAAAACGAATAAGTTGTAGATAATATTATGTGAAAATGTTGTTATGTGGATATGATAATATGAGATCACTTTCAGATAAATGCAAATTAATGATCTTTAACATCTCGACAATTGTGGGTTATCTTCGACCGTCTGTCAATTATCATGGTTCTATTCAATCCTGCTTGCATGCTACCGACTCATTTTGGTTAATAATAACTATTAAATAAGTTATCCGTATGAATATGTAAATAACTCTTCTATAAATAGTTTATCTATTTTTATAAGCATAAATAAGGTACCAAATTATAATGATATTCACATAAAAAAAAACCTAAGTAAAATTATATGAAAATACAAAAAAAAATTTATGCTAAGCAAGTGTAAGGATTGAATTATCTGATTATATTTTTATACTGTTAATACATTTTTAAGTCTTTATAAATAAAGATGAATATTAAAATTAAATAATTATGGTGGTTGATTAAGCTATGATTTGTTGAATTGAGATATAATATATTATTAAATAATATCTGAGTTAGTATTAAAAATCGATGTTAATGTTGTTTCATTTATTTTTAATCAATATATGTTTGGTTTTAGTAAAATGACACTTTTACACCTTAACTTTTGATGCTTTTGTTGCATTTAATCCATGCTGCTCTTTTAACATTTGTCCTTTCAGCTGATTTTTGGATAACAATGAAAAAAACACCTACATTTCTATATAAAGAAAAAAAACTATTTTCATCTAAATCATATTGGATGAATAAGAAAAAGTAAAATAAAGCATATATTTTTGTCATTATTTTTCACAAGTGTAACACGGATGACCATATAAGCAAATCATAAATTTGGGATACTTTTTTAATGTAAAACCACGTTTCATGCATATAATAACGATTGAGCATAGTGTGTGATTATAACATAATGAATATATACCCATTGGAAGGAGGTGTGAATAATGTGGAACAACTTGGTTCACTGATTATCACTGTAACAAATTACAATGAAGAAGACGAGACATCACCTTTTCAGAATTAAGCATCCCAGCCGTCTGATGGTGATGACATGCAACGGTTGCGATGCAAGCCATGCCTCCGTGCCTGAAACCATAACTAAATAACAAGAGAACAGAAAAGTTGACGACAACAGCAGAGTGACAGGGATAATAAGGAAAAGAACAAACGCCCAAAAATAGTATCAGAGGCAGACAAAACAAACAAACAAACCAACAAACCCCCTTCATCATCCATTCTTCTCATTCCACCTGTTCCTTCCTTTCTCATCTCTCTTTCTCTCACATAAATATAATTTTATATATTCTTTTTTCTTCATTATCCAATCTATGCTTTTTATATTTTTTTCAAAAATAAAAACATTGGATTTGCCCGACGTTAACACTGTTTAATAAATCTTAACAATTTCTAATTTTTATCCCCAAATCTAAAATTTGTAATGAGGTCACCATACGATTTGTGTAACGTTTCGACTCTCTCACTAATAAACCCTACCAATTTCTAAGGTTTATTGCTAAATCTAACAAAAGAAATAAAAACCAACTAAATAAAAATATGACTGTCAAATTTATTTAGATAATAAATGGATTAGTTTTTATTTCAACAGCAAAGAACAAAGAATCCAAATCATCCACCATTCTAATAAAATCTCTCTAATTATTATAAATTCTAATTGTATAATAAAATTTTATTCCCTAGAATTAATTACTACATTAACTATCAATAATTAACTTCTTTCTTATCTTCTCTCTCACTAAGCTCTTATATATACCCATTTTCATTCATGCAATAGCGTCTTCTCACTTCCCTCTCTCTCACTCTCTCTGTCTGTCTCTGAGTTATGATAATGTATCCCGGCGACGGCTCCTCCTTGGACCCCATGTTTTCCGGCACCAGTCTACAGTCACTCCTCTCTCTCAACCCTTCCATCTTGGAGGATGGCTTCCCCACCTTGGCTTCCCTAACCGACGACCCTACCTTAATACCGCAACCTTCAGAAGTTCCAAAGCTTCTCGTTCCCAAAACCGAACCCTCACAACCCTTCAAATTCTTCCCCCAATATCATCCCACTCCCTTCCTCCGCCTTCCCCAGCTCCGCTCCCCGGACCAGCCTCAGCCAAAACGCCAACGGATGGAGTCTCCGCTGATCCCGCAGAGTAACCTGGCTCGCCAACGCAGACAGAAGCTGAGCGAGAAAACGCGGTACCTGCAGAAACTGATGCCGTGGGACAAGAAAATGGATCAAGGGACGCTTCTGGAGGAAGCCTACAAATACGTGAGGTTCCTTCAGGCGCAGTTCCGCGTGCTACAGTCCATGCCCTCCCACTCCTCCTCTTCCTCCTCCTCCTCCTCCCGACAAAATACCGCCGCCGTATTCGTAGATCTGGAGAAGCTGAACCGATCACAACTCCTCCAGGTGCTGGTTAACTCCCCCGTCGCTCAAACAATGCTTTATTCTCAGGGCTTTTGTGTCTTCTCTCTCGAACAGTTATCACTGCTCAGACAATTATCCGACAGAAAACACAAGCACCATGATTCTGCTTTCTCCAAATCTGTTTTCAACTAAGTTTAGCTTCTGTATTCAATGTTTTCTGCTATTTTACATTCCTACTTAGTGGCTCTTCAATTTCTCAACTATTTTACCTTCTCTCATCTTTCATCACCTTACCTCACTTTCCTATTCACTTCAACAACACTTAACAATCCCTGTTTAATATCTTTTCTGAAACCAGATTTTTATTTTCACAACATCTATCATATAATCACCTAACTAAAATATTAATATTATTAAAATTATCTTTGTACCAATTTAGTCATATATATTTTTTAAATTAAATTATTATATTATTATTACTAAAATAAATGTGTCAAGTGTGTGTTTATTTAATAAAAGGGGTGAAAATAATATCATTTCTTATCTTTAAACTATTTTTCATTCCTTTTTCCCGTGTTACATCTTGATCCTCTTTTTTTAGGGTTTTGCGAATAAGTTAATCATTTTCCTTCTCTACTTAAAACACTCAAAATATTCAGTAGAATTGAATCATTTGTTTTATATATTTATCATTTATAACTCGCCAAAATATCAAATTTCGTTAAAAGTAATACCAGATTTTATTTCTTCAAAACTCTACCATCAAATTTCAACTAAATTTATTGTTATGTAAGTGTAATAGAGAGAATTAAATGGGTGGGTAAAAGGAAAAAGAATGGAAATGTAGATTGGTAAAAGGAAAAGGAATGGTAATGTAGATTATTTAAATAAAGAGGAATGAAAAAAAAAATTATTATTATTACTTCAATATACATGGGGTGGAGGAAGAATGGATTGAGAAAAATATAAATGTATTAATCTTATCTAATGAGGATGGATTTAATAAAAATATACATTTTAAGCATACAAGCAATACAAATTATCCAATAATCTTTATAATATTGTAAAAAAAATAAAATAAGGACTAGTTAAATAAAGGATTAATTATCAGTCCTTTTGAATTTTCTCTTTAAGAATGTATTAGGATAATAGAGCAACTTTCAAGATTAGTTATAAATTATAAAACATTGAATAAAGTATTAAAATTATAAGATGACCATTAAAAGCTCATTTAATTAAAAATCATGTTCTCAAGATTGGACATGAATATCATAAATATAAAGATATCGTACTGCGTTTTTTTGACACTATAAAGGGAACGAACGTTCCATAGCTTAAAAAACCCATTCAACGAATTCCAAAATATTATAAATGATATTATTTTATCAATACATTAACTTTTGTTTACCATGTTTTAGAGAATGTATTAAATTTCTCTAAAAGAATATATTAACACATTATACATTTAAATAAAATATAGAATTAATAAAAGAATTGGATTAGTGTTTTTTGAAAAAAAAAAGTATTTCTTACTAAGGTTAGATTTTTAAGAATATAAAATATATTATGGATTAATATATGTCTTTAAAATTTTTAGAAAAGTGTTTTTTATGCTGAATGACTTTCATGCCAATTCTATTATTCTTCGGTGTCTTTCAAGAATGTATTTAGATTTTGGTTTTGTTTTCCTTTTTGTTTTCGTTTACCATCATCCAAGGTATTTTTGTTTTCACTTTCTTTTCAGTCTCATTCAAATAAGTTGTTTCTTATTGTTTTGAACCAAAACAATAAAACTCACTTTTTATTGAATGTTCCATATATAGGTCTCATTATTAGATGTCCTTTACTATCTTCACATATAACTCCAAATTCATGTTATTTTACTCTTCGACCACATGTTTGTTCCGCAATCTCCCAAAATTATAGATTTTTGTTTTTTTTGTTTTTTTTTCATTTATCTTCATCCAACAATAAAAATCACATGTTAGGTTAACTACAAAACTACAACAATTAATATTGACAGTACACATCACTCACTTAATAGAAAAATTAAATTAAAAAATATATAACTTTTGAGTACTTAATATAAAAAAGATATTCAAATTTATAAGAAACTTCAAAGTTAATTAAAAAAAATATTCCAACATCAAAATCTTTATCTACAAAAACTTGATCGTATTCTTTTAGCCTTTTGTATTTTGAGCTTTAAGTGTTTGAGTTTCTTTTTTTTCTGTTTGCACCAAAGCCCAATTTTCCTTTGTTTCTCTTTGTATAAGTAACATATGGCTGCTTTGTATGCAGATAAGTGTATAATAATACTTTTGCATTTTACGTTACTCTGTTCCTCCTTCTCTGCCTTTTTCCTCAGTTAAACACTGTGTTTCGTTCACCCTAAGCCAAACACAAAACTTCAAGATATTCCAATATTAATAAACTGGAAAAGGATTGGGCAAAAGTTTCCTAAATACAAATAGTCCAAAACATATGTTCATCTCAATTTCATTATATTCCCATGGTCCTTGCAAAAATAGTTTTTTAATAGACGCTCATTTAATAAACATTCATTTCTAGGAAGCTTATAAAGGATAAAGAACCATATTTCGAAAGCCAAAATTCTGAAGGTGTTTTTCTTAAGATTAGGACAAAAAACTTCAAAAAAAAAATCAACTTTTTTTAGAAATTTTGCTCCTCAAAGTTATAATTATTATATTAATAATTATTATGATTATAGAGATACATTATTCGATACTTTAAACCTTTGGTCCCATCAATACTCTTGAATTTTTTGGTTAAGAAAAGAGATTTCCATTATATTTTCAAAATGATTCTCGAGATGGTATGATGATTTCAAACTTACTGAGACTTTGTTGCCACCAGAAGTTATGAATAACTTTCAACATTTTAATGAAAAAGTCAATTTTGTTCAAGGTCTTTTATGGTTAGCCAAGGAGTTACTTTGATGAAATCATGAGATCATATTTGATAAAAAAAACTATCATTAGGTAGATATTCAATATTTGATCAGATTAATCTGAGTTAAATGATGGACAAAATTTGATATATATTTAGTCAAAAATGAAAAAAAAAAAATTGATGAATATAATTAAGTGATTTCAACTACCATCTACTTAAAAAAACACAAAATAAAGAAGCCTTTTTAGTACAATAACAAAATAATAATAATCACAGCTCTAGTAGTAGCACACTTGGAAGAATAATGGGGAAAAAATTTGAAAGAAATTCCTAAACTGAACATAAACTTTAGAACTTGAAGATGAAGAAGTCTTATTATCCAAGTAATTATCTGCAAAGCAATGAAGGTTATTTATCATTATATACTTGATAGAAAAGGTATTATGTGATAATCTTATTTTAAGTTTTAAAAGGAGTATTAAAATTTAAAGGTACAAATTATTCAAGACCTTTTAAAATAGCCAAATTTAACAGGAATAAAAAAAAGTAATGGAGTAAAAAAGCTAAAGGCTAAAGATTAGAGTTTCAATTAAGTAAGAAGTTATCCAATACAATATGAAAATAAAAAATTAGAGTTTCATGAAAAAAATATCTCAAGGTAACAACAATAAAAGCATAAATACTTTTTAAAGAGTTCTTCTTTTGAATGTATATGTCTGTTTATAAAGACATTAGATTAGTCTTTATTTTTTACACAATTTGAAATATTCCTTAAATATTTCAATTTATTTTATTTATTATTGATAATTTTTTTTAAAGAAAATTACACATATCACTCCATTCTCTTCAAACATTTTAGTGATTGTATAGAAATATTGTATAGCTATATGTAGATCTAAGTTGCCTAAGTGGAAGATAAAAGTTAAGGTCGAAGATTTAAGTAGAGGTATAAACAATTAGATTTGGACAAATCCATCACTCAATTCAATAAAAACCTCATTAAACCTCATATTGAGATTTTACTCTTTTTTAGACTCAATCCAATTTGATCAGATAGAAATAGGTTAGGTCAATTGGATTACAAGTTTTAAAAAATAATTTTTTGTTCAGTTTCAAAATTTCTAGCTATCATCTTTTAATTTATTTTTATTAGATTGTATATATTTTATCTTATGCGTTGATTCAATGATAGAAAATAAACATATAAAATCATTTGCATCATAAACATTCAAAAAATGGTAAATAAATAGTGAGAACGAAATAAACTAAAAGAAAATGCAGCATGTGATAATGACATAGAGTAATAAAAATAAAGAGAAAACGTAAAATAAAAAAACAAAATTTGTGACATAAAGTTTGTCATTGGCTCACTCATGCAACAAACATAAACCCTAAGACGAAAAACCAAAAGGGTAATTTAGGAAATTTAAAAATATAGGGTGCAGGAAGAAATTCCCAGAAAAAAAATGAGTGCCAGTCTAGCAAGAAAGTAAAACAATTTGCCGTCTAAAAGCAGAACCAATCAAGTAGACAAACCTGAAAAGAAACTGACATTCTCTTAAAAGATTGAGAATTTCAACTCACGATTTCAACTTTTTTTTTTTCTACAGCTAATGAAAAGTGAAATAGAGAGAACAAAAATTAACTATGATAATGTTTGTGGTAATTTCTTTTGAAAAGAAAAATAGTTTTAAACAACTTTTAAAAAGGCTAATTAAAAAAAGAAATCTTAACTTAATAGTAGAGTTGTATTTAGAAATTTTGAGGTTGAGAATCTAGATAATAACATCAAGTATAATGTCACCCGGAATGACTTATTCGTAGTTTTAGGTTCCTCTTAATGTTATTTTTAACATTCTCTTCGATGTTTTTTTTTTTTTTTTAATAAAATCTCTTCGATAAAACTTATTTTGTCAAGAAAGAAAATGTAAGAATGAAAAATGCATTATTTGAAGTGTCAGAAAGCATTGGAAAGGTTGGGTCAATTTTCATGGAGAACGAGAAAAAAGGAGAAATGTTACTCTTCGATGACTCTCTCTTAGGTTTCGTTAATTTTTCCTACAATGTTTGGGTTCTCTCCAAGTATGATAACCTTATTAAGAGAGTTTTCTTCTCTAACGAAGTTTCATGGTTGCCCCCATTATTTAGATTTTAATAATTTATGAACGTCTAGAATCATAAATATATACTGACAGTTATCCCTATTTTTTTTTTGTATTAAGTGAAAATAATGAAAATAAAATTATCACTAAGTAAACATAAATAAATTCAAATTTAATAATTTATCCTTCAAAGTTCATACTTACTAATCATGACGAAAGATTAAAAAACGTGGAAATTAGTTATTGTTAATTAAAGCAAGTACCTAATATGTTGGATTGATTAAAACTTATAATATATATGAATTAAACATTTATTGATTTTGTGGAGAAGGAATAATTGGAGTTGAACTTAAAATAGATTACTTGTGGGACAAGTTCCTTAAGTACAATTTTGTGCTTTTAAGGTTGTTTATCATTTATAATATTAAGACATGTAAAATTTTAAAATAATATTTGGTTGGGAAAACATCCTTACAACGTGTATGTATCAATTTTTATGGTTTAAGTTGTTTATAAAAATCTTTCTTTCTTTATTCATTGAGAATATTTTTTGAGAAAAAAAGTATCATAAAATCATCAAACTCTAAAATGACAATGCATTAGATGTAATGATGATATTTCAATAGATTTGAGGCTAAAATACTAACGTTGTCTATTATGAGAAAAAAAAAAATTTTAAACCATTTTTATTGATTAACTCTTAATTGAGACTCTTGTTTTGGTATATCCAAAAGTTCTCACCGTTTAAGAATTAAGGTCAATAGTAATTTATATGTACTCTACTTTCTTTAACCCAAAGACATTTTGTAAAAACAAAATTGTGTTTCGGTTATTAAATTTAAAACGAGACAATAAATTAGATAATATGATTAATCCTAATGATACTATTTGAAATTGACATATCTTGTAACAAATGTCTCTTCCTATCAAGGAAATATTTTTAACAATTTTTATTTAATTGTGTCAAAATTTCTTATATAAAATAATACATATAATTAAAATTAGATTTGAAGCTTCTTAAATGTGAAGTTATTATTTCTTTTTGAACCCATTCTACAAGCATGTTGTGTTTAGTTCTTTCTTGAACGTTTGTCATATATGTTGCAGTTTAAAATTTTGATGAAAGATACTATTGTCACTTTGTGTAATAACATGTTTGAGTTATTGAAAAATTAAACATAACATACTTCTTTTTTTAATTCATCACAATTGTTACTTCTTCATTTTGTGCTTTTGAAAGTATAAACTTTTGTTTAAAGTTCACCAAACTTTTGTTCCTTAAGATTTTAAAAGATTTTGATCCTCTTTTAATTTAGGCAAAGTTGTGTTAAGTATACGAATTTTTTTTTCAATCTTATAGTTGTGTCAATATTTATCCTTAAAAATTATCAAAGACTTTAGTTTTGATCCAAATTAAATCAAAATCTTACTAAATATGAAAAATCTTAATGCAAGTTGTGTCAAAATTCTTCCCTTAAAATTGTAATAAACTTTGATTTTGGTTCAATTTAAGGTGAAATCTTATTCTATAAAAGAAAAATTAGTATAATAATGAGTTATGTAAGAATATACTTACAACCATAATATAATCATGAGTTGTATTAATGTTTGATATAATAAGAGTTATTTATACATAGTAAGCTGGATAAGATTTGTTAAACGTAACAACGAGACATTAACATAATTAAAAAATCATGCTTAATGTAAATTTCTACCCATAAAATCAACAAAATTCTTAAAATATTTATATCATACTCACATAGTTATTTGAACATACATTAATTCCACCGTCTCAAATATGTCTTCATTAAAATAAATTGAAATTAGGTTCTTATTTCTTCTTTAAAAGATTTCACTTCTTTAACTTATTTATTCTCTAATGTCCTTTGTTTATATAAATATGCTATTTAATTTTCACCATAACACTAAAAGGAGAGGTTGTATACCTTTCAAATTCTTTCTATAAAAACATCAATAATGAATCATTTAATGACGGAAACCAAAGACTTATCATAAGAGCAATAATCTAATTTGAGGAATGATAACTGAGAGAAATATCATTATAGAAATATTCACCTTGTAATTAATTATTAATCTTGATTAAGTAAAAGTTCTGATGTTAAAAAAATGTATTTTTTTTTTCATTTTTTTAAATGTTCTAAAAAGGTCAAATTTAATTTCTAATTTAGAATCATATATCTTAACATAATAGTTAATATTATTTTTTTTGTTGGATTTTTTTTGGCTTTATTATCGGTGGTAGTTGAAGCAGTTTGTCAGCATTAATATAGGTGGATTTTCTATATTCTTGTTTACTGTCTTTATTATATTACAGATTTGAAGATTTTGATAAATGAATGGATTGAAATTGGGGTCATTGGTTTTAGATACCTCAAATAAATACAGAAGTTTGTTAAAATTGAATTGAATTTTAAAATACAAATGAGGGATGGGCACGTCTTTCTCCAAATCGAAACAAGAAACCTGCATAATGTTTGTGCAACCATGATTATAATGTTTAGCTAAGAATAATGTAACCTTGGAGTATTATAGGAAGTTGTTTGGTCTTTAATCTTTGATTAAAGTTATTAATTTTTAAAATGGTAGGATTATGCAGGTAACGTAACGTGAATTACTGTGTTTCTAGCCGTTAAGGAAAGGGCAGTTGTATTGTAGTGAGGATGGAAAGAGCATAGAAGAACGCAACAATGGAAAAAGACGAAAAGGAAGGCAAAAGACCCACACACAGTCACTACTACTGAAGCAGATTAACAAATACTGGGAGAAGAAGTTGTACTGAAAAGGAAATCAAGTTTCAGGTTAGGACAGGCAGACAAAGCCCCACCATCTTCAACATTTACAAAATCGTTTTTCCCAGTTGCAGGGGAAAAAGAACAAGAGAATGTGCTACGTGGGGAAAGCAACAAAGATCTTCATCTTCATAGTCACCGTGCTCCTTGTTCTGGGTCTGGTTTTGGGATTGGGGCTCCTCCGCCGCCGCCACCACAACAACACTGCAAATGAATGTTCTGACGCCTCTTGCTTTCATCCATCACCTCCATTTACCGACCCCAATTTCAATTCACCAACCCCACCTTCCTCCATTCAATACCCCCCAACCCCACCAACCATTCCGGTTACAAATCCAACCGCTCCGGTTACAAATCCAACCCCTCCTCCTCCTTCCGACACCAACCCATCTTCGCCGCCGCCGCCAATGCTGCAGTCGCCGCCACCGCCGCCGCCGGAGGAAACTACACCTCCAAATCCTCCAAGTGTGGCGGCGCCACCTATTAATACCCCTACACCAGGGTCGGCGCTGGTGGCACAAGGTCCTGTGCGTGTTTTTGTGTAGCTATGTATCTGCATTTTGCAGATGGCAATTGGGTCGTAAAGGAAAAGGAAAAGGAAAATCGGTATTGGATCTGAGTGATTCTTATTACTCTTATTCTCTTTTTTTCATAATTTTGCTGGGTGATGGGGTTGTTACTTTGTTGATGTTTTTCTTTTGGTGATGTGAAAGTGGGATCACTTTTTTGTAAGCCTCTATGTTTTTCGCAATAAGGTATATAACTCTTTGATTATACACTTCAAACGACATTCATTAAATGCAGTAATGCTGCTTACCAGATTTGCATGCATCTTTCTCCCAAAGGCTCTCCCAAAGGCTCTGAATATATCAAAGTGTGTTTGTTTTTTGTATTAACTCTCTCATTTCATAAATGGAGTTGTGTCACGCTATACAATTTAGGTCTTGGATTCCGTCTAGCATTTTGAAGCATTTGGTTATAAGCTTCTGCGTCATATCTTGCAAGTGCTTTTCCACCTGCATTCTAGGCATTGAAGCTGAAATTAAGGCATGCTTCATGCTAATTCTCTGAGTACATTCAAGAATTTTTTTCTTTTGAAATTTCTATTAAGATGCAATAGTTGTTTTAGCTGATAACCTTAAACAGCTTAAGCACTTGAGATTGTGGATATTTGAGAGTAAAGATCCAAGCCATAAGGCCTTCATGCTGGGGTTGGCTGCATCACTGTTTTTGACATCAGCTCATGTTATAGTGAATTTGGTTGGTGGCTTCAGTTGCCTTTGTTCTCAACAAGAGGATGTTAAGGCTTCTCCCAATAGACAACTCTCAATGGCTTCTCTCATTTTAACATGGTAATGTCTCATTGCCTCCACTATTGTTTTGGAGAAAAGGAATAAGGAGAAATGTTAAATGTACAATTAAGTGAGAAACAAAGAAATTTGGAATGTGATAAACTATGTGATGAGAAAAATAAATGCAAAATTTGTGTGGCATGACTTTTATTTTATACCCTTGTTTTTTTTATCTCCTTTTAATTGTGTGGTTGATCAGGATTGTGTTGGTTGTTGGATTGAGCATGATGGTAATGGTGATGTGATGCTGAAAATAAAATAAATGTGTATTTTTTCTATTAGCAAGAAAAGACTAGTTATTTCTCATATTAGTTTATTTTATGTTTTGTTTGGATATAAGATTAGGGAAGGGAAGTGTTTGTTTGACTAATCCCTTCCCACACTTTATATATAAGGAGAGATCTTTTCTATTTGTGAGAACACTTGTGTGAGTGATTTGAAATTTATCTTGAACTCTTAGGAAGTAATTGACGATTCTACCTCCATCTTCAAGTAGTACTCTCTTCTTTCATTCTTGTAAGTTTCTCCATCTTTTCTTCATTGTTCTCTGTCTTGAGTTCTTAATCTCTTGTTTGTCTTGTTATTCTTTGCTTCGTGTTACCGCCAATTAATGTCCTTCATCATGTTTTGTTTACCTTGTGAAATGTGTTAATTCTTTCTCATCTTTTAGAAGCAAATCTTCACATTTAAATAATTTTCTTAGCTTAAATTTGTGTTCGGTGGTAAGCTTCATTTTTAGATCAAAATCCAGAGTTTCCATTGTTAGTTAGTTTGTGATAGAAAATTAAATAAAAAACCCTTACAGGTACTTATTTCAAGCTAAACACAAGTTGAATGTTCTTGTTTGGTTATCAAAGCTTAGATCCAACATCTTGATGACAGATCCAACATTTCCAGCGAAGCAGTTTTGTTCCATTGGTGCAATTAGCAATCTGAAAATTCACGTCAATTTGCATTGCATTTGAAGCGCGATTTGTTGGCCATTCTGTGAAGTTTGTTCGGTGATTGGTAAGCATCTTTGATTGAAGGACCGCCGCATTCGTTGACTAAGCCAAGCATGACTGAATTCACGTGCAGAGGTGAACAAAATTGAATTTGTTGTTTTCAAATCAATTCTTAAATTTTAATTCATGTAAAGTGCAAACTGAAAGTGTTGTGGTGCGCTTTTGGATTTGGAAATTGACTTAGCAAATAGAATCTATTTGAATTGAAGATCTCCAAGCGATGCTGGCTAGTTACAGGTGGGGTAATCACCCGTACGGTGAATTGAATTGTGAGAGCATTTGACAATCAAATGCTGTGCGGATCTTGTCAATTGCAATTGATTCGGTATTTTTCGGTGCAATAATTAAATTAAATTGGAACATGAATCTGCAATGAATTGCACGGTGCAATTAAGAAGCGGAAATCTGGAACTGACGCTGAAATTTACTTTCGGTGCAAGAATCAATCAGGTTTCATTGAAGCATTTCGTCCAATATTTGGAATTGACACTGCGTAGAATGTAAGCGTATCTGTGCTTAATCATTTGTTTCAATCGTTTTGTTCAGATGAATTTATGAAGCAGCGGTTCAATTGATCAAGCATGTATTTTAATTGAAGCAAATGATTCAAAGTCTGCTGCGTTGCTCGAGTGTTTTGGAAGCAAGCAGTTGATATTTTCTGTGATTGAATTAATTCAGCAACTGCAGTTTGAATCAAAACAAGTGAGTAGTTTCAATGCATTTAAATTCCACAAACAGTGGAGACAATTGATCTGAGCAAGCGGATGCAATTTTGTGATTGTTGAGCTTCCGACATTTTATCAAGCATTTAGCAAGCGCGGTGTATTTAAATTGAATTGACGGTGGCTTTAAATTGAATTGACGGTGCCTTTCTCTCTATCATTGATCAAGCTCCTAATCAGAAGAAGCTGGCTCGTCGATTATTAATTGAACTTGAGCGGCACAGTCATTGATTGGTTTTTTTATTCAAATCAATTCCATAATTTTGGTGCCTTATGATCATTGAAATAGAGTATTCAAATTGTTTAAAAAACTCAGCAAGCAGCACGAGGAGAAATTCGATTTGATTCTTTAAAGCAATTGTGGTAATTCATTGGTTTTGTTGTACGGTGCCTTATGCCATTGATTTTGATGTGGTTGGATTCAATGGAATAACTAAAGAATTCAATAGCAGTGCATCAAATTAGCTCATCGTGGAATTGTTTGTGATTCTCTTAATAGTTGGTGCAAAGTGAATTTATTCGATGCAGCTAACTTGAATTGCCGAATTGGCAAAAGATTCTTTTTCTTCAACTGACTGAGATCTTTACTTGAACTGGTGCAATGGTTCATCTATTTCCGGTGGCTTGATTAGCTGATTATGGATTGAATTCTTTTGATGCCTTGGTGAATTGAATTTGGTGTAATTCAAGAAGGCTAACAGTTTATTCGAAATTTGGAAAGAAATTTCTTAAAAAAAAGAGAAGGATGATATGATCTTAAAATAAAAACAAATGTGTATTTTTTATTTGTTTTCTTTATACTAGTTATCTCTAGTATTAGTTTATTTTATATTTCGTTTGAATATAAGGTTAGAGAAGGGAAGTGCTTGTTTCTCTATTTCCTTCCCACCATACTCTCTGTGTAACAGGGTTTATGTACTCATTTTAATAATTTTGATTAAATAAAAATGTGAATTCTTATCTTGAATGTCATATCTTCGTTTTCTTATTTTAAAATGACGCATCTTAGCTTATTTTTTTGTATGATATATTGTTGGTTAATTAAAGTTGTGGAAGTAAATATATTTCTTTTTTTAAGAGTTCTTATCTTTGAGTTAGATTACAAGTGACGAGTTATTTATCTTGTAAGATTAAGTGGTTAATATTATCTTAATTTTTCTATTTTCTTAATTATTTAATGAAAATTGTTGAAAATGATCTCCCTAATCCTTGGTTAGACATATCTCACAAAGGGACTTCATCAAACAAGTCAAGTGGTTCCTGCGGTTTCACTTTACCACCATTTCCTATCTATTGGTGGAATTTTGTGTTTGGTGCATGCCCTATTAAGTGTTGTGTGTTACATTTTGGCCGCTTGCTATTAACTTGCAGTTAAGTTAACTGAATTTTGAGGCAACTTCTGCTCCCTTTATTGTGCTTTTTTCAAGGCAATTGCTTCCTGCACCCAATCATTTGCTTTATGTACCTAACACACTCATAAGAAATATTCATTTTGTCCTTAATGATTTTAAATTTTTGCCTTCCGGATATTTATATCCGTAAGTCAAATTATAAAGTTCTGGATATACAAATCCGGAACTAATATATCACTTTCGGATTTCACCATCCGGAAGCTTATTTGGACAGTATAAATGACCTTCTGGATGTCAAAATCCGTAAGCAAACATAAATGAGTTACGGATCTCAATCCTTAACACCATTTACAGTACACCATTCTAGATATGAAAATCCAGAACTCATAGCTCTATGACCATCTGGAAGCTTAAATGAAATTTGAAAATGAGCTTCTGGATATTGAAATCCGTAAGCAAATGTGTGAAAAAGAGCAGAATGAGGTTTTAAAATTTTTGTTGGGTGCTGGAAGCAATTGATTGGGTGCAAGAAGCAATTGCCCTTTTTCAAATGCATTGCTTTACCAAATGTGTACTAAGTCAGATTAAATACATAATAAAAAGAAAACGAAACCGTTCTTATTTATCCACTGTCTGAATTTGACTGGTATTGGAGCTATCCAAAAGGTTTGGACTTGTAGGAAAATTTCAATTTATAGGTGCTAAGACAAACCGAATATGGACATGCTTGCATGTTGGTACTTGGTAGCATTTTTCTCATGAAACCTGAGTTTCTATTAACTCGTGTTTCTTTAGAATTTGGATACTTTATCTGTTGACAGGAATGTGCTTTCTGTTCTCTTAGGTTTCGAAGGACTCTCATGGAATTTATTCATCGACATTATTTGATGCTAAAAACTTGTGAATTAAATTATGTGTCTGAAGAGGTCTATAATAACTTGGAAAAAGCTGGTTTAGGCAGTTGTTTGTTTAGAAGCCTTCCAAATTGGTCTCTTGCTTTTGTGGCTCGTCTTGGATGTGCCTTCTTCTGTGTTCATACCAATATTTTTCTATGGTTGTTGTGTATCTAAGGTGAGATTTATCAATTTTGAAAGAAAAAAACTTTCCAAAGAAATTTTAAAGCATAATCTAGAAGAAAAAAGAAAATATTTTTTAGATGTATGTCTTCTAGTTGAAAAGAGTGAGATGTCATGGTTCAGATGTGCTATATGTGACTCTACTTTCCTTTCTGTAGTTTATTATCATGACATGACATTTTTAATATTGCATTTTCATTTTCTTCCAAATACTTTTTCCATTCATCCCTTTCTTTTGTATGAAATGCCAAGGGTTCTTACAACCAAATGTTTCAGAATCTTGTTGTCACTCTTGATAAGGTGATTATGCACTATGCTATCCATGTTTGCCACTATTCATTATGCTAAATTTTTAATGTTAATAAGGATAAAAACAATTGATTTTAAACATGACATGATTATAAAGGATAAGTGAGAAACTCCATGTTTTTGGCAAGGGCCTTACATGACATTTGTAATATTGCATTCTCATTTTTTCTTTAAATACATTTTCCATTTATCCTTTTCTTTTGTATGAAATGCCGATGGTTCTTACTGCCAAATGCTTTAGAATCTTGTTGTCACTCTTGATAAGGTGATTATGCACTATGTTATCTATGTTTGTCACTTTCATTATGCTAACTATTTAATGTTAACAAGGACAAAAACACTTGGCATTTAAACATGACATGATTATAAGGGAGAAATGAAAAACTCCATGCTTTTGGCAAGATGACATGACATTTGTAGTATTACTTTCTCATTTTTCCTCCAAATACTTTTTTCATTTATCCCTTTCTTTTGTATGAAATGCTGAGGATTCTTATAGCCAAATGCTTCCGAATCTTGTTATCAATCTTGATAAGGTGATTATGCACTCTGTTATCTATGTTTGCCATTTTTTGTTATGCTAACTTTTTAATGTTAATAAGAACAAAAACATTTGACATTTAAACATGACATGATAATAAGGGAGAAATAAGAAACTCCGTGTTTTTGGTAAAGACATGACATGACATTCGTAATATTGCATTCTCATTTTCCCTCCAAATAATTTTTTCCATTTATCACTTTCTTTTGTGTGAAATGTCGAGGGTTCTTATATTCAAATGTTTCAAAATTTTGCTGTGACTCTTGATAAGGTGATTATGCACTCTACTATCTATGTTTGCCACTTTTCATTATGCTAACTTTTTAATATTAATAAGGACAAAACACTTGGCATTTAAGCATGACATGATTATAACAGAGAAATGAGAAACTCCATGTTTTTGGCAAGATGACATGACATTTGTAATATTGCATTCTCATTTTCCTCTAAATACTTTTTCCATTTATCCCTTTCTTTTGTATGAAATGATGAGGATTCTTACAATCAAATGTTTCAGAATCTTGTTGTGACTGTTGATAAGGTGATTATGCACTCTGTTTCTATGTTTGCCACTTTTCTTTATGCTAACTTTTTAATGCTAATAAGAACAAAATCACTTGGCATTTAAACACGACATGATTATAAAAGAGAAATGAGAAACTCCATGTTGGCAAGGGCATTACATAATATTTATAATATTGCATTCTCATTTTTCCTTCAAATACTTTTTCATTTATCCTTTTTTTTGTATGAAATATCGAAGGTTCTTACAACCAAAAGCTTTAGAATCTTGTTGTCACTCTTGATAAGGTGATTATGCACTCTGCTACCTATGTTTGCCACTTTTCATTATGTTAACTTTTTAATGTTAATAAGACCAAAAGCATTTGTCATTTAAACATGACATGATTGTAAGAGAGAAATGAGAAACTCCATGTTTTTGGCAAGGGCATTACATGGCATTTTTAATATTGCATTCTCTTTTTTCCTCTAAATACCTTTTCCATTTATCCTTTTTTTTTAATAAAATGTCGAGCATTCTTATAGCCAAATGCTTTAGAATGTTGTTGTCACTCTTGATAAGGTGATTATGCATACTTTTTTTTATCTATGCTTGTCAATTTTTATTATGCTAACTTTTTAGTGTTAATTAAGACAAAAACATGACATGATTATAAGGGAGAAATGAGAAACTCCATATCTTTGGCAAGTGTTTGTTAACAATCACTAACTAGATTGATACTAGAAGTTATGCATGGTAAGACAATTCTAGATGGTCAACAATATTATATCCCTTGTTCTCTAACAAAAGAGACTGGAAGAATTTTTCATCAGTTGAACAGTTAATTCATTTGCTTCGGTTGGTCGGTATTACCTTCCTTCACTCATACTCTATTAACTCATTTGCTTCGGTCGGACTCTGCTTCCTTCCTTCGCTCCTTGCTCACTACTCTCGGATCTTGGCCGGGAACACACCTACTAAAGGTGCTCGGACGCTCAAGTAAGTGTTCAATAAATGCATAATAAAGACGTACATTTTCTTTGGTTGTTGTGCCTATTTATATGGCTTTGATGAACCCTGTTACTGTTGGATTGAGATTAGTATATTATTCATGATTAAGGGCATATTACGTAGTTATTCATACGACTTAACCTTGTTAATCATCGTTTAAGCATGTTGGTCGGTCAATACCGGGTATCAAGATATCTCGGAACTATCCGCTCTCAATCGGTACAGTTGCCCCTAGGCTCAAGACATGTCCTTTGTCGAAGAGTCTCGACTTGTCCGTTATGCTTCTCGAGGTAGGATGTGACTGCACGCACTGTAGTGTCGACGTTGAAGGGACGTGCCTCATGATTACTTAGGGGTTTTTAGTCGATAAACCATACGTTCGAGATGAGGATCATTAGATGCAAAACAAGGCGACATTTAGTGTGCCCGCTACTTGGATCCTTATAAATAGTGGTGCCCCACACTTCATTTTTCATTTCTTATGCTCTGACTTCTGAATTCTTCATTATGACGAGGTGTTTCCATTTAAGAGGTTAGTGATGTTTTCTTTTAGCTCTTTCGAGTCTTCATCTTCTTCTACTACTTCTGGTTCTTCCTCTTCTCAAATCCTATTAGTCAGTGCGGTCGAGGGCATGTAGCTGGGTGTTGACTCAGTTTGAGTTGACAACCCAATAGAGGTTGTTGATCGTTAGGCGATGCGATCGGCTTGTGGCGAGCTACGTTCTAAACTGGGACTATTGTTATCGATATCAGATAATGAATCATATCGGAGACCCTGAAAATCCTTTCTAGAATTATAACAGAAAACATAACAGGTTATGGCGGAAGCATTGCAATTGAAAGAAATATAATATATATAACTTAAAAAAATACAAAAATAATGAAATGTGTTTGGGATCGACGGTGGCAGCAGTCGACGGTAGTGGGTAGTGGTGGTAGAGAGAAATAACCAGAGAAGCTGTGGTGGCTGTGGCAGAGTAGTGTGACATAGATAAAAAAATGTATTGGGGATGAAAATAGTTGTAATTTTTTAAATGGGCCCAAAATAGGTCCAAAAGACCTAATTTTAAGTAAGCTCTGATTTTTGTTTAGGGTTTTAGCTGCACACCACACATCACATTTCATATTTAAATTTTAATTAGGTTTTATTAGGTTAAAATTGAAATGGGCCTTTGGCCCACAGTTATGTCTCTTAAGTAAGTTGTGATTTTTATTTAGGGTTTCAGCCACATACCACACAACACATCCCATATTTAAATTTTAATTAGGTTTTATTAGGTTAAAATTGAAATGGATCGTTGGCCCAAAGTTATGTCTCTTAAAAATTAGGTTTAGATATGTGCCCGCATCTCCTTCATCCTTAAGCGTGGCGCCACCGCAGGTCCTCCTTCCTTATGTGTGACATCGCCGCATCTCCTCCTTCGTTATCTATGGTAGCACTGTCGCAACTCCTTCTCCTTCATGCTTTGTCGTCGTCACAACGTGCGTCGCCGCCGTGCCACCACATTTTTTTCGCTCTTTTCGCTATTCGTTACACTCCAAGATGGCAAAAGCGACCGCCATGGAAAATCCGCATCACCACCACCTTGTTGTGGTGGTGGTCAGAAAATCCGCCATCGCCATCCGCCATGGCCGATAAGTGATAACACTGACTGAGACATCAATGTTTCGAAGTAGTCGATAGAGTTAGGCGGGAGCCTGATGAACCAAGTGAGGGCTCCTCCATTTAGAGACATGGGGAAGACTTGACATAGCACCGAGTTGTCAAAAGTGTACAGTCACATCTGAGTGGTGTAGACGTCAACGTGTTTGTCTGCTTCATATCTACCATCTCCCTTTGGAGGGACATGAGCGAGGCCATCTGTTTGGCCTCAGACATATTCTCGTTCGTCATGTTTCTAGATGATATAATATATTGCCCTCGGTCTTTTGTCTTTTCTCTTAGGCCCATGGTGGATGCCAATTGTTCTCGTACAAAAGGAGTTGAGAAAATCTTCCACTGACTGAACAATTAAGTCCTTTGCTTCGATTAGTTGGTGTTGCCTTCCTTCATTCCTCCTCTTCAATCTTCCAGGCACCATTACTTAGAACGTACTCTCATTTTGGAGGACGAACCAAAGGGACACCCTTTTATTGATGAAATCATGGAAGCACAACTTTCTCCCAATTGGAAGGGGCTAAACATAGATCGGTATGATGGCACTACAAATTCCGATGAGCATGTGGACATATATTAAACACAAATGAGCCTTTATATGTTAGACAACTTGGTACTGTGCCCGTATTCCCTACCTCACTAAAGGGAGGGGCACTTAGTAGGTTCACAAGGCTTCTCCCCCTGATTCGGTGGATTGCTTTAGAACACTTTTGTCTAAGTTTGGTACTTAGTTTGCGACTAGCAGACCGCATCGTCTTACATCCATTGCATTTGTCAACATACGACAAGAAAAGATGAGTCACTCCGAGCCTTCATGGAGAGGTTCACTAAGCTATCTATAAATATCCAAAATGTTAGTTTGGAAGTGGCCATGCATTGCTTGGTGATAGCACAACGGTCAAGACCGTTCGTCGATAGTCTATGCAAGAAGCCAACAACTAACTTAGACGAATTGAGACAGCGAACGAAAAAGTTCATGCAACTCAAAGAATTACGTGATTATCGAAATCAGGTCCGATCAAAGAATGTTGGAGATAAAGGAAAAGAGAAAGATAGAGGTGGCTGACACGCGCTTGAAAGAGGGGATAAATACAGGGAAAACCGAGGACCTCGACTTTACAACTATACCCCTTTAAATGTTGAGAGGGGGAAATTATGGATGGGGCATTGAATACTGACCTCATCCCGATGCTCCGAAAGCTACATAGTTCAAAGGACGCCAATATATCTAGGCAATATTAATATCACCACAACTTCGGGCATAGGATCGAGAAGTGTCAAGAATTGAATGACAAAAAAAAAAAAACTCATTCAAACTAGACATTTATGTAAATTTGTCCAAACTACTAAGAGAAGTTCCAACATATCTCCTCAAAGAAAGAAATATGTTCAAATGAATGAATAGATGAAATATTACTCTTGACGTCATTATGACGACAACCAGAGAAGGAGTCGCGAAGGAGTAAAATCCCGAGAAGAACCGAGCCTTCACTTAAAAGTGGAAGAGAAAAATGATCAACACAATTGCTAATAAATATGCATGCGAAAGATGTTCGAGCTCTATCTAGAAGAAAGATCTTTAAACTTTTAAATGTTTGTTTTTTAAGTAGTCTTGCCACTAACTACTCCCCACTCACTTTCTACCAAATTTTATTTTCATATATATATATATATATATATATATATATATTAAGTGGGTTATATATGACAATAACCCTAATGGCCTTTTCACAACCTTCATCAACTTCAAGATAAACAAATTATACAATTATAAAATAATTTTAATTTTAAACCTAAATCTCAAACTTTAGTTAATTTTCAAAGTAACTTTTAAAATCTGAAAGGCAAGCCAAATCCTATTCAAGGAAATATTACAGAATTTACGTGAAGAATATAATATAATAATTCCGTAGAATTTACGTTTCATGTTAGGTTTTTAAAATTTATGTTTTGTGACAGATTCTTAAAACAGGGCTCATTGAACGTTAAATGTTGTGCATAGAATAGTATTAATCACTTTTGCTTATTCCAATCACTGCCTTTAATCAGCTTTTATGTGATGAAAAGTACGTTAGCTTAATTAATAAGGAAAGGTCCCTAGTGCCATATAAACCATGGTTTTCTGATTGAGACCATACTTTTTGTCACACATATGCATCCTTCTCACTTTCCAATTTTAATTTTATACATTTATATCATTTATCACCATAAAGTGTACATGAGTTTTGGAAAATAAAAGGAATAGTATGTCACCACTTATTTAATGAATTTTAAAATAAGGTTATAATTATTTTAAGATTAGAATAAAAAATTGTTTTTGGTGAGAGTATGAGTATCATTTACAGCATTAGTGCCACACTAAATATTCTTGGCTTTAGCGTTGATGCCATGGCTCATGTGCTCATGCATGGCTTGTAATACCAAATCATGTGATTGTTTGATACCATTATTGGTTACTTGATAGAAAGGAAAGCAGAAAAAGAAAAGGAAGAAAGAAAATTCGAAATTATGTATAAATAAAAATAATTAGAAAATAAAAATTAAAAATTAAAAAAATAAATTATCAATGATTAGTAGATTTATCTTATTCTTTACTTATTTTTATTTATTTCAAACAGCCTTTTTTTTTCTCCACTCTTCCATTCTCAATCCCCATCCAATCAAAGTATTAAGGGTGTATATACAAATTTTTGAGGCTTTAAAATTTATATTTAAAGTTAATTTAATGCAACTTATCAATTTTCATTTTGTTATTTTAACTGTCATTTTGATTAATTTTTCCAATTAAGTATTTCTAATATTTTTGTTACCAACAAAGAAAATAAGAAATCAATTAAATATAACTTTCAACATAGTTAAGTAATAATATTAAATAAAATTTGAATAATTTTAATTTTATAATTATGCAACAATAGTAATTACAAATATTGTCATCAATATTTTAGAAACAATGAAATTATTTTAAAAATGAATATAGTTTTTTCTATATTTTATTATTTTTAGTGGAGTTGTGAATTTTCTTTTGATTATTATGATATTAATGCCAATTATTCTTCTTACAATAACCATATTTATTTAAAAAATAAATAAAGATCTCTAATACTATGATATTTATTAGAACTTAAAGTATTTTAAAGATAAATATATATTTTTTGAATCCATCTTCATCTAAAACTTTTGATCCTTTATTTATGAAGACTGTACAATTTTCTAATTAAAATATCAACACATTATATCCTTCAATTCTTATATGCCAATAAAAAAAATATCAAAACACTATCACTACAAGAACATCATTGATTAGAAACCAATTTTAGAGACAAAAAATAATTAGTTGTTATAGTGACCAAATTAGAAATCATTTTGGAGACTAAAAAATTTTTTGGTTTCTAAATTAGTTTCTGTTATTGTTAAATGATTTTTAAATTGATATCTAATTAGCTACTAAAGTTTTAACTACCGATTATTTAGATTCTAAATTTGGTAGCAAAAACCTTGGTAACTAATTAGATACCAATTTAGAAACTATTTAACAAAAATAGAAACTAATTTAAAAACCAAATGTTTTTTTAATTTCCAAAATGGTCTTTAATTTGGTTACTATAGCAACTAATTATTTTTAGTCTTTAAAATTGATTTCTAATCAATGATTTTCTTATAGTGTATATAATACCATAAATTTAATGTTAGACATGTTTTTCCTATTTATAAATGAGTAATTTACTCTTTTTTTAGTTGTAAAATGTTTACTAATTTTATAATAATTGTTCTTATAAGGTGGAATATTGTTTATCAAGTTTTCATTTTTAACACTTTCTTCGATTTTTGGTGGTGTTTTTTGAACTCTCTGATGATTATTTTTTTCTCTCAATCTTTCAATTAGGTGAGGAAGGTATACCTCTAAAGACACTTTGACCCATAAGTTAGAGGTAAATATATCTAGGTTATAAGTGTTATAGTTAAAATAATAATTACCTTTCTATCTATAATTTTCCTATGGACTTTCCCTGTGAATATCCCATGTCCATGAAGGTCTCTTAACATGGTTAGGAAGTGATCAATCACTTTATTATAATTAATCTTCCTTATAAATTTGGCTTACCCGTGTTGAAAAGTCAAATTGGTCCTAAGTGGATCTAGCATAGGTATTGTTGAAACAATGATCGGTACGTCGAATACGAAGGTATTCGACACTAGAATAACTTTGCAAAAATTAATTTAAATCAATTTAGTTTGGAGTTTATATCAAATTAAAATCAAACCAAAACGGGGTTTGATTTTTATGTTTGGTTTAAACCATTTTTTAATCCAAAAAGAAAACTGAACCCTTTTCATTTATAATTTATTATCATAAAGATTATAGATGATTGTATTTACAATTGAAAGAATTTATTAATTTATAAGAAAAACTAATTATGAACACATTTAATCATATTTCTTTTATTATAAAAATCAAAGGTGATTTATTAATTATTTTAATAAGACTCAGTCATGAATATTATATAAAAATTTACATTTAAACTTCAAGACACACAATTTATATCTTCATTACATAGAATTGTTTTTGTTATTATGAGCTCTGTGATTTGAAATCGTAACTTGGTTCTGTTCATATAATAAAGAAATGTTACCTGTTGAAATCATTTGGCCCACTATGTAGATACCTATATGAGCTGGTTTATGCCCTGCTTTCCTTGCACCCTATCAAAGGAATCCATTATCAAAGAGACAAAAAAAAAAAAAAAAAAAGACACAAAAGCAAACCAAAGTTTAGATTGTCCAGTTTGTATAAAAGGGCTTTTCCCACTTATCCCACCTTCTACCAATCCAATTCTATTCTATATATACTTTATGTACCATTCATATGTATTAGTGTTTACCCCTCATATCTTTTTCTCCACTCTTTCCAACAATCAAACTACAAACAAACACTTTCAATTCTCCCAAAAATGAATAGAGGAGCAGCAATTTTTTTGTGTCTCTTACTTGTGGTCATGGATATCACAGCTGGGATTCTAGGCATTGAAGCTGAAATTGCACAAAACAAGGTATATGCTTCAAACTAGCTAATTATCTTTAGTACATTCAAGAATTTTTTTTCCTTTTTGGAATTTGTATTAGGATGCAATAGTTGTTTTGGGTTTTAACCAATTAAACAGGTTAAGCATTTGAGATTGTGGATATTTGAGTGTAAAGATCCAAGCCATAAGGCCTTCATGCTGGGGTTGGGTGCAGCAGTGCTTTTGGCATTAGCTCATGTTATAGTGAATTTGGTTGGTGGCTTCAGTTGCCTTTGTTCTCAACAAGGGGTTGATAAGGCTTCTCCCAATAGACAACTCTCAATGGCTTCTCTCATTTTAACATGGTAATGTTCTTGCCTCCACTGCTGTTTTGGAGAAACGTTAAATGTATAATAAATTGTAGAATTAAGAGAGAAAGAAAGAAATTTGAGATGTGAAGGAAAAATTAATACAAAATTGGTGTGGTGTATCAGGATTGCCTTGGCTGTTGGATTGAGCATGCTGGTGATAGGTACTTCATCAAACAACAAGTCAAGTGGTTCTTGTGGTTTCACTCACCATCACTTCCTATCCATTGGTGGAATTTTGTGTTTTCTGCATGCTCTACTCAGTGTTGTGTATTACGTTTCTTCCACTTCCTCTTAAGATAACTGAACTTTGAGGCCACTTCTGCTCCCTGTGTTGTGCCTTTTTCTAATGTTTTGCTTTACCAAATGTGTACTAAGTTAGACTAAAAAGGAAAATACAGCCATTCTTATTTATCCACTCATGTGTAGTTTATTAATTGTAGTTAAACTTAGTTTGAAAACACTAATTAAGCATTATTATTTAATAGCTTATTTTTGGTTCTCAGTTATTCATCCGGTTATAGTGAAATTAATAACAGCAATCCAGCATGTTAGGATGGAGAAACAGTGAAAAAATTAGACCAAATAAGGAGGAGCTTTGTTCCTTCACCACATTGTTTGCTACTAAAACCACAGAATATAATGTAAGAAATGAGGAAGATCATCCTAATGAAACGCCATCATTGTTTTCTAAATGCTTCCTTATATCAAATTAAAATTAAAATAAGCTAGTGCACAATTGGCCTTACAAAAACATACCAAAGAAAAAAGAAATCAACATTTTCTGCTTTATAGATTTGAGGAATTTTATTTCAAGAAGTTATATTTTCAACTTTCTCTACATGTAGGAGATGGAAACAATCTGGTACAAGATAAAATAACAGAATGCAAACAGAGAGAAAGAAATGAACAATGAAATAGTGATAAGCAAAAGTGGTCATTAAGCACAGACTGAAAATCGTGTAAATACAAAAAAAAATGTAAATTTATTCCGTGTGGCGATAATGAGAATTTGTATAAGAAGAAACATGTAGAAGGCTGAAAAATGTTTGTTTTTTGTTTTGTTCTACCTGTTTGTCTAGACAGTTTTGTTAGACTATCTGATGCTCTTGTTAAACGGTCTGATTATCTTGTTTTGTTACTTTTTGATTTTGATAAACGTTCTATTTTGATATCTAATGAAGATCAACTATGTGTTTTGTTGGATAGTTTGTCTTTGTGCGTTTTGTTGGAGCGTCTCTCTTGGATTGTCTGTCTTTATTTTTTTCTTTTTAGACTTCTTTTCTCTTTTTTGTTTTTCTTATATATGTATATATAATATATTTTTTTTAACCATACTCATTTGATAATGAATAAAAAAAATTCTTCGAGAATCTTGTTTATGTTTTTCCTTTCTAAATATCATTCAAGATTTTAACGTTATTTTCTTGCACTCATCACGTGTGATTTATCTTTTTCGTATTAGACGCTTCTAGCATAATTAACTATAAGTAGATTTGAACATATTTCTTCTTTGATCCTTAGTTTCAATGTTGTTTCAATTTTCATTTATTCTTATCCATTCTCTTTTAAGTAGTTTACTCGTAGTCTGGATACATAAGTATAACAAATTAATAAATAAATAAAGGTGAAGAACAAAATAATTAAAATATAATAGTGTTTTATGTATTTTTTCTATTAGTATTTTTCTTTAAGATAATTATTGTAGAAGTTAATGTAATTGAATGATAGTAAAAAGAAGTATTTTTTCATAAAAATAATGTTAAAAAGAATTAATGACATATATAAACATAAATAACACTAGTTATATGCTTTTGAGGTGATGTGAGAAAGCAATTTGAAGAAGCCATGTGTTATTCTTGGCTTCCTTCCTCTCTCCACACGTATAGTTACAACACTCCCTAACATCTCATGCTGGAAATTATACTTTTTTAGAATTGAAACCTCGACTCCATTCCATATTGTGCTGCATACACTACGTTTTCGTTTACCAATGGAGACTAGCCCTATTGCTTGTACTTACACGAACCATGATGCAATGAAATAATCTTTCAGAAGAGGAGGGAAGAAAAAGATGTTGTAGAGAATTATAATAAGGCTTTGTATTATGAATATTTAAATTATTTTTTATAATTAATACTTTTTCTTTAAAACAGGTTTAGTAGATTTATAATATTTTTATAGAAGAAATGAATATTTATATTGTAATTTCTATGTTATTGTTTTAATTAAATGACACAAATATTTTAGTTTAAAAAATATATAATAGATGTTGATTCTTTACAATATTTTAAATTATTTGTGTTTATTTTAAGGTATTTTGAAAACAAAAATTACATACAAACGTGAAGGTGTAGTTAGAAAAAATGGATTTGTTAGCAGGTTAGCAGTGGCCATAGATACTTGTAAGACGCTTCTCCATGCTTACTCTGGAGAGACTAGACAACAAGCATGAGCAATAAGGTTCGGTTCTTTTTATGATAATTGACTATTTCAACAGAGATTCAGACCTCGTTTTTATAGTAAACACGTTCATGTTAAATTATTCGGATCCGAATTCTCTAACTTTCAAGGCCAAAGTAAGAGTAACTTTGAAGCAATCAGGACATTATTAATATTGACAAGTGTAATTTTTATTTATTATTATGGGAGCTTTACTTCTCCCACAAGGCCACTGTTTCCAAAGACAAAAGGAACAAGGTCAGACTGCTCCTTTCATCCTTCTTTTTCATTCACTTTCCAGTTTTTACTTTTATCCTGAGTATGCGTAAAACAGTAGTAACTATGTAATAAAAAAAACCAGTAAGCACACTATGGATCACATCCGTTTCCTTTAACCATGGATAAGGCTGCAATGGTGTGGTTGCTTCCAGAAGAGTCTCCACTGGAATCCTTGGCTCTGATTGCTTCATCGGTTCTGTGAAATGATAGTACCTCTCCGGGTCCGGGCAGTAATCCTGTAAATTTTTTACATTAAGGGAGAGCCCTTTGATTATATACTTCAAATGAAAATGCAGTGATGCTGCTTACCAGGTTTGCATGCATCTTTCTCACGAAGGCTGTGAAGATTTCAAAGTTTTCTTGCTTCATTAAGTCATCTGATAAACGGAGGTATGTCACGCCATACATTTTTAGACTTGGACGTCCCAATTTGGAAATACCGTTCGGTCTAGCATTTCGAAGGATTTGGTCGTAAGCTTCACGGTCATAGCTTGCAAGTGCATTTTCCCCTGCAACTTTGAGGTTCTCCGTCCAGCCACAACTAAGAACCTGGGAGAATGAATGCGCTGAATAAAACTATGCACGAAAAGAATGCAACACTAACTGGAACAATCAGACACATTATAATGTGGACAACTTATTTCTATTGGCCTGAACAACTATTTCTCTGCATTTAAATTAAATATATTAATATTTATATTTATTAGATATTCTTTAATTTGCGTGTATATTGAATTTGAAGTGTCAGGAAGCTTTAAAGAGGTTGGGTCGATTTTCGCGGAGAATGAGCATGACAGGGAAATGTTCATCAAGGAAATTCTCCTTGATGGCTTCCTCTTGGGTCTCGTTAAATTTTCCTGCAATTCCAGGGTTCACTCCAAGTATGATAACCCTGTTGAGAGGGACTTTTTTTCCTCCCATAAGGTTTCATCACCACTTCCGTTATTTATATTCTAATAATTTATGGACGTTAAGAATTGGAACTATACAGTGACAAAGGTAACCTTATTTCTTTTTGTGTTCAATGACAACCATCAAAATAATTTACCTTTCTCAATAATAATTATTAACATCCATTGTTCAAAATCGTATATCACTATGTCAACCTAATATCTTCCAAAGTTTATTACTTATCAAGCTTGATGAAAAATTCAAAAAACGTCCAAATTAGTTACTGTTAATTACAAATAGTAAGCAACTGGTATATTTGATGGATTTTCGTTAAGTCATGATTTTGTGGAGAACGAATAAGACTGGGATTGAAGTTGAAATAAATTACCTGCCGGACAAGTTCCTCGGCCCCACTTTGGGCCTCAACTGGTTGCTCATAATTTCTCATCTCAAGACACGTAAAATTCAAAATAGCATTGTGTCGGGAAAGCATCCTTGCTATGGGTCTGTATCCATCCCTATGATGTAAGTTGTAATATCCTGCAGTAAGCTCAGCAGCATGGCTTTCTGTTTTATACCACCAGTGGATTCCAGCAACCTGTTTCATAAGAAAATGTCAGGTAGTTCATGCGAAAAACGAACTTGCTAAATTATTATGTTCATTTAGTGAAGTTACTTTGACTGCTAATTTCACTTTGCAACCAAGGAATACATTGTTGGCTTCATCCAATATATCATCACCATGGGTCAACAATTTGTTGGAATACCATGTCAGAAAAAAATTGCCTTTCTCGGTTTGATAAGTACCCCCTGGTTTGAAAAATTCCGTAGATTCTGGTTTATCGTTAGATATCCCAGCATTATCTGGCAGCTTCCACTCAGGATGGCCTACCTTTGCTGCAGCCTCTTTAAAATCAGCTTTAAGATATTTGTCATAGCACTGCAAGATTTTAAACATATTCAAATAAGTTTAAACGGGATGA
The DNA here is from genome assembly GCA_013389735.1 of Phaseolus lunatus. Lineage (NCBI taxonomy): Eukaryota > Viridiplantae > Streptophyta > Magnoliopsida > Fabales > Fabaceae > Phaseolus > Phaseolus lunatus. The sequence continues at coordinate 31,104,375 of CM023861.1, forward strand.
GGATGACTTGTTATTATTGATGTTAGACGTAAATATATACTAGGAAGTTATTGTCATTACAAATAATGTAACTAATGTATTTTAGAACTACACACAAATGGTTTCATCATAAAACTCCAAACTCACCTGAAATTCTCCAATACCAGGAAATACCCACCCCAGATTTTGTGAGTAAGAGGGATATCTGAGTTCTCCTGCAGGGCCAAGTCCTACTTCAATGTCTATAATGAGCTGAGATTCAAGAAAATCTTGCATATTATCTCTGAAGCTCCTCATGTAGTCTGTGTATAACTGCATGAAAACAAGAAACAATCAATTTAACATTAAGAAGCAAAATATTACCAATTGGATAAAAAAAAATTCCACAATTCTTTTTGACTTTATTCTCTGTTACGCTTTTTTAATTCATGATAAAGTACCAAATTGGACTTGGGTAGACCCAAAAGGACTAAATGGTCGTGCATGCGATAAGTTATATAGGAATAGTGACAAGGCTTGCAAAATTAGATGTTTAACGTGAAGAGTTTCTGAACAACAAGAATACATGAAATAAAAATATACAAGAAAGTTGACCTCAATTGGACTTCGTCCATGAAACAAAGGTTGGTTGTCCACGCCGAGGGATAAACATTCCTTATTCCTGATACCTTTGTAGTTGGTGTAAAAGATATCAGGATTTGTTTTTCCAACTTTAAGGACCCATTTAGGTAGTGAGATGGAAACAGAATCTCCTACGTTTCCCCCACATTGGTGGAATGACATTATAACTTGTAGCTTCAATTTGCATTTTTGAACCAATTGAAACAAGGTCCTATAAGCGGACCAATCATATTGCCGAGGCCCCTTGGATTCTACTATACCCCACCAGACATCAACCATAACCCCATCAACACCTGCTGCGTGTAGGGCCATGAGTTGGTTCTTTAGTCTTACTATGTCTTCTAAGACATTTTCCTTTGTAACAACTCCCAACTGAAAGCAACAACCATCACATTTTTAAGAATGGATTGGTAAGTGGCAGACGGTTTAGAAAGAAATTTAGCTTTTTATGACTTACTGGTAGCATAACAAATACTGGTATGTAATTTGCAAGCATTGTATCTTCGGGAATGGTATGAATTTGTACCTGCAATTTATGAGCAGAGTTTATAGGTTAGTATGATATTTGGATGAAATTGGAGATCTTACACGTTTTTTCATCAATTGATATGTTAGCTATGTATGGTTGCAGTATAAATTCAATAATATTATTAACATATTTTCTAACAAAAGTCTTAAAAAAATTATTTGCATATCGATTCTAAATTTAAATATAATAATATTTTCTTCGAATATAGACTAACTTTGTCAAATTTTAATAATATTCACTAACATAAATATATTTATAAAATTTAAAAATAATTGAAAAATATATTAAAAATATTTAAAAGTATTTATCTACATTATTATAATATAAAATATGTAGATTATAAAATTACAAATACGGTTCACTAGATTAATAATATTGATCAATATAAGACACAATTTTTCATCAAGACTCACAAGAAAGTAACTGTTTTTTGGCTGGGAATATATGGACGGAGAACTAACATTGTCTGAGATTATTTAATATCATTTTAAACTTTTGGTTGTGTTAGGTAAAACATATAGTACCACACAGTAAATTATTGATTAACTTTCTTTTTATTCCCATTTTATTATTATAATAACACTGTCGACATATTCTCCTGTTGTTTGAGAGGTTGTGCTTTCAGGGTTCCTGATAGCAAGAGATTCGAGGCCAACGTCTGATAGTGGGACCACTGAAATAGTTTTCACTCAGTTACGATACAAAATACAAAACAAGAGGGGCATTATTGTGAATCCAATTAATCCGTGTTATATGAAAATTTGTTTGGTCACAAGAAAATGCAAAAAGATAATGAAATTATTGCAATATTGAACAATGTAGAGGCAAAAATGAAAATGAATGAAGAAAAAGAAAGAACACGTGCAAGGATGATGAACCGTTAAAAAGTTTCAACAGGCAAGGCAATGGAAGTTATAACTATGGTGTGGTGAGTTGGTAGGGATGAGAATTGGAAGAAATGGTTACCTTGGATTTAGGAGCTGAAGCATTCAACGGCAGTGCAAGACGTGGTTGTTTCTTGACGTGGTCACGATCCAATTTGAAGCCACACATGGCTCTTTGCTTCCTTGCTCTCTTCACACGTATAGCTTCACCTGACATTCTTTCGTGCTGGAAATTATACCTTTCTTGAAACTGAATCGTCATTCTTGTCGCCATGTTACGATGTGCTGCACACACCAAGTCTTCCATTTCTTAATACGGAACAACTCATAGAAAGAGAAGAAATTTGGGGAAATCTCAGTACTGAAGAATTAAATTAACTATTATATAGCCTTATGTAATAAATCCACATCTAACAAATCCTAATCAAATGAACTAATAATAGGCGTACTTTGACTACGTGGTAACAAACCACTAAAACAATAAGAAAACTAATATCTAGAATAATAAAACTTAACAGATTTGTGGCTCTCTGCTTTTCAAGATTAGCACTTCTTCTTCTTATACTGACTGCATGAACCATGCAATCGAAAAATCTATCTATCTATTTCTAAAGGATGCTGATTAATGGATGCAGTTTATATATAAACCAATCTGATGACGTGGTGGATCCTGCCTCTTCCTTCTTAGACCGATGATGAAGGATAGAGAACGCTTGTGGACCGTCTGTGTAAATTTTCTCATCATCCTTCATCTCCTCCTTAATTGGGCTTTCTAACTTCTAATTCTAATTGGACTCCTCAATCTAAGCCCCATTAATTACTAATTTCTTATATTTTAAATACCAATCAATATTACATATTATTAGCAGCTAATGTAACACTAATTTATACCTTTAAAACTTTATATATTTTCTAAAATATAAAAAAATTGAAAAATATTACAGATTTTTATTCTCCATATCATCTTCATAGTCACAGTGTTCAGTGTTCTGATGGGTATTACATGTAAAATCAAAAGCTTACAGTAATGAATAATAATGCACATCATAGGAATCTCGTTTTTGTCACACACTTTCTTGATGGTTAATAGTGAGACAACTATTATTTACAGAGACAGAATCCTTTTGCTCTTAGTTCCCAATCTCCATCAGATGTAGGTTTTCATTAGGTATCATCAGATATATATTTCTCACGTAACCAATGGGCCTTTAATTCTATTATTATTATTAAATCACATTCGGGCCCAAAGCCCAAACTCAATGTCATGTGACTCACATTATAGAAATTAATTTACATAATTTCTTACATTCTCCCTCTTGACTCATATGAGTTATAATACTTTCATGATTTAATAATTACATAAATCATAATGCGCATTTAAAAAGCCTTACATAAATTGGTTCTATCATTAATCAAAATCAAGATACAGAAATAATAAGAGTCATGGCGGTTACATGTCATTTCAATCAACACATTTCCTTGCATGTATTACTATATCATCCTTTCTCCTTAAGATGACTTTATAATGAGAAATCCATAATGGGTTCAAACATAATGTCATTTTTCATCAACAACAACATAATTTGTTCTTCACAACATAATTTGTTTTCCACAACATAATTTGTATGCATTAATTACAATAATTAATCACTCACTAGTAGACATAATGCCCATCAACATGAACAGTAAACATCTTGGACGGTAACCCTTTTGTTAAAGGGTCACCAATCATAAGATCAGTGCTAATATGTTCTATTGACACTTTATGTTTCTGAATTTCTTCTTTAACGGCAAAGTATTTTAATTCCATATGTTTAGCACCTTTGGAATACTTGTCGTTTTTTTAGAAAAGAAGACTGATGCGGAGTTATCACAATAAATTTTCAGCGGCTTGGCAATACTGTCAACAATTCCAAGTCCTGAAATAAAATTCTGCAACCAATTAGCCTGAATTGTGGCCTTAAAGCATGCCACAAATTCAGCTTCCATAGTGGATGCAGCAATGACTGACTGCTTCGCACTTTTCCATGAAATCGCTCCTCCGACTAAAAGATACACATAACCAAATGTAGACTTTCGTGTATCCACACAGCCAGCAAAATCTGAATCTGTATATCCAATCACCTCAAGATGATCAGATCTCTTATAAGTAATCATGTGATCCTTCGTTCCTTGTAAGTATCATAATACTTTCTTTGCAGCTTTCCACTGATCCAATCCTGAATTACTCTGGTATCTACCAAGCATACCAACTGCAAAACTAATATCTGGTCTTGTACATGTTTGAGCATACATTAAACTCCCAACCACAGATGCATAAGGGATATTCTCTATTTGTTTTTGTTCCAAATCATTCTTTGGACATTGCATGAGACTAAATTTGTCTCCTTTCTGTATTGGAACAGGAGATGTTAAACATTTATCCATTCTGAATCTCTCTAAAACTTTATTAATATATGCTTTCTGAGACAAACCTAACCGTCCTTGTGATCTATCACGAAATATTTAAATTCTTATCACATAGTATGTCTCACCCATATCTTTCATATCAAATTTATTAGAGAGAAACTTCTTAGTCTCACTTAATAGACCAAGATCATTAGTTGCAAGCAAGATATCATCAACATAAAGAATCAAAAAAATATAAACTTACTCCCACTGACCTTCAGATATATACACCAATTAACAGTGTTTTCCTTAAATTCAAAGGACACAATAGTATCATTGAACTTAAGATACCATTGTCTAGAAGCCAGTTTAAGCCCGTATATTGACTTCTTAAGTTTACACAACATGTGTTCCTTTCCTTCTTCAATGAACCCCACCGGTTGGTCCATATAAACATCCTCTTTTAAATTTCCATTCAAAAAGGTAGTTTTAACATCCATCTGATGCAACTCAAGATCATAATGAGCTACTAATGCCATGATAATTCTAAAGAAATCTTTCTTAGAAACAGATGAAAATGTTTCCTTATAATCAATGTCATCCTTTTGAGTAAAACCTTTGGCAACAAGTCAGGCCTTATAATGTTCAATATTGCCATGAGAGTCACGTTTAGTCTTAAAGACCCATTTACACCCAACTCTTTTGCATCCTTCTGGCAATTCCATAAGGTCCCATACATCATTTTGTGCCATTGATTTAAGCTCATCTTTCATGGCATCTAACCACTTATCAGAATTATCATCATTGATGGCTTCTGAAAATGAAACTGGATCATTATCAATACCTAAGTCATTTTCTGACTCTTGTAGATAAACCACATAATCATTCGAAATAGCAAACTTTCTTTCTCTTTGAGATCTTCTTAATACTATTTCTTGTGGTTGTTCTACTACAGGTTCATTGTTAACTTCATGTTCATTAATTTGTTCTTCTTCTTCAACATTGAGTGGTTCAACTACATTAGGAACAACAATACTTGAAGTAGAGGTACTAGTTAAAGGAACTTGTACTCTAACTTCCTTAATCTCCACATTTTGTGAAGCATCACTCCCACTAGTTTCACCATTTTTAATGAACCGTGAATTACCAGTTTCAACAATTCTTGTGCTAAGGGTAGGACAGTAAAACATATACCCTTTTGACTTTGCTGGATAACCAGTGAAATATCCACTGATTGTTCTTGCATCCAATTTCTTTTCTTGTGGATGTATATTCTAAGTTCTGCCTGACATCCCCAAACATGCAGGTGTCTCAAACTGGGTTTCCTTCCTGTCCACAATTCAAAAGGTGTCTTTTGAACTGCCTTACTAGGAATCCTTTTCAACAAATACATGGCAGTTTTTAAATCATACATCCACAATGATACGGGTACTGATCAATTACTTAACGTGCTCCTAACCATATCCATTAAGGTTCGATTACGTCTTTCTGAAACACCATTTTGTTGTGGTGTACCTGGCATTGTGTATTGAGCACAAATACTACGTCTCTCAAGGAACTTAGCAAACGGACCAGGGTGTTGTCCACTTTCATCATACTTTCCATAATATTCACCACCTCTATCTGACCTAACAATTTTCACCTTTCTGTCTAATTGCCTTTCCACTTCATTTACATAAACTTACAAGGCATTCACTGCTTGAGATTTTTCATGCAGTAAATAGACATAACCATAACGTGAAAAATCGTCAATGAAGGTGATAAAATATCTTTCTTTATTGAAAGAATTTACATCAAAAGGTCTACATATATCAGTGTGTATAATTCCAAGAAGCTGAGTACTTCTTGTGGCTCCCTTTGTGTGTTTTGTTTGTTTGCCTTTAATACAATCCACACATACATTCAGATCAGTAAAATCCAAACTTGGAAGTATTTCATTCTTTACTAATCTTTCCATCCTTTCTTTGGAAATATGTCCCAAACGTTTGTGACACAAAAAAGTGGAACATTCATTCACTAAACTACTTTTAGTGCCAACATTATGATGCAAGGTCATAAGAGTTTCAGCATATATATTATCGAGATTCAATTTATATAATCCATCATAAAGAGTACCAGATCCAATCAAACAGGTACGCTGATATAAACTGAAACAACCATTCCCAAATTTAAAAGAGTATCCGGCAACATTAAGTTTAGACAATGAAACTAAATTCCTAGATATATTAGGTACATAAAAAGTATCCATCAAGTTTAAATAAAATCCAGTGTCGAGGATTAAACGATAAGTCCCGACAACTTCCACTAGAACCTTCACTCTATTCTCCATAAAGACAAACTTTTCATTTGGTTTTATGGTTCGGGTTGAAAGGGATCCTTACATCATATTAGAAACATGAGTCGTGCATCCAGAATCAATCCACCAAGAATTATGTGGAACTTTAGTTAAGTTTGATTCAAAACATGCATAATAAGCATTATGCTTTCCTTTCTTTTCGAATCAAGCCTTACGTTTCAGACAATCCTTTTGGAAATGTCCAGATTTCTTACAGAAATGACATTTGTCATTTTTCTTCTGGAGCTTAGTAGAGGACTCATTTATCTTCAGTGGTCCTTTACCCTTTCCATGTTTCTTATAGACTTTCTTTTCAGCTCCCTGATTCTTCACATAATGTATGAAGTGGTTTCTTTGATTCTTAAGTCTGGTCTCTTCCTGAACTAACATACTATGCAATTCATGCACATTCCATTTATCTTTCATGGTGTTACAGTTCATTTGGAAAGGACCATACTTAGACGGTAATGAGTTCAAGATGAACTGCACGAGAAAACGTTTATCCACTGCCATTCCAAGTGACTTAAGTCTTGCTGCAATATTTGCCATTTTAATGACATTTCATTTATAGTACGAGAACTATAAAATTTCATGGTAGTTAAGGTACTCATTAAAGTCCCAACAAGAAACTTATCAGCAGTTTGGGAGCACTCTTCCACAAATTTCATGAATTCTTTTGCACTATCAGTTTTGAGAAGAACGAACTTAATATTATTTGCTATGCTCATTCGCATAAACATCAGGCTAAGTCTGTTTGACTTTTCCCAAACCCTATAATGAGCTTTTTCCTCATTGATACTTTCATCAGTAATAGTGACAGGTCTCTCACTTTGTAAAGTCAAATCAAGATCCAATACACCTAAGTGAAATTGGACTTGTTCACTCCAGTCAGGAAAATTTAAACCATTAAAGACTGGAACAGACATAGCATGCGAATGTACAGATACAGGAACAGATACTTGAATCACATATACTTAACATTAATACTTTGAGTCATAAACTAAACATACAATACAGATTCAAATAAAAAAACATTCTATGCATACTAATGTTCTCCTTTGGGTGATACATTAATACACAAAACATAATGATGCTAATAGTATTAACATTATTTGGCAAGATATATGCATTAACTAGAAACACTTGTTATCTTGGGATATACAAGCAAAACTAATAACACATACTCACTACCAACAATCATATCCATTAATTATAAGGACAACTAATCAACCTTTGGGTGATCCAAAAATGTCTTATAATAATGAATTTCCATTTATCCATATATAAATAATTTAGCATCCATTCTATAGGTAAGTGATATAAAATTCATTAGTAATCTGGAATTAAATAAAACTTAAAGATTTGACCACTTTGGTGATTAACAAATCTATCATACAAATAATTCCATAAATAATATCATTAATTGAAATAAAATTCATCCATAATTTGGAATTAAATAAAACATAAAGATTTGATCACTTTGGTGATTATAAATCTATCATACAAATAATTCCATAAATAATATCATTAATTAAAATAAAATTCATCCATAATTTGGAATTAAATAAAACATAAAGATTTGATCACTTTGGTGATTACACATCTATCATACAAATAATTCCAAAAAATAATATCATTAATTGAAATAAAATTCATTAGTAATTTGGAATTATATTAAACATAAAGATTTGATCACTTTGGTGATTAAAAAATCTATCATACAAATAATTCCATAAATAATATCGTTAATTGAAATAAAATTCATCAGTAATTTGGAATTATATTAAAGATAAAGATTTGATCACTTTGGTGATTAACAAATCTGTCATACAAATAATTTCATAAATAATATTGTTAATTGAAATAAAATTCATCAGTAATTTGGAATTATATTAAACATAAAGATTTGATCACTTTGGTGATTACAAATCTATCATACAAATAATTCCAAAAAATAATATCATTCATCAAAATATATACAAATATATATATATATATATATATATATATATATATATTTATGTCCTTACTTTGATTTATCATAATCTTTTCATTTTGCTATTAAAATAAAACAAGAATTCATGATTTATGATGCAGCGGAAGACTTGAGATTTCATTATTTTAATTTGAAATCAATTCATAATAGAGCAACAGAAATAAAGGAAAAATTAAACCTTACAATTTATCTTTTATGATGCAACAGAAGACTTGAGATTTCATTATTTCATTGAAATCAATTCATAATGTAACAGAAAAAAAGGGATAATTAAACCATCAAAATTATCCTCAAATAATATTATATTCTTTACAGTATTCATAATTTTAGAATTAGGGTTCATAAATATGGGAAAAACATCATTCATGGAGAATCATAAAATAAGGCTCTGATACCACATATAAAATCAAAAGCGTACAGTAATGAACAATAATGCACATCATCATTATCATAAGGATCTTACAGACTATGATTCTCACATACAATTAAGAAAGAGATAGGCACTTACCTTGATCCATGAGTGACCCTTTTGCTCTTAGTTCCCAATCTCCATCAGATGTAGGTTTTCATTAGGTATCATCAGATATATATTTCTCACGCTAACCAATGGGCCTTTAATTCTATTATTATTATTAAATCACATTCGGGCCCAAAGCCCAAACTCAATGTCATGTGAGTCATATTATAGAAATTAATTTACATAATTTCTTACATTGCATTTTTCACCAACCACATTCCCAAATCCCAATTCAATTCACCAACCCCTCCTCCTCCTTTCGATACCAACCCATATTCGCCACCACCACCTCCGTGGGAGGAAACTGCCCCTCCAAATCCTCCAAGTGTGGCGGCGCCACCTGTTAATACCCCACATCAAGGTCGAGTTGGTGAACCTAGATCCTGTGCATGCTACAGTGTAGCTATCTATTTGCATTTTGCAATGGCAACTGGATTCTTTACTTTTTTTCTTCTTCATTTTGTTATTTTTCAATTAATGGGTATTGGGATAGTTTGAGAGTAGGAGAACATTTTTGTACATTTTTTTTTACCAAAATAAACTAAATAAGAAAAATCTAATAGACCATCCACATTTTATTTCCCTGGGAAAAGTTTTGAATTCAATTATCTAGTCGATTTTTCTACTGTAAATAGTAATTCTCAGTGAAAAAAAGAGAGTCAAAACTCAACCATTCTTTTGATTTTTTTGTAATTTTTAAAAAGGAAAAGAAGATTTTAAAAATAAAAAATTAATTTAATTTTAGACTTATGAAAAATAAAATAAATATGATTTTAAATTGTGTAAATAAATGTAACATATAAGTTATTATTAATTTTATAATTTTTTCAATTATTTTAATGTTGAAAATATTTTAAAAAAGGTTTTAAATATTTTTAATAATATATAAACTAAGATTTTGTTATTGTATTAAAACTTTTTTGATATAAGGTCCAAGAAAGCATCTCCATTAGAAACAAAATAAAGACCATCAAAGAATAAAGACCATTAAATCTAGAGATTACATCTAGAAGCAATGACCTGTTATTTTTTAGTAGGAATAATATATTTTTGTTATGCTTTCTTTTACAAGGAGTACAACGGTCTCTTATAAACTAGCTAGCAAAAATAATATAATGGCCTTTTGGATAGTTAAGAGGTAGAGAATGATATTATAGTTTTTCCTTATCTTGATTATTTCTTCTCATAGTCTTTTCTTTTTTTCTTGCGTTCTTTTTTCCTATCTCACAACGTAACATTTTGGTACTTTCATTGAGAGCCCTACATGCCTCCCAAACCAACCAAGGATATGGAGGATATCATCCAAGTCATCCTTGAGATATTAGCTAACCTTCAAACTCAACTACACATGACACAAAAAACCTAGGAGGACCGTTACTTGGCTTTCCAAAAAGATATGGAGTCCCAACAAATCGCCTTAGAATCCAAACATGATATACTCACTAATACCCTCATTGCCTTTTTCCCACCTTGTCCTCACAAACCACCACACTTCCACCCCATATAAACTCCACTTTTCCTTTTAACCAATTTTCCATGGATGCCGCCTCCTCTATCCCTCTCCCGATTGGGAACAACAATCACACAACCTACACTACCACAACAACTACAACCATTCCCCCCAATTCTTCTTCTCCAACACGCCCACCAAAAATTCAACTATCTTTCTTTGATGGCACTCACCCCTTAGACTAGTTATTCCTGACCAATTTTTTCAGTTTTATAATATTCCTTGGGATTCTTGATTAAATATGGCTACCTTTTACATTAGAGGTGATGCACTTAGTTGGTTTAAGCGGATGTACCAAAACCATCAACTTACTGACTGAATCTCTTTTAGCCGCACCTTGGAACTTCGTTTTGGACCCTCAACATATGCTAATCATCAGACCGACTTGTTTAAACTGTGAGAAAACACCACAGTTGCAAAATATCAAAAAACTTTTGAAAAACTTTGCAATTGAGTGTTGGGCTTAAATCCCGAGATGATACTTAACTGTTTTATATCTGACCTACTTTCGAAAATTCGAAGAGAAATAGTTGTGTTGCAACCCACTTCCATCACCCAAGCCATGGGCCTAGCCAAGCTTTTAGAATCTAAAATCCATGATTCTAAACAGTCTTTCCGTTTTCCCATACTTTACCCCAACCATCCAACCATTTATTACCCCCACCATGTCCCTCTTCTTCCCCAACTACACCCCTACAGGCAACCCCTTTCATCCCTATAAAAAAACTCACATCAACCCGACTTCAAGAGCGTAGAGTCGCTGGTTTGTGTTATAACTGTGATGAAATTTTTTTCCAGGGCATAAATGCACCACCCATCGTTTTCTTCTCTTACTAAGTGACGATTCCCCAGTAGAAAACTCTATAGAGGACTACCCTACCACTTTCAATGACTAGCCCATATATACACCTACCCACATTCACCTCTCCTTCCAAGCCTTATGCAAAGCTCCCTCAACCCACACTTTTACCTTTGATGGCTACATTGCCCATCTTTCTGTTACCATTCTCATAGATACAGGTCCCATAATATTGTCCAACCACGTTTGGTTCTTCACCTCCAACTTTGCACCATTCCTATCACCCCTTTCTCAATTATGGTTGGCAATGACAACCGAATTCAGTGTTCCTCTTTTTGCCCAGATGTCCCAGTTTCTATACATACCCGCACTTTTCCCATTTCCTTTTACCTCTTACCTATTGAAGGTGCTGATGTTGTCCTAGGTATGGATTAGTTGCGCTCATTGAGCCCCTTTAATGGCTAATTTTTCTAAGCCGTAACTGTTGTTTACCCACAATGGGTTACCCATTACCTTACACGGCACCACAAATCTTCTACGTCGTCAAGCTTCTTTCACTCATCTTTGCCACCTTTTACACACGGATGCCATTTCTTCTCTACACCTCTTCACTACTGACCCATTGCCATCATTGCTCTTCCCACACAAATTATCCAACCACCCAAATATCTCCTCTCTTTTAAAAACATACAGTTCAGTTTTCTCTCCGCCCCATGGACTACCATCCCATAGGCCTCACAACCATCATATTCCCCTTCTTCCCCAATCTTCCCTAGTTAATATTAAACCCTACTACTACCCACACGCTCAAGCACACCATGACTTCCCTCATTCACAAAATGCTCAACGAAGGCATTATCCGCCCCAGCACAAGTCCTTTTTCATCCCCAATTATCCTCATAAAAAAGAAATGATGGAACCTAGTGTTTTTGTGTGGATTATAAAGGTATAAAGGTCATTACCATTAAATACCGTTTTCCTATCCCAACTATTGATGAGTTGTTAGACGAATTGACCACTATCAAGGTTTTCACCAAACTTGACCTACGTGCAGGTTACCATCACATACGAGTTAATCCTATAGATTGTCACAAGACCGCTTTTAGAACTTTTGATGGCCACTACGAGTTCTTAGTGATGCCATTCGGCCTTGCTAATACCCCATCTACCTTCCAAGTAGCCATGAATGATTTACTCAGGCCCCACCTACGACACTTTTTCCTAGTTTTTTTTTTATGACATTCTCATTTACAGCAACTCCATGCAAGAACATATTCAACACCTCACGTTGATCCTCCGATTATTAGACACTCATAAATTTTTTGTTAAAGAATCAAAATGTGTGTTTGCTACCACCAGAGTACCATATTTAGGCCATCTATTGGAAGATGACATAGTGGCTCAAGATCCGGATAAAATTCAGGTTATCTTACTTTGGCCTAAACCTACATCCCTTACTACCCTACGTGCGTTTTTGGGTATTATGGGATTTTACGGAAGTTCATCCGCGGTTATGTCAATATTGCCCCGCCATTCACGGATTTACTTAAATCATCAACATTTACATGGAATACAAATGTAGTGGAGGCTTTTACAAAACTGAAAAATATTCTAACTACAATTCCGGTGTTGAGTCTTCCAAACTTCTCCATACCATTCGTGGTTGAGACTGACGCTTCCAACATAGCCATTAGCGTTATGTTGTCCCAAGAAGGTCACCCCATTGCTTTCTTCAGCAAGAAACTTTGTCCAAAAATGCATGCTAACTCAGTATATGTCAAGGAAATGCTAGCTATAACAGAAGCAGTCAAAAAGTGACGTCATTATCTCATAGGTACGCATTTCACAGTAGTAATAGATCAACAAAACCTAAAAGGGTTACCCACCAATGCATGCCACACACCGGAACAACAAAAATGGAATACCAAATTATGAAAATAAAATAAATTATAACAATGATAATAGCTCATTTTACTTGTTTTTGTGATTTTGATAAGAATATGCAAATAAGAATATAATAAAATAAAATTTGTAATTTTTTTTCAATTATAAATTACATGTTTTATACAACTTCATTATTGTTATAATTTAATTAATTTAGATATTCATTAACAATAATTTTATTTCTTTTGAATAATACCGAAATAGAAAGACATCTGAATATCACTTTTTATCTTTATTTGGTCTCCCATCTAAAAAAGAATTTAATATTTTATTTAATATATATATATATATATATATATATATATAATTTGATAAGGATAGGAATACAAATATATTTATATTTTATTTAAATAAATACAAATATACATAAGAAAATACACATAAATAATTAGCGAAGAATTTCATGTAATATCAAAACTAAACTTATTCCGTTAAATTTATTTGTTTAACTTTTTTAAAATATTAAAATTAATGTATTTTAAAGGTGGAAAAAAATCAGTAATAAATGTATGTCGATCCAATGAAATTGAATGGGTAAAACTGCATCACACAAAATGTAAGCCCCAACAAAAACAAGTATAATGTATTAAAGCTGCTAGTTATAAATAATTAAGTATGATCACTTTCTCTTATAAAATAAGTTAATCTTAATCGACAAAAATATTTTTATAGACAAAATGAATATTTATATTGTAAATTTCTATCTTATATCAAATTTATTGTTTTAATTAAATGACACAAATATTTTAGTTTTAAAAACTTAAAAATATTTTGACGTTATTTGTGTCTTTATTTTAAGATATTTTGAAAACAAAAGTTACATACAAACTTTAAGATCTAGTTAGAAAAAATGGATTGTTATTTTATTATACTCAATCAAAGAAATTACTTTTGCTGCTAATTTCACTTTGCAACAAAGGAATACATTATTGGCTTCATCTAATATATCCACCATGTGTTAACAATTTGTTGGAATACCATGTCAGAAAAAAATTGCACATAAATGGCTTCATCATAAAACTCCAAACTCACCCTGAAATTCTCCAATAACAGGAAATATCGTACCAGATTTTGTGTGTAAGAGGGATATCTGAGTTCACCCTGGTTCTTTAATCTCACTATGTTTTCTAATACATTTTCCTTTGTAACAACTCCCAACTGAAAGCCACAACCATCACATTTTTAAACGGAACACAACATTTTGCTAAGTAAGTGGCTTGCAAGCATTGAATCTTTGGAATTTGGTTTTTTTTTTTATTAACAATAAGAAATAAATAAATATGAACCACTTTAGGATGATTCAACCCTTATACATGATCATAACCTTAACATTCTCTACTAGACATACTCCCATGTATGACTATACAAAACTCTCATAGCCTAACCCATAGAAATTCACCAGAGGCTAGCAATCATACAACTTAATAGAATACATCATGAGATCATCTCCATGCAAACCAACGGTCTAAGCACCAATCAGAAAAGGAAAAAAACGTTGACTGTGACTTAAATATAACTCAAGACCAAACCTTTAATTTGATCAAATCAAAAACTTCCAGTACATCTGTTACTCCCCTTTAAAGATTACCTTATTTTTTATGTTTTTAAACTTTATTAACTACTGCAATCCAAATGACTTTCCAATTCTTATTCACCGAAGCGGGCGTGTTGCTCTTCTTAAACTGTCCAAATGACTTTCCAAACCTTATTCACTGAAGCGGACGTGTTGCTCATCCTAAACTAGACGGAAATTGTAAGAATTTGTACATGCAAATTTATGAGCATAGTTTGCAGGTTACTATGATATTTTGATGAAATTGGAGATCTACAGGGCTTTCCTTCAAATGATATGTTAGTTATATGTGGTTGCAGTGTAAATTCAATAATATTATTAAACATATTATTTACATATGTATTTTAAATATAAATATAATAATATTTTCTTCGAATATAGACGTGAGAGTTGGGATAGTTTGAGAGTGAGAAAACATTTTTGTAGACTTTTTTTTACCAAAATAAACTAAATAAAAAAAAATCTAATAGATCTCCACATCTTATCATCTTATTTTTTTCCCTGTGAAATTTATAATTCAATTCAATTCTCGATAGTGGAATTTTCTACTGGAGAGTGGAATTTTCTACTGTAAATAGTAATTTTCAGTGAAAAAAATAAGTCAAAATTCAACTCTTGAGAGAGACCCTTTTTTTTCTTTTTTTTTTTGTAATTTTTTAAAATGGAAAAGAATATTTTAAAAATAAAAAATTTAATTTAATTTTAGAATTTATGAAAAATAAAATAAATATAGTACTTTTAGTAAAATAAATATTATTTTGAATTCTGTAAATAAATATGACATAAATTATTATTAATTTTATAATTTTCCAATTATTTATGATAATCAATTTCTTTTAATGTTGAAAATGTTTAAAAAGAGGTTTTAAATATTTTTAATAATATATGAACTGAGACTTTTTTATTTTAGTAAAACTGTTTTGTAATAAAATCTCAAATAATTGATGATGAAATATTTTAATTTTAAAATTTTTCTTCAAAATGATATTTAAAGTTAAGAATATCCCAATATTTTATTAAGATTAAATTAAATTAATACTAACTTTCAAATTTTAAATCAATCCTGAATTTTAACTATCATTGTATTAATTGATTTTATACATTTTTTTAAACTATAATTGTAATGTGGCCTAGTGAATTTACAAATTGGTCCCTGACATTGGCATTGAATTTTCAATGATGACAGTCGCTGAAGTTAAGCCTTTTTTTTTTATTGTAATACAAATTTTAATAACAAATGCAAACACAAATATTTGTTTTGGTCTTTAGTTAATCTCCGATTTAAGTTATTAATTTGTAAAATGATATTTTTATGCACATGACGTGATGGCAATTAACAGCATGTTTCAAGCCATTAGGAAAGGGCTAGTTGTACTTTATTAAGCATCCAAAATGATCTAATCACTATTATCATATTATCATTACTATTAATAGCAATTTATTAATGAAAATAATTTAATCAAATATACAAAACAGAAATACTATTTACATCTCAGTAACAATAGTGTTTGTTTCTTTATCCACCTTACATATAAAGAAACTACCAAAAGTTATATAAAAGAGTGAGATGAGATTGTTGAAAGTCTTTCAAATGTTAAAGAATGAAAACTACTTTTTAGTAGTTTCAATTTGAATGTTGATTGATATGAGTAATCGAGTAGAATGAGCAGCCTTAAGAACTTGTGTGTATGCAGAACATATTTACGTTAGCAACAAAAAGGTTAAAATTGAATGTTGTTCTATGAAAAATATTAACGCGGATGAATGGTCAACTTTTGCTTAATTTGCATGTGAAAGGGTCCAACACAAAGGCATCAACAAAGGAAGAGATGGCGTTTACTTGGTTCCTCTGCACTGTAACAACGTAAGGCAGTGTAATGCCAATTGGCCATGGTGCACTGTTCTAGCATGACGCACAATCTGCTGCTTCCGTCACAGCCCTCATCACCACAATGACTTTCTCTTTACACTCACAACGGAAGATAAGGAACAAACAAGTAAAATAAACAAAAGCCAAAGGAACAAATGAATAATGTTGTGTGTTAGTGTTACATAGTATTATAATATTCTCACGCTATTCACTACTCTCTTAGCCTCAGTTCATACACACTACACTCTTCTTCTCTCTTCTTGCCTGCTTCCAACATGGACATGAATTCCTCAGGTGCTGCCTCCGGTTGGCTTTATGATTATGGCTTTGATATCCCTGTTGCTGGTGCTGACTTCATGGCTGCAGCAGACTCTGGAGGTTTTAATTGGGGCCCTCAAAATCACACCTTAAAGGCTCCTTCAAATACAAGGTCGGTTGGGTTTGTAACTTTCTATTCATCTTTTACTTTCTGCTTCTTTTACACTTTCACTACGAACTGTTCTTGAGCATGGGAATTGTATTGAATATTGTATTTCTTGTTTTTCTCTCGAGGGGAGAAATTTAACTAACCTTTTATTTAAAAGCCAGAACGGCCTTATGATGATTATTTTATAATTGCAGCTTGGAAATGGAATACTCACTGGATTCAACTGTCCTGGAAAATGGTCCTTCAAAGCGGTAATATCTCTTCTGGCTCTGTAAAGAATATATGAAGTAAAAGTTGTACTTTCACAACTGTTTCTATGATTTGGAATCTTGGCATAGAGCAGGGATTTGCGAGTTATTATAACCCGGATAATTTCGAAATTTGTACAGTTTGAAGCCTTTCCCATGACATGTTTTATGACTTAAGGGATTCTACAGCAATAGAACACCTAATTATCCAAAGTCTTCCGGCTAGAACTTTACATAAAGATTTTCTCCATGTTGTAAGTCTAGAAGAGGAGATCAATTCTATGTACTACAGTCAAAGTGGGTTTGAGTAAAAAGAATCTTGTCGTGCTCTGAATTTAGTAGAATGATTCTTTTAGTTCTGTCTAACCAATTATTATTAGTCACAGTAAAGAAGATGGAGCTAAAAAATGTTTCTCATGTGTTAAATGATGTTCATATATTTGGAGATTAGGAATGAGTATTATGTTTCTTTGTTAGTTAACAGTGACCATGTTAAACTTTAGTCAACTAATACAGGTTAAGTATACGTTACTGCTATGCTTGGTGACGAAGTTCAATTAGTGACTGTAAGTTTGACGTGATTCTGTGTGCCTACAATAACTTGAAATTTGTGATTAATTTGCCTTTGTGTCTTTTTCTTTTACCTCTCTCATCTTTCTCTTTCATTCATTATTTTCCCTAAATCCTTTGGAACTGCTACTTCAGGTTAAGGACTGAGTCGTGTGCATCTGGTGCCAAGGCATGTCGCGAAAAATTGCGCAGGGATAAACTGAATGAGAGGCATGCTATTATTTTGCATCTTGTATGATTGAGTTTAGTGTTCAAAATCTCATGTCTTCAATTTGGCATGATTTTAAGGTTTGTGGAATTGAGTTCCATCTTGGAGCCTGGTAGGCCGCCCAAAACAGACAAAGTTGCAATATTAAGTGATGCTGTTCGAGCGGTAGTCCAATTGAGAAATGAAGCCGAGAGGCTTAAGGAAATGAACGATGAATTACAGGGAAAAGTTAAAGAATTGAAGGTGATTTTCTTTTTTCTAGAGATTGTTTTATTTTGATGAATTGACGTAATACAGTTTAGTTCTGTCTGGAATTCGATTGGTAAGCTTTGTGATCAAAACACGTGGTGATCATGAGAGCATGTGCTGATTGTGTGTAGTTTTGAACTTTTGTTTCCTTGCAGGCTGAGAAGAACGAGCTTCGTGATGAGAAGAATATGCTGAAGGAAGAGAAAGAAAAGTTGGAGCAACAGGTAAAACTGACAAATGTTATACAGCACAGCTTCCTGCCTCAAGCCCCAGCTGCTAAAGAACAAGTTGGTAGCCACAAGCTGATACCTTTCATTGGCTATCCTGGAATTGCTATGTGGCAGTTTATGCCCCCTGCTGCAGTGGATACATCAAAGGATCATCTGCTTCGACCTCCAGTTGCATAAAGTGGTTAGCAATAGCATCCACTTTGTTGCATGTGACGTTATTTTTGTATAAGTTATCCATCTTACCTATTGTGTGTTTTCTAAAAGTCATTGGAGAAGTGTGCTTGGAAACTGATTAATAAGATAAATTTGTGCTATTGTTCCTCGAACTATTTTAAGAAAGTGGACCATGTCAAATGGCTATAATGTGTGTTGCATGATTAAAAATAAAGATGTGTTTGAGTGATTCTTTGCCGGAATGTTTCAGTTTTTCGTGGTCCCGGTTCTAGAACCCAAATTATCACCTATATTTCTTTCCTTTTAAAGAACAAAAAGTGCTACTCAATGAATGCCATGTTCATTTGGAAATTTATATCACCTCATAGTTATAGTGTGCTTGATTGCAAATTTATTTTCTGCGGTGTATATAGGAAGTTCCCTTCTATCTGTCCTGTCTTTTTCACATCAGCTGCTATAGGGGAAAGTAATTTAGTTTTCTTTCAGTTTTTAAGCAAAGTTTTGAGGACTTTAAGATGGTAAGCGCAAGCTTATACTCGGTAGGATGATTGGAAAATCAGTTTCAGTACTGGGGTCTAAAATCAAATATCATTGACTAATAATACACGCTCATAGAAATTATCTCTTAGTTTGTAAGCAATAACCACACCAAACTGACAGAGAACACCAGAACAATTTCTCAGACAATGAACTCAGAAGTACGATTAAGTAAAATTTCCCCGTCCTTAAAAAGCCATAAACATAATTAGAAAGCTTGAAACTACCGCAAAGTAGGCTTGTAGATTTCCTTTCCTGGTAGATGAAGCTGACACGTCTGGTGAATGTTGTGCTAGAGGTGAAACAGAAGCAGGAAATTCAGTGGAAGGAATCACCGGAGAGAATATAGGACCTTCTAGATGAGTTTGGAACAATGGACTTGGTGCCGTGGGAATTTCTTCAGGAGATTCTGCTGGCGAAGTAGAAGAATCCTCAGGAGATGCTGCTGGTGTGGCAGAAGTTGTTGCAGTGGCAAGAGTGTCTACTTCAACCTTCATTCCTTGGCTGCAATGTCCTATAGTCCCACAGATGAAGTATCTTTGCCCTGGTGAAGTGAGAGGGATGGTTGTGGCACCATCATTGTAAGACTGAATAGGGTTAGTTGGCTGGCAAGAATCATAGTCTGCCTTTGTAACTTCAACCACGTCATGGTTTGGCGGGTATTGGAAAACTGCATTCATCAATATCAATGTCATCAACTTGCAAATGATACAATGCATTATTTTTCAATTTGATCAACATAAAGAAAATTCCTTCACGGATGCATGCTAGGAGTGACTTACCTAGACTGTCTCCCACTGAAAATATTTGAGATGATGCCCATGATTGGAGGTTTGAGTTTGTGTCCCACCCACCATTTGGCCCTCCAACAATGTAATTTGTAGCCAAGGCCAATTTGATGAGTATGGCCAAAAGAGACACCCTGAAGATGATTGCTGGAACACCCATATTTTCTAACTGCTAAGTGAGGTATGTTAAGTGATGGAGCAGATTCACAAGAGATGAGAAGTGGTAAAAGTTAATTGTTTGGTTGTGTCTGAAATTTGACCTTGAGTTTAGAAGTCTATATATAGGGACATAATGGAATTTGGAGAAGAATCTTTAGAATGATGATGCGTACTTGTGGTTCATGCAATGCTGGAGTTGGTAAAGTCATAGAGATAAGAGGGATTATCTTGGTTGGAATGCAAGTACTCTTTCCTGCCTGTCTTGACCCTTCCATATGATTCCTAACTTTTTATTTGTTAAATTTTCTGACCAAGTGGAAGGGTGAGAGGAGTTTGGGTGGTTGATGCCTGGCGGATTCACAGGTGTAGAATTTTCAGATGATAGTAGTTGGATTCACAACAACTCAACTTCAGCCTTTTTTACATTTATGATTTGAAAACTAGTTTATCAATTCCATCATAAAAATATGTGACTTAGTTAACTTGCACGCACATCATTATACCAAAAAGTTTCACAGGCAATTTTTTTCTCTAGTCTAACCAATCAAAATCTGTCAGCATAATTTTTTTCCCCTTGATTTGTAGAACAAATGTCAGAGATGTACAGGGAAATCATTTTGAGGCTTGGCCTGTTCTTCCCCAGTGGTGCACCTAATCCATGCATCCAACCAACCCATCGTGGCAGAATATTAAACTATTTTCTGATATGTTGGCTAGTAGGGATCCAATAAGGAACACAATAAAAATGCAGAGGAAACATGGTATCAATCTGATACATTTAGGTAAAATTCCAATCGGCATTATACAGCAGGTCAAGGCCAGCAAAACTTAAGCCTATGGCGACTTATGCGTATGAATTTCTTTTTTCTGAACTACTCCTTGATCTCAGTGCAATAATTTCCAGAATAAGAGCAAGGAATTTTAAACCCAAGTAAAAGTAAAATCTTATTAAGCTAAACCAGTCACAGAAAATGTGTACATATAATTATGTTTCCTTCCAAATCGTTTTGTCTTTAAAAATAGGTAAAAAAATTTAATGTAAACTGCACAGACTTTGTACAAGTCAATTAGAATAAATCATTATTTTAGTCCTTCAATCTAAGAGGACACAATATCTTTGGAATTAAAAAAATCGAACCAATACATAAAGTTAACGATTATTTCACTGTGCAAAACATACAACTTATTATCATTAAATTTCTTCAAACTACAATTTTCTATTACTACTTCTTCAAACTACAATTTTTGAAGATTTTGTTAATCTAAAAACTGCCATTACAAAGTCTTACCAATTCAAAGAATAAAATAAGTTTTAGTTATCAAAGTGTTGACAAGTAGTGTGTACCCAAGAATTTCTCCATTGGGTTGCTTCTGAGTCCACAAAATCATTTATTTAGTCATCAAATATAACAGATATAACACAATTGGATGTAGCAGAAACTTAAAAAGTTATGGTCTAGGCCTCAACAATAGGGTATAGTTCATATCTAACATAGCAGCTCCCACCCACAACCCTTCCCCCTTCCTTTCCGTCACAACAATCTGGAAGTTCACTAATAGCATCATCAAGACACTTCTTACAACTGGGGCCAAAGAGGTCCCTTGTGCATTGAGCCAAACCGTACAGTGTTTTTGCTTTTTCAAGTTGCAATTCCCCTACGGCATATAACATGGGAGTTTGAGAAGCATTGTAAGACAAACCACTCAGCAACTCATTGACTTTAGCATTGAAAGTAGCAGGGTCATCTACGTCGTAGATGTTAACCATATAAAACTTGTTCTTCTCATCACTTTCACCAAAGAAGTATTCATTAGAGTACTTAAGAAGACAGTAATCGTACCAAACTATTGCTCCCTTCTTCTTTGGGCACCGTTCTTGAAGCTTTTTTGTTGCATCATTGACACAAGACATGCAGTTTGTGGCGTTGACATCACCACGACACAGAGCTAAACCATTCACTTTGTCCATGCCTTGGCCAATGGAATCAAGTGCAAAGCCATTAAGGGGTACTTTGGTGTGTAACAGGTCAAACAACTGGTTTAAATTGGTAGCATAAGGGCTAGAATCAGTGTAATTTTCGTGGTTAAAACAGAATCGAAATAAAGGGCTCATTATAGAATTGGCACCTTGGAAGGAAATAAAGAACAGCAAGAGATTAAGAAAGATGGAATGCATTTGGAAGGAGGGATTAATTGTTGAGTTTGTTCGAAGTTGTAAATGGAGGTTAATTTTTATGGAGTTGAAGTCGCTGACTTGAGGGTAGTGCAAACCTTATTAAATCCGCATTTCCTCCATTTTCATTTGATTCCTAGGAGGAATTGGAGCACGCACTAACCTTGGTGGAAAACACTTTTGGAACATGATATCCACCAATATTTGAAGTATTTTTGTTTAAATATATTCTGTTTATATTTAAGATAACTTTGTTTTTTTTATAATTAAAAAAATTATATTTTACTTAGACGTCGTTAAAATGAATATTATGAAAGCTGTTCAACGCCAAACCAGCAAAATTAAGTAGATAACAATGTAAATAGTTTATTATTTCGTCAAGTACGTAAGTGAAATTATTAATAGTATTTGGGGTAGAAAGAGTATTTTATTTTTCAGGTTACTTTGACTAAAAAAAACGATTTGAAATTAAAATTCAAAAAAATCCTAAATTTAAAATTCAAAATTTTCTATATTTTTTTAAGATTATTACAAGTACAAATTTGCAAAAATATTAATGAGTTATTACTATGATGGTTATAAAAAATATTGTTTTGAAATTTGGTTGGTGACATTTTAATAATCAAGATGAATGTATAAGACTAATTTTTTTTAATTGTAGTAATATATATTTAATCATTACTTAGAATTATTGTTAGGTTTATCAATCTTTTTTCTTTTTTTATATTTGATGTGAGATTCAAAATCGTATTTAGATTTTCAACAATTTTTAACAATTTTTATGTGAGTACTTTTCACAATAGTACAATTTTCTTTGAATGAAAGCATTTTTAATCGCAAACACTTAAAATATTTACTAGAAAGATTTTTGATATAGAAGTCGTTTTATATTATACTCTTCGAATCGATTACCAAAACAAATCTAGCTCTGATACTATTGTTGGGTCTTTGATAGAGATTCATCAGAGAGACGTAAACTTGAAATTATATCAAAATTAAAATTTGATGTAAAATTGAAAGAGTTCCTTAGTGTCGTAAACTTCACGATCACATGAAGATAAATATACCATTAGTTGAAACTGCTTATATTATTATTAAAATTTATAATAATTATGTTTGAATGTATAAATTATAATTTTATATTTAAAATGAATATTTTATATCATGTTAATAAATACTTTGTAATTGTTGCCAATTTTTTTTAAAATATCATTTTTAATTGATGAATACAAATAAAATATGATACATTGAAATAAATCAATAATAAAAAGAAGACCACATATGAATACAAAGGGAATGGAAGCCAATAATTGCAATAATGGAGAACCTTTATTGAATGTTTTCTCTTATGTTTATTTAGAATTCCTAAATTGCAAGTTTGATATGATGTGTGTAATATAATTGTTTGTAATGATTGATTTGTTGAACATGTAAACTCAATTTGATAATTGATGACATTTTTTTACTTAAGTTAAGTACATTTAATCTCAGCTTTCTTGGACTATAACTCTGAATAAATCCATTATTTTAATTGAAATTTACCTAATTGAATTTATTTAGGCTTTAACTGCAATTGTTGATTAATCTTAGATTTTTAATACAATAGACAATCTAATTTTTTAGATTTCAAAGAGATCATAATGTTAAAACAAATTGCTACGTAGAATTGAAAAAATGAAACTTTTATTGATCAAAACCTCATAATTCAATGGGAAATTATAAGAAAATTAACTGAGAATGATTAACCTTGCATGAGGAATAGAAAAGTAAAAGAAAAATAAATTCAGGTAATAGTGTTATTCGGCTATGAAAACTCGATGTCATGTTATTTCTTTAAAGTCTCTTTTTATAATATTATTTTCTTTGCACAAAATCAAATTCAGAATCTTGCCTCAAGATATTGTTTTACAATTATCAAATGCATCATTTCTCTATTTTAAATTATTAAGTAGATGAGGTCAAACATTGTGTTTATGTATTAGGGTTGGATCACTCCTAAAGTGATTCATATTTATTCATTTTTTATTGTTGATTAAAAAAAAGTAGATATTTTATTTCCCAATTAGTTTCATATCTCGTTCTTGCCCCTCATCCAAATGTTTTTGTTTCCAAACTTGATTTAGATTTGTGCAATAATTGTAATTAAGTTCAACACAATTGCAAAAGATATTACGGAAGATTATGTGAATAATATCTTCAAAGAATATTTGTTTTGTTTTTTACGCATTTTGCAGAGGAGATTTTTATTGGAAAATTTGAAAGAATCTCCTCACATAAGATTGAACTAGTTTCAATTATTGCTTCCTCATAATATAATAAAATCATCGAATCAATATATTTCTTTTTCATAATGGCTTTAAACACATAGTATCTAATTCTTCTATAATCAAGATTTTCAATCTTCAAAGTGACATAATTCTTCTCTAGAAAATTTCAACATTTTCACAAAGGATAATCAAATTCGAATCTTTCTCTTCATTACACAACCAACCAAATATAGGTCCGAAATGATATAGACCTAATGAGTTTTTTTTTTTTTTTTTTGAGTACTAAGTAAGGTTAAGGTTATGAATGATGCATTGTATCCATCGCTATCTTACCAAATTGCTAGAAGTAGTTCATAACTTGGACTATGTCATGTTTGATAGTATCCAACTATCTTTAATTAAGAGGAAATTAAACCCGCCAAGCTCATGACTCTTAGCACTCCCACACTAATTAATTGCTTCCTTTATTTCCACTTCTTCAATATGAGTGATAATCATCCTATTATCATCCTCTGATAAAGTTGTGAATTCAATTTTATCAAGCCCAATACTAGTTCCTTTTGTAGCACTAAACCTTTTCCAAAAAATTCTTGTACCACTTGTTTGACCTTACATGGTTCCTCGTATCATGTTCCTTAAATATCCACCCATTTTTCATTTTTCTCCATTTAATCCTAGAGTGAAAGTATTTATAGTTAGTATCTCCCTGTTCTAACCAATTACTCCTCGCTTTCTGATTTAGGATTGAGATTTCCTTATTTCTCACCAATTTAGCTCACCAAGTAGCTTCATACGCTCAATTCTCATATCCTCACCTAAATTATTATCATTATACAACTTATCTATCTCTTCTAGTTGCCTAACAACTTGTTGTTTATTAGTATTAATACACTCAAAGACTTCTCCATTCCATGACTTTAACTCACATTTCAATTTTTTTCAATTTCTCTTTTATTATTACCATGCCATTCCCAATTCTAATATATGAGTTCCACAATGTTTTTATCACAGCATTAAACCCAGAAAATGTATTCCTGGCATTCAACGTTCAAAATGGTTTTGGTCCCTAATCTATGGATGATGACTTTAACACTAGTGCAGAATGATCAGAGACTTGTCTATGCATAACACATTACAATCTGGCCATTTTATATATCACTGCTTACAAGTTTCTGTCAATTTTAGTATCGTTATTTCATCCCACAAAATAATTTTGCCGTTGATATAAGAGGATGGGTATACGTTTAAGACAAAAATTGGTACCTTACTGTTATTATTGCAACTAGTTACTTTGCTGCCACTAAAATGAACCCCTCTCTTACATACTGCCATTCACAAGTAAAATGAATCACTAATAAAACTTTTTACTAATTACATGATTTTTTATGGTGTAAAAAGTAAAAACATCATCATGAATAAGATCCAAAATATATAAGTCAAACATATAAATGTATGCATCCTGACTGTATAACCTCATAAATATCTTGGCTTGTGTCACTTTCTTCTTTTATATCTAACATTTTTTCGTAATTATCACCATGTCATATCATAACGAAAGAAAAAATATCTTTTTAAAATATAATTATTTAATAACTTTTTTATTAACATAATAATAATTATAATGATAATAAAGAGCAATTAAGTGTTTGTATTTTGAAAAGATGGATATCAATATATAAATAAACTAACAAAATTTAGGAAGGAAAAGAAAAAATTATCAAGGGAAAACTTAATAAAAGACATTTTTCTACAAATTTTAATTATTGGGACAAAAAGTTGGGAAACAATTAATTATGTTTAAGAAAATTGGCCCTTTCTAAGAAAGAGTTATGGATAGAAAAGGATTATTACTTTATATTCTTTTTTATAAAATAATTACGTCAAATTGATTGAATTATTGTAAATTCTCTTACATGTATTCAATTCTATATAAAAAAAATTGTATAATTTTATTTTATTCTTAAAATATTAATTAGTTATCCACTCACTCAAAAGAAATGGATAATTTGATTTTGTAAGTGTTTAATTTTTTGCTATACTTTAAAAAAATAAATATGGAAAAAAAGAAATCATGTAATTGTTTTAAAGTATTTAAAAACAAAATACATCACGTCTAAATTACTCAATTTCACTTTTAACAAAAGAACACAAAAAAGTAGAAAAGACACGGAAGGCAAATGGAAAGTCTTGAATATTTATTTTCGACAAGTGTATGTAAATTTAATTTTACTAAAAAACGGAAAGAAAACTATGTTTTACTTTTAAAATATAGATCATAAAAGAAAATGAAGAAAAAAAACTATATGAAGCACGCGTTGAAAGGGAAGGTTTATTGAAATAAGTGAAACCTAAACGAAAACTTGCCATACTCAAATGCTTTAGTATAGATAAATGAAAACCAAGAATTGCAATATGAGTCCAAGACAATAAAAAATAAATGATTATGATGCAAATTAAATCTTAAGATGTCCTTTATTTACATTCTCAACACTTATTTTTCATCTTATATTATTTGAAAAAATGAATAAAAAATAGTATTTATGGTTACGCAAACTGTTGAGGATAATTCTAGATCTGGTCCAAGACAAATTGTTGTAGGAAATTTATTGAAATCTTTAAATTCAGAATAAGGTAAAGTAGCCCCGGGATGGGGAACTACTCCTTAAAAAAGATGAAAGAGGAAAAAGAAACTGAAAACTTAAACTCTCTTTGGATAGACGGAATGTGGCACAAAGAGTTGGTGTGTTGTGTTTGGATTCACTTATTTGTGAGGAAGAGAGAGTACGGATGTGAGAGAAATGTTCTTATTGATTATCTTAGCACAACGAAAAAAAGATGTTGAGATATTCACGTAAATAACTATCAAGTTATGTTATTGTTCTTACTTTGTTTTTACTTTATGTTCTGTTCTGTCATGCTATAGACACAATTCTTTCTCTCTACCATTTTGCATGTGAAGAACAATACAAGATTGATTAATAATTCATTATGTTTTGGAGGTAAACATGTAGGATAATCGATTATGAAGAATTTTGTTTTAGGTGAATAATCGGTTATTCAATGGTATTGTAAATAATGTACAAAATTTTTATTAACTAAAATCTTCACACAAATACTTATATTTCATTTTTCAATTATCTTTAAAGACAATAATAAATTTATAAACTTATATTTTTAATATTTTAAAAAAATTAAAATTCATTCATACTCATGACATTACTCACAAACTTCATACAATTTAACTTTAGTCACATTTTCTTCTCAAATCACTCTAAATTCACTTCTCAAATTCTTACACATCTCCCCTAATCTAAACCGAGCATGTAGAAAAACATATAGTGATTAAACTGGTGCAATGGTGCCACTATCTATATAAAGATAAGTTTTTCAATTTACAGTGGTAGTGTATTGGCAAATACTATGGTACCACTATAAAAGTAATATATTATAAAATGAACGAAATAGTATTATCACATAATTAACCACTAAGACTATGAGCATATCTAATGTGAAATTTCCAAACTATGCAATTTTTAAGTTTTAACTATTGCAATAGAAATACCCTCCAACTTTAAGCATTAGCTATCTTCAAAGTTGAAAAAAAAAACATTATTTTGAGGTAACATGGATTGGCATTTTAGCTCTACACGACTCCTTTTGATTGGAAGAAGAATTTAAATGGAGTTTAATGCATGGTAAAGTACAATCATTGACTTTTTTTTTCAAACTAGTTAGAGTTGAAGAGTTAATTAAAAGTTGAAAATTGAGTTTATAGTTCAAAGTTGAGTATTTTTGAAAAAAAAAAAAATCGTATAAATCTTAAGAGAGAGAAATATAAAATAAAAACTTAAAACGTTTTTTTTTCATAAACTAAATTATGCATAAGTTAATCAGTGAATAAATTAATTTTAGTTTATGAACTTAATTCATTTTTTTCTTAAATTTTTGTATTAAGAACCTATTAAATAAAATATAAAAGACTATTAGTTTATTGAATTGATTATAAATATTTGATCATTTATTTTTGAACGAGTTGATAAATATAAAATAATAATACTAAACATATTTACATGATAATTTATTTTTTCTATTAAATAATTTATGTATAATTTTGAAGTTCAATGTTAGAGTACTCTTACGAGATAATACGTATGTACATGCATATTTATATTTATAGGTATATGCATATATGCAAGTAAACCCTATAAAGTATATGAATAAAGATGAGATGTTACAACTTCTAGTTCGATGACACGAAGATTGTTTAGATTCTAATTCCTATAACTATTTTAATATATATATATATATATATATATATATATATATATATATATATATTAGGCATCGCTATGCAACTTGACATCTTAACTAGGTTGATACCTCAAATAACAACAATCATCTGTTATCATATGAAAAAAAATATTATTAAAAAAATAAATAAAATACAAAAAAATATGGGGGGATTATATTAAAACTCATATGTTAACAAAAACGATACATAAGCAGACTATATTCATTCATAAAGAATTCTAAGAATAGATTAGATGAAAGCCTATGATATCAATGAAATGATTCTTTATGAATAAATCTTAAATTAGCCAATTTATTAGCACATACATTTTCCCCACGAAAAATATGAGTAACCATAAACCTAATTTTTCCACAGTAATTGAGACAAGTAAATCAATGCAGAATCACATTCAAGTCAGACATTTGTAAGTCCCATCTTTTGAGCTTCCTTCATAGCATGCATAACTCCATAAAACTCAACAACCATAACAGTATGAACTTCAAGAAACACAGAGAAAACACCAATAAACTCTCTCATACTCCCACAAAAAATAAATCCACAAGTAGCAAAACCAGGATATCCCCTAGCACCCCCATTGTGTTAATTTTAACTCAACTTGATGAAGGGAACTTCTATCTAACAAGAAGAGGACGAAGAACTTTAACAGTACGAGTATTAATACAAAAAAACTTAATCACGTTAAAATCCAACATATCATTCTTCATTGAAGCTTTAGACAAATTTTCTACTAGACAAATTAAATATTTAATTATCGAAATAGCCCTAAAAACATCAATCTTATCATGAAATCTAACATAATTTCTCATACGCCATATCATTTAAATAGAAAAAGTTATCACAGTAAGTTTAATCAATTTACCCAAAGGACAACCATCATTCTGAATAAAAGAAAGAAAATAATCTTTATTAGAAAAATGAGAAGTAAGAAAATTTTACCAAAACCAACTCCAAATATGCAAAACATTATAACATTCAAAAAATAAATGTTGAATAGATTTTTCATACTTTTCACAAAGTGTGCACATAAAACATAAATGCAAATCTATAGAAATTCGCTCATGAAAAACTTTGGAGAGTACTAGAGTTTTGAAAGGCAAATAGATGAAGATCAAATGAATTTACTCCAACAACATGGAACTCCTAGTTCCAAAAAAAAAAAGGAGTAAAAAATTATGAAAATAAGGATTTTGCAAAATTGTATCTAAAAGAAAATATTTAAATTTTTTTTATTTTGGTTTTGGATAGAAGCAACTTTTAATCATGTTTTAAAATTTTTGTCACTGTCGTTATAATTCTAAAAGTTTCAATTATTTGGATAATGTTTTAAAATACACTTAACGTACATTTGAGCTAAAAAAATAACGCTGAAAATATTATTCATTTATTCACAAAATTACTAACAAAGACTCATGACTAAACTATTTACGAAATACATCTCAGTGAACATTATTATAACTTTTTCTGTTTCAAAAATCAACTTGTTAATGTCTCATACTTTAAGAAATACATTTTAATTACGGTTTACTAAAATCAACATGATTTTTTTAAAACGCTATATTATATCAAATGTTGTTATATTATCAATTAATTATATATTAGGCAGTGAATTAAACAAAAGATTATCAATTTTAACAATTTTTTACTACTTACGTGTGAGATTAAAAGAAGGTTCATAACATAATGCAATATTCAAGAACTTGAACAGTTCAATTAAAAATATAGGACCAAAATTGCATAAAATAAATTTAAGAAATCAAAATTATGTTTAAATCAGTAAAATAAAAGATTAGATAAAAAAAAAATGTAAAAAGACAATAATTTATTATAATTTATTCATGCATTACTCAAATAGCATAACAAGGTTTCTGAAACCATAAAACACAAGTATATATCTACTCTTTGACAAAGGGGTATATCTCATAACGAAAGTTGCAACTTCCACTCACAACTCTACCTCCTTCTTTGCCATCACAACAATTTGGGAGTTCATCAATGGCATCATCAAGACACTTCTTGCAATCATTACTAGAAAGGTCTCTAGTGCACTGAGTCAACCCATAAAGTGTCACTGAATTCTCAAGATATAGCTCTCCACTTGCATACAACTTATTGTTCACATAAGCTTTCTCAGCAAGCTTGCTCAATAACTCTTTAGTCTTGTAGTTAAACGATGAAGGGTCACTCACATTGTTCAGGTTCCACATGTAGAATCTGTTTGTGTAGTCAATTTTGCCAAAGAAATCAGTGTCCAAGTACTTGAACATGCAGTAGTCGTACCAAATGATGGCACCTTTGTTGTATGGACAGCGATTAAGGATTTCTTTGGGTGCCTCAGAAACACAAGTTTTACATTCTGAGGCTGATACGTCACCACGGCAAAGAGCAAGTCCATGTGCCTTTTGGTTTTGGTCTTGGCCCACAGAGGCAACACCAAAGCCTGTGGAAGGGGTCTTGTAGATAAGTGAGTTGATGAGTGTTTTCAAGTTGGATTCATAGGGACTATTGGCTGTGAAATTCTGGGAATTTGAACAGAAATGGAAGAGAGGGTCAGCTCCAAAAGATGTTTGGAGAATGAGAGATAAGGTCAGTGAGAAAAGAAAAGTGGAAAAGAGCTTTGTGGAAGACATTATTGCTTTTGATGGATTGTTTTGCATATGGGATTATGGAGAATGAGGGTATTTATGGAGAATCTTTTGCTTCATCCATAAAGTTAACATTTTCGTTTTGACCATTTTATAATGCTAACTTGTTAGGCTGCACTGCACTATGTCAAAGTTAGGCAGCGCCTTCACATTTCGGAATTGACATTGTCGCCTTTGGTTTCTGAATCCGCAAGAGATAAATTTGAGTTTCCTATTCCATTTTATATCCACAACACCATTTCTTCGTTATAATTGTTCATACATTTGTGACATATAATTGTTTCCACGATTTTTCCTCACTGATGCAATGACTCTTACATCCTGCAATTATATATAAGTACACAGTAAATATATTGAACAAATCAGAGTGTTAATCATAAAAATGAAAAGAAGGTAGAAAAATTACATATATATATTATAAACGGGTCCATGCATCCTATGTTAAAATAATATAATTTTGCGGGCGTAAAGTTTTAATCTTGTGAAGGAAAATATTTGAAATTTTCTACAAATTGTTCAGTCAAAGGTTGAAAGTTAGAGATGAGCGACATGTTTCTCTGGATATGATATACACTGATTATGCATGGTTGAAGGAGTAGTGCAAAGTGACTTGTAATTAAGTAAATAATATGAGGTTAATTGTAATGTATGCGCGTAAATCGATTTAGCGTAACTAAATCACAAATTAGTGTAAGGATATCTTTCAATATAATTATTATAGAAAACAATAAACTTATCATATGCGATTACTTGTAATTAGATGATAATATAGTATCATAAGATGTATTTATTTTACTCTTATACTTGTCCTTGGTCTTTAGTAGGATAATAGCTTGGTTACTTTTTTTTATTTCAATGGTTTATTTTAAATAAAAGATACAGTAAATGGTTTAAATCTATTATCATAACTTCTTATCACAGAAATCCATTTATTAAATGTAGTTAGAGCAAAAGAAAATTCCAAAAATTCGAAACACGTAAATACAATTTATTAAAAAAATAGTAGAGGGATGAAACTGAGTCAAAACTCATGTTGATCAGTTCATTATTAGTTTATATTGAACCGGATCAAAACATGAAAATGCACGTTAGTTATAGTAAAATAAAATTAAGTTAAATATATTTTTCCTATTTTAATACTTATAACATGAAAATGATTGGAGTTGATTATGTGAAATTATTGTTAGTTTATTGTTTTAAAATTCATAATTTTTTTAGAGATTTATAATTTTTTTAGACTTTCAAAATTCGTTGGTATTATTTTATTTGAATACTGATGTCCACGGTAACTATTTTCAATAAAGTAATAATATACAATCTTAAATTAAATAATTTTATATATAAAATGATTTATTTCAATTATCTTCTTATAACAAACACTTTAATAATGTAAAGTTTAGACTAAAAATTAATTTTATATTATAATTAAAGAAAAAAAATATATTTAATTCAATAAAATTAGTGAACGTATATCATTTGAATTGAATTTATGTAAGTAAAAGTCACCTACTTATTGAGTTCAATAAAAAAAACCATTAAAATTTAAATAAAAATAAATACATACTCAATAATTTCTTCATTCTTTCTTCGTTCAACCTTAAGTGAAATGAAAATATCTTAATTTCCAAGCTCGTTGACTCTTCCCGTATATTTTGTCATTCTTCAACCATTGCGTCTCTTTTATTTTCATTCCATGTTAAGTTCACACACTACATCTTTATTATTCGTAATTTTCTCCTCTTAATCGTTGAAAATAATAAAACTAAAAATGAAAAAGTTTCTAGAAGTGCAGCATAGCATCCTACTTTAATTCAAAATTCAAAAAGTCATGCAATTTTAATTATTAACGTGTTTTTAAAATTGGTTTATACAGGATACATTTTTTAAAAAAATAGTAACTTTTTAAAAATAATATTTTAATTTATATACAACTTAATTGTAATTTTAATTTTGCATAACTATTTTTTAAAATATTTCCAAATAATTCTAATTCATTCTTAATGTTTTGAGTATATAAGTAATTTAACTTTATTCATATGCTTATCAAATTTTTTTCAACTTATTATATCTACATAAACAGTATTTGTACGAAATTAATATTCATTAATTATAAATTAAATTTGATTATGGATATTTTTATGATTATAAATGTTTTTAATTCATATTTTTTAAACTGTTTTATTTAAATTTAAAAAAACACGTATTAATACTTTTTAAATATATTTCTGTCAAATACTGTTCCTTCTGGAAGCTTGTTCAAAATTCTAAACTCTAATTATAGTTTTCCATTATATCCAAAAAAGATGCAATGATTCTAAGTCAACGACCCCGTAGTCAATATTTTCACTTCTAGACAAACTCATATCAAACAGTGTTTATGTTTGTTTTTTATGAAAACAAGCATGTTGAGTTTAATTTTTTTTTTATCAATAATAAAAAATAAAATAAAATAAATAAAACCATTTTAAAACTGGTTCAACTCTTATATAAACTAATAAATAAAAATACATATTCTCAAACACTCCTTACCAACAAAAGGAGAAGAACTAACTCCTAATAAAAAGGATCAAGATATAACCAATTTAAAATACCAAACCAGACTAACACAACAGTGTCTAACAAAATCACACTATAAACAATCAAAAACTAAGAACAATTAATACAAAAATTGTATTAAGCTATTTATGATGAAGAAAAACTTCATTCACCATCTAAATAATTTTCCATTTATAATTTAAATAAAATGCTTTTATGATAATTTGATTTTAAAAATGATTTATATTTTAACATCGTCTAATTGAAATTATCACGAGATTATTTTTATAAATGTCTTCGAAGATGTTTTTTTGTTGTATAACTAGTAACCCAATATGGATTAGGGTAATATTAGCTTAAATAATAATAAATATTTTAAATCCAAAAAAGTTAAAACTAAAATGCATTTTTAAAAATTTATGTCTCACAAATAAAATTAGTTTTATTCAATAGATAAATATAGTAATTTGATATAACTAAATTTGAAGAGCTGTAAATGATTTAATAAAATAATCTTATTTTAATAATTTAAAATTTTAGTTAATTATGTTTTGAAAATGGATTGACCTGAAGTCCATGATGAGTCCAATCCGAACTCATTCGGGCCGAAGAATTAACGAGTAAGCCTAAACGGATTAGATCAATTTGGGTCATGTTTTCTAAATCACAACCTCATCTTACTTATAAGCTATTTGAATAATATGTTTACTTTGTTGAATCCTCTTTAAATAGAATATTGATTGATTTAGATCAACTTTATCGATATGATCATTTGAAGGGATTAATTAAATTAAATTAAATTTTTTTTATTTAATCTAAATCAATTTAGTCAAATTTGATAATAATTAGAGTATTGAATTTATTATTTTTAAAAAAAATCTAATGAACATAAACTAAAATAATGATTTTTTTTATTATTATTATTGATTATGCTTGAAGTTTTATGACATAATTGCATAATTTTTTTTATTATTTAGGTGTTGAAAAATGTTTTCTCACTCTTTTAAAGTCAAATTATATGAGTTTATATTTTTAGATAAAATTATGTTTTTTTTTCAAGATAAATTTGTATAATTGGATCTAATTGTTTTAAATCAAATTAATTAATTTTATTTTTTTTATGTTGAAAATCTAATAATCGACTGGAGATTAATATTTAATAAAATATAAGGTGGTGCAAGTCTATTAATTGATTTTATAAAATTGAATTAGAACTAATTTAAAGTTTATTATAAAAAAATTAGTTAGTCTTATCAGATCATTTATTATCGAATTATTATTAGATCATCCATAAATATATAATTTAAGTTTATTATAAAAGAGTTTGTTAATTTTATTAAATTAAAAAAAAAAATCATTTTCTATCACTTATTATTGGATCACTCAAAAAATAAAATTTCTTATAAATTTGTTTTTTTTAGAAAGTTGAGTTATGTTTGAAGTTGAATTCTTAATATTTGATTTTGTTTAAATTCTAAAATATTTTTTATAACATCCAAATTAATTTAAATAATTAAAAATGATTAACTTAAATTTATTTTCTCTTATCTTATCGAATCTAGTCCATATAACACCTCCCAACTTTAACAACAGGACAATTTAATCGCACATCACTTTCTTATATACGCTCTATCAATTAAAAATTGATTCTGAAAAAGCCAATTACACACAAATCAAATCAAACCAAAAACACTAATATATTATATTATATTGTGATACAAGTTATTCTTAATTATTGATTATTTAAAAAAAAGAGTTAAACTTCTATTTAGAAATAAAGAAGAAAATTGTAGATTAAAAGAGGTGGGGAAAATATCCAAAAACACTCATGGAAGGAAAAACTCCTAAAACTATTTTTCTGAATAACACTTTTATTTATTTTTCAATGAAAGTACTATCTCATTTAATATATTTAATCTAAAAATATAAATAAATATAGAGAGTGGGGTAAGAGATAGATGATAAGTTATAGAAGATTTTAATTAATGTTCCAAATTCCTTAGGTGCGTGTGAAACTAACTCAAAATCCATTATAAACTCAAATGTCTTCTTTCAAACAATACAAATTGTT
The DNA here is from genome assembly GCA_013389735.1 of Phaseolus lunatus. Taxonomy (NCBI): domain Eukaryota; kingdom Viridiplantae; phylum Streptophyta; class Magnoliopsida; order Fabales; family Fabaceae; genus Phaseolus; species Phaseolus lunatus. The sequence continues at coordinate 31,140,910 of CM023861.1, forward strand.
GTGTCCAAAAAATGATCTTGATCCTTAAAAGAAGTTGTGCAGTTGAGCAAAAAATATTGCATTAGGTTGCTGTTTCACATGCTTTGCTACTGCTGTATCTTAGAATAAAATCATAAATGGCATAAAATGAGCCAAAAACTGCATTGTTGGCAGAAGACACTTTGTTTAGATAGAAAATGGTGGATCTTTTACATGTGGGTTAGGGTGAAGTTATCAATGTCGAAAGTATATGTTCTTAAAAAAACATCTCCTTCCTTTCATTGCTTGAATGTTTTCTCCACTCTCACAACATCTGTATATTATCTAATGTTTGAATTTTAAACAGTTATTTAAATAAAATATATTTGATAATAATATTTTATCTTTTATTAGGGTTTGTTTAATTTTATCTCTAAATTTAATTTTTATTTAATATTTTTCTTTGAGTGGTATGAAACGTTTTTTATCCAAACATTTGTTGTGGCTTAAAAAACTTAGTGAAATGATCTAATTTTAATAGAAAAAAATAATTAAATAGAAATTAATTTTAAAGACTAAAATAATTAATTATTATATTAATTAAATTAAAGATATTTTATAAACTAAAAATACTATTTAAAATAATTTTTATTATTAATAAAAATTTATAAAATAATTTTTAAATTAATATCTAATAATTAGCTACTAAAGTTTTAGTTACTAACTAGCTATTTCATTTTTGAAGTGCACAAATGTAGGATAATAGTATAAAAGGATTGAAACACTCTTAATATTCCATTTTAATTTATTTATTTATTTTAGTTAATAAAAAAATAACTAGCTATTTCACGTGTTATTATAATTATGTATCTAAAAAATATTTCATAAATGGCATCAAATTGCATTTTTGGTGATTATCTTCCAAAAGCACTTCCCATTTTATTTGTTTTTCCATTTTCATTCCAATTGAATCCAATAATTCATTCATACAACTTCAATTAGCATATATGAATGTTCAAACTCTAGATTTGAAATTCCCTTACACCATCTATTGCCTTCTGCAAACTCTAGCATTCGTTATATAGTAAAAGATTCTATATGTACTTGTTCTGTCAGTTCATATAGATCAGTTCTTCATAATTGCACTCTCTGATTTCAATTTCCATCAAGTTACCAGCATTAGAGGGCAACACATCACAACAGTGCCGTCTTGGAGTCTGCAGTTTAATACAAAAGGACATTTTATAACTAATATTATATATTACGATCAATTAATATTAAATCATGCTCCTAATTTTATTAAATACAAATTCTCCAATATAGATTACCTGTTTGTTGTCAAGGTGTAACTTATTTGTCACCACGTTGATCACTTCCAATTTACTCATGGATGCCTCGTATGAACAATTTTGAAAATCTCTCTTGTAACTGCTCATGATACCATCTTTCCCAGAAGACACTTTATCTAGATAGAAGATGGTGCCTCTTTTACATGGATCAGGGTGAACTTCTCTTGTATTGAAATTATATATTCCTCTCAAAAAATTCCCTTTCAACCATTGTCTGAATGTTCTTTCCACTCTCAGAACCTCTGGCAAAAGCATATTGTTCTGAAACACTTGAACAGCATAGCCCCATGATATTGAAATTGTCCATGACAACTGCTTTTCATAACAAACTGTTTGTTGTAGTATCCTCTCGGAATCAACATGAACAGCTTCAAATAAATGTTGCAGCGATGTTATACTTGACATGTTAGGAAAGATAGGATCAAAGATATCTGGGTGATGTAGGGACAATAAGGGAGTTAACGGATGAGAAGCCAATAGGCCAAAGATATTTCCCCGCAGATCAACCTATCAAATTCCATAATCACATAAATAAAGGACTAATTAGAAGCACAATGAAGGAAAGAAAATCACCAACAATATTTATCATTTCAATCTAGAGTTCAATATACCATTTCAACCTAATTGTTACCTGATGAAAACCTGGTTCATGTGTTAATCCCACACCTAGTTCAGTTAAGCAAGAGTACACCCTTGAATCACTTCCAAACAGATGCGGATACCTTTGTATGCATGAATCAAGAACCTTGGCTAGGACTTGTGCTAGGGAGGAACTGATGGCAAAACCACCTCCACCAAAAGCCATTCCAAAACCATAAACCTGGTTGCCCTCATACATCTCTGAGTTGGACCCAACATAGTACCAAAGCCTATGATCATATTTGGAAAGAGTTTTGAGCAGATTGTGAGGGATGAAAATGGTGTCATCATCCCCAAACACATACCATCTAACACTAGAATGGTTCAGTGCCACAGTCTCTTTCACAACACGTGCCACACGGATTGCTGAGCGTAGACCACGCTTGTAAGTGTAGAGAAACTGGGAAGTGTCTTGAGAGACACAAAGAGGAGGAAGAGAATCATCATTGTTCACATTTTCTTCATGTGGGAGGGCATCTACGAAAACACATCCTCTCATTGTTATATTGGGTATGCTGTTCCACCAAAGCTTGGTGTATTGCTTCCTCGAAGGCCATAAAGTTCCGGTTGAGGCAATTCCAAATACAAGATGATCAACAGTGGTAGGATCCGACTGTGACACATCATGTTGTGGTGAATTACTCAGGTCTATTATCTTTGTTTTGGCTAGGAGTAGCACTGATACACAGAGAGAAATGACACAAAATAAAGACGAGACTAAAATGAATTTCGTCAGAGTAGGTTTGGTTTTGACAGGACTGTTGAGTGTCGTTTTCATGATTACCGAGGGAGCTCGACGAAGTTTAGCAGATGCAGATTTCTATACGTTATAGAAAAGTTGCACTATTGCATATATAAAAGTTTGAATGATTTCATATCGAACTACACAAAGCGGTCACCATAATGAGTGGAATATTATAAGAAAACTTGAAAAATGGAAATATAGTTTTGATACCTATTTCTCTCCATGTGCATTCCACGGGGTTGGTTTGTGAGAAGGTCATTAGATTCAAGTCAACCATTGGGGATTGCACCATTTCAATCCTTGCTCCGTAATCCTCCTCAGATTGGTCGATTAATGCATTTGAATGCACATAAATACCGTGATTGTTACACGTTTTCCCTTTCCTACCTAAAGGGAGTTGTTTTCTGATTTTTTCTTAATATTAAAGGGGCCAAAAGCTCCATGTGTTGGAGTAATTCTAGTATGTTAGAATTATTATAAGCATATATAGAAATAACATTGAACAAATTTGTAACTTTTTTTTTTATATTGTAATATATGTAGCTGGTTATGTTATTGTCTTCTTCTGAACTTTCAGCACATTGCTTGCAAATTGGAAATGCCAGCTTTTCTGCAAATGGGAAAGATGCAAATTGTCACACATAAAAATATGGTTGCTGATCTTGCAATCCTAAGCAACTGTTTGACTACAGACTATTCATGTATTTTTTATAGGACTCTACATATCTAAGTTGGCTTATGAAATTTTAAATCCTTAAATGCTAGAACAAAACTGATACAATTTGTGATAAGAAAAGACAAAGTTTGAATAACAACAAGAATAATAATAGTAAACTATAATACAATTTTTATTTAAAAAATATTATGATAAAGATACACTAAATATTAATATCATTATTTGTTTTTCATTTTCTATTAAATCCATACTCATAATCTTTACATCTTTGTTGTCAAGAGAATTTTATAGATTGTCATCAAATTTACTATGGATTAGACTAAGGCAATTACTTTCTTCACCCCCATATTTTTTATCTGCACCGCTGTGCTTTATATAAAATGACAAAAATATTATTTTTAGTTTTTTAATAAGAGGGGTATGGATTAAAATAAATTTTGGATTTGGTAATTTGTAATATATTTCTGTATTTGATTTCTGGAACAGTTATCTGAATTTCAGAATATCTCTTTTCTATAATACGTTTTTGAAATCTCTTTTTTAAAATATGTTTTTGGATTTTGATTTTTAAAATGTATTTTTTGTATTTGAGAATGACTTTTTTAGAAGAGATTTTGGTTTTCCAATTTTATCATAAAATTTTATTTTCATAACCTATATTTCAAAAAAAAATTCAAAATGTATTTTTTAATTCTGGATTTTGAATTTAAGAATGATAATTTTTTAAATTCAAAAGTTGATTGTGTGCATATAAAGAATCATCAGGGAAGCAATTGCCTTAGAGTAATTGTGAGACCTTTGGGGGAGATCCATATTCCTCCACTTTTTCTTTTTTCTTTCTTTTCTTCTTCGTTTTTCACAATACCTTGCCTTTTTTTTCTCCTTTCAATTCTTTCTTTAATCTTCACTCCATTTCTTATTTTCTTCAGGAATATATTATAATAAAACACTAAATTAGTTTCTAAATATTATTGTCAGTGAAATTGAAAAGTAACCTAATTTTTTTATAAAAAATAAAAAATCATATATATATATATATATATATATAATTAAATTAGTATATGTATTAGTACCGATTTAACCATATTAATAGAATCTGCACTTAATATTAGACACTAATAAACTCCACTTACACTTAATGTTGAAAGCTAACAGATAATTGGTTAAATCAACTCTAATATTGCAAAAGACTCACTAGGCCTCTATTTAAATCCGGATATATATTGTTACCCATATTAATTTACTGAGATCAACTGCATTTATATCCGAAGATTCACGCAGAATTGAAGAAAAAATAAATAAAAATTTATAATTTTATCATCCTCACATGTAATCGTGGATTAACAAAGCAAACCATATAAACTAAGAACAAAAATTGTATTCCCTTTAATTTTTTTAAAATAATCCCTGTAAAAAAAATCAAAATTATAACAAATAACTATAATGATTATACTTTTAAACACATAATCATTATATATATATATATATAAAAGATAATTGTGTTATAATACAACGTATAATTAATTATGTTATATATATCTATATATATATATATAATCAATTATATATTATAATATAATCTATAATTATATATTATAAAATATATTTTAAAAAAATTAAATATTAAATAAAGTTATGTTATAAAAATATTTAATAATATTAATAGGAATAATTAATTACAATAATTAGATTACAATTTTAAAATAATAATAATAAATATAATTATTTATAATAAAAAAGATAATTTATATAATAATAGTGTTAATTATAAAAAGATATAAAAATAGTAATATTATTTAATATAAAATATTTTTTATTAAATTTTTATAATTATAAATATTAAATATTATTTATTTTTTTTTAAATTTACTTTTTAATAAATATTACTCTGGATAAATGTCGGTTGAAAAACATAGAGGAGTGGGTAATATTGAAAAATTCTTATGTAAAATTAAAATAATATTATAAGAAAGTTAAAAATTATACTTTAATATTTTGTTTCCAAATGATCTGCACACGTTGAGAAAGGTTCCATTCTTTTCCAATATGAAACACTTTACCTCTTAGCTTATTTTTTCATTTCTAATTAAATAAAACCTTATTTTTTGGAGTTGAACTAGTCTGACAGTTAGCTATTTTTTAGGTAGGCATAAGTGTGCGTGACCTACTTTGTAGTCATATACGTAGAATCAGTTTTCAACGGTTTCATGTAAAGGCTTATAAAAGTCGTATTGTTCTAATTGAATAAACACAAAGTATTCTCTATTTATAAACATAATATGCACAACTTGTGTGTTTTGAGTTTTCTTAACAATTGGTATCAGAACTTCGTAAGGGGTCTGATATGGTGTGAATGCGAGTGAAAGGAGTGTGGGGTTTGGAAGACAGTGTGAGTGCATAAGCAGAAGAAAGAAGGATGCCTGGGTCAGAGAAATTTGTTCAATCAACCATCCCGAAATTTGATCATCATTTTGAATTTTGGTCCATGACCATGAAAAATTTCTTACGCAGTAAGGAGATGGAGCAGATTATTGAAGATGGATACCTCAGTTATGTCTCCTGATTGAGGCTCAACGAAAAGTTGTAGCTGCAAGCCATTGACAGAGAGATCGTAGAAACCATTTTGGACACGAGTACGTCCAAGATGATTTGGCAATCCATGCAACAAAAATACCAAGGTTCAACCAAGGTCAAGCGAGGTCAACTCCAAGCCTTGAGACAATTACTCACCATAAAAGATGTGGAAACCATTGATCTATGATGCATTCTTTGTATTGTCAACAGGATGAAGTCGAATGGAGAGATGATGAACTTAAGTATTGTGGTTAGTAAAATACTCAGATCACTCACCCCAAAGTTCAACTATGTTATATGCTTAATAGAGGAATCCAATGATTTGAGTAAGCAAAGCCTTGATGAACTCCATGGAAGCTTACTAGTTCATGAGCAGTGAATGTAGAACTCTCAATCTGATGAACAAGTGCGTGCTGAAAATTACTCATGATAACATAATAGAAACAGGTCGTGGACATAGTCGAGGAGGTGGTGGGAGTGGTCGTGGAAGAGGTCCCGGAAGAAATCACTGAATAAAGCACTCGTAGAATGTTTTCGATGTCTCAAACTAGGACATTTCCAATACGAGTGCCTCGAGTGAAAAAACAAGTGCATTATGCAATGTATGAGGAATCATAAGGGGTAGAAGATGAAGTACTATTGGTAGCATATGAAGCAACAAATCAATCTGTGAAGTAAGAAGATTGGTTTCTTGATTCTGGTTGTAGTAATCATATGACTGGAAATAAACAGTGGTTTACCAAGATACACAAATAGGGTTTGTGCAAGACCGTCAAACTTGGCAATGACACCACTATGGTAGTAGCAGCAAAGGGGACATTCGAGTTTGTATCAACGGCATCTCACATATCATCACAAATGTATATTACATACTAGAACTTAAAACCAATCTTTTAAGTTTAGGGCAACTCCAAGAGAAAGGTTTGGCTGTGTTGATTCAAAATGATACTTGCAAATTTTTCCATCCGGATCGAGGATTACTTCTTCATACCAGCATGAAAGGAAATAGGATGTTTTACCTAACATCTTCAATGAATCCTTGCAAATCACAGTGCCTTCATGTAAGTGAAGTTTTGGACCAAGAAGCACAACTTTGGCATAAAAGGTTTGCTCATTTGAACTTTCAAGGACTTTGCACACTTGCCAACAAGCATTTGGTAATCGGCCTAACTCCTTTAAAGTCTCCCAAAGAAATATGTACCTCATGTATCACTGACAAACAACATAGGGACACTATACCAAGACAAAGTTCTTGGAGAGCCTTGAAGAAACTCCAACTAATTCATGCTGATGTGTGTGGTCCCATTTCACCCTCGTCTCACAGCAACAAAAGGTACATTTTGAGTTTCATTAATGACTACTCTTGTAAGACATGGGTTTACTTTCTGCATGCAAAATCTGAAACATTTAGTGCATTCAAAAGTTTCAAAGCCCAAAGCTTCCATTATCTATCTAAGAACTGATAGAGGTGGTGAATTTACCACTGAAGAGTTTGCAAATTACTGCAATCATCAAGGGATTTCAAGACAAAAGACCACAGCTTACACTCCACAACAAAATGGAGTTGTAGAGAGAAAGAATCGCACTATCCTGAATGCAGTCTGAGCAATCTTACATGAGAAATGTATTCCAAAATTATACTGGCTTGATGTTGTCTGGTGGTGTGTTCACGTCTAGAATCGAAGCCCATCATCTACAATAGATCACCAAACTCCAAAAGAACTTTGGAGTGGAGTCAAACCACATGTGGGCAACTTTCGAATATTCGGTTGCATTGGTCACGTTCATATTTCAAATCAAAAGCAGAGCAAATTAGATGATAAAAGTCAACAGTGTATACTTCTGGGGGTAAGTGAAGAATCAAAAGCTTACAAACTATACAATCCTACTGACAATAAAGTCACCATAAAGGGAGTAGTGTTTGAAAAGGACAAAAGTTGGAACTGGGATGGTAATATAAAGGAATGCATGGATGATACTCGAGAAGGTGAACTCCCAGTTCTAGAAGATACACCAGTAGACTTTGTCCCACATGAGCTTCCAGTCAGTCATGACACCAATTCAAACCCAATTCAGACTCAGAATCTCATCATCCTCCAGCTGAAGGGAAGGCAACAAGACTTGTGTGTATACTATTTGTAAGTAGAGAATACTCTGTGTTTATTCAATTAGAATAGTACGACTTTTATAAGTCTTTACATGAAATTGTTGAAAACTGATTATACGCACATGACTACAAAGTAGGTCACGTACACCTATGCACACCTAAAGAATATCTTACTAGCAAACTAGTTCAACCCTGATAAATAGGGCTTTATTTAATTAAAAATGCAAAAATAAGCTAAGAACCCCTCCCTTAAGCTCTAGCTTACTATAGTAATGTCAACTATTCCAAGCATTTGCCAAAGTTTCTCAAATTGTTCAAGTTCCACAGCCTTAGTCCTTAAATCCACCACCTGTTCATGAGTATTGTAGTATTTCAATTAAACCACGTGATCATTTACTAGATCTCTAAGAAAGTGAAATCTCACTGCAATGTGCTTACTACGCCCATGAAAGACAAGATTTTTGGACAACTGAATAATGGAGTTGTCATCACATAGAAATGTGATTGTTTCCTTTCTTTCGATCCCAAAATGTTCTAAAATTCTATGAAGCCAAATGCATTGGCAGGCACATGCTGCTATGTCTCTGTAGTTGATAAGCTAACCACTAATTGCTTTTTTGAAGCCCATGATACAACCCCAGATCCTATTATGAATACTGCTCCAGAAGTGCTTTGTCTGTTATGGGCTTCAAAAAAGCAATCAGTGGTTAGCTTATCAACTATAGAGGTAGAATATATAGCTACAACGACATGTGTTTGTCAATGCATTTGACTTCACATAATTTTAGAACATTTTGGGATTGAAAGAAAGGAAACAATCACAATTCTATGTGATAACAACTCCACTATTTAGTTGTCCAAAAATCTTGTCTTTCATTGGTGTAGTAAGCACATTGCAGTGAGATTTCACTTTCTTAGAGATCTAGTAAATGCTCACGTGGTTCAATTGAAATATTGCAATACTCAGGAACAGGTGACGGATATAATGACTAAGACTGTGAAACTTGAACAATTTGAGAAACTTCGACAAATGTTTGGAGTACATTGCTACAGTAAGCTAGAGTTTAAGGAAGAGATTGTTAGCTTATTTTTGCATTTTTAATTAAATAAAGTCCTATTTATTAGGGTTGAACTAGTCTGGCAGTTAGCTATTCTTTAGGTGTGCATAGGTGTGTAACCTACTTTGTAGTCATGTATGTAGAATCAGTTTTCAACAGTTTCATGTAAAAACTTATAAAAATCGTATTGTTCTAATTGAATAAACACATAGTATTCTCCACTTACAAATAGTATATGCACAAGTTGTGTTGTGAGTTCTCTTAACACTCTTTTATTTGTAAGTTTATTCTTTAAAAGATTATAATAGAAAATGGGGATTAAAAGGTATAGATTAAAACCCGTGTCCGGTTTGTTCCGTCCATAAAAGTAACAGAGCCACAAATCAATTTAAAAGTGTCATAATAAAGACATTATGAAGAGTTTTTCTTTTACAATGGCTTATGTTTGTCATAAATTATATCATATGGTTTCTCTGTCTTGTTTTTATGTGTGCGTTCTTGCATACTCCATATAAAGCATGTTATTGTCCTTTTCTTTATCTTGTATAATATATGATATGATCTTTTCATGTCAGTCTAAAAGTTATTTAATTTATTCATTTTTAATTTATATATTTTACTACAATAATAATTTAATTTGGATACAATGTCACTATAGATATACGTGCATGTCACTATGAATATATTGTCACAGTTTTTATTTATTTTTTGGTCAGCAAGAATATATTGTCACAATATTAATGAATCATATAAAATTATATGTTCACTGATTAGAAGAGGAATGTGATTTGAAAAACATTGTTTGAATGTGTTCCTGTACCACTGTTTTTTGGCTTTTCCATCCTAGTGGTCGTGTTCTTTCTCTTTTTTGGCTTTGGGAAATCAGTGTTGCCCCTTTGAGAAGTAAGTTTTGATCCTTCCATGTTTTTTGGTTGTTGAAGGTATGTGACAGTGGGTGAGAATCATGGGAAGAACTTGTTTTACTATTTTGTTGAATCATAGGGTAAACCTTCTGAGGACCCTGTGGTTTTGTGGCTCAATGGGGACATGCCTGCTCTAGTTTTGATGGATTCATATATTAGCATGGTAATTAATTGTTCACTTTCTACACTGCCTTTTTTTCTTTTGACAGACTTTAGGAAGAATTTTAGGAATTGTGACCTAGAAATGGTTAATAATTACTCGCACTGTATTTCTTCTCATCAATTGTAGTTTGGCCTAGTGAGGCTAATCCTTGATAATGTGATGAATCATGGTTTTGAATCTTTGCCAGGAGAGGTTTCACATTTAGCATCTGACTGTGTTTCAAACATCATTATCTCTGAAGAAAGATACTAGTGCAAAACAAAGAAAAAAACATTTTTTAATTCTCAAAATGTTTGTCGTGTATGATTTTATCATAATTCTTAAAATTTGGAACTTCACTATTTCTTCTAGAGTACACTTTTTCATATTTAAAAGAACCAAATGCCACCACCGTCTTTGATTGGTACCTGTTGAATTTTTTTTTTTCAGTGTACTGACAAAAGGAATTGTCGTTTTCTAGATATTCTTATTGTATATATAAACTATAAGAAACATACTACAGCAGAGAAATTGGATGATTGAGCTGCTAGTTCCCCACCTAAGCTCAACGATAAAAGGGATGGTTTTAATTGGAGAAAGGAATGTCTTAGTATTTATAGGGCTTATATGATTGCTGCAACAGGCATCTTGAATTCATTGGTCTAATTTGTAGTCATATAAGATGAAAGTTTGCAAGGTCTTAGATTCGTTCTTTTCTTTAGTAATTGTTGCTATTTTGTTTAGTTAATTGTGTTGCTGTTTATTTGCAGGTCTTAGTAACAAGGTTCAGAAGCCTTCCACTCTTGTTTGCAGATACACCTAATGCAGTTCATGAGTTAACAATAGCATGTAACGTTCTTCACCCCAATCAGCTATACTGTCCCCCCCACCTTCGACATGAACCTTCGACAAATGTGAGACGTATGAAGCGTTTTTATTCCAAACATTTGTTGTGGCTAAAAAAAACTTGCTAAAATGATCTAATTCTTACAAGAAATTGTGCAGTTAACCAGCATTAAAACAATATTGCATCCTTGGAGAAACTATAGCTAGCTATTTCAGATGTTATGCTACTGATGTATCTTTAAAATATCTCATAAATGGCATCAAATTGCATTGTTGGTGTTGAACCTATAGATTGTGGTTAAAAAAGTTGTTTATGAACTTCCCATTTTATTTGTTTTTCCATTTTCTTTCCAAGCTTAGATTGAATCCAATAATTCATTCATACAACTTCAGTAAATTTCTCTGTTAGCATATATGAATGTTCAAAATCTAGATTTAAAATTCCCTTACACCATCCATTGCCTGCCTTCTGCAAACTCTAGCATTTATTATATAGTAAAAGATTTTATATGTGCTTGTTCTGTCAGTTCATATAAATTAGTTCTTCATAATTGCACTCTCTGATTGCAATTTCCATAAAGTTACCAGCATTAGAGGGTAGCACATCACAACAGTGCCGTCTTGGAGTCTGCAGTTTAATACAGAAGAACATTTTATAAGTAATATTATATATTACGAATTAATATAAAATCATGCTCCAATTTATTAAATACAAATTGTCCAATATAGATTACCTGTTTGTTGTCAAGGTGTAACTTATTTGTCACCACTTTGATCACTTCCAATTTACTCATGGATGCCTCGTATGAACAATTTTGAAAATCTCTCTTGTAACTGCTCATGATACCTTCTTTCCCAGAAGACACTCTATCTAGATAGAAGATGGTGCCTCTTTTACATGGATCAGGGTGAACTTCTCTTGTATTGAAATTATATATTCCTCTCAAAACATTTCCTGCCAACCATTGTCTGAATGTTCTTTCCACTCTCAGAACCTCTGGCAAAAGCATATTGTTCTGAAACACTTGAACAGCATAGCCCCATGACACTGAAATTGTCCATGACAACTGCTTTTCATAACAAATTGTTTGTTCTAGGATCCTCTCGGAATCAACATGAACAGCTTCAAATAAATGTTGCAGCGATGTTTTGGTTGACATGTTAGGAAAGATAGGATCAATGTGATCTGGGTGATGTAGGGACAATAAGGGAGTTAACGGATGAGCAGCCAATAGGCCAAAGATATTTCCCCGCAAATCTACCTATCAAATTCCATAATCACATAAATGGAGGACTAATTAGAAGCACACTGAAGGAAAGAAAATCACCAACAATATTTATCATTTCAATCTAGAGTTCAATATACCATTTCAACCTAATTGTTACCTGATGAAAACCTGGTTCATGTGTTAATCCCACACCTAGTTCAGTTATGCAAGAGTACACCCTTGAATCACTTCCATACAGATGCGGATACCTTTGTATGCATGAATCAAGAACCTTGGCTAGGACTTGTGCTAGGGAGGAACTGATGGCAAAACCACCTCCACCAAAAGCCATTCCAAAACCAAAAACCTGGGTGCCCTCATAAATCTCTGAGTTGGACCCAACATAGTACCAAAGCCTATGATCATATTTGGAAAGAGTTTTGACCAGATTATGAGGGAAGAAAATGGTGTCATCATCCCCAAACACATACCATCTAACACCAGAATGGTTCAATGCCACAGTCTCTTTCACAACACGTGTCACACGGATTGCTGACCTTAGACCACCCTTGTACGTGTAGAGAAACTGGGAAGTGTCTTGAGAGACACAAAGAGGAGGAAGAGAACCATCATTTTTGACATTTTCTTCATGTGGGAGGGCATCTACGAAAACACATCCTCTCATTGTTATATTGGGTATGCTGTTCCACCATAGCTTGATGTATTTCTTCCTCGAAGGCCATGAAGTTCTGGTTGAGGCAATTCCAAATACAAGATGATCAACAGTGGTAGGAACAGACTGTGACACATCATGTTGTGGTGAATGACTCAGTTCTACTATCTTTGTTTTGGCTAGGAGTAGCACTGATATACAGAGAGAAATGGTAAAAAATGAAGAGCAGACTAAAATGAATTTCATCAGAATTTGGGTTTTGATTTGATTCTTAAAAGACTCCATGATTAATAAGATGTTAATGGTAGTTGTGCAAATGCAGATTATTATATGTGTTAGAACCAATTTTTTTCTATTATAATTAGGCCTTATTAGGCAATGATTTAATTGATTTGCCTATTAATTGTGGAAAAAAAATGAAGTCGATCTCTCTCATTTATTTTACTATCTGACCTATAAAAGTTAATTATCTCTTACCTCTGTATATGTTAAAAAAAAAAATAATAATAATTTATATGAATATTAAAATATTATAATTATGTAAACTTTTTAATTCTTGTGCCAAACATTAAATGTCAAATAAAATAGAATGGAATTAAACTTGACAAAGAAGTTCCGGTTCCAAAATAAGGCATTATTGGACTATGAAATTTTAGGCAAAACCAAAAATGTAAGCTAACAATTATCAGATTTATTTGGTTCAGTATTATTAATTAATCTTATTTTATGTTCTTGTAAATTTAAATAAATCTTAAAAATGTCGATTTTCACTTCAGTAAATTTGCATTTCATTAGAAATTTGGGTACGTCAGTCTTATTTGCTTTTTACACCTTGACTCGTTGATTCAGTGACGTGGATCAACAAATTTGTCATCTCTAGCGAGAATCAACATTACATTAATTTCAGTTAAATTGAGTTTGAATTTTTTTTTAAAAAATTGAATTTGAGTTTAGTATATATAAAAAATATTAGAATGAAATATTTCATTAAAATATTTGTGAAGATTAATCATTTGTAAATATTTTACACCAAAAATACATGGCTTGACTTTCATATTTATTAAATTATTTCTCATTTATAATTCTTTCTTGATCTTCCCACTCCACAATAATGTTTCATTAGTAATATAAAATGACAATGAAAACGGATTTTTTTTTTCTAAAAGATCAAATAAAATGCGTCTGTATTAAATTACGTAATATTATTTTTAAATATCAATTTATTTTTAATTTATACATTAAACATCAAACAAAATGGGAAAAAGGATATCAAACACTTTATTAATACACTTAAATGTATTTTTATCTCTCTTAACTAAGACCTGACTGCAATAATTATAGTATTTTATCATAAATTAAGGATACATTTAGACAATTTTTTCTATAAGCATTTCTAGGAAAGAAAAAGAAAAAGGTTTATAAACTGAAATTATATTATATATAATTTGTAAAAATATTATTTAACTTCTTTAAATTTTAATTTTATTTTGAATATACGTTTTAAGTTTAATTCATAAAGAAACTCGTTTCTTTTTCTTTTACCCTTACTCAAAACAAGCCTAATATTATTTAATATACTACTTAAAACACGAATTAAAAAAAGTAATTTGATTCATTCGTAATTAATTTGATTACAATTAAAAGAGTTAACATATTTCTATCAAAGTTATTTTCGTAAAAAAAAAAAGCGAAAACATGGAAATTTTGAACAAAAATGAAAGAGTGTTGCCCTTTCAAAAAGGGCTACAAAAAGAAACCATGGATTTTATATTAAATAAAAATAACATACAAATTACAAGGTATTTGTTTAGAGATAAGCCTATTAAATGCAAGTTAGTTTAAGCAAATCAATTAAATTAAGAGTGAGCTTAAGAAGCAATTAAGTTAGTTCATGTACCCACCTCTACATACATCACCTAATGCCTAGCCTTATTATATTCAAATAGGTTTCATCATAAAAATTATTAAAAGAACTTACAGAAACTATTAATTTTTTTATAAACTCAAATAAGTTTAATATAAATTCTTCTAAACTCCAATAACACCATATATATTACTCTTATTCGTCCCAAAAATTACTTTAACTTTAAAAAAAAATTATAATTTGACTAGTGCTTTTAGTTTTCATAATATATTAATTTTTATTTTTAATTGATCATTAAATGTTTATTAAGAGATTGTTTATATACAAATAAATATATATATATATATATATATTTATTAAAAGAGTAAAAATATTAACATTTTTTTTACAAATGACTAACTTTGTAATTTGCAAGCTGAGTTGTAGATTCTAATAAAAAAAAAGGTTTTACTAATGAAGTTGTTAGACTGTGGAATGAAAATCTATCTTTGAATAAAAAACGCTAAAGTTAATAAAAGATCTAGAAAAATAAGATTTAGTAAAAGAACTGTATGGACTGAACAAAGATTTCACGTGATTGAGGTTTTAATATATAAGATAAAATATATTAATTATAATATAATAATAATTTATTATAGAATTTTGCGTAATTGATATTATATTAAAGATAAATAAAAAGATAATCGAGTTATTTAGATTTATGATGAACCATTAATAAAATTTATTTATAAGGTATTTGAGTTGAATAGCACTAATAGAAAAATCATTAAATAGAAATTAATTTTAAAGAAAAAAAATAATTAATTGTTAATAGAAAAATTATTAAATAAAAATTAATTTTAGAGAAAAAAAATAATTAATTGTTATATTGACAAAATTAGATATTATTTTAGAAACTAAAAAAATTATTAGTATTTAAATTAGTTTCTATTTTTGATAAATAGTTTCTAAATTGGTATCTAATTAGCTATCTAAGTTTTAGATACCAATTATTTAGATTTTAAAGTTGGTATCTAAAACTTTAGTATCTAATTAGATACCAATTTAGAAATTATTTATCAATAATAGAAACTAATTTAAATACCAATAATTTTTTTAGTCTCTAAAATAGTATCTAATTTTGTAAATATAGCAATTAATTATTTTTTATTTCTAAAATATTATCTAATTTTATCAATATAACAATTAATTATTTTTTATCTCTAAAGTTAATTTCTATTTAATGACTTTCTTGTACTGTAAGTTTACATAAACTTAGAATTTGAGTAGAATGTATAATTAAATATATATTTTTTAATTTATTCTCCATTTTTTATTTTTACGAGGATAAGCAAACTTGATCAAGAATTAAAAATTATTGATATAACTTAGAATGGAGTTTGAGCTTTAAAAAGCTTAGCACATTACTATTGATTTTTATGAGAGCTTACCAATTACTCTAAGAAACTTGTTATAAAGGTTTCATCTTCTCGAACCTTGCCTTCTTTTCCAATCTATCATTTTTCAATACACTTTATTATTTTATTTACCTTTGTTATCTTTTATCTTTATTATTTTATGATCATGTTTGAATTATTCTCTTCCCCAGTAGTTTGAGAGACTCGCTTTGTGGCAAACGTTCCATAGTTAAAAGGAAAGTTCTTGTCGTTTGTGAGACCTTCAATAAAGAGAATCTCCATAACATCTCTGTTTTGTATGGGTAGCATAAAGCAAGAAGTTATTGTTACTTCCACTGTTTTGGTTAGAGTAGTCACCGTGAACATTCCTTTCATGATAAAGGTCAATTCTCTGGTCATATGATCCAAAAAAAGTAGCTTTATAAAACGAAAAGTCTTTTTATTATTAAACATTTTAAATTGTGAAATTCAAATAAATAAATTGAATATTCATAATTTTATAAAATATAATTATTAAATTAATTTTTATTGAATTTGAATAATATTATTAATTGTAAGCACATCCAATAGTTACTCACCACACTCCAGTAGCTACTAACACATCACCCAAAAGCAACTAAGCACACCACCAATTTTTTTTTATATACATAATGGATTATTTGACTAGTTGTAATTTGAGCATAATCGATTAATTTTAGAATTTTATACACTAATTAATTATGTGAGTAGTTGTAATTCAAGCATAATTGATTATCCCTATTTTTTTATACACATAATCGATTATGTGTATAGTTGTTCTTCAAGCATAATCTTTATACACTAAATTTTAACATGTAATCAATTATGTGAAAGACATCGATTTATCTATTTGTTGTGCTTATTTTGTGTGTGTTATAGAGGTTTGGAAATGACTCCATTTTTTTGTACACCTTCATGCACCTTCCAATGGTCATTCTACAAGGAATCTCTGGATAAAGCATACTGTGTCCACGTTCCATGCACCATGCTCCATGCACAATTCATTTTCGGGACAAAAACGAAAGATGACCGTGCTGATTTGACTTTCATCTCAAATCTCTTCGGAAGACCACTTTCGAAGTACTTCGCGCCTTCAAATTTCCACAAATTCATTGATTCAAACACAACCTCTCCGGTAAATCCATCGTTATCAACAATACATTCGTTGATACAAACACAACGTAAGAGATGTTGTTTCAGAGGATTAAAGAAATAAGGAGTATATAAATTATCTTTGGTCTCAACTCCTAATATATTGGAAATATAGGAGTAAAAACACAAATATTTTATAATTTATAAGGAATGTCTTTCAACCTATGAAACTCAGACACTTCTTTTTAAATAGTGTGTCCGTGTCGGACACACGTATCGGATACGACACTTGTATGGCACTCGTAGGACACGTATCGGTGAAGTGTCCAATTCAAAAAATATTTTTTGGATTTCTGACTATTCTAGCACGATTCTAACACAATTTTAAAAATGAGAAATACATTAATTTTCTTAAAACTCAAATTTATTGTATAAAATTTTAGTATAATTATAAAAATAAGAAACAAATCCTTTTGAATCAGCCATGAAAAATATCTTTTTGCTTCAAAAATAAACTAAAACATACTTATATACATAAATCTTTACTGTCAATTTATGTAATTCATAATTATATAATATATCAATCCGTGTTCCCGTATCCTACATTTTAAAAATTATACGTATCTTCGTGTCCGTATCCGTGTTGTATCAGTGTTACCTAGCTTTCAACCAATCATTTTGAATATATTTGGATGATTAGTTTCTTTTTCAACTTAAAATCCATTGAAGCTTTCCCCGCCACACACGCAGTAGAACCGAGAGGTCAACTCATCCAAAACATTTAAATTTTAAGCATTTTTGTTTGAAACTTTTGAAGCCAGAAATTTTGCGACACATATGCAATCTTAGGGAGATGCATGACATTCAAGACCCTAAATTTGTCCCTTCTGAAGAATTTTTCTGTGACACAAAAATTAGTCTGGGAAAACCTAACTTTAAAGACTGAGTCACATTTATAGAACAAAGTCCTCGTCAAAAATAATTATCATTACAGTGCGATTCTAATTCTGCTTCTGAGAGTTACAAACCACAGTAATTTGACTCAATCACCTTGAATAAATGTTATACGCTGAATTTTACCTATAAATTAAACTATCTAAAAGATGTAGCAAATGATTATAGAAAAATATTATAATATATGTTTCTGTAATCCTTTGCAGCTCCTAATTATGCTTAAGCTTTTGGTTTCACCAGAAATAGGTAGATTTTCCTTTAAACTTTTGCGGTAGCCAGTTAATGAGTTTCCTGTAGTTTATTTGTGATCTCTAAAGGGTTGTGATTTGTGTCGAAGTGAAGGGTCAGAATTGATGGCAAAGTTATTTCTACGTCACCAAAACCCAATCACCATTCATTTTTTTTCTTGTCCATCAACTTATATCTTTGGAATCACCAACTCACATTGATGACTACTAATGAATGGTCCTTTTGATGCTCCTTCGGTTTCAACCATACAAGTGGACTAATATGTAAACCTCAAGAACAATATGTGGGCAGGGACGTGTTTTGTTCTGGTGAAAGCACACTTAGTTTTTGTCCAACCGTGAAAGACAAAAACATGTCAGAAAACCACACAACTTCTCAACCAATACCAGTGAGTCAATCAGTTTCCATTCAAGTGGCCTTAGGCGCAACCAAATGGACTCTGGTGGGTCACAAATTTAAAGGTGCTAATTCTAGACCATACAATAAACCTTCATAACCACACACACACCAACACAAATTATGGCTCATAACAATCCTTCAAGCATCTAATGAATCTTTAAGCTTAATCATTCATTACCCTTTTTTTTCTTATTTTTCTCCCTCCTTTTGTCAAAACTAGTTGAATCACCAAATTGACCTCTAGGCACAATTGGAAAAAAACACATGGCTTCAAAATATAGACACGTGTAGTTACGTGTAGAAGTGGCACCCCTGTCCTTTTCTAGTTGAACTCGTCCATAGAACGATGATCCCTTGTTATAAGAAGGCTTTTATTCATCTGCATCAAGCTACACCATTTGTTCAAGAAACTACAAAGAAGCAAACTTGATTATTATCCCATACAGCTTCCAAAAATGTGCAAGGGTGCAGAAGGACAAAAGAAACATGGTTTCTGCAGCAGCTTCCTACATGAAGAGACAGATACAAGAAGTGGTAAATGTTGCGAGCTGTGTGGATTACAGGCTTCATTGTATTGTCAAGCTGATGATGCATACTTGTGTAGAAAATGTGATACAAGGGTTCATGGAGCTAATTTTTTGGCCCTTAGGCACATTAGGTGCTTTCTGTGCAACACATGTCACAACCTTACGCGAAGATATATCATTGGAGAATCACTAGAGGTGGTTCTTCCACCCAACATAAACTGGGTCATAGGAAATCTCCCTAAGAACAGAGGAACCTACGGAGAGTGTTCAAGAATGCATAACAACCCTTCCCTCTTGTTTTAACTTCTATCTTTCTTTCTTTTCTTTTCTTTTTTCCCTTGGATGATCTGTTGTAATAGAAAGATTAGTGATCCCCCTTCTCAGGCATAAGGGGAAGAAGTGCTTAATGTTTTTAATATAATGATTTAAAGAAAAAGGAGAGTTGCTAATACAACTATATTCAATAGAAGGAAGGCTTAATACTGTTTTATTTCTTCCTTTAATCTCTGGTAGATGTAGTTAATTGAATATGATTATTTTTATTTCAAGCAAAACACCAATCCTTAGCCAGATTCTTGCAATGATTATACCTTGTAAGAGTATATAAACTATGAAAGAACAGGTACTTGCAGTAAGTTAGAGAAATTCAAGATTCTTTTGTATACTAAGGCAACTAAACGTGATTCAAAATATTTCCATGATTGAATCTTTAGCAGACACCAAAAACAGCAAAGGTTTTTCTCATCTCAAATTCATTAGA
Organism: Phaseolus lunatus; assembly: GCA_013389735.1. Taxonomy (NCBI): domain Eukaryota; kingdom Viridiplantae; phylum Streptophyta; class Magnoliopsida; order Fabales; family Fabaceae; genus Phaseolus; species Phaseolus lunatus. The sequence continues at coordinate 31,161,068 of CM023861.1, forward strand.
TTCTATTCCTTGTTGAAAGATGCTGCCAGCTAACAATGCTGTAGTAAATCAACCACAAACCTCCATTGTTTGAAGATCCAAGTGGCATCTCACAGGTGTTCACTGTAAACATGATGAATTGACTCAACAAACTCGTCATATGGACCAAAACTCCTGCCTATGGTTTAGTTACATTCTCAGAGAACTCACAACAGTAACGGCAACAGTTTCTTTCTGATGACCAACATTCTTCTGACTCTATTTATATAATATATAAAAACTGAACTGCTTGCTGTAACTTTGATCAGGAGTTACAAGTAAAACTTTAAGTGCATTTATATATTATGTTAATTTTGGTTAATTAAGGAGTTTAAATGATTAAAAACCATATTCTTCACATTAATTATTTGATTGAAAATATTCAAAAACCACGTTAATGAACTATGTCCAACCTATTTTATGAGAAGAAAGTACCAGGTTCAAATAAAATAATCCCAATATTAAACATCTAGCTATTGCATATTTTAAATATTGTTAAAAAACTACTGTACGATAAATTTCTAAATAAATAAAAGAGTTAGGATTCTTATTTTTCATGCTCGATCAACTATTTTAAACCCTGGATTTTTTTTTGTTTCAACTGAAGTGTCTTTTGTTAATTGTTTTCTTATTTTTCTAACCTAATTTTTATTCACATATATGCATTTATTAATTGTGATACAGGAATAAAAATAGTAAAATGGGAAAACTTACTACACCAAAATAAACAAAACTGCATAAAAAAAATGGAAAATCCCATAACTATTTTATTAGGATAGAGAAAATTTATTGCATCTCCATACTTATACTTATGCACAATAACATGAAAAGACAGACAGAAAGTAACAGAAAATAACGGAGGAGTAGCTGAGACAAACTTCCCTTGAAGTGAGGAAAGTTTGTTCTTTGTACAATTATTAAAGAAAGAAGTATTATCCTCAGAAAATAGAGTCATAGAAGCAATGAAATAGCTGAGGCAATACCAAAGATACAAATAGTTGCTGCAAGTCAAGAACAACGGTATCTCAATCCATAGGTGATAGTGCTCCCTAATCTGATGAAAATGGGATAAACGAAGAGGTTCCAAATTATGGTGTTGTTGCCCTTGAACAATGGCTTAGGATGACAGAATAATTTCGTGTGAAGGATCTCTTTGAGGAAGGACCAAACTCAAAGCAGACAATGTGAGGTTGGCCATAGTTGCTTGCCAAACACCAGTTTCCCTTTTATTCTTTAAACTAGACGGTTAGTCTAGACACTCACACCATATCATCTTCCAAATTCAGGATGGATAACTATGTACATCTCCTCTCAAAACAAGGAAGAATATGCAGGCCTGCAAATAGTTGAATGATAAAATTCAAACATCAACAAAGTACAAAAGATGATTTAACTCTATGTAATGCAATAAAAAGTCTAATCTTATTTGTCAGAAACAGAAGCAATGGTAAATAAATTAGGAATTATATAGGCATATAGTAGGACTTTAGAACACATAACTTTTTATAAGCACTTGGATATTAATCTTAACTAGAAAAAAGGGTATTCAGTTCTATCCTTTTACAACTGAAAGAAAAAAAGATTGTTAGATGTATGAAGTTGTGCTTATCTTACCCTGTGGGTTTATCTGAATTGGTAGTGACGGTGATGCCGTTTGAATCTGTTCAAACGTTGTGCTCTCCTTTGTCCCACACCTGTTTTCTCTTACACTTCCTATGTATAATTAAATGCAATGTCTTGGCATACATCCAATTCCTTCCTGTGCAATTCCCAATTTCATATTTTGTTTTCTTCTAAATACTAACCTGTTAAAATCTCTAATAGATCTGTATCAATCACCTAAGCAGTCAAGTTTTGAATCATTATCTAGCTGCATTAAAACTCTCCCACTTTTGCGTGATAAACAAAATATCCGTTGGAAACAATGCAATGTAGTTACAATGTCCAATGACCGACTAACCAGTCAGAAAAGGCATATCTTTCATGCAGATAATATTCTTAGACGTCCCTTGTCACAAGAGGGTCATAATCATATGCTTCACCTGCTTTAACAAATCTACCTTTCACACGTTTTCTTGTATCAGCCCTCGCTTTGCGAGATGCATATCTTATTTGCTTACCAAACCTGCAGAGAAGAAATCAGCAAAGTCTGTTGAGAGTCTCCACCCAGCCTCGCCACAAAAGAAAGGCTCTCTAAAATGATACGACAAGGGTGAAATGCATGAGGTCTGAACATCTGATAACATCATCTTTCAAATATAAGACCATAATGAAGCATGGATATTCCGGTAGAGGTACAATTACAATACATAAAGTGCATGTAAATAGTTATTTAGATGCCAAATTATTACGTGTTGTTTTGTTAGCTCACAAATTCAAATAATGACTAGCACTGCGTGACTTAAACAACTAACAGTTAAACCTCTGTCAGTGCATGCACATAAACTCGAATGAGCATATTTGTCATGAAAGTAAAACAAAATTGAAAAAGAGTCTCCATTTCATTTTACCATAAAATATGTAGAGAATTAAAGGTGCGTACGTTCGAGTTTTCTTTTTCTCATTGTATCTCATTTTAGCTTTATCCCTTGCCTGTGGGCATGTACCCTCCAAATTTGATTCCCAGGGGAATTCACCCGGCAGAAACATTGGCGATATCCCACCGTCTTGATATTCAGTAGAACTATTTTCACCCACAATGTTGCCTAATTGAAGAGGTATGCTCGAATGAACTTGAGCCTGAGGAAATCCCAGACTGATGTTTCTAGTGCTGCTAGGATTCATAAGTGCACAATTTGTATTACTGTTCATGACCTGCATCACACTAACTGATCCACCAGCCGTAGATGACTGAAAAGCCACACAATCTTGTTGAATTGATGATGATGCCTTAAACAATCACGTGGCTGACAATTAGTTTTGTGCACAACCAGTAAACCTTGTACCATAAGGAAATTTAGAGACGAGAATCATAAAATGAGTTTTGAGAAATAACCTCTAAGGCACTCTCAATAAGTGAACTAGATTCGGTGACTGATATGTTTTTATCCATCAATAGACAGTCCATTCCTCCATCTTCAAGGGGGTATCTTGTGGCAGCTTGTGAACAGCCAAATATTTCATCAGCACTTTCAAAATTTATTGGAGCACTGTCCACATTCAGACCTTCACAGATTCCATTCCCATCACGAGTTCCTAGATCAGTACACTCCTGCGGCTAATTTGATAAGAAGTAATATTAAAAAAAAAATTCTATCAGCTTTGGTTAAGAAGGGAAATAGAGAATTGCTAGGAACATGAAAAGAGCTTACTACTTCTCATATTGCATGTTCTAACCACTTTTGTCAATATTATAGTTCTTCTTTCCCTGTGAAATATTACATTTCAAAATATTTGTTGTTTTAGTGAAGTGTCACTTTAAGAAACTAAGAAGACATAATTTTTCCCCCTTATAACTTTGTCTTTATTTCTAAGTATCTTCCGTTCTTCACTAAATGGAATTTAAGAGATTAGCGGAGCGATAATATCTCAAATACTTTAACAGTGGATAATTTAGTCAAGTACAATTATACTTCTTATAATTGAGGCAATTTAAGAGTTTTCTTAATCCTTGTGCAATGTATGACTTTATTTGACATATATTTATAAATGGAGGGAGCAAAGAAACGCACTGATAATATACTAAACCATGGTGTGTTATATTTACAAGTTAAAAACAATGCATATATATTGCTAACAATGAACTAAAACACAAAATCAGTAGAAGGCTTACCTTTGGCTGGTTTGAGTCCCGAGGAAGGAAAAATGCTTCTTCCTTGCAGAACGGCGTGTAATTTGGATTTGAGGGAATGATGTGAGATTGCCCCATCCAAGGTTCATATCTGACACAAGATTCAATTTCATCCAACTTCTCACTCATCAAACCAAAGGAACCACCATTGTGATCAGGTTGCTCCAAACACTGGCTAGTGCAGCTCTCACTTTTTGGCAAAGTACTAACCAATTCCCAACCACCATGGGAGGAATTAACATCAAACACAAAGGACCAGATCCTAGAAAACTCAGCCAAAGAAGGAGAACCAGTGTAAGAATTCAACGTGAGGCGCCTATGTCCCAATGCAGAACAATCATTCGGGTTCCAGTCACAACCTTGACACGAAGACAACTTATGATCCATGCAACGTATCATTGCTGGCTGGGAATTGCACTTATCGCAAAGGAGGGAACGCGAATGCCTCCGAGACAAAGAATTTGCAGTGTGCACACAGCCATCGCAATGCAAGCAGAGACGAGCAGAATCTGCCTTGCAGTAAACCACAGCTCTCACAGCCCAACAAAACTCACAGAGAGGTTCCATGCCCCTACAATGTCACTCATTATTCATGATAACTCAACTAAACTCCAACATAGCTGATAGAGTAGAGACAGCTCAACTTTATTTGTTTATAATCCAATTCCGTTACCATCATGATCCATTACACCAGACTAGTCTCTTATGCTAAATTCAACCCACTTGTTTATTCTAATCCTCCAATCTGAACCATTGCTCCTAACCCTTAGCCATTTCCAATCAAACAAATCAAAACATCATTTGTTATGAAATGAACCCTTTTTGAGATTAAATGCAAACAAAAAATAAAGCCACATGTAGAATAAATTAGGTGAACATTTTAAACCCATATTACCCTATCCATCATCCATCATAATTGTTGATTACGTGCGCAAAATAAATAACAAATGAGTCTTACTTACCAGACCAAAGTTGCTGTAGCTTCCCTCCAGACCCAGCTGGTAGAAAAAATTATTCAAGATCTGGAAACCCAGAACCCATGAATGTGAATGAAAGAAACAAAGGGTGGTGTAGATTCCGAAGGGTAAGTAATGTATTCGTTCAGATACTAGCTACTAGCAAGGTTACCAGTAACATTAGCACAATCATGATTTTATTTATTAGGTTTGCTTTGTTAGGAGCTGTGACACATGCCAACAGCAAAAGTCTGAAAATAGATTCTTTGCTGATGTGGACTGATTTGTGGAAGAAAATTTCAGCCATTGTTCTGACTGCAAAAAATTCAGCAGATTTACCCGGACAGTGCTTCAAGTGTAAATGAATGCAAATGAAATATCACAAATAATATTTTGATTCCCAATGTTTTGAGAAATATATGTGGAGATAATGAAGAAAAAGATTTTGATTTTGGTCTTGTGTGTTATTAGATGCACACAAAAAAAAGAGCCAGATAGATTCGGATTTTTAACAACCTTCTATTTTATGCCACGTGTTATTGCCCCAGTTATTCTCACCTTTTAACCTCGGTCTTCGTTTCCCCCACTTCATAATTAATATTAATATTATCATAATGTATAAGTAGAATAATTTTAATTATTAAGCTCAAATAAAATTGTAACGTAACGGTAAGAACAAGTTTCAGTGACTTCAAAAAGAATTAAAATAGGCTATTTTTTTTCTTTCATTTCTTCCGTATTTGATTACATAATTTATATATACGTGTAAGTGTTTTTCATATGATTTTACGCAAAAAGCATTCAAATGAGTGTGTTTTAATTGGACCATATCTTTTTTGAAAAAGTATCCAACGTATCTTTTTAGACAAAATCCTTTTATTAGACTATTTTTATTTTATATATACTCAATATATTAAATTAAATATTGTATTTTTTAAAAAAAGATTAATCACTTTTAAAAGTTCCTCAAGCACGTGGAGATAGGAGTGATGAGAGGCTCCTCTACCACATAATAAAGCAATTCTTCAATTTTAAGTAAGCTATGAGAAATTATATTTATAAAAAGGTTATATTAATTTGTTATATAAATAACATACGCATATGAACCCTTTGCTGCTACTTACAGAAGGCCACATTTATAATTTATTTAATACACTTTTAATATCTTAAAATTATAACATTTATTTTTTAAGTAAAATATATGAAAAATAAAATATAGATAATGCTAAATCTTCAATTACATATAATATATCAATATTAAAATTTATCTAAAAAATAATTAATAAATTTAATAATTTATTTTTTTATACATTTTTAGTACAAAAGTTTATACTATCAACTAATTAAAATAATTATAGATATATTTTAATGTAACCATTGTTAAAGTGATAAACAATTATTTACACGCCTATGTTTAAATTAAATTCCAAGATTAAATACTTAATTGAAGAAAATATATAAAAAAAAAATAAAAAAGGATAATTTTTAGAGTATATATAATAAAAAATAAACATTTAAAAATATAATAAGACAAAAATTCCGATAAAAATTATTCCACATTACAGGTGATTTATAGAGTACTTACCAAAGTTCAAAATACCGGTCTTCTTCCCTGACTGTTCAAATATTACGCGTTTGGTTTGTTCTTCGCAATCTAAACCCTCTTTCCGCCATGTGAAATAGCGAGCTACACAACCACGCAAGTAATCACGCAGACACTTCAATTCATCCTCCAATTAACGCCTCCTTTCGATTCGATTCGGTTCGGCTTTCCACTTCTTTGGATCGACATTCTCACGCTCAATTCATTCTTCGATTAGCTGAAAAATTGTTTCCATTTCCGATTTCTGAAATTTAACAATGTAGCTCGTGCATGAATCGTGGTAGATGAACATATGTTAATTTAGGCTATGCTTTGTGTCACTAGCAGTGTTGATTTGTTTAATTAGTTCAGTTTGGATTTGGTTAAGTGCATAAATTAATCAGTTACTTAGTTTATTAATTAATTAATTTTCAAATTTCGCATGTTGACAGATTATTAGGGGAATTGGAGGAGGGGTGCAGGTACAAGAGCGTAGTTGTTTGTGTTTTCATTTCATCTATGTTTGGAGGTGTTACAGTTCCTGCTAATAGTACACACTTACGCAAGTCTGGGAGTAGACCAGTTGTTTATGATCTCGGTAACTTCAATTATAAGTCCCTTAACAGCAGCTGTTGTTGTTTTTAAGGTTTTCCTTGTGTTGGTTTGGTGTTCTATGAATACCATATAACTTCTAGTCGGTGCTGTTCTCAGATGAACACGAGGCGGAGAATGTCGTCGAGGAAGGTTTATTGCATCCCGTGGAGGCAGATGATTCAAAGGGTAGCGTGACAGCTGTGGGTGCTGCTTCAATGATGCCATCACCCGCCTTGTTGTGGAGATTCAAGGTTCTTACATTGCTTTGCCTTTCAGAAAGTGTTCGGAACTTTGTGTTAGTTTTTAATTAATAATTTAGAATGTGTTTAATGTTGTCATTTTAATAAATGCAAAATTTGTTTTGACTTAATGATGGAATGCAATTATGTTTGATTCTTTCCGGGAGAAAAATATGTGATAATTGACATTATTTATTTGAATACAGAATGACATAATTAGCTGCAATGTGACTTTTGACCTAGCCGTGTGTCCTCCTACTGTGTTACTTCTTTACATTTATTTTTCTTCTATTTTTCCTTTTACTTTCTTTCTTCACTAATGCAATTGAGATGACTGTAGGTGCTATTGTTCCTCATTTGGGGCTTCATCTGTGGCAAGGTCAGTGGTATTTGTCTCTGCAATGTTTCTACTCAACTCCTGTGTGTTGTGGTTTGAGATTGAGATTGTGTGCCCTGTCCTCAAGTATTTCATCATATTTCCACAATCTTATTTGCCATGTTGGAAATTGCAGGTTGGATGGGATTCTGTCATGATAATGAGTGCAGACAAGCGGGATTTGTTCCTTTATGAAGCATTTTTGTATTTTAACCCTCTTCTTCTAGCGGTTAGTTCCCCCCCAACACACTTTCTCTGTGTGTCACTCTGTGTGGTTGCATGGATTCACCCATTTGCATATACATTTGTTGTATCATGTGTCTTATCTATTTGTTATGTTTCAGGCTTTGATGGTTTGGCTGTGGGGAATCAACTTATGGTTTTTTGCTCAAGGTGGAGTCAATTATGCAAAAATATTTGATCTTGATCAAAATCATCTGACCCATAGAGAAATATGGAAGGTATCAACTCACCACTTTGACCTGTCTTGTTTGGCATATAAAATCAGCATTTTGCGGATTCAAGGGGAATAAAATTGGTAGCGGGAACTATAGCACTATCTCTATTCCAATATTTGGTTTGCTCAAGAATGTTCTTGTATGTCATTCTTGTTCATTCTGTTTTCCTGTTTAGTACTTGAAAGAAGCATTGAGTAGAATCGTAACTATAATTTATAATTTTGTAACTAGTAAAGTTAAATAAGGAAAGGACAAAAAATGAACTCTTCCAGTTTGCAAAGAATGACAATTTTGACCGGAGGGAATGGGGTTCCCTGTGGGATAAAGTTGTATATTTTATTAGTTGTTCCACATTTTTTCCAAACTAAGGAGCGCTCATTTCTGTGGAATAAATATAGGAATGGAATGATTGATCTGTGTATTAATTATGCTTCAAATAATTTTGTTTTTATTACTCTATAATCTTTACTTTAGTCTGCTTGGTTTTGCCTTCAATTGTTGTTATTATATTTCTAAATTGGGACATCTCCATGGCTTTGTTGTTATCCATTTCACTAATATTTCATTTTTCTCTCTTTAAACCAACTCTTAATTTCCTTATTGTCAATAATTATTCTTGAATGATTGACTGAAGTCATTTTTTTCCTATTGATTATTGCAGTGTGCTACATGGATGACAATTATTGTTCCAACCAGTATGACAGCATATATATATCTTTATTCTCATGGAGAAGTCTCATATGCTGCATCACAACCAGTGTAATAGATGCATCCACTCGTCAGTTATTATGCTTGTTTGCTTGGACATCACTTTTTTGGAATTTGGTTCGTGTTAGGTAACACTTAGGTTTGGGTAAATAATTTTTCAAAAGCTTCCTCGGAAATCTTGCAAAATAAGCAAATATATGCAATTATTTCTTTAAAATTAGCTGAACCAAACACTTTATATTGTAATTCATATTGTAAGTGTTTTATTCGCTTGCATTTTCTTTTTGCCTTTGGTTGAACAAAAAGTTTATGATGAACCAATCTAATAAAACTGTATATTGCCTGCAAAATATCTTTTGCAAATGATTACTGATCATGTTACTGGGAGGCAATTTTAATAATTTATTTATAAGTTAACATTATTAGAGTGGACTAGGACCCTAGTTTAGTGAAGAGAGTGAGAAACAAAAAGTTATTATGTAGCAACGGTGTTGTGCGATCCATGTACCCAATCTTGCCTAGTGGGATAAAGCTTTATTGTTCTTGTATTCATTAGGTTTGGACATAAAAAGATCTACTTCAACTGGGATAGTGTTTATTGTTAATCATGGTATTAACAGCTCTATTATATCTGTTTCTTTGTCTTGTGGGGAAATATTGGGTAATTTTTTTAGCATCATATTGGATGCTTTTATTTAAATACCTTCAAAATGGTTACTTAGCATATTTCTTTGTTTAAATTCAATATTGGTTGGTTGGTAGTTTGTGCTTGTTTGAAATCACCCGAGCTGTTCAGTCTGAAAAAGTAAACTCAGTTTCAATCATTTGTTAATAAAAGGCATACTCAATATTAAGTAACTCTGTAAGCTCAGGTCAATCATCATACAGAAAAAACTTATAAATACATATTTTTATTTGTTACAATATAAATGCCTGATGGACATTTAATTCTATTTTGTGCTTCCTTTTTTTTATCTTGCTGTAGTTTTTTTTTTTTAATTTCCTTTTACTATTCTGCAGGTGCTCTTATATGCTGCTGCTATACTGGTTTTGATATTCCCCTTTGATATCTTTTATTTTTCATCTAGATATTTCTTCTTAAGGACACTTGGGAGAATAGTTTTTCCATTTCAGGCAAGTTCACTCTTATTTGGATATATTGTGTTAGTAAGTTCTTACGGTATTACTCTCCAAATAGTAGAAATTTCTAGCATCTGGCTTATATTTATGATATGCATGAGTAGGCAGGATATATAAACCTCTAACATAGATTGCTAGAGTCATATATTCACTTCCTTCTCTGCATTCAGTTTTCATGAAAGTTAAGTAAGTACTCATATAACTCCCCTCTTGTTTGGTACCCGTAAAAAACATGCTATTAGTGAGTGTTGGAGCCTTAAAATAGATGCTGACATGCTGTGCCAAGTCTAATAAAGTGACTAGAAAAGCTAGGAATCGTAAGTAATATGTCATTTAAAACACAATTGATAACCTTCTTATCGCAGCCTTTGTCTCAATAGGTGCATCCATCAACATATACTACTATGTGCATGTGCACAAGTAAAACCCTCAAAGAGGCTTCATGTTGAACATCCCTTCAAGATATGTGAACTGTTGCACTGTTAAACTTTGATGCATAGAAGAAAATTATTCTTGTTCTTTATATACTGAGATTCCTGAAACTTGATATTTGAGCCTAAACCTTGCTCTTGCTCTACTCTGTACCTCGTTAATTGATGCTTTTAATATACTGTTGGAACTATGCTTGAATATGATCTAACTGTTTTCTCTTTTCATTAAAACAGGCAATATCATTTGCAGATTTTTTCTTGGCCGATATCTTAACTTCCATGGCAAAGGTTTGCTTCCTTTTCAATATTATATTTCTAGTAGAAATGCCTTTATCCTCCTCTTCGTTGTTAATCCTTATCATTAGGTTTTGAGCCTAGTCTATTTCATTTAGATATTTGAAGCTATATGCTTTCGCCTGCATTTACTTATTTTTATTTTTATGGATACAGAGGTTCAACACTGACGCAACCTGAGAGTTTAGAATCGACATAATCTGTTGATCTAAATTTTAGTTTCTAGTAATGCATAACTATTCTATTTTGATTATGGTTGTAATTTTATGCAGATGTTTTCTGATTTGGAGCGTACAGTATGTAGAATGGTCCATCGACAGGTTTGATTCTGTTCAATTGCTTTTAATGTCTTCTATTGTTGGTTTAAGAGTTTATTTTATTTTAGCAACTTCAGTATCCCATTCTGACTATTACAGAACTTGATAAAGTTCACGTGTATGATGAATTCCTTTTCTTTTTTTTCTTTTTTTTTTTATAAAAGTTTTCATGGTGTATGATGAATTCCTTTTATTTATGATAAGTTTCCTCAATTTCATTCAGAATATTTTATATTTGATTTTGTAATATTGAGATTTGGAACTTGGTTACAATTTTGATGGTACTCACTGTTCTCTGTTCCACTGGAGCTTATTTTTTAATAAAAACTTTTTTGGACTTGTATATTTAGTTTTTTCTTTCTGTGGATGCTTCATTTCTCAAATTAGGATGGCCTTTTTTTTTTTTTTGTAGGTTGCCACAATTGCTTGGTTGGAAGCTGATTCTGTTTGTGGCAGCCACTCTGTTGCAATCCCTTTGGTTCTTGTTTTGCCTTATCTTTTCCGCTTAAACCAATGCCTCCGTCAGTACAAAGATACTGGAGAGAAAACTAGTCTTCTGAATGGTAAGAATTCTGTGTTTTTAGAATTTATTATTTCAGTGATCATCTAAATTTTGAAAGTTTCTATAATATAGAACATTTTTTTCCTGTTTGGTATTTTATCACAAACGTATGATTGTGTCAATTGTCAAAATTGTATCAGACATAATTTAAGATGCAGGGAATGTTTTCATTGATTTATTTTATGCTTTGCTTCCAAGTGTTTAGGACTCGATTTCTTATTACCAATATTATTATTAGAAAGTGAGTTTAAGTTTAACTTATCTTCACAAAACCGACTTGTAAAGCGAAGATTGTCTTCACTTATATACTGTAAATTAGTCTTATCTCTAGTCAATGTGGGATCTCTAATGCAACCCCTCATATGTTGATGCATGACATCTCATGTGTGGGATTAGATATTTGTGGATGGTCCAACAGTAACCCAATAGTGGATGCTGAGTTTTCATGATGTGACATAGATTTTGTTATGATTTTTCAAATTTGTTCTATTCTTATCAAAAAAAGAAACAGAAGGAAGCATAAAATATTCATGCCAAGGACTAATGACTCTGTATTTTGCTTCTTTGTGCTGTTTGTAAGATGAAATTTTAAGACTTATCGTCCTTACATAATCATATTTTTAATTCAATTTTCATGATTTTATATGATATTGAGAATGTGATTATGTAAAAAATTTGAAAAGTCCTGTTAATTTTTTTTTTCTGATTTTTTTTTATAATCATTCTGCAGTTTGTATGTTTTAGCTGGTTTTATATCTTTTTACATTGAAGATGAAATTCTTTAATTATTAATGAACAGCTTATCATGTTTTTCAAACAAATGGTTTTATTGTCTTGCACCGATGTTTATTTCTTTCGGTTATGGTTTCAGCTCTCAAGTATTCGACTGCAGTGCCTGTGATTTTTCTCTCGGCCCTTAAATATCACGTCTTCCCTGACAAGTGGACAAACTTTTATAGGCCTCTCTGGCTTCTGTCAGGTGTTTTGAATTCGTCATACTCCTTCTACTGGGACGTAAATCGAGATTGGGACCTTGGGTATGCCAGTGTTTGTCCTACTATATGCGCTTTTAATAGTATCTTTTGAGTTAAGCTTCTAACTGTAGAGATGTGGATTCTACTGTCAGTAATGTTTTTATATCTTAGCCAAAACACCTTAAGAAATGAAAGAAATTATTATTTTTCCGGAAGTGAGTTTTTTTGGATCTGATGATTGTCGTTTGTCTTTCTATGATCTAACTTTTGCTTTCTCTTTTGACAGTGGCTTCACTCGAATATTCAAGTTTAACAAGCCACATCTGTTCTCACATATGTTACACGGAAGGAGATGGGTAAGTCTTGTTGTATGAGAATAGCTTGAGTTCAGCAGTACTTTTTCCCTTGGAATTTATCGTTATATTGCTTTTTCAAGGTAAACAGTGGGACCGGAGTTACACAAAAATGAATTTAAAGAGATCAAAATGTTAACATTTATGGGACTCGGGGCTGTCGAGAAAAAAATGTTGTGTATGAAGACCAAGTATGTATTACAGAGCACGAAAATAAGAAGATAAAAATGATTTTGCAGTTATAAAATTTTAAATAGGCCATGGAATCCTCATTTCACAATAAGCCATCCGTTCTTGTAGGAAAGATCTATTCGACCACTAATGATAACTCTTCATATGCGTATAATCTTATCAATGTGATTCTAGCCAGTTTACTGAATTATGTAAACCCACATGGGGAAAAAAGAAAGTAAGAGTGGAGAACTGAAACAAAGAACAGATTGTTTTCTCAATGTGCTGAAGTTGTTTACATATACATACAGGTTTATTTTTGGGTGATTGGAAGCAATTTGATTTTGCGTTGCACGTGGACATATAAGCTGTCTGCCCATCTTCGTCATAATTACCTCACCGTGTTCATAATTGCTGCTTTGGAGATTTTCCGCCGCTTCCAGTGGATCTTCTTCCGTGTTGAAAATGAGTGGAACAAGATGAATTCCAAATCACACTCGCATCTCTCACCCAAAGAAATCCCAAACGATGAAGAGAAATTACTTCATTCCGTTAACTACAGTGTATAGACTAGATAGAATATGATGCCTAATACTTTGGCACTATCATACAAGGTATATTTCAAATATTTTGACGATAGGGATCTCCATTCCTTATGATTCCACTGGCTTGGCTACCCCTCGGTATTAAATGTCATTCTTTGTTCACAAAAAAGAAAAAAACAGTTTATTCTTACTGTGCTCCAGCAATATCTTATTCCATACTACAAATGTATTATCACGTATAGCAAGACTTCTGGTTAATAGCATCGTTTATTTATGGGGCAGTATATGTCGGGTGTTCGTAAGGGTGAAAAAGAAAATGTGACATCGTAAAACGGCATAGTAACAATCCTTAAATATATAGTAGTATTATTAGTGGTCTCTCTGGATTAAAAGTCGGCTGCATCATGGATCCTTAACCGACTCTACAATCCAACTAGCACAACATGATTTGGCCCGTGCCTTTTGGCCGGTAGCTATCATGTAACTATTATGAAGTAGCTAAATTAACATTATTCAGTCACTGCTTCGACATTTATGCTTCTAAAAGTACCTTCACAGGGGCCTAGTATTTGTGGTGTACGAAGATATACCTCCAGTTTTGTTTACACGCGAACCAAGCGAGTAAAGTTTACGTTGCCAGACTGTATTCTCGTGCATGCCTTGTTTTTATCCTGTGACAACCCAAGGGTGGGGTGGGGACCCCCGATTAAGAATATTAGTGGCTTGAGATTTACAAGGTAAAGGATGCTAAACTTTCAATCGCAATCCTAATATTTCGTTTGTGGTAGAGCCACACACGTCAGGCATACAGTCTGAGTGGTTCCCCCAAACTAGATAACGAGCAGGTTGCAACTAACGCCCTCTCTAGTCTTTAACCACTCAAATAGTAGCCATGGGCATCTCCAAGTATAAGAACCTTTGGTGAAACCACTAAGAATGGCCTAAATGTTAACAGCAGGTGGATACAACAGCAACCATGGTCGGCAGCTGCTGCCGGAAACCAGCTTGTCCGACCTGAACTTGCCCAGAGTGCTCTTTCTCCTGTCTTCCATGTTAGAGAAGCTGGTAGCTCGCAATGAAAAGCTTGTGGATGTTCTGAACCAGCAGCTAAATGGACTGAACTGTGGCTCAGTAAGACTTGGTAACAGCTTGAATACTTTTCATGGCGTAAGGGCACCAAACATAAGCATACCTAAGTACTTGGAGAGGATATACAAGTACACTAACTGTAGCCCCTCGTGTTTCGTGGTTGGCTATGTGTATATAGACAGGTTAACACATAGACACCCTGATTCCCTTGTCACATCCTTGAATGTGCACAGGCTGCTAGTTACCAGTGTCATGGTCGCTTCCAAGATGCTGGATGATGAGTGAGTCCCTGCTCCATTTCTTCCTGCTGACATTTTCTTATGATTATGGCCTGATTTCCTTGAACAATTCCAAATACCATTTATTTTATGCCACGCTTTAATTTGCATTTAAGTTGCGTTTCTTCATATTGTGAGAAATTACTGATAAACGCTGCCGAAATCAGACAGTGTTTAAATTAAAACCTTGATCTTATGCATTTTACATAAGATGTGGTGTTGAGCAACACAGCTGAACAAAGTGAAGATGAGTTTTTGTTTAACTAATTTTACTCGTCCTATTATATAGTTTAATAGCTTACACTTTCATGAACCCTACAGTTAGACAATTTCTTTATTGTCTTTATTCCGGTTGTCTATTATTGTGCCTTATTCTTTGCTTTTGTGAGTTGTAGACATTATAACAACGCTGTTTATGCTCGAGTAGGAGGAGTGAGCAATGCTGAATTGAACAAGCTTGAGTTAGAGTTACTCTTTCTGTTGGATTTTAGAGTTGTTGTAAGCTCTGGAGTTTTTGAGAGCTACTGCTTTCACTTTGAAAAAGAGATGGCTGTGAATGGCACAGGCATGAAGATTGAAAAGCCATTGGCACCAAATGCTATGGAAGACCTCGAGGCTGAAATATCCGTTGAAGATAAACAAAGCCTTTCCCCACCTCAAATTCTACACTGACATCATCGGTGGTTGTTTCTTAGTTCTTCCCTTCCTCTTCACGCCCTCCCAGTAATTGGATCATTCATGCCCCAATTTCGTTTCTTCTATCTCATGTCCATGTCATAGCTTCTCATACCTTCTGCCTCCTGCAAAAGAAAAAAAAAACACAGTACGTGACTCATATGTTATATCATTCTTACCAACTCTATCAATTTGGCTTTCACAACAAAATACAATTATGTTACTTTTTCTCTCTTTTTCATTTCTAGAGAAAGCTTGTTATTCTTGAAAGAGAAATGTTATCAAAAGATTCTTAATTCAAATTTACATAATCCTTAAAGGAAACAATCCTTGTATAGGATTTACTTACTTTTGAGTCGAGTTAGATTAATTTGTAACAAAACTTTAAGAAACTAGTAGATCATGATCATGCACAACAAAACTAAAATTTATTGAAAAATACAAATTTTGGTGATTCTCACTTCCTAAATCTTAACACATAAAAAATTGTGTTGAAAAAGGTAACATACTCCTGATTGAAAACATTGAAAGATCAGTACATTTTGACACAGTTCAAACCTAATATTATATGTGATCAGATTAGTAATTTCTGATATGTTGTTCCAATGTCTTTACTATCGGACTTCTTTTAATCAGTTGGAAAAGATGTTGAATGGTTGGAAAAAAGATCTTGAAGTGTAGTTTGAGTTGAATTAGAATTTCAAATATCAATTTAATTTTTCACATGAATGAGTATTAAACTAAAATTATTTGCTCATACACTATAAATTAGAATAAATAATTTGAAGAGTGCAGTCATTGCTCTATCAATTAGACATAGAAAGGCAATTTACTCAAATTCAATGGGTCAGTTTGAATATAATGAATGTAATTTAGGTTGAGTTGAATTTAAAAAATAATTTTCACTTTTTATTATAATATAATAAAAAGTGAAAGTTATTTTTATATTTCATTCTATATTATTCATTATAAATTTAAAATATTTTTATATTTAAAAATTTTTATTTAATGCATCTTTAATTATAATTTAAAAATAATAAAAATATTTACCTGATAAAAAATAAATAAAAAAAATTATGTAATGTACAAAGTAAAATACTATTTACCATAACAATATAATAATTTAAAGAATTATATTATTTATACATTCACTAAATATGACAATAAATATTTCCATCCCATAGTAGCTTAGTTTTGCGCCAAATAAATAAAAGAAAGAAAAAGGTATCTACTTATAAAAATATATATTTTCATTATATTATAAGTTTTCATGTGTCTCTAACCTTTTAAAAGAAAAAGGTATTATGTGAAATGGGAAGCTTTTGTTTTTGTCTTCTTTCGCCTTATTAACTCATAATTGTCAAAAGTTTTTCTTTTTTCTATGTTCGACTTTGAAAATAAATCTGCTGTAGTTTGAAAACAAATTTAAACTGTTTCACTCACATACTCTTATGTCTTATGTTGTTTTTTTTTTTTTTTTTTCAATTATAAATTATTATTATTATATATATAATATTAAATTTATAGCGGCAAATAGTTCATACAATTTATGAACAGATAGTGTTTTAGCACTACAATAATATACAATTATATATTTTTTAAAGTATTTTAATAATTCAACTTTTTCATTTTGAGTCAAATTTGATTCTTTTAAAACGTATTATTATTATTATTTTAAGATACAATTTATTGACTTATTTAAGACGTAGAAATAATTGTTATACTTACATAAAAACCGTATAATTCGATAGATGTTTAAAAAACAGTTATAAATGTAATGAAAATTTATGAGCTTCACAAGTTATCAAATAATTAAAAAATTAGTTAATACACACAGCTCTCAAATAATTTTGAAATCAATCTTATAAAAATCCACAAATGATCATATAAAATGTAGTTACTTGCATTGAATGAGAAATAAAAACTGTGGTGCAATAAATAAAAACTGTGCTGCAAGAAGAAAAAAACTGGAAGACGTTAATTAAATTAATTTTTTAATGCATTTGATTTGCAGTAAATAAATGAGAAATGTGAGCATGAAATTTGGTAATTTTCCCGAAACAACGTAACGTTAAATTGAGAAATTTGGAGCAAATCGGTAAGCTCTGACGGCAGCTTATAGCGGTCGTTGACGCTAACAAATAATCTGTTTGGCTTTGGCTTTGGCTTTCGAACGTTCATTCCTTTTTTCTCTGCAAAATTCTCACACTGATCGCCACTCAGCAATTGAACTTTCCCTCCGATTTCAGCATTCCGGCGACGGCGAGCCATGTCTACCGGCGGCAACGGTGACTCCTCCAAACAGGAGCTCATCCACCTCATCAAACGCTTCGGAGCTTATGTCACTTTCAAGATCTCCAATTTTTTCCCCGTCTCTCTCCACAACCTCGTATTTCTATTCTCCCTTTTTCTCTCTGTACTCGCTTCCTTGCTTTAACCTCAATTTTACTCTTTTTTAAATTCATTAATCGGCCCGTCTTTCGATTGGATCTGATTTGATATTAAAATCTTATCTTTTTGCTAATTGTCGCTTGCCTAATTCGTAATTATTCGTTCCTGTTTTTCTTTCATTCACTCTGTTTGAAGTTTCGATTTGGGTGCTCTCTTTTACCCTTTATCGCTGAATGAATGATTGTGATCCGGGTTTGTGTAATTCTCAATTCTAGCTCTCAAAGTTTATTTATTGGTGATAAAACTCAACTGGGTTTTTTTTACCTAGTTAATTTATTGTTGGGTGTGGGTAGAAAGGGATGGTTTTTATGTTTTTGTCAAAATTGAAAAAAAAAAAAAAAGGTTTCTTCTGATGCATCATAATAGGTTTGTTAAAATCGGTACTTCGGGTGCTTAAAAATAGAGTAGGGAAGATGAAAATGATGATTATTCTCTGGTGCTATATTTCAGTGAAGGTGTATGGTATAGATGATCAAAGTGTTGTTTTGGCATTTGTTTTGAGCATGTCTGTTCCAATGATTTTGGCAATACTATGCTCGGTATTAGGATATACGCTCTTTTGGGGCAGTTGCTGGTCTTGCTGTTGCAATTGTTTTCACATGGAGGCTGTTGAGAGCTCCCTCTGGGTCTCAACGGAGGCAACAAAAACGGCAAGGTGCTTCATCTAGCAATCCTGGAGTCACTACACATTCAAATTTGTCGGCGGTTCCTTCAGATGCTTGTTCACCCTCAGATGATTCAAGGGCACAAAATGTTGTTGATGAGTTCTTCCAGCCAGACAAGGTAAATGATTTTAAGGTTTTCCATTTTGGAGTTGAGACAATGTATGAGTGCTTTTGAATTAATGCAAAGACAAGTTAGGATGAGTTTGATTGCTTCAAGGGTGATTGGCAATTCTTAGCTTGCTTTTTCTTCAACTTTTTCAGCCAACCTTGGGGCAGATTGTTAGGCAGAAGTTGAGTGAAGGAAGAAAGGTAATGAAATATGTTTTTTCTGTTATTATTGTGGACTAATGAGGGCATACACAGTTTGTTGTTGTTATAGAAAGCAATGTTTCTTGTGATCATAAGAAACCTCTATCTTGGACAACCACTTAGATCTTAATATAATGAAAACTGTCATAACTTTTCAGATTAGATTTGCAAGACATTTGCACGGGTTGGGCAATCACTTTTTTAAGTTCTTAGTCTGAATTAAAAAGGTTTTGGAAGATTGTTGTAAATTGTTATTGTTTTTATTGCTATTCATTCTTACATAAACTTAACAGAAACTGAATGAGAGGATGACGTCAAGTGCTTTAACCATTGTTATTAAATGTGCGCCCCGTCACTTTCTAATTTCCCTTTGATTGATAATCAAATGGCTGTAGATTTGCATAAGGGGTTCTCAATTGCAGTTTATCTTGAGGTAGAGGTGGGCCTGATGACATCAAATTACTCCTAAAAAAAGACCTCTTGTTGAAAGAATGAGCGTTGTTAGTTATCAATTTGATCGACTCGTGATGAAATGAGGAACATTTGTTACACGCCAGTGTTGTTAGTTATTAGATGTTGGCATGTGACTAATGCTTCCTAACTGTTTTGGCCAATGTGTATATGTACTATGTAGGTAACTTGCCGTCTTCTTGGAGTGATCCTTGAGGAAAGTATTCCAGAGGAACTGCAGGTGATGAAATTGTCCCTTTTATTTACACTTTTGTTTTATGACATCAATGCAGAGAAAGATACCAATGTTATTCATTCTGTTCTTGCCAGAAACAAGCCACTGTGAGATCCTCTGTGCTAGAAGTATTATTGGAAATAACAAAATTTTGTGATTTATATCTCATGGAACGAGTTCTGGATGACGAAAGTGAGGTGTGTCATTTGTCAGCTTATACCAGTACCGCTATGCGTCTTATCTGATGAATATAATGGAATTAGTTAACACTTCACATTACATGCTGAAAACCTTCTTACTTTCTCGAAATGTTCTTTATAACCAAACGATTTTATCAAAGTGAGCAAACATATTGTATAGTTTGCTTGGTAACATGATTCATTTTAGTCCTTAATGTCAAATGAAGATTATTTTACCTAATAATTGAAATGCAATTTTCTGCTGTCAGTTCTTAGATTTTTTGTTCAGAAGACTATTTTACCTATAATTTTCTGCTATTAGTTCTTAAATATTTTGTTTAGAAGATTATTTAAAATATCCACACAGTGGTTATTAATATAATTTATTATTTCTACAATAAAGCAATTTAAACCATGGTAGTTGAATAGTGAATCGGAGAGCTTATATTTTGAATTGTGAATCGTTTCGTATTGCGAATATGAAGATTCATAAACATTTAAAAAATATAACATATAAACATGTAAAAATAGAATTAATAATCACTACCATGCCCAAAAAGAGTGGTTGTATTACTAACCATATTAGGTTAATACTATAATGGTTGGATTGGGCTAGGTTATATGGTCCAACTACTTTGTTAAATGAAAGAAAAAAAATAAAATTAGGGTTTTTATAAAACCAATTCAAGTGATCTGACCCGCTTCACTACTAAACCCAAAATGAAACCCAAGTTGCGATACGGAACAGTTTGCGATTCATACGATTCACATGATACAACTACAATACGAGAGTAAAAACAATTATTCCTACGATTCTTATCATGGGCATCTGGAACCGTATCGTAGTGTGAATCGTACTATACTTACTACCATGATTTCCACTATTTTTTGTGAATGATTTTTTTTTAAAATTAGCTTGAGGTTTTAAAGTCAGAAGGTAAAGTGACTGACTTACATTTGCAGAAACTAAAGTGGGGGTTAACTCTTATTTACATCACGGTATCATGCTAATGTTAAGTTGTTAAGATGGTACATATCTTACTGATGTTAGTATTAGGTGCAAACTAAATTTTCTCAGTTCTAATTGCTCCCTTGCCACCTTGTAGTATGCATTATTGTTAAAATGTTTAAACACTTTATATATGGACTATTTTTTCAGAAAAGAGTTCTTGTAGCATTGGAAGAAGCGGGGGTATTCACTTCAGGTGGTTTGGTCAAGGACAAGGTATGAGAACGAGCATGAAGCAGTTACACTATTTTTTTCATTGTAAAACTTAATTACTTTCTTGCTGTGATATTTCTGGGCTCTGTCTCAACCATTTTTTTATATAAACAAATATTTTCCACTATGTGAACATCCTTTTGTATGCAATACACATGTTAATGGACCATATGGGAGTATCTATTTCATTTTTATTCAAAATGTATTAAAATCAGTGATCTCATCTCTGATTAAAATTTGTATTGGCAATTTGGCAGACATCTTGATCAGATATGTTCTAAGGGACATCTATGCTAATCTAAAGAGTACACTTAGAGAGAGAACCTTTAGTTTTTTTTATCTTTTCACTGAAGAATTTTGATTAATGTTGAGAAGACTAAAGATAGATGGTAAAATATGTTTCGGGGTCATATGTTGCTTGTTATTAGTTTTCTTTAAGAGGTCCGTGAAGCCCTAATTTCTGAAACCATTGGTTGGGACTGTTTCTTCTTCCTCCCTTCAAAAATTATATATGCTTGATCAACAATCAAGAAAAAGGGGGAGACAAATGTTGCAAAATTAATAACAACAAATAGACATTGACAAATCCAGATTTGTAGCACACAATTGTCTTCTGTATATATCTTATGAATACTGTCAGTATCCATGAATTGAACTCAATGCTTACTGCCGACCTTGCTCTTGCGTTTCTTAATAACTTTTATGTACTCTATTTTGATCTCTGGCACCTTCATGCAGGTTTTGTTCTGCAGCACAGAGAATGGACGGTCATCATTTGTTAGGCAATTGGAACCTGACTGGCATATTGATTCAAATCCTGAAATTGTCTCTCAATTAGCTGTATGTTGCTATATACATCTCAACTTTATCCATCAAGTCGAATTCAGAATCTGACATTTGTTACTATCATTATTATTATTGAAGCTACAGTATCACCTGCTTAATTTTATCCTCTAACTATTAACAACGAATTATGTTGCAGAGGTTTATCAAGTATCAACTTCAAGTATCTCCTTATAAAGCCGAAAGAACTGCTGCAAATGTGTTCAGTGCTCCATCTCTGGAACAGTTCTTTGGATCCATATGACTCTAAAACCACTAAAGATCAAATGTTATTCATAAATGTTTCCTAGTTTGTTCCTACGAGCATCTTGGTTTTCACATTCACCACAAGTTTTTTTTTTTTCAGTTTTTCTAGATGTATGAGAACAAAGTTAGTTTTTTATTGAAGGATTAAGGTTATCACTCTAGTTAGGTGAAATACCTTGATTTTATGAAGATGCTTTGAAGAAGTTTAATTTTTTTTTCTTTGGTTTGAAATTTGTGCCTTACATTGTATCCCATCCAGACATTTTAAACTGGCAAGGCGGCAAGTTTTACTTGATGTTTGTATTTTATCTTGTTTCATTACGAGATACCATCATGAATCATATCCCTAATTGTCCTCCAAATATCAAAGTGGCTGTGAAAGATGTTTGTTCATTCTTGATTGTGCACTTATGAAACTTTGGTCTATATGCTTAGTTGGTAACAAGAACAAACCTCATGACCAATAAAAATCAATAGCGTGGCTCAAATAACACTATACTTTATTTGGTATCATTAAAATAAACTACACTGGCCAATGAAAATACATAGTTTATGAAGTGAATCTTTAAACTGTTTATAAGAGTGTGAATTAACCATATTGGTAGTGTTAGTATACACAATAACAATAACTAAGTATTTTCACACTACTAAACACGTGTTTACACTGTTTTTCACTAGCTTCAAATATGTATATCTTTTATTATTTTATTATTTATGCCTTAAAAGTGCATTTGCAATGAAGCTACATAGTGGACAACAAAAGCATTTACTAAATCTTATATTTGATTTCATGGAAGTAATCACCTCTTCAATATAAAAAGAAAAACTCAACCATTACATCATCATATTTACAATTTAAATATATAATTTGGATATCTCTAATAATTTGGCCTAAGACGCATGAAAAAAAAAGAACCTTTTACTAAATGAGTAAAACATACTCATTTATATTCAGAATCTAAATAAAACATACTGCGTAATTGTGTTAAAATTGACAATAAATTGGACTAGTTTAGAAGAAGACTCAGTGAGATTGAGTTGAAATATTTTTCTCAATCTTTTTTTTTTACTATCATACATAATACTCAGTTTTTTTATTGGCCCTTTTTACTTTCAATTTAGTTCTTTACTTATCAATTTTTTAAGACTTCGATATGGTCGCATGACATTGTCAAGAATTTACGTAAAATATACGAATCAAATTAAAAACAAATGTAAAGTATGAAAAACTAAGAAAATCAGTATATTAAAGAATATAAAAATCATAGTTTTTCTTGTTCCTACACATAATATTTATTTGCAACATAATTTTGACATTGAAAACAAACACAACAATAATTAAATTAAAACCTTCTGATGTTATTGTCATTGGTGGTATCATGTGGTTTTTGAGCGCCGTCATGTGGTTGTGACCCTTTTGTGCTGCTGACATCGAACTCATTCTCACTCTCACTCTCATTCTCTTCCAACCTTCAATGGAACCCATTTGCCCTATTGGGTTGCCGTGTGCCTCTGAAATCTCTGCTCTCCTCTCTCCTCCCTCACCACTTCAAATACAGGTAATCTCTTCATTCATTTATGAGATACCTTTCTCAACCCTCTTCATTTTGTTCTGCTCTTGATTCAGGAATATTATCTCAACCTTTTGTCTTCAAGAGGGTGCATTGGTATCTCAGTCAAACAGGATGGCAACTTTGGAAAAGGTTTTTTTTTTTCCCAATAATTTGAGGAGCGTGTATTTCTATTGTTTTTTGCATTAAAAGCTGTTAAATTTATATATACTTCTTTCAGTTTGTCTTATGAGTTGATGTTGTATGCAAGTTTTACGCTATGAAGTATAAACCATTCAGAAATAATTGTTCATGTGACTTTTAAGGTAGTTATTGGAAAAAATCAACAAAAACGATTTGTGATTCAGTGACCATGTAAATTATTATTCTTGTTTTAATATGTTTTATATTGTGTGCTTCTTCTGCAATTGGAGGACTGCAGGTGTTTATGCAGACATGGACTTCAAAGAGGGAGAACTTGTTCTGAAGGATCCCATGTTCGTAGGGGTTCAACATTCCCTCAACAAGGTTTGTTTTTTTTTCACTATTTCTGCTCTTGTTTAGTCATATATTAAAGATGTTTGTTTCTGTCTCATATTTTCTACCATGCTTTGCAGATTGATTGTTTGGTCTGTAGTTTCTGCTTTCGTTTTATTGGCTCCATTGAACTTCAAATAGGAAGGAGGCTTTACATGAAGCAACTAAGGGCCAATGAGAGTCATGGATGTGATGTCGGAAACTCTTCACAACACTTTCATGGAATGGATTCGTCTGATGAAGAAGAGAACACTCAGCAATGTACTTCTGGGATTTCCAAAACTAAGGTTCCTCTCCCTGAAGGTGTTGTGGAATCATTAATGAATGGTAAATTGGTGTTGCCTTGCTCCGAGAAGTTCTCCTTGTTGCCAGCTGTGCCATGCTCTGGTGGATGTGGAGAAGCTTACTATTGCAGGTAAGACTATGGTTGATCAAAGAAGAAAAAATAGAGTATATAGAATGACTTTATTTTGTCAAAGCTTACTGCCAAGCCAAGCAGCAGGAATAAATGATCACTGTGGAAACTTGTTAAAATTTCTTCTCATTTAATTATTTAAAAGAGTAAAATTGATTGAAGATTTGATAGTTTGACACTTTGCTACTTTACAGAGACCACTTACCCGTAAACCTCCTGTATATATATACTCTAAAGCAAGAATATAATAAGAAAGCTACATAGAGCATTGATTTTGATACATCTTTTGTGTGGGATTGTACTAACTCAAGAGTAAGCACGCTGAATTATGTATTTATTATTGAAACAATTTGTCATTAGGCCACATTTACCATTCAAGACACAGCACAGGGTTTCCCCCTACCAAGGAGTCTCCTCCTTCTGCATTCAGCAATTAGTAAAGCTGCCCAACAAATAACCTCCCCCAAGCTCCATACACTTAAAGCATCACACTATCTGTCATACCATTCTATAACTGTCTAAATAACTGCATAAATTCAGAATAGTTCACACACAAAATTTACTTATGCATGTCTGCCTAAATAATTGTCTACATGACTACATAAAGACAAGTACTGCACAAACACTAACGATTCTGGCATACTGAGCCTCAAACAACTATTTATCCATTCTCACAAACTTTTCAAGGTCCATTAGATTGAAAAATTAAAAAGACTTGGACTCCTTAAAGATTTGCACAATGTCGCTCTATTCATGTGGACTTTAAAGATTTCCCACGCGATGGCTTTTCTTAACTTTAACTTCCTGTGGTTACTGTGATATCTGTTGTGCACATCAGTCTTTTTGCGTTTTGAAGTATGATATAATCTCTTCTGATGGCGTAGTCAATACCTGTAGCATGTCATGTGCAGAGGCTGATTGGGAATCCTCCCATTTGCTGCTCTGTACTGGTGAGAGTTCTGATCCAGCTCGTAGAGAGGCACTCCTTAAATTCATCAAACATGCTAATGGTAAGACTCCTATTGGGGTGAATAATTTTAAACATTCTAAATTTGTTCTGATCCTTTTTTCTTCTTCTTTTTTTCATTTCTTGCTTATTTATATCTTTCCTTTTTCTACCAGAAACAAATGACATATTCATCCTTGCTGCCAAGGTGAGGTTTAATTTTTCTCAGAATTTCATGTGTTGAATGCTGCTTGAAAAATGCAAACGCACATGTATGATATTTATGCACATATATTTGACAACAATACCTGTTATTATTGTCATTAGAATTCATCAAGGATTAGTACGTACTATTTAGTAAATGCCAACACATCTATCAAATTAAACAGAAAAACATTCTTGTGAAAATTTTACTTTCACGAGACAGTGCTTCTTCCTCAAAATCTTGTGCTCCCTTTATCCAATATTTTACATATATCTTTTTGTTCTCTCTAAGCTGCTCTTTAATTTGACATCATACATAGATAGACGTGTGTATTTTTAGATGCTCAACTTATGAAATAAGCTATTTTCATCAGTCTTGCATAAGTTTTCTATATTTATCTGACGCCTTGTTGGATTTTGTGACTAGGCTATTTCTTCAACCATATTAAGGTATCACAAGTTAAAAGCAGTCAGTCTTGAAAAACAGGTGAAATATGATACATCCTGTGTTTCAAATGACCGAAGTTTATCTTTTCTTTTGGAAGCTTGGAGGCCTATATCGATGGGACACAAGAGAAGGTAACTTACTAACTTTAAACTTCTACATGAGGCCTTGATACAGAAGCTAATGCTTTTCTAATGCATCATTAAAATTTGAGGAAATTATTTGACATATATGCGTGATACCTGGCATACACTGCACCATGGTTTCAAGTAATAAAGTTTTTAAAAATATTTGTAATATATATTTTACATCACATATTCATGTGTTGTAGGATTGTTGAAATTGTGTATACATCACATCTTCATTGAGTTGAGCTGGAGAAAATCCTAGATATTTTATTTTCTGTTCTCTAGTTAAATTAGAGAGTGAAATATGTCCTTTATAAAACTTTTATTTGCTATCACTGTTTAATGCAAGTATAGTTCTCATTCCTACAAACCACCTTGTAAAACTGATCTAATAATATATCAACCTAATTGTTCAAAAGAATAATTTAATCTTCTTGTTCGATTTGGTGTTGAACATTGTATTATGATTTTATTTGAACTATGGATGACAAGTCATTTGAAGTATTTGTAGGTGGTGGGACTGTATTGCTTTGCCAGATGATGTGGATTCTTCTGACGAACCTTCATTCAGGCTGCAAATCAAAGAGTTGGCATTTGAGGTGAGATTCTTCAGAGTGCATGGTAGGAAATGATATATTCCTTGATTTTATGCTTATTGTATAATTAATTTTATGCATCTTAATTTGATGTTTCAGTCTCTACAACTTCTTAAGGCAGCCATATTTGACAAGGAATGTGAGCCATGTATCCTTACACGTACTGATTTTGTGATGTATTCTTTATGTGTATGCCCAGTGACAGTTTCATTTTTTTCTGAAACTTTAGCTCTAAATGGCTAAATCCTTGATGCTTTCCAGTATTCTCCCTTGAAATCTATGGGCATATCATCGGCATGTTTGAGCTGAATAACCTGTAAGAGCTTACCGTATGGAGCTTTGTTTTAGTTCCATTCTTCCTACCCATATTTTATGTCTTGTTTGGTTCCATTAAAACAATGCTTGAATGTTGCATTATAGGTATAGCCCTCATTGAAGTAAACTGAGCACTGGAAATGTAATTTAAATTTTAGATCATACTGATATAATCATGAGTTTATATTGCCAGTGATTTGGTTGTGGCTTCTCCGGTGGAGGATTACTTTTTATACATTGATGATCTTACACATCCTAACAAGGTTTGGCTTTATTTCTCCGTGCTTTACTACATCATCTAAAAAAGAATTAGTTCTTTCTACTCTTTTTCTAACATTAATGGCAGGAAGAGGCTGAGAAAATTACACAACCGATTCTGGATGCACTTGGTGAAGACTATTCTATTTGTTGCGAAGGTACTAATTTTATTATAATACTTCTTCCAATAAACAGGATCTATGAGAGAAGGAATAAGTTTGAAGCAAGGAAAAAATAGGCATTATTCAATACAACAGAACATTAACTGTTGCTTAGGTAACTAACCAAAGGGTAGGATGTTATAAAAGGAAGTGAATCCAAGAGAGGAGAGTAGCTTATCTTTTTGGGGTCTCTCAAGTACTATGAGAATGTAGCTATTTAAAAATATAGTGCAATTTCAATTCTGTGTATCATTTTCCTTCTATGTGGTGTATATCCTCATTCATTTTGATCTTTAATTTCAAATGTTGAGTGATAAATCTAAATAGTTAACTTTTATTTCAGGGACTGCATTTTTTCCTTTGCAAAGCTGCATGAACCATTCCTGTTGTCCTAATGCCAAAGCTTTCAAAAGAGATGAGGTACGTGGGGGCAAAACGATCTTTATTTTATTTACTGTTTGATTTGGTTTAAGTTGAATTGCATTGCATTCTTGACTTCATTAGAGTAATTTTTTGGACCTTATGTATCTATTATCATGATTCTGTTTTAATTTTAACATGAAAAAGAAAATGAGAATTCTCTAGCTCTTTGATGGGTTGAAGTTCTCCTTTCATGCTTGTTTCGTTAGTTAAGCATGTTGCTTTTTCATACTATTGAAAATTGCGTGCACAATATTGTTTAGGTATCTCACATAAACCAAGAATATGGCTAAATTACTCATCAAACTAGGACAATTCTCCTTCCTGGAGTTGACTTTTATGAGATAGTTAGTTAGTCATGGTCAGTTTCTAATATTAATCTTATTATAACAATTAATTAACAACGTAGGTTCAGGCTTCAAAGCAAACTATCAGCTACTTTTTTGTTGTTTGTGCCATTATTAAACTCACCTTTATTTCTCTTTATTGGATTCAACATGTTTTCTTGTACTTCTCATTTCATTAGCCTGTGGTGATTTTGTTCTTACCTCGAAAAAATACAGGGCATTTTTTCTTACCTCTGCTGTATTTTTGTTTGTGACTTTAAACATAATAAAGATTTATCTTTAAAACCTTACATATTGTGCATGCAGGATAAAGATGGCCAAGCAACAATAATTGCACAGAGGTCCATTTGTAAAGGAGAAGAGGTTGCTGTATACTTAATACCTATATCTAACAGTTTAATAACTTCTAACAAAATATTTCAATGCAAATTTGGTTTTTTATACTACCCAAATGACAAGGATGTTTATGATACCTTGCTAGAAAAGGAGACACTAGAAAAAGAGACATTATATATGGAATTTTACCACATTAAATTTATAATTTTTTGTATATACTGCCATGTTCAACTAATTAAGACATGGAAGGACTTGCAGATAACCATATCATATGTTGATGAGGAGCTTCCATTTGAAGAGAGGCAGGCATCCCTTGCAGATTATGGTTTCAGATGCAGTTGTCCAAAGTGCATTGAAGAAGAGTCATAATTTTGGAACTATACTTACGCAGAATCCTTAACTGTGATTAAGTTTATATGGTTAAGAAAAGAGGAGGAATGTTATTGAAAGGGAACAATTGTGAGGGGATTTTTCTCATTGTCTTGAAATTTGAGTCCTTTCAAATAATAGGTCCACAGTTGCCTGCATCTATAGAAACAGTTGGAATTTGTTGGCAGAAAGATAGATACTTTTTAAAAAAATTATACAGAACATGTCTCTTTCACAAGATTAAACAATGATTTCTTCACTGGCTTCTGCATTTACTTGCTGGCAGGGTCGAAGGGTTCTGCATTTAGAAAAATTCTATGAATCATTTTGAATATACTTTTGTTAAAACTTGTGGCTACTGTTTGTTATGTTCTCAAAATAATAAAATATGAATCATTGTTAACAGGAATATTATTTACACGCTGATTATATGAATATTATTTTAATTAATTATGACTGAAAATAATTCAGATATTGCTTTTGAAAAGTTCTAAGTTCTTGATTATTAAGTGGGAATTTTTTAAAATACAAGCGAGTGTTAAATAATATAATCATGTATTATAAAAAAATATTAAAATATCTTCACATTTTAAAATGGAAACTTTATTTATAATATAAGAATTAATTGTACTGATATAAAAGTAATGTTCACATCTCCCTTTTCTTTTTATCTGAACTTTAATAATTATTGCTTAACAGTTTGTTTTTCTTTTGCTTAAAAACATATTAGTTCATTCACCAAATGAAAAATGTTAAATCAATAATCAATTAATCGATAACCAAGCAAAATTTCTGAACTAGAATAAATAATTTTCATAAAATACAACTTCACAAGTATATTGGATTGGGTTGCTTTTGCTTTGGATTCTTCTTTCACATTCCTTGTTTGCATAGTTTGGAATAAATAAATAAGCAATCATCTTCAATAAAAACAAATTGCATTGAATTGACAATTACAGTGAAAAAGTACATCAGTAAAAAAAAACTAGACAAAAATACATTAACTCTGCTCTGTGCAGGAGAAGAAATCCCCACTAAATTCTCCTGCTTATTAGAAGAGCATGATTTACCAGCAAAGTTGGAGATAAGAATGACAATGAACCCACTTATTCCAACACACATAAAAGTACAACAACCATGTCATAAGGGGTCTTTTATCTGTAGACACCACATGGCATAGCACAAATAACCAAATCCAAAAATAAATTATCAAGATTTACCAGGATTGATCCATGAACAAGACAAGATTCCTAGCTATTTACAAAAGCACAATGCTTCCTGATCTCTCCTTCTGTCCCTGTCTTCACCTTAATTCTTCCCATTTTCTCAATGGAGTCGGCAAACTCAGCAAAGAAATTTTCAACCGACCCTTGAAGCAATTCGATGATTTGAGATTTAGTAACTGCATTATTCAACAATGCAGCATCTGACTCGAATAGGCCCCTTCTCTTAATCACTTGTCTGTAGTAGTCAAGGTCAAATGTCTTGCGGCTTCCAGGGTCCATCTCAATCTTTGTGGTGTTCAACTTATTGATGTCATTGCACTTGAAGGTTTTCAGATTTTCAGCATATTCACTGTCCAGTGAGGGGTCTTGATCACCCTTGCCAGTAAAGTTGAACAGGCGGTTTGATAATGATGAGCAATGAGCTACACCAATTGTGTGAGCACCTGATACAAATTGAACTCTTGGAGATTAAGTACAAGCACAATGATCAAATCATTCCAATTTGTTGGTTTTTATAGGGGCACAAAATTCAGATACTAACAGCATTCTAGGCTTAAAAAAAACTACTAATATCTTTTAGTCTAAATGATAAGAAGAAGACCCTTATCTGTCTTTATTCAAGCAACGTTCTGAAGATTTGAAACATAATTAACAAATTCCTAAAAACTAAACCATCCATTCACACATTTTGGTATATTTCAACAATAATGCTAAGGAAATTGTTTAAGAAATAGTACCTGAGAGCAGGACCAAGTCCTTCAAATCAAGTCCTTGGTTGGCAAAGAGTGTTTGCAGGGTGGTGATATTGTCAAATGGAGCAGGAATGCTATTTCTGGCTTCCTCCAAGATAGAGATGACCCCGTCCCTTCGACCTGTTGGAACTTTCCAGAAGGGTCCACCCTGAAAGCCCATGTCATTAATGGCACAAACCAATGAATGAGTCATTTTTGTTATCAAAATGATAGTGTCAAGATAAAGATGAGGCAGAAGTCTTGTGTGCTTATACTTCAGCTTTTCTTGATAGAAATTGAGCACTTACTGTGGCTACAATAGTATCTCTGGCCGCCAAACTTAGAACATCAGCACAAGAGACCACGCCAGGGCATTCAGCCTCAACAAGGCTCTTTATTCTGTCAATGAAGTCAAAGCCTCTGACTGTGAGATTTGGAGGAGCATCCTTTTCAGCCTGATTGGTTGTTGAGTTCAGAAGCACTGATCCATCGCATCCCTGAAATGCTTCATGTTAGTTAGCTACTTCACCCAACATAGTACATTCTAAAGGAAAAATGAAAGGAGCTTAAAGCATAAGCATAATTGAACCACATACCCTAACGAAACAATCATGGAAGTGCATTCTGATTAATGCAGCTGCTAGGGAAGGAGCATTGTGGATATGCTCATGAACAAACTTCAAGATGATTTGCTCAGCTTTTGGGCAGCTCTTAGCATAAAATCCTAACTGTAGTTGAGCATGAGTTGATGCAACTAGTGCTAAGAGGCAAAGGCTCAAAAACCTGAATTGACTTCCCATTTTCAGGTAGTTAGCAGAAATCCAAGAAGTTTAGTGACTAAATATAATATGAACAATATAACACTCAGATGCTTCTTGAAAGAGGAAATTGCATTTCTCTCTGCTGCTGTTTCCACAACAGTGGCCAGTGATTTATAGTCCTTAAGGTTAGGTTACAAGAAATGTGACAAATCATTGAGATGGTCCATGCAGCTAACTAACATGTGCCATAAGGTGATGCTACATGCACTTTACCATCCATTTGCATGTAATAATTGTATCTTGTCTAATAAAATAATGATTAGTTGGATGCACCCTTATAGGACAAACATAGCGAGTTCTCATAGTTGAAAGTCTGATTACTTCAGCACACGTCAATTTGATTTTAGTTAGTAATTTAAAAGACAGTGAATGTTTATACGTTCTTCAAGCTTAGGATGTCATACCAATTCTTCCTCTTTCAACAGTATATATATTGCTTTAATCTGCTTGTAACGCAAGATTAATTTGTATTAAATGTTCTTACATAACAGAAAATTTACCTTGTTCATAATAAAATAGCCAAATCTTAGTGTAAAAACAATGTATATAGATTAAATAGATTGAACAGTATGCGATGGCTTAACATATATTATCAAGTATTTGTCGAATATCTCAGTGAGGAAATTTAAGAATAAACAAAAAAATTTACCTGCTCCTATATACTATTAGTTCATTGCTTTAGTTGTTTTGAGCCAGCCATTGTTCAATTAAATTAACAATGGCTACCTGCTGCCACCTATGTGCCATGACGTGCATGTGAATTATATAGTGATTTGTAGAAAAAAAAGTTGATGATCTAAGTCTCATTATGATCATAAACATACGTTAAATACGTAATAATACAAAGATAGAGACAAAC
The DNA here is from genome assembly GCA_013389735.1 of Phaseolus lunatus. Taxonomy (NCBI): domain Eukaryota; kingdom Viridiplantae; phylum Streptophyta; class Magnoliopsida; order Fabales; family Fabaceae; genus Phaseolus; species Phaseolus lunatus. The sequence continues at coordinate 31,193,882 of CM023861.1, forward strand.
ATTTTTGGTAAACTCTTTTGTATTTAGAAAGATCAGAGTGGTTCCACATGCTACTTTCGGGTAGTGTAACAATAAACCAGTGAAGAAGTGTTTAATGAACAGGTTTTCAGTTCTTCTTTTGTGTAGTAAAGTAGAAACATTCGTTTAATTTACATTTCCCAGTTAATAATACTAAGAACTTAAGATTGCTGTTACCTCACGGCAAGTGTAGGAGAAGTTAGATATCAGCATTATTATTGTGGTGACCCCAAATCAAAATTACCATATGGAACACAATCATGATGGCTAACATAAGTTGCATAGAATTTGACTTGGTCAATGGGTGTAAAGAATGAAGAGATTAATGCAGTTAAATTGAAGTAAATTTGAGGTTTTTTCACCAAGTAGTTTTTTTTTTTCGAAAGTTACGATTTTGGATAAAAAAAATATAAAAATAAGTAAATCATAGCATATAAATATGATCTAATAGTGAAAATAATATTTTGTGGATATGAATTTCACTCCAAAATCGTATTTATAATATATAATTTCCACTCTGAAATTGTATTCTTGAGAATACAATTTATTATAAAAAAAATTATCAAAATTCATAATTTAAAAAAAAAAAAATTTTAGTATCAAAATTTGATTTTGATTTCGTCAAAATGAGTGTAAAAAATGAAAAAATGAATGGTTATTCTATTAAAATAATATTTTTTAAAAAAATTATGATTTTTGTTAAAAATAATTTACAGAAATAGATAAATTTATTTTATAAACACTACTTTACAGTAAAAGTCGTATTTTATTTCATTTTGGATGAAGTTGTATATATGAAGTACAACTTACCGGTTGTCGTGAAAAAAAATTATCTAAAACCAATTTTTAGAAAAATACAGTACTTTATTGTAAAAATTTGAATTTGATGGAAATAAGTGCACTCAACCTTAGTGTAGAGGGGCCGTTTCATGTGATACTGTGTTCCACTTTGCATAAAGCAAGTATGTTAGTTAATTTAAAGCAGATTCCAGATCATGTGCACTTCGAACCATGCTTTGTTGAAAAGTAAAACCTACAAACCCTTAAATCATGCAAGCTTTTTTTATCAACCACGTTTTCGGTATTTTCTCTATAAAATAATGACAACCCTTTTGTCGATAATAAAAATTAAAATTGTAGAAAAACAAAGATTAATTCGTTAAGCCAGGGTTTTCAATGAGTGGTTGGTCGATAATAGCTTCTAATCTGATTTCTGTTAAAACCAGTATAATATTCAGGATTTTAGTTTAAGGCCTTTTATAGCTTCCACATGTGCATGATATTGAATACCAATTGAGGAAGATTAAGTAGGGAATAAACTCAATTTTCGATTAGAATATATTAAAAAATAAAATTTAAATTTAACTTAATTTTACTTTTATAAAATTTATCTTTTACGTATATGTTATATTGTAATTTTGTTTTTAATTTGTGTGAAATTTCTAATGTATTTTCTCAGGTCAATATTGACAATCAAAGAAGGACCATTAATAAATCATACAATTTGATTAAAATATGGTTTTAATAACTCTTATATCTTAGAGTTTATAAGAAAATAGAGTAAGCAAAATGGAATCAAATCATCTTCTTCCCTATAAAATATTAAAGATAACCCAAAATCATAATGGACCTACAAAGTTGACAATTCACTTTTGAAAAACAACCAATAACTGTAATAAGATTTATAATCATTAGTTTTACTATTTCTTCTCTTATTTTTAGAAGTATTTAATGATTAAGTAATAGTAGAAGAATAATTGTTTTTTTATTGGGAGAATTGAAGTTTGTTCCATTGTGTTTTATGTTAATTTTTTTATTGAATGAGCATGAAAAGGTGTCGGCAGCAGGTGAAGACACCAATGTGGTTGTGGTGTTGTGCAATGTCTGTCTGTTCTCAAATATTATATTATCTGCTAAGATATCCTTTCAAGTTCTATAAATATTTAGAAGTGTTACAGATTCAGATTCAGACAATTTACATATATTCCTAAATAAAAGAACTGTCAATTTCTGGATCATCAAATTGTCACCATTGGGGGCAAATTTTTCCTAACACTTAATCTATATTTTCTTTCAAGGGGGGCAAGTAAGTGTTTTTATTTTCTTATACCACAAAAATGTCTGTATGATACATCAAAAGGTAACTTCTATAATTTGTTTAGCTACACTTTTATTCTGAAGTCATATTTGAGATTATTTGACTTTGTTTAGCTATGTTTCCACTATTAATAGAATTTAAAAGTTAATTTTTAAAATAATATATAATTTAAGTAATATATTACAATAAAATTATTAAAAAAATAAAATTTAAAGATTAAAAATATTTAATTATTATATTGATTAAATTAAATATTATTTAAAAAACTAAATAAATTATTTTTTATTTAAAATAATTATTATTATTATATAATTTATAAATTAATATTTAATTAATTATTAATTGATCATTAAAAATTTAATAATTAATTAAATATCAATTAAAAAACTATTTATTAATAATAGAAATTATTTTAAATAATAATAATTTTTTAATATTTAAAACAGTATTTTATTTAATCAATAGTGACTAATTATTTTTATTTTCAAAAATTGATTTTTATTTAATAAATTTTTTGTTCAAATTTATTAAAAATTTTATTTATATTGATTTATTAAATTTATCTATTAACATGTAAATTTAAATTACTTTGGTTAGTTTATGGTATTGACTGTATAAGTTTTTTCTTTCTCGTTTCTATCCTTAATATTGCAATACATTTCTGCTGTTGTATTCTTTTCATTATTTTATATTACCCTTTCTAACTATTTTAATACAATGTTTTTTATTATTTTAATTTTTAGTAAAACATTTGATATTTATAAAATTTTATTGTAATTTGAAATTAATAAAATACCGAAAAACTTTCTCTGTTTAAAAAATTTAAATTGAATTTATACAACGAATTATATTATAATTTTGTTTTACATTTATCAATCTTCAACTAATTTTATTGAATATTTTTAATCGCATTTGTAAAGAGAGCTTGTGAAGCATATTTAGCAACACTTTTTTAGCATCAAGAAAAATTATTTTACAAGTTAAAAATTTATTAAATCATGGTTAAGTAATTTATTTTAATAATTTCTAATATTTTTATTGTTAAAAAATAGTAGAAGAAAGAGACGCTCTTAATATTACAGGACAAAATATCATTAACATTTTATTTTATATGAATTTTGAATTTTTTTTAAGTAACATATATTGACTAGGATGAATCATTTGGAATTTATCTAACTTTTTATTTAAAAATAAGCAGTTAACTAATTGAAATTAAAAGTAATAATTTAAACTCTTAAAAGATAAATACAAAGAAATTTATATATATATATATATACATATATTGAAAGACAATAATTTTAATTCATAATAAATTGCTATTTATATTTATACAATAGAATAAAAAAATTTAAATTAATTAGTTGATTTCTTTTGCACCTATTAAAGTATGAATATAAAAAATAAAAAATATATCAATATCAATTAATATAGAATTTAAAAATTAAATATATAATTTCAGTTTTATATATGTTTACCTTATTTAGAAAGTAAATACAATATACCAGTTATAACTGTAATTAATATTTGTCTTAGTGGATTGTTTCCATATAATATATATGATGTAGATGTAACATCAATTAGTTAAATTATACAAAATATATGATATCATTAATATTCAACTAATCAATTTTTTATTTTATTTTTAATAAATATAAAATATAATACTCAAACCCATGCTTTGATTCTTAACATATGTGCATTCTTTAGACAAAATTAAAAAGAAAAATAACCATATACTAATAATTTTAAATAACATAAAGTTAAATAATGTATTTTGTTTTCTTCTTATTATTATTTTATATAATGGATTAATTTGTTGATGAATTGAGCAAATTGTGTATAAATGAATTGTATTTTGACTTTAAAAAAATATTATATATATATATATATATATATATATGTATATATATATATATATATATATATATATATATATATATATATATATATATATTAGGTGAAGTGATTTGGAGAGGCTCTCAAATAATCCAATTAGAAAGTACAAAGAGTTATTGGCATGATTCTTTGCCAATAGGTAGAGTCCTAATTTCAATAGACAAAAACAGTTGTTCGTCCCAATGAATGAATTTATAATAAGTGGGAATGTTATTTTTTAAATTATTAATTAATTTTAGTGGGGCTAATTTCTTTAAAAGCAAATGTTATTACTTTAATTGAGTTAACTTTATCCTATTCAGGATTAATTTAATGTTATTGGTCTGTTAAAAATAATAATTAAAAAAAGGAAATATAAATGAAAAAATATATAAAATTTGATAAAAGATAGTTTTTTTTTTTTTGGTTCACATGTCCAGTCTAACATCTGAACCAATATCCGTATTTATATTTTTTAAATTTGATAACCTAAACCAACATTATAAGAATTATAACCTTGTAGTAGTATTATACAACATAAAAAATATTTTTAAATAATATATATTGAAATGAATGTGAATTTCATGTGTTTAAATTGGATACTCAAATCAATGTCATAAATTTATAATTTTAAAATTGAAACTGAGATTCTCTTTTTTTTCAATGCAGGTATTTAGATTTATGGCATATCTGCTAATTCATAAACATTCAATTCAACCAATCATTCAAACTGAGAATAAGGAATCTATCCATTTTAAGCATTAGAGACTTCACACGACTTTCAAGGCTGTCTGCAAAGGACTGCACTTTAACAGCCCAGTTGTACTAAAATAATTTTATCTCAAATGTCTTATTTTTAAAATACCACTTTTCAAATTAATAAATATTTAAAGAAAATAAAACATTTATATATTTAAAATAAAAGCATAATTTAGAGTATTCCACTATTTTATATTATTTTTAAAAAATATTTTTACAATTTTTAAATTAATATTATATAACTTTTCTCAGTATGTCTGTTTTAATCAAAAAGTAATTAGTAAATACAATTTTATTGTTTGACACGTTAATCGTTACAATAAAATTATTAAATTAAAATTAATTTTAAATAAAATAATTAATTATTATTTAATTAAATTATAGAGTATTCTATAAATTAAAAAATTATTAGTATTTTAAATAATTTTTATTATTTAATAAAAATTTATAAAATAATTTTTAAATTGATATTTAAGATTTCAATTACTTATTATTTTATTAATTTTTTAGAAACTAATTTATAATCTAAAATATTAATCATTAAAACTTAAGTAGTTAATTTAGATACAAATTTATAAATTATTTTATAAATTTTTATTAATAGTAGAAAAGATTTTAAATATAAATAATTTTTTAGTTTCTACATTAATATTTAATTTAATTGATATAATAACTAATTATTTTTTATATTTAAATTTGGTTATTATTTAATGATTTTTTTATTGTGAATGTTTGTGTTTTTATTACTATGAGTGAATGTTAAAATATTTTGATAAAAAAATGCTAAAAGAATAAAAAAATACCATAAGAAATAATAGTTGTTTAGAATATTTTACAAAGATATAAAAGAAAACTTATTCTTTAGTGTACAAACACTTTAAGTAGAAGTTAGCTTAAAGAATAGAATAAATCATGGTTTAGTTCACTCTTTATCTCTTTATTCCATTTCATTTTAAATTCATGAATTATAAAATAAAATGTATATATTTTGCTCCATCTTTGTCCCATAAGTCTAATATTTTGTGCTTACTTGCATACTTTTCTCAAACATATTCTGGCTGTAAAGTGTAGAAGGGTTACCTTTGCCAGCAAACATGTATAGAATGTAACAATTGGAACATAATGGAATCTCCTCCAACAAAGACAGATAAAAGTATAACTTCCACAAATATAACTTTTCACTTTGCATTTTGTATGAAAAATCATCCTAACTAAGAACAACTTCCATCTTAGGAAACTTCGACACCACTCCATAAATTCTAATTATATTTATTCTTATAAACCCTCACTGTTTTTTAAGAAACCTTTTTTTTCTATTAATATCTACGATGTTCTGATTTAGCATATATAACATCATACGCTGTTTTTATAAAATCTGTTTAAGCATCTTTGCGAATGAGTCAGGAAACTTACACGCTAAAAGTTCAGTATTCAAATTTTCATTTTGAAGATTTGTCTCAGAAAACAACAAAGAGCAGGAATAAACTTTGATCCAAAGTAAAATATCATGAGTTAATACAAATTATTATTTAATAATAAATGTTAGAAATTGATAGTAAATAAAGATTAGATCAATTTAAAGAATAATTTTTATCTTATAAATAATTTTCTGTCACCTAATCACATCTTAATATAATATTAAAATTTATTTTATTAACCTTTGTTGAGTATACCAGATAACTTAATGTTCAACTATTCATAAATATTTAATTTTGAATTAATAAAAACTCTTTTAAAAATCTTAAATTAACTAAAGGTAAAATAATTTTTTTATCTTATTAATCGATTTTGTAGAATGAATTAAGTTTAATTTATAATAAAGAGTAAAAAGTAAGCAATCTGGTGTCAAATTTAGACTTTTTCTAAAATGGAGCTGTAATTGGTACGTTGTGAAGTGTTAAATAAGTTGTACGATAGGAGTGAATGAAACCGAAAATGGTTGGCTCCAGAAATTTCCTGAAGTAACATTACACATGCCTCAAAAAACATGTTTGGACAATGAACAGCCACTTCTTGTTTGGTTCCACTAATTGGTAGCAGTGAAACATGTTAAAACTACAAAAGAATGCAATATTATAATACTTTTAGTGTTAAAATGTAAATGTGAAATATTAGAATAACACTGGACAAAAACAATATAAGTAAACAAAAGAATGAATTTCACGCTCTCACAGCAACTACAATTAATGCTTAAAAAAGTTATTATCTTCTAAATCCTTAACCTTAACGTAAAACTTTCATCATCACCCTTTTTTATCTATACAGTCTGTGTTGGCTCTCAAATTGATTGGTTTGAAGTGGAATGTTACATTATTATTATTATTATTATTATTATTATTATTATTATTATTATTATTATTATTATTATTATTATTATTGTTGTTGTTGTTGTTGTTGTACCTTTATGTAGAGGGAAAGGTTAAGTAATATTTTGACATGTAATAATTACTGATGTGTCGGTGTCCTTCCAGCTTCTTCAAGTCTCTTTCCTTCATGATTGGTGCTCGGACGGTTGGGGTACCTACAATTGCACTCTGATGTTTAAGTCAGTGCTGATATGTTTTTGATAGGTTATGGTGAGATATGAAAAATGTACATCCCTTTTTTCTTAGAAAACTCTATTTATATTACCTAGTTTGTGGATTTTGATTCTTTAGACTGAGTCAGTTGTATAACTAACATGCCCAACAGTTCCTGAATATGCGGGCACATATCTTTCAATTTTATATGTTATATTAAAGATGTTTTTCGTATTTTTCGGGATATGGATTGACTCATTCAAAGTTATTATGTTATATGTTTGCGTATTTACTTACCTTATTTTTTTCTGTTTGACTCATGCATTCGATAAATATCGGGTCATCCAATACTAACCAGTACAATTATTATTATTATTATTATTATTATTATTATTATTATTATTATTATTATTATTATTATTATATATTATATATAGGACAAAAAGATAAAAACAAATTAAGTAAGACACTTGGAAAAGAAGAAACAAGTGGCATCTCTTTAAGTGGTTGATTTGGAGTTAATGAGAAGTAGGGAGTGGCAGAAAGGTGTAAGGCCATTCGGATCATTCTCATACCTTTCTCAGGTAAGCTGTCCCATTATTTAGTACATAATAAATTAGAATAAGTTACATTTTTTTCCTTTTAATTTTCTGTGCTATTATTTGTACATTTTACATACTTTAAACAATATTTCTTATAAATCATGTTAACATTTGTTCCAACTTTAAGTATAATGTCATTAACAGTTGTCATCACCTTTAAATATATTACGCTATGGTCCATAGTTTCGTCACGATTTTTACTTAAAGAAAATATAATAGTGAATTAAAATTATATATATATAGTTATTTACTTCAATTCTTAAATTGTATAAAACTTTTATATATATCAGGGTAATATTTTTAATTATTTAAAAATATTCCAACATATATAAAATGGTTGTTTTAGATGTTTAAGAAAATAATTCGAAAAAATCTTGGTTCATGTAGAATTGTTAATTTTTGTTACCAGACTTAAAATTAATATATATATATATATATATATATGATATTATAGTTTATTGAGTTACTTTATTAAATACTTCTGAGAAAAAAAAAACTTTATTAAATACTTTCTGGTAGACTTTATTTTAAAATGTTGTTTGCATATATTTCCGTTTTTCTCAACAATCAAAATACATTTCTTTCAATTATATAACTACCATTAAATTATAAAAGCTTTTATGGTAAGCATTACTATGCAACTTGACATATCAGCTAGGTTGATACCTCAAGTAACAATAATCATCTGCCATTATATGAAAAAAAATATTATTAAAAAAAGAAAAAGTACAAAAATATGGAAGGACTAGACCAAAACCCATATGTTAACAAAAACGATACATAGGTAGACTATACCTATTCATAAAGAATTCTAATAACAGATTAGAGGGAAGTCTATTATACCAATGAAATGGTTCTCTGTGAATAAATCTTAAATTAGCCAACTTATCAGCAAATGCATTCCCTTCACGAAAAATATAAGTAACTCTAAACCTAATTTTCCCACATATACAATAGTTTATTCTTTAAATATAAAAAAAATTATTAATGTTTCTTTTCTTTTGATATTTTTCTTTTTCTTATTGTAATATCTAAAAATTAATTATTCACTATACTATAAAGGTTTATATATATATATATATATATATATATATATATATATATATATATATATATATATATATATATAAAAGGAGGATAAAAAATATAAATCTCTATTTTTTTAGATGATATTCCTGCATGTGTATTTATATCTACTCGTATACATAATACAACTATCATAATTCACAATACCGACAAAACATGTGATAGTAAACTATTGAAATAAATTTTCATAATAAAAATAGTATATAAAAGAACACATTTTAATAATAGATTGCAATCATTTAATCTCCTTTAAATATCAACTTATAACAACAATATATGTTAAGAAGTGGGCTTTAAGCCTAACTCAACCTCATAAAACCGGCTTATAAGGTGAGGTTTGCACTCACATATATACAATGAAATGTCCTCATCTCTAATCGATGTGGGATCTCCAACACACCCCCTTACACCGAGGCTACCAACTCGTGCGTGAAGATATATGTTATGGGTGGTCCGATAGCGAGTGGCCTGATAAACCCAACAAATTCTCGCTAGGATGGGCTTGAGAATGGCTCTGATACCATGTTAAGAAGTGGACTTTAAGCCTAACTCAATCTCATTAAACCGACTTATAAGGTGAGATTTGCACCCACTTATATACAATGAAATGTCCTCATCTCTAGTCGATGTGGGATCTCCAACAATATATACCCCAAATGAATTTATATAATCAAGGATATTGAATGAGCTGTATTAAGTATATCCTACTAGAAACTAACTGTTGAAGCTGAAGGAAGCTTCTTCCCAACCTTGGCTTAAAGTGTGTTTGATGAAGAAAATTGCTTCGATGCTTTATAGTTTTGTAATAGGTCTTAAGTGAATTTTGGTTTAGGCTTAGGAGGTGAGGAAGTAATGAGGAACCAATCGGTCATCGGTCATTGGGGAAGTATGAGGAACCAATCGGTCATCGATCATTGGAGGAAGTGATGAGGAACTGATCGGTCATCGGTCATTGAGGAAATAATGTGGCACGATCGGTAATCAGTCACTGGGGGAAGTAATGAGGTACGATCGGTCATCGGTCTTTGAGAAAGTAATGTGACACCGATCGGTCATCGGTCATTCTGTTCCTGTTGTCTAAGCAAGCTTAAACCAAACACATGGAGTGTTTAAAATTTTCAAAAATGCTGTTTAAAGTTTTCTCAAAAAGTCTGAATACTGGACAAAAATAAATCTGTTTCCTGGATAATAAATAGATTTATTTTTTGGTTCTGTTATTCTTAACTGTTTTTCAAACTGTTTTTTGAAAAGTGGTTAGAAATTGTTTTCTTTAAATATAGAAGACTTCTCTCACACAAAATAGAGAGTGCAATCACGTTTCAATCAGTTTCTGAGTGAGAAGAAGAATTCAAAGGCTTTTGTGAAAGGTTTTCAAAAGGAATTTCAAGTGTGCTTGTTCTAGGAAAACCTTGTGCTTTGTGAAGGTGCTGGTGTAGTTTCTGCAGCAGATTGAACTACTGGTTTGAGTTCTTGCATCTTCTTTTCAGGTGTAATTTTTCCTTTCTCATTTGTTGTAAAGGTGGAAGTGTTAGTCACTCCTTGATAGGGTTTCTTGGAGTGCAAGGTGTGCTGAAATAGGTGTTTTTCAGCCTTGTATGTGAGTGTTCTTGTAGGTTTCAAGAACTGCTGTATATGCTGTAATTGTTGTATCTGTTTAGTGGATTCCACCTTGGTGTAAGGTGAACTGGATGTAGCTCTTGATGAGTGAACCAGTATAAAAACTTGTGTGCAATCTTCTTTCCTTTCTTGCACTTATTTCTGGAATTTGGATTGATAACTGTCCAAAATAAATCTGTTCATTTGAAATTGAATCTGTTAATTCTGGGTTTAATAAGAACTGTTCTTCTCTTGGTTGAAACCTTCTTGCAAATATCTGAACAAGTGTGTTCTGCTGTTCCTTCTAATTGAGTAAAATCTTGTTTGATTAAGTTCTGATTGTACGAAGGTGATTTGGAAAAATAAATCTGTTTTGTTTGAAATCAATCTGTTCTTTTAATCTCTGTTAAACAGAAGTCAGTTCCTGTTGCAAAAATTTTAAAAGATCAATTCACCCCTCCCCTCTTGATCTTCAGACCCTGCTTAACTCTAACACTAACATCTGATCAAATACATAAAACTTAGATTTACAAACAAACCGAATAGAATGGATTAGGGTTAGCTCATTACAACTCAAGTCGTGTATGTCATGGTGTGCAATAACTCATAGGGTAAGTTCAATACAACTCAAATTGTGCATCCACATATGTCACAACATGCAAAAACTCTCAAATAAGTTCAATACAACCCAAGTCGTGCATTCACATATGTCACGATATGCAAGAACTCCCCCCTTAACTCCTCACCACATGATATCTTAGTTTATATGACTTAGATCATCAGTGAAGTACGGTGGTCTTTGTTACAACATAAGTGTCAATACTTAAAGCACAAATCAAATAATAGTTCACATATCATCCCAAATATATAGGGGTGGCAAAGCGGGCCAGTCCGCTCTGTTTAGGCCCGCCCCGCTTAGGCCCGCAAAATGCATGCCGAGTTGGCCCACCCCACATACAAAATGCGGGCTGGTTTTCATGGCCCGCCCCGCATGCAGGTTGGCCCGCGGGCTTGTGAGCCAGCCCTTTTTTTTTTAACATGTAGGAGGAGTGGAGGCAGTAGCGAAGCGGCACGAGCGACAACAACGCGGCAGTAGCGCGTAACAGTTGCAGGTGAAACCGCGTGGCGTCGCAGCCGGAGCGAGTGGCGACACTGCAAAGGAAAGTGCATCATGTGTTGTGTGCGTTTTTTGGAACATCGTAGCTGCCTTGTGTTTTGAGTGAAAACCTAATTTTCTTTCACTCAAAGTTGTCACTCTTCCATTGGGTTGTGTTTTAAGTAAAAAATTAATTTTTTTTCACTCAAAGTTGTCACTTCTCCACTAGACAATTGCTACCAAGTCAATTATTTTTTTAATTTTTTTTTGCCGGCCAGCCCGCCCTACCCCGCGAGTTATGCGAGGCGGGCTAATGCGAGTTAGCGGGCTGAAAATGTCAACCCGCCCCGCGTTTTTTACCGCGGGCCACGGGCTGGCCCGCCCTGCTTTGCCACCCCTACAAATATATGGCCACAAACTCATACAAATTTTATCAATCTCAGTAAGTATCGTCATGCAGTATAACTCATTTAAACAAAAATAAAAAAAATTCAATTAAATTTACAACTTAGTATTCATTTCACTTTTAAAATAAACATTTATGTACAATCAAATCCATAGAAAAGTCAAGAAGAAAAAAAAGAGAAAGAAAATATATTTTTTAAAATTTTTTAGCTTGAGTGAAAATTTGGCATAGAAGGTTCATTTTCAATGTTGTTTTTTCTTGAGTGAAAATTTCTTCACTTGAGCAAAAACAAAGCTGAAAGCATGGTTGAACTATAGGGTTATTTTTGCTTTAGTAAGAATTGACTCGCTTGAGTGAAAATATCAGAAAATCAACTTCAGCAACGTAATCAAATCTACTTTCAAATATGTTTTCAAAAATATTCTAATAATACAACTTCTAAAGAGTTCAAAATAATCAATTCAAAATCATGATTTGTTAAAACATCATCCTTCATTCCTTTCAATTCAATCTTAAGCATTCAAACTCATAAACTCATCAAAATCATAAAGAAAACTCAATTTAGTAAAAACTTTATACTTTATCATGTATAATCAAGTTACTAGATTAATTTATCATCCAAATCATCTATCTTACGATTCTATTAAAAATATAAATAGTTTCCCTTAACTGAAATTCCTTATTCTAAGAAAATTCTAAATCAAGCAAGAGAATTCCTCAAAATCTAGAGACCTAGAGCAAGGTATCTAAACATCACTAAATTTTAGTATGAGCTCAACCAAATTAAGATAATCACTTTTCACTACTAGAAAATCATTAAATAGAAATCAATTTTAGAGACAAAAAATTATTAGTTTCTATAGTGACTAAATTAGATGTTATTTTAGAGATTAAAAAAATTATTAGTATTTAAATTAGTTTCTATTATTGATAAATAGTTTCTAAAAATTGATATCTAATTAGCTACCTAAGTTTTAGCTACCAATTATTTAGATTATAAAGTTGGTATCTAAAACATTGGTATCTAATTAGATACCAATTTAAAAATTATTTATCAATAATAGAAACTAATTTAGATACCAATAATTTTTTTAATGTTTAAAGATCTTATCATATAAATGACCTCTAACTCCTTAGTTACTAGAGAGCGTTATCAGATTCTAAAAAGAAATGAGATTTGGAGGAAGGAAATTAGAGAAAATGTAGAAAAAGATTGTTGAGAGGAGAAGAGAGAGAAAAGAAAGTGAGAATGAGGGGAGAAAAGTCACACTTGTTTTTGTTTGAAATTTGAATAATGTGTCTATTTTAAGTACTAATTTAACATTTGTTTATATTAAATAATGTTTTTGTTCTTTATTGTAAGTATTTTTTATCACTAACTCGTATGAATAACTTAATGAACTTATGCGTCTAATAATTTATTTCACCAACAATTGTCGATGATAAATCTTAATATATATATATTAATGTTGCGTATCATTTGAATATATTAACATATATATATATATATATATTCATATCTCATTTAATAAGTTCAATAAATATATTAAAGTTAACAAATATAATATTAATTGAATATATTTTATAAATGACATCAAAATTTTATAATTTAATAACTTTCTCTCATAATTTACAGTGAAATAGTGATATTTCTTGTTCATATATATGTCATTGTTTTAACACTATTACTATCAATTTAAGAAAAATGACTATATTAAAATTGAAAAAATATTATAATAGTGCGAGAAAAATTATTTGACCTAATTTTATTGAATGTGTGAATGAATTAGTACATAATTCTTTAAATTTTGGTGGTTTAAAGTTGAAATTATGGGTAGACATAGACAAATTGAGTAGACTCATAAGCAGAAACACTCAATGAGATAGACACGTGTATCAAATCTTTTAATAGTTATTTTATTTAATAACAATACATTATTTTGTGTATGTTCATATAAAAGCTGCACGTTTAATAAATTTGTACTCTATTTATTAATTTAATAAATAAAATATTTAATAATATTATTAAATTAATTATATTTAATAAGTACATTAATTATATTTAATAATTACATTAATTAATATTTGTATTATATAAATGTCAAATAAATTTACTTTTGTAAATAATACCTAAAAGGATTAAATACTCAATTTATGAGTAAAACTTATGACACTTTCTAAGAGATAGGTGTAATGTTTTTTAAATATAATTTGGAAAATTTAAGTAGTGTCAATGTAATCTATTCTTTATTATATATTTAAATTGCTTTGTACTCTTACAAATTCTTACAAGTAGCTGCAGGTTAAAGTTGTTGTTGCTGCTATTGGATTTGCGCCGCCATCAATCACTGCACTTGTATGTATGTAACACACTTTTTTGTACTTATTTTCTATTATTATACTTATCTTTGTTACATGAAAACTCCTTAATCATTCTTTTCGAGGTGATTGACCCCAAACTTAATGTTCTTAGTTTATAGTTAGTTAAACTAATTGTTTTATGTTGTTTAGTTTGTTAGCCAATATTGTTGTCTGCTATTATGTTCTATAATTATTCAATTTTCAGCTTAATTTGCTCTCTTCATTGAGTACTTTTATATGTTTGAAGTTATTTATTCTTTCACTCTATATTAATCATGAATCTCTCTTTCAATCATAAATATCTTACACTAAATCTATGGTTTCTTCACTCCTTAGATAGTTTCAGAAAAAAAAATTGAAATTTCAATTATTAAATCATATGAATGTAAATTTTATTTTACAAATTGAGTTTATAAAATTAAATTAGATTTATAATTTATTTTTTAATATGATATCAAAATTATTTATAATTTATAATAATCATAGTTTTCACCTAGTCCATGAAAGTGGTATTGAATAGCAAGAAAAAGGCTTATACGTTAATGGTTTTTTCTTATGTTTTGTTGAAGGCATATACTAAAAAAATATCACTAATGCAGAAAAGGTTTTATACAGTGATTTTTTTTAACAATTAGACAATGTTTTTGCAATCATAATCTATGAGTACGTAATCTATATATGATTGAACCTTAAAAACCGATTCTAAACTGGACATTTCACATATCAACTTAGGGAAATTGATTCATGCACCCCACCCTATGATTGCTTTTTGACACCTTTCCATTAAAGTAATAAAATAATAAAAATAGCTTTTCAATGTTGTTACATTTTACGAAAAGTGTTATTCAGTCTAACAAAATTTCTGAATTGTAATTTCTAAAATTAGTATTGAACTATTTCAAATTATTTATTTTGGAACACTTCATATAAACTCATCATTATATAATAGTATTTCTAGAAATAATGTTTCATAAATGTAAATACTAATTGTACATAAAAATAAAATGACACTAAAATAAAGAGGAGAAAATGGGATGGGAAGATAGTGGATTGGTGACAAAAAGAAATACGTGAGATTTGTGAAAATATATGATATAAGTATGTTATGTATGTGAATGTATACAAGAATTTACACTCATGGAGAGAATATTCTGGAAAAACATTTTTTGAAAATCTGATTATGCAATGATAAATTTACGGAATATTTTGGAATGAATATTATGAAGTAATTATTTTGGATTATGTATTTTAAAGTTTATTCTAGATTTAATGCAACATGAATGAACAATTAATTTATTTCTCCAACTTGATATAATAAAGTAGGTAATTTAACTATTTTTTTTAGAAAACTTGTCTTATAGTAAATGAGAATTTTGCACATATTTCATTTATTGTTTAATAATTTAATAAGTAATTTTTTACAATTATATAAATTTGCAATACACCAATATACCTATTGAGACTTATATTCGTGGTTAACTCTTAATAAAATATGTGACAATAGAAACATATATGAATCATAAGAAATCGTGACATCTATTTGGCTAGCCAAAATAACAAAAGAAATAAGATGTTATATCTTGTTCATTTGCAAATGTCAAATAGAAAGCACTTGCTTTTCATGTGAAATTTAGCTTTTGGTTTATTTTTTAAATTTGAATAAAAATGGATCAACAATACACTTAATGTCCAATCTCATATTTTATGAGATAGTCAAACACATTGAAATTGAGTTAGGAAGACCTAAGAGGAACATCAAGCAAGGGGTTGAATTTTTCTTCTAAGACTTAAAATATTGTAAAACCTTTTGCAAAGATAAATTTGGTTCATTTTATGAAATAACATTAGCTATTTCGTTTTAGAGAATTTTCTATTATAGAGTTTGGAAGTCACTTTTAGTTTCTTATATTGAATTGTAGCCAATTCACCACATTTCATAAGGGAAATGGAAAAGGTTGTTGTAGGAGTTATATTATTCATTCAAGTCAAATCAAAAAGATTATCAACTTGTTGACATACTAAGAAAACCAGTCACAATTCCTAACTTTCATTATCTTTTATCCAAGTTGAGCGTTAGATACATCTACCTCCCAAGTTGAACTTGAGAGAGTAAGTCATTGTACTTATCTTATAGTTAGTTAGAACTAATTTTGTTATATTGGTTAGCTTAAAGTTAATTAGAACTAATTCAATTATATTAGTTTGTTTGTTAGCCAGTATAATTAGTCTTATATGTTGGATAAATACTTAGTTTTTAGTTTTTTTGGGTAAATCTTTCTAATCAATGAAATCAAAGTTCTTTTCTTCTCTGTTTCAATACTTTCAATACTCCTTATTCTGCTACTTGACACAAATTTCAAATATGAATCATGTGTTTTTCTAAAAGAGAGACCTAAGCAGCTATCATGGTAAGAAAATTGACTTGAAGTTCCCTAATGACTTAATTGGACAGTGGAAGCATAGGTAGGAAAAGAATGTATAGAATTTAGGATTTGTTACTTGCTTGGAAGTTCTAAGTTGTAAAATATGCTACAAGAACACCTAAATTATGCAGAATGATTACTGATTAATATGCTAATTTGTGCAAAAATCTCAATATATGCTACAAGTCTACAGCCATGTATTTATCCCAAAATGGCAAACTGATTCTAAAATTGAAAACTTGTGATAAAACTCAATTCTAGCTTTTCTTGCTTCATTCGGATGTTTTCTTTGTGCATTATAACTACACAGTGACTAGTCAATTTGGGAGAGTGCAGTTTCAAAGACAGCCCTGAGAATAAGAGAGGTGTTTTGCGTGAATTGAGCTTAAGCCCCACATTCTGTAAAGTTGTGGAATGCTCATATCTTTAACATGTTTTTAACAAATTACATCCGTTTGCATGCAGAATCTCATGAGGCTAACCAATCATTTTAGTTGTCCTCATAGTTTGTTACTGACACAATGGACGTACTATTTGTGTAAATTAAAGCTGCTCTAACTTTCTGCTCTCCTTTCCCTTTTTCCTGCCCAAAATCATCAGGCTCCACAATGAGAGTTGCTATTGTCACAAGAGCAAACCAATTTTTCATTGAAGTTGGTGCCCAAGAAACAGTTGTAGCAATCAAGAGGAAAATAGAGCAACTTCATGGGGTTCCAGTGGCTTCACAAGTCCTCTCAGTTACTGGGTGGGAACTAGTTGATGGATTAGATATGGATGATTATCCAATAGTCACTGAAGGTACAAAAATTGACCTCACCATCAAACCAGTAGAGCCACACCCTAACAAAATGCACATCACAGTGAAATTTTCAGCTAAAAAGCTCAACATTGAGGTGGACAGAACTGACACTGTTCGTAGCTTGAAGGAAAAAATTCACATCATTGATAGCACCCCCATCAAAAGAATGACTCTCTACTTTTCAGGGACTGAACTGGATGAAGATTTTAGAACCTTAAGTGAATATAGCATTCGCGAATTTTCTGAAATTGTTGTCTTCCTCAAGACCATGAATCGATCAAGAGATGAACCTCCCACAAGGAAGTTAAGCTTGGTTGTACAAACTTCCTCTAGCTTGCTTAATGCAGCCACCATTCCATTGGAGATGAGAGATGCAAACACAGTGAATGACTTGAAGCAGTTACTGATAAGCAGAAAGATTCTGCCTGCTGATGACTATTTGTTTATACACAGGCAGAGGATCATGCGTGATAGTTGTAGCCTCAGGTGGCATGGAGTTGAAAATGGAGACTGTCTCTATGTGTTTAAGGGGACAGTTAGCAGTAGTGGATATGCATGAACTTAATCCTAGGTATAATAACTATGGAGTATTGAAACTTTTTTTACATTATCAGTTTCATGCATCAGAGTTAAAAGACTAAACAACATTATTTTTCTTTGTGTGCTTGGTATGTCTTTTGAAGGAATCAGCCATTTATTGATATACTGTTTGCTACTTTCATCAATTTACATAAATCATATTCACTTGGTTAACTAACAGCAACAGATAGCATAAGTAGCATCAGTGATCATGATGAAAAAACATCAGAGAAAAGTCATTATTTATTAAATGTTTAATCAAATTTTTACAAGTTTAGAATTCAAATTTTCTTTTAAAATTGATTAAATGAATGATAATAGCTAACACAGACAACCTCAGAATAGTAGAGCTTGAAGTGCAATATTGGTTGGCTTTGCTTGTTTATTATTTGTTAAGTTAAGGCGAATCACTGAATTTTGTGTGGGAGTACAAAATGACGTAATAAACAAAGCATGAGTGCAATGCAAGTGATTCAGGATATATATAAACTAAAAATATTCATAATCAAAGTAAATGCAGCAGTTCAGTGTTTTCCTATTTTTGCTTCTTCTGTGGACGAATTTCATATTTACGTTATTGGATAGAATGAAAGTTTTCAGAGTACAAAAAAGTGGCCAGTCTGAAGTGGCTGCTACCATTTTTAACAATTTAGGCTTCTCTTCTACCCAAAATATCTTTGAGGACGAAATAAAGAAAATCAGAATGAAGACAAAATAATTTATTTTCTCGTATGTTCAGATGCAACCACTATAATTAAGAAGAATAAATAAGAAGATAAAACAGTTAAATTTAACACATAATATTTCGTCGAGATGAAACTTTGATAACAATATAAAAAACATTAGTATTATTTCATTTTTCATTTTCAGAATTCTCTCATACACGTTTTGTCAATATCTTGAGTCATTTTTTATATTATTATTCTTTTAAAATAACATGTATTAATCATTCGGAAAATTATTTTTTAACCTGCACCCTATATGTTTTAAATTTCTAAAAATGCACTTCATTCCGAATTTTTTTTTTAAAAGCAAAACAAATACTCCTTTGATCCTCAGTACAAGACAAATGTCAGAAGAAATCAATGGTAAAATTATTTAGCATTTTATAATTTTTATGAAATATTAGATTTATAATAAGTTTTTTTCTTAATAAATAACAAGATAATTTTAAAAGTAATTAATAATGAGAAGAAATTTGATACATTAATAACATTTTTTAACAAATTTAACTGAATTAATTAATTTTATTGATATGTTAAAAATTACTTTATAATAAAAAAAAATAAAGTACAATCTAAGAATACCATGGAAAAAAGCATTAACAACATTTTTACCCATTCACTTACAGTGATTGTTATTGGTCTTTCTAGTGTTAATATTTCACCACCAAGTCTATTAACATTATTAGGGTTATCATATTCAAGATATTAGCTGTTTTGATTTTTGGTGGCTTAATCATAAAAAGGTATATTGGTGGATTAAGAGGGAAGAACAGTGAATAAATTACAATTGACCTTAAATGTTTGAACATATGGGAGCAAACCTTCAATGGAAGATAAAGGGATAAGTGTCACCCACTCTCTCTTTCTAAAACTAAAACTAATGTTTGAGCTTCAAGTTCATTAACATTGTTAAAATAATCGCATTAACATTTAATATCGCCTTTGTAAAGAAAGCAATCTTTTGATATCTCGAGAAATCAGAAATTTCAGTTTTACACAGCCCTTTCAAATTTTTACAGCAATGTACTTTGTTACAAACATTTACAACAATGCAATAGTTCCCGGAAGAATTATTATGGACTTATGATTACTCAAAGGACAAAATTAGTCAAACGAGATAAATGACTGGGATCTTTGATGGAGAAGTAGGACACAAAAATATCTTTTGCTTCCAACCTGAGGAGCCGGTCCAATAAGTCCTGCCACATCATATATGTAGAGATTTTGATTTTCTGTGCAGAAATATTTTGTGTGATACGAGATATAGGAACCAAATTTCTAGCTTGCTACATGCAGCAGAAGATTAAGCAAGTTAAGAGGCACATGGATTCATAATCAGATATGCTAGACAACCTTAAACTTATGCAAAAAACTGCAGCTGGAAGTAATGACAGGTCAGATTTCGCCCTAAACTGTCCCTGACCCAGGCCTGAGTCCGACCAGACCTACAATTCAACTTACTGTTGCTTTCAAAAGTTTGGTTCTCTAGTCATCCCAAAAAAATTATTATTGGCAGGACCAGACAAACCTTGTAACTTCATCATACAATTATACTTTTTCGGCACAATGGCACCAGCTTTTGAGCACAGATCCAACACAGCTGGAACACGCCCATAAAAGTCTTTCCTTTCATTCACAAGTACAGGAGGATCTTGAGGCCTTCGTCTCCATACAATCTTTGGGGGCACTAAGTTATCCACATTAGCTTTCATCCAAAAGTGAGCTCCTTTCCAACCCTCATACTTGAAAACCCCACAGAGCCTAGCTTTATGGCCAGATGGCCCAACATGAACCTCAGAACAATATTTACAAACTTTTACTGGATAAACCAACAACAACTTCTCCACCCCAGACCTAAGAGTCTCCCAAGCAGTTAATGTTTTATTAGCTGTAGAGGCAAGATCGTCTGGTAACAAATGTTGGGTTTCAGGCACACTTTCACTGGCAGCCTCCAAGTTCCAGCTACTTGAATTAAGGTTTTCATCCTGGAGATCAGCCCCTGCTTGCCAGCACAGCTCAACAACAGCCGGAATGCGATCAAAGTCAAACCTTTCATTGTGCCTAATAACACTTTGGAACATGTAGTTCAGGTGAAATGTTTCAACAGGGACAAGTATATCATTCAAACCACCTTTGATCCACTCATGAACCCGGTTTTTGGCACGATGCTTGTAACCCCAGCAAGTCTGAATTAAATGTCCCCGCTCACCAATATATATCTCTGGACAGAATCTACAAATTAATGATATAAGAGATAAGAATACAACTGCACAAAAGACTTACAATAACAACTTCATCATTTTAAGTAGAAACAACCAACACGACGTTACTGACAGCATTTATCATTTATAACCTCCAGAAAAAATACAATTGTTTGTTCACATATATTATAGCGAGCTAATGTTGTGAATCTTCAGTTCTTTTACCAAGAAAACCTCAGCGTTTTATTCCATCATTTTACTATTTCAATGGATATTTAAACCAACAAAAAAAAAAGGATCAAAATAAGTCCTGTGTTAATCAATGATTGTATGAACAGGATTACAAATTTATTTGATGACATGTCAGTGCAGAAGAAGCTGCCTAATGCAAAAGCACCCACATCAAATTTATAGTAACAGTCCCGAATACTATAACTAAATGGTCTTTGTTGTTAACATCCATTTTCAATATCATAGTTATACGACAAAAGCTTTCAACTTGATCCCTATAAATATTCAATAGTATTTTTAAATTCATTCACCTCGTTTTTCTCATTATAAGAAAGTAAAGTCATGAAGTTACAATAAAGCACGAGTGCCAAATTAAAAAATAACCATAATCACATTTAAGAACCAAAGAAACTGCTTAATGCTCTTCTTTTTCTGTCTGATTTGTAACACTCAAATTCGTATTAAACTCTAATATAAACCAACACATTGGAAATAATCTGCTAGTATCAGATAAGCACTAAATAAGAAACAGGAATTTGTTTAAAATAAACTAATAGTGTAAAGACTTTTTAAAGTGTCATCAAATGTTGGCATGAAGTCCTGTGTCTCGCAAAAATACTTTAAAAGTCATTTAAGATAATTTTTTTTGCTACAGATCATAGGTACTCCTTAGGAGAGGTAACATGCTCAAGTCGACTACTATCTTTACATATCAAAATTATACTCAATAAAAATGTGTATCACTAATGTAAATCAAAATGCATTCACAACCCGCTCCAAAAAAAAAAAGAATAATTGACTCACTTGCAAGCCGTGAGAGGAAGGAAGTTAAGGAGGGTAGAAATGCCATGGATGAGAGCATTCCTGGCTTGGAGAACCTCGTTGGCAACCGGAACCATTGCGCGAACCGGGTAACCCTGTGCCCGTTTATCGATTCTCTTCAGAATCATCGGCCGCAGCTTTCTCAGGTCCACTTTCGTGCCGTACAACCGCCGAAGTTTACCGGAGAACACGAAACCGCACCGTGCCATCTTTCTCAGACCCTCCATTCAACCTGCAATGGAAAAACACAAATTCTTTTCAGACGGGCATTTCATCGAACGCTTGGACGTCATCAACAAAATCCAGTGGAAGTTAACAGCTACCTCGTACGACGAAGACGAGCTACGAAGAATCAAAGTCCCAGTTCAATTACGTATTCTGGATCGTTTCTTCTTTGTCTGCGATTGATGTACGCGGATTGAAGAAGATGGAGTAGCCGTGCTGCGGATCAGTGGTAAGATTTGAACGTACGAAATGTTTTGTAGGCGACACCACATTTGAGAATAAAACTAAAAAACTTCTCTATTTTGATCTTGGGAAAAAAAACTTTTTAAACACGAATATGTTAAAAATAATAATAAAAAGTAAAGCACAAAGTAATTTTATATTATATAATTTATACTATTGTATATAAAATATTTTTTTATAGTTTCTTTTTATGTTATCTTTTAACTATAAAATTTTACTTTTTACTGAATAAAAATAATTTCTTTCTTTAAATAATTGAAAAACTTTTCTCTACTTTAAAATAATTAAATAATTTTCTATTTGAAAATAACAAGCACGTATATATTATTTTAATATTTTTAATAACATTTTTATAAATTATATATTTTTTAAAAATTACATTATTTTAATATAATACAAATGAGAATACACATATACTTTGACGCATGTGTTTTTTTAATAATTTATTATTATTATTAGATAATGTAAATTAATTTACTCTTAACTTAGTATAATATGAGACATAAATAACTTTTTAAAAATTAAAGAATTTTTTTTAAGAAAAATATAGACTTTACATAATTAATGACAGTGTTGTTTTTTAAGTCAAAGTTAGCATTTTAACCTAATAATAGTAACTTTATTTTCGTAACTAAAACCATAAATGATTATAGAAATAAAGTATTGATTTTAATTAAAAATATTCATTAGTTATTAGGCCTGAAATATCTGAAATTTTTTAATTAGATCTTAAACTAAAAACATATATATAATTAAGTTCTTGATCTTGTAAAAATATTAAATTAAATCCAGGTTAGACTACAACCGTTTAAAATTGTTGGAAAATCATAGTTACTATTTCAAAAGTTACATATACTATAACTGCAATTAGTTAATAATTCTAACCATCTATAAAATATTTTTTAAATTAATCATATATTATGATGATGATTTTCTAGAATTTTTTCTTTAAAAACTCTTCAAGAATTAAAAGATTCTAAAGAGAGTAGTTCAGAGTTATGTTATTGGAAACAATCAAGTGTATTCACGGAAAAGCTTTTTGGTATTTAGCATCTAAAAGTCTCTTTCCTATTATTCAAAAATATATTTTTGTAAAAATGATAATCTATTTATGGTTGATGTTTACTTAAAGATAAATAATTATATTCTTAAATCATTCATTTAAATATTAATATCAAATTTCACAATTTTATATTAAATATTTTTTTGTTTGAAATATAGTATCAAATTAAGAGTTATTTATGAGATATATAGTCTTGCATTTGTTATTTTTTTATGGTGAGATACACATTTACATGAAAAAAGTTTGAAACTAAAAAAATAGTTATGGCTAAAAGCTTAAAATTAAACAAATTTTTTAGCAATATTATTGTTATCGTGTGTTTTATTTATGTTGTCGCAACAATTAAATGCTTTTCTAATACATATGGAAATTCATTATTTGTAAAGAAATTATTTTCAAAATTGTTATAGAAAACATTGTTAAGAATAATTTTTATCTTTTTTTAGTAATTATTAGACTTTATTATAATATTGATATGATTAAAAAAATATGCTGAGATAAAAAAAAAATGTAATATAAAATATTATTATCTTTCGTTATTTTTGATGTATAAGATTTTTAGTATAACATATAAGTTAAATAATTTGATTTTTTCGTTTGTTGTCGTTGAACATATGGTAGACCAAAGAGAAAGTGATTTTATGAGTGAATAAATAAATTTAAGTTTTTATCTTGATTTTTTAAGCATATAGAAGATTTCTGCACACGCAAAATGTCAAAATCTATAGTTCGGATAATAATAAATATATTCTGTTGAAAATGTTAGACAATTGAGATTAGATAAATAAGGTGTGAAAAGTTATGAATTTAAGTTTACTCAATACTATTGTTTTAGCTTATCAAAGGAAAGGATATGAATAAAAGGTTTATAAAAGGAAACCAATATCAATTTTATTATTTTTATTTTTCTAACAAAATTAAGTTGTAATATTTTTTATTCTTGGCTGTTTTACTTTTTATAGCTATCTAGACTTTATTAGTTATTTGTTTTGCAAGAGAAAAATATTCATTCTCATATTATACTTTCCTTTTCTTTTTTTTTCATCTTCTTTTTTATAATATAGTATCAACATTTTGGTTGCTACATTTACTTATGTTTGGAGTTGTTGATTTGTCACAAGATTTTAGTTCACCTTATTATGTTAATTTATCCGATAATCTTTTCTTTCTCATTGTTTCTAATATTCTTGAGAGACAAAATCATCATCATTGGTCAAGTTCATTTCAAATGAGCCTTATTTCAAAGAACAAGATAGGTTTCATAATGAAACAATAGAAATTCTCACTCATACCAGCTCATTGTTTCTAGCATGGTAGGGAGCCAATATACTAGTTGTTTCTTTGATGTTCAAGGTTGTTTCTCCATCCATTGCACATAACGTCGTCTGTATGGACAATGTCTTTCATATGAAATGATTTAAAGGAAAGGTTCTTACAAGGAGACATAATTTGTATTTCTAATCTTCAAGAGATTATTTCTTCTATTTGTTGACAAAGTGTTATCATAACATAAAGATTCAAACAATGTGCTCGTGATTTGTTGCAATATGTCTGCTTTGGAATCAAATCAAACGTGGGAGGTTGCTCTTCTGCCTAAGGACAAAATTGCCTTAAGTTGGAAATGGGTATTCAAAATAAAACATAAGACTAATGAAACTATTGAAATGTATAAAGAAATGCTAGTGAGAAAGGGGTACACACAAACAGAAGTCATTGACTACCTTAATACTTTCGCTCTAGTAGTAAAGATTACCATTATAAGGTTGTTTCTTTCTCTAACTTCTATCTATAGTTGGGAATTAAAACAATTAGGCATAAACAATGTCTTTTTACATAGAAAGTTGAAAGAAGATGTATACATGGTTGCTCCTCCTAGATTGATTTCTATTCAACCAAGACAAGTTTGTAAATTAAAAAAGACTTTATATGGTCTTAAGCAAGCTAGCAGAGAGTGATTTTCCAAATTGTCATCCTATTTACATTCTACGGGATATAGTCCATCTAGGAATGATCATTCATTGTTCATTAATTATTGTGAATGATCTTTTATAACATGATGAATATCATCCATCCTTGTAACTTTCGACTAAGAAGATAGACGAAGAACGAGACTTCACTAAAGATATTATAAAGTCTTTTTCTTCTTCTTAGCCTTGTAAAAATTTTATAGAGTAGTGTAGAATTTATTTGGGCCTTATTTGGGCTTGTATTTGGGCCATGTATTAGGCCATTTTTTCGGACCATGTATTGGGCCTAGTAGAATAGGATGTAAATAGTATAGAAAAATCTAGATAGAATCACATTTGGACTTCTTTTGGCCCAAAATAAAACCTAAATAATTTAGGGTTTTGGAGAGCATTCTAAGGAGGCATGATGGCACTGACATGATAAGGGAAGTGTGAATGGCGAGTTGGACCAGCACATGGAAAGCATGAGTGACACATGACTGCACCTCATTTGAGAGGATTCCTCTCCTCTTACAAACTGCCACTTGTCTCACTATGAATGGAGAGGATTTGCTCCAATTATAGAGTGACATTTGTCAATATTTAAGTGGAGAGTATAATCAGATTTTTGGCACCATTTTAGGCTATAAATTGAGGTGCTTAGACATGTAATTTTCATATTTTAATTGATAGTGAAATGTTGCCCAAATTGCTAGCTCATTTGTCTTCAAATTCTCACTCCCAAGTTTGCACTTCTATTAGTGTTTTGCTTGAATTCTCTTAGAAGTTGGCCACATCTCTTCTAAGCTTCTACTTCTCCTCTTCATTTCATCTTCTCCACGCTTCAATTCAGACATTGATGTCACTTTCAAGTCCATTCTTCCGCAACACACAAAACTACAACAAAGAAGAAGTAAAAAAAGGCTAGTTTTGCATCAACATTATTGGTGTATGTGGGTGATATAATATTGGGAGGAAATTATAAAGAAGAGATTGATCAAATCAAACAAGTCTTGAATAAGACATTCAAGATCTAAGAATATTAGGGATTTAAGATACTTTCTTGGTCTTGAAGTAGCAAGAAGTAAGAAAGTGATATTGGTGAATCAAACCTACATAAGATTGATTAGAAGGCCTATGTATCTCACTAATGCCCAACTTGACATAACATTTTTTGTGCAATAACTTTCTCAACTTCTTGTCAAACCTACAATTGCTCATTATACTGCAACAATTAGAATTCTCATATATATTAAAGGAGCTCAAAGTCTTGGTTTATTTTTCTCTTCTAGCACTTCTACTCATCTAAGTAGTGATTGGGACATCTGTAATGATTCAAGACAATCAGTGACTATTTTTAATGCATATATTAGGAATTCTCTCATATCTTGGAAATCAAAGAGTAAGGAACAATATCAAAGAGTTCCTGTGAAACTGAATATAGGACAATGATCACTGTTACATTTGAAATTCAATGGCTAACTTATCTTCTTCAAGATTTCAAAGTCCCTTATGAGTAGCCCTCTCTTTTGTACTATGACAATTAATCAACAACATATATTGTAGCAAATCTAATGTTTCATGAGCACACGAAACACATAAAAATAGACAGTTACATTGTTAGCAAAAAATTAAAGAACGGTCTCATCAATTTCCTTCCCATTTTCATCGCAAAGCAACTAGTTGACATTTATACCAAAGTTTTAAGTCTTAAATCTTGTAAGAGTATTTGTTCTGAACTTGAATCTTACCAATAAGACTTATCTCGTTAACCTTATAGTACACTAACCTCTAGGCTCCAGTAGACTATGAAGAATCTTAAAAAAAAAAATCATTTCTTTACCAAGAACTCTGGTCATACAACATATTGGCGTCAGACTTGAGTAGATTGAAATATGCTAAAAGCCTAGAATGCTTAAATTGCCTTGGGATCCACATTTGTTAGAGATTTGAAGGGTCATTTGGTCTTGGTCATTGATAAGAAATGATTTAACGGTTGGGAGTCATGACAATTCATTCTCTCGCTGCTTCACTACTTATAAATAACAAGGCTGGTTGAGTGTATTACGAGATTATCGAAATAAGTTCAACTTAACTATCCATCGAAATACTCTCGACTCAACTAACAGAATAACTCATCTCTAACCCTGTAAATTACTTACAATATAATTAATAAGATCTAGCCTAAATAGTATTGAAACCGTGATAAAAAGGAGTTTGGGACTGTACTAACTTTTCGTATAAATAAAAACTCATTAAAAAAAGTATAAATAAGTATATATACAAGAAAAAGGTTAGGCTTTCTTTCTTGCAAAATAGTATAACTGTAATATTTAATATATTTCAGGTACTCAACCATAAATATTGAAAACACTATGAAGACAAGACAGTAACGTTGAAGTCAATAACAAAACAAAAGAATGAAAAGATTCGAATGAATACCGTGACTGATTCTCTAGGTTGTTACAGCCTTGTAGAACATTTTCCAATTATAATTTTTGCTACATTTCAATTCTTATTTGTGGGAGAAACGATGGGAAAAAGGGTCTAAAACTTTCCTTTCTGCAAAATACCTATACATGTGACTTGATAAAACATTATAAGTAAAAATAATATGCTTTGTCTAACTCAGGAATAAAAATATTACGAGGTGCTTGATAGAAAATCAAATAAAAAATATCAATTTTTCTTTTTGAATCTTTGTGCGAGTTGACCACGATTTTTTTTTCTTTATTGAGCTGCACATATATGTATTAGGCTAAAATAACTATTTTTCTTAGTTTCTCCTATAAATAAGAATTGTAAAGCCAAAAAAAAAAATTTAAGTGAAAGACTCATAAACTAGTAATTATATTTCACAAAAACAAATTAAGGAGTGAACATAAGACACAAGTATCTCTTTTAAGTTTTTTGTGGGTGACATTTCAATGATGTATCTAAAAGTGTCGAATTAAGCTTATATCAATGCAATAATTAATTAATAGTAACAAGAGCGCAAAAGGAATATGAAGCACCAAATGTAAAATAAATATAATATACTAGAAATAAGTCTTTCCCAAACTTTTAAAAATATGTGAAAATAAAAATTGAAATATACTGCAAAATTGAACAACACAAATCAAAACAAAGAAAGATGAAGGTACTATAGTCTCACATAAATGTAAATAAGTTATTAATTAACAAAATGACAAAAAAATAAGGAAGTGAGCAAAAACCTTAAAAATAGACTTATAAGTGAGAAGTTCCTTACTTGTCCACTCTCCAATCTTCTATTTTTAGATTTTTATTCTTCACGTTTTTTAAATCCCGGTACCTTTAAATATATTCCACATTTAAGTTAATGTGGGTTAAAATTAGGAATATATATCTAGATTTTGAGGGGTTGACTCTTATATATAGTAATTGTCTTCAACTTGAATGATTAAGATTGGTCCTAGAAAGCCCAAGTACATATGATCATATTATATGAATGAATGCTTATTTTCTATTATTTATTAATCTAATCATATTATTAAACTATTATTAATATGTGTAAGATGATTTTATTATCCACATGATGCCGAGAGAATATCGACTTCAGTAACATAACCGAATCAGATAATTTAGAATTGTTATGCAAGTCAAATATATTACAACATAAATTTATTATTGATCATTCAATATCATAACAAGACATTTTTTTACCTAATGTCTAAAAATCAACTTGATGCAATAATGAATAAATATGCAATTAAAATTTTAAAGGCGACGACAACGTTCTTTTCAAAATGATTATTATATTTCTTTTATCTTATAACCCTATAGGAATCTATTCACTTAAGAAAATAAAACGTCTAAGTGACCTTTTTAACTTGGAGTTTGCATGTAAGAGGAATCAATATTTAACAAAAAAAATCTCGTTTTATTAAATTTAATCTCCAAACAATATTGATTAAATGACCCATTCACTAATTGTTATGAACACTTTGGGAACTCTTGTTCAAATAAATTTTTTTTTTTTTATAAAGACTACTTGGGTGCAATGTTGGAGACATAAGTAATGCTAGGAAACTAGTTGAAAATTTGGTTCAATGGTGAATCATTAAATTGATAGTAAAAAAAGTATTAAACAATTAAATACATATTTTTGAATTTCAGATCAATTCATTCTATTTTTTTAATGAGTCATATAATCCTCTTGAAAAAAAGAATAGAAGAACAAATTAACTTATTCTTTGAATGAGTTGGAAGAGGAAGCTTAAGAGCCTTTGCATCTAGAGTTGTTCTTCCAATTTAAAGGCATTTCAGGTTTTTAAGGTCAAATTATTATAAATTTAGCTTCATAATCCTCTAAGCCATTTTGGTATAAATTATCACCCCAAAATACAATTTTTTTTAATTATTTTTATTCAAACTCACAACTTGACAAAAAAAACTAAAATTTAATTATTTTAAATCAAATTGTTTTTATTCTTAAAAATACATTAGACTACAAGAAAAAAAATTGCCATAGAGTTTAAGTTTTATATGATAAAGACTTCTAACATAAAATTATTTTAGTTCATATACTTGCCTCTAATTTTTAGCTAAAAGTAATTTTACAAATTTAAAATTGTGTAAATTTTTTCTTACAAATTCTCACCTAATTATAATACACAATATATTTTCTACCACCACAATCTACAAACTATCATTGCTCTCCCATCATATTGTATTTAGACTAATACACTATAAAATAATCTATTTTCTATCTAGATTCGAGAATAGCTAATTTTCCCTTTACATTTTGACAAATATCAAATAATGTCAATTATTGGTTAAATTTAAAATGTAACTTTTAATCCGAAATGTTATTAATATCTTTTTTGCATTAAATTTTAATAGATTTCTAATGCAGCTTTGTTCTTGAAAGCAGTGATTAGTTTTTAAATGTATATATTTTGTATTAATAAATCATTGGTTTGGGAAGTGTTGAATTCCACTTCTTGTGTGGTATAATAAAAATGTATAAAATTTATTAAATATGCGGTCTACATAATATGATTAATTTTTTAGGAATATATTTTGTGGTGGCAAACACGTTTTCATAATTAAATACGAGTACAAAGTTCATTTACTTCATGTACAAAATAATTTACTAAAAAAAATTATTAAATAATAATTAAATTTAAAAATAAAAAATAATTAGTCACTATATTAATTAAATTAGAAATTATTTTAAAGATTAAAAAATTATTGTATTTAAAATAATTTTTATTAATAATAGAAATTATTTTAAATATTAACAATTTTTTTAATTTATAAAATAATTTTTAGTTTAATCAAATAATATTTCTAAAATTAATTTCTATTTAATAATTTTTATAGATTGAATAATTTTATTTATCTCATAAAAGTTATACAATAAAATTTATAATAATGGGATAGAAAGAGGGAGAAAAAAAAAAGGGAATAATCGGATAGTTTATTTATTTTAGGTTTTTTTGCTTTACAGCAGATAAGCAATAAAAACTTAAGAGAATATTTATATTTAATTTCTTTAAAAGTATTACTTAACAAAGTCTCTTTTCTTAATCTAAAAATAAGTAAAATCTTAGTTTAATTTTTTTTTAAATAAAAACTTTCATATTAGGTATAATTATGAAACTTTATTCTAATATTATAATATAAAATGTTAATATATTTTTTTAATATTTTTATTATTAAATTAATCTTTAGTTATTAAATTTATATCTTTATATCACTGTTTTAATATTCAATAAAAATGAACTTGGTTATGTTTTAAATTTTCGAATGTAACCAAGTAGATTTATCTATTTTCTTTCGATTGAGGGCAGTAATATATTTCTTACCACCATTTTAAACATTAGGTAAAGTCTAATATGCAAGTATAAATTTGTTAAATAAAAAATGAGACTCGTAAACTTTTATAATATTTTTATATAGAAACAAAATTGTAGACAAGATACTTTCTAATACTTTTTAATAAGCTATTTTAACTATTAGTAAAAATTTACTAAAAATATAAAATTATTAATAAATATCATTGAATTAAAAAAGATTTATAATTTTTATTAAGTTAGAGAATAGTTATATTTTGATCTTTTATCTTGTTTTAAAGTTTTTCTTTCTAAAAAAAGTTTGTTTTTTCTTTTAAATTTGGGCTAATTTGCTTCTTCCAAAATGTTGATTTTGGAACATTTTTTGTTCATTCAAAACGTAAAACTTGTTCCATTAAATTCACCTATATAAAAATTATGGAACTCGACTTATCTTCAATCAGAAAAGGACAATTCTAACAAAAAAAAAAAAAAAAAGACAATAAATATATGCAAAATGAATTTCACAAGCAATTGAAAGAAAACCTAATACTATTTATTTTTTCAACTTTTCGATAATAATCCTAATTTGAAGAATTGTTATCATGAGATCCAATTCACCCCTTTTGAATCTCAACATTGTTTATTAGACTCACTTTTAAGAATATTTTTTCATTATGTTTATACTACTTTTATATATATATATATATATATATATATATATATATATATATATATATATATATATATATATATATATATCTTCAAACATCTAAAAGTGAATATAATGATATAATATTTCTTTTTTAAATCTGTCAAAAAATTTCAAAACTGTGATAAAATTGGAAACATCATTATTTTAAAATAACTAAATTGATTCAAATTTTAAAAAAATAAAGGATCAAAATAGTTTTTAAAAAAATAAAATAAAGATGAATCTTAAAAAAAAAAGTCCCAGTAAGAATATTACAGTTAACTGATAGACTAAGTACAGAAGTAGTAGTTTTCAACTAACAATAAATTGTCCAACTACCTAACAAAGTTAAACTTAAATGGTCAACCTCCACCCCAACTTCAACTACCGTTCTTCTCTGTTCCTTTCCACTCCCTCCCAAATCTTCAACAGCAACCATTGTTCTTCTCCTTCTATTAATACCTCTCAAGAAAACTCCTTCTCTTCCACACACACTTCATCCTCCACCACACTCAAACTACCACCTCCTTCCAATGGCTGACTCCAATACCTCTTCCACTCAAACTTCTTCACATTCTTCTGGTATGTATGCATCATTCTACACTCTATTCCTTCTTTTTATCCACCACTTTTTGAGATGTACTTACCATGCAAAAGAAATGAAACTTTTTTACTTCATTTTTATGATATTAAATGCATTTAATACTTTCTTTGATAGAATGATACTAGGAGGGTTGTTGGCTATGACTCTTGTTAAATCTGCAAACTTGAGGGGACACACCTTAATCTTTGCAGTTTTTATCCACTCCAGTGCTTCTTGTGGGTCACTCTTTTAGTCTTTTTCTCATGGAACACAAACTACTTTTGGAAGCTAATTTCACAATCTTCTTTGATTGCTAACTTGCCTTTGCTATAAGTTTTCTTTTCTAAGTTGCATGTGAGAGTTAACATTGGCTACTGTACACTTCTGAAGTTGAAAATTGGAAAACAAGATAGCTTTTGCTAGAAAAGGTACTTAAACACACTCTAGAGTTTATGGCAAACACCAGTTATTAATTGACATGCATATGGTTGTGGAAAAGTGGAAACTACTACAATCATCATATATGAAAATATTAAAAAAAAATAGTGTTTACACGTATCAAATAGAAATAATCTGAGTCTCTTAGAATTGACACAGTAACTAAAAATTTGGTGGGTACTACTTTTCTGCATGGTTTTTTAGTGAAAGATGACAGAATCTATTTAGATTCAGGGAAGCGTGGATCTTCCAAGGTTGAATTTTCTGAAGACGAGGAAACTCTTATCATCAGGATGTATAAACTGGTTGGGAAAAGGTGAGAAAATTTTCTTGTTAACATGCTTTGCTTCTTACCCTTTTTAAACAGAGTGCAGATGGAGGTTGTAAAACAATGTGTTCCTTTTTAGGTGGTCTTTAATTGCTGGAAGAATTCCTGGAAGAACAGCAGAGGAAATCGAGAAGTATTGGACTTCGAGACTCTCGAGTTCTAGTAAATGAAGTGCCAGAGTACTACTTATTGGTTTTCAGTGTAGGATGAGCAACAAGATTTTGGGTGCAACATTAGTGTTAAGTTGTGGGAGTGATTTTGTGGGACAAACTGAATTAAAGTTGGTCTTATTTATTTATAGGTATTTGTATTTGTATTGGCTATAAAAGAAAGGAAGAACAACTATAAAAGCTGGTTTGTGTAATAGTTGTCCATTTTGAAATGTTACTTGGTGGTTGGTCTTATCTGAATCGCATGAGTGGTGTTCACTTTCTTCGTTTCTCTTTCTTATTCATTTACCATTTTGGCTTTCTATCAGCTGCATCTCTGTATTAATTGGACACAAAATGCATAGTGATTCAGCTGTGTCATTCTTGATCTATCTAAGTCTAACTCTAACTAATGAGGCCCATTTGTTTTTTGAAGCGATAGATGAAGATTGAATGGTCCTTTTCAATTCATATCTACAAAAGATTAAGATATGTACAAAATGGGTGGTGCGGTAGGTCCCATATCGTTAGATATCGAGCTGAATGGAACACACCTAAAAGATAAGGTGTTAATAATTTCACCTAAAAGTTTCCTTATAAATCTAAACAAGTTAAAATTTATTAAAAAATATAAAATTAGAAAAATTATAAATATATAAATTGATGTTATCTTTGACCCAACCAGTAGTAATGTATTAAAATAGCTTAGATGGTGAGAGGATTCAATTGAATAATAAAGTGTTACTACAAACAACAAAATTTAAAATTAACTATCACTTTCTCTCTCTTTCTTTATCAATTTCTGTCACAAACAGAAGGGCGATCTGGGTGGATGAGGTGAGAACTTGGGAGTTGAATCAAGCATCTGCAACCTAATTTCTAACCAAACATGAAAATTCATGTTTTTCAAGGTTTTCGTATCGCTTTCTAACCTTTCCAACTAACCTTTTTTTTCTTTTTTTCTATATTTAGTGTTCCTGTATTTAATGTTTGTCTTGCCATGGATTCTGCAATTTTCACTTTACCTCTGTTTTACTAACCCTGAAATCGAACTAGATCTAATTCATATGCTGTTGAGTTGCTCAGGAAATTCGGATCTCACCAATTACTCTATCGGTTTATATTGGCTTTTGGAAAATTTTCATGAGAGTTAACTTCAACATAGCTCCTTTTATCCATGAGAGAGAGAGGCAGAGAGTTGTTAAAACTGGAAAGGTCGATAGAAAACCCTAAACCGTGGAATATGGGCTAGCTTTTGCAAATTTGGTGTTGGATAATTTTCACTTTGCCGAAATGGGTTTTGTTAGATGTCGATTGGTAAGTACAGAAGGTTTGTTTGTGAAACTTAGTATGAAATTGTCAACCCTGTACAAAGTTTTTTTGTTAGTTTAATAGATGAGTTTTATATTATCAACTGATTCGAAATTATTATTGGTTATAACTTTTGAGTTATTATTATGAAAATTTAAAAACTTATTATACATGACTTTTTGAATTTATCTATGCATAACTTAAAAGTTCAATGTTTGTTTTGTCAAAATCACCTTTCTCTTTTGCAAACTGGAATATCTCGGCCGTGCCACATAAATCCTAACATGTTAGATGTCTGAGTTTTTCCATGCTAGGTATTTTCTGCTTCTTCAGATGACGAACATTGAGTTTCTATTGCCCCCTAGTTTTTTTTTTTATTAATTTATAGATGGATCTTTATGATTTCAATGAGTGAATTCAAATATTGGATATTGGCTGGTTGATGTTTGACATATGGTTGTTTGTTGTTGCGTGCTATCTTCCCGTCCCTTAACAATCAATATGAGTATCTGCTTAACATGGCTTTATGGTATTGATTGTTAGATGATACTCATACTGCTGTCATTAAATAGCGTTATTTATGTCGCTTCATGTGCTGGACGCCTACTAAATCATGTTAGCAAATAAACTGTATAGTGTATGTATACTGTGGAAAATCCAACTTAGAAAGTCATGATGACCCAAGATAATATGAAGTAAAAAAAATTAGGATTTCCTTTATCTTGAAATCCAGATTGATTTGAGTGATAAAAGTTGTTCAAATGCCTATCCAGAACATGATTTTCTGCTTCCGTATCTCACCATATTACCAAGGAAAGATATGAAGTTCTGAAAACTTGAATATATATATGCTCCTAGACAACATGCCTAGTTGAAAACAAATGTAGTTCTTTCTTTTGCTAAGAAATTTTAATTGATGGGTGAAACTTAATAAGATAAAAATGCAAGTGAAATATGTTGCCATATAGCTGGAGGCAACATTTGGGTAAGAATAGACAGTTGAGTTTGGGACCATTTGGTGAGTGGCGGTTAATAGCATCTTGGAGTTTTCAATTTTCCCGTATATGCTTTTAGTGTATTCTTTAGCTATATCAAAATATCAAAGTCAAGGGTAGTCCAGAACTCCATTGCCTATCTAGTGTCTATCCGAATGGATGCTGATGTTCTTTCTCTAACCCTATGGGCTACAAACATGACATAGCTACATGGCCTTTTTAATAACTGTGAGGATGATTTAGATAACTCTGATTGTTGAAATTCTCTACCTCTTATTCTTTGTGATCTGAGAATTTTCTTGGCAATTATTTTTCTTGAGGTCTAGATGCTCTCTGCTGACAAAAGCTCTCATTATATTAGTTAAAATAGTGCCGAATATTTTGGGGGTAATGATGAGCTCTGGATGGATAAGTATATATAAGGAAATTAACTAACAGTTAGAAGAAGGCAGGTTCAATTTCAAGACATTGAACAATTCTCGGCTTTAGAAGTCATAATAAGAACATATACTTACCTTCTAGTTTTGGTTAATCTTCTACTTTTAAAGTGTATCATGAACTTTATCTACTTGAATTTAAGGGTGTGCACACCCTTATTTTGTTTACTTTAGAGACAAACTTTAGAGGGGATTCTGCTGTAACGAAGCTACAGCGATTCTAAAGATGGAAAATCTTTCTTTATCTTTCTATGATAGAAACATGGAGTCCATGGATGAAGTTCTTTAGTTAGTCTTAGTAACTATAAAAAAGAAACAGCCAGTATGAAAGTATGGGTTTCCTGGCTTTACTTGTCTCTAAGCTAGCTTATGTTGCCCATGAGACTATTTTGTCTCTGGCATCAATTATACCTCAATTGACAATTAGATTGTGTATACTATGACTTGCTAATATCAACATGGAAGAGGTGACAAGTTAGGAGCCATGATGGTATAACAGCTTCCCCCTCTAACCTAAAGAAGCTCCACCACTAAGCCAGTGTTTCTAAACAGTAATTGCGACCACAAGATTAATTATTCTCAACCATTGCTGTTTATGCAATCAATGGCTGATTTAACAGAATTCAACTTTTCAAGCTTACCTCATATGTTTGCATGCTCAAATTTTGAATGCATTACCTCAAATGCTAATTCTCCTGAAAGCAAATCAATCATTTGTTTACTCGTGAAGAAGAATAGTACTAGTCATTTACACCTATCACACATCTCCTCAAATACTTATAATACAGCAACTAACGTACCTATTTAACCAATAATTACACAACCAGCTAACTTTAGCATTGGTAGTTAAATATGGGTAGATTTAACAAGTTTGATAGCTGGCTAATCAGAGTGATGTATTGGGAAATGTTTGAGTAGTTTTATTTACGAAAAAGTAATGGATAAAAGCTCTTGTTAATCATTCAGAGTTAAAAAAAAAATAGTGGACAACCTATTATGCATTAGCCGTGCAAGCGTACACTAAAAGTTAGTTTGACAATGTAGAAGTACTACAGTTGAAGTAACAATTGAAGGTTTTCATGCACTTAAAAGAAAATTAAATGTGAAACAACTATATTTCTGTTCTCCTTTTTATCTAAGCAATAAAATAACTTTCCTCTCTTCTGGTTACTTCTTCCATGGTTTCAAAACAGCGAGTACGATGATGAGGGCGATGGCCAGGAGCAATATAATGGAAATCATCATGCATTTTCTTGACTTCTTTTGCAGACTTTTTGCAGTTTGGAGAGCGTCGTTACCCAGTCTCACATGATCAGTTGCGTTTGTCACCTGTCCATTACAAAATGGCATTTTAAAAAGACATGATTAGATGTCCGAAATAGTGTCTTTAGTAGTCCAATTCTTTTGCAATTGAAGCAATAATTACATTTTTTTTCCAAGCAATAAACATAAAAATGCTACTAGTGCAAACTATTTCCTCCAGTAAAAATGGTTAACATGATTATATCTAGGTTTGATAGGTCAGAATCGGTTGTATCTTTTCTGGGAGTAGTTTTATTGAATTTGCTTCAATAAATCTGTTAAAAATTATTTAAATCAGTGTTAGTAACAGTGGCGCTCTATGCATAACTGGTATATAGTAATGGGAGGAATAATTCTCTGCACAAGTAAAAGAGAGTTGGTAAGTATTCAAGACTCAAGAGAAGAGGATGGTACTCGCCTTTAATGTACACAATAGTCATAACTCTTTTGACCAATGGAATAAACTTTAGATTTTTTTACCGTTTAAAGCATTCATACTTTAACATATAATATGATGTAGCCAGTATCATACAACTAACTTTTTTCGTACATCAATTTTAGTGCTTTGTTGCTCTTTTGATTTTTACTAAATATTTTTAGGATGCTCATATGTAAAGAAGATAGGAATCGAAAAAAGAGGCACGTTTGTACTATTAAATACAAATATTTAAAATTTCATGGTTATAAGATGAAACAGTGGAAGACAATAGTATAAGCGCAAAAGTATAAGACAAGTATAATCAATTACAAGATTATGTCTAGGTTTTGTACATCCATGGTAGAAATTTGAGGCAACAATGTAATGTATTGGATGTTTTAGCAGAGATTAAAAAACACCAAGAGTGAAGAATTGTATAATTCAAGGTTTTTATTTCTTAGTATATTATGATTTTCAATCTTCTCATGCTAACATGACACAATCTGAATATCTAAAACTCTAAAATGAAAAATAGCCCAAATATAAAGTGATAAAAAAAAGTGTTGTTTGAATAAAAAATAAGCCAAAAAGTTAGGTTTTTTTTTTTCTTATTTGGATAGGTAGAATTAAAAGAAGGAAAATAAAACTCATTGTAGGGTGCTTAGGTACTGTTTTCCAATTATATTTGAAGTCTTGTTTTTGTATATTAACAAGGTAAAACTATAAATATGGTTGAACAATAATGCCTACAGTATCATGTAAGTTTTGTCCTAAAAAGAATGAAAAGAAACAAGTATAAAGTGTAAGAGTTTTTATAATAATAAATATTTGATGAAAAATTAAAATTTTTATTATGATATTTTTTCACAATTGAAAGCAATTTAAAATTTATATTATAGAAAGTATAATTCAAACATCATAAAAGGAATTCTTTTTATCCCTAATCCTATGTGAATCCCACAAACTTCAAGCAAGATACTGGAGTGTTTCTTTTATTTTCACTCTTATTACTATTTTTACCATATTTATTTTTCATTTCTCTTCACCTAAATACTTAGCCCTTTTTTTTACATATTTCCACTCACCTTTTTTTTTTTTCATCAACTCTATTTCTCTAATCCGCACCAAACGTAATCTGCTCGTAAAACTAAAAGGCATAAAACAGGATATGTTGGGAAAATACCCTATTTCACTTTCACCCTCAACTTTTTGGTATACCTCGTACTTATATATCTTATTCAAAGGCATAAGAAGGGAAAAATTAGTAAAATAATCGTGTTATTGTCACTGTCGCAAATTATTAACTTGGTAATTGAAAATAACTCAGTAGATGATCAAGCAAGAGTCCAAGAGCTAAACTTTACAGATGCATTTTCTTTTGAAATTCAAATAAAATTTATATTTTGACATGTGCATTGCAATAGGTCGAATCCAATATATAGCTTTCATTATTATAGTAATTATTTAACATAAAAGATTAACATATTATTTAATTAAAGTAAATCAAATCAATAAAAATTACTAAATTTGTTTACAGGAAAATACTAAATATATCTAAATATAATGATTGTTAATAAATAAAAATAATTCAAGTTCAATAATGACTACGTTTTAATTACTTTCGAGGCACAATCAATGTGGTCAAGATCATGAAATAAATTAAAACTAAGTTAGGTAAGAAATTAAATAAAAATAAAAGTTAAAATAGTGATAAATCAATTAAAATTAGGATACAAATGAAAAAGGACAAAGATGATTTATTTTTAGGAAATTATTATATTAAAAAAAAAACAGTTTGATACGAGAGACAAATTATATCAAATAAAAAAATGAAGGAATCAAGGAAATATGAAGAAATCATGAAGAGGTGAAGAAATTTAAATAAGGATAAAATACGAAGAAAAATCCTAGGAGATTTTTTTTCTAAGAACAACACAAATATTTGTTCAGAGTAAGAATGTAATTCATAATTACTTGAGAAAATAAAATTTAAATCAAAATTGAATGTGAAAAAGTTAACAAAGTAGCTAGATAACTTTCTAATTTATAGATATAGAGGATAATGTATATTGATATGCTCATAAGTGCCTATAATATAATAATAGTAATAAAAATAATGGTTATAAAATTATTATTATTATAATATGAAGAAAAAGAAGATGATAAAATACATGACATCCTACAAAGAATTGAGGTAAGATATAAGATGTTGAAGGTTAACAAGTGGAAAGTGAAACTTGTGAAAGAACAAAAAGAAGTTGGTGAATTGAAGAAGATAAGATATCAGTAAGTGTGAGGATTTATTTTTGAAATACCTATAGAAGCTATACTCACATTATGTGTAGCATAAGCAGAAATATTTCCACAGGGATTTACCAATTTATGTGCACCTTCCCTCACTCCTAGCCACCGAAAATGGAACTCTGCATTACTCTCACGGTTATACAAAGGTTATTGCGTACGCTAATAAAATTGTTAGGACAACCTTGTATTTTGGTAAACTATCGAGGAGCATACTATCTTAAACCAGCTGACAAAAATGAGAACTAGGAAGTAATAATGAATGTTCTCTAAGAATGTGCTTTCTTTCCAAGAAGAATATCAATGCAAGATTGCAACTAGACAATGACACAAAAAACAGCTTTATAGAATAATACAAGGAAACAAAAGATCCTGATAAACCTTTGAGGGGCTACAAAGAATATGAATTATATTGTGAGACACCACAATGAATGTACTACTCAGAAATCAGTCACACCACACAACACAACACAACACAAGCATCTCAATCATACAAAATAAGGAGGCTTGAAAATCCTGCTCTAAGATGTCCTTTTGACACACATGCATATGTTATGGACAAAAGGTACAGGGCCACACACTCAAGTGCCCTAGCTACTCTTCCAAGGTTTGAGAACACCCACAACTATGATAGCTACTATTATCAACAGTATAATGATGGCAATGCACATCCATTTTCGTGAGTTCTTCTGGAGTTTCTTAGCATTTTGAAGTGCAGTTGTCCCTCTCTGGACATGATCGACTGCGTTGTTGACCTGAACAAGCCTCTCATTAACGCAAAACCAAACTAAATATGCCCTGTATTCCACATACACATGCAT
Source organism: Phaseolus lunatus (assembly GCA_013389735.1). Lineage (NCBI taxonomy): Eukaryota > Viridiplantae > Streptophyta > Magnoliopsida > Fabales > Fabaceae > Phaseolus > Phaseolus lunatus. The sequence continues at coordinate 31,235,130 of CM023861.1, forward strand.
ACAAACACAAGATCAAGGGTGTGAGAGGTCCAGAGTGAACAAACCTGACTTTCAATGTTATCTAAAATTTCTCCTTGAGCATCAACTAAGACTGCCATGTCAAGGTAAATCTGAGAAATAGTGAAATAGAATTAGACATGGCATCGTTACCACTAGATTAAGTATTTAAGAAGACCTTCGTGTAGGCAAACCTGGTGTAAATCAAGAAGTTTTTTCTCAATCTCTTTCACAGCATCATGTCTCTCCTGAATTTCTTCTACTGTGTTTACTACCTGCAAAATCAAGGTTTTCTAAGTTCTAATTCTCCACACTAGTGATGCGAAATCATAACTACAATAATTTCAGATGTGTTTCCAAAATAAAACAATTGAAATGTTTGACTACTCCTCCCCAACCCACTGAAAAAAAAGTTATCATCTTTGGCCATGATGATATAAAAATGTGAAAACTCACTTTACTATATAAAGTTAATTTAAATAGAAAGATTTTAAATAAAACAAAATTGTTCCAAGAAAAGAGGAAGACAGAAAACATAACATAATATGTTGAATTTTTCAAAGGGAATCGATAAATTCCAGTAAAAAATAACAAACCAAGTACCTGTCCTCGGCCTGCTTCTAGAATTGCTCTCTGGAAGATTTGCTCACTGTTTCCAGTTTCTATCAGGTGATCAATTGTCTAGCACAGTCAATGATGGCCTATTACAACAAAATTTATATGCAGAGAATATCTCATCTCAAATCACAAACTCATGAGTTAAGCTCACCTCATCATCTGGCCTAGTCCCAGTAACTGTAAATCAAATCAAGTAATCACAAAGTGAACATGATTAAACACATTCTAATATATAAGTTTACAATAATAAAACAAAAGGCAATGGTACTGCCATAGTGTACCACAGGGATGAAATGTTCAAACCTGTTATAACTCTTCTCTCCACAACCTCACGATATTCATCTTGTATTCTTTGTCTAAGAGTCTAAAACATAAAACATTGATGAGAAGAGAGACATGAAGTTTGAAAAACAGCTTCTGGTGTTAGGTGTTAAAAACTAAACATACCTGGAACTCTGTCATGAGATCCTTGAATTTTTTAGTCAAGGCACTGTGGTTTCAAGGAAAAGTAAATAATTCAGTTTAGTGGGTCCTATTATCAAGTACAAGAATAAAGATATGTACAACCAACTTACTTTGTCATATTCATTCTTGCTCTGTCAATACCTGTTCCCTTCTCACAGCCAGGCTTTTGTCTATTGGATAGGTTCTGCACAAAACAATTCCTGATCAAATAATTTTCATACTTGTCTGAAATTTTACAATAAATTGACCTCTAATAAAAACAATACTCAGCCAATAGCTCAATACATCTCTGTTTATAGCCTCTATCTTTGCTTTGACACCATGAGCAATCTTTCCAACTTCATCAATATCTTTCTCCATCCTCTTCTTGATACCTGAAAGTAATGTTATAGGTTTATTAGTCTTATAAACAATGTTATATCAAAAACGTAAAATTTGAAGCATAAATATTCATGTAACTTGCCATTGCTGTTAGAAAGACAAACCCAAGTTAATACAATTTCAGCTCCAATACCAGAAAATCTTACAACGAAATTCAAAATGGATGGTTCAACTAAAGTATAACATTGCATCCTAACAGACGGTACATGCTTTAGTAACAGATTTTATTCCTTGTTCTAAAGAGTATCAAATTTTACTCACATTTAATGTTAGTAACAAATGCAGTATATTAAAAAAATCGTCATGTGTCTGGCTATAAGTCCCTGACACACCCAAGTTGATACATTGTCAGCACCTATACCAGAAAATCGACAACTGATCTAACCAAAACATAACATTGCACTTGATGTATCCAAAAACATAACATTGCACTTGATATAACCAAAAAAATAACATTGCATCTGTAACACACCTTTCATGGCAGATGCTTTTGTAACAGCTTTCGATTCCTCATTAGCTTCCTGGAACAAGTACTCTTAGCTTATAAATGAGAACTTGCTGCTGGAAAGTAACAAACGATGAAGATAATGGATACCTTTAACTTTTGAAGTAGAACAGCCAGCTTATCGATCTGTTTATCAGCTTCATGGATCTAAGATCGAAACAAAGAATATCAGTACATGTAGGATATCAACTGCATTATTGAACAAACTACAAGAAGAAAAAGTTGACTATGGAAACAGCAAAATCGTGTACCTGCTTATTAAAAGCTTCCATTCCCATATCAGAGTTGCTTCTCGGAACCTGTCCCATTTCAATGTCACTTTCTCTAGAAGGATGGCCATTACTAGCCTCACCAACAAATGAATCCTGCAAGAACGAATGTCAAATATTAATGACAAGAATAAAAAGAAAAACAAAACTATCCTTAGACTTTGATCTTATAAAACAACAACATTGTACTAAACATAATTCATGTCCAATTAATTAACAGTTACAAAACAAAAGAAAAACAGCAAAATCACTATCAGAATAAATCCAAAAACCAAAAATTATGCCACAAACAAAATAACCACCTGAAATCTAATTGGGGATTAAGTATGATCTGAGTTAAAGCAACACACCGCCTTTAGGAAATTTTCCACTACCCATATAGCGATTCAGCGACGAACTGAATTTTACGGCTTAGAATATCAGAACACGATGATTCCTATTCGTATCCAACTAGAATCCAAGGCGAAAATTTGGGCACCTCTAAATGTCTTTTTTTAAAGAAGATAAAATAAAACAAAACAGAGTATGAATCTGACACTGAGATGGCAGAAAATTAGAACAGAAAAAACAATAAGTTTAGCAACAGAACTACAAGACCCAGTGATCAAAATCGAATTTTGGAATCGAAAAAGGGAATTACAGACATCAACTTACAGTGAGAAGGTCATTCATCGTGAATTATCAAAACAAACTGAGAGAGAAGAAAGAGATGTCCAAAGTAGACAGTGAAACGGCAATAATTGTGTCTTTGGCCGGCGAAACGACAGCGAAGCAAGGCAGGGCAACCCACGAACTCTCTCACAATGTTTCTTGTTTTTGTTCTTTGTCTTCTTTTATGTTTCAAACAATGTCTTTAAAAATAATAAATGCCTCCATTTCCTTCAGATTGTCTGTTATTTACTTTTTTATTTATTATCAAATTATTAAATTATAAAATTGATCCAATAAGGCACTTTTGTTTTTACAATTTTAGCCTTTTTTGGAATATAATTAAAATTTACTAATGATATAATTCTCTTTCAAACAAGTATTTCAATTTCAAATTTGTAAATAGAAAGTTATTTTTCCTTCCACAAATTTCAGTTATTAATAAATTTAATTCTAAAATATTCCGTATCAAACCAAGTTAATTGACATAAGAACTTTGTCAATGAATATGTAAATATCTCTTTAAATATCTTTTGAGTATCGAGACTTATCTAAACACTCAATTTACTCAAACTTTTAACTACAAAAGTAAATATGCTTTTTACAATATCATTTAATTATATATTGTTTTTGAAATTTATTGACTTTATAATAATTATTCTAAAAGTATACCTAAAATAATTTCTACCTAATAAAAAATATAAAAAAACTATTAATACCTCGCTAAACTCGTTTTTTGTTAGCATTAATTAAATTTGTACATAGTTAACCATTTTATACTGGAAATTAAAATAAATACTTTTGCATAAAATTAAAAATTAACAAGTATTCGTAAATTGTAGATATTAAAAATATCCCGTCCTTGTAATTTTGAAGAACAATGAGAGTATTGATTCAAGTCATTTTTATGCAAAATGCTTTTTTGCTTTTGTTCATTGATAAGGTATTTTGAAGAAAAATGAACTTGGGCAATTGATCTTATTTAAAGAAGAATATATATATATATATATATATATATATATATATATATATATATATATATATATATATATATATATATATATATATATATATATATACACTTTAAGTTAAAGGAAAGAGGTATTCCAAAGTGTTGGAGGAAGAAACAGAGGGACCAATAGATATGTGAAATTGACTTATTGAGTATGGCATGGCTTTTGGAGAACCTGAAACCTCTGCAATGAATGTGGAATGAACATCACTTTTTCTATTTGTTCAGACTGTATCCAGCTAGAATCAACAAAATGCTTAAAACAAAAAAATGAACTTGCCTCCATTGTTTGCTTCAGATTCCATGCTTTCTTTCTCATCTTTTGGAAAATTAGCACTCAATGATTTCTATCACAAATATCATATAGTTTTGACTTTTGACTTGTGAGCACCTTTTTTCAAAGCTCTGGCACATGATTCTCTTATTAGAGAAATATATTTTTGTCAAGTGCATTCTTTTTTTTTCCTAAAGAAGATACAATTAAATATTTAATTATTCATCTCTAAACCAGGAGTTTGATAAATAATATGTATAATTAATTTTTTTCCTTACAATAAAAATTAATAGTTAATTTGGTCTAGTAGTTTTTTAAAAAATCAAATTGTCCAAAAGTTTATTAAAAAATATACAATTTGATCCTTGTGTTAAATGAAAGTTAACTAATAATAATGTGGCACGGCTTATGTCTGCACATAGTGTACTTCCCTCCCTCGTCTTCACTCTTAACCTAATTTCTTAAAACCATTTCCCCTAATTTTTTCCTCCATTCAAAGTCTCAACCCACTATTTTCCTATTGTAACAAATTATTGTTAACAACATAAAATTCATCCACTAGTTTTATACAATGTGAAAGAGAATCTCATCAAGAAGACAAAAAAACATTAATAATACGACAATTATCAAAACTGCATAGAACTAAATGTCCAATATTCATTCTAATATGTTGGAACTTTTATGTCCAAAATATATCAACAGATTAAGAGGAGAGGTGGAGGCTCAAGAAGGCAAGGATTCTCAAATGAGAAACATTATCACTCATGTAATTTCTAAACGGAAAATCCAACTTATCCAATATCATGCTATCCAACGAGGGAGATTTCACTTCATCTTCAAATCAAGGTCCCTCCTCATACTCATCTCCCACCACGCGAAGCACAATGATGTTGAGGGGATGCAAAACGATGTTGTTAGCGGCTAGAGAAGGAAGTGGAAGAATAAATGAAAAATGAAAAATAAAAAAGAGGAGAAACAAAAGGAATGGTCGTGGTGGCTCTCGTGCTGATTCCGACAACAACGATGGTCGTGGTGATGAAGAGAAATTTGTGGTTATCGTCGGAAGAGGTCACGTAGTGACAATGATGGAAGTGGAGACTATGACGCGTCTCGTTGAGGTGGGATAAGGGTGTTTTTGCCAACGTAGAATTTTCAGAAGTTGGGTTCAGAGAAGAACGAGGAGTGTGTTGGAATACACATGGAGACTCATGTGTATAGTAGTATCACTTTACGTCTTACATCATCACCAGTTAACGTTATTAATGCGAATTTATTAAAAAAGACTAAATTATATATTTTTTAAAAAATTTTAAAACAAAATTTATTTTTTAAAAAATTAGTAGATTAAATTGACTATTGACTTAAAGTAGAAAAAAAATAATTATACCTTGATAATAATGTTTATTGATTAATTAATATTATTTTTTTATGTAAAATACTTATCAGATTTATGGATGATTAGTTTTTGTTAAAACGTCCTATTCATCCATCAATTTTAAAGATTTTATATTTTAATTACATTTTTCATTTACAAATTTTAAACTGGCAATATTTAGAAGATTTAAACTCAAATCTTCTATGATAAAAAATGAAATATACCAACAATTTTGATTTCTAATAATTTAATTCAGTGATAAAGAATATAGTTAATAATGAGCAAATTAAAACTCCAATTATGGTTCAAAACATATTATATATATATATATATATATAATATTTATACTATTTATATTGCTAATTTTAATTATTTCATATTGTCTTATTTTCGTATAAAATAAATAAATAAAAACACATGAAATAATTATAACTTAAAAATGAATTGAGCCAACAAATTGAATCTTACGGTTTATGCGTACGTGATAAAAGAAAGTTAAGTTTAATTTCAAGCTAAAAGAAAAAGTTTAGTTTAGTTTCAAGTTTAGTAATTTTTTATAGGAAATTTAACTTTATTAATTTCTAATAATAGAAATAAGTTTATTCGCATTAACTCCAATATATCTTACTCCTCTTCAAACAAGAAAAAAAATCTTTAATAGCTAAACAATCATTTAACAACCTGTTTTTAAGGCAATATAATAATTGAAAAATAAAATTTCATAATGGAAAAGAAAACAAAAAAGAGAAAAAGATGTTAAATGATTGTTAGAATTTGTTGAAGGTTTTCTTTAGCAAGTTGAGCAGTGATGTTGAAATTTTATATGGACTGCCGATATTATGAAGAAAGGTATAGCTACTGTTAATTGATCTATCATTTGTTCTCTCCTTGAGAATAGAGATTTGAAGATTATTAACCTTCACCATGAAAATAATGCATATATTCTTAAGCTTGCTTGAAACTTTGTTTATAGCAACAGGTCTTGGTCTCTGCTATTGAAAACCAGGGTTCTTAAATCAAAATACGAGTTTAAAATGGTTTATAGATCCTCATCTCTTTGGCCTGGAATTAAGCAGTTTTATTCTATTATACTTGATTATACTTCTTGGACTGTTGGTACAGGTTCTTTTATTAATTTCTGGAATGATAAATGGTGTTCTACAACTTCTTTAACACATATTACAGGGTCATCTGATGGTGTTAGCATTTCGGATATAGTCTCTCAGCTTTTGGACAGGTTGTGATTGGAATATTCCTTTGTCTTTACAGCAGATGCCTCATCTTTTTAGTCATATCATGGTTAGGACGAAGCAGGATATTCCTAATTGGAGTCTAGAGGAGTCTAGTCGGTTCACTCTTAAATTGGCCAAGGTTTTTTTCTTGGAACCAAGAGTTCCCTGTGGTTGGGGTAAACTTATTTGGTCTTCATATATCCCACCTTCCAAAACCCTTGTCCTTTGGAAAGTTTTTCATGGGCAGTTTTCTACAAATTGACATATTCAAAGTAAAGGTTCGCATATTTGTTCTATATGTACACTTTGTGAAAAGAAGGAGGAATCTATTCAACATTTATTTTTTGAATGCCTTAATGCTTTGTATATTTGGAGTTGCGTTCAACAAATTTTTCCTACTTCTCATTTCTCTAATAAAGATGATCTTCTTTCTTTTATTAAGAGTGATGGTAGTCATTTGGTTAAATTGTTAAGCTTGTTGTGATAACCTTTTCTATTTGGATGTTATGGCGTATGAGGAATTATGCTTGTTTTCAGGATAAGATTGAGGTTTCTAAGGCTATTTTAGTTATTAAATATTTAACTTATCTAGTGGGAAAGTCGTCTAAAACTTCAATGAAGAATGATATGATGAATTTCAGCGTGATTAAGTTTTTTGGTATTAATACTCGTACTGGTAAAGTTCTTCGTCCTCTTCCTGTTAGATGGGAGTTATGAGAGTTTCCTTCACCAGGCTAGGTTAAAATAAACAATGATGGGGTTGCTAGGGGATATCCAAGTCTTGCCACTTGTGGAAATATTTTCTGTGGGAGTATGAGGGAGTTTATTGGAGCTTTCTCTACGTTTCTTGACATTCAGACTGCTCTGGTTGCTGAATTTTATGAAGTTATATATGCTTTGGAGGAAGCTAAAAAGATGGGACTTACTAATGTCTGGCTGGAATGTGATTCTGTCTTGGTTTGTACTGCGTTTACTGCTAGGACAACGGTTCCTTAGATGTTTTGTAATCGATGGAATACTTGTCTTAATTACTGTGGAAAAATCAGGTTTAATGTTACTCATATTTTTCATTAAAGGAATGCGTGTGCTGATAAGTTGGCTAATTTAGGATTTATTCATAGAGAATCATTTCATTAGTATAATAGGCTTCCATCTAGTCTGTTCTTAGAATTCTTTATGAATAGATATAGTCTACCTATGTATCGTTTTTGTTAACATATAGATTTTGGTTTAGTTCCCCCATATTTTTGTATTTTCTTTATTTTTTATTCTTTTAATAATATTTTTTTTAATGTGATAGCAAATTATTGATGTTACTTGAGGTGTCAGCCTAACTGAGATGTCAAGTTGCATAATGATACCTAACATGAAAGCTTTTAAAAAAAACAAAAAAATAAAAATTTATTATAAATTATCAAAAATTTAAAATATAAAAACATAAACAAAAATTGAAATTAATTTAATTTATATTTTCTAGGAAAGAAAGAGAATAATTTTCCTACAATTTAAACTATTCGGTTTTGTATATTTTTATAATTATTTAAAATTTTATTTTTATATTTTAAAACCTTAACTTTTAATTTTCGTCATTTTATATCTATGTTTTAATGAATATGCTAATTTTATATAGAATAAGATATATGAATGTCATTTCATTAAAAATAAAAAAAAAATGAAAATCAATGTTTATTTTTAAAAAAATAAAGAATAACATTATCTAAGACTTTATTTTCCTGCTTTTATATAAATAACAACCATACCTATGAAAAAAAACACTCACATGAAACTCCCTATGCAAGCTGGAGGATTTTGTATTCAATTTGTCACGAAACCTCCGCTTACAGAAACTATTTTCTTTAGGAAGTTAATACAAAGGCAATTTCTTCCTGCACCATATCAATTTCTTCCTGCACCCAACCTGCCCTATGAAATGACAAAAATAACCTTAAATAAAAAAAATGTGTAAACAAAAATTGCTTCCGGAACCTATTATCTGGAATATTCCGGATTTGAATATCCAGAACACATTTGAATTCCAGAAATTATTACCCAGAATGCATTTTTAGTTTTGTGTTCCAGATTTCATTATCCGGAATGTATATTTTGTATTCTGGATTTTTATATCTGGAAAGGGTAATTTTGGAAATAAAAAAAATTGATATGGTGCAGGTTGGAATTGATATGGTGTAGGAAGAAATTGCCTAATACAAACCTAAATCTGGACCAAGAGTGATTGAGCCCAAAATCCATAAAAGGCTCAATATGGATGGGCCAAAACATGAGAGAAAGAGGCAAATTCTCCTTGGACCTCAATGGATTCTTCTGGACCTACATACATCCACATAAAATATCAATTTTGTTCTTATTTAAAACTCTCCTAACCTTACACTGCACCTTTTTATTATACAATTTGGTAAGTATGTATATTTAATATACATGGCAAATTGTACATTCCAATATTTATTTTCTAATAACATATTAGACTATACAATTTGGTATGTATTATTAAATTTGGGATATACATATCCAATTATACAGTTTTGTTATATTATTAGAAAGTGAATATTAAATTATATAATTTAGTATTATTATTATATCTAAGGTAGATATACCAAATTGTAAAATTTGATATTCATTTTCTTATAATATATCGGATTGTATAGTTCAGTTGATTATTTTTTATTTAAGAAAAAAAATGACAAAGTTAATAAAGTGGGAGAAAATGGATAAATTGGTAGGAATGACGATTGACATAGAGAAGGTAAATTTATATAATCAACTACACTGTATGAAAATGATGAGAAACACACAAGATGAGTGGGTTCGGAAAGGAAATCCATGAGGTTTATATTTAACTTACAAAAAAATAGGTGGGATTGTGAGAGCGATGAAATTAAATTTTTGAAAATATGTGAGATAATAGAATTTTCCTAAATGTGTTTTTTTCTATTGTGGAGATTGTTAAAAAATATATTACCAACAAGAGATAATCCATGAAAAACAAACGTGGAGTTGGTTAACAATGACATGAAAATTCCTTTTTCTTCATATGGAAATAAAAACATTGAATCATTTATTTGAATTTAATTTGAAAAATATGTTATAGTTTAATTCTCACGTACTACAAGAAAATTATTAAACAAAAATCAATTTAAAAAAAATTAATTATTATATTAACTAAATTAAATATTAAATTAAAAAATTATTAATATTTAAAATAATTTATATTATTAATAAAATTTATAAATTAATCTTTAAATTAATATTTAATTAGCTACCAATTATTTTACATATTGTGATTAGCTTTACCTCAACCCCTAATTCCTTAAAGGAGTAAGTTCATTTGGTAAATTTGGTAAGCTAGAGTCCTAAGTAATTTATCAAAATATAACTTGTTTGAAGCTCAGAACTAAAGGGATGAGCAATACATCATGATTTCTAATTACATGATTCATTAGACGTTTGACCCTTTTTTATGACAATTAATGCATTTTCTAATCATAATCAATGTCGTAGAAAAAAATAATCTTTCACTCTAAACATAAAACATGGAAATATAACACTAATGTTAATAGGAAAATAAGATAATATATATCAAGAGTAAATAAGAGTTTAATGTAGTTATTGTTGGGTTGGGCTCACTTCCTATTCATGAAATTTTCATCAATCTTTAAAGCAAAATGAAAAATTGTATAGAGAGAAAAGAGAGAATATAGGGAAAAAAAATAGTCACTAAATATAGGAATGGGGCTTATAAATAGATTACTCCCTATGTGGAGGCCCAGTCTAATTTTTAATCACCTTTAGGGTTTGTCTTGAACAGAGAGAGTGACAGCTGTCAGCAGAGACAGAGAGAGAAAAAGAGAGAGAAAAGAAAAAGATAGAAAAGTTTCACCCAGTAACTTCCGGCCGCCGCCAACACTTTGTTCACCGTTGGATCAGGCTGAAATTTTGTCATCAGGTTCGTACTTTGTGTGAATTCAATCTGACCGTTCGGATCTTGTAGAAGTGGTTTGAGCAGATAGAAATTCATCTCACATTACAGCAGCGTTTTCAGCATTTCTATTGAGAACGAATTTTTTCGGATTGCTGCTACTATTTCGTCCACCGTTGGATCGGGCTGAAATTTCGTCAGCAGGTTCATACCTCGTGGTGCTTCAATTGGATTGTTCAAAAGTCACCGGAACAGTGACATATAGGCTGCGTACGGTAGCTACAGTTTTGGAAATTTTTCAGGTTTCTTGTTCTTTGTTTCATTTCTGTTGTATTGCTATTTGGCTGGTTATTGAGCACAATTTGTGCTATTTTGAAACTCTCTTGTAACCATAACATTGGTCATAGTGGAGTTTGATTGGCTGGCTTGTGCCCGTGGTTTTTACTTCTCACATTGAGAAGGTTTTCCACGTTAAAATTTTTCTATCTTCCTGAAGTGTGTTTTTATTGCTGCCATTATTTGTTATTGTTCCTCACAGATTCTTGCTAGTTGGGGAAATTATTATCCATTGCTTATTGCTCTTGTTGAGATATTATTTTTATTGTGTTGAATTTCTCATCAGAGTGGTATCAGAGCTCCTTGGTTGGAGCTATTTGACTACTTGAATGATGAAGGCAAATACAAATAAGATGGTCTGTTTGAACGACACTAACTATCACTTATGGAAGGGAAAAATGAAGGATCTGTTATTTGTGAAGAAATTGCATCTTCCTGTGTTTGTTATTGAAAAGCCAGAAGACAAGACTGGTGAAGAATGGAAGTTTGAGCATCAGCAGGTTTGTGGTTTTATTCGTTAGTTTGTTGAAGACAATGTTTATAATCACACTGATAATGAGGAAGATGCAAAATCATTATGGAAGAAGATTAAGACTTTGAATGCTTCTAGTACAGGAAACAATAAATTATACTTGTTGAATTCCTTGATGAATTTGAAGTACAAAGAGGGGATTTTTAATTTCAGATCACTTAAATAATTTTCAGGGGCTCCGAGATCAATTGTCACAAATGGGCATCAAATTTGATGATAAAGTGTTGGGATAATGGCTACTGAATACTCTACCAGATTCTTGGGAAACATTTCGGGTTTCAATTACAAACTCATCTCCTGATGGTGTTGTCTCCTTGAAAAATGTCGAGAGTAGTGTACTTAATGAGGAGATGAGAAGGAATGCTCATGGTACTTCATCTCATTCCGAGGTACTTGTCACTGAAAATAGGGGGAGAAGTCAGAAAAAGGAACCGAAAGGGAGTAGACAGAACAACAAAAGTAAGTCCAAGTCTAGATACAAAAATGTGGAGTGTCATTATTGCCACAAAACATGGCACATTCAGAGAAACTGTTTTCTTTGGAAAAAGGAGAACAAAGATAAGAAAGGAAAGCAGAAGGAGAAACATCATGACAATGATGATCGTGTTACTGTTGCTATTTGTGATGATGATCTTATTATTCTCCGTGACCATGATTCAATTAATCTTGTATCAGATGAGAGCATGTGAATAATTGACAGTGGTGCTACATTGCATGTTACACCAAGGAAGAAGTTCTTCACATCTTACACTTCTGGTGATTTTGGAGTGTTGAAGATGGGTAATGATGGTGTGTCTAAGGTAGTTGGTATTGGTGATGTTTGCTTGCAAACCAATATGGGAATGCAGTTGTTTCTTAGAGGAGTCAAACATGCTCCAGATATCCGCTTTAATTTGATCTCTGTGCAGATGCTTGATGATAGTGGTTATGAAAATCATTTTGGTTCAGGAAAGTGGAAACTCTCCAGAGGTAATCTAATTGTGGCCAAAGGGGAGAGAATTAGTAAACTGTATTGGACAAAAGCATTGGTTGCTAAAGACAGTGTGAACGCCATGGATATGGATGATTCTTTGTGGCACCGAAGACTTAGTCATATCAGTGAGAAGGGGCTAAATTGTTTAGCTAAAAAGGATGTGCTTCCGGGATTGAAGAGTGCAGAGTTGGAGAAATGTTCTCATTGCATGGCTGGTAAGCAGACCAGAGTATCCTTTAAGAAGCATTCTCCCTCAAAGAATTTAGAGTTGCTTGAATTGGTGCATTCTGATGTTTGTGGCCCATTGAAGAAAAAGTGATTTACTGGTGCACTTTATTTTTCTACCTTTATTGATGATTGTTCCAGGAAGCTTTGGATTTATGTTTTGAAGAAAAAGGACCAGGTTCTAGAAAAATTCAAAGAATTTCATGTTTTGGTTGAGATATAGTTAAGCAAGAAGTTGAAATGCATTCGTACTAACAATGGTGGTGAGTATTGTGGACCGTTCGATGTTTATTGCAAGCAACACGGTATCAGACATGAAAAGACTCATCCTAAAACTCCTCAGCTAAATGGTTTAGCAGAAAGAATGAACAGGACATTGATAGAAAGAGGAGGTGTATGCTTTCTGAAGCAAAGTTACCTAAGCATTTTTGGGTGAGGCATTGTACACTACGGTGCATGTTATTAATTTGAGTCCTGCAGTTACTTTGAATGGTGAGGTGCCAGACAAGATTTGGTTTGGCAAGAATGTCAAGTATGATCATTTACGAGTCTTCGGTTGTAAAGCATATGTGCATGTTCCAAAGGATGAGAGATCCAAGTTGGATGCGAAGACAAGGCAGTGCATCTTTATTGGTTATGGTCAGGATGAATTTGGCTACAAGTTCTTTGATCTTGTTGAGAGGAAGTCAATTAGAAGCCGTGATGTGAAGTTCATGGAAGATCAAACCATTGAAGATATTGACAAGATAGAGAAGACGACATCTAAGATAGATAATAGATTGTCTAATGTTGATCTAGTTCGAATGCCTCTACGTGATTTGGATACTATTGAGAATAATGTTCAGAATGATGAGCAACAGGATGATGATGATCAACAACTTGGAGATGATTTTGATGTTCCTATTGATGACGTTGACGAGGAACATGGGATGCCACAAGATGAAGATCTTGGTGATGCTTCTGAACCACCTCAAGTTCAAATTCGAAGGTCTAATTGGTAGAGGGAACCATCTACCAGGTATCTTTCTGATGAATATGTTACCTTGACAGATGAAGGAGAACATGAGTGCTATCTTGAGGCTATAGAGAGTGAAGAAAAGAAAAAGTGGTTGGATGCAATGCAAAATGAAATGAAGTCTTTGTATGATAATCACACTTTTGACTTGGTGAAATTGCCAAAAGGCAAGAAGGCTTTAGAAGATAGGTGGATTTACAGGGTAAAGCAAGAAAGCAATTCTACATCTCCAAGATATAAAGCCAGATTGGTGGTGAAAGTTTTTAGACAGAGAAAAGGCATTGATTTCAATGAGATTTTTTCTCCTGTGATGAAAATGTCATACATTAGAATTGTGCTGAGTTTGGTTGCTACTCTTGATTTAGAGGTAGAGCAAATGGATGTTAAAACTGCTTTCCTTCATGGTGATTTGGAGGAAGAGATTTACATGAAGCAACTTGATGGTTTTCTTATTGAAGGCAAGGAAGATCATGTGTGTAGGCTGAGAAAAAGTCTATATGGCTTGAAGCAGACTCCGTGTCAATGGTACAAGAAGTTTGAGTCTGTTATGTGTGAGCATGGCTACAAGAAGACTACTTCTGATCATTGTGTCTTTGTTAAAAGGTTTGCTAATAATGATTTCATTATCCTGTTGTTGTATGTTGACGACATGCTTATTGTTGGGAAAGATATTTCCATGATCAATAGGTTGAAGAAGCAATTGAGTGAGTCATTTGCTATGAAAGACATGGGAGCTGCTAAGCAAATTCTTGGTATAAGAATCATGCGTGACAGGCAAGGGAAGAAGCTTTGGTTGTCACAGGAGCACTATGTTAAAAGAGTGCTATAGAGGTTCTAGATGGAAAATGCTAAGGCCGTAAGCATTCCTCTTGCTACTCATTTTAAATTGAGTGCAAAACAAAGTCCTTCTAATGAAACTGAAAAATCAGATATGCAACGGGTTCCTTATGCATCTGCTGTGGGTAGTTTGATGTATGCAATGGTGTGTACAAGACCTGATATTGCACATGCTGCTGGTACTGTTGATAGATTTTTGTCTAATCAAGGTAGAGAGCATTGGAATGCTGTGAAATGGATTTTAAGGTATCTTCGTGGTACTACTTGTTTGAAGCTTTGTTTTGGAGGTGATAAGCCTACCCTTGTGGGCTATACTGATTCTGATATGGGTGGAGACATAGATACTAAAAGGTCTACCTCAGGCTACATGATTAAATTTGCAGGAGGAGTTGTGGCTTGGTAATCTAGACTGCAGAAGTGTGTTGCGTTGTCCACTACTGAGGCAGAGTTCATTGTCATTACAGAAGCATGCAAGGAGTTGCTTTGGGTCAAGAAACTCCTGCAAGAGCTTAGTTTTATTCAAGACAAGTACTTGCTATTTTGTGATAGTCAAAGTGCCATTCATCTTGGTAAGAATTCAACTTTCCATTCTAGGTCCAAGCATATTGATGTGAGGCATCATTGGATACGTGATGCTTTGGAAGCTAGGTTACTGGAGTTGGCAAAAGTTCATACAGATGATAATTGTACTGATATGATGACTAAGACACTACTGAGAAGCAAGTTTGAAACTTATTGTGAGATTGTCGGTTTGTCGATCATCTTCATATAGTTGTGAGGGGGAGATTTGTTGGGTTGGGCTCACTTCCTATATGGAGGCCCAGTCTAATTTTTAATCACCTTTAGGGTTTGTCCTGAACAGAGAGAGCGATAGCCGTCAGCAGAGACAGAGATAGAAAAAGAGAGAGAAAAGAAAAAGATAGAAAAGTTTCACCCAGTAACTTCTGGCCGCCGTCGACACTTTGTTCATATTGGATCGGGCTAAAATTTCATCAGCAGGTTCGTACTTTGTGTAAATTCAATCTGATCGTTCGGATCTTGCAGAAGTGGTTTGAGCAGAGAGAAATTCATCTCACATTATAGCAGTGTTTTCAGCATTTCTATTGAGAACGAATTTTTTCGGATTACTGCTGCTGTTTCGTCCACCGTTGGATCGGGCTGAAATTTTGTCAGCAGGTTCATACCTCGTTGTGCTTCAATTGAACTGTTCGGATTGTTCAAAAGTCACCGGAACAGTGACATATAGGTCGCATACAGTAGTTGCAGTTTTGGGAATTTTTCAGGTTTCTTGTTCTTTGTTTCATCTCTGTTGTATTGCTATTTGGCTGGTTATTGAGCACAATTTGTGCTGTTTTGAAACTCTCTTGTAGTCATAACATTGATCATAGTGGAGTTTGATTGGTTGGCTTGTGCCCATGGTTTTTACTTCTCACATTGAGAAGGTTTTACACGTTAAAATTTCTATGTCTTCCTGAAGTGTGTTTTTGTTGCTGTCATTATTTGTTATTGCTCCTCACGGATTATTGTTAGTTGGGGAAATTATTATCCGCTGTTTATTGCTCTTGTTGAGATATTATTTTTATTGTGTTGAATTACTATTAATAAGAATAATAATAATAACATTAATAATAATAATAAAAATAATATTATTATTATTGTGATTATTATTATTATTTATTATTATTATTATTTTTATTATTACTATTATTATTATTATTCTTTTTATTATTATTAATATTATTATTATTATTTTTATTATTAATATTATTATTACTGTTATTATTTTATTATTATTTCTATTATTATTATTATTATTATTATTATTAATATTATATATTAATATTATTATTATTATGACTGTTATTATTATTAATTTTATTATAATAATAATAAACATTATTATTATTATTGATATTATTATTACTGTTATTATTATTATTAATATTATTATTACTATTATTATTATTTTATTGTTATTATTATTATTAATATTTTTATTATTATTATAATAATCATTATTATTTATTACTATTATTATTATTATTATGACTGTTATTATTATTATTATTAATTTTATTATAATAATTAATTTTATTTTTTATTTTTATTATTAATATTATTATTACTGTTATTATTATTATAATTACTATTATTATTATTAATATTTTTATTATTATTATTATTCTTATTGTTATTATTATTATTAATATTTTTATTATTATTATAATTATTATTATTTATTATTGTTATTGTTATTATTATTGTTATTATTGTTATTATTATTATGATTTTTATTATTATTGTTATTATGTTTTTATTATTAATAATATTACAACAGTAAATATAATAATAAGAATAAGAATAAGAATAATAGTAATAATATTAATAATAATAATAGTAATAATAATAATAATGAAAATAATAAAAAATAATAATAACAGTAATAATAACATTAATAATAATATTAATAATAATAATAACATTAGTAATAATAATAATAATAAATAATAATAATAACAATAATAATAATAATAATAATAACAAATCTCAATCATATCTCTCTCTTCCACAAAAACATTTTCTCTCTCCTACATAAATACTTTTTCTGCCACATAAGCATTCTCTTTGCCACTTCAGTAACCGCTAACGTCATCAGGTGAAATTTAACGGGAATGACCAATTTGAATGCATTTTAAAAAATATAAGGACCAAATTGATTTTTTTAAAAAAAATATACTAAATTGACTATTGACCCAAAATATAGGGACAAAAAAGGTAATTAAAAAAAAAAAAAAAGAAACTAGATTAAGGAAAGATAAATGAAACTTTACATCTACCTGTGTGAAAAGTTTATATTCTCTCAAAAACTTATGTTTGAACAAAAAGGAACGAACTCCCTTTTACGGGTATTATAATCCCTTTTATGTTAATTAATTAAAGCCACATCAAACATCCAATCTTAAATTTCTCTTAAGTTGAGTTTCAAAAAACCTAAGAATTTGGGATGCAATTTGAAGTTTTCACACTTAGTATTGGAAAATGTCATGCACAATTTTTATAACACTACAAGTTAAGAATGATAAATTTGACTTTAAAACTCAAAAATTGCTTTCAAGATGATAATAATAATTAAGAATGATAAATTTGACTTTAAAACTCAAAAATTGTTTTCATGATGAGTTTAACTTCATCTTTTAAGGACTTTTTTCAATTTTTGATTCTTTCTCTTTTTCTATATATTGAAAAACTAAACTTACTCTTAATTAATAAGTAGATTAGCATAACTAGTAAAACAAACTTTTAAGTAACGTAATTTTTTTCAATATAAATGTTATAATGTATAGATATATAAAAAATACCATGGTATAGATCACTTGAGAAAGGAATATCAGCGTCCATAAATTTAAAAATTTAGATTATTTACTTACAAAAATTGTTCCTTGTTTCTAATTTGGAGTTTAATTGTAACATTTTGGGA
This sequence comes from Phaseolus lunatus, assembly GCA_013389735.1. NCBI lineage: Eukaryota > Viridiplantae > Streptophyta > Magnoliopsida > Fabales > Fabaceae > Phaseolus > Phaseolus lunatus. The sequence continues at coordinate 31,253,236 of CM023861.1, forward strand.
ATGAGTATTTTGAAGAGACTTGGTCTGAGATGTAAAAATTGAGTGAGGTTGCCCTTTTTAGTATGATAAAGTTGTTGTTTTTTAAAATTCCTTTTAAGTCTTTTGAGTCATCTTCTAAATATATAAAGTGTAATTAATATGTTTGTATACCAAATATTAAACAAAATGAAAAAAGAAACAAATAAAATTTATAAGATTAGATGTCATAGAGAAAAAGAATTAGTAAATTTACGTTTTTGGTTTGTATTTATTTATCCTTTATTTAACATGAATAAATTGAAAAAAAAATTAGAAGAACAACTAAAAAAAAATAAAAATAAAAGACTTAAAGATGGTTTTACCATGCGTACTAGTTTTGATTTTTGTTTTGTAATTTGTTTTTATTTTTGTCTCTCTAAAATTTGACATCTTTATCTCTATTATTATATGATGATACAACCGTTTGTGTTTAAAAAAAAAATAAAGATCAAGTGGCATGTAATAATATATTACAATGTAAGATTACAAGAAAATTATTGATTACAAATCAATTTTAGAAACAAAAAATGTTTAATTGCTGTAATGACTAAATTATAAACTACTTTAGAGACTAAAAAAATTTTGATTTTAAAATTAGTTTCTATTAATATTAAATGATTTCTAAATTAGTATTTAATTAGTTACCAAGGTTTTTGGTACCAAATTTAGAAACGAAATAATTGGTAGTTAAAACATTGGTGCTTAATTAGATACCAATTTAGAAACCATTTAACAATAATAAAAACTAATTTAGAAATCAAAATTTTTTTATTTTTTAAAATAATTTTTAATTTGATTATTATAGTAATTAATTTTTTTTATTTTTAAAATTGGTCTAATCGATACTTTTCTTGTAGTGTAATCGATACTTTTCTTGTAGTGTAATGTTATGTGATACTTTTAAAAAATTCTTAAGATTTATAAAATAAATATTATTTTTCATTTAAAAATAAATATTAGAAACTAAAAATTATGATTCGAACTTTTGGAGGTATGAAAATAAAATAAAAAAATTATAGGAATTAAAAAATAAAAATGTTAAAAAAAATTATTTCAACATTTATACGAATAATTATTTTATCAAAATCAAACTCATTACTAAAAAAAATAAAATCAATAAAAAATAACGACGTAATATAAGTATCTATATATAAGTTTTTCATATTGTCTTTTGGTTTCGCAACACTTAAATTATGCAAAATAAAATTAATTTAAATCTATTATATGTTTGAATAAAATTATATAATCATTTTATGTAATGAAAATAATATTATTAAAATATAGATTAAGTATTATATTATTTAATAACAGACAGATAGACCCATTATTATTTGTTAGTATAATAATTTAATAAATTATTACAAATATAAAATCAAGATCTATTGATATTTAGGTGTTTTTTTAAAGTTTACATCACAATTACTTTGATTCTTGACATAGTGATAGACGACTTTCCAATCATCAAGATAACCTTTATTTTTATGGTTTAATGATTTATGTTTATAAATATTTATAGTTGAAATATGATTCTATTTCGATTTATTGAATTTTTTGTCACTACAAGAAATAAGGTAAATAGTATAGGCTGGAGATAGACATAAGTAATTAAAGTCGATGTAAAATTGTATTTAGGGTAGGTCTATTCAAAAAAAATATAAGCTAATAAATATTTTGGATGTTAACACTTTTGTGTGGGTTCCAACAACTGATGCAGTTTGAGTCAAATAAATCTACACATTATAAAGGCACTTTGAGGGAGTTAAATCTATACAATATGTAAATAAGAAGACTCCCGACGTTATCTTGACCGTCACAAAGTTAAAACTATTATTTTACAATTTTAGGCTAGCGTAAGTTTAACATATCTTTCTTGGACATTAATTAAAATAAATTAAAACAACGAATGAGTTTGACCAACTATATATGAAAATAATATAAAATGTTAGTGTGAGTTAGGCCTACATAAACTTTTGAAAACAAAATACAGGATGAGATGGAAAGTTGAATATCTGTATCTGTGAATGTATTTAAAAAAGAAATTTAAATATGTTTTTTCTAAATTAATACCAAATTAAATTTGAATCAATTTTCAATGAATCCAAATATAATTTAAGTGAATATAATACGTGTAATTCATTGTAATAAAGAAATAAGTTTACAAACAACACCAACTTCCAAACTGAAATAAATATTGAAATTGAATTATAACATGTGGTCATTGGTCGAAATCTAAATTAGAATTGAATTAAGCATGATAACACAAATTCACTATAATAAAGAAATAAAGTTACAAACAACACTAAATTCTAAACTGAAATTAATATTAAAATTGAATTATAACATGTGATCACTAATTGAAATCTACGTTAGAATTGAATCAAACATGATAAGACGGATTCATTGTAATAAATAAAGAAATTTACAAACAACACCAAATTCCAAACTCATAATTGAAGTTTTAGAACATAGTGAAAACATCAATTGGAATTTGAATTTCAAAAACATGTGAAAAGAATTAGAACAAATAAAGTAAATTCGGTATTCATGTTATAAAACTAATGAATAAAGTTTTACATAAATCAAATATTATGGTAAAGATCTAAACAAAGACAACACATAAACAAAGAAATCGAGGTGGAATAACCTGTAACTAAAACCTAAATTGGAAAAGAAGCTTCCAATACTACAATAGAAAAATTTAGAGTTCAACTTTCGAACTCACAAATATTAAAAAAAAAAATGACTTTGACACTTCAAGTTTTTTTCTCAACCAACACACCCCAATTTTTTAAAAAGCTTTTGACCATATATAAATTTTTAACGCTAGGGTCGGCCACACCCACACCAACCAAAAATAATAGTCATTTAACTGCATTGGTTAAATCATCTTACATTTATTATGAATTTAAATTTAATTTTAAAATATATTTAATATTTATCTTATTATTTTATTATTATTTGAAAAAAATCTAGTGTGCCTTATACACTAATGAAACCCATACTACTTTTACTTTTTTTTATTGTTTTTTGTGTTTATCTTTTTACAATGAAAATCAAAATTATAATTTTATTAATTTAAATATCATTATAAAAATATTATTAAATAAAAATTAATTTTAACTACATTAATTAGAGTCACATTATCTTTAATTTTTTTTCTCTTTCCTCTATTCGATTAAGACTTGACCGTCATTATTAGAGACTACTTGACAACCATCGCATTTTATTCACATATAATTCTAATTTTGTGTTTTTTTTAAGTGTGTTATCAAATTATTATTCGAATTCTTATAAGAATATGGATAAAATGTATGCAAAATTGTGAAGTTTTAGACTTGTGTCTCACATTTTATTAAAATTATCGTATTAATGTATGTCACTAAAAGTTCTGGATTGATAAATTAATTTATTGGATTAGAAGTGTTTAATTAAACTAATTAGTATATAAAAAATGACATAGGATTTATTATAAATTAATTTTTTATTTTAGACAGAAATATATTATCATGTAATGATAATTTAAGTTTTTTAAAAATAATTAAATTATTTTATACTTTTTAGAACTTCTATTTATTTTTTTAAAAGTTTTGGACAAGTTATTTATTTAAATTAGTTGATATAATGATTATAGATCAAATTTTTAATTTATTTATTTTCACTTTTATATTTAAACTACTTTTTTTACAATTTTATATTGTGTAATTTTCACATGCAGTAGAATTATTACTTCAATTGTTAAGGTTACTTTCTTTTTCTAATTTGAATTACTTAAAACATTAAAAATTAAATTAATAAATACAAAAATAAATAGAAAAAAATATCAAAATATATAAAATAATAAAAATAAATAAACTAAATACATGTTATGAGTTACATAGTAGCTGAAATAAATTCACACTTATAAATTAGATACTTTTAAAATAAACTACTTTAATATTAAATATTGACTAATTTATAAAATTTTTAAACTATTATTTTTACTCTGGCTCAATTGAAAGCTTGGTCCTGGGTAACTTCTAAAATTTCTTCTGCCTGCTTCTCTTTCTCTGATTGGTATCTTGCCCTTTTATCTTGTTTGAATTCATTATAAGTTGTCTACTTCTGTGCTAGATTGGTAGGCTTTGTTTGGTGGATGGATGTTGGTTTTGAGGATGGTATGTTGGTTGTTGGTTTAGGAGGGTATGGTTTGTTGCTATGGTGGCTGCAACTTGGTGATTTATAGTGTGGTTTTGTTGGACACTGTTGTGTCAGTCTGGTTTCGTGCTTTAGTTTTACTGTACCTTAGTCCTTTTTGTTAGGAGCTGGTTCTTTTCCACTCTGTTGGTGAGGAGTGTTTGAGGATATATGCTTTTATTTTGTAGTTTGTATAAGGGTTGAACCACCCCTAAAGTGGTTCTATTTATTTTATTTTTTATTGTTGATAAAAAAAAAACAATTATAAGAATACATTTTACATTTGATAAAAATTAATGGTAAGGATTATTGTTAGTCATTCATAAATCCTATATTAAGTTAAAGGCTTTTTTCTTTATACATGGAAAATAGCATAAAAACAAAAAATTAAAAAAAAAAGAATGAGACACTATATCAAACTCATATGAAAAAATAAAATAAAATATTTTTTTGAAGAGTAGTCTAAGAAATTACAATTGAAGTTTAAACAAAAGAAAAAACTTAAATAAAGACAAAAAAGAAAATAAAATCTCTTATACTAAAAGAAAATCATTGAATAGAAACCAATCTTAGAGACAAAAAATAATTAGAGACAAAAAATAATTAGTTGCTGACTAAATTAGAAACCATTTTAGAGACTAACAAATTTTTTGGTTTCTAAATTAGTTTATATTATTGTTAAATAGTTTCTAAATTGGTATCTAATTAGTTACCAATGTTTTTGCTACCAATTTAGAAACTATTTAACAATAATAGAAACTAATTTAGAAACCAAATTTTGTTTTAATTTCTAAAATGGTTTCTAATTTAGTCAATATAACAACTAATTATTTTTTATCTCTAAAATTGATTTCTATTTAATGATTTTCTTGTAGTGTTAGATCTCACAAAGATGAACAATTGGAGTTTAAACAAAAATAATAATAAAGACAAAAGACAAACAAAAAAAACTTCTCTTCGATCTCACAAAGACAATAAAAAGGAACGATTAAGTCTAAAAATTCAATCAAATTAATCATCTTCGATCTCACAAAGACAATAGAAAGGAAGGATTAAAGTCTAAAAATTCAATCAGATTAATCATCGTTTGCTTTTCGCAGCAGTAATGAAATTATATGATATTTATGTATGTCATTACCATTATTTTTTCTTGAATTAAGTTATTTTTTATGTCATTTTATTAACTTTCACTCTAACTTTAAAAAGACGTTTCGATCTTTCTATATTAATTGAAATAATTTTATAAAGTTCTATATTAATTGAATTTTAAACATTCTAATTGATTTTATAATTGAAATATTATTACTATTTGTTTTTATTTAAACATAATCAATGATAATGTTAGCACAATAAATTAAACTAAATGAAATTCATAATTAACTGATTGGAGTTCATTTATTGTAAATTTGTATATAATAGAGTATATCATATATATACTTGATTAAATTTTACATAGAAGATGCATCTACAATAATATTTTTATATTTATTATAATTTTTCTTTCCTTCATGTGTTCAAATCAAATAACCTTGTCACTTTTTTCAATTTCTATCATCAGCAAAATTAAAATTTCATTCTGTGCTTTATTTTTCTATTCCCTAATATTTTTCTCTTCAATAAACTACTTTAATATTAAATATTAACTAATTTATAAATTAATAATAATTTATAAAATTACTAAACTATTAGCTACCTTATTAATCTTACTAAACATACTTTACAAGAAAATCATTAAATAGAAACTAACTTTAGAGACAAAAATAATTAGTTGCTATATTGACTAAATTAGAGACCATTTTAAAGACTAAAAAAAATTTTGGTTTCTAAATTAGTTTCTATTAAGGTTAAATAGTTTCTAAATTGGTATCTAATTAGCTACCAAAGTTTTTACTACCAAATTTAGAATCTAAATAATTGGTAGTTAAAACATTGGTAGCTAATTAGATACCAATTTAGAAAGTCTTTAACAATAATAAAAACTAATTTAGAAACCAATTTTTTTTTTTAATTTCTAAAATGGTCTCTAATTTAATCAATATAGCAACTAGTTATTTTTAGTCTCTAAAATTGGTTTCTATTTAATGATTTTCTTGTAGTGTTAAATCTCACAAAGACGAACAATTGGAGTTTGAATGACAAAAAGAAAAAAAAAGACAAGCAAAAAAAACTTCTCTTCAATCTCCCAAAGACAATAAAAAGGAACGATTGAATTCTAAAAATTCATTCAGATTAATCATCGTTTGCTTTCAGCAACACTAATGAAATTATATGATATTTATGCATGTCATTACCATTATTTTTTCTTGAATTAAGTTATTTTTTTATGTCATTTTATTAATTTTCACTCTAACTTTAGAAGGACGTTTTGGTCTTTTTATATTAATTGAAATAATTTTATAAAATTCTTATTAATTGAATTTTGAACATTCTAATTGATTTCATAATTGAAATACTATTATTATTTGGAAACTATTTAACAAAAATTAATTTAAAAACTATTTTTTTTTAGTTTTTCAAATGATCTATAATTTAATCAATATAACAACTAATTATTTTTAATCTCTAAAATTAGTTTCTATTTAATGATTTTATTGTAGTAATATTCTTAAATTAAAACAATTATAAGAATACATTTAATAAAAATTAATGCTAAGGATTACTGTCAATCACTCTAAATCCTATATTAAGTTAACACTCTTTACATCTCACATGAAAAATACTATAAAAAAAAGAAAGAAAACAAAAGCATAAGACATTAGACCAAACTCATCCATTAAATCTAAAAAATTCAATCATATTTAATCATCGTTTATATTCAACAATAATAATAAAATTTTATGATATTATTATTATTATTTTTTTAATTAGACCTATTTTAAAGATCATTCTATTGCTTTTCACTTCAACTTTAAAAGAATATCTCAGTTTTTTTTAAGATTTGAATTAATTTATTATTTTCAGTTAATGATTCTTTCTTATCCATCTTTTTAGCTCATAATTTAGAAATCAATTTTACTTTTAAGAAAATAACAACAAAGATACATTAAACTATATTCGTTAAACTATATTCATTAGTGAAATGTCTGAACATCATTTTTAAACATCTTGTTCGTCACTTGAAAAAGATTCAAAACAATCTTATATGGAAAAATAGATTTAGAAGTAATTCATTTATTTATTTATTTCAAAACTTCCTGCATTAATTACAGAATTGATACTAGATAATCCTTATTAAAGACCATCATTGAGGCAATGAGAGTAACGCTCCCTTCTTTTCACAGTTTTGGATTTTTCTTATTGTTTCCGCCTCTATTTGTGTATTGCAATAATAGTAAAATAAATGCATTTTTGTATTATATGCTTCATTTTGTATTGGCCTGCAAAACGCAAAACGTATGTATTAACTAGTCGCCAAATAGGGAATAATAAAAATAAATTAATCAAAGAAGTGTATGGTACAAAAAACTGATCATGTACATATAATATGAATTTTTGTTTGTTTATGCGTTAAGTTTCTCAGATTAGGAATCAAGTGCAAACGTTTTGACCCAATATTTGTTTTGATAAAATACCAATTGAATCATGAAAAAAAATCAATTTTAGGATCTCCCTGAATGAAATCAATCTATAGATCTATAAAATAGCCACCCACTCACTATATAATCCAACACACAATCCCAAACTTCTAAGAATTCAATTGAATTTTCTCATCCCTCAGCCAGAATCATAAACCATGGCTAACAAAGGTCTCAAGATTTGCTTGGCCATGGCTCTAGTACTTATGATCATTGTTATAATTCTCACTGTAGCCTTATTTTTAACAGTTTTCAAACCCAAGGAACCCAACATCATGGTCCAACCTGTTGGTCTTGAACATTTTGACTTGTCCCTTTTGACCAATTTGACTTCAAATGTGAGTCTAGGAATGGTGATCACTATGGAGAATCCAAACTATGGAAGCTTTGAATACCCAAAAGCCACTGGATATGTGAATTTTCATGATACCATTGTGGGTGAAGTTCCAATAGAGGGAGAGTCAGTGCCAGCACGTGACCAGATTACTGTCAACACTTCGGCCAATTTCATGCTACAAAAGTTGGTTGCTAATTCCAAATTTTGGTCAGATATTCTAAGTGGATCGTTGAATTTCACATCAACAGCTGCACTGCCAGGAAAAGTTCACATGTTCAAGATTTTCAAATTGAAGGCCACGGTTTATTGCACTTGTGACTTTTCCATTAATATAGCCTCTAGGAATGTTGATAGCAATTGCATATCCAAAATCAAGCTTTGATTGGTTGTAGTCAAGGGCTTTTCTGCACAAGTACTATTAACCTTCTTCTTTTCAATTCATTTAACTGAGGTTTTGTTTATGTGGTTTCTTCTTCTCTTTTCTTTTTCTTTTTGGGATTTGTATGGATTCTATGTTTACTTTAGCATTCGAGATATGCCAACATTCATACGTGTTTGTGCTGTGTTGTTCTTGATTATTAGGGCACAGAACAACAATTTGTTTGTTAAAGAAAATTGATGTTAACTTTGTTCTTAAACTCTTTCAAGAAGTGTCTCTTGTGTTGTAAAATTACAAGAAAGTAGATATTTTATGTTAAATAAACTATAAAAACTGTACAGTAAATTTGTAATAAGTATAAAAATAAATATTACTAAAAAAATAACTAAATAAAAATTAATTTTAGAAACCAAAATATTTAATTATTAATTAAATTAGAGACTATTTTATAAAAAAAAAATTACTAGTATCTAAAGTAGTTTCTATTATTAACTACTAAGGTTTTAGCTACCTACTACTTTATATTCTAAATTAAGTTTTATTTATCTTTTAGAGACTAATTTAGAATCAAAAATATTAGTAGCTAATTTAAATATTAATTTAGAAATAATTTTATAAATTTTTTATCAATAATAGAAAACAATGAATAATTTTTTAGTCTCTAAATTGATATTTAATTTAGTCAATATAGTAACTAATTAATTTTAATTTTTAAAATTAATTATTATTTAATAATTTTTTAAAATATTTAATATCAATTTTTTATTCATCTAAAAGTTAAACGGCTTAATGAAGTCCAATTCCCAATATTGATTCATACAAACTTAAAAGTTTTAAGGAAAATGTTTCTTTGATACCATATAAAACAAAACACTTTAAAAAAACTTCTTGAGATTATGGGAACAACACCTTATCAAATAAACCGTGAATATAGACTCTTTTTTTTTTATTATTTAAAGCTTTCATGTTAAGCATTATTATGCTACTTGACATGTTAACTAGACTGACACCTCAAGTAACAATCATTTGTCATTCCATGAAAAAAGTATTATTAAAAAAAAAGAAAAAAAAATACAAAAATATGGGGGGACTAGATCAAAACTCATATGTTAATAAAAATGATACATAGATAGACTATACTTATTAATAAAGAATTCTAAGAACAAACTAGATGAATGCCTATTATATCAATCAAAGGATTCTCTATGAATAAATCCGAAATTAGTCAACTTATCAACACACACATTTCCTTCACTAAAAATATGAGTAATTCTAAATCTGATTTTTCTAAATTAAATCGTGAATATAGACTTATTATTATATTTAAGGAGAAAACTTGAATGAAAAAATATAATACTAAAAAATTACTAAATAAAAAATAATTTTAGAGATAAAAAAATAATTAATTACTATAGTATAACTAAATTAGATATTATTTAATAGACACAAAATTATTGATATTTGTTCTCGCTGGCTCGAGGTCGGTCAGAATCTGGATGACCTCCTAGTGGTCTCCCTTCAAGCTTCATCGATTCAACCTCCAGAGAAAGAGGGGGACTCAAGTCAGTAAGAGCACAAAATACAGTGTATATAGTGAATATAGTGCAAAGATGCGAACTGAGATACTCACTATGGGTAATTGCCTATTTATAAGTTTTTATGGGCTTGGATCATTGATTATGGTTCTTCCAAGCATTAATGTCTCATATTGTGGTAACTTGCCATAGAATCTGAATATCATGTGATATAATCGCAGAGTATATATCAGGAACATTGTGTCAACATTTATAGAGTAATCAAGGATATTATGTAAACATTTATAGAGTAATCAATGATATTATGTATGCATTTATAGAGTAATCAGAGATATTATGTAAGCATTTATAGAGTAATCACGGATAGTACGCGAGTCATTCATCATATGCGAAAGTTACGCTGATCGGACCTGACGTGGATTCCTTCTCCCAATCCCATTGGCGCGTATTAACGATGTTGGGCATGATGTGTCTCGGGCGAGCTCGGCCGGTCCAATGGATTGCAAGTTTGGCTAAACAGGTCGGCCTAATTCCTACCAACCTGCCGAGATGGTACAATATTTAAAATAATTTTTATCATTTAATAAAAAAATATAAATTATTTTTTAATTTGTATCTAATTAGCTTCCAATATTTTAGCTACTAATCTTAGAATCTAAAATAATTGATAACTAAAATTTTGGTAACTATTCAAATATCAATTTAGAAATTAATTTATAAATTTATATTAATAATAAAAATTAATTTAGATATTAATAATTATTTTAATTTATAAAATAATATTTAATTTAGTCAATATAGTAATTAATTATTTTTTGTTTTTAAGATTAATTTTTATTTGATGATTTTTGTAGTGATACTAGTTATACTTATTATATTTTTTTTAATTAAAATTTGAGTTTTTTTCTATTGTATATTGATATATGTTGTGGAAGAGAAATTATATGTTGTGATTGAAAAATACTTCTTTATATGTTAATCGATAATAAGTTTTTGACTTTAAATTTTGAGTTGATAAAATAAGTTATTAGATTAAGAGTGTTTGATAAAATATATACTACAAGATAATCATTAAATAGAAACCAATTTGAGAGACAAAAAATAATTAGTTGTTATATTGACTAAATTAGATACTATTTTAGAGACTACAAAAATTATTGGTTTCTAAATTAGTTTTTATTATTGATAAATAGTTTCTAAATTGGTATCTAATTAGCTACCAAGGTTTTAACTACCAATTATTTAGATTCTAGATTATAGTCTTTAAAATAATTTTTATTTTATAATTTTCTAGTAATGCGATATATATATATATATATATTTAAAATAATTTTTATTTAATAATTTTCTAGTAATGATATATATATATATATATATATATATATATATATAAATGTAAAATAAGATAAGAATATAATTACATAAATTTTATTTTATAAATAAAATTTGTGTGTTTTAAATGAAAATATATTATTAAGTAATTATAATTTTTGATTTTTTAAATTAGTACATTCTTGTTAAACTTTTTATTACTTTTATTTATTTGTTAAAAGTTGTATAGTTTTTTATTGTCATCTTAAATAAGTTAATGTAATAATGAGTATTAATCAAAATTATTTTTTATTTATTTTTTATTTCTCAATTTAAACTAGTGTTACATCTAATTTTTTTTTCTCACAATTTTCACTGTGTTTAATTTTCACATGACATCATCATGTAATAAATATTGGTTACTTCAATTCATAATATTAAATATTTTTTAGTTTATACTATATAAAAAAATTAAAAAGTAATTCATTATAAGAAAATCATTATAAATTAAAAACTCCTCAAATAGGTACCTGCGACATACTTTTCTTTATAAATTAGTTAAATAAGTTACTAAGTAACTTATTAGTCATACGTCTAAATCTAATAAAAAAAATGTAAAGAGTAATGTTTTAAGTTTTGTCAGTCAATTAGATAGGATTAAGTTTACTGAAAGTTAATATATACTTAATTAATATTACATATAAGTTTTACATTTAATAATTAATATTTATATCATATTCAATGTCATGAAATTGATAGCTGAGCTATTATTATTGTTGTTAAGTGAACTCATTTAATTATCATTCTTTTCTTTCCACCTTCTTTTATGGTTTTAAAGCTTTAAAATAAAAGGATGAAATTCTGATGAAAAGCAATGTTAACCTTGAAAATTAGGTTTAGTTTAATGTATTAGTTTTTTACACTAAAGTGTAAAGATGACATCCAAATTATTTTAAACCATTGAATTGTTTTAAAAAAATAGAATCAAATAAATTTATAAGGATTTTTTTTCAATTTTCTAGTCTTATGTGTAACGTATATGAGGAATATTCAAAATTAACCAAAAATGAAATATATTAAATTTATACTAGTTTAAAAATTAGAATTTTAAATTGAAAACGGAACCAAAACCCAATTCGCTGTGGAGTTTGAAAGTCTCTTTAGTAGACATTTCTTTCAATTGAAAGAGTAATTTTTTTCCTTATAAATATTTTTGCCCATCTTATTCTCATTTCAGAAAAAAGATATTTCAAAATTTATATTTTCATTTCAAAATATTCATTCTAATAAAAAAAGATTGTGAACAAAAATATTTATGGGATATAAAATATTAGACCTTGAAGTGACAACTTCATGAAATTGGGCCAAAGAGTATGGGCCAAAGCCAAAGTTAGATAATGGAGGGGCAATTGCTTCCTGCACCCAACACAGTTTAAAAAATTCCAAAAATGCTCTTTATTCTGGAAATGAAAATCCAGAATTAAAAATAATGATTCTGGAAAACTAGATCTGGAAGAGATTATTGTATTTTTGATATAAAAATTCAGAAACAAAAATCAAAGTTCCATTCTGGATAAAAAAATCCAGAATTGAAAAATGTGTTCCGAAAAAGGAGGTCCGGAAAGTATTTTGTATATACCTTTTTTAAGGGTATTTCGTCTTTTCTCATGGAATTGGGTGCAGAAATGTGGTAGAGGAAGCAATTGCCTAATGAAGGATAGTAATGGAAGTAAAAGGATTTTTTAAATGAAAAAAGATGAAAAGAGATTAAATCAATCTGCAATGATAAAAATGAAAAAAAAGAGTTATAAGATAAATGTTAATTGTAATGCATATTTGTTCTGACATTTCTTTTAATTTTCTATCAGATGCGATAACTAATTTAAATAATATAACATATTAAAAATGATAAAAAATGGATAATCAAAAAAAAATTAAAGACAAAAGAAATGAAAATATAAAATATTGTTCCTCTGACCTAATTTTGGGGGAATCCAAACCATGAAAGCTTCACCAGTTATGTGAACTTTCATGATACAGTGGTTGCTGAAGTTGCAACAGGGGCATTAGTCTCAGAAAATTTCTTTTAACATAAAAGAATATGCCAGAGTAAGAAAATACAGTTCCACAAGATGTTGTAGTTCTATTTTATATTTCAAAAAAACACATTTCTCATATTGCTTGATTTAGTATTTTATTTTTTATGTTAATATATTAACTTACTTTAAGATTTTTCGTTGTTCCTTTTTCTGGTCGTCCATACAAATTGAGAAGAAGGATTGGTACAAATAGAAGGACTCGGAGAGGCCTAGAGAGGGGTTATTTGCTTTAAGAGTTTTTAAATAAGGCCAAATTATTCCTTCACCCCATGATTTCCTCGTGCACCTCCATATAATGACGAAAAGACAATTTTAACCTTAATGAAAAAAATAAATAAACTCTATTCAGCACCTCTTTCACCTTCTTCCTTTCTCGGCCGCAACACCCCTTTCCTTAGCTACACTTTCTCTTCTTTTTTGTGGTTCATTTTTGTGTTGGATTCTTTATCTTCTCAAATTTGCACCCTTTTTAGAGTTTATCTTGTATTTTCTTCTCTTGCTTCATTTATTTTAGAACACTCTTTATGAAAAAACAAGAAGAGGAAGAAAGAAGAGACAAAAATAAGAAAAAGAATAAGATGAACAATGAATACAAAAAAATAAGATATCATAAAAAATGTATTTCAAAGTTACAAAGAGACCTCCTATCATAATAAAATATATATATATATATATATATATATATATATATATATATATATATATATATATATATATATATATATATATAAAATCTCTAATGCTCTGTAAACCAACGAGCTTCTAAAACTATAACAGAAATCGTCTAATGCTAGAACACAAAGACAGTATAATGCTAGAATACGGAGACTGTCTTAGGACACAAGAATCATCTAACACTATAACAAGGATCATCTGACGCTAGAACACAAAGACCTAGTGTTAGAATATAGGAACCATCTAATGCTAAAATAGGATTGTCTAATGTTACAACACAAAAATCGTCTAACGCTAAGACATAAAGACTGTCTAGCGTTAGAATAAAGGGATCGTCTATTGCCAGAACATACATCATGTAATATTCCTACATCCCATGTCCTCTTTTACATTATGCCAACCATTGGAAAATGTGAGCATGAGATGATAGGGAAAAGAGAATGCCCCAAAGATGACTATGGATAGATGTTCGATCACTGGAAAACTAAACAATCAATTCAAGTTTCAATTTCAGGTCCACTCCTTCCATAAGCCTTTTCATTGGAAATTGACTTTGAGATTGAGAACTGAGTCATAGACATTACAAAGACATCAAGCCTCCGAATCTCAAATATAAGCCAATCTAGAATATAATATAAATTTTCTATTCTTAATTGTGTAATCCAAAATACAAATTAGATTGTGTTTCAGATTCTACCATCCATAATACAAAATATCACAAATATTAATTTTCGGATGTTGTAAACCGAGAAGTTTTTAGATTCTATATTTTAGAATTAAAAAAAAGTTAATAAAATAAGATAATTTTGATATATTAAAAAGTATAGGACTACATAATAAAAATATAATATAGAGGTGCAGGAAAAAATTCACTCAAATAAGTAATGAATGCAGAATCATCACTAGGCCTGTTAGGCCCAAATCAGTAAAATTCAAAGAATTTTTTGGACTGCACAAACTACAATTATAGTGCTATTCTTCTTTGGTTTCATAAAAAATTGAAGGTTATAT
Source organism: Phaseolus lunatus (assembly GCA_013389735.1). Classification (NCBI taxonomy): domain Eukaryota; kingdom Viridiplantae; phylum Streptophyta; class Magnoliopsida; order Fabales; family Fabaceae; genus Phaseolus; species Phaseolus lunatus. The sequence continues at coordinate 31,268,349 of CM023861.1, forward strand.
ATTAATTAGGAGACTTTGACACTTATCATGCACTAGAAACACTAATCTATCATAAGCTACAAGCTACAATATTGTGTGTTGCAGAAACATGTACTATGTTGCACATGGCTAGGCAAAGAAAGAGTTCACATATTAATTCATGGAACCTTCCCTAGTTTGGCTTCAATTACCTACCACAGTTAGAAACTAAGATTAATTAGGGGATGGAATAGATACTGGGATTAAAATATTAGAGTTAGGTTGTGGTAGAGAGGAAGAAAAAATGAGAACATGTGGTCCAAATCCCGAAGCTTAAGCTCCCCTTTTGCCGTCCACAAAGATTCGTGATAAGTGAGAATGGATATTATTCCTAAAAAGTTATTCATTTTGTGCAGAGGTTGTTAGATGCCGGCCATTTTGATATACAATCACAGAGAATGTCAGCAGGAATAAAGATAGATGAAGTAACATTCTTTGTCCTCCAAATCAAACCACTCAAAGACATTTCAGAAAAGGGTAAGCTTATTTCCCTGCTTCAGATCTAAAGAAGACAGAATACAGTAGTTTGCATGTTTCTTCACTCTCTGCTACTGTTCTGAGTTCATGACTTTTGTGACTTCTGTTTTTGTAAATTCTCACCTTAGAAGAGCAAAGAAATAATGAGAAAGTGAGATCAGTTCTATTGACTTTTTTTACTTTACTAAAGTAATTCTATATTGGATTTTGAACATTCTAATTGAATTCATAATTGAAATATTATTATTACTTATTTTTATTTAGACATATCAATGATAATGTTAGTACAATCAATTAAATGATATTCATAATTAATTTATTGGAGTTCACTCATTGTATATAATAAAGTATATGATATATATATATATATATATATATATATATATATATATATATATACTTGATTAAATTTTACAGAGAAGATGCATATAAAATAATATTTTTATGTTTATTCTAATTTTCCTTTCCTTCTTCTGTTCAAATCAAATAACCTTGTCACTTTTTTTTTTTAATTTCTCTCACCAAACAAATTAAAATTTCAGCATGTGCTTTATTTTTCTCTATCCTATTTTAATTTATTGTATTTCTGTTCTCATTACTAAAAAAAATAAAAAAATTAATTCCATGATATAATTTTTAGAAAATTTTAAATTGTTTATTTCCAAGTTCTATTTTTGTATTTCACTTTAAAAATTATATGTAATTATTGTCAATTTTAAAGAATTGTGAAATTTGACAACCGATTTTTAATTCAACCATCTTACCACTGTTTTTATTAATATTAATAATTTAATTTATATTTTAATTAAATATATTAATTAAAAAATTTTATCATTAAAATATCCTTGTCATTTGGTTATTTAAAAAAAAGAGTTTGTTTTCAATATATCTTTTTTCAATTTTAAATATATATTCCAATAAAGAATTACGTTTTAAAAATGTTCAAGTAAGCGGCTTTTTGATGATTTACGAATATTTAATTTTTTTATTAAGATATCTGAGCTTAATTATTTTGAATTTAGTATTTACATTGTGTTTGCAAGTTAATATATATGTTTTTCAACTAATTTCGAATAAAGTAGATCCTAAGAAATTAAGTCCTTTACAATGTTTTTTTTTCCATGTAAGATTACAATTCAATTTTTTTTCTTTGCAAATATGTTTAGTTTAGGGAAGGAAGGTAAAAAAAAGGAATTAAAAGTTAAAATATTTTAATTATAATTTTTGTAATAAATTGAAAATGAAAAAAATGGTATCATGTACATAAAATATCATAAACATATTTTAATAAAAGGAAAAATATTTTTTAAAATATTTAGTGTTTGGTATGAGACAATATTTTTTCATAATAATCACAAATTCCTATGAATGACTAAAATTTATATGATATATGAGAAATGTATTCTTTGAAATATTGAAAAGTAATGTAATATATTTACTATAAATTTTAATTATGTCACACTAAATTAAGTTATTTAACAAAAATAGATATATATATTTTTTTTGCAGTAAAAAAATCATTGAAAAAAAGCTAATTTCTCAAATTTTTTGAGAAACAGTTTTCTGAAAAAATTAACTTAAAAAGAATTCCTTAATTTCCTAAAGATATTATTTTTTAAAACCCAAACTAAACATTCTATTATATAAGGTCTCCTTAAGTTATAAAACCTCACCTTTATCTTTCTTCCGAGTTTAGAAAGATTGTGAAATTGGTGAATCTTGTCTATTATTTTATTCTTTCCTCCTTGCTTAATAAAAGAATATGATTTTACAATCTTTATTCTTTCTTCTAGACTTTTCTCCTACCAACTATAGTGTTAAAGAGAGAGTCCTGTTTCTGTGGTTGATTGTAACATGCAGACATCAGTACATGGCATTTGAATAAATAAAACTACATACTTTATTGTCTATGTCAATGGAAATTATATAACATTTTTTGTAAATCTACTATATGATCCGTGCTCACAGTGAGGTCGATAAACAAAATTATGAGACATCTGATACCCTTTCGCCATATATTAATTCTTCCAAAATTGCATGGTAGACAAAGTTCAACGTAAGAAGCATATAAACTTGTCATGTTGTACCAAGTTGCTTCAATTCACTGGGACCTTTAATTCTTGTGGCGGGGGCACAGGAGAAACATGTTCCTACAAAAGTCAATGCAGTACACATCACCAAGCAATACAAAATTTCATTTACACAAGAGAATGTGACTAGGTTAAGTGTGAGGGTGTGGCACATGATTGATGCTAATTAATGTTGAGTCACTTGGTGGGGGACCATGATTTCAAAACTCAATATATGTTTCTTTTTTGGGCTATCCAAATGCTTCATTCACTTCTTCTTGGTTTGGCTTTCTATGTGCTTGGATAACCATACCCCAAAAATTATGTAGATATCATGCCTTTCTGAATATAGCAAATTAAGAACCTTGGATATATTTATAAAAAAAGAACCAAAAATATTATCAGAAGAGTAAGTAGAGTGCTTAAAAAATTGCAGTTAAACTTTATTGGAAGTAAGTGGTTGCTTGCATTTGGTAATGCTTTTGCTGGGGGCAAGGTAAATTAAGTAACTAGGGATAATGTTGCAGTAGGATTATTAAATCAGTAAAAGTTAGAATTCTGCCAATAAGAATAGTTTCTGGATAGGGATAAACTATGATTTTGAAAAATATATATATAAATTTAAGTTACGTGTCTTCCTTTTGAATAATGATATTATTAGAACCAAACTTTGCAAAAGGTTAGCACGGATGAGTATTGTATTTTATATAGTTTTGTATTTGTTTTTTAAATTCTAAGAGAGAAGTCAAATCATGTATCTTAGCTAAGTATTTTTTTTAAATTTTGTGTTAAATATATTTCATACCTGAGAACACTGTTCTTTCCTTTTTCATATATAACTTCCTTACCACTTAATTTGGAAAGACCAAAAGAGACAACAATAATAAAAAGAATTCAATGACAGATCCTTTCACTGTTTGGTATTGTTTAAGGAAATGAAAAATCATAAGAAATTAATGTTTTGTTTTGTTTGGACTAGGAATGTATTTTGAGGAATGAATTTGAGATTATTTGAAAAAAGTGTAAAGAAAATGAGATTGTTATCCTTAAAAAAGATGTTCAGGGGGTTGATAAGGAGTTGTTTGGGGGGGTTTTGGAGAATTAAGGTACAACTATCTTCACATCTATCAGCTTGGAGGGTTCTAGAAGACAAAATACCGTCTAAAACAAACTTGGTTAGAAGGGGTTTATGTATGTCTTCTATGGTATGCAGTTTGTGTGAGGAGGAAGAGAAAACCAAGTCCCATCTTTTCAGTACTTGTAGAGTTGTCTGGCCAGTGTGGTTTAAGTGCTACAAGTGGATGGGGCTGGCAGCGACGGATCATAGGAAACCAAAAAAACATTTTGAAAGCTTCAGCATGAGGGGTGTCAAGGATAGCGTAAATCAAATATGGGACGGAGTGTGGATAACAGTAGTAGGAGAATTGTAGATTCAAAGGAACAAGAGAATCTTCAGAGGTGGCAGGATAGACCACTTAGAAATATTCACTCTGACATAGATGAAGGCTTGGTCATGAGTTTTGTCTAAAACAGAGTGGGGTAAGTTTCTCATATTTAGATTGGTGTCTAGAGCCTCTGATTTGCATGATGTCAGTTTCTTTTTCTAGGAGATAGGATCTTCGAGTATAAGATGTCTCTCTGGATGCTATGTAGTTATTGTTAGGAGGTTAGAAGATATTGGTCTTTGACAGGTTTTTTGTATAAGGTTTTGTATAAGGTTTTTTTGTATTCCTGAAATACCTCATATTTATCCATTTATTTTTTATTGATAAAAAAAAATGAGATTGTTTGAATTAAGATAAATATTGACAAAATTTATGAAAATTGGTGAATGATGTGATAGATATAATTAAAATTATATTTTTTTTTTAATTATAAAAGGGTAAGTGTACAAAATTATTTTTAAATTTAAAAATTATTAAAAAATTAATTTGATTGATTTATCTATGAATTATAATTATTTTTAATTAAAATATTATTTTCAGTGATTGAAATATTATTTTCAGATATTAGAACTAATTTTGAAAAAAATATAAAATGATATAAAATTTGATAAAAAAATATTTAAATATTTATAATTATAAATATTTGATAAAAATTAATTTTTATATCCAATAAAATTAAATATTTTTATAATTAATATAATTATTACATAAATTTATTTTTTATATAAAAATCGTTTATTGTTATTATTTATAATTATAATTTTTTTTTGTAATTATAATTTATAATAATTATTTATTATTATAGTTAATTATTAATTATTATATATTTTTCTAACATAAATTTATTTAACATTTAATAATTTCATTTTCTAGATATTATTTTATCATGTTATATTAGATTATATTTAATTGTATAATTTTATTTTAAATAAAAACAAATAATAATTTGAGTTTAATATAGAAAAAATAATAAAATAAATTATAAATAATTATATATATATATATATATATATATATATATATATAACTTTCTTCACAAATATTTTATAAAAAATAAATTATAAATCTGATTAAAAAGTAAAGAAAGTTCGAAGTTAAAATCTGTTTTCGATTTTTGTAATTTTTATAAATATAATAAATACTTTTATTTCTTTTTTCTGAAACAAACAGGACAATGTAATTATTACTTTGAACAAAAAGAAAGAAGAACTTTTCTGTAATTTAAACGTCAATTTAATTATAAATTATTGTATCATTTTCCTTTTATTTTTCGTTTTAAGCTTTTACAAAAGAAGTAATACAAAAAATATATTTTTCTAACTATTTTGTATAAAATCCTAAAACCATTAAATAAAATTGTCATTTTTTATTTGTTAGTAAAAACACACAAGCCAAATATATAATTAAAAAACTATAAAGTTTAGGGTATGACTCACATACCACTCTGTATCACACAATTTTTTTTTTCTAAAATGTTATTAAAGAAATTAAATCTAACAATCTATATATAATTAACAGTCATCAAAGAACTAATTAGCCTATATATTTTTTTTATCAAATAAGAAAAAATATATTAATAATTAGGAGAACAACCCTTATCAAAAGATATTTATAAATACTAAATGTCTCGAAATAATCCTACTAGTGAGGTATGACGAGTCAATAGTTATAGCTACTCTATTTTAAATCAGAATGAAAAAATTTATTTAACATTAGTTTTTTCTCCACTTTCACTTTACAACCCTTTTAATAATAAAATATTATATTTTAAACAAAAATTAATATAAATAAAATTTTAAAATAAAATAATAAGAAATTTAATTGTCAAATTAATGATACCAATTAAGAGTCTTAATGTCAAATCAAAATTATAAATTATGAATGAAGAAAACTTCTTATATGTAGTCAGGTTTCCATCACAGTGTTAGGAAAATATATTTTCACACTCACTATTTTACTTAAATTCACTTAATTATCACTACTTTTTATAAAAAAATATTACATTAAAATAATAAATAGTAATCAAATCCATGCAAAGCATGCAGTATTAAATGACTCTTAATAATAGGAAGTGCAATTTAATTATAAAACCAATCTGAAAATAACGTTCCATAAATCATAACCAGGACATAAGATGTTTGGTACGATTAACATATGCATACTCCATGAGCACCTTCAAACAGAATTTTATTGACCTAGTTACCGTATACCTAGTGACCTAATTAAGAACCCTGTTTCCCTTTCTCCCCTACAAATAAGCATGCATTCATTGGGTTATAGGGTACGTACACATATATCAAATTGAAACAACATCATTCTATATTCATTTTTTGAATGCATATACAACTATATATCTAGATGAAAGATGTTTCATGCTTTCAATTCTATTCCTATATTTCGCTTGGTAATTAGGTACAGTCACTGAAACACAGTCTAAATCATTGCACTTCACATCATGCAAGTGTGTCAGCTTGTATAGATACACTGCAACAAAAAAGCATTCTGATGTCGCTGCAGTAGAGAGATTAATGCTGGAGGATGATGGGATTGATAGTTGATCCACACATTGCTCCCAACAGATGGATTACAAAAGGTGAAGTTGAAATTTGTCAGGTTTCTTGAATTGGACCTTTGATCTACCACATAATTAACATAAATCACATCATTAGTGGCAGTTAAGTATTTGACTGGTTACCAAATTAGTGATGTAAATCAGTTTTTTTGAGATAAATAATTAACTTTTCAAACTAACCCTAACATTGCGATAACTATTACAAAGAAAACTCAACTTATATTTATTATAAAAAAAATTTGAAATTTTATAATATATAAATAAGTCTAAACTTTAACTTATTTAATTTTATAAAATTAAGTTAAATTTAAAATTTATTAATTAATATAATATTAAAATTATTTATAATCTATTTATTGAACTAACAGATAGTTCATTATTAGAACATTTATGAATATATAGTCTTACATATAAAATGATAATTTTATAAGATTCAATTAGAATTAAAATTTTATCTTTAATAAAAATATAACTTAAAAAAATATTAAAATATCAACTAAACTATCAACAAAGATGAACTAATGCGAATAGAGACTTTAGTCCTTTATCATAAGTTTTTCCACAAAAAATCTTATGCACTATTTGACAAAAATGAAATTCATTTCTCTTTTGCTTTATGTCTCAGTCCAATTCAACCTCGTCGATGTGCAAACTTTGGTATTGCCATGGCCTGAAGTAGACAGAGATTGTTGTCAACAGTTTCTCCCGTTTCTATTATTGGTTTGTAATGGCGACAGGCAAAGCTTACATACAAAGCATGCATGAATAGAATGAATTAAGGTTCAGCATTGAAAGCACATTGATTCATTTGGAAGATTTGAACCATAACTTAGATGCTGACTGAATGAGAACCTGTACATAGTGGCAATTTCACTATAAGAAAACGACTTCTTAGTTATCAAAATTCAGCATCATCATAAATGTGATGCAATTAGAGTTGGTCTAGCCAACTTGAGACACACATATAACTTATAATTCATTTTATAACTAAAAAACTATAAAAATATTTTAAACTTTTATTAAAATTTGTGTCAATTTACATAATTTAACTTATACTAACACTATAAGAAAATCATTAAATAGAAAGTAATTTAAAAAATCAAAATAATTAGTTATTATATTGACTTATAAGTTAAAAAAATTATTGATATCTAAAATAATTTTTATTATTAATAAAAATTTACAAAGTAGTTTATAAATTGATATCTAACCATTAGCTACCAATGTTTTATCTACTAATTATTCTATATTTTAAATTAGTCTCTATTAATCTTTTAGAGATTAATTTAGAATTTAAAAAATTAGTAGTTAAAACATTGATAGCTAATTTACATACTAATTTAGAAACCATTTCATAAAGTTTTATTAATGATATAAATCACTTTAAATATTAATTATTTTTTATTTTTTAAAATAATATTTATTTAGTTAATATAATAATTAATTATTTTTAATATCTAAATTTGATTCTTATGTAATTTTTTTTAGTATAAACTCTAAAAAATATTCATAAATAAAAGTTCTAAATATATTAAAAAATTTATTTATTAATGCAAAAGATCATGATCAATTAAACAAACACAAATATTTTTTTTTATGTTATTTAATTATTTAAGAAATAGATATTTAGCATGAGGGTACATTTTTTATGTATTTAATTAATTAATTTGACAAGATGTTATTGAGCGTAGGCTTATACTATTTAATGATATTATTTTTTATTTTTTAATAAAATTAGTGGTAACTTTAAACTAATCGAGATTATGGTACCGATTAATTTAGATTTTAAAGTTGGTAGTTAAGATATTGGTAGTTAAAATCTTACTTAGTAATTAATTAGATATTAGTTTAAAAATTAATTTAGAAATTTTATTAATGATAGAAACTAATTTACCAATAATTATTTTAGTAATAGTATCTAATTTAATTGATATAATAATTAATTATTTTTTATTTTTAAAATTAATTTTTATTTAATAATTTTTTTTAGTATCATATAATAAAATAAACACATAAAAATAATAAATATTAGCAAGGTGTCTATTATATAAAAGTAATTAGTTGTTATATTGACTAAATTAGATACTATTTTAACGACTAAAAAATTATTAGTAATTAAATTAGTTTATAAACTGACATCTAATTAGCTATCAACTTTAGAATATAAATAATTAATAACTAAAACTTTACTAACTACTTAAAAATCAATTTAAAAAATATTTATAAATAATAGAAATTAATGCAAATAATTTTTCTAGTATCTAAAATAATATCTAATTTAATCAATATAAGAAGTAATTATTTATTGTCTTTAAAATTAATTTTTATGTGATGATATTCCAGTATGCCTAATCACAAAACGATCATTCTCCTATGCATTCTTCTAATGTATAGTATTTAAGTTGCTCCAATCTTATAGAAAAATTCTTTACAACGGTAAAACTCTTCTATCCCTAAAAAAAATTATTAAACAAAAACTACTTTTATAGATAAAAAATAATTAATCACTGTATTGACTAAATTAGATACTTTATTAGAGATTGAAAAAATTATTGGTATATAAAATAGTTTTTATTATTAATAAAATTTGTAAACTAATTTTTAAATTGGTATCTAATTATCTACTAAGGCTTTTACTACCAACTTTAAAATATAAAATAATTAATAGTTAAAAATTTAGTAATTAATTAAATATCAATTTGGAAACTGGTTTATAAAATTTATTAATAAAAAAACTACTTTAAATACCAATAATATTTTGAGTATTTAAAATATTATTTAATTTAATCAATATAATAAATAATAACTTTTTACATCTAAAATTGTTTTTTTTAATAATTTTGCTGTAATGTATAATTTCGACTTATTATACTTTCCTCTCTGCCCGTGTGCATATTATAACCATATTTATAGATGCGAACAAAAGCTTGGTGATTAGTATTACTGTAACATGGGATAAAAGAGATGTAAGAAAATATGTATATATTAATCTACGTAGCTGCAAAGTCTTTGAAAGATTTTACTTTATATAAAATGTAGAATAATAAAAAGCACATCTAATATAGAGAGTGAAAGATAACATTATGAATGTGGAGTATTTCTAAGCAAATGTTTTAAAGAAGTTCATGAGCTGTTATAAATGGAAAAGATAGCACATGGAGGGGTATTTCTTGCGCCGTTTTCAGAATATTTTTAGGTGGAAGCAAGAGACCAAATTATAATAACTTTTTAAAATATATCCATCTAATTCTTTTTCCCTTTCAATATATATATATTTTTTATGTATTCTATTAAACATTTTCCAGGGTACAAGGAAGGAAGTCTGCGAATGTATCCAGTTTTCGTGGTTGGTTCAGTGTTCTGATTTTCTTTGTGGCAGAAGAGTAGGTATCATATTACTAAACAATAATATATAGTCATAATTAGTATATTTAGCACAGACATATTCTGAATTAATAAATCATATAGCAATCTCAAAAGGGACTAATGTTCCACATGAAATCTGCAGACAACCAATTAATGGATATATGTTTTAATAACATTCAGAAATCATTAGTAATAAAATATTTTTAACTTGGTCTTCGTCCAAGTAATTTTTTTATCACAGTTTTTTTTTCTTTTATCAACGATAAATAATTAAATTAAATAAAATATTTTAAACATGTCTCAATCCTTATACAAACTCACAAACTTCCATTCAGATATACATTCTGTTCTTGCCGGTTGACTCGCCTGTCAGTTGACTCTACGACACTCACACGCCTCCTTCCTCACGTTGATACGTGCTTGATTCTTGCGAAACAATCTGCACCTGCAAAAGAGAAAGGGGCACCCTAGAGGCCGTTTGCACTCCGACGCTCAAGTCAATAGTGGGCAAGTAACACCAAGTGTATTGAGTCTCTCTGTGTTTAGGTCTAGAAATTGCGTACCTTTGTGAAGTATTTTACTGTCCCTTATATAGTCTAGGGTTTACTACGCCGCTAACCCTAATTAGGGTTTACTGCGCTGCTAGCCATATTCAAGGTTTACTGGAATACCCTTGCGCCGCTATCACCCAATCTTAGGGTAATCTAGCACATAAGGTTTCCTTCTCTAGAGTGCAAACTCTAATAGGGTGACCACCTGGATGCCTCCTTGTGCACCTAGTCTCTGGGGCCACCTGTTCTGCAAGTGCCCTTACTGTTCACGTGCCATGCATGTAGCTTCACTGGGAAACCCTAGTTTCGATGAGTACTCGACCCCTCAGGACTCTGCACCTAACTGTGCTCTCCCTGCTACCCGCATGGGCACTTCGTGATCCAGGCCACTCCCTACCTCTGGGTATTTAACTGGTCATTGGCCCACTCTGGGAACCAATCTTAGCTGTTCTGTTTACGCTGTTCAAATCACCCAAGACCGATGTCACCTCGCCACACTCTGTTGCCGAGAACTCCTCAACCTGCGGAGTGACGAAGACACATCAGCCCTTTCTGGTGATCGTCACGCTCTCTCTGTAGGCTGACGACTAATCACCCTCTCTGTAGGCTGATGACTAAACACCCCACTCTGTAGGCTGATGACTAATCACCCCACCCTGTAGGCTGATGACTAATCACCCCTCTCATCAATACCACCTGTGGGGTCCATTCCACGTGGCTTTGGCCCATGCTGTGGGACCCAGCTGACGTCCGAGGACTGGTCAGTACACAAGCCCCCCAGTCTCAAGCTGTTAACTTGTTTCAGCGAAGAGACTAAGTTATGGGCGAGGACTGATCGGTACACAAGCCCCCCTAGTCTCGAGCTGTTAACTTGTTTCAGCGAAGAGACTAAGTCATTGACTCGGGCGACCCACGTGGCTCTGTGCATAAGTACGTGAACAGTGCACTGAAAGGACACTTCACCAACCCCCTTTCATCCGCTAACACGTGGCTGCATCAACGGTCCGAGATTCATAACGTTTGCGCTCCCTAGGGCTACGTTAAACCTCTTCAAAACCCCGCGCCACTTCACTGTTTCATCACTTTGCATTCTCACCTTCTGTAAACTGTATCTTCCAGTGCACGCTCTCTTCTTCTCACCAGGCTTTTCACACTTCTCCGCCCTCGCTCAACCAAAGGTATGATTTTTATGTCTTCTCCTCCTTCGTAACATAATCTCGATCATCCATATGGCATGCTGTAACTGTTCTGGGCCTGTGTGTGGTTTGTGCATTCTAGGGTTTTTGTTCTTCTTTTCTGGGTTGGTTCCACCTTCGAGTCTTCGTCCACCATTGTTTTCTTCTAAGTCTTTTTCTTTTCCTGCCTCTCATTTGTTTAGATTCGAGATGGCCAGAACCAAAACTACCTCTAACCCTCCTCCAACCGTAGCGGTTGATTACAGGGCCCTCTACCCATGGGCTTCTGAGGATCTCCTTACTGAGACCTCCAAACTCACATCCTGTGAGGATCTTCGCAAGCACAGGGATGATGAGAATGAAATCAAAGGACGCGTCTTTGGCAGGGAAATTGACGCGTACGTCTCTGTGCGACCCTGTACAGAAAATGAACCCGTGTGCGCCGATGATCGCTGCAACAACGGGGAACCGTTCTTTTTCTTCTACACCACCATTTTCAAACGAGTCAAAGTCCGCCTTCCTTTCACCGGGTTCGAGAGGACTTTGCTCACAGAGCTGAATGTGGCGCCTGCCCAACTACACCCCAACAGTTGGGCCTTTATCAGGGCGTTCTCCGTCCTTTGCAATAACCTAGGGTTCACTCCCTCCATCGACGTGTTTCTTTATTTCTTCGAGGCGAAGAGCCTTGATAAGAGGCTTTGGGTGAGCCTGAATGGGGTGGCAGGGAGAGTCCTACTCACTCTCTTCTCACAGTCGTACAAGAACTTCAAAGGAAGGTTCTTTCGAGTCTGCTGCAGCTCCTACGACTCCACCATGCTCGATGGGTTCCTATTATATTGGGTGGAGAAGTTGAAGTTCAAGAAACCGCGTAGGCTCGAAGAGTTGACTGTCCCTGACCAAGAACTCTGTCAGACCATCTCCAGCTGGGGCGTGGTGTTTGACACCGCCCAGCTGATTAAACATGAATATGACGCCGAGACACTCAGCGTGTACATTGGTACATCATCTCCGTCTTGCACTTAACTGTTTATATACTGCATCTTTGTCTTCCTCACCCCTTTCTTGTTGTCCAATGCAGACATGGTGCTCAGCGCTGAGAAGAAGAGAAGGCTAGCCGAGGTGCTGAATTGCCGCAATGCTAGCGGCTCAGCCCCTGCAGGTCCTTCATCACCCGTGGGTGCTGTCCTGGAACCCATTGCTAAAAAATCCAAGAGGGCAGCCCTTGTTGAGGTTTCCGATGATGAGGACACTTGCTTTGGCCTTGTCTTCAAGAGGAAAAGGGTAGGGACTGCCGCGGAGGTCTCTTTAGCCACAGAAGGGCACCCCTCATCCTTTAGGGAGCACCCTCCCAACGCTTCATCCCCTCCCGAGCCAATCTTAACCCTTGAGGGGGGTGGGGAGTGTGCTCCTCCTACTGGCCAGATGCCTTCTGCCTCAGAGCTGCCTTCTTTACTCCAGAGATCCCTTACGCAGATGCCTGGCCAGGCTGCTTTGGAGGCCATGGACAGAAGTTCCCTCGAGCACCTCCTTAGTCATGGTCTTGGGGAATTCCTGGCTGCTTCCAACTTCTTGCTGGTCAAGGGCAGCGTTGAGGCTGAATTGCTCGAGAAGACCACACAACTGGAGAAAGAGCTGGAGCAGAAGGATCTCCAACTCCGTCAAGGGGCTAAGCGCGAGAATGCTCTTAATCAAGAACTGGGTAGTCTCCGCCAATCTGAGAAGGAGACCAAGAAGCTCCTCTTCTCAAAGGGGCAAGAGGCCCTCCAGCTTGAAGCCAAGATTCTCCCCCTCCGTAACAAGATCATCGAACTGGAAGAGCAAGCGGAGGGGGCTCAAGCCAAAATGATAAAGCTGGAGGAAAGAGCTACCAATCGAGAAGTTCAGCTGGGCAAGGTTGAGGAGGAACTTGCCCAACAAATTGAATTGCTGAAGAAGACTGAGACTGAGCTTACTGAAGACGCCGCCGACGCCTATGGGGAAGGCTTTGGTGATGCCCTTGCTCAGGTTGCCTGCGTGCATCCTGAGATGGACCTCTCACCATACTCTGCAACCATGCAGGTAGTTGACGGGCAAATAGTGCCCAGATAGGTTTTCTGAGTAGTTGTATCTAGTGGCTGAACATCTTGTAATTACCCTCCTATGTAATGTAATTACCTTGCTTTCAATCTTCTTTGCTTTATACAGCACTTTGCTTGCCTTTGTATTTCTGCTGTTTATTCATCTGTTTGACATGCTTTATATTTTGTGGAACTAACGATCACAAATAACGCACCTGTCAAAATGAATTTTAGGTAGCACGATTTCTGCTGATTTCACTAACGAACCCTTATTTTAATCTAGGAGTTCTCACTCGAAGAGGAAAGTTTTCTTTGCGAACCCCCTCACCACTCACGAGACCTCTAACCCCAACTAGTAGGTTCTAACTGACCTCTCATCGCCCATGGGCGAGGGAGGATTTAACTGGGCGAACCCTTTCACATTGGAAGTTCTCACTCGAAGTGGAGGTGTTCTTTACGAACCTACCTCTCCACTTACGAGACCTCTAACCCCAAGTGATAGATTCTAACTGACCTCACATCGCTCAAAGGCGAGGAGGATTTCTCTAGGCGAACCCTTCTTTCACATTGGAAGTTCTCACTCGAAGTGGAGGTGTTCTTTACGAACCTACCTCTCCACTTACGAGACCTCTAACCCCAAGTGATAGATTCTAACTGACCTCACATCGCTCACAGGCGAGGAGGATTTCTCTGGGCGAACCCTTCTTTCACATTGGAAGTTCTCACTCGAAATAGAGGTGTTCTCTACGAACCTACCTCTCAACTTACGAGACCTCTAACTCCTAGTGACAGGTTCTAACTGACCTCACATCGCTCACAGGCGATGAGGATTTCTCTGGGCGAACCCTTCTTTCACATTGGAAGTTCTCACTCGAAATGGAGGTGTTCTCTACGAACTTACCTCTCCACTTACGAGACCTCTAACTCCAAGTGACAGGTTCTAATAACATTGTACAAACACATTAAAAATATATATATCTTTAACTGAATTTTATTGGGTGACCTCATTAAAAACCCTTAGAAAGGGAAAAAAGAGTGTCCCCTGTATTGTGTAGTGTACAAGATTACATGGCTTTAACTGAAATAAAACTTCAGGTGGGTCGCATTCTATGTTCGAGGAATCGGACCTCCTTCTAAAGTCTCAAGTCTATATGCTCCATTCCCTAGGGCCTCTGTCACTCTGAAAGGACCAGTCCACTTAAGGGATAGCTTGTTCTCTATCTGGTATGGAGACGCCTTGCGCATGACGAGGTCTGCCGCTTGGAACTGCCGAGCTCTCAACTTAGAACTGTGTTTGAGCTCGACTCTCCTCTTCAGCGCCTCAGCCTTGATTCCTGCTTCTTCCCTAGCTTCATCCAAAAGATCAAGATTCACCTTCCTCTCCTCATTGGACTCCTCAGCCACAAAATTCTAGAAACGTGGCGAGTTCTCCTGGATCTCCACAGGGATCATGGCATCTGAACCATACACCAAACTAAAGGGAGTCTTCTTGGTAGTGGACTGGGGAGTAGTATGGTAGGCCCATACTATTCTGGGAACCTCTTCATCCCACCTTCCCTTTGCTTTCTCCAGCCTTCTCTTCAGTCCTCTGAGGAGGACTCGGTTGGCCGACTCGACCTGCCCATTGGTCTATGGGTGCTCGACTGATGCAAACACCTGCTTGATTTCCAACTCTGTACATAGCTTCCCCAATTGTTGGCTTGCAAACTGCGTGCCATTGTCAGACACTAAACGTTTGGGCACCCCGAAGCGGCATACTATATTCTTCCACACGAAGTGCTGGATCTTCTGCGCTGTGATCTGTGCTACTGGCTCAGCTTCAATCCACTTCGTGAAATATTCTATGGCGACCACGAGGTACTTCATCTGTCGTATTGCCAAAGGGAAAGGCCCCAAGATGTCAATTCCCCATGTGTGAAACGGCCAGGGGCTGTATATCGACCTGAGCTCCTCTGGTGGCGCCTTAGGCCAATCAGCATGCAACTGGCATTGCTTGCACTGCTGAGCATACCTAGTACAATCTTCCCTCATTGTTGGCCAATAGTATCCTGCTCGAATGGCCTTAGAGGCCAAAGCTCGACCTCCGATATGACTACCACAGATGCCTTCATGGAGTTCTGCCATTATTCTCACACACTGCTCGCCATGCACGCAGACGAGGATGGGGTGGGTAAATCCATGTCTGTATAACTCACCCTCAATGAGCGTGTACTTGGCCGAGTTCTTCTTTATCCTCCTTGCCTCCGTCGGATCTACTGGGAGCATTTCATCCGCTATGTAACGCTTATAGGGCGTCATCCACGTCTCTCCACTTTGTAGCAGGCAGACTTGCGAAGACCCTACCTCCATTAGCATGCATGCGTTGACCCGTGGTTTCTTCAGAGTTTTCTGAGTCAACGAGCGATGACTCCTCTTCCCACCGCCTGACTGGCTAATCTGATGGACTCCCACCAAGTTATCAGCTGTATAAGTACGAGGCGTTCTCAGAGTTTCCTGGATGACTGTCCTCTGTCTGCCCCCCTTGCCTGAGCTGATGAGTTTGGCTAACAAGTCAGCTCTGGCATTCTGTTCCCTGGGCACGTGTACTAGTTCAAATGATTCAAATGAACTCTTCAATCTTTGGACATACTCCAGGTAAGAGGCCATCTGTCGGTCTTTGGCCTGGTACTCTCCTGCCACTTGACCAGTGACCAACAGTGAGTCACTCTTTGCCATAAGGCTCTGCGCTCCCATTTCCTTAGCCAACAATATCTCAGCAATCAAAGCCTCATACTCTGCCTGATTATTGCTGGCTTTGAAAGCGAACCGAGGGCCTGCTCTATCAACAACCCTTTGGGTCCTTCCAGGATAACCCCCGCTCCGCTACCTTGTTGATTCAAGGACCCGTCTACTGACAATACCCACTTGAAGCTGGGTCCCTCCTGTTGGGCCTCGGTTGAGGACATCTCGGCCACAAATTCAGCGTAGACCTGTCCTTTGATCGGGCCTCTGGGTTCATATTGGATGTCGAATTCTGACAACTCGACTGCCCAACACACCATTCTTCCCGCCACATCAGGCTTCTGCAGGACCTTACATATCGGTAAATCTGTCATCACCACCACTGTGAAGCTCTGAAAATAGTGGCGAAGTCTTCTGGCTGAGAACACCACTGCTAATGCTGCCTTTTCTATGGCTTGGTATCTCGTCTCAAGCCCCTGCAAAACTTTGCTAACAAAATAAATGGGCTTCTGGCTCTGTTCCTGCTCTTGAACCAAAACAGAACTCACCGCCCTATCTGTAACTGCAAAGTACAGCCGCAGGGGTGTGCCGAGCTGAGGCTTGCACAAGACTGGCGGGCTGGCCAGATACTCTTTAAGCTTGAGGAAGGCTTGCTCACATTCTGCAGTCCAGGCGAATCTGCTATTCCTTCTAAGGCATTGGAAATAAGGGTGACCTTTGTCTCCTCCGGCTGACACGAACCTGGAGAGTGCAGCCATTCGACCTGTCAACTGTTGCACTTCTTTGACCGATGTCGGGCTCCTCATGGCTTTGATCGCTGCACACTTGTCTGGGTTGACCTCGATCCCTCTTTCCGTAAGCAAAAACCCAAGGAACTTGCCTGCTTCCACCCCAAAGACGCACTTCTCTGGATTCAACTTCAGCCTATACTTCGCTATCGTATGAAATAGCTCCTCCAAGTCGTCAACATGCTGATCTCGTGCCTGGGACGTCACCACCATGTCATCTACATAGGCCTGCACATTGTGTCCCAGCATGGGGGCAAGGACCTTGTCCATCAGCCTCTGATACGTGGCACCCGCGTTCTTCAGCCCAAATGGCATGACTGTGTAGCAGTAGCAAAACAACTCTGTCATGAACGCAGTCTTGTTCTCGTCCATCGGGTGCATCTTGATCTAATTGTACCCAGAGAATGCGTCCAAGAAGCTGAGTAACCTGCAGCCCGAGACACTGTCTACTAGCGCATCTATGTTGGGCAGAGGGTAGGAGTCTTTCGGACAGGCCTCGTTGAGATCTGTGAAGTCTACACACATCCTCCACTTTCCATTGGCCTTTTTTACTAGAACGACATTTACAAGCCACTCAGGATACTGTATTTCTCGTATGTGGCCTACTTTCAGCAACTTCTGTGTTTCCTCCCTGATGACCTGTCTTTGTTCATCATTGAACTTCCTTCTTCTTTGGCGGACTGGTCTGACTTGAGGATTCAGTGCCAGGCGATGGCATAGGAAATCAGGGTCAATGCCTGGCATGTCTGAGGGGGACCAGGCGAAAGCGTCCAGATGCTTTCCTATAACCCCCGCTACCTGGTCTTGGGTCTCCTGAAACAGGGACTTACCCAGCTTGAAAATCTTTCCCCCGATCTCCTTCTCCACGACCCCCTCTGCCGATTCGGGTCGCCTCGCCCGGGCGACCTCTGCTCGTGTGACCTCGACGTCACCTCGGGGCATATCTGCTTCATCGACACCTCCTCCCGGTGGTGAGGTAGTCACCATGCAGACTCCCCTCTTCGTCTTGAGGCTATTCTCATAGCACCTTTTAGCCTCTTTTTGATCTGACTTGATGGTTACCACCATCCCCTCCATCGAAGGCAACTTCATCTTCATGTGCCTTGTGGACACCATAGCCCCTAGCCTGTTTAGCGCTGGTCTGCCCAGAAGTATGTTGTAGGCAGATGGGGCGTTCACTACGAGGTACCTGATGTTCTCTGTGCGGAAAGCCACTCCATCAGTGAAAGTGGTCCTCAGCTCGATGTACCCCCGCACTTCCACTTGGTCTCCTGTGAACCCATACAAACAGTCGACGTAGGATCGCAGCTGATCAGGAGACAACTGTAACTTGTTGAATGTCGACCAGAACATCACATCGGTCGAGCTTCCTTGGTCTACTAGTACCCGGTGCACCTTGCGTGCGGCAGTGACAACTGAAATGACCACCGGATCGTTATCATGGGGAATAACATCCCGACGATCAGCTTTCGTGAAGACGAGGTCGATGTCGGGGAAATGATCTTCTTCGCAGGTCTCCACTGCCATCACCGAACGTGCATACTTCTTACTTTGCGAAGAAGTGCACCCTCCTCCTGAGAACCCACCGGAGATAGTGTGGATCTCGCCATGTATGGGCACTTCGTGCCCCTGGTCTGTCCTTGGTACAACGACCGTCTCGCCTTCTTGTGTCTCCTTTAGGTAGTCACTCAAGAACCCACTCTTCACTAACTCGTCCAATTGGTGGCCCAGGGCCAGACAATTTCGAATGGGGTGACCAAAGGCCTGATGGAACTCGCACCAGGCGTTTTTGTTTGGCCCCAACCTCTTGTCACTCTTTGGGGGCATCTTCAACCTTTCTGCCACATTAGGAATGACAATCAGTTCCTTCAGCTCCACCACAGATTCATGCCTAGGGGGCATGTCATCCTTGCCTCGCGCCCTAGGTTGTGGTTTTCGGGGCTCATAGGGCTTCTGTTTCCCTTGAGCTTTCTTCTCTGTGGTTGCCTCGTGCACCCACAGGGGTTGAGGCCGACTAGGCGCTCGGGGCCTTAACGAGACTGCGCTTTCTCGCTTCTCGCTGAGTTCTCCCTCGGCGACAATGTGGGCCACGACACGTCGTTTTATGTCACCGAAAGTCTTGGGGCGACTGCGTATCAAAGACTCGCTGAAAGGCCCCGGCAATACGCCCTTCCTGAAAGCGTGCACCACCATGTCTTCATCCTTGGTGTGCAACCTTACCACCATCGCCCCAAACCTGTTGAGGTAATCTTTAAGAAACTCCCTCTGGTGCTGCTTTACATCGAAGAGATCGTAGGACACTAGTGGAGGGGCCCTGTTGACAAGATATTGCTCCCTGAAAAGCGCAGAGAATTGTGCGAAAGACGTGATATGTCCCTCAGGCAAACTCACGAACCATTCTAGCGCAGTTCCTGTCAGTGTGGCCATAAAAAGCTTACAGTGCACTGCGTCGGACCCTCCTGACAACATCATCTGCGTATGGAAAACAGTGAGATGTGTTTCAGGATCTTCTTTCCCGGTGAATACGGTCTTAGGCCCTACAAAGGTGGCTGGGACCACCGTGTTCATAATCGCCTAGGAGAAAGGCATGGGAAAGGCCCTTGGGGGCACTGGTGGGGCTCGATCATTCTCCCCACGATCTCCAGCTTGTTGTAGGTGTTGCAAATTCAAGCGTAGCTCCTCATTCGCTCGGTGCAACTCCTCATTCCTGGCCTGTGAGGCGGCCAGGTATTCCTGCATACGCGCCTGGTGCGCTCTGGACTCCGCCACCGTCTCCTGGAGGGCGCGCATCGTTTCCATAAGCTGTTGCATGGTAACGTTGTCGCCCCCATTTGGTGGAACGGACCTGTGTCTTGTATTTCTCATCTTCTGTGGTTTTTTCTCTCACTCTCGTGTATGGGACCTTGTTTTACTTCGGCCCCACGGTGGGCGCCAAATGTTCTTGCCTGTCAGTTGATTCCATGACACTCACACGCCTCCTTCCTCACATTGATACGTGCTTGATTCTTGCGAAACAATCTGCACCTGCAAAAGAGAAAGGGGCACCCTAGAGGCCGTTTGCACTCCGACGCTCAAGTCAATAGTGGGCAAGTAACACCAAGTGTATTGAGTCTCTCTGTGTTTAGGTCTAGAAACTGCGTACCTTTGTGAAGTATTTTACTGTCCCTTATATAGTCTAGGGTTTACTGCGCCGCTAACCCTAATTAGGGTTTACTGCCCTGCTAGCCATATTCAGGGTTTACTGGAATACCCTTGCGCCGCTATCACCCAATCTTAGGGTAATCTAGCACATAAGGTTTCCTTCTCTGGAGTGCAAACTCTAACAGGGTGACCACCTGGATGCCTCCTTGTGCACCTAGTCTCTGGGGCCACCTGTTCTGGGAGTGCCCTCACTGTTCACGTGCCATGCATGTAGCTTCACTGGGAAACCCTAGTTTCGATGAGTACTCGACCCCTCAGGACTCTGCACCTAACTGTGCTCTCCCTGCTACCCGCATGGGCACTTCGTGATCCAGGCCTCTCCCTACCTCTGGGTATTTAACTGGTCATTGGCCCACTCTGGGAACCAATCTTAGTTGTTCTGTTTACGCTGTTCAAATCACCCAAGACCGATGTCACCTCGCCACACTCTGTTGCCGAGGACTCCTCAACCTGCGGAGTGACGAAGACACATCAGCCCTTTCTGGTGATCGTCACGCTCTCTTTGTAGGCTGACGACTAATCACCCTCTCTGTAGGCTGATGACTAAACACCCCACTCTGTAGGCTGATGACTAATCACCCCACCCTGTAGGCTGATGACTAATCACCTCTCTCATCAATACCACCTGTGGGGTCCATTCCACGTGGCTTTAGCCTATGCTGTGAGACCCAGCTGACGTCCGAGGACTGGTCAGTACACATTCGAACTCCCATTCAGATATACATTGGAAGAGTTTCTTTGGTTAAATTAACTCAATCTTGGCTTCAGGAGTATCCTTCATGGCATCAGCTCCATTTCCAACTCTTTTAATAAGAGTATTTTTAGTTCAACCGCAACATCTTCAATTGCTTTGATTAGTAACTTTAATTTTGTGCCGATAAAAAAAAAAGCTAACTTTATAGTTTTGTTTCGTTGCTTAAGCATAATTGACTTCATCTTGTTCAATTGAATAATAGGATTTAGTAGCTTTTAATGCAATCTGTGGTAGATTACACTCGTCAAGAATTGTCTTTCACGTTTCGACAAAACTCCCAATGATTATTATTTAGAGTTAAGAATGTAAAACTGAGGGAGATTTATTATACTTTGTTTGAGTTGAATTGGATTGGAGGGAGTAAAAGGATGGATTTGAGGAAAAAAAAAAGAGAGTAAAAAGTGAGATGATTTAGATTAAAGGAGAAAAATAGAGTGAAAAGTGAAGTTTGAATTTATGAAAATTTGTAAGTGATATGATGGTTGGGATTAATAATTTTTTTTTAATTGATAAAATTGTAAGTTTATAATTTTTTTTGGTTAAAATTAATTTAAAATAAAATATAATTATTTATTTTATATATGATTAAAATATTATTTTTATTATGATCAAATTATTTGATATTTCAGATACATGTAAAATTGTTAAAAATAATTTTTGATAAAATTAAATAAAATTTGAATAGTAACAATTATAAAAGATTTAACTAAAACTATAAATTTCATAAAATTTAATAAAATAAATAGAATTTGGTATAAAAATTCAACACCTAATAAATATTAGACATAGAATAAATAATAATAAGTTATTTATATCTAACACTGCTAATACATCTAAAAATATATAAATAAATCATAAATAAAATTAAAATTAAAATTAAAGTATTATTAATATTTTTTAAATTTATTTATTATTATTTTTTATTTTGTAATTATTATATTTATTATTATTTCATATTTATTATTTTTTTATAAATTTATTTTGATTATTACTATTTTAATATTTTGTTATTGTTTTTAGTTTTTAACATTAATATTATTAGTATTTTATATATTTATCATTATTATTTTTAAATTAGTATTATTTTTATACTATTATTATTAATAATAATATGATTGTTTTTAATTATAATAATTATATTAATATTTTTATTATTATTTAATTCTTGTATTATTTTTAATTTTATTATATTGTATATAACGTAATTGATATGAATTACGTTATATATAATCGATTACTTATGTTATATAATGCCATCCATTATTATTTGCTATTTTTCTTCTTTTATTATGTGTTTTTATTTATTTATTTTGAAATATGCACCAAGAGCAAATGCACTAATCATATCATTAACAAACCATTACAACTAGTTACGAGTATCACATCAATTACCTCAAATGTTCAAAAAAAAAATATATGCCTTATGTAATTTAAATATGCATTTTAAACAATACACTAAGGTGAATTTGTTACTAAGGTCAATTTGGTTAGATGGTTGCGATCGAAAATATCTTTTGCTATTTGTATGAGGTAAAAGATGAAATTTTAAATCATTTGCTTTTTGGTTATAAATTTGTTTGGTTAGTGTTGAACCTTTGTTATATATGGTTAGAGTTGTTTTAGTTGATCCTCATGACTCTCATTCACATTTTCTATAGTTTAATATATGTAATGCACTTCAATTTGTCAACTTAGTTTTGGAGAATGTTTGGATTGCGGTGGTAAGTGAGATTTGGTGTCATAGGAATAAGATCATTTTCAAAAGCAGAGTGGTGATTCATTTAAAAAAAAAAATTCTTTGGCTCAATTGAAGATTTGGTTCGAATAACTTTTAAAATCCCATCAACTTGCTTTTCTTATTCAGAGTGGCGTCTTGACCCCTTGGTCTATTTGTACTCAATTTAGAATGTCTGTTTCTGTATTAGGTTGATGGGGTTATGTTTGTGTGATGGAAATAGTACTTGGGCGAATGAGTTGTTCCTTTGTATTGTTTTTCTATGTGACTGACTTTTAAGGCAGTTCTATGTTGGGGCTTAAGGTATTAGTGGCTTTTTTAGCCTTGTTTTTCACGATATGTTTGGTTAGAAGATGATGTTAGGTGTGACTACTTGTTTTAGAGTAGTTGTTTTTTGTCAGGATTTTGGCTGCCTGGTAGTTGTTGGTAATATTTTTAGGTGTGGGTTTGTTGGGGTGTGATGGGCTTGTTTCTTGTGTTATATATAAAGGTTGAATCATTCCTGAAATAGTTTATATTTTTTTTGTTAATAAAAAACAATACACTATTATAGCTAAATATAATTAGTGGCAAGAAAAAATAAATAAAACATACAACCTAAACGATTATAGAAGAACCGATTATATTTAAAAAAAAACACATGATTATGTGGAATAACATAATGGATTTGAGTGAGTCAATTTTGAATTTAATTTGTGTTAGTTATTTTTTATGTAAAAATTTAAAATATAAAAGACATTGAATAAATTTTAGATTTGTGTAAAGGTGAGAAAACATCTAAAAGATTAACTATTACTCACATCCACCTAAAAAAAAAATTCTACCAGAATGAAAATTTGTGTTAATTGCCTATATAATATAGGTATAATAAAGGTTATATACGCTATAATACTTTACTTTCTTTTAACATATACAACTATAAAAAATTATTAAAATAAAAATTAATTTTAAAAATAAAAATTAATTTTAAAAATAAAAATTAATTTTAAAAATAAAAATTAATTTTAAAAATAAAAATTAATTAATTATTATATTGACTAAATTAAATATTATTTTATATATTAAAAAATTATTAATATTTAAAAAAAATTTGTTATTAATAAAAATTTATATTTTTAAATTTGTATTTAATTAGTTATCAACCTTTTAACTACTAATTACTTCAGATTCTAAAATTGATAATTAAAATTTTGATAATTAATTAAATATCAATTAACTAACTAAATATTCGTTAATAATTAATCTTTGTTACACTTTTAATGTACATACAAAAATCACTCAACCTAAACTAAAAGTTGTTTTAGACAAAGGTAAGAAAGAAAAAAAAGTCAAAGTCGTAGTGCAAATAAAATTATATTTATAAGCATAACTTCGCTCTAATTATTAGAAAACAATTATATTTCTAAGCACTACTTTTAAGTTAATCTAGAAAATATTAGACTTGTGTTAAGACTTTATACCATACAAAAAATAATATTTAAAATCACAATTTTTTTCTTTATTAAATTGTCCAACGTAGTTAAAAAAATAGTCAGATGAATACTTATAAATATAATTGTACTGAATTGGTGTTTTGCCTAAATTATTAGGTTGTTTTCAACACGCTTCATTTAAGATAATGAGATACGATATAGTTTTGGAGGTTAGCTTTATTATCATCATTAAAAGATTCATTATATGGATGCATGGTGACATGATCTTTTTTTCTTTGATGTTTTGCAGTATTAGTGTGTAAACTATTGTCCACTCACGATCTATAACACAATGTCTGATACATAATTTATTCAATAATCAAAAGTATATATATCAATATATTATTTGAGTCACACTATTATTTTATGATTTGCTGATAAAAATAACACCATTATTTTATGATTAATATTAAATGGAGTACTGCTACCCACGAATCTTCGTTTTTCAATGTTCTACACAAAGGGCTATATTTTTTCTACTTTTCAAACCATTTGAAAATTTTGTCCAGCCATCAATTAAGTATCATCACCATGATTCAAACCATTCAATTAATTAACAGTATCTCCTAATCTTTGATTTTGCAGTCTATCTTGGTCATAAAATAATTAATACATAATTAAATACTGAATTAGAAATATATTATAGTTTAAATTTAATCATATTTAATATACTTTTAACTACACTATTAATTCATTATATATGTATATGTATATGTATATATATGCACATATGCATTTTGACCAACCTGGTTTCACTTGTATATGCTAAGTAAATACCTTTTCACCTACAACATCATGAAAAGTGCTCTTTTTGTGTCTCTTGTATTAAGTTGTTCACACCAACATTTATTTTATTGATTTAAAATCAATGTCATGCAATGTCATCCACATGTTTTGAACATTAAAATTAGGCAGCTTATCTTCTTCAATAACCTCCTTTTACTGTTCTTGTAACTTGTTAAGCACATATTAACTTCCCTTGGAGAATGTCACAATATCATCTAGGTTTCTCTGTTGATGAACAAATAAGCAAAACATAAATTATGGACTCAGGTTATGATCATGTTAACAATGATTGGTATAATACAGGGATTTTCTGTCACTGATCATGCTATGTTTACAGCAATGTGACCTGAGAAGTCAAGCTACATAGAAGAACACAAACTAGACAAAAGTATCATTCACCCATAATAATTAACCAACATGGACCATGGAACAAGGCATAAACCCCTTTTCTTCAAGTCTTCAGTGCACTCAACATTGTTTCCATTAAAATTTATCTTACACTCATCAGTCTGCAGCAGGTTTGGATAATGCTCTGAGTGAAACCCCTTACCCTACACAATCATCATCATCATCATCATGAGCCACATAACTTTATTAGATAAAGTACTTAAAGAGTTATTATTTCTTCTGATCACAAACATCATAAATTTAGCAGGGTTACCCTAGAAGTAGAACCATCAAGTTGATCATCAATCTGGCTGGAAATCTTCAAGTCCCCTACCTATTGTAAAAGATGGAAAGCCGCAAAGAAGTTCCATCATGAATACATAACAAAAAAGAAAAGAACAAAAAGTGAGATCTTATATTGTATAGTTATATCATAATTGCACATCAGATACCTTGGGACTATTGACAGGGGAGCTAGCAGTGTCTTCCAAAGGATCATCATCTGCTATCTGTTGGGTTCTTGTTTTCTTGAAACGAAGTTTCTTAGAGACATTATTAGATGAGTCTCTAACTCTAACAGAAGGGTAGGAAAGAAGGTGATTGTTATGTGAGAGTTTCCATGCAGCAGAAGAAGCAGCATCTGAGACCAAAGAGGAGCCACCCAAGCTGGAACAGTAACTTTGTTGCTCCGTGTCCTTAGAAAAATCTTCGAAGTAAGAAGTCCACCCGCTTTCCTCATTGGCACTTCCAGACACTGCTTTTCCCATAGAAGGATTCAGAGAATGCTCAATCAGGATATATATATATAGAGAGAGAGAGAAAGAAAGAGAGAGTTTTGTTTGTCAGATATGTTGAGAGAGTTGTTCTCTGGAGGGATTTATAACACTGAGCTTAGAATAATGTTCTATGGATGCTACATGTCAGTGTACACCATCAGAGAGAGACAAATATATAGGGAGGAATGATAAGTAGTCACTTTTTAACATTCAACATTACTTAAATTTTTATTCATCTTTCACTTTTTCAATCTCTCACTCACTTATTCATGACACAAATTATTTAGTAATTAGAGACTGTTACTGCTTTAATTAATTTTATATAATACATGGCTAAGTGTTATTAAAAACTTAAATACTATTTATATATAATAATTTCTTTTTATTGTTCTTAGAAAACCAAATATTTAGTGATTCAATTCGAGCTGCTTCAACATGCAAATATATTTAACACCTAACACTTTCATATCTTTATTAAAAATATTTGTTAATCCATTTTAGTTTTTCATATTTATCATGTATCTCATTTTCCATTTTGAATAGAGTATAAAAATATGAGACGTTAGATTTGTGTTGAAATAAGAAAAAATGGATTAAAGAAAGAATGGGTTACTTGTATGATGTGGAGAATTAATAGAGGTGATATATATATGAGTGAGGACCACTCTATAATTTGTTCACCGTGAGAGTCTACATCCAAGAGTTTCAAAATATGGAAATAAAAAAGAATGTGAGAAAAGTGTTTATTTGGTTAAGGTGTCCATGTTCGTTGTTAATTAGATAAATGGGTACTTAGGTTTACTCAGACGAGTCAATCTGAAATGTTTGTTATGAGAGTAAAGGAAGAAAAAAAGAGTAGAATGAGGTAATGAGGCATAGAATAGGGAGAAGAAGAGAACGTGCAAGGAATTGAAGACGGAGGAGAATGGCGTTGACCTTTGTGGTTGGAAGGAGATTTGGTTTCTGAAATGGAGGCCATTATTTTCCTTATGAGGACTCCTCTTTCAACCAAAAACATTTATTGAGAGGGAGAAGATTGGACTCAATCTTCCCTTAACTGCTCTCTATACATTTCATTTTTACCTTCTCAATCCTCTCACCACTCACCTCTAATTTTACTCCTAACTTGGAAAACGTTGCGTGAACTACTCAAAACCTTTTAAGTGCAACATCTTAGATACTTTTTTTCTATACCATTTTCTAACTAAAATTTGAGTTTCGCTTCAATGATATCTATGATAAAAAAATTTGCCATTTATCATGCAAAATTTCACCCAATAGCACACACATTACAAATAGTGATTCCATATATAGTGAAAAAAGTCAGTAAGTTTGATCAAATTAATTTTGTGTAAGTGCATAATTAAATCTGTTGACTCAACTTATGGCGAATAAATAGATTAAATGAATTAACTCACCTAAATTAAATATTAAAAATTAAACATTATTTTAACTTTTAAAAATTATTTATAACAATTAAACATATGGATTAAATTAATGTTACATGATTTATAATTATAGCGGATAATTATTAAGAAAAAAGAAATATAATTGCGAAATAGCAAAGGGTTTTATTTTTTTGTTTTAGAGTAAGTTCCGAAGTACAGTGAATCCAGCTCAGCATGGTTAAACGCAGGTGAAAATTTTGGTCAGAAGAGTTTGCCACTACTTTACCTTTTTCCTGTCACATTTATGGTTGTTATTGAAATTTGAACGTCTGACTGGTAATTTATGTAGGCTTGCCAAAAAAGTGTTTGGGCTAGTTTTTCCAATCTCATTCAGTTCTTCCACACCCATATGGAATAAAAGTCCAAATTTATTTTGTGTGAAAACATTGAAAACCGGGGACCATATGGGTTCCTCTGGTTGAATTGGCAAGTTTGTTTTATGAGCTCTGTGGTAAGTGTTAACTATAAAAAGCGATTTTATAAGCTGTTTAGTATTTGCTATACCTGTATGTAATGAAAAATCTTAATAATTCCCTTTAGTACTCTATTTTCTAGTTCTCAAATAATTTGACAAAAAGGAACAGATTCTGATTATGACAGTTAGAAAACAATAACGTTATTTTTACATAATTTTTACATACAAAATTTCACTCTTCTTTTTTTTTTTGTTTATTATGGTAAATTTAGTTAAAAGGATCTTTCTTTTTACATTATACATTTATTTCGTACTATTGCATACTAAATTTCATTCTTTACTATAATGATGTTAGAAATAAACATATCAATTCAATCATCAGTGAATCATAAACTTTGATAATACTTGTTTACAACTATTAGCCCATCCCATTGACCTGTATATATACAACAATTCATGTCATTTGCTGATTTTAGGTATTTTAACTAGGCCCCCCTTCCTGCTTCTGCTTGCAATTTCCCTTATGCGGGACCTTACAAAAAACAAAAGTATGACTTTATCCTCTATTTTAAATCTTGATTAATATCACATTCTTACAATTCATTGTAACTAATTAAAACAGTACGAACTGAAATACAAGGATCAATTCTTTACTAGGACTACTTTTTGTATATCCTATTCGTGAAAATAGGCAGTACATTGTGCGATATAACATTCTACATAGAATTGAGCGAATTAACGCACGCGGCCGCGTTTTTTTTTTGGAGTGGGTTACAGTGCCGGATTTACCACATTAGTAGATTTGAATAATGATGAGATGAACCGTGGAACTGGGGAGTACCGGTATGATAAAAGCATTTAGAAGGGACACTATTGAAAGATAGTAAAACTCCAACGACAGTAACGTAGAGCTATAAATATTTGATAGAAACTGATACAATCCAAATGCCCCAGTTGGAAGCATCTCAGCCGCATCCAAGTTCTAGTGACCATATTTCTGAAACTCCCACTCGCTATTATCTATAGCACCAAAGAAACACCAAGACAGTGAGAAGATCGCTAAATAATTCATAGAATCCAAAAAGAGAAAGAGGTGGAAAAGGAACTTGCCCCACATACCTAGCGGACATACTTGACGGGTCTTCAGCCATCGGCTTATGCAATGGAAGTGAAAAGCATGGTTACAAACTCCTGTACAATATATCGGCCAGAGCAAGTAATAATTTGAGTAATCCTGTTTTTGCTAAGCCAAAACGTAACAAGTAGAGAAGCTCATATAACTAGAGAAATGACCCACGAACTACTTTTGAATCCTGCCTAAAGTGCACTTTTAATATTTTAAAAATTAATGGTCTGACAATATATATTAAATAAATTATATTTATATATAAATAAATAAATAAAATGTAAGCCAGATTTGATTATCCTGTAACAATTTGCAACCCAAGTGAAAATGTATTGTGTCTCTCTTCCAACTTCACTCCCTTATTCCGTCCCTGCTGTGTACATCCACACCCCCTCGCTAGTGCCAAAGCCTACCTTGAAAGGTTGAAATCACAATAACTCGTATGGTGAGGGTGTAGATTGGAAGTGGAAATGCCTCGAGGGAGGTATTGAGTGACTGAAGATGAAACTTAAATATGTATTATGAATTTTTCAATAGACATTAATTACTTATGATGTGGATAACCCCTGCCACCCTCCAACCCATTACAAAAATTTAAGCTAGACGAGCTAAGGTTCCCTCATACAGAACTTGCTTGTATGCATGGCAGCTGGGTGGTGATGTAAGGGTAGCATTTTTTGTTATTGAAGGGAGATAATATTAATAACTGCAATGATGAGATGATTAAGGTTGAAGAAGAATTGAATGGTAAGGTTTAAAGAAGACTTCCGTTCCTCAATAAACCTCTGTATTTTCATTCTTAAACCGTTACCTACCAATGGGCCAAAACAAATGCAAGCTTGTCACACAGGTTTCAGTATCAGATGTAGATATTATACCAACATTGATTCATTATATCTCATGCTAAAGAATTTTACATCATTAATTGGTTCTACCTAGAGCCACAGTTAACAAACTACGGAGCTAGACTTCAATAAAATATTGTTTTAAAGCAACAAATAAAATCATGACCTAGTGTCCTTCAACAAAAATGATCTAGCATTTGGTTCAGTGAAAAATAGGAGGCACGAATCAAGTTGAAAGTCGTCAAACTTCAAACCATAGGCATATGTGAATTGTGATGAACGTATAATTAGTTTTTTAAAGTCTGAAAATATTTGAAATAAAACCTTACCTAATTACAAGATACATCACAGTTTAAACTGTACACTTTAAGATGAAGTAAAAAAGCCTGCAATCTCCACATGGTCTAGAGTCTAGATATCAGAATAGTCATCAAGTATGCAATCCTCAATAATAAGAACCAAACAAATAAAAAAATAAACATAGGAATCATTGTTAATATCTCCATTGCAACTGCAGTTGGTAAAGAGCAACCGTTTCTATAGGTTGTCCATTTTATTTTCTCCAAAAAAAATAGTTTACAACTGAGCTATGAGATCAAGGATAGTTATTTTTTTCCTAATTATAAATTATTTGCACACAGAGGGTGATGTTCCCTTGGAGAAGTGTTCAACTCATTTCTTAACGAGTTTTACTATTGAACAGACTATTTGCATGGATTGAGTGAAAAACTCAACTTTACATGCGGAAAAACAGGGTGGAGGATCCTTTTATAATGAGAAGAATGATGTCTAATCAAACAATTTCGCAAGCACGACTTTAAGGCTGTGGCTGCATCTTGCTAAAGGAGTGCATTGGTGTAAACGTTGAACAGAAAAAAAAATACAAAATGATGACTATCAGGGAATCTTTATTAAGATAAGAGATAAGGATAACCAAGGAAAGACCTAATGAGTAAGAAGCTAACAATCAGGGCCGAAAGGTAAGTTGTAACCTTTAACTAGCTGAAGGAGCAACCTCACGTTCATTGGTTTCAATAACTTTAACTAATAAAAGAATACAAAAAGACAGTAAAGATTCAACAAAAAATTCAAAAAAGGATTCTCATGCAAAATCACCAATTAATTGGATGGAAAAAACCAGCAAGAAGAGAATAATAGGAATGACAGAAGCGACGTATTTATCTGATAAATGTATAGGGTTTTAGAGCGTACCCCAAGCTACAGTGCATTCCTCGCTAGTGGCGCTAGCCTGGTTGGCCTGGCACTCAATACCTAAACAAACATCCAAAATAAAAACGAATTAGGCTATTTCTCATAAACAAAGTTAATTCACACTCGACAAGTTGAATCAACACGCTTACAGAGATCCATGATATGGTTCCTGCAGATAGCACAATTGTCCACAACGATATCTGCAACAACAGAAACGAAAAGGAAGAAAAAAAATGAGAAGAAGGAAATGAAAATTAGGGTTTGGGAGAGGGTTGAGAGAGTCGCACCCCAAGCCCATAGAGCAACGGCATTCCACTTCTTGATCTCGAATCGCTTGGGCTTCTTGCTGGAGCAAGAAGGACCGGTGCTGCTGGAGGGTTCGCCGGCCGGAACCATCGTCACGTCGGAATCCAGAGTCGCCATTCTTCAACTTTTTCTAGCTTCGGACAAAACTTCTTGCCCCGTTGCTGATGTTTTCTATGTTTTATCTGTAGACTGGATTGGGCTTTACATCTTTGGGCCTTCGCGATTGTTCAGTTATTTTAAGGCAAATTCTTTATGGGGAATTTCTTCCTGCACCCCTATATTCTATGCAATACCAGAATTATTCTTGATAATTTTGGATGATTCCAGAATAAAGATTCTGTAAGTAAAAGGTATTTCTGGAATAGAGATTCTGTAAATAAAATATGTTTTTTAGAATAAGAAATTGGGAAGACAAAAAATCATTCTCAAATATTCTTTCCAGAACATATTTTTTTAATTTCTAGAATGATAAACTCAGAATTCACAAAATATATTCTAAAAAGTATGTTATGAAAATATTCGAAGAAAACAATTCAGAAATCATTTTTAAAAGGGATAAAATGGTATTTTTCAATGAGATGCAGGAAGTCATTTGTTGGGGTGCAGGGAGAAACAATCTTCTTTATGCAACATGAATTGGCCCTGCATCGGATATCCTTTTAAATTTTCAAAATTATCCTTTAGAACTGAAAATTTGGAATCACAAAATATATTTTGGAAAAATAAATTTAGAATAGATTTTCATGTTCTGAAAATAAATTTTAAAATAGAACTAAAAAGTTAAAATCTCATTCTAGATAATCAAGTCCAGAATAAATAAAAATTTCCAAAAAACAAAATCTACAAATGTATCTCAGAAATCAATAGAACAAAATATTAGTGAAGAACCAATTTGAATAGTCAATACCTATTAAGAAATGGAGTTAAAAGGGATGGTTTTGCAAGTTCTTTTTTTTTTTTTTTCTATTTTCTAAATTTTTAACCTAATATATTTTTAAGAAATAAGAAGCTCAAGTGTGGTTGTTTTTATAAGATGCTATTATTTAACGATTTCTTATGACATTTTTGGAGAAAAATTAGGTTAACATGTATTGTTTGCTTCGTTGTCGGCCCCAAAAAAATCGAGGGGTTGAAGGCTCTGCACTACAGCGCCAAACAGCGGACTTGCAAGCTTTTTAATTAAAAAGAAATTGTTACTTTATATATATATATATTTTATTTTTTTTTTGTTGAATGATATGAATATTTTCTATTTTTTTTAACTAATTCATTAATATTTTTAATTTATAAATTAAAATAATTATTACTTTTACTATCAAATAATTAATTATTATTAGTAACTCAAATTTAATTTGTAATTAAAATTATTATATATTTACACTACAAGAAAATCATTAAATAGAAACTAATTTTAGAGACAAAAAATAATTAGTTACTATAATAACCAAATTAGAGACCATTTTGAAAACTAAAAAAAATTTGGTTTCTAAATTAGTTTCTATTATTGTTAAATGATTTTTAAATTGGTATCTAATTAGCTACCAAAATTTTAACTACCAATTATTTAGATTTTAAATTTGGTAGCAAAAATATTGGTAGCTAATTAAATACCAATTTAGAAACCATTTAACAATAATAGAAACTAATTTAAAAATCAAAATTTTTTTTAATCTCTAAAATGATATTTAATTTGGTCACTATAGCAATTAATTATTTTTTGTCTCTAAAATTGGTTTCTAATTAATGATTTTTCTGTAGTGTTATATCACTTATCACTTTAGAAGAATCATTTAATATTAATTAATATAAAAATAAAAATAATTAATTATTAATTTAGATACTATTTTATAAATTAAAAATTATTGATATTTAAAATAATTTTTATTATAAATAAAAATTTATAAAATAATTTTTAAGGTGGTATCAAATATTAGTTATCAAATTTTATAATAAATTCAACCACCTCCTAATTAGAAATATCTACTAAAATAAGATAAGAAATAATTTCAAAACGTTAAAAAAAATAT
The DNA here is from genome assembly GCA_013389735.1 of Phaseolus lunatus. Taxonomy (NCBI): domain Eukaryota; kingdom Viridiplantae; phylum Streptophyta; class Magnoliopsida; order Fabales; family Fabaceae; genus Phaseolus; species Phaseolus lunatus. Next base: position 31,302,078 of record CM023861.1, read on the forward strand.
AAAAATAAATTAAGACAGATTATGACTTTCTAAAAAGAAGTAATTAAATCATTTAAATTATTAAAATACCTTAAAATTTTAAAATTTATTTTTCTAAAACCTTCCTTTTTCAACTAGATTTTTTTTTTCTTACTTATTAAGTTTTCTTATTTAGAGTGTGTTTAAATAACAATTCTCATACTTCCAATGTGCTCAACTGTAAAATGTATCTTTTAATAATTTGAGAAGAACAAATCTCTAATACTTGTTGACAAGTAAAACAAAAAGTGTGAATAAGATTAATTCATCACATTCTATATGAAGCATCAAGTGTATGCAAATTATAGCTCTAGTAATACCCAACAATAGAATAATATGGTGGTTTAGTTAAATGATTCCACTTTTTTATACACACCAAGTTCATTTATTGTAGGGAAACGAAATCCCTTCCTAAATTGATTCTTTCTTTAAAGATCACATACGGAACACCCTGCTAATTTTAAGACTCCAGAAAGAAAAATTAAATTTCATAATCTACCTTCTACCAACGATACCTATTTCAATAACAATAGCATTAAAAGAAGTGTATATACATGTATATAACATTAAATATCATAACAATTAATATACTCATATATTTATTACAAAGTTTTTTTTGGTGAAGAATGCAAAGTTTCTTAGTTACATTAAAGTAGGTTTCCTTAATTCCGTCCGTTGGTACTGGCATCCCCGTACGAAAAGAGGATGTTAAAAGGTTAAAAACCACCACAACCATTTTGCTAATTTCAAATTCAAATTACAGTATTAAATAATCAGAAATTATAGTATTCTTTAACTTGTTACATATCCGCCAATTATATAAACAATAGTAAGTTATAACAATAAAATTATTTAAATCAAAATTAGCCGTCATAATGCGGACAGAGTAACAACATTGTATAACGAATTTAAGGAAACATGAATATATGTAGGAGGAGTTAATGTCACGTTGCTATGATTTCACTCGATCTCTAACCTTTTTTTTTTTTTTGTCCATATAGAACAGAACAACGTGTTGAAATGGTTCCTCCTGAAGTAGTTATAATTAATAACTCTTTATAACCAGTAACTCTCATTAGGTCTTAATCAGACTGAGTCGGATATTGTGTTAGAAAACTAAGTTATTATTAAAAAAAGAGTTGAAGATGTATTTAAGGTGACACTAAGACTGTGATACAATATTGAATTGCAGAAGAAGAAATGAAGATTGACCTCTGTTTGCATACGTAGATGGGTAGTTATATTAATGGCAATCAGAAGCCTTCAATTGCGCCGGTGAACTACCATGGCGACGTGTTTTTAATTCTTTGGCTGACTTAGTCATTCATTCTCGGATACTCAGCCTTATTAATTTCAAGTCTAAACTACACTTACACTTTCTTAGGTTTTCTCAAAATACATTCATATCTCCATTTTTTTTTTAAATTGCACACAAATTTCTATATAAACTAAATCCTTGAATTAGATTAAATTTTGATTGCTAGCCAAAAAAGCTTTGTTAGTGTTGTGGGTTTGACCTAATCAGTGGGGAAGACGGTTTGTTTTTAGTTCTTCTCTTTTTTAAGTCAATGATGACAAATATGGGATTGGGAGCCACTTGCCTTTGCAACCAGGACCATGACAGCTACACCTACATGCAGATCCCCAACATATATGGATATCGACTTACATCAACATGCCCTACAACAATTGTACACGCTGTTTTCGCAGAACTCCCCATATATATAGACAAATATTCACCTTTTATAAAACTTTCATACAAAAAATTATAAACAAAAACTGAAATATATCACATAAGATAATTAATAAATTCTGTGAATTTATATCAAAAATTAATTTTTAAAAACAAAAAATTATTAATTTCTATAAAGACTAAATTAGATACTATTTTAGAAATTAAATAAATTATTATATATAAATTAGTTTTTATTATTGATAAATAATTTTAAATTGATATTTAATTAGCTACCTAAGTTTTAACTATCAATTATTTAGATTTTAAAGTTGATATCTAAAATATTGGTATCTAATTAGATACTAATTTAAAAATTATTTATCAATAATAAAAACTAATTTAAACACTAATAATTTTTTTATTTTTAAAATAGTATCTAATTAATTTTCTTTTTTCTAAAATTATTTTTATTTAATAATTTTGTTTTAGTGTATACAAACAGTTTATTACTAAATGCCCAAAAAAATAATAAAGAAAAGAATGAAGCAAATAATAATTGAAACGCCCAACTGCCCTGAAAAGGAATGAAACGGGTTTGAAAGTTTGAAAATGAAACCCTAAGAATATGCCAACAGAAGATGGATACTATCAAGAATTCGTCTCACCAATTAGACTTATTAAACTGTTTTAGGGCAAGAGTAATACGAGTTTACCTTTCTAGAACACTGTATCAGGATTTGGACCAACCTTCAGAATTCAAACAACATTTTAGTTATAACCCTTGAAAATCTTCATGCTAGATCGAAGAAACTAAAGAAAAGACAAACAATTAATCTTCCACCAAATTTTGGATTTTTTTTTTCTGAAAATCTAAAAAGAAAGAAAGGTTGAAGGTGGAAAGAAAGAGACTGAGAGGAGACACCATTTTGTGTACATTAATTGAAGAGAGCTCAACGAGATATCACGAGGATAGTAAATACATATTGATGGAGCACAAGAATATTTAATTAAGTTCTTGTGGATCATAAAATCATTCTCTAATTAAATAAAGTAATAAACAAAGATATATGGGGAATTATTGATCACAGGTACCCATATTAAAGTGAATGATTAATTAGAAACTGCAATAAATAATAAGAATTGGTTGATGATGACGAGACAGGGACTTGTAGTTTAAATATTACCACATATACATACAATATACACACAATATATATATTCTTTAAATGTGTAGCTAGAGATCCCTACCTTCGCTTTCTATATATACGTATAGCTATTCATTATTATCTTGTGTAAAGGTAATAACAAAAAGTCCTTTTCTTATGATATTCTCTTTTCATTTTCTTAAACTTTATTAATAAGTAGCTGATGAAGATTACTTTCTTTTTCTGCCAAAAAGAATATTATTCACATTATTAAACATTGCAACATATGATATCAAGGAACTTTATGAAATAGGAAAAGTTAATAACTTCCATCCTTCAATTAATATTTAATTTTTAATTTTTATCTCCACTACAAGAAAATCATTAAATAAAAATCAATTTTAAAGACAAAAAATAATTAGTTACTATAATAATTAAATTAGAGACCATTTTAGAGACTGGAAAATTTGTTGGTTTTTAAATTAGTTTATATTAGTATTAAATAGTTTCTAAATTGGTATCTAATTAGCTACCAAAATTTTAATTACTAATTATTTAAATTTTAAATTTGATAAAAAAATCTTGATAACAAAAACTACTTAAATAAATATTAAATATGAAAAAAAAAATATTTAATCAAGTTTTTCATGTAGAACTTTACAATCCAACTATTAGAAAAACAAAGTGATACTAAAATTCATTATCGTAAATTAAATCTTAAATGTAAACGGAATCATATTATTATTTTTATTAATATCATTAACAATATGTTGTGGAAGGAAATCAAATCCAAGAACATAAATAACGATGACTATTATTATTAATATTATTATTAGTATTAATTGTGACACCCTGAAAATTTATATAACTATTTTAATACACATTCTACATATTTCTGTACAAACTTAGAGTTTTTCAAAATATTTCTATTACAAGATTTTGACTTATATAAGTATAAATATTTACATATCCATAGTTCAAAATAAGACTCTGAAACTTTTAAGGCTTTCCTGCACCTGTATGGTCATCTGCTCGTGTACATAGTACAGTCATCGCAGTTCAAACACAACACGAAAAGCAAGGGTAAGCTAGTGAAAATAAAGTTCTATAATATATGCAATTAAATTAAAAGAGAAAACCAAATTACATGACCAATTCTTCAATTCTTCAATCTTTTTCAAATCTCAATAATAAAGCAATCACATAGATCTCACATGGATCTACACATCCAATATATTCAACAAACAACATCTTCCGGAAGACTCGTATTAAGTAACTCCCACCAGAGACTAACACCTGATCCAAAGATTACCAGCGAATCCAACATAAAGGGTCAGGGTAAGTTCAATACAACCCAAGCCGTGCATCTCATATGTCACGGTGTGCATGAACTCCTCCATCAGCTTCTCACCACCTGATATCTTAGTCTATGTGACTTAGATCATCAGTGAAGCTCGGAGATCTCTGTTACCACATAGGTATCAATACTTAATACACAGCAAACATCAGTCCATACATTATCCCAAATGTATGAATTCAATTCCATATCATTTTCATCATACAATATCATTCAAAATGTAATCCACAATATTCAAAAGTTTATTTAACATAAAAAAAACCACACTTAAATACTAAATTATCAAAATAAAATATTTTTACAAATTTAAATATTATATAAACAAATAACACAAAATATAAACACACAGCATCCGTACTAGAGAAATTAAATATTGGGACCACGTCCCTTCCAGATCCAGAATCTTCTAGCCTAGGGTGCTATAAAAGATTAAATTTAGCTTCCCTTACCTTAATTGCTTGCTTCCCAAGCAACTTCTAGAATTTTATTCTCCACCGTCTGGATAAGCTTTAAGATTTACGGGCCTAATGCAAGTTATCCAAACAGAACATAAATTCAGTATATACTAGAATAAGTTGAGAGGATTAATCTTCTCAACTGACCCCACCAAGATTGATGACTAAAACATACCGAAAAACCAAGAATAAAGGATCTTTAGAGTAAAAATGAACTTACTCTGTTTAAAATTCTGATCGGTTAGAAATGTTCCTTAACTTGCCAGCTACAACGTGGTCCGATCAGATTCTAAAATAGATGAAGATTGGAAAAGGAAATTAAGAGAGAAGGGGAAAGGAGAATATGGTGGAAGAGAGAAAAAGAAAGGTGCGTGACTGGGGGGGGGAAGGGTCTTTGGTTTTTTTTTTTTTATTTTAAAAAAACCAACGCTGTTACATTATCTCCAACTACAAAAAATTTTCGTCCTCGAAAATAAACTTACCAATAAAGAGATTAGGGTATGATGCTCGTATCTCCTCTTCAATTTCCCAAGTGGAGTCTTCAGAGATGAGATCCCACAATACTTTAACCATGGAAATATTTCTTCCACGAAGTTGTTTCACTTGTGAATCTAAAATTCTGATTGGCTTCACTTCAAATGACAGATTTTCTTTCACCTGGATTGAATCAGACTCTAGAATGTGACTGGGATTAGGTATGTACTTCCTTAGCTGAGATACATGAAAAATATTGTGAATGTTAGCTAAAGGAGGAGGCAAGGCAATTTCATAAGCCACAGGACCTATTCTCTTGAGAATTTGATAAGGTCCTATGAACTTAGGAGTCAACTTCTTGGCTTTGAGTGCTCTTCCTACACCGGTGAACGGTGTAACTCTCAAAAAGACATGATCACCCGAAGAGAATTCTAAAGGTCTTCTTCTTTGATCTGCATAAGATTTTTGCCTACTGAGAGATGTTTTCAATCTTTCCTGAATCATTTTGACTTTCTCATTGGTTTGTTGTATTAATTATGGTCCGATTAACACACTTTCACCATCCTGAAACCAACACAGAGGTGTCCTACACTTTCTTCCATACAATGCCTCGAAAGGAGCCATTCCTATGCTAGCTTGGTAACTGTTATTGTAAGTGAACTCTAGCAGGGGTAGAATTTCATCCCAACTGCCCAAATGATCTAACACACAAGTCCTGAGCAAATCTTCTAAGGACTGGATAGTTCTCTCTGATTGTCCATCAGTCTGAGGATGGTATGCTGAACTAAGTCTGAGTTTAGTCCCTAAAGCTTTTTGAAGTGTTTGCCAGAATCTGGAGGTGAATCTGGGATCTCTATCTGATATTATGCTGGAGGGTACACCATGCAATCTGACTATTTCATCTATGTAAATTTGGGCCAACTTTTGCATAGAGATTCTCAAATCTATAGGTAGGAAGTGCGATGTCTTTGTCAACCTGTCCACTATGACCCAAATAGAGTCATGCTTCCTCAAAGTACGTGGTAAGTGGGTAACAAAATCCATTGAGATACTGTCCCACTTCCACACTGGAATGTCCAACTGAGTTAACATGCCTCCGGGCCGTTGATGTTCAATCTTTGATTTCTGACAAGTCAAGCAAGCAGCTACAAACTTGGCTACATCGTTCTTCATGCCATACCACCAATAAGACTTCTTCAGATCTTGATACATCTTGGTCATTCCTGGATGTAAACTGAGTTTGCTTTTATGACCTTCAGATAACACTGTATGTTTTAGTTCATTATCCTCCGGTATGCATATTCTATTTTTGAATCTCAAAATACCATCCACTCCTAAAGAGGAGTCTTTAGCCTTGTCAGTATTTAATAAGTCCATGAAGTTTTTCAATTGTGAATCTTCCAACTGCTTCTCCTTCACCTTTTCCAAAAATTCATTAGTTATAACTAGTGTATTACAACTAATGCAATTTGAGGACATGGAAACCTCCAAATTCATACTCCTGAAATCCTCAATCAATGCCAGCTCTTTAATCATAAGCGACGACATTTGTATCTTTTTACGACTCAACACATCTGCAACAACATTTGCCTTCCCAGGATGGTATGTTAGTTGAAAATCATAGTCTTTTAAAAATTCAATCCACCTCCTCTGCCTCATATTAAGCTCCTTCTGATCAAACAAATACTTCAAGCTTTTATGATCACTGAACACATTAAAATTAACTCCATAAAGAAAATGTCTCCATATTTTTAAAGCAAAGACAACTGCTGCCAATTCTAGATCATGAGTTGGATAGTTTCTTTCATGCACCTTTAACTGACGAGAAGCGTAGGCGACAACTTTCCTATTCTGCATTAGAACACAACCCAATCCTTGATAGGAAGCATCACAAAAGACCTCAAAAGGCTGATTGGTATCAGGGATTGTCAATACAGGAGCATTAGTCAACCTTATTTTCAACTCTTCAAAGCTTCTCTCACATTGTTCAGTCCATGCAAAAGGATAATCCTTTCTAGTCAATTGGGTCAAAGGAGCAACTATTTTAGAAAAACCTTCTATAAATCTTCTGTAATATCCTGCTAACCCCACAAAGCTTTTAATTTCTGTAACAGTTTTAGGACGTTCCCACTGAAGCACAACCTCCACTTTAGAAGGATCTACTGATATTCCTTGTGCAGAGATAACATGTCCTAAAAATTGTATTTCTGACATCCAGAACTCACATTTTGAAAGTTTAGCATATAATTGTTTTTCTCTTAAAATGTTCAGGACAGTTCTAAGATGTTCTGCATGTTCTTCCCTTGTACGAGAATAGATCAAGATATCATCTATGAACACTACCACAAACTTATCAAGAAAAGGTCTGAAGATTCGATTCATATAATCCATGAAGATAGCTGGAGCATTCGTCACACCAAATGGCATAACTAGAAATTCATAGTGACCATACCTTGATCTAAAAGCAGTCTTCTGAACATCTTCCGCTTTCACTAAAATTTGGTGATAACCTGAGCGCAAATCTATCTTAGAAAAGACAACTGCTCCATGCAACTGGTCCATTAGATCGTCAATTCTAGGAAGAGGATATTTATTCTTGATTGTTAACTTGTTTAATTGTCTATAATCTATGCATAGACGTGATGAACCATCCTTCTTCTTCACTAATAGCACTGGAGCTCCCCATGGAGAAACACTAGGTCGAATGAATTGTTTCTCTAATAAGTCTTCTAGTTGTTTCTTCAATTCAGCTAACTCTGCTGGTGCCATTCGGTATGGAGAAATTGACACCGGGCCCGCTCCAGGAATCAAGTCTATCGCAAACTCTATCTCTCTTTTAGGTGGAAGTCCAGGAATCTCATCAGGAAATACATCCATAAACTCCTGAACTACAAACATATCTTTCTGTACTTTGTCAGTAACTATAGAACAAGCCAAAAACATAAAACATTCTGCACCTTCTTGTATCTCTCTCTTAAACTGTTGAGCTGAGATTGTTGAAGATGGTTGCTGCCCCTTCAAGATTGTGTTTGATGAAGACTTCTATGTACATTTCATTTTGCTTTGCTTTAAGTGTGTCTTAGGTAGTGCTTAGAGGTTGTCTAAGAGTGGGCTTTTGCTGAGTATCTCACCTCATAACCACTAGCCATGTGATAAGAACAAGCATAAGTTTTCTTAAATTGTTTTTCACATGTTTTACAAAAAACACGTTTACTACATAAAAATAAATATGTTCTTTTCTAAATAAACAGATTCATTTTTTTTACTGATGCCTTGGCTAAGCCTTGTAAAAATTAGATGTTGTGCATCAGGTATTTTGACTAAGTCTTCTTCTTTTCAAAACGACTGAGTTTCAGACAGTTAAGCTTTTCTGTTTTCGTTTTGAAAAATAAATCTGTTCATCTGTAAATGAATAGATTCTTTTTGTCTCTGGTGCCATGTCAAGCTTAAACGTTTTTCAGCTTTATCTCTGCACCAGAATGGTTGACTAAGTCTCCTCACTTAACAAATTCTCTAACTGCTTTTGAAAATAAATCTGTTCATTTTATTTTCAATCTGTTCATTTTATAACAGCTTTAACTGTTTTTCAAAAATCTGTTATAAGTTGGTTTCCTATAAAATGCAAACTTGTTTCTGAGTTTATTACTGATTCATACATTTTGCAAAAACAAGTTTTGACAGCAGAGAGTTAAGTGTTTACAAAGGATTAGCATTTGTTCTTCAAAGATTTCAAAAATCACAAAGTGCTTGTTCTTGATTTGGTTCCAAAAGCTTGGTGTGAGGTGCTGCTACTGTTCTAGCAATCTTGCCTACTGGTTTAAGGCAGATCTTTGTATCCTCAATCAGGTGTAGTCGTTTCACTTCTCATTTCTTGTAATAGTTTGGTTGAACACTCTTCTTGATAGGTTTTCTTGGAGAATGTGTGTGTGTGTGAGCTGAAATAGGTTTTTTCAGCAAGAGTACCTAAGTTCTTGTAGGTTTCAAGAACAGTGGGAATTGTACTTGGTTGTACTGTGTTTTAGTGATTTCCACCTGGTTTTGGTGAAGACTGGATGTAGCTCAGTTGAGTGAACCAGTATAACTGCTTGTGCTCATTCTCTCTCACTCTCTGCAATTTCGTTTATGCATAATTGATAAAACAGCGAAGAAATAAATCTGTTCAATTGAAAATAAATCTGTTCTTTCTGGGCACTGTGCATACTGTTCTTAATTTCTGAAAAAGTTGTTTGAATCTGATAAGAACATATAAAATCTGCTAAAAGCCACTGGAACAGATTGGCTGTGATAGGTTGCTCAAGAAATTGTTAAAACTATTAATTGAACCTTAAACAATTGCTTAAAGTTGAAGCTTGTTGTTCTGTGATTCATTGTTCTTAATTTCTGGAAAACTGTCTGGTTTCAATAAGAACATTGATAATCTGTTAAAGGCTAATAAAATAGGTTGTGTGTAATAGATTGTCTCACTAATTGTCAAGCCCTTAACTGAACCTGAATCACAAGAATTGGAATTAAGGTTTGCTGTTTTTGAGTTACACTGTTTTTCAATCTGATATCTGTGTGTGTACATCTTGAAATTCTATCTGCATAATCTTGTGATTAACCTTGCTGAATTAAAAGCTTTTCAAATAAAAACAGTGCTGAAATAAATCTGTTCATTTTCACATAAATCGATTTATTTTTCTGTAAAACTCTGTTAAACACTGTTTCTGCGAGAAAGTTTTAAAAGGTCAATTCACCCCCCCTCTTGAACTTTGGCACTATTAAACCCAACAGAGATAACCTGCATTTCTCTTAACTTAGGAAAAATTAACTTTTTCCGACCACAATCTATAAGGATATGATTAGCAGACAACCAATCCATTCCCAATATAACCTCCAAATCCTTTAGAGGTATGCAAATCATGTTGATCTTGAATCTCTGTCCATCTATAATTACTGGACACTCAGCACACATGGAAGAAGTTACTATAATACCTTCTGTTGGTGTAGATACCACCAACTCAATTTCTAATTCTCGGACTAGCAACTTAAGTTTCTTAGCACAATCAAAAGATATAAAAGAATGGGTTGCCCCAGAATCAAACAATACAGATAACTGTGTTCCAAGGATAGAACAAATACCTCTAACAAGGCTATCAGACTGTGAAGCTTCAGCTCCACTAATGGCAAAAACTCTGCCAGCTGCTCTGGGCTTTTGATTATTATTTTGTTGTACTTGCTGCACTCCGCCAGAATTTGGAGCTCTCAATTGGACGCGGCAGTCTTTTGTTGCATGACCATACATGTGACATCTATCACATATCACATTTATCACTGGATGAGGGCAAAATCTAACAACATGTGGCCCACCGCATCTAAAACATCTGAGACTAGGTGGTGAATGAGAACTGGGTCTTCCACTGCTATAAGATTGAGGTCTGAAATAAGGTTTCTTTCTATCTTCATATTTAAGCATGCTTTTAGAAGGTCCTCTCACTTGAGGCTTAGCAAGTCTACTACTACTTTTCAAACTCTCCACCACTTTTGCTTTCTCCACTAGAGCAGGGAAATCTCTAATGGACATAGGAATCACCACTTCTTTAAGTTCTTGCTTCAACCCAAACTCAAATTTTCTACATCTCCAAGCCTCAGTCATGGTTTGGGTGTAGAATCTCGCTAGGTGTTTGAACCTAGTAGCATATTCAGTGACTGAAAGATTTCCTTGTTCCAGCTGCATGAATTCAATTTCTTTTGCATATCTGACACTATCAGGAAAATACTCCTCCATAAATCTTACTTTGAAATTCTCCCAAGTGACAATTTCTTCTCTATCCTCCATTATCTGCTTCATACCTATCCACCAAAACTCAGCTTCTTCAATAAGCATATAGATGGCATAAGATAACTTTTTCTCTTCTGGGCATTGAGTAGCTTCAAAGATTCTTTCTATGTCTCTCACCCACAGGTCTGCTTCATCTGGATTTACCTTCCCATTAAATTTAGGTGGATTGTGTCTCAGAAAATCCTCCAGACTAAAGGTATGAGGTTGTTGATGAAGCTGAGACGCTTCTGCTGCTAATCTAGCGGTTTCTAATTGATGAAGTGCGGCATGATGCTGTTGTGCCATAGTAGCACTCTGTTGTTGCAAGGCTGTTGCCATCATCTCTATTGCCCGAGCTAAGTTGGGCATATCTACTGGTGGAGGAGGAGTAGGTGATCTACGTGCCATCTTCTAAGCACATAAAGAATTAGGTTAGAAATTACTAAAAGTTTCCAACTACTTCTTTAAGTCAAATTAACTATAAAAAAAACACACAAAATAGATACAAAATCAATCAAGACTTATCTCTAAAATGTACTCTAACGATTTAGAATTAAGATAGAAAATCATCTTGATTTAGTCATGAGTGTGCACCCTCACCACTCTATCAAGATTCTTTTCATTCTTAATACTTTCAGCTTCATTTATAACAACTACTTTGACTCAAGCACAAACAAGATTCCAAGTAAACAACTTTATTAAACATCCTATTAGACACTTTTATCTAAGTCTTGAAGCTAGACTTGAGCAAAAATCTACACACAGGAGAAACACACTAAACCCACTACCCTCAGGTTATCCTTAGGATGAACCGCTCTGATACCATTAAATGTGACACCCTGAAAATTTATATAACTATTTTAATACACATTCTACATATTTCTGTACAAACTTAGAGTTTTTCAAAATATTTCTATTACAAGATTTTGACTTATATAAGTATAAATATTTACATATCCATAGTTCAAAATAAGACTCTGAAACTTTTAAGGCTTTCCTGCACCTGTATGGTCATCTGCTCGTGTACATAGTACAGTCATCGCAGTTCAAACACAACACGAAAAGCAAGGGTAAGCTAGTGAAAATAAAGTTCTATAATATATGCAATTAAATTAAAAGAGAAAACCAAATTACATGACCAATTCTTCAATTCTTCAATCTTTTTCAAATCTCAATAATAAAGCAATCACATAGATCTCACATGGATCTACACATCCAATATATTCAACAAACAACATCTTCCGGAAGACTCGTATTAAGTAACTCCCACCAGAGACTAACACCTGATCCAAAGATTACCAGCGAATCCAACATAAAGGGTCAGGGTAAGTTCAATACAACCCAAGCCGTGCATCTCATATGTCACGGTGTGCATGAACTCCTCCATCAGCTTCTCACCACCTGATATCTTAGTCTATGTGACTTAGATCATCAGTGAAGCTCGGAGATCTCTGTTACCACATAGGTATCAATACTTAATACACAGCAAACATCAGTCCATACATTATCCCAAATGTATGAATTCAATTCCATATCATTTTCATCATACAATATCATTCAAAATGTAATCCACAATATTCAAAAGTTTATTTAACATAAAAAAAAACCACACTTAAATACTAAATTATCAAAATAAAATATTTTTACAAATTTAAATATTATATAAACAAATAACACAAAATATAAACACACAGCATCCGTACTAGAGAAATTAAATATTGGGACCACGTCCCTTCCAGATCCAGAATCTTCTAGCCTAGGGTGCTATAAAAGATTAAATTTAGCTTCCCTTACCTTAATTGCTTGCTTCCCAAGCAACTTCTAGAATTTTATTCTCCACCGTCTGGATAAGCTTTAAGATTTACGGGCCTAATGCAAGTTATCCAAACAGAACATAAATTCAGTATATACTAGAATAAGTTGAGAGGATTAATCTTCTCAACTGACCCCACCAAGATTGATGACTAAAACATACCGAAAAACCAAGAATAAAGGATCTTTAGAGTAAAAATGAACTTACTCTGTTTAAAATTCTGATCGGTTAGAAATGTTCCTTAACTTGCCAGCTACAACGTGGTCCGATCAGATTCTAAAATAGATGAAGATTGGAAAAGGAAATTAAGAGAGAAGGGGAAAGGAGAATATGGTGGAAGAGAGAAAAAGAAAGGTGCGTGACTGGGGGGGGAAGGGTCTTTGGTTTTTTTTTTTTTATTTTAAAAAAACCAACGCTGTTACATTAATAATAATATAATATGAAAATTAATAATATTATTAGTATTAATATTATTAATAGTAATAATAATATTATTATTACTATTATTAAAATAATAATATTATCATTACTAATAATAATAATATATAGATAATATTAAGAATATTAATATTAATACTAATAATAATACATTAAAATTAATATTAATATTAATAATATTATTAATAAAAATAATAATAATATACAAAAATTTATATACGGAATAAGTGCATTATTTACTGAATAATCCATATGTAATGGTTATGTGTGTATAATTCATATATAATAACTAAGTGTATTATTTATAATCATAATTTTTTTTATGTAATCGTCATGCAAATTATTATTATTATTATTTTATTACCATTATTATGTATTATTATTTTTATTATTTTAATGTTACTGTGTTTTTAGTAATATTAATAAAAATAATAGTATTAAAAATAATGATAATAATATTAATAATAATAAGAATATTAATAATAATAATATTATAAAAAAATTATATATAGAATAATCCGTATGTATGTGTATTATTTTTTTTATGTAATCGTCATGTAAATTATTATTATTATTTTTTTTTATTATCATTATTATGTATTATTATTTTAATGTTACTGTTTTTTTAGTACTATTGATCCTGCCGCTTGACTCGAACGTGGAGGATTGCCTCGTCACTCCTTCGTCTAGCCCTCTATTCTGCAGGAACGCTCTAAGAACCACCACCGGAACTCCAAACGCTACCTGCAAAACACACGAACGGCGCCTCTAGCGGCCGTTGTAGCTCCGACGCTCAAGTCAGGCAACAGGAACACCAAATCTATCACTGAATCTCTCTATGAGACTCGTGTGTGCTCTCAGATCCACTTTCTCTCTCTATAACTGTTTTCTGTTATCACTGTGCCACGTGTAGGAACGCTCTCACAGTGACTCAGAAACTCAGTGTAGAGAGCATGTGTAAACTCGTAAAAATGGAAAGAATCCCCCTACCTTACATGATGTGGAGTGATTTATACCTGAGCCGCGCCTCACTCCCAGATGGTGACACGTGGAGGCACCAGCTTGAATCTACCGTACACGCGTCACACCTGGAGGGCTTCTGCGCTTCTCTCTGTGCGGGCCGCATGCTCCCAGGAGAGCGCCAGGCACATCCTGCCTGCATGGCCACGCCGCACGTCCTCTGAGTGGGCATCATGCGAGGTGCATGCGTAGCGTTCTCGCTGGGAACCCCGATGACCGACCTCCCTCTGCATGCAATTACGACCGATCGCGCTCCTCATGCAATCACACCTGGGCGGTCCCTCATAACTTCCACCGACGTCCGGGCGGTGCCTCATGACTACCCACCGACGTCCGTGCGGTGCCTCATGACTATCTCCCGACGTCCGTGCGGTGCCTCATGACTACCCACCGACGTCTGTGCGGTGCCTCATAACTATCCACCGACATCCGTGCTGTGCTTCCAGGCGCTTATCTATGCTCTGAACTGGGAGTGGTGGCCTCTTGGTATCTGACTACCGATCACCATTCTAGGTGATCTCCTCCCTGATTCACTTGTTCTTTCTACCACGTGCCACCCTGTGCATAGTTCACGTGGTCAACGGCTGCTGACGTCATTAACTACTGATGACCGACCGGATCAACTATTAATAAAATAATAGTATTAAAAATAATGATAATAATATTAATAATAATAAGAAGAATATTAATAATAATAATAATGATATAAAAAAAATTATACACAGAATAATCCATACGGATGTGTATTATCTACGAAATAATTTGTATGTAATGACTAAGTTGTATGTAATGACTAAGTGCATTATATATGGAATACTATATGCGTTACTTACTATCATAATCCGTATGTAATGACTTAAGGTACCATCACCTACATTGTGGATAATATCTATACATAATATTAAATTTATCAATGGATAAAGATTCATAAATGATATATCTGTATCTCATACTAAATTTTGTTATTGATATAAATTTGCATGGACTAATCTCTATGTTCACGTACCATACGACATATGTTTTATTTACAGAATTTTTAAATATTAAATTATTAATATATCTTATTAATGATTTACATGTCAATCCTTATTTTAATTTTTCAAAAAAACTAGCCTATAATTTTAGTTTTTTTTTTTATAAAAAAAGTTAAATGGTCAAATATTTCACTAAAATTGTTAATTTGTTAGAAGTAAAAAAAAAAAAAAATCTCTAAACGATAATATAATTAATACAGAGAAAAGCATTTTTAATGAATTAAATATGACAAATAAATATCTCAAAACACATTTATAAAGTGCCAAAGTTAAAGAATAAATTTTCCATTATTTCTTGTGCTGCTTATGCTTTTGTTTCTGATTTTTTTAACCTTTATTTTCAATAAACAGTGATGTTATGTTGAAGATGATATTGGGTTCAATAGATAAAAACACAGATCATGTAAATTTATAAAACTCTAATTATCATAAATTTTTAACCGTTCCAAATAATTAGTAAGATATTTGAAAATGGATTGAATCAATGTTAAAAATGAAACATATTCATTACAATAGTCTGAAGAGAAAAAATTGAAATGTATATACTTGCTACATACATTGTCAAAAATAAAATGGAGATTTTAATTCATGGCGTATGTTGCTAACATTTTCCCATTTTGTTCATTTATCCAATTATGAATCAGAAACAAAACATATGAATCATGAGTCTTTAATGATGTGTATTATGTATCACAATATATTAAATCTCTTACTCTAATGAATAAATCACATGTTTTTTTTAAGTCATAAGTCTTGTAAAAGTAAACAAATATGTACACAAAATAAATGAGAAAACATAAAATTGAATGATAAGAATTTTAAAAATAAAAGTACTTAATCATCACCCTACAAGAAAATTATTAAATAGAAACCAATTTTAGAGACAAAAATAATTAGTTATTATATTGACTAAATTAAAGACCGTTTTAGAGATTAATTTTTTTTATAAATTAGTTTCTATTAATGTTAAATAGTGTATATAATTTTCTACCAAGGTTTTTACTACCAAATTTTGAATTTAAATAATTAGTAGTTAAAATCTTGGTAGTTAATTAGATACTAATTTAGAAACTATTTAACACTAATAGAAATTAATTTAGAAACCAACAAATTTTTTAGTCTCTAAAATGCTATATAATTTAGTTATTATAATAACTACTTATTTTTTATCTCTAAAATTAGTTTTTATTTAATAATTTTCTTCTAGTATCAACTGAGTGTTAATATGCTCAATGACCATTTTATTTTCCTTAACATGTTTTTTTTTAACCAGCAATAACAAATAAAATAAATAAGAGTACTAGGGATACTTCAACCCATGTACAAAAAACCTCATTCTAAGAAAGATGAGGAGGCCCAAAATTTTTTTTCCTTAACATGCTCTCTTATAACTAATATATACTTAATGTTAATGTGTTTATTTAGACTTTGACTTTTGTTATTCTTAGTCATGATAAAATAAATGTTAACAAAGTTATCATCATACAGTTTCAATGGCCTAACAACTAAGTCCACAACTCCAAACCCAAATATAAAACACATAATGTGATGTAGCCTCAAAACAAGATACAAACTCAACCTTCATAATGAAAGTCACAATCAATGTTTATTTTCTATTGTTACAACATACAACTCCACAAAATAACATAAAAGTATAACCATATGTAAATTTTTTATATCAATTCAACCAACAAAGTTTGAATCAGAGTATTTTATCACCTCTCTACTATCAGTCCGTTTGGATTTGAGCATGAAATATTTTGTTCTTTGAAGATATCACATTACCTTATTTGCAACTTTCCAATGATCAACGCCTGGATTACTCTCATATCTACCCAAAACAAAACTCAACTTAATGAAATATTTTCCATGCTTTCCAATTTAAAATCATTTTTTGAACATTGACTCAATTCAAGTCTATTACCCTTCATAATAGGAGAGTCACACTCACTAAACAACTTATGGTAAATTTATAAAAAAACTTTAGTTAGTCTTTTGAGATAAACTCAAAATACATCAAAGATCTTTCTCTAGATTCATGCATATGAAATAATATATTATTATTTTAGCTAAAAATAGATAAATTAATATATATATATATATATATATATATTTAAATTTTCTTATTATTTTAGCAATACATATATATATATATGTTATTAATATAATTTTAAATGGGACATTACTTTCCTTTCAAATAAATGTTATTTTTAAGATATTCTAGAGAGTGTTAACAAAGAATAATATTTGATTAAGAGTTTTATGTTGAGGTATTCTTGGAAAGAGATGAAGAAGCATTAAAAGTTAATAGTTGAAAGTTCTACTAAAAACATTTTAGATGTATGAATACAAAGTTTTGATAAGTGGATTTGGAGGGACGTAGTGTCTACAATTTATACGGTGAAGGCAACTTATAATCATCTGAAAGGGGTGTGCAAGGTGGTGGTGGAGAATTTTTTGCAGATTTTTGGAAATTAAAGACTCTTCCTTCGGCACAAGTTACAACTTGAAAGGTGCTAACTAATACAATTGCTACTAAGAACAATTTTATGAGATGCGATATTATTCTGGTAATTTTTTTTTGATCGACAAGAAAAAATAAATAAATATGAACCACTTTAGGGATGACCCAACCCTTATACATAACCATAACACAACAAGCCCCCAAAACCCTTTCTAAATAGCCTAAACCTTACAAACTTAAAACAACAAACAACCCAGCCAAAGGAAAAAATCTTACATAAGCTCACTTAATTGAAAACATACAAGCCAAAGGATCAATGCACCATTCAGAATAAGTAAAATGAGCATAATCAGATTTAGATGTTACCCAAGACCAAAACTTTAATTGAGCCAAAATGAACATTTCCGAATGATCAATCACTCCATCTTGGAAAATATGTTTATTCTTGTGCTTCCAGATTTCATTAACTACTGCAATCCAAACACTACCCTAAATAACATTTACCTGGACAAGAGCATTTAACAAATTAAAATGCAAGAAGTGAGAAACTAGATCAACATGATCAATCGACGTTATCCCCATCCATGCATAACATTATTTCTAGACTAGCCAAGCAATCTTGCATTCAAAAAATAGATGAATTGTCGACTTCACTTCCATCCTGCAAAAACTACAGAGGTTGCTATCAACCGAAGCCCCACGCCTTTCTAGGTTAATTTTCGTGGAAACCGAATTCATCAGCACCCTCCAAGCGGTAAGCTGGGCAGAAGGCAAAGCATAAGTCTTCCAGAGGGAGACAAATAGACTATCTCCCTCAAAAGGGGCTCTTAGTATAGCATAGACAGACTTTACCGAAAACCCACTATCCTTACCAACCTTCCAAACCCGACTATCTTCAATATTCAAGACAGGGGCCTTTCCGTGCAACTCTTGTAATAGCTGGACTTCCTAACAATATTCCCAATCAAACAAACCTCTCCTTCAGACTAACTTCCACTCCCATCTATCATTAACCCACTCCCCACAGGACTCTAAATTACCTTCTTTATTACCACACAAATAAAACAATCTTGGGAATTTACTTTTCAGATCTAAGTTGCCCACCCAAACATCTTTCCAGAACAAGACATCTTTCCCATTTCCCACTCTCCACTCACAACAATTCTCAAAGGTTCTATCTCATTCCTCCATCCCCCAAACCCCCTTCAAATCTTTCCACTAGCTGGAATCCTTAGCATTACTCCTTTGTTCTTGCAATTTTCTCCAACCTTCGTATTTAGACTCGAGAATTTCCTTCCACAAATCACCCTTATCGGTCTCTACATGCCAAATCCACTTTACTAGTAGAGCCACATTGAAAAGCCTTAAGTTCAAAATACCAAGACCGCTAGCTTCTGTAGGCTCGCAAGCCTTTTTCCACGATACTCACGCTACTTTCCTTCCTTCTGAACCCCCAACCCCACAAAAACCTTCTCTGAATTATTTCAATCTCCTTTAGCATAGTAAAAGGCAACTTATACATAGATAAATAGAACAACAGGATAGAAGAAAGAACCGACTTAATGAGACAAACTCCCTTGGCCAACAAAAGAAATATACCTTTCCATTTACCCAACCTGCTCCATTATTCTGGTAAGTAATCTCTGTCCCTTATGTGGTGAGAAAGAGGAGACGGTAAATCATCTATTCTTCGAGTGTAAGGTCTCTTGGAGAATCTGGGATCTATGTTGACTTGGGTTCTGCTCGGTGTATCACTTTGATGCAAAAATGCATTTCATGTTGTTTGAGCCTGTAGGTATGAAGGAAGTTGTCATTAGATGCTGGGGAGGGATTTGGATAGCTGTTGTAGGGGAAACATGAATCATAGGAACAAGTGTATTTTTAAGAATGAGAGAGTATATTTTTTGGAGGTTTTTACTGTGGCCCAAAGGAATTCTCGGTCTTGGGTTATGGCTGAGGAAAGTTTGGCGAACTTCTCATACTCAGATTGGTGTTTGGATCCTATATGTTGTATGAAGTATTTGAAAAAATGAGGTTGTGCAGAATGTTAATTTCTATATGTCCAGGACTGTTGGATTTTGGTGTAGGTTCTTGTGGTAGATAGTTGTTGAGGCTATAAATAGGTATTGAGGCTCCCGAGCAGGTTAGTACGTAGATAAAGTTTCTTTAGGTTTTGAAGAAAGCGAGTACAATTTTGAGTAGGTTTTGTTTGTGGGAGAGAGAATTTGATTTGTAAATATGTTTGTGGGCTTTTGGATGTATTAGGAGATGTTTTGTGTGTATTATTTTGACTAAAGATTGGTTATAAGGACCCTGAAAGGGTAGATGCTTATTTCTTTTGATGTGGATTATCATTCCTTTCATTTGAGGATTGGTTTGGTGATCTGTAGAGTTTGAAGAATGTCTTAGGTCAGGTATTGAGCAGGTTGACCTTGACCATTTTTTGTATAAAGGTTTAGACACTTTTTAAATGTCTGTATAAGGATTGAAATACCCCTGAAGTATCTCATTTAATTTTATTTATTTCTTATTGAAAAAGAAAAAAACAAAGTTTTAATAGAAGAAAAAACTAATATAAAGTTTTGTATAATATCTTTTATATTCAAGTGAATAACATAAGTATTTAACTTGAATCACAAACTATAAAAATAAACACTATATATTATTATTATAATAATAATAAATATATTTGTTTTTATGAATAAATACTTTAAAAATATACATTAATTATATATCATGGGTTAATGATGTAAAGATATTTACATCATACATTATATTAAACTCTAACAATAACCAAGAGCCAAAATATTTTATTTTTATAAAATGTTATAGATATTTTTCGAAGATAAATACACAATAGTTTGTACGAATATCTAGATATTTTAAATAATTTCTAGAATCTTTCATATATATATATATATATATATATATATATATATATATATATATATATATATATATATATATATATATATATCATACATTTGTTTATATCTTTACCTTGTATTAGTATCTCATGCAATACTTCACATTAAGTTAGTTATATAATATAAGTAACTAACTTGATATACATAAGTTAATATTAAATCTCATATTGGACATTATATTAAATTCTTTATATATATATATATATATATATATATATATATATATATATATATATATATATATTTTGGTTTTAAAAATGTATGTTGATTATAAAATAAATAATATTACTAATATATATTCATGTTTTTAGTTTATTAAATATTCATTTTTATTAATTAAATTGAGTATTAACATTTCTTACTTTTCCTTTTAATTTTTTTAATGAAGAAAATATTTCCTTTATGCAAATGAATTTTTTTTTTATATTTTATTAACTTTACCTAAAATATTATCTTCCTTGTTTATTGTTAGTCTCAATGAAAGGTATATTTAATATAAAAACAAAAACAAAAACAAAAACAAAACACTAATAAGTTTAAGTTAATACAATATAATAGTCAAGGATAAACTTTCATAAAAAAATATTATTACTTTCAATTAGAATTAAAAATCTAAATATACAAAATTATTTTACATTCTATATTACATTCTTTACTTAATAAAAAAAAGATAAATGCGATAAAAAAAAAAAACACCCTTGTGTAAATCTTATTTCATATCTTATGAAATAGAATCAGAGGATGAGACATGGAGCTATGTGTGAATGGCAAAACATAAGTCTTGTTATTTGAGAAGAAGAGAAGGATGAATCATGATACAGATAAGATAGTGGATGCTAGTATTTTGGTTTTGTAAATTTACAACAAGGATGATTTTATAAAATGAAGTTTTAAGAGATTCTAAAAGAGAAAATATAATTGAGATGGATGTAACTTATGTGAAATAATAATAATTAAAATAACTAGTTGAAAATATTATAAGTTCAATACCTTTTAATATTAGCATATTGATTACTTAGTAACTGAATCATTATTTAAGCAGTGAGTTTATAGTAAATGTTGTATTTTTTTATATGCTTTTATTCCTTATTCCTTGATTTGTATGGTTTTTCAATTTTCACTCTTTAATCAATTTTCAACACTTTTTTCTATTAAAATTTTTGACACATTATTCTTAAGAAAATCCATTAATTAATTTTTTTTAAAAATCCATTAAACAAATTTTTAATACAACGAAAATATCTTTAATATATTATTAATAGATTAAATATATTTTGGCCTCAAATCTATTATCAACATGTAATTTATTCAAAATAGAAATTTGATAAATTTTAATTGTTATATTTTGTTTTTGTTAATATTTTTTTCCTTTCCCTGAAGGAATATTTTTACTTCTATGTAGAATTTTTAATTAATGACATCTTAACTATAGTGTTAGCTGGTTCACTTCTTAATTATCAATTAATTAGACGTAACAATCGCATGCATGCTTTAATAAGTTAAGTTTATAATCTGTTCATTTTATTATAAAATTTATTTTTAATTTCTCAATTAAATTATTTATAGATATTAACTTCATATATAAAATATCAACGAAGACCCAAGTTAATCAATACTTTAACATCAGCGGTGATTTTCTTAAAAAATATCATGTAAAATAATTTCAATCTTGATGCATTATTTTATAAAAATCATAGTTCATGTCAATTTATAATCAGATAACTTAAATTCACTGAAAAATAAATTTGAAAATATGAAATTATTTAAAATTTATTTTTAATGAACTAAAATTATTCAATACACCATATTTTTATTTAATCAATGTATTTAAATAACTCAATTGTGAAAGAAGTTAGTGAGGGAGATTTGACCCAAACCAGTGACACTATAAGCAATAAATTGTTGGGTCCACCTCCAACTTTCCCTTACAATGGGACTGGTTGGTTTTACACCATGGTGTGTGAGTTGAGTTCAGAAGTTTCATTAAATATTTGACTTTTATTCTAAATAACTAGTTAGTATTTGATTAAGGTGTTGAAGAAGATTGGTAGTAGTTTTTTAAATTAAAAAGTGATAATTTAAAAAAATAAATAACTATTAGAAAAAAATTTAATTTTAGTTAAAATAGAAAAAAAAATATTTTAACATGTAGTGAATGAGAGAGGGACCATTTGAAGTTGATAGCAGAAGTGTGGAAGGTGTTAGGGACCCGCAAGTGATATTTTCAAGCCGTTCAGTAGAAGTCATGGTTCTTAATTTTTAAATGAAAAATATAAAAAAAAGAATAGATAGATAGGGATGAGGAAATAAACATGAAGATAGTAAATGGCAATGGTGATTGCATTGGTGCAGGGACAGCTTGCGTGGCTCAGAGGCATTAATAAGGGAAGCAAAGTTGGAGGGAGAGAGAGAGAGAAAGAAAGTGTGTTGTACAGTGCAGTGGTGGTTTCTATGGGCAATGTTTCAGAGATATGAATAATGGGAATCTTATGATTATTAGGTCCACTCTCCAACTATGTCAAAACCACTCATCTCATCCTCTACTTTCACCTCAATTCAAAACAACAGAAACAAGTTTGTTTATTAGACTAAATCTTAATTATCCTTTTAACTATTATATTAGAAATAAAAATCAATTTTTTAAAACAATTTAATATAGTTTATTTTTTTTAGATTGTTTTGTTAAACAGATTAGCAATTTTGTAAAATTGACATCAAATTATGTGTTGTTATCATATTAAATTGTTTAAAAAAATTAAAATTATAATACTAAATTATTTGAAAAAGACACAAGATATTACATTATGGTTGCTGAATTCTATGGAGTTATATATGTTATGGAGGAAACTCAAAAAATGGAGTTTACTAATATATGACTAGAATGTGATTCTGTCTTGGTTTGTGCTGCGTTTACTGTTAGGACTAATGTTCTGTAGATGCTTCGTAATCAATGAAATACTTGTCTTAATTACTGTTGGTAAATCAGGTTTAGAATTACTCATATTTTTCGTAAAGGAATTGTGTGTGCTGATAAGTTGGCTAATTTAAGATTTATTCATAGAGAATCATTTCATTGGTATAATAGACTTTCATCTAGTATGTTATTAGAATTCTTTATGAATATGTATAGTATACTTATGTATCATTTTGTTAACATATGAATTTTGGTTTAATCTCCCATATTTTTTTTTTTGTATTTTCTTTCATTTTTCTTTTTTGATAATATTTTTTTCATGTGATAGCAGATGATTGTTGTTACTTGAAATGTCAGCTAAATTGAGATGCCAAGTTGCATAATGTAGCCTAATATGAAAACTTTTATAAAAAAAATTATTTAAAAAAGTTAGAATCATATTAAATTTTATTAAAAGAAGATAATTTATTATGATGTTATAATTTTTTATATCAAAATTCAAACAATATTTGATTGTTAGTTACAAGAGTATGTAAAACTAAAATATCACTATGTAATCCTTAATAACGTCAACTTATATAATGCTAAAGTTCGACATTGATTCCATGAAACGAGATATCAATTTTATTGTTTTTTTAAAACTAGTTTCATGAATTTGTCTTAAAATTATTTTTGGTTTTAAAACTAGTTTGAAACCTAGTTCAATTCAAGTAGAGTATTTCTTAAAAAATGGTTCAGTTTTAAACCAATTATATGAAACTTATTAGTTATTATTGTTATTATTTTAGACTAAATAGTCTATCATTATTTTCTCTAAATATCTAAAACAGTGACATGAGAAAATGTAGAATATATATATATATATATATATATATATATATATATATATATATATATATATATATATATATATATATATATATATATATTAAGAGATCTTAACTATAATGTCGTAGCATCATAATGTAAAATTTTGAAACTAATAGTTAATGTAACCATGTTTTGGGTTTAACTATAATCCCTAATATATATTTTGAACTATAAACTTTCAAAATAAAAATAAAAAATATAACCTAGAAAAACAAAGGGCTTTGCAAAGCAACGAAAAATAATTGTTTTTTTTTCGAATCTAGTTCCATTTTAAAAGAAAATTCCTGAAATAGGAAAATATTTTTTTTTTCCAAAAATAAATAAATCTTATATGAATATACTATTTAATCAAAGAATAATCGCCAACTGCATTTACGATTTCAGAAAAAATAAAAACTCGTATATTACATATACATTTTTTTATCTGAAATCATACGTTTTCAATTTTAAAATATAATAATTCAGTACATTTAAAAAAATTAAGAAAATCGCATAATTCATATACGATTTCCATCTAAAATCATATATAAACTATACATTTTCAATTTAGAAGTATTATAATCTCTATAATTAAAATAAAAAATAAAAATAGAAACTCCTATATTTTCTATATGATTTCATCTAAAATCGTATATGAAATATACATTTTTAATTTTAAAAAAATAATAATATGTAGAACTAAAAAAAAAAATTAAAAATAGGAAATCAGAGAAATAGTATTTACGCCTTATGTTTTTAAGTTATATATATATATATATATATATATATATATATATATATATAATTAAAGAAAAATAGGTTTCTATAATAATATATAGAATTAAGAAAATTAAAACAAATAGGAAATCAGAAAAATGGTATTTGTGCCTTACGTAATAGATTTTATAAAATATTTTTTATTATATATAATTAAAGAATGATTAAGTTTTTATAAAATATTTTTTATCATATATAATTAAAGAATAGCTGAATTTTTAAAAAATAATTTTTTATTATATATAATTAAAAAATTAAACATAAATTTTTGATTTTTAATACACTAAAATTATTTTGAATTCTTAATAAAGTTAATGATGTAATACTTTAATAATATAAAATAATATAAGTAAATTATTTAAGAAAATATTAAAGTAAATCTAATTGGTGATATGATAAAAATTTAAGTTGCTAAAATCCCAAATTTGAAATTTTAAAATATACTAGAAATTTTATTTGGAAAGTTAAAATGAAGAATGTTAATCGAAAACTTTAATTTTCATAGAAAGTAAAAAAATAGTACAGGAGTCTACATTTTATTATTATTGATATGAATAATTTGTTCTATTGTGACCTTCAATCCTATAATGAGAGCATTTGTTTGGCTTATTTGAAACTGATTTATCAATTTCATTATGTATATGATTAGTTATTGGTCTATGTGATTCCTTATAGCGCATGTGGAGGTCCGGGATAAAATTTGGTCTCATATAAGTAGACCAATAATCTTGATTTGAAATTGGATGAAATTAAACTTCGTAAGTCTTCAAAATATATTGCAGACTATAGACAGGATCAACAAATGTTGTTAGTTGTGAATGGCATTTCAAACATTCGTAAGCAGACCCAGACACCTCATTTGACTTATTCCGGAACCCCTAGTAAGAAATTAATTTGTAATTATTAATTTATATTTATGTATTATATTTAATTTAATACAAATGTTTTTTATTTTATAACAACCGTGTTAGAGACCAAGTCTGCAAATTAAGAAGCATAAGGTTTCCATTGACGATCCGGTAGCTTCTTTATTAGAAATTGCTACGGCTATAGGTACAAACCTAGTGGATATAAAATACTTAGAGGTCAATACAATACAAATTGTCAAAAGCCAACATGGTTAAACCTAGAGGTTTGTAATTTTTTGTCTTCCTCTTTTCATTGTTTGTCAAAATATCAATATTAACTTTTAATTAATATCGAATTTTAGTGTAATAAACAATCGTGAGGGTACGATTTGGCTAGTTTGGAATAAGTGCTATGCTTGGATGGGGTTGTCGTCAGTAGATCATCATGACCCTACCCATTTATTATCTATTATTTGATTAATGAAACCTTTATATTGGAAAGGATGAACAATCAAATGATTTGGCAATTTCTCACGGGGGGCTGAATCAAGATAATTTTGAATCAGGGTTTTCGATTTTTGTTCATCCTTCGCTGTAATAATATCTCGAGGTTTGCAACGATAACTTGGTATATCTACTATATGACCATTAAGTTATTAAGTGTTCCTGTTCAAGTAAATGTGGTTTGGGGAAGTGTTTGAATTGCAGTTGTTGGTGAAATATGGAAGCATAGGAATAAGTATATTTTTAAAGGTGGAGTGGTAGATCACTCGAAAATGTTCACTCTGGCCCAATTAAAGGTATGGTCTTGGATAACAGCTAAATATGCTCCTGCTTGTTTTTCTTATTTTGAGTGGTGCATAGATCCCCTGGCTTGTATGTTTTCGATAAAGTGAATCTGAACTTTGTGGTTATTGTTCTTGTAAGAAGGGTTTTAGTTTTTATTCTTTAGTTTGGGTTGTTTGCTTTTCTGTAGCATAGTATGGTTTAGGTAAGTTGGAAAGGGTTTGAAGGGTTTTATTGTGTTATGACTTGTATAAGGGTTGGTAAGGGTTGGACCACCCCTAAAGTGACCTTTATTTATTTATTTGTTACTTGCTGATAAAAAAAAAAATGAGTGTGCCTACTACGTTATGCAATGGATGACTACCATTATAAGACTTGACATTAACTGAAGTCAGGAATTAGGAGCATGTAACAATATTTAAATTATGATTTATAATAAACTATATGTACTTTAACCCTAATTTCAACTTATTTTGTATTGGAGTATTTTATGGATGCTTAACCATAAAATTCGACAGCAATGGACTATGTGAGGAATGCTTGAGCCACATACTTTATTAGGTTCTATAACTCTAAGATAGTTAATGAATAGTATATAAGTTTAATTAATATAACATGCTTCTAATGTATAGGAAATTAGCTAAATAAGTAGGAGTAGAGATAAGAATATATATTGGTGGATGT
Organism: Phaseolus lunatus; assembly: GCA_013389735.1. Lineage (NCBI taxonomy): Eukaryota > Viridiplantae > Streptophyta > Magnoliopsida > Fabales > Fabaceae > Phaseolus > Phaseolus lunatus. Next base: position 31,329,556 of record CM023861.1, read on the forward strand.
AAATAATTTGTCAATATATATATGATTTGATTGTTTTGAAAAAATGTGTATCTAGTTGTTTGAAATATTGTTGCATATTTGGCTAAGATTGTAAATGAACAAGTTAATTAAGAGGAGGAAATGCATAAAACACATTGAACTAAAAAAAAATGTCATCATAGACCACGTTTGTAGTCAAAACCATAATTTATGAGAGAGACCATGCAAGAAAATGGTATAAGCTCAAAAAAAGGTATAGGCGTTGGTTCTTGTAATAATCGTCACCTATACCCTTGTCTAGTTATATTAAGATATTATTTCATGTAAGAAATAAATGTTGGTTATTAAAATAATCGACACCTATAGTGACATTAATAGACTACAGTTCATCGTCGTCTATAGGTCAAAAGCATAGACGACTTACTCATAGATTATAGTTGCAAAACCAACACCTAAGGGCTTTAAACTAGTGGCCTTAACCCAAATACAAAAAATAGGATGCAATTACATATAACATTGATCCTTTTACAAAACAATAAAGTCCCCTCAATTACAAGTTCCTTACCTTGGGCCTTAAGCGAAAAGATTATCCAAAAAATATTGTATTCACTACCTATAGAACATGAATAGATGTATAATGTGACTCGCCAAAAACTGTGTATAGAGGATCTGTGACTGGTGTCAGAGTAGAGTTGCTTGGCTAATTTGAAATCTTTGTTATGACTAGTTAGGAGTAAGTTCGGTCGACCTTATTGATCCTGGGTCTCATTTCGAACATTTCAAGATTCTGGATGCGTCTAATTTGGTTAATCTTATCATGGGTAATGTTTGGATCACGTTGGTTAGTGAGATTTGGAGATAGAAGAATAATTGTTTATTTAAAGGAGGAGTGATTGATCATACTGAAATTTTTTCCTTGACACAAGTTAAGGTTTGGTCCTGGATCTCTTCAAAGATACTGTCAACAAATTTCTTGTTTCCTAACTAGTATCTAGAACCCTTGGTGTGTATACATTCGATTTAATAACTCTATAAGGGTTGATCCTTGATATTTCTATTTCTTTTGGTTGCGCTGGGGTAGACAGTAGGAGGTTATACTTTGGTTTGTTGGGGTAGATAGTAGGAAGTTATACTTTGGTTTGATATGTATATGGAAATGTACTCTTTGAACTTTCTTACACTATATAAGGGTTGGACCACCTCTGAAGTGAGCCTATTTAATTTTATTGCTTCTTGCTAATAAAAAGAAAGAGGATCTGTGACAATGTTGGAGTTGTGATAAGGATTTTGATGCATAAATGGTGTTAATAGCCTGTAAAAAAAATCCTGGTCTTGCATGATACAACATTGCCATAACGAATTTTTTTATCCCAATTCTCTTTTCCTATCACCATCAGTCATATATCCACAATTCCAACATTTTCTTTGGCAGAAAGACAACAACTCCCTTTTAATGAACCTTTGGATCATGCATTAAGGGTTGAATGAGGAATCCACAATTGTTATGTTTAAGACACTTTCATGTTTCTGGTTCCCATAATGTTTTGCTCCTTTATCTTTCCATGTATACCCTGCATAGACCAACAAGCACCAAGATTTTCCAACTTTAGATAGCTAATTATGACTGATTTCATGATTATAATTTATAAAGAAAAATTGGCATAACAACGTATGAATAGTGTAAGAAGTTAGTTCACGATTACCCACCTAACTTTCTTTAGAGCTACCTAATTGTTCTTAAACATTGGATTGAACACAAAAACCATTTTGTAAATGAAAAGATGATATTAAGTAGTTTATTTTTCATCCATATCCAAGCTTTTAGCTGAGCCATACATCTACCCTCCTTCCTTTAAAAACTACTTTATTCCTATAATCTTATATATTCCAAAAATCATTGCAATCCATAATTCTTTATGTACCAAGTTTTTCTTTTAACTTATTTGAAAAAGGTGGAATTGTAGGAATTGACTCATAGGTTTATTGTGTTGGGCAAATTAAACACCCACCCAACTACAGCAAGTGTTTGAGATTATAAATGTTATCTTACAGGTAAAGAACAAATGCTAAACAATTTCATTTTCCTATCAAAGAGGGAAGATACTTAAATTGATCCCTCTCCTAACTAAAGTCTGCCTTGTGGCCATTTTCCCTAATATGACCTTTCATGTAAGAGTTTGTGCATTAGGTAATGCTTTGATTGTCCAAAAAATGTTGAAATTGGAGTTATTTTCATTCCTACAACTGTTCTAAAGGTCAAAGGGAGCAAATTTATATTTTTGATTATGTATGTTGATGATATCTTGCTTACAACTAATGATATCGATCCATTAAGTGAGACTAAGAAGTTTCTCTCTAACAACTTTGAAATGAAAGATATGGATAAGACATATTATGTGATAGGAATAGAAATGTTTCGTGATAGATCATAAGGACTGATAGACTTATCTTAGAAAACATATATTAATAAAGTTTTAGAGAAATTTCAGAATAGATAAATGTTCAACATCTCATGTTCCAATACAAAAAGGAGACAATTTAGTCTCATGCAATGTTCAAAAAATGATTTGGAACGAAAATAGATGGAGAATATCCCTTATGTATATGTTATTGGAAGTTTGATGTATGCTCAAGCATGTACAAGGTCATATATCAGTTTTGCAATTGACATGCTTAATAGATACCAGAGTAATTCAAGATTGGATTATTGGAAAGCTACAAAGCAAGTCTTAAGATACTTATAAGGGACAAAAAATCACATGGTTACTTATATGAGATCTGATCATCTTGAAGTGATTAGACATACATATTCATATTTTGTTGGTCATATGGATACAAGAAAGTCCACATTTCGTTATGTGTCTCTCTTAGTCAGATGCATGATTTCATGGAAAAGTATTAAGCAGTTTGTCATTATTATATATATTGGTCATCAAGAAAGAGTGTGATAAGAAAAAAATTATAAGAGATGGATTGAAAAAAGGTGACTAAAGAAACTACTCAAACAGGGACTCTCATGAATCAAGGCAAATTTCTATCTCTATCTGTTAATATATAATATGTGAAAATTAGAAGATCCTTATGATGTGCATTATTCGATTCTACACATTTGGCTACAATTTAAAGTTTTAGAAAAACTATCCAACATTTATATTTTATAATTTTGTTATTATAACTATTTTTTCTCTTTTCATATTAACTAAATTAAGTAAATTAAGGATATAATTAAAAAATACATGTTACATTGAAATTTCAAAGTTAAAATTAAAAGAAAAGCATTCTCTTATTAAAAATCAACATTTTAAAATAACAAAGGATATATGAACACCCACTCCTAGTTTTTTTTTTTTTTTTAAATTTAACAATTCTAACTCATATTTGAATATTAAAAAATATATAATTAAAAATATAACTCAATTTTTCTCTCTCCATTAGACATTTTCTAGTAAAAATAAGAAAAATAAATATTAATAATTAATAGTTTATCATAAATAATTTGATTAAAATGCTATATATATGTATATATATATATATATATATATATATAAAAGAATGTATATCGATATTATTAAAATAAAATATTTTAAATATTAATATAATATTTTTTATTTTTGAAGTGAAGGATAGAGAAAAAAAAAATACTAGTTTTATGTTATTGCACAATTTAATAAAATTCAATGTTTTCTAATGCTATTAAAACATTAAATGCTTTTATATATTTTTAATATTTTCATTAAATGTTTATTTAATAATATTTTATCAGGAGTAATTAATAATGTATACAAATATATAACATTTATTTAATGTTTAATTTATTGTAGTTAATGTAAGGAATATTTAAAACAATACTCCTATTACTGTTTTATATATATTGTTACATAATAAAGGTTCATAAATTTGGACTATGCTTTTACTGATTCGCGCGCCACAAACGGGAGTCATGTTTTCCTTGAATTTATTATATTTATCTTCAACACTTTCATATAAATGCATTTTTTTTCAAAAAGTAAATGCATTACGTATATACATGTTTAGCAATTGTCCAAGTGCTAAATATACACTGTACAATGTGTTACAAAACCTCTTTATATTTGACAACGATGTTGTATTTGTTGAATTGAAAGAGTTACAATAATAGCCAAATCATTATTGATCATCAACTATGCTTGATTCATTTATTTCACCAAATATATTTTGTTTTAAATGCTCATTCTTTGTACTTAGAGAAAATATTCGCACATTTGTAATATATATATATATATATATATATGTATGTATATATATATATATATATATATATATATATATATATATATATATATATATATATAATACGTATATACTTAATACGTAGAAAGTTTCTTGTTCTAAAAGGACATTACCATCTGTTAGAATATATGTGATGTCATAACATTTCAACGTATCATGGGAAAAAGAATCAAACGTAGAATCAAGATAGTCCTTAACGGCATTACAATGGATGATGTAATGCAAATTACACATTAACAAATTATCAAGTCACGGATCATGGTACTTTTGAAGATAAATAAATAAATATATATGAAATCTACAAAGTTACGTAAGAATTATAATATTTAAATAGTCTTTGTTGTATTAAAAAAGAGGATTAACCATAAAAAAAATATCATTTATCTGCAACACAATTATCATGATAACGTGCAACACAATTATCATGATTGGTTTCATATGTACTGATTAATAATTTAAACATGGTCTTAAGTCATATTCATTAGACTTATAATTAAATCATAACACCGATGATAAGTTTATCTAGATAGTATGAAGATTAAAGTAATATGATAGAGAAAAGAAAAATTGTCATTTGCAAGATAAAAATAAATAAAACAACACTTGTTAGTGGGAAAATTATACTATTATTATTTGTTAAGATACAGAAACATGTACTTTTTATTTACCTCAAACAATAATAACATACAGTGCATTTAACTTTTTAATTTTATCCTATCTCGAAGCTGTTACCATTAATATAGTTTGTGTGTGTATGAACCATGTTTTCATTAATGCAGCATAGAGGCGTAGGATAAACAAGTCAACAAAATTTCCTACAAAACAACATGCAGATGCGTTTTCAAACTCCAGGCTAGCATCACCCTCTGTGTTCACACGTCAACAGACTTTTTCAAAAATCAAGAAATGAAGTTTACAATAATTAATGATGTTTCCATAAGTAAAAAGCTTCATCTTGGTTCATTCATAAACCATATATTTTTGCTATAACACAGTGTATGAGAAAATTGTAATTAGAAGTTCAGCAAGGGTGTAGTTACAGTATCTGTTGCAGAATATGTGAGAAAGTAAATAATAAAGTGTATAGAAGCAATACAAAGAGGTTTGGTAGCCGTCATTTGTTGCACCATCAACTCTACCAAGGGCAAAAAATTACTTACAACACAAAAGAAAAATGTCACTCTCTCTCTATCTTTTTCTTTCTCTCTCATTCACTAGCAATTACACCTCTTTGGCTCACCATTAAATGCAATTGCACCATCTCAATGCCCTCAGCAATAACTCATCGCTGCCACATTTTCTCCATCTGTTTCCATCTTTTCTCCTCCTTTTCTTTACTCCTTCAATTCCTTTGTCCTCTCCTCTTCTTTCTCCCCTCTCACTATCTCCCTTCAAACCAAGCTTTTTGCCATCACAACACTCATCAAGGTTTCTATAGTTCCCACATATAAGCAACTTTATTTCCATAACTTCTTTCTCAAACTCTTTTTCTCTCCTATGCATCCTTGAAAAGGGTCCCTTTTTGGGCAACAAGCTTTAGCCCCAAAGCAGATCTAAATACTCATCTTCTTCTACCTACCTATAGTCTCCTGCAATCACCAGCCACTGGTAAGTGCAGGAAAACTCCTGGTTCATGGTGGTTTTGTATACGGTAGGTATATCATCATTCACGCAACTTCAGATCATTGCTTTGGCCACACCAAAACGTTTTACCAATTTTTGTTTTAAAATTCTTACTTTTTTTTTTTTGGTGCATTTGACTAGCTAGGGTTGCTAGAATGCGAAAGGAACGGTAGGTTTGCAATATATATATCTACGAAAAAAAAAGCTTCGATGGATTCCCCAGATGTTTAGTTGGCCCTTTTTTTTCACTTTCTGATTCTGGTTGTCTCTGGTTTTGCAGTATCAGAAAATTTGTCAACACTTTGTTTCTGTGCATTTTAATGTGGCATATACAATATGCATTTAATTATTCATTTTTTTAATTATACATGCGAAGTCAAGTTTCTGCGCCTGGGTTTTTTGGCTTATTATGTTAGCATGTTTCCTTTTTGAAGTGACCTTGTCAGAATCCAAGAAGAAACTCATCCTGTGAAGTTTTTCAGCATAAAAGGGTCTCAAAAGATCAACACAACACTGGACACCAGAGAGAGAATTGAATTCTCTAGAGTTTGAAATATGCCAGCTGGTATTATGATTCCAGCAAGAAACATGCCCTCGATGATTGGAAGAAACGGCAACGTTGTTGGCTTTGGATTATCTTCAGGACTCTCTCTTGGCCAGGTCAGTGTGCTACCTTCATCATTTGATGTCTTTGCAATCTCTTCTTCTTCTTGGTTTTCTTTTTCTATCTCTCGAATTTACCCCCACTTTTGTCATAATTTGGTTCTGATTCTGATGCCAATTGATTGATGTGTTGGGTTTTCTCAAATTGACTTTATCCTTCAAAAGGGACCTTGGTTTTTACAAGTCAAAATTGGTCTCAGTGTGAAGCCAAGCGAGCTCAAACTCTCTCTTGTATCCTTCTCGTTAATCGTAAAACGCGTTATTCCTTCTCACTGTTTGAAGCTACTTGCTCACTTTCCCCAAAAAACCATCAACCTAGTCAAAATCCCCGTGTGTTCTGCACAACTCTTGTACAAAATAATTTAAATTATCCCATCAATTAGTCCCCTATCTATGTGTCTATACATTATACATGTGAATTAGACACAAAACCAAAAAGAAACATAAAAAAGGCGTTGCCGCTGCTGCTTTATACATATATGCTGTCTCTTTGCCAGTACTACACTGTACTTATACCTCGTATTATTGTATTGTTAGATTGAAAACCATAAGGCCTCGGAATCTCAAAGATCTGTAGAATTGTTCCAGCCAAACCTGATGGAAGCTGGTCAGCTTCTCCCCCTGGACATGCCTCAGAACACTTCAGAGAGCGATGTCCCAAGAATCCGCGAAGATGACTTTGACAGTGCCACCAAGTCAGGAAGTGAAAACCAAGAAGGTGCTTCCGGTGAAGACCAAGACCCTCGTCCCAACAAAAAGAAACGATACCACCGCCACACTCAGCACCAGATCCAGGAAATGGAAGCGTAAGCCACCCAAAATACACTCATTTTTTAATTTAACTTCATTGGGTACAGAACCAGACTAACAATTCTGTCCCAGCCCAACAAAACCATATGTGTGGAAGTTTAGGGCTTCAATTTCATCAGGACTCAAATTTGAGATTAATTTTTCTTTTCAGATTCTTTAAGGAGTGTCCGCACCCAGATGACAAGCAAAGGAAAGAGCTGAGTCGAGAGTTAGGGTTAGAGCCATTGCAGGTTAAGTTTTGGTTCCAGAACAAGCGCACTCAGATAAAGGTACACGTGGTTTTTGGCTTTTGTTTCTTTTGTTTAAAAGTGTAAAGGAGGAACTCTTTGAGCCTGTACTGCTTTGTGTTGCAGACTCAACATGAGCGCCATGAGAACACACAGCTCCGAACTGAAAACGATAAGCTTCGAGCTGATAACATGAGATTCAGGGAAGCTCTCAGCAATGCCTCGTGTCCTAACTGTGGAGGACCAACCGCTATAGGGGAAATGTCATTCGACGAACATCACTTGAGGCTCGAAAATGCACGCCTCAGAGAAGAGGTATCACAGTTTGGAAGCTGCTCTACATTTACAGTGCCATATATATATATCAAAATAGCAAGAACTATTTATCCTGAGAAACCTTTTCTTTGTATATAAAACTAACAAAATATCATCTTAATAAGGTTCTATAGTTTATACTATTTGTTAAACAAATCTTTAAAAAAAAAATAATTTAACAGAACTGTAGTTTCATAATTATTTGTAAAAATGATAATTAATACAAAATTAATTCCTAACTAGATTATCTAAATTAATAAATGTTTAATTATTTTTAAATAAGATCTTAGATTTGCATCTTTTGTATAAGTATATTTTATTTAAACATGATTGTCCTTAATGAAATATTCATGTGCAAGATCAAAGAGTATTGTTAACTACTTGAATTTTCTTAATTCTTATACATTGGTGTTCATGTTTAGATTGATAGGATTTCTGGCATTGCTGCAAAGTACGTGGGGAAGCCTGTGGTGAGCTATCCACTTCTTTCTCCTTCATCTGTTCCTCCACGTCCACTTGAGCTTGGGATTGGAGGTGGTTTTGGTGGCCAGTCTGCGGGCATTGGTGGAGACATGTTTGGTGGAGCTGCAGGAGATCTTCTTAGGTCAATCAGTGGACCTACTGAGGCTGATAAGCCCATCATAATAGAGCTTGCTGTTGCAGCCATGGAGGAGCTCATTGGAATGGCACAGATGGGTGATCCTCTTTGGTTGACTACCCTGGATGGCACTACCACTGTGCTCAACGAGGATGAATACATAAGGTCTTTTCCTCGGGGAATTGGTCCTAAACCTGCTGGTTTCAAGTGTGAAGCTTCGCGGGAAAATGCTGTTGTTATCATGAACCATGTTAGCCTTGTTGAGATTCTCATGGACGTGGTACGTGTATATGGAGAATAAAAATAAAAAAAAAGTTTAGACCAGACAAATTATTTTAGTAAATTTCTTCATGACATCTTACCAAGTTTGATTACGTCACAAGATATATATGTAACCATGTCTGCTTATTTTCTTATCTGACATTGTTATTGTAGTTTATATGACATATTTTGTTGTGCTTTTAAGAATCAATGGTCCACAGTGTTCTCTGGCATAGTCTCAAGAGCAATGACGTTGGAAGTGTTATCAACAGGGGTGGCGGGGAATTACAACGGTGCATTGCAAGTGGTAATGAATTTTATAGAATAAAGTGTTCATTTTCTTATATGATATATAGTGAAACTTAGTAAATTTAATTTTTTTGTCAAGGACTCATAAAAATATAAATACATATCAATTTATATTATTATGCAGATGACAGCAGAAGTACAAGTACCTTCACCTCTAGTGCCAACTAGAGAGAGCTATTTTGTAAGATATTGTAAGCAGCATGGTGACGGGACTTGGGCTGTAGTGGACGTGTCCCTGGATAATTTGCGTCCTAGTCCCTCAGCCAGATGTAGAAGAAGGCCTTCAGGTTGCTTAATTCAAGAAATGCCCAATGGCTACTCAAAGGTTAGACAGAATACAATTAATAAATCACTGATTAAAAACTAACAAGTCATCAAGACAATTTTTTCTCCTTTTCAAGGGGTGTTTAGATGCTACTACTTTTTTTAACTAGCAAACTTGTTTTAACCCTCATCATGGATCACATCATATCCATGAGGAATTATATATATATATATATATATATATATATATATATATATATATATATATATATATATATATATATATATATATAAACCTTGTGGTTGCAATTGGTAAAATGTTTTTGTTCTTCATGTTGTTTAACTTGAAGCTAAATTTTGCCCTAGGTCATTTGGGTTGAGCATGTTGAAGTGGATGACAGAGGTGTTCACAATCTATACAAGCAGCTTGTTAGCTCTGGACATGCATTTGGTGCAAAACGTTGGATTGCCACCTTGGATCGACAATGTGAAAGGCTTGCTTGTGCCATGGCAACAAACATTCCCACAGTAGATGTTGGAGGTATATATATTATGGAATTTATTTGAACACATTTTTTTTTCTTTTTTTACATATCAATCCTCTCCTTAATTAACTAATTGATATTGTAATGTGCTCAATTAGTGATAACAAACCAAGATGGAAGGAAGAGTATGCTGAAACTGGCAGAGAGAATGGTTATAAGCTTTTGCGCTGGAGTGAGTGCATCTACTGCACACACATGGACAACACTCTCTGGAACTGGAGCTGATGATGTAAGGGTCATGACACGTAAGAGTGTAGATGACCCAGGAAGGCCTCCTGGCATTGTTCTCAGTGCTGCAACTTCTTTTTGGCTCCCAGTGTCACCAAAAAGGGTTTTTGAATTCCTCCGTGATGAGAACTCCAGAAGTGAGGTAACATGTATTACTCATGTATTCAAACTAGACAATAATTATGCACCAATGATTGTCTTCTTGTCAAATGTTCTAGGCTGCATTATTGTCTGCTCATAGGTTACTAGACATTGTTCTTCATTGGGTAAAATTGCCTAGTTTGGTGTGTGATGTATCTCTCCGTTGATATTTAGTGATAATATTTAGTTATCTTACGTCAAATTTCTAAACTAAGTTATCTCATATCAATTACTTTTAATTCCAAACATCCTTTTCAAAGTGCTTAAAGACAAGTGATCATGTAGGCCATGAAACTTTGTTCATATTATTTTGAGTCTTTTGACTTTTTCACCACTGACAATTAGATTTAATCCCGGGATAAAATTAAATTTGTAAGTTTGTTAGACTTTTGGATATGATGTCCATGTTTTAGTCTAAATCATTCTTAATTATTTTAATTAAGAAAAAAAAAACTTGTGAACATTCATATTGGTGCATTTTTTCAATTTTTTAATTATTATTATTATATCAACAATAATATATATATATATATATATATATATATAAATGGATGTAATTGGAAGAAGTAAATTTCTCCAAAACATTCATATTTTAACAATAATTTTTAAGTTGTCATATAACATGGAACATCTATGCATTTTTTTTATTAAAAAAATAATAAAGAAGTTAAGAAATGAAAGATTAATCGGAGATTATCAAAAAAAAACAATTAGAAGTGACATAAAATGAACAAAAGGGTATGAAATTCTTGAATAGTTTTTTTTCAATTAAAAAAAGGATACATAAAAGGATACATAGATATAAAAGGAAGAAATGACATTCAAATGATATCTAGAGAAAAAATATAAATATTTAATATTACTTTTTCAGACACTTGCACGATTTTGCATAAATTTTATTAGATTTATAACTATTTTTCAAATTTATTCAGATGTGTACAGATTTGTACAAATCTTGTGTAAATATTAATATATATATATATATATATTATTGATAAAAAAAATAAGAAAGAAAAAGGATGGAGATATAATAGGCGTTGATATCCTATTTAAACATGATAATAGGCGTTGATATCTATATATAGTTAGTCCTTGGATTAATATGATATTTTCATTTCAATTAATTTGTTTATTTTATGATTCATCTAACTTTTTCAACCCTTTGAAAACAGTGGGATATTCTTTCCAATGGAGGAGTTGTCCAGGAAATGGCACACATTGCCAATGGACGAGAAACTGGAAATTGTGTCTCTCTACTTCGAGTGAATGTAAGTTGATCATACCTAAGAATCTATTCATCAACTTCATTATACTTTCTCTTTCATTTCTAGTAAAACTAAGATTAAAAGCCATCTCTATAATGTATGTTTCCAATGTTGCAGAGTGCGAATTCAAGCCAGAGTAACATGTTGATATTGCAAGAGAGTTGCGCAGACTCAACAGGGTCATTTGTGATCTATGCTCCTGTAGATATTGTGGCAATGAACGTGGTTCTGAATGGAGGGGACCCTGACTACGTGGCCCTTCTTCCTTCAGGATTTGCTATTCTCCCAGATGGGACCACTGCACATGGAGGAAGCATTGGTGACACTGGAAATGGTGGATCTCTTTTGACTGTGGCCTTCCAAATCTTGGTTGATTCAGTTCCAACAGCAAAGCTCTCTCTTGGATCTGTTGCCACTGTTAACAACCTGATTGCCTGCACTGTTGAGAGAATTAAGGCTGCTTTATCTGGTGAAGTTGCTTGACCTAATGGTCGGTAAGAACAAAACTATCAGTCCTATCAAAACATTACACTTTTTTTTTTGTATTGCCTTTTAGTTTGACTTTAACATGTATGTATTATCCATGTAAAAGTTTTCTTCTTTGCAATTCTCACTTCATTCTGTCTCTTAAATCTTATTAATGGTGTGTTTATTGGTTAACTTGAATGCAGTTTAGAAGAAGGATAAAGAGGTGCACTGCATTTTGGAGAAATGGGAAGGTGTTGGGAACTTCGGCTTATAGAAAAAAAGATGAGAAGTCAAGAGCGCACCTTGCATGATCCTTTCTTAACACTCAACACGAGAGGATTAAGGTTCGGGAATTGACTTCCATGGAAATAGTAAATGGTATAAGAGCTTAAATCAATGAAGACAACACTTTCTTCACCTTCCAAGACTGCGTATTTATAGTTGTTAATGTTAGTCCTTTTGTGTTAATTATTATTAGGTTGTAGCTTTGACGTAACCTCTCATGTTCCTTCTTCAGTTGTTATTATTTGTGTTTCAGCTCAAGCACCAGCACTATAGCTTGCATCTTTAGTGTAGTGGTTAAATTATCACTACACCTGTTGGACCCTTCTAAGGTTTTCAAATGAATGTTCCTTCCAATTTGTCAAGTCATCTCCCAAGCTTTTTTATTTTGTATTTGTTATTTTTACCATAACTATTGAATAACGTATGTGTTTTAATTTATTTAAAAATGTTTGGGAGGATCAATCTATATTATACACACACAAAAAAGAAGTGGGTGGATATGTTCCATTAATTAGCAATTTAAGGACAAGTAAATGATAGAATGTTTTCTGAAAGATAAAACATATGACAAAAGTTCCTCCTTTCAATTTTAAGGTATATATTTTTAGAATGTATGTATATAAAAAAATAAAAGATAATTAAGTAAAGGAAAGAAGCAATTGTATATGTACTAATTATGCAAAATGTATTACTGAAGGTAATCATTTTGCCTTGCTATCTGCCACAATGTGACAGCTGCATAATTGGTACATTACTCCAAAAAATGTTTCATAACACAAAATCCATAAGCTTGTATAAATTATACTAAGTGATCCCTCCTTTGTTGCTTATATTATATCCCTTTGAGATCACCTAAAATTTTGCTTTTAGAAATTTATTAAATATACAGCTTCATACTTTTACTTGTGTTAAATAAAAATTTCATCTGGATTCTTTCTCTCATTTTTTTTAATATAATTTTGTTTCTTTAAATCCATATTTTTGTTAAGTACATGCACCTCCAAATCAAGTTTTTTTTATTATTAATTTCTAATAAGCTAAATTGTTGAAAATATTGATTGTTTGTTAAGATTTGTTGTACACCCTCGTCTGGCAAGGAGGGGAGTGGAACAATAACCTCGAGTGGTCTTGGAAGATAGGATAAAGAAGGCAATTGTTTGAATGAGAAATGAATCAGGAACAACAAATGATTTTGCTTATGGGAGGGAAGTGCATAAATGAAGAAAAAGAGGATCAGTGGATTTGGAAAGAAAGTGATTCAACAGAATTTACGGTTAAATTAGCATACACAATTTTAAAAGATGAGGTTCAAGGGGATGGTGTAGATATGTATGAGGGGTTTTGGAGGATTAAAGTTCAACCATAAACTCAAATCACAGCTTGGAGCGTTTTGGAAGATAAGATTGTGTCTAAAGTGAATTTGGAGAGGAGGGGGATTAGTTTGGTAGGAAACACATGTAGTATGTGCGGGGAGGAAGAGAAAACAATGTCACACCTTTTCTGTACCTGTAGAGTTGCTTGGCTAGTTTGGTCAAAGTGTTATGAGTGGGTGGGCTTGGCATCAACAGATCATTGGGAACCAAAAAAAGACATTTCTCACACTTTAAGATGATGGATGTTAGTGAAGCAGATAATTAACTTTGGAGTTGTGTGTGGATAGCAGTTGTAGGAGAATTGTGGAAACAAAGGAATAAGAAGATTTTTAAGAGCACTAGGATATATCACATTAAAGTCTTTAGGATTGTGCAATTGAAGGTATGGTCACGGGTAACATAGGAGGTAGGTGTAGCATGTTTTTATTATTCAGATTGGTGCCTTAAGCTGCTGGTTTGCATGAAATCCATTAAAAAGCTTTAGGTGTGAGGCTAGAAAGGGTGTGCTATTGGTGGAGCTGTTGCATGTTTTCTAGAAATGTATTCAAGAGTAGATGTTATAGTAGAGTAGTTTTTTTTGTAGATTATGCTGGTGTGTTTGTTTTACAAGCTTGTCCCTTGAATGTAAGGAGACCTAACTATGCTTTCTTATATAAAGGTTAAGGTATTCTTGAAATATCTCTATTATTTATTCTTTTTTTGCTGATCAAAGAAAAAAAACTAACTTCAATACAATTTTTACACTTATATATTTCATATTTTACTAGATATTCTATAACTAGAGAACAAGTGGTCAATTTTTCCATTAGTTAAAGGATAGACAAAGATAACATCCTTCCCTGTGATTCAAATTATCTTTCATAGTTACTCTATTTGATATTACTCTCAAAATAAGGTTATCTTTCATAGCTACTTTATTTGATATTACTCTCAAAGGAAAATGTTTAACAAATGTTAAGGCTTTAGTATTCCAAAATAACTATAAAATTCAATTTCTTCCTCTCTTATTTTTTTTATCGACAAATAATAAATAAATAATTAATATGGAACACTTGAGGGATGCTCCAACTCTATTACAAAGAGAAGGCCCGACAAAAAGGATCTCTAACCAAACTTACAAGACTCAAGATCCCAAAACTAACATCATTAGAAAAGTTCCTCCAAAACCATGCTCCACTAATAATTACATGAAGAACCAACTACTAAGAAGTTTTATTTCAAATATACTTAGTTGCAAACACCTGCAAAGTAATTGGTTGCTCAAACTAACATTTATATTGCTTCTTGTTAACTTCAAAAGCCTGAGGCTATTCCTGTTCTAATTCTACTACCTTTCTAGCTCTGCCTTTATAAGATTTGATGTAGAACCTGCTGATAACAAGGCCATTAGATGTTTTCACACCTATCAAATTCTCCAAGTTCTGCTTCCAAACAAGCAAACCATTTGCTTCCAAGATTTCTTCCTTAAATAATTTTTATCAAATGAATTAGTGGTGTAATTTTGTGTATCATTATCCTTATTCATTCATCTTCCTTATCCCTCAGTTCTAAGAGTGTTGTGTGTGTGAGTCTGTAAAAAGATGCGGGAGGAGACCAGAGGGATGTAAGCCACATCAATCGTCATGCAACTACACCACTTTCTTCTTCTCAAACTTCCCGATTAGTTACAGGGAATATGACATGATTAAGATTTTTCAGAGGTGGGCAAGGGTGAAAAAGGTGTTCATTTCATGCATACTTAACATGTGGGGAAGAAGATTTGGGTTTGTGAGGTGGCAAATGCGGGTAGATTGGAGAAGGAGCTGGACCAAATCTATATAGGCAATATGAAACTCTATGTTAACATTCCAAAATACAGAAGAGCTGAGTTTGAACAAGAGGGTGGTTTGTCTAGACAGGTGAGAAAACAACACGATCATGAACCTTTGAAGAACAAAAGTAAGGAGGTATGCAGGGAAAGAAAGGGAAGGAGGTACGAAGGGTAAACAAAGGGAAGCAATCTTTGCAAATGTAGTGAGAAGAACTTCACAAGAGAAATGGAAAGGCCCCATTGTTGCAACTCAGCAACAAGTTCTTCATGGATGGTAAATAATGTGGTTGGCCATATGCCTCTAGATCTTAACTACAATAAGTTGTGTGAAGAATTTATTAAGGGGGGATGAATATGATTAGAGTGAGGTATATGAGAGATAACTTGGTTCTGTTAACACCAAAGAAAGGAGAACGAATGGAAGACCTAATCAGGTTAAACAAAGATTGGTTTGAAAGCGTTTTTGAGGTTATTGATCCATGGTCAGAGTCCTACGTAACAGGCCATTAAATTGTATGGGTTAGATGATATGGTCTACTCATTTCTTTGTGGAATAAGGACTATTTATAAAAAATGATTGGAGAAATGGCTACTCTGGTATCTGCTGACGAAACTACGAAGTAATGGAAAAATCTTGAGTATGCAAGAATTCAAGTGCACCTTCTTAAGTCCTGCAATGCAAGGTTGTCAAAGGGTATGCGGATCAATGGACAAGTATATAATATCTGTATTGATGATGAGATACCCAGCCAAGGTGGAAGTATATGCAGGTGCACCTATAATCACTATGCATCATTTGATAGCGTATCATCGTTGGATTCCTTTATTGCAGAAACCCCATTCTCGGTGAAGAGCAGTGATGAAGGGGTTAGGAATGGTGGAGGGGTGCTATGGAGGTCGGACGAGTCTAAGGGGGGTGGAAAGGAACATTCAGCACAAGTGGCAAAAAGGGTGCAATTGGAGGAATTATCTATGCGTGGAATGGTTACGCAGGAGAAAAGTGGTCCTTCTTACATAAATAAGGTAATGTGTAAGCAGGCGAACTCTACTGGGAAGGCATCTTTTCTATTTCACAAAGGTCAACTATGCATGTCTATCTATCCAAATTGCCATGAATAACCTAATTGAACTCGTTGAGACTTCAAATGACAACAATGTTAGGCCCATTGCGGGCGAGGCCCATTCGTGGTGTAACGAAGCCCAATTCGACAAGGGAGGCAATGGGGATACGATGGCAGACCCAAAACATGCTTTTATGGGGACAAAACCTATGACGCTTGCGGAAAGCGGGTTAGCTACAAAAACGAGGGTGAGAAAGGGGAAGCAAGAGAGACAATGCAAATTTCATTGAAGATGGGGGAAAAGCAAGTGACGTCACCCAATTCCAATGTAATCTAGGGTAACATGGGTTCTTCAGCTCTAAAAGAGGGACCCTAAACTAGTCTCATCAACCATGGCTATGGTAAAGAAGAAAGAGATAAGGATGTTGCAGGGCTGATTACGTGTTCTAAGCTGATTGGGGATGAAGGAGCACTCATGGGCGACAACTACAATACTCCTTTACGGGTCCATAGGCTACGAGCTTTGTGGAAATCCAAATAAGGAGTAGGAACCCTACACTTTAGGAATAGCTTGTCATCCAGGTTAAGCATCAGTTCTAATGTAGAGAATACATTTGAACCAATCAAATTGTGGGAGTTGGGTGAACAATTAGGGATGTCTTGTTGTGGG
This sequence comes from Phaseolus lunatus, assembly GCA_013389735.1. NCBI lineage: Eukaryota > Viridiplantae > Streptophyta > Magnoliopsida > Fabales > Fabaceae > Phaseolus > Phaseolus lunatus. The sequence continues at coordinate 31,346,720 of CM023861.1, forward strand.
GACGAGAATGTGGTAATCAAAGAATTTGAACGTATGGAAGATAGGGATAAAGAGGTTATGAAGAAGTCTGAGGAGGGCAACAAAAAACGGGTTTTTATGATAATTGTCAACTTGAATATTAGAGGTTTAGGGGGGTACTAAAGCTAGATATCTTAAACAAATTATTGCTAAGGAGGGTGCAAAATTCTTATGCTTACAAGAGACAAAAACTATTGTCCTAACAAAGGCCAAATGTTTTTCGTTGTGGGGGGATTGTAATGTCGGGTGGATACATAATGAAGGTGTAAGCGGTGCTGGGAGTACATTAACTATGTGGCATAAAGAAGTGTTGTGTTGCAACAATCATGTTGTGGGAAGGGGTTTCGTAGCAATTTTTGGGCAGCATCTCAAGTAAAAAATTAAATGTGTTGTGATCAACGTATATGCAACTTGCAACTTGAACGACAAGGTTGCTTTATGGGAGGAACTGACAAACATTAAAAGCACACATCCAAATTTGGTTTGGTGTTTATGTGGCGATTTTAATGTTGCTAGATGTGTAAATGAAAGGAAAGATGTTAAAGAAAGGGGCAGCCAAAAGAATGAAATTAATGGCTTTAACAGCTTCATTGAAAGGAACTATTTGGTGGACTTACCAATTGTTGGCAAGAAGTACACTTGGTACAAAGTAAATGGTTCAACAAAGAGCAGATTAGATAGAGTGCTTGTATTCGATGAGTGGTTTCAAAAAATGGCAAATGTGCAAGTAATATGTCCAACAGAGAGTGGTTTCGGACCACTATGCTACAATTGTGAAATCTATGGTCAAAGATTGGGGCCCAAAACCCTTTAGGACCATTGATGCTTGGCATTTGGAGTCTAGGTTCAAGGTGTTGGTGAAGGAAAAATGGAATTCCTACTCTGTGCACGGAAACAGTATATCCAAACTCAAAAGACAGGTTGAAAATTCTGAAGGCTGACCTTAAAGAGTGGAATCGTGATGTGTTTGGATGTTTAGACACAGACAAAAATAGGATCCTAAAGAAAATTGAGGAACTAGATGTTCAAAATGACAACAACGACCTTAAGGAAAATGCTAAGTTTAAAAGAATGAAGCTTATAAGTCAGTTGAGGGTGACTAATAAAAAGCTTGAATCTCTTTCTAGGCAAAAAGTCAAAGCAAATTGGTTTAAGCATGGTGATACCAATTCAAAATATTATCACTTAGTAATTAGATAGAGAAGACTTAGAAATGAGGTCAAAAGAGTTGAGGTAGGAAATTAGTGGAGTGAGGACCCTGAAGTTGTTCGAAGATAGATTTCTGGCTACACATGATTTGGGGTTAGACTTGGATTTGTAGAGTTTAAGACTTTGCCATTGGAAGTTAGCTCAAGTTTGATTTCCAACTTGACAAAGGAAGAAGTAAAGGAAGCGGTTTATCAATGTCAAGGTTCAGAAAGCTCAGGCCCGAACGAGTTTAACTTTAACTTCATCAAGAATAGTTGGGATACTCTCAAACATGACATCGTGATTGTCGTGCATTATTTTCAAGAAACAGGTTGTATTCTGAAGGGCAGTGATGCATCCTTTGTAGCCTTAGTTCATAAATTGAGAGACCCCACAAAACTTGACCAGTATAGACCTATCTCCATAGTAGGCACTTTATATAAAATCATAACCAAGGTGTTATCCTGTCGAATTAAGAATGTTCTCCCTACGATTATTGATGAAATTCAATCGACCTTCTTGAAGGATAGAGAGATGTTCGACAGTGTACTTGTGGCCAATTAGGTTATTGAGGAGATAAGGAGGTATGCGAGGAGTGGCTTGTGCTTGAAGGTGGACAATGAAAAGGCATACAATTTGGTAAGATGAGATTTCTTACTTGATATGCTACACAGGTTGGGCTTTCACAATAAATGGATAAGGTGGGTCAGAGGTTGCTTGGAGTCTGCGTCGGTGTTAGTTCTGGTTAATGGAAGCCCCACAGCGGAATTTAGACCATCGAGAGGGTTGAGGCAGGGAGACCCCTTGGCCCCTTTCTCTTTCTTATTGTAGCCAAAGGCTTGGCCGAGTTAGTAAGACAAGCAATCAAGGCAAACCTACTTAAAGGTGTGAAGGTGGGGAGGAATGAGGTTGAATTTTGTGCGTTACAATTTGTTGATGATACCCTCTTTACGTGTGAATATTCCTACACCAATGTTATCATTATAAATATTATCCTAAGGTGTTACAAGCTTGCTTCTGGGCTGAAAATCAACTTCCATAAATCAAAGTTGGTAGGCATAAATGTTGAAAGGAACTCCCTTGATTTTTATGCAAAATCTTTAAGCTCCACTCTAATGAGGATACCTTTTAAATATCTGGGGTTAGAAGTAGGAGGTAACCCAAGGAAGAAGCAGTTATAGGATCCAATTCTGAATAAAATAAGTGCTAGACTTGGTGCTTGGAGGGGGAGATTCTTGTTGTTGGTGGGAAGAATATGCTTAATTAAATCGATATTTATAGCCTTACCCCTCTTCTATTTGTCCTTTAATAAAGCTCTAACATCAGTGTGTAATAGAATCATCATTATCCAAAGGAGTTTACTCTGGACATGGGGAAGAGATAACAAATCTATATCTTGAAAAGTTGGGAGAATGTCTGCAAATCCCTGGAGGAAGGTGGGCTGGGAATTAAAGATATCAAAATGTTTAACGGAGCTCTTCTGGCCAAATGGAAATGGTGGTTGTTGAGTGATGAACCAGAGAAGTGGAAAGATATTCTAGTATCAAAATATGGTTTAGAATCAGGTCGAAGCCCCATCTGAAATTCCAATCTTGGTGGTGGAGAGACTTATCTAAAGTATGTGGTGAGGGAGAAGAAGTAAGATGGTTCCAAGAAGCATTAATATGGAAAGTTGGATCTAGGAACAAAGCTAGATTCTGGGAGGATGCTTGGGTTGGTAGAAATAAACTCATTACCTTGTACCCTAGGTTGTACTCTTTATCTTTGGATTAGGGGCTGACGGTGGGTGAGGTAGGTGAATGGGAAGAAACAGTCTGGCATTGGCGGCTAAGGAGGAGAAGGGTTAGGTTTGAATTAGAATCTTTACAACAAGAAGAAATGTTAAGGTATATCTCTAGGGGTATTCTGAATACGGAGGTAAAGGACCTTCAAGTATGGGCAGGGGGTGCTACAGGGGAGTTCTCTGTGAAATCAACTTATGAGTGCTTGGCTAATCATGTCACATGTCTCCTAATGGTATTTTCAAACAGATTTGACAGGTTAAAGCATTGCCCAATGTATTGACTACTGCTTGGAGGATTCTGTTGGATAGAATGCCAACATGAATCAACTTAATCAGAAGAGATGTGGTAGTTAATTCACCTACATGTGCGCATTGCCAAGCTTCGAAAGGGTCTTCTTAACATCTGTTCTTAGAATGTACCATTGCACAATGTGTATGGTCACTATGCTTTAGATTGATAGGTATTAGGGGTAGCAATGCGGGTTGGCCCGTGATGACTTTTTATGACAAATGATGTGTCTCCAAATACGGATATCGAACTCACAAGGAACAATTGAATAATCAAGTAAAATATTCACCAAATATAAAATAGAAAAGTAAAAAGTGTGTTGAAAGTTGTTGTGATGGCAATGATTAATCAGAAAATAGATTGTTACTTCAATTGGAAAAATAGGGATTGAGTTTCATCTTTCTCACTCTTTTGTATTTTGATTGGCATGACAATGTTATGTCCTTTGATTAATATTGATGTTCGTATAAAAATTATTTATATCAATTCCTCGCATATAAAATTATTAAGATGCTTCCTAAATATCGATTTCTCGCATATTTATAAAAACAACTTATCATTAAGATTAGACGTTGATGGCAATTAACATTTCAATTCTATTCATAGCATTCAAATATGTTAAGCATTATCATTTAGGTCAAAAACTTAGAAGTACTTTTCAATCAAATCTAAATTTCGAGAAGATAAACATTACTAATAAAATGATAATACCAATCATCAATCAATAATAGAATATTATGTTTAGATATCACCTCAATACATAAAGTTTGAACATATTACTCCAAATCCCAAAGAATAAAATTAGTCACTCATGATGACTATTACATGCAGGGAGAGCATGAAAAGAAAATCCAGTATGTTTATGACAACTACCTCCTCTAATGTTTCTCACACCTACTATTCTCCCAATTGGGTTACAAGTCACTCAATGGTGTTTTCCTCTTAATCTTGCACACTAGGGTTGTGCCTTAAGCAAGAATCGGCTCACTTGAGTGAGATTCACTTGTGGCATCTTGCCTTTTTGTGAGTTTGGGCAGCTTTGGTGAGTGTTTATGCATTCCAATTTTTTCTTTTTAGTTTTGTATATTTTCCTTTTGTCCAATTATCTTCACTCTTCCTTAGAAACCTGAAATTAATACAAATTTGGGAGTAAATTGTTCTTATTTAAATTAAAATCATAAAATATGTGAAAAGGTATAATTTTATAAATTAAAAATTATTTTATATTTATTTTTCAATCAATACTCATAATTGCTTATATTTTTAAACTTGTTTATTATTTTTTTATTATATTTTCAACTTATTACTAAAAGATAATGATCAAACCATAAATTGTTTACACAAAAACAAAAAATATTTTAAATATTTAATAAAATAATTTTTTTGAATAAAAATTTAATTCTAACCAGCCAAAATTATAAAAAAAAAACTTAAATCAAGCCATATCATAATAATTTTACTTGTTTAAAATAAATATTTACCCTTACCATTAAAATATTAGTATCGCTTACATAACATAGGTAGTGTTTAATGATTATGTGATGCCATTGTAATTTTCTTTAGATATGAATGAGGCAGAGACTATTTCTAGTGAAAAATTATTAGGAGTTAAAGAATAGGTTTTTCTTTTTGTTTTTTGCTAACAGAGTGTGACCCAACAAGTGAAGGTGAGAAGAAGAGAAGAGGAAAAATGAGCAGCGAATCAAGGCCGGTGCCGAGGAGAGAGAGTCCATGGGGAATCACCGGAGACAATCATCCTGAACCCAAATCTCACCGTTGCAACGACCGTGTTGAGGATGTTATCCAGGTTTAGCCTTTTCCCCTTTTCTCTTTTCAATTTTACCTTCCCTACTTTTCATCAATTTGTTCATGTGATTCAGGATCTGTGCTCACTTTAGCTTCTTTTCTCTGCTTATTTTGTTTTTCTGTGTGTTTAATTGGAACAATCTTTCTGTTATCATCATCATTCCTAAGTCCCAAATCAAGGTGGTAAATTTTGTAGGCTTGCTTTGAGGGAAACCCATTCAAGACTGTTCCGGGACCTTTCAAGCTCTTCTGGCAGTGCATGCGTTCAAAACCTGGGTCAGATTATCATCTACCTTGCAATTATATCTACTCTCTTGTTTTAAGATAATTTCATTTTATGAATTGAGCTTCGATTGAGCTATTGCTGTGGGTGGATATAATCTGGGAAGCACAAATGTGATAAGGGAAACGGAAGGTACTGAAAGACTTCTTTAGAGGGGTGTGTCTAATCAAATAAGAAGTGAATACTCAATTTAAAAACTAGAGAGAGTGTGATCATTAGTTGTGAAGACTTTAGGAGAGATGAGTGCAATTTTCCTTATGATTCATCGTTTTATCTCATTACTGTAATATTCTCTTCAGAAATGGTATGCAAATTTAAAACATAAAAGTAAAAAGATTAAAAACATACGTACTTGCGACTTATCATTATTTCAAAAGCTATCGTTGTTTGATGTTGAATATATATTACTTCAAGAGTAATTCTAATAAAGTTACTAATCATCCTCACTTTTCATATTCTCTTAATCTAACAGTTTCAAAAGAGTTACATATTAGAGTCGTCAGATTAACTTGATCCCTTAGACATTCTAGCAAGTAATTTGATCCCCTGCATGTACGTGTATGGATTATTATATTATTAGCAACACCGGTACTTGAAACATGGGGAGGCTTTAGTAGCAGAGAGTATTACACCCCAGTATGGGGTGTATCTGTTCATGTAAGTAGATGGGACATAGGGGGAAAAAATAAAATGAAGAAAGAGATAAGAAAATGGGATGAAAAATAGGATGAAAGAGAAATCATGGCTCTGTAGTGAAGTTTAGTTTTATTTTCATTGAATACAATATGAAGAATCAAATCATCTACTGCTTGGGGTGACTATAGTGAAGTTTATTTTTAATTTCATGCCTTGTTATGGCTTTTCCTTTCCCCATACAAGTTTCTCGATTACCTTGTTAAACGTGTGACATTTATTTTGTGGCTATTGCAGTGAGGAACCAACAGAACCATATACTTACCTAGATTTTGATCCTCCAAAGAAAGAGGCGAATCCTGTGAAACCTGAACAGTAGTGCCACTTTTACTTACAACTGCCTAAACAGCTTTGGCACAAGATTGTCGTCCTGTAGTGGTTTCAAAATTACCCTCCTTGTGGATGTTTTATTGGAAGGAAATATGTAACTAAATTGTTTTTGTTTCTTACATTAAAACAGACGTCATATGCCTTGTTACTTCATTAGAAATCATGGCTGGTTGCGTTTTTTAATAATTTGCGTGATAATCGATTGGTTATTTGTTTGATGTTATAGCAGCATTGATTAATATTCTGCTGGATTGGTTTTAGTTTTCAATGTAACAGAATTTGTATAGCAACATAACAAGAGATGAAAGGAATGAAGAAAATGAGGATGAAGAAAACATGTGCAAAGATTAACTGATATTCATTTATTCTAAATTCAAAACTAAGATAAACCTATGCATACACATTAAGAAACCAAAATAAGAATGAAAAGCTAACTGAGCAGGGAAGCCAGAAAACTATATATATGCGTGTATGTGTCTGTGAGAGAGAGGGGGAAATTTCAAGTCTTGCTCTAAATAGTCATAAAAAAAAGCTTTTAATATTACACCACCTGCACAGTTCAATTACAGCATCTGCAAAATCTATGTATACTTCCACCAGGGTGTTGGTTAAATAAGCTAGTTTGATAGTATAAATGGCCCTATAATAGTAGATTTAAACAGAAATTGGGTTGCTATCTATATAGCACGGACATGGAGATACGAATAATCTTTAAAATGTAGAACATGGATTTATATATTATATAATTATAAATTATATAAATTGAAAATAAAGATTTATGTGTATAAGAATATTTCAATGTTTCAGATTTTTTTTGAAACAAAAAATGTTTTTCATGGTTGGTTCAAAAGGATTTGTTTCTTATTTTTATACTTATAATAAAAATTTATATAATAAATTTGAGCTTTTAAAAAATTATTGTATTTCTCTTTTTTAAAATTGTGTTAAAATCGTGTTAGAATTGTCAGAAATCCAATAAATATTTTTTAAATTGGACACTTCACTAATACGTGTCCTACGAGTGTCCGATACATGTGTCTGATACGGATACGCCATTTAAAAGGAGTGTCTGAGCTTCATAGATTGCAATACTTTGATATCATGCAGGCACACTGCAATGCTTCTTGAAAAATTAATCTCTTGGAAAAATTACTGGAACCATTTCGTTTTTACAATCCTTATCAATTTTGATATGATTTCATTTAAATTTTCTAGATTAAAAATTATGGTTGACAAATGAAATCTACTTACTGTTAAAGAATATTCTTGGTTGTCAATGTTGTGATATTTGTATGAACCATTATTTTTCTTAATAGAAGAAAGTGTATTCATAATCTTATTAACTGTTTTTCATTGAATAAAATATGAAGAATGGTGTAGCCAATTTGGTTGTTGTGGGAGAGGTTTATCTGGCATTTGAATCATCATTTATCTATTCATGACATGACTGCCCACATTCTTGATGATTCTTGATGATAGGAAATCTGTTTACCATTAAAATGATTGAACATTTGATGTCCTTGTTGTACTGAATTGTTATCTACAACTTTGCTTAGTCAACAATACTTTCTTTCTTAATTTATCCTAAAAAAAATACCTTTTTTAATATAATCTAAATTAGTTCCTTGTAAAAAAAATGTTGCGACCACATATCATCGGAGAAAATTTTGTTCCAAGAGGATTATTACGAACAATTAAGTGTTTTTTCCTGAATATTTTAAGATTTTTTTTTTAAGATTGTTATGTAAATTTAAAATGTCACAATTTGTTTTAAAGTAATTTAGTAATGAATTAAATTTTTAAGGACCCAGTGAGACTCTGAACTGATTCACCAAAACTTTTTAATAATTTTTTTATTACATGTTATTATGAATCTGAAGGTTTGAAAAATAAAAAGAAGGGAGGTCAACTTATTTGCGAGAGTTGTTTAATATTTATAAAAATACACGATTTAAGAAATTATATTTACACTAAACTATCATTTATTTATTTTATTTTAAAACTTGTTAAATTAAAGAGTACTCATTAGAAAGAATTTTTCTTTCCTCCTTTATTTTTTTTAAAACAAATTATTCTCAAACATTTAAAAGATAAATTCATGGATATTAAAAAAATACACGAAACTTTAGATGATGAATACGAGTTTCATGCACATATGAATGATGCATTTAGGAATTAGGGCATGGAGAGTATAAAAAATATCAATCCATTTGTTTTATTCATTTGTCACAGGCTAGTTCTACGTTATTTTCTAGTTTTATCATGTTTAATTTTTTTTAAAAAAAGATTGTTTTTATATAAACCTATAACCAAAACCAATAAGTTTTTTAGTATTTGCGTTTTTAAATTTCAAGCTCAGTTTTTAAGTATTTTGTAGAGAAGGAACATATTAAAAATTAAAATCCTTTTCAAATTGATCATAGTTCATTTATGCTATATCATTTTACAAATTTTTTTTCTATAAATCATTTTACTATTTTAGTGAAGATATTTATTAAAGAAAAAGAAAGAATAGGGTAAATCTCTTGTATATATTGAACACATAAGGTTATGTTTATATAGGAAAAATAAACATATGGGCTAAGCCCATTATATAAATATGAAATATCAAAAAATAACTATAATATCTCATAATATCTAATAATATCTAACACTCCCCCTCAAGCTGGTGCATATAAATCATATGTACCCAGCTTGTTACAAATGTAATCAATCATAGGCCCTCATAAGGATTTAGTAAAAATATCTGCTAATTGATTATTTTAATTAACAAACTCAGTCTTGATATCTCCCGATATAATCTTTTCTCGAATGAAATGACAATCAATCTCAATATGTTTGGTCCTTTCATGAAAAACTGGATTTGAGCTAATATGAATAGCAGCCTGATTATCACATATAAGTGTCATTTGAGTGACCTCTCCAAATTGCAATTCTTTAAGTAACTGTTTAAGCCAAATAAGCTCACAAGCAGCTAAGGCCATAGATCTATATTCTGCCTCTGCACTAGATCTGGCCACAACACTTTGTTTCTTGCTTTTCCAAGAGATCAAGTTATCACCAATGGAGACACAATAACCAGAAATTGATCTTCTATCAGATGGAGATCCTGCCCAATCAGCATCTGAATAACAAACGACTTTAGTATGGTTATTATGACCTTATAACAAACCTTTTCCAGGAGAACCTTTAATGTACTTCAGTATACGAATGACTGCATTCCAATGATCTTCACATGGAGAATTAAGAAATTGACTCACCACACTGACTGCAAAAGAAATATCAGGACGAGTAACAGTGAGATAGTTCAATTTTCCAACTAATCGCCTGTACTTCTCAGGATCTGAAAGAGGTTCCCCCTGATTGGATAGAAGCTTGACATGGGGATCCATGGGAGTATCAACAGATTTCGAATTCATCAACCCAATTTCCTCCAAAATATCTAATGCATATTTCCTTTGAGAGATAACAATACCATTATCGGATTGTGCTACCTCAATCCCCAAGAAATATCTGAGTTTGCCAAGATCTTTGGTTTGAAAGTGCTGACAAAGTTGTTGTTTTACTTGTGAGATGCAATGGTGATCACTGCCTGTAAGAACAATGTCATCAACATATACTACAAGATAAATACACCCAGCACTCGAGTGACGATAAAAAACTGAATGATCTGCTTCACTGCGAGTCATACCAAACTGTTGAACAACATTGCTAAATTTTCCAAACCATGCCCTAGAAGACTGCTTGAGGCCATATAAGGATTTGCGAAGACGACATACCGATCCAGAAGACTCCCCCTGAGCAACAAAACGGGGAGGTTGCTCCATATAAATTTCTTCCTGCAAATTCCCATTAAGAAAGACATTTTTAACATCCAGTTGATAAAGATGCCATTGTTGAAGAGCAGCCATAGCTATGAATAAGCAAACAGAAGCCATCTTTGCCACTGGAGAAAAAGTATCAGCATAGTCTAAACCAAAAATTTGGGTATAACCCTTAGCCACAAGACGAGCTTTGAGACGATCAATAGTACCATCAGGACCAACTTTGATAGCAAAAATCCACCTGCAACCAACAACAGATTTCCTAGATGGTAAAGGAACAAGTTCCCAAGTTCCATTATTCTGAAGCGCATTCATTTCATCTAGCATGGCCTGACGCCAACCAGGATGAGCTAAGGCATCACCTACAGATTTTGGAATAGATACAGAAGAAATAGACGAAAAGCAAGTATAAAAGGGTTGAGATAGTCTATGATAACTCAAAGCAGTATAATGTGGAGAGGGATTACGGGTAGCACATATACCTTTTCGGATAGCAATAGGAAGATCAGGTTCAACTATCGGAGGTTCAACTGTCGGAGCCGGAGGGGGATGAGGTGTTGGCACTAGAAGAGAGTCATCTAATGGACGATGAGACGTTTAACGACGACTATACACCTGAAGAGTTGGTGGCGATGGTGAATCTTTAGGTGCACTAGGTACAACAAGAGGGATATTAACTTGATTAGATGAAGACACAGAAGGAGAAGGACAAGACTTAAAGTAAAGGGAAGATTCACTGAAGGTAACATCTGCTGAAATAAAATAACGATTTAGAGCAGGGGAGAAACATTTATACCCTTTTTGTGATCTAGTGAACCCTAAAAAGACACATTTGTGTGATTTAGGAGATAATTTATCAAGACTAGGACTAAAATTATGAACAAAGCATCTGGACCCAAAAACTTTGAGAGGTAAAGAGTGGAGAGGGTCATGTGGAAATAAAATAGAATGAGGAATTTTGTTATTTAAAACTGAAGATGACATTCGATTAATGAGATAACATGCACTAAGAACAACATCATCTCAAAAACACTGAGGAACATGACCATGGATTAAAATAGTACGAGTTGTTTCAACAAAATGTCTATTCTTGCGCTCAGCTACCCCATTTTGTTGAGGTGTATAAGCACATGAAGTTTGATGAAGAATACCATGAGAAACCATAAAGTTTTTAAAAGAATGAGAAAGATACTCACGTCCATTATCACTACGCAAAACGCGAATGAAAATTCCAAATTGATTTTTAATTTCATTGTAAAATATTTGAAATATTGAAAACAACTCAGAACGGTTTTTCATTAAAAACACCCAAGTACATCTTGAATAATCATCAATAAAAGTAACAAAATACTGAAATCCTAAAGTAGACTTAATAACGACTTGGTCCCCAAATGTCAGAGTGAACTAAGGCAAAAGGAGATGAAGCACGTTGTGAGACACTACTAGGAAAAGAACTACGAATGTGTTTCCCTAACTGACACGACTCACATGATAAACTAGACACCTTAGACAAACTTGGAACAAGCTGCTGCATCTTAGCAAGACTAGGATGACCCAATCGAGCATGAATGAGAGATGGAGAATCCCTAATCGCGCCAACATGTGCAAAGATCTGTAGGTGATAAAGTCCATGAGACTCACATCCGGTACCAATCATCCGTCCCGAACTCCGATCCTGTACAGAAACAAAATCTTTGGTAAAAGAAATAACACAATCAAGGGAACAAGTGAGACGACTAATGGATAATAAGTTAAATGGAGACCCAGGGACATAAAGAACATTATCAATAGATAAAGAAGGAAAAAGGTTAATAGTACCAACACCATGTGATTGTACCCTATATCCATTGGCCATGGTAACTGAAGGTAAATAACCCGTAGTAGATAGGGAAGAGAAAAAAGATTTATTACCAATAATGTGATCTGTGGCACCTGAATCTAGAACCCAAGGGCCAACGGAAGTAGAGTGAGTGAGGCCAACAAAAGATGTACCTGAATGTGCAACAAAAGCTGTGGAACTAGAGTTCTGACGATCCTCATACCATTTAAGAAATTCATTGAAAATAGCAGGTTGGCCTGGGGTATCAATTGAAGTATGGTCCACAGTAGAAGGTTGCACATGAGCACTTTGAGCAACCGCAATAGATTTAGGAGGACGACCATGTAAGGCATAACATCTGTCAATTTTGTGTCCAAGTTTGCCGCAATGGTCACACTTGTGACGCCCTTTGCCCGGCTTGTGAGGACGAGTATGATCATTATGCTGAGAGACTAAAGCAGAAGAGTCATCTACATGAGATGTTAATTCAATGGTTTGTTTACTGGGCACACGCAGAAGTGTAGAACAAGTGGAAGTAAAATTGGGTACGATAAGGGATCCCAAAATTTGATCACGAACAAGGTTATCAGACTCGAGAGTCTACTCAGACTCGTGGGAGTCCTGTAAACCCGACTCGTAGACTCGTAAGAGTCTACTTCACATAAAAATTTAACAAAAAATAATAATTCATGAAACAAATCCATAATATTAAAAGTAGCTTGAACACCATCAGGTGATGAAGATTTACTTTTAAACATCTTGCTAGTGATACTTTCACTATCTTCCTCACCATCAGTTTGTCCAAAACTATTCAACTTTCTTTTCTTCAATGAGGCATCTTTAGCTTATGAGACAACTTTCAACATTAAAACTTTGACTTCTTCTGGTACTGATATACACAAGGTTCAGAGTCATATCTTGTTCCAGCAAGATGATGTTTGAATCTAAAAATTCCTCCATTAAATATTTTTGAACAGTAATTACATTTCACTTTTTTTCCATTCCCTGAAGCATCAGTTCCATGCTTCCATCCAATATCTATTCTATTTCCAGCAGCATTCTTACTTCTAGGTGGCAGTGGAAATGCTGAATTTGCTGAATTTGAATCAGTTCCAGACATCTTACAATATGCCAAAAATTTAAAAAAAGAAAAATCAATTATCCAATCTATCCTAAAATTCAAAAAAAATTGGCTTAAACCCAATCAACAAAAATCTGCCCTAAACCCAATAAAAAAACCCCAATCCATTTTTAAAAGCTCAAACAACCCTAATTTAAAAAACCCTAAAACCCAATCATAAGCACCACAACAGCAGCGCAGCATATACCTAGAACAGCAGCTTCGCGAACGGTCGGCGGCAATGGCGGCGAGGATCGCGGCGGGGTGCGGCGAGAGGCACGATGATAAGTGAGCACCGCGCTGTGACGAGCGACGCAGTCAACGACGAGCGTTGTGGTGCGGCGAGCGACGACCGGTGCGGCGAGCGACAAGCGACGACCAATGAAGAGCGGCGCGTCGCGGTTGGAACTTTCAACGGCAGTGAAGAAGACGAAATCGCAAGCGTATCTAACCTGATTGAGAGGGAACGGCACCATTTTGGGTTTTTTTGGCAACTCGCTGACTCGGTCTTAAACTCGCGAGTTTGACCGAGTTTGACCAAGTTTGACCGAGTCAACTTCGGGTTTACTCAAAAATGAGTTTGCTCCCGAGTTGACTCGCCAACCTGCACCTGACTCTTAAACTCGTAAGGGTTTACGAGTTAACCCTAGAGTTTGATAACCTTGATCACGAACATGAGAATAATCATCAGGAAGACCATGTAAACCCAATAACATGAAGAACTTGGATCTTTGTTCTAGTTCTTGAGAAGGAGTGGAGGCAGGAGGTAATAACTCATTAAAATCATGAAGAAGAGCATGAAGTTTACCTAGATATTCCGCCATTGTACCATCAAGTCGTTTGGGAGCAACAATTGTGAGGAGATTTTGACACACACCATAAAGACGTTAAATATCATTAGTGTATAATAATTTTTCTTGTTCCCAAACTTCTGAACAAGTCTCATAGGTACGAAAAATTTGTTTTAAAGATGAATGAATGGTAGATTTGATAATAATGCATAATTGAGCATCAATTTTCAACCAAAGAAAAACCTCATTTTCAGCAACATTAGGACGGGTAAGATGATCAACATAACCTTGACTCTTAAGCCATAATTTAATATCTGAGGCCCACGTATCATAATTGGTTCCATCCAATTTGTCAATGGAGAGATGAACATTGACATAATTAGTATAAATAGACGGATCCGACATTATGACAGCAGAAGGAGTCACAGTGGCAGTGGCAGCGGAAGAAGTCGTAGTGGCAGCGGAAGCGGAAGAAGCCATATAGGACAAAAATTAAATCCAGTCACCAGTCAATTGGCGGCAGCAGCTATTCCAGCGGCGGTTCCGACGAAATTTCGGCCGCAGGTCCAGCGGAGGCTCCGACGAGGGTCCGGCTACGGCTCCGGTGAGGTGGCAGCGGTGGCAGTTCTTGCAAGGCGGTGGGACGGTGGCTAAAAAATTCTAGTGAACAGTGGGTTCACCAATAAAATTTGAACTCTAACCTTATGCTCTAGATACCATATTAAAGGAAAAGAAAGAATAGGGTAAATCCCTTGTGTATATTGAACACATAGGGTTATGTTTATATAGGAAAAATAAACATATGGGCTAAGCCCATTACATAAATATGAAATATCAAAAAATAACTATAATATCTCATAATATCTAATAATATCTAATAATATTAAATAAAATAATAAATATATGTGACATCTTAAAAATCTTTTAATATCTTTTATATTTAATAAATTAAAAATTTAGTACCAAAAGTTTAGAAGAATTCTAGGCCATGTCAATAATGGGATTGTTGAATGTTGATGAAAAATATATTAAGTTCAATGTCTAAGCTTTATTTGTGCAATTTGTTAAATAATTTATGTAAATTAGTATATTTTTAAAAAATTATCAATATTGTTAGTAATGGGACTGTTGAATGTTGACGAAAAATGTATTTAGTTGAATGCCTAAGGTTTATTGATGTAATTTATTAAATAATTTATGTAAATGGCTATATTTTGAAAAAAATTACCAAATTGTGCTTCCAAAGACAAATATTACAAGCACAATTTTGGAATCAATTTTATATATATATATATATATATATTATTTTCTTTATAAAGTCGTGTTTGATCATAAGTTTTTTTATTTTTGTTAAATTGTGCTTAGAAATATATTTTTAATTTTTTGTTTTTATTTGTAGAATCTTGTTAAGAAGCATGTTTTCTCTTTTCTAAAATTTTTAGATTTTATTTCTGATTTTTTTTTTCTGGGTGATATTTAGTGATTTTTTTATTTTATTTATTTAGAAAATGCTCTTTGATGATTTTATGAAAAAAGTGATAACAAAAATGACATTTGTTGTTATCACGTGTAAAATCTTTACAACATTTAGAATATAATACTTATAAAATTCAATTTGATCTAATTCGAAATAAATATTAGTATCTTTATAGCAGATTAAATTTTATTCATACCTTCGCATGCACATAAAAGTTAAGTTATGAAGACCAATTTGTGATAGTATCCAATACAAAATATATGAATAATTTAAAATATGTCAAAGACCGAATTTCTATTGTGAAACAAAAGTCAAAATAAACAGATTTTTTTATATAGACATTGAAAATCTTATTTTGTAATATTGGCTTTCTCGATTTATCCAATTTATTTTATTAAAATAAAGACTTGAATTTATTATTCTTTAAAATTTTCTCAAATTCCATTTAATTAGCATAATTAATTTAATCAATTAACCAAATTATCTTATAATATAAATATGTTATTATGAAATATGAGATATATAAGGCAATTTCCATTAGTAAAAAAAGTGTTAAACAAAATATACCATTGGAGAGAATGATGTAAAATTCTTAACAATTCACGAAAAAAGTGAATGAACCATGTTCAATTGGTTCATTTTTGTTGGTCACTTTGACACCTTCCATTGAATAATACTACTCTTGAACTCTTTGATAAAATTCACTTTGTAAAAGGTCTACATAAGATTGTCCCTTTAAGCAAATAAAATGGTATTTCCATTGAGGATGTTCTCTGCATGAAAACCTCTTATTCATGAACAATTCGCATAGTTGGAGACTTTAAACTGTTCTGTATGAAGGTAGATATGTCTAAATCTAGTGTATTTTGCCTGAAGTAAACCATGATTGTTTATTTTTTGGCTTTTTATACTAGCAATCTCACAGGGCAAGTTCTCTATCCAAGAAGGTAGAAATTAAAATATTTCAATTCTGACAAATTTGAGTCACTACTGTTATCATGGTATGGCCTAAACAAGAGAAGTAAAAGAAGAGGCTACAAAAATATACGTGGATACTTAGGCAGATGAACTATATTGGCCATCTGAGCTCAGACTGCGTCTCCTTTTCTTACTCTTCTGCTTAAGTATCTCTTTGATTTCTTTTTCTTTCTTATCCACAAAATAAATCAAGTCTCTGAAGCTATTAGTGGTTCCAAAAGGCCCTTTACCTTTTGGCCTGTCTGGTGAAATTTCCTCATCATGTTGCTCAGTTTCTGGGCTGAATTTTGTGTATTGACATAGAACTCTAATGAAGAATGCAATCAAAGCAAGGAGACATGCAATGCCACATATAAGAAAGAGGCCCCAGAAGCTACTCAGAGATAGTTTGCTTAAATCAACATTATTTTCTTGTGTAGAACAATCCTGTTTTAAGAGCCATTTGTCATGGATTTTTTGCAGGTCACCATTCTCTGAGAGTTGAAGAATGGCAGTTGACATGTCAACAGCAAGGGGAGAGTCCCTCTGGAATGCCTGTCATCAAATAAGAGATGAATATCAGTGTTGTGTAAGGTATAAACACTATAACACTCGTAGTAAGAGTCACAATAGAAACAACTTTAATAAGTACAAGAATTTATACATGGACTTAGCTCAAACCCTTTTAAAAAGTAAACAAAACTTAGATGCAGAACTTATTAATGTTGTTCTCCAATTAAAATCCATGATAATTTCTGCTTTCATTGTTTTCTCATAAAATAGTATCAACAATATTCTAACACAGAAAAAATGAGCTTATTGAAGAGCATCTAGGAATGTAAACACCTTAGAGTTGCAAATGAAGATACTTACGAATCCCCAACCACTTTTAGTGAACTCCTGCCCAACGGTTCTGAACTTACAGTTTGTATATGACATTAAGATTTCAATATAAGGAAGCTCATCAACAACAGCCACAACCCCTCCATCTTTTGGTCCACGCTCAAGGGCATCAATATATGCCTCCATATTCTTCAATGTAACTATCCTTGATGGTTGTATGTTGAGTTCTTCTGTCAAATACTTCCGTGCAAATGACCCTTCTTGAATTCCAATTGGTTGATTACTTGAGATCAAGCTGTCAATTCCTTCAATCTGTGATGACAGTTGCTGCACTGTGAGGATGGATGTTAAGCTAGCAGTGTAGCTTGAATTGATAATTAGCACCACAAAAAGCCATATGATTAGGACCAATCTCCCAAGACCACTAACTGTGTTCTCTCCTGCACCAGGACAAAACAGCAAAGTAAGTCAACAACCTTTACCACGTGTCACAAAATAAGGACTTTCACAAGCCAAAATTAAAGTTATGTCGTGAATGAGAATCTGTGGCCACGTACTGTGTGAGAAAAACATTGTTGAGAAACTAAACCTGCAAAAGAGGAGCTTATCTCAGCAAATGTTAAAGTAAACCATGCATCTCCTAGTACTAGGCATGCTATGCAGGGATTGGAAATTCAGAAAGAGACACATTTATTCCAAGACATTCTTAAAAAACAAAAGAAAAGCAACGACATGAAGATATTTATTAAAAAGTCCACTTTATATCTAACTCAACCTTATAAAATCGTTTATAAAATTATGTTTGCACTCACTTAGATACTATGAAAGTCCTTATCTCTAGTTGATATGAAATCTCCAATAATATGAAATCATATATTAACCTCAATTCTAACTTACAAATTACACTCCCCTGTAATCATATTCAGTGGTGGTGGCAGTATATTATGATAAATGGTGGTTGCAAAGTCAAAGACAAACTGTGTCATATTCCAAAAGATTGAAATGAAGCCCATCAAATGGTAAGAATATACTAACCAAAAGACTGTCATGAGTTGTTTCTTTGGTCTACCACGGAACTCCGGATTGTGCCGGTGCTCAAGAATCCATACAACGGTTCCCACAAGGATAAAAAAGGCACCAGTAACACACCACATTTGAGCAGTGAAGGGCTTTAGAAAAGACCAAGGACTTGATTTGATCTCCTTGACAGGAACAACAACAACCAGGCCTGATTCTATGTAAGGTTGAGTAAAATCCAAAAACCTTGTCCTGTTGGGGACAATTGTAACATCACCAACAGCTGCATCATAGTTCTGAAGAAGTAAAAGGCCAAATTAACATAGCTACTAGAATCTGAAGAGACCTCAACCAACCTTGGAAACACAAAAATGTATTCTACAATCAAGATACTACATGCAAAAACTATAGACAATCGGAAGCCATATTATAGCCCATTAGGCTGCAAAGTATGTTTAGAACCTTACATTTAGTTCAACTTGACTTGCAAGGTCATCGTAGCTAGGATTTCTGTTACCAGGTCCAAATAATATGTATTCTCGCGGGACAGCATAAGGCAACAAGTTTATGGCAGCTTCAAATACATCAATGCAATAGCCTCTTACTCCAGGAGGGTTCTTGTCTTTAGAAACAAACTCCAAGTAGCTTACTCGGTTAGGCACTGCAATTCTCAGTGGCTTTCCATTGTTGGGAAACACCCATCCTCTTGGTTTAGCTGCAGTTTCTCCAGGCCATATAACATCGTATAGTTTCTGGCTGCTCGTTGAAGTGTTAGGTGGCTTCTTATACAGAATTTCTGGTGCCACAACCGAGAGACCTGAGTAATTAGACCAATAACCAATTCTGCGCATTCCAGATCCACCAATGTTCAAGATATCATATGCTGGATGAATTCTATTCCTTTCATTATCAAACTGAACTAGTCCAGTGAGACCAGTGTAGTTGGTTCTCAAAATTGTCTGCAGAAAAGTAGGGCCTTCATCAAAAACATGAAGTGTTTCTAAATGCAGTGTGCTTCCATTTGTGTCGCTCAATTTAGGGTCAGAGGAGAAAGATACCACACCACCTTCTTTCAAAAAAGCATCAAGAGCACGGGCTACTAACCAAACGGTATCGTATGCATACAATGCATAGGAATTGAAGCTTGGAGTCTCCTTGTTTATTAGTCTCTTCATCCTGGAGAAAAAATTCTTCTTTTCATCAGTATCAGGAGTGTGATGACGTAAAGCCAAAACCCCTTGTAGGAGATTCATTGTTTTAGGATCAACTGGCTCTGATGAATCAAGTGCTGAAGCAAGCGAATCTGTTGCAATCCATACATAGCCACCGTCCATCATTCCTAGCTTCTCAGCAATAGAAAAAATGCTCAAACAAGTTTCAGGATTAGCATGCAAAACAAAGACCCGTGACTCCATTAAGTTCACTCCATTTAACAAGTCACTGATATCTTTCTTGAGGGCCCCAGGAGGAAATGCAGCCTTGTAAGAAATCTTGGCACGTTTTTTTGCTAGAGCATCTCCTAGTACTGAAATTCCATTTCTTCCATTATCATCATCTACATAAATGGCTATTATCTCCCTCCATCTGTAGTAATCTACCAAAGCTGCAATTGCATACATCTGATAATAGTCACTTTGGGTGCTGCGAACAAAATATGGGTACTGAAGGGAAGATAGAGAAGGGTCTGTTGCCCCAAATGAAATAAGAGGGACATGGAGTTCATTGGCCACATGAGAGATGACATGGGCTATTCCTGAGGACTGCGGACCAATTGCAGCAATCACTTCATCCTCCATCAACTGCAAAGCTGCATACATTATCAAGAAAAATCAACGAAGCTTGTTCACTTCTTTTCCACACACTTGCAGAGAGGGGACTATAAGAGAGAATGTGCAACTAGAGTCTTCAGAAATTCTTCTCTAAATTCTGTCCCATTATCTATGCAAATGGCATAATCATTTTGATACACTTCTCACAAACACGTACTAACGAAAATATGAAATAAAATGAGTCAATTTTTCCCATAAATTATAATCAACATATACACCTCAGCTTTTGGAACATTCTAAAAAATGTAGCTGTACATAAGTTGATTTTAATTTGAGAGAAGTTTGATTCGTGTTATCCTCTTTCTTAGTATCATTTCTAAACACGATTTAGCAAGATTGATAAGAAACAAGTTAATGTGGAAGAAACTGAATGATAATCTTGAAGTGAAAGATTCTCAAACATGACAAATAAAAAAGTTACAAAATTGAACATGATCATACTCAGAATGAAACATACCATGTGAAGGAGAGGTTCACAAGGACAGGAAGTTTAATCCATATTGCCTGAATTCTAAGGGTATTTTACTAACCCTCAATTTTTAAGAAATAATATTATTTTTAAGTAAAAAAGATTATCAGATAAATTAATCTAAACTTGCACCAAGCAATAAAAAGGTAATAGACAAAATCAAGAAGTTTAATTTGATAATAAATAAATATACTCCTAAAAGACAAGGCCTCAAATTGAACAAAGAAACAGCACCTTGGTAGCTTCATAAATTTAAGTTTTGGCAAGTACCTTCCATTGTTCCAGCAAACCCACTGCAATTTGTATCATGCAAAGCAGCTTCCAGTTTAATGCCATGGAGAACGCTTGAATCAGCATTAACATCTTCGAAAGCAGCCACGAATGCAGGTTTAGCTGATCTTCCAATTATAGAATTAAGACTGAACAGTGCTCCAACTCTCAAAACTCTTGGTGTCGAAGAAGTAGAAGAGTTTGTGATAGTAGTTCCTGTCCTTCCCACCACTACCTGTGTCGGAATCCACAAGAACAAAACCAAGAGAAACAACACCCTTCCTACAAAAATTCTTCCATGACTTGTGACCCACATCACCTCCATCTGTGAGAAAAATCCTGAAAGTTCTTCAATTTAAAGCAGCATCAGAACTCAGCACCTGTCATGTGCCAACCATTTCATCAGCAGCACATGAGAAGGCAAGAATCACCATAGCTGGAAGTAGCCAAAGACCAGAATCTTTTGGTCTTAAAAAGTTAAAATCAAACCTTTCCTATTTCTGAAGAAAACAGAAACACCCCCAGAAGACTAGATTCAAGCATCTAACAGGAACAAGCCATATGGTACTATCAGCAACTTAGATTTTAAAATTCAGATATTCTTCAGTTACCCAGATGCAAAAAAAAATGTTTTTATCGTATCCAGTACTTTTATTTTATTAAATTTATAATAAAAAAATCAAGGTCATAAATTCTAAGGGAAAGCCACCACTGAACCATATAAACAAGTAGATGTGTTGGTGAAAACAAGACCCAACTGCCTTGTATATTGAGAATTTCAAGAAAGAAACAAAAAGATTATAATATAATATGATGTAAGAGAAACCACGAGAGAAAAGATAAGGAGATGAAAGTATCTAAGATTACCTCAACACCAAACTTAATGTGTGAAAGCTTCTCATGTTCCAACAGTTTTGAAGACTTGTTATAAATGATTGAGAGCATGTGATTGAAGACTGAAACTGCCCACTTGACTAGCAAAAAGAAGGAAGCTATTGTGTTTCACGCTGAAAGCAAAGAATCACAGTTCCTTCAAGTCTAGACAATCCAGCGTTGTCTTCTCTCGGAGTTAATTTTAACAAGTGTGTAACAAAATCTTTGTCTTCTCCTGTGACTGAGTTATTGGCATGATATTTTGGTGAATCACTTTTTTTTTTTATTGTGAAAAAGTGTCACGATAAGTTGAGTGTGGTGGTGACGGCATATCTAGAAATCAACTATATCAACACGTCTACTATATATATATACTGCTAACATCTTTAGTAGCACATGTTTAAAGAGGGGTTCACATTGTCGAGCGTGACCCAACACAAACACAGTCTCAGAATATGACAAAGGAAAATTATATGATAATAATAAATTTTGAATAAGGAAAATGTTATTATAATGAAAAGTTATCAGTTAAAAACTGTGATGTGATACATATAATTCTAAAACTACTCGAAATATTTCTCTTTCTAATTATTATAATATGTTGAAAAGTTCTCGAAAAATCAGTACTCTTTGAGTAAGAATAAAGTACTATAACATTTTTTAATTAAAAAATTGTAACTGTAAAAAATACTAATCTCTATGAACTTTCATTTTGTCGGAGTGATTTTTCACTATTTTTTATGCACACTAATATGGTGTTGGCGTACAGCCAATGAGAACGTAAAAATTGATGAACTGAAAATTTATTATCCAACAATGTAGAAAACTAGAAAATACTGCTTTTAGCATCATCAGCAAATGTGGACTCATCATTAATGTAAAGGTTGAAATTCTTTCGATCTCCAACTACTTCATTCAGTGCATTAATTTGTGATAATTTTTATAAATACATATCATACTTTAAAAATACTAAAACAAAAAAAAATTATCACAAATTAAGCTAATTAATGTTTAAAAAAATCCAGTAACTTGGTTTTATTAAATTTGAAACCAAAAAAAAATTATAAATAAAATACCCTATTTAAACAATGCTATGTTCTAGTGAACGATATAAGACCCTTTCAAATAACCAATCTATAACAATGGCGTTTACAAAGCAAAAAATTTCCACTAAACTTTGGCTGATTTATCAATGTTTGATACCTATCCTTTTTAGATATATAATCATTTTTAAAAGCTTAGACATGTAGTATATGGTAAATATATATATATATATATATATATATATATATATATATATATATATATTATGTGTTAAACATAAATATCTTACTCTAACCTTTAGAATGTGTTATACTTCAATAAATTTTGGATTAACTTTCTTATAAAAATTGTTTAATTTTTTATTCAAGGAATTGATTCCTAAAGCTTTGTAGAACTAGTTGGGCACCGATCCCAATGGTTGTGTAGATGTGTTAAAGTTAGTGAATAATTAAGTTAATGTTTAGTTAACTTATGTCCATCTTTAAATTTTTTTATCAAAAGATTCTTCAGGAAGCTTTTAAAAGCAATAGTTTCTTTAAAAGTGATTATTGTAAAAAATGCACTAATGCAGTTACTCCTGCTAATACGTTTCTAATCTAAGGCATCTTTTACTTTTTTATTTGCTATTTGGATTAGAAGATATTTATGTATAGTATATATGACGAGGATACGTTCCAATTCAATTATTGGTGTCTCTATATATTTTGAATATATAGTTGTGTTGTACACAATACTCTTAATTAAAATAAAATTATTTATAAAGGATACACGGTAGCATATTGATTTCTTAAAACGGTAAAATGTAATTGTTAAAGGATTAAAGAAGATAATAATATATCTTAAACATCCCGTGGAGAAAAAAATTGTTTTAACAAATTTAGTCTCTACATATAAGATATTGTCAGCTTTGAAACTCAAAGTTTCATTACAATTTTAAGATATGTCTAAGTGGATAAGGGTGGAAAATATATAAACTGTTTTATATGAGACTATAGCACGTTAACATAACAATAAATATATAATTAATTAGAGGAACTAATTTCCAATCTATAATTTGTATTTGTTGAATGAAGCAAGTGCTTTGCAAGTATGTTCATGATGTGACCTTGAAGGATTGAAATATGGCAGAAGTTCTTTTGACTATTAACAGGTAATCACGTCTGTTTACATATAATGAGATGTCATTAGTAGAGTCATGAGCAATTAGTTAAGAAAAATCTACACTAGTATGTATAAGGTAATATGCAATAAGTGGTAGACATCATCATAAGGCAAAGGAGGAAAAGATAACAAAGTTGTCTTGTCAACAAAAGGTAGTAATAAAAGATTGAAGTCTGGTGGGGACTCAAGCAGTTGTCAACTTTGCAGGATAAGTCGCATAATTTGCACAGCTTTAGCTGTTGCCCCAAGATTGCCACACAGTCATGCTTGATGCCAAGTTTGACTGTTTGGAAGTCCTTGAATATAGCTAACAACTAAACTAGGAAAATCATTCAAATGCATGTCTAAATTAATCTAACTACAAAGTTATACTGGAAGATGCATTTTTCATTAAAATGTGCGAAAATTGATTTTTCAAAGTAAACAGACAATTAATACATGCTCTTGAGGCCTTTATGGCTAGGGAGATGGACTTCAATTTTTAGATCACTAACCAGTATTTTAAGTTTTTAACAGTTTGTGCCTTGGAAAACTTTTTGTAAGAAACTGTGAAG
The DNA here is from genome assembly GCA_013389735.1 of Phaseolus lunatus. Taxonomy (NCBI): domain Eukaryota; kingdom Viridiplantae; phylum Streptophyta; class Magnoliopsida; order Fabales; family Fabaceae; genus Phaseolus; species Phaseolus lunatus. The sequence goes on from CM023861.1 coordinate 31,371,158, forward strand.
GATCAAATCATTAGTTTGATTCATCGAATTACTAATAAGTAATGGAATAGCAGCAGCCAAAACTTAGTCGTGGAGAAGCAAGTAAAATAGTAACTCGGGCGTATAGATCATTAGCACTCAAATTGCACAACATACTGCAATGGATATGAGTAAACCATCTTATGCTGCAGCACTTCTATTTGACTACAGAGATAGTGTGATAGAATAAAAACCTAGTACTACAAATAATATACAGGACCGTCATTATTTGTAAACTATACAAAGACTATATTTCCATCAGGCATCATATAAACATCTTAAGCAAACAACCTGAAGGACAGTAAATTACTGAAACCTATAAAGTTGAGGCCTTTTGCAAGACAACTACAGTGATCTCAGTTGGGGTCGTGATGATTGTCAGATGGAGTGAACATTTTCTTGATGGCCTCTTCCTTCTTATCAATGAAGTTGAAGAAGTTAACAACAACCTGGGAACAATGACTGCCTGATGGTTGTTCTGAGGACGAAGAAGCAATATCCTTTTGCTTTTGTTTGAAGCGGGCGTATTGCCGAATCATTTGCAGCAGATACAGAAAAAATGCAGCAAGAGAGACAACACCACATGAGAGATACAGGCCCCAAAAGCTAACCAAGTGAAGCTGGTCAGGCTTGGAGTTGCTGGTCCTTTCTTCAGGACAGCCCATTTTACAGAACCACTTCTCATGTATCATATGAAGATCCCCATTCTCAGAAAGTTTCAAAATTGCTGTAGACATGTCAAAGGCAAAAGGAGATTCTCTTTGAAAAGCCTGATGTATTGTTACAAAAATGTCAGGAAATGCGAAATATACTATATAAGATAACTAAAATAACAGAATTTTTATGATGTCCACTTCTCCAAACCATGTGACCAAAAATGCATTTACGTACTGCTGTATAAGCACTTCTCATGTATGATGAACCATTACATGCCATATCCAGCAATCCATTGAATCATAAAAATACCACAAAGATAAGCCTTTGTTTCAAAATGTAGTTCTAAGAATTTAGGAAATCATATACTGGACAAAACTTTTCTTATTAGATGTTTTCCCATTAAAAACATACTTCTATTTTAGTCTGGTTTAAAGATACAAGTTGTTACTACAATCTATATTATCACTATCTTGAGGAAATCCGGAGAATTTAATTTTTATCTTATATACTACATTATGTCACTTTGATATTCTAGTTAGATGGCCACTTACAAATCCCCAACTGTTTTTGGCGAATGGCTGTCCGATGATACCAAAATCAGTTTCTTTTGACAGAAATAACTCAACATACGGAATCTCATCAACGATTGCTGCCACCCCTCCACCAGACGGTCCCTTCTGCAGTGCTAAAGCATATTCCTCAGGGGAGCCCAGTGGAATAAGCCTTGATTTTGATACATAAAGATTATCTGCCAGATAGCTGTAAGCAAATGACCCTACTTGGTATCCAATCGGCCAGTTACTTGCAATCAAGCTCTCAATTCCTGTGATGGGCGATGAAAGCTGCTCCACTGTAAGAATTGAAGTCAAGCTAGCTGTATAGCTAGCCGTGATCACCATCAATAGAAAAAGCCAGACTATCATCACCATTTTAGAAAGGGAGCTTATGGTATCTTCCTCTGATTTCGTGACAAAGTGAAATATTATCAGAAAGCCTAATAAAGATGCCACAAATATCATTCTTCACAATATAATGATGAATGCCAGAGAAAAAATTCATAACCAGTCCGGTTTTTCTTTGTTGATTTTACATTTAAACAATACAATATAGTGCAAATAGATGCAAAACTGACTATGGATATGATATACTCAATTTAACATGTTTATGTGTGCATACCATTCGTAAAAGATACCAATGGTCTAGACCTGTTGCATGGCAATACTGTTCAATAAATTTTCTATGCAGATGTTACAAATATTTACTTTATGCAAGATTGATATTGACTGATAAAATAAGCATTACAAAAAGGCACACACAAAATTAAGACTAACAACAAACTAGCAATTATCTAAATCTTATATACATACATACATACATATACACATATATATATATACACACACATATATATATATATATACATATATATATATATATATATAGAGAGAGAGAGAGAGAGTTTACTATTAAAACTTGCAAAAAGAGAGGGAATGGATATTAGCTGACATATTTTTTGGTTGGACATATTGAACCCATGGATTAATTATATGATGACCTTGAGAAAGAAAAAGAAAACAAAGGAACTATTAGACTTTGGAGCAAGATGTTTTCTTACGATTTTTCTTAAACAGGGTTGAGAGGCTGAACCTGAAAAACAACAAAATGACAACATGGAGTTAGAATCTAAAACAAAAGATCAAAAGTGGGGCACCTATTGCTGCATCAAATTCAATAAACTGACTGTAAAAGGTAATCATATGAAGCTGGAAAGGCCTACATTAACATTGTTACAATTTGCTTCTTAGGAGGACCACGGAAGTCATTGTTGACTCGGTGCTCAAGAATCCATATAACAAGTCCAATCACCAAAAATGAGGCAGCAGTAGCACACCACATATCTGCTGTAAATGGTTTGAGGAACACCCAAGCATTTGATCCTGCTTTGTTGATAGGAGCCACTATGACAAGGCTAGATGATGCAAAAGGCTGAGAAAAATCCACAATCCTTGTACGGTTTGTCACAATTGCGATGTCTCCAACAACAGCATCATATACCTAAACAATTTTCAAGGATTACATGGTTAAGAAAATCAACATTTAAATAAGTAATAAATGTAAAGCAACCACTGAAAATAATCTCAAAGGAATTGTCCTTATAATGGATAAATCAAGACAACACTGAACAGAAACCAATGCTGATTACAAATTTTTCAATTTCTGTTCCCTTGAAGAAGAAGAAGGTAAAAATGTGTACAAACTTTGAGCAAGAAAAAAATAATTCTATTTCATCCATCAGAATTTTTACTTATAGCATAGCTGCTTTTTTGGTAAAAACACTGTATGTCAACTCATAAAAACAATTGTAACCAGTTTCGAGTAGATACATATGAATTAACCAATGTGGAGAATGTTTTCTTTTTTCATCATGGGTATCACTTACATTATCAGCAACCATTTTCACAAGTTCATCATAATTGGGATTTGCTTTACCATTCCCGAAAGGCTTGAATACAAAGGGAACTTCATATGGGATAAATTCTAGGGCTTTCTTGAACACATCGATGCAATACCCCTGAATTTCATGACTATTTGGCACTTCAGTTACAAATTCAACAAAACTTGCTCTTTTTGGCACTCCAATTCTCAGTGGCTTGGTATTATCAGCAATCACCCAGCCACGTGGTCGATCTGTCTTTCCACCTGGCCAAGTAATGTTGTCAAGCTTCTGATCTTTGGAAAACCTGCTGTGTTCCCCTTTTTTAAGAGTCTCAGGGGGTACAACTGAAAATCCAGTATAATTAGACCAAAAACCAACCCTAGTAATTCCCAACTGATTGACATTGATAATATCATAACCACCACTTACAATATTTCTATCAGAATTAAACCTAACTTGACCACTCACACCAGTAAAATTGGATTGTAATAATATCTTGACCAGATCAGATCCACCAGTGAAGATTTTGAGTTTGTCAAGCTGAACGCCAATTCCTTCTGTATGAGATAGCTTATACTTATCAAGAAGCATGAAGGTAAAATTATTTACTTTGATGAATTTATCAATGGAAAGTGCAATTGCCCAAACCGTGTCATAAGCAGAAAATCCATAGGAGTTCAAACTAGCATTTGTCAATCCATCTCTTTGCCTTTTTGTCCACCGAGAAACGAAAGCTCTCTTTTTCCTGGAATCCAAAATGTGTTGACGAAGACCAACAACCCCTTGGAGAACACCGAAAGAGGTCTGATTCACTGGGGATAATGAACCTAGCGTAGCTGAGAGCCAATCTGTTACAAGCCAGACATAATCCTTGGCTATCATTTGCAGTTTATGGGCAACAGAAAAAATTCTCAATCTCGGATCAGGGTTGACATGAACAACATAAACACGAGGACCAAACAATTTGGATTGATTGAGTAAGTTGGTGATTTCATCCAGATCAAACTTAATACTCAAAGGCAGTTTATAAGAAATTTTCAATCTCCTCTTTTCAAGTTCATCACTCAAAGCAGATATTCCATTTCTTCCATAATCATCATCTAAGAATACAACAATGACCTCTTTCCATCCATTAAAGTCAATTAGATCAGCCATTGCAGTCATTTGTGCCAAGTCACTTTGTGTAGACCGAATAAAGAAAGGAAACTGGAGGGAGGACAAGGTTGGATCAGTGGCAGCATAGGAAACAAGAGGAACTTGGAGAGCATCAGCAATTTGAGAAACTGTGTGAGCTACGGCAGATGACTGGGGACCAATTATGGCTGCAACCCCTTTCTCAAGTAACTGAAAAGCTGAATAAAGAGAATAGACAATTAAGATAATGTAAATTACAGATACCCCAAGTTTAAATTTGGAAATTTTACATCCAATGGACAATGTTTATGCATAGCCTTGACCAAGCCCTGCAGCAGACCAAACCTAAGAATGCACCCAAGTAAGTCTTTACTAAGCACAATACTCAAGCCTAGTTCCTCACCATGACTAGCTCACAGCACAGGCCAACCACTGCAACTAGTTTATCCTACTACACAATTATTATAGGCCAAGATCGAAGAGATTCTATTCTAGTGCTTCCTCACATGTGACTAAGGTGCAAGATAAGCATCACTACCCCTCACGTGAGAAAGGCACCAACGCTTGAAAAAGGTGGGAACAGTTAGAGGACACACTCCATAGAAATGTGCAATCCTCTCCTTATCACACCAGGCTAGCCAGTACGTGATCTTGATGGGATTTCATGAGATTTTAACCAACTTTAAGACTCCTCTCAGTGAATGTGTTCTCTAGCGTGAACAGTTTATAAAGTTAGATTCGAGTTAATAATAAAACTAGTCAGCAAAACGAGGAAACAACATGAACTGTAACCTTGGAATATGATAAGCTGTCGCTAAAAATCTAAACATGGTGTAATCATCACAGAAAAAGATGCTACATCATAGTATCAAAAAGGCATATTACCAAGCATGATTAATATTCATAAAAAAAGTTTATGCTGGCTGAGAATTTAAGATGGAAGAAGTCAAATTTAAGACGTGAGAAGTCAACAACATTAGAAACTAACGGATTCAAGCTTAAACCTAGAAACAGCTAAAGGGGGAATCTACTCCAGCAGCAGCAGCAACAACAACAACAACAAAATTGATGAGGTTCAGGGGTGGCACCTCCAATTGATCCCAGAAAAGCATTGCACATGGCATCCTTCATTATCAAGTTGAGTTTGGTTCCCTTGAGAACTGTGGGGTCCCCATTGACATCAGAAACGGCCATTTCCATAGCTTCCTTCGCAACTCTACCTATGACCGAATTGAAAGCAAAAACCGCACCAATGTTCACACTGGCAGGTCTTGTGCTGTGAGCAACACCACATATCCAAATCCATGTCACAAGGTGCAAAACCATTAATTTCTTCATGCTTGACCCAGAATTTCAAGTGACCACAAATTTCTTCACCGCAAAGACCCGAACTTGCCGACACACAGCATCCAAAAGAGCAAAAACATGGTTGAAATTGAAGAAAGGTTACACTTTGATCGGTGCCCAGATGAGTTTAGTTGGAAAAGCAGAAGTACAACGATTCCCTGTAGCAAAAAGGTTGTTGAGGTGAAGTTATAAGCATTCAATTCAACCCATTCACTGGTATATAAAAGAGGTGTTATTCCATTTTTCCAAGAGATTGGAAAATGATGGTTGGAGAGAGAGATAGATACATACCACATATATCATTACTAAAAAAGAATATTAATACAGTTTAAACATTAAATATTGAAAAATTAACAACTAATTATTTTTAACTAATTACAGAAATTAACGACTAATAATCTTTTCCAATATGCACAGAAGATAAAATAGCTTATCTTAATAATTTATAATTTTTGTTGACCAACTTTTTAAAATTAAAACATTTTAATAAAAATAGTTTACGCTTTGGTGAGAATCTTACGAAAGAAAGGATAAACAGTTTGTCAAAAGGTTTCTGTATAAAGAAATAAATGTAGTGCTTTTTAAATTTTATTAAAATAAAATATGAATAGTTCTCGTAGATAATAAAATATGTTTTAAATAACGTGTTTGAAATTGCTATATTGCTAAGATTTTTTAAAATTTTACAACAAAATATAAAAAATATGAAGAAAAGAAAGAAAAAGTGTGAGAGAATAACACACAAGAGAGAAGTAAAAAAAATAAAGATTATTATAAAAAATTGTTGAATTTATAATATTTTTTATGAGAATAATAGTAGTTGATAATGGTAAGTGAGATGATTTCACATAAAAAAAAATGGTAAGTGGGATGAACTATGTGTGAAGATGGGGCACCTCTGAAGGTTGTTTGAACACAGGATGGTTGGTAGAAAACAGGACTACGACAAAGATGTCAATTCCCTCAAATTGAGGTCAATTTTTTATTTTCTTCATTATGCAAAAAATATAAGTTGTCTTTTACATTTAATATAAGAAACGTGATTGAAAAAGACTTTAACATGAATATGAGTTGTCTTGGTTCTTGTCTTATGAAAGAAAAAATGTGACTAAAAATTAGACATTTTCTTAAAATATATCAATCAATTTTTATAACAAAAATTAACTAATAGATATTGTAAATTAATAATATAATTACAAAAAAACATAAGTTCAAAACCTAAACCCAAAAGCTATAGTCTTTAGATGAACAACACTCTACATCATCAGATGAGTGGTAAAAGAATAAAATACTTAAGTTTTACCCATTTCTGTGTAGAATTAATTCTTAAATGATCATAATAATGATAAATTTATCGTATTATAAATTTAAGATAATTTAAAAGAATATGTTCACTTTACACTTACTTATTTTACAAAAAAAAAAAAAATATTTTAGTAATCTACCTTCTATTGTTTTAGAAAACTAAACGTTTTTAAATGTGTGGACGTATATTAATTCTCTCAATTTTTTAAATTTATTAAAAAAAAACTATTGAGTTTTTAATGTAGACTTACTGCAAAAATTATAGTCTAAAAATAATTGGGTGAATGGTATTTTTATCATGTGAAATTGATTGACACAACATAATAAATTAAAAGAAAAGAATTTTGGCATCTCTAATTTTGTAAAGAAGTAATAAAATTTCCTCAAATCCATTTTGATAAGAACTTTGGTGAATTTGGCTCTTAGGATAACTAGATTATCACCAACACCTTTTCATTTTCATCATTAAAGTTGGAGTCCAACAAGAAAATCTATCTATCTAATGAAAAGAAGAATTCATCTTTATGCCCAATTAATTATGATCTCTCATTAACTCATAGGCAGACATTTTTTTTCATCAACGATCTAAAAATATAAAAGACACTTGGTGATTCAACCCATCTACACAGTATTTAAAAAAGGTCTTGCAAAAGTACAAACTTCAAGTGAGTGTATGAAGCTCAATCTAAAAAACCACAACAAAATTGTTCTGTATGCATAGAACAAAAACAGGTTAATTCACTATGCAATTCCTTTGTCATTGGAATGTCAGATCTGCTTTATCTTTTTGAGGTCCTTCACTCCACTTATCATGTCTTCACAATATGTGCTCATTGTTTTCTGTTCCCAGCAGGTTCTACTGCATAATCTGTTCCCTTTCTTTGCATCCTCCAGTAATCTTCAATTTTGAACCTGTGGCAACTCCTTTTTTACATCCTGCACCCAAAAAACTTGCAAAACTGGGGGTTCCACAAAGTGAGAGAGTTGTATTCCATTTCAGACAAAGCAGTGACTATCACACTTTGTGTATACCTAGGCAGACACTTGTAATATAACCCATCATCTACTACTATAAAATAACACATGATTACTTTCCTCTCTCATGAAAAAAATATTAGATGGTGCAAAATTATTACGATTTTTACTAATAATTGATTTTTTAGAAAATTTTGAATGTGTCATGTAAGCTGTGGATACCAAGTGACTTTGGACTTCGGTTTTTCCTCTCTGTTAGGATAGTAGGTAAGAACTAAAACTATTTTTTAATAACTACCGTTGGGGATCTCACTTTAACGATAAGCTTAATTTCAAGTATATACATCAAAAAAAATTTTACCTAATAAATTAGTTTTTTAAAAATAAATTAAACTTCAATTTATTTTTTATTATTATGTTAGAATATGTTTTAAAAAAATTTATTAAACTTATCATATCATCAATAATTGATATTTATTAAATTATTTATAAATATTTAATTTTATACATAAAATATTCGTATTTTAAAAAAAAATCATGAAGATTAACAAAGTTATTCTTACTTACTTTTTCTATTACTTTCTAAATTTATAATCTTAATCACATAACAATGAAAAAAAATAGATTAACATAAATAATATATTTTCTGCCTTTTGTTATTGTTGTGAAATATTATAAGAAACGTGATTTATTATAATTTTTTTTTTGAAAAAATCATACTATCATCCGATTATTTTATATAAAATTTGTTTGAAACCTCGATTACTTTATATAAAATTTGTTTAAAATCTTGATTACTTTATTATTATGTTATATGTTTGAAACTGTGATTTATAGATGATTGAAAACAAATGTGTAACGCCCTCAAATTTTATTCATATTTATATAATAAAATAAACGTAAAACAATAATATCAAAATTAACATGTGTATATATAATAAAATACATCCATCTCATACATTGTATCTCAAAAGAACATCCCTCTTCTAGGGGTTTTAATACATATTCATCAAACAGTTTTAAAACAACCGAAGGAAAATATTTAAAACTAAGTCTATCCCATCCTCCAACACGCTCACTAAGGAGCTCTGCCACCTACAACCTTATCTGCTCCCGTGTAAGTTAACACAATCATCACAGATTTAAAAAAAAACATAAAACACAAGACAAAACACAGGGTAAGCTAGATATTTTAAAACTTTAAATATGAAACTTAATATCATCATAAACCATCAATCTTTTTCTTTTTCACCTTTTCACACAATTCACAATTTCATCAAGTGTCTATCATTTCACATAACCATCAAGTGTCTACCAACAATTTCAATATTCCTCTTTCTCATGTCAGACTTCTACTGACTCATAACACGTAGACACTTGACTCTACTTCCGGAAGACTCGTGCGTTGAACTTAGCATCCAGAGACCTGTACCTGTCATACTACACCACTGTGAATCCACACAGGGTCGCTGCGAATCCACACAGCTATGCGCATAAATAATTTCAATATCATCACTCTCCTAGTATGACAGGGTTAATCCATATAACAGGTCAAGTCAGTTATCTTTCAAACAACTTACCCATACATATGAACCTCCTTCGACTCTCACCAACTGAATAACTTCATCTATGTGATTCCATTATCTCAGTAGAGTCAGGATCGTCTCATTCACAGGATACTCACAGATCAATACACCCTCATAACAATCTCAACACGGTATTTCCTTTCCTGAAAATACTATGTCTTGACCACAATTTCACAGCATCCAGCATCTCATACAACACGTAAATGACCAATTCAAACATATCTCAATCAAATCATACCAAAGTTGAGAATTTCGAAAATCATATACATTTCACATTTCAATCTCAAACCAATACAGATTTACACAAAACAGGGGATTGTGAAATAAACGTTAAAACTGGTGACCACGTCACCCCAACTTCAGAATCTTCTAGCCTAAGGTTTTTATTAAAAATAAAGCTAGCTTCCTTTACCTGGACTTGAGCCGATCTCACTAAGGGCTCCAAACCCTCCGAAAACTCAAGGATGCCTTAACTCTGTTTAAGCGTTCTGATCGGGAAAACTTGCAGAGTAACTTCCCAGGAGTTCAAAGGCAGTCGCCGATCTTCAAACTGATACGCCGATCATCAACTGCTAGGGGAGGGTGGCCGCGTCGTAGAGTGAAGGAGGGGAAAGGAAGAAGGAAAACCATAATGAACTTAATCCCTCAGAGATTATAATCGAGTTGTTCCCGAAATCTCCGCTGCCATCACCCACTCTCTGGCAACCTTGCGTGTGGGTTTTCTCTGCTTGAGTGCAAAACACGACAAAATGGCCACGTGGACACCTTTGTATGCCCAAAACTCTGGAGCCACCTACCCTACTTACTCTCTGTTGCCAACTGCTCTAGGGACCCTTACTGTCTACGTGTCGTGCCTGCAGAACGCCTTCGTTGGGAGCCTGGGTCCCAACCTATCTGCGTGTAACAGGACCCCCCGATGACCAGGCACCGATGACGGATCTCGCGATGACTATCAACCGATGTCTCATTCAGGAAGACGACCGATGTCTCACCCTGGCAGACGACTGATGTCTCATCCTGGCAGACGACCGATGTCTCACCCTGGCAGACGACTGATGTGTCATCCTGGCAGACGACCGATGTGTCTCTCATCCTGGCAGACGACCGATGTGTCTCTCATCCTGGCAGACAACCGATGTGTCTCTCACCTTGGCGATCTCTCATCCTAGCGATCTCTCATCGCCCTTGTGTGTAGCGAGGACACATCGCCTCGCTCTGGTGACCGATGCCACATCGTCACACCTTGTTGAAGGCTCATCGACTCACTACTGCACGTCTGTGTTATCACCCCCACATGGCTCGGTGACGTCGGTAGCTTCTCCTGCCCGAGAACAGGTCAGTACCAACTCCTCACGCGCCAATGCATGCAACACTGAGGACAATCTCTCATGCCAAAGCATAGAGTTTCGCATTTATCCTGCATGCATGGCGTATCTAAGGTTCAAATCACACCTTGATACATGTGATTTCTGGAACCCACTATGGTCCACCGACTGACCTCTACCATACTGACCTCAGACCTCTTAGGCAACGTCTGAGGTCTGACTACTATGGATTTTCTATTATATGACCTTTTCATTTTCGATAATCAAATATTCAGAAAGAAATTAAAATATACCACTTCTACTCTAAATTAATTTTCTAGATCCTTACAAAATGCATTATGAGATTTTTTTTATTATTATTAACTTAGGCTTGACATTAAATTGTAGAAGCATGTATAGATGTATTTGTAGAGGAAGCAAGAGTCACTTATTGTAACTATATATCTCTTTTGTTACTTGTTTGTTGTGAGAGGATTCAATTTGCTTTATTTGAGTGTGTTTTAGTGTGATTGTACCTAATTGTGGGTTGCTTTTTTTTCTCTATTTTTTCTGTATTTAGTAGCTGGTTGTGATCTATTATTTTATGCAATTTTGTGTGTTTTGGTTGCTTTTATCTTTGACGAGGGAATTGTGCAAACTGGTATCATATTGCAAGGATTTTATATTTTTTATTTTTTTAGGGTGATAATGAGTATGACAAGTTTATTCTATCTTTTATAAAGGTTAAGACATCTCTTAAGTATTCCTCTTCATTTATTTATTTATTATTTGTTGAGTTGAAAAAAAATCTATTTGAAAAAATATTTTTACCAACAAAACAAATAAATTCACGAAACAAAGTTTTTTTTTTTTTTATACCACTTAATCTCTACAAGTGAGGTTAAACAGTCAAGTTGTACTTAATCAGTTTATTAAAAGTGTTGTTTTCTAAGTCATTATTATTAGTTTATTAAAGTGGTCTTTGAATGTCTTTTACCACAAATCTCTTTAGGCTCAAAGGAGTAATATAAGGTTTTGAGAGTAAAAGACGAGAACATGGAGTGGGAAGATATTTCATAAAGAATTATAGTAAAGGATGAAGCTTCTAGGATCCAATAAACTTGTAGGGGAAGGTTTATTAATTAGAAGCAAACTTAGGGAGCTTGAGAAGAAAATTGTTTTCTTTATAAAATTCCTGTTTGGACACAAACATTGCCTCTGAGAAATATTTAAAAATGGCAAAACAAACCCTGATGAATCATTTCCATATACTGACAAACTTAAGTAACTTAAGGGCAAAAATGGATATAGCTGTTCAAATATAATTGTTACATGTCACAACACACACAAAATTAACTGCCAATTTTTTTTTTCTTTTTTTATCAGCAAAAATTAACTGCCAATAATAATAATAATAATAAGGTGTGTGGCCCCTACATAAAGAAGTCATCCTTCAGTTTAGTACTGGCTCCTTCTTGTCCTCCCATATGCTCAACCTCTTGGCTGCTTCCTCTACCTACAATCCACAAAATTGACAGTGACATCAAATTCCCCATTTCCTGCATTTTTTTAAAGAAAAACATTCTAGAGATGCTCTTTTACCTCCTTATTCCAGTCCGTTCTAAATGTCACCCAAATTAGGATAATTGTTTGCATGGCTGTGCCACCTAACATTCCCAGCCATATTCCCTGCCAAATGCAGACCAGTTTTTATAATAAAATCATATCAGTATATATTGGGTATAGGTCATGTGTACTTAGTTTTTCATTTGGTATTAGAATTAATGTATCTAAAGTTAAGAATGTTTGTTGAAAATGCATCAGTCTACGGTCGAGTAAGAACATCTATATCTTAAGAATATTATTGTAAAATCTAAAAAAAAGGTTAGCCAATTAAACAATTTAAGTCAATTAGTTTTAAAAGATAACTATAATTCTTTATAATAAAATATCAAACTCCTAGACATTAAAAAAGAATAAAGATTTAGATAGGTCTTTTTCTCTGTTTTTCAGCAATAGACACATTTCCATTAAATATATTTGTTATAAGTTAGAGTAGCAGAGTTATCTATTTTTATTGTAACATTCCCTTTCAATCTAATTCCTATTTGACATGTTGAAGGAACGAGTCTATTACCACCTGAAGCAAAGAATTGTTTGTAAATTAGACATGTTTAAATATTTATCATTGTTTCCTATTTATAAAACTGATATCTACATAACAAAACGTATGCTGGATGCTCAGAAATAGCTAAAACTAAATTTTCAAATGGAAAGGCCAAAAGTACGTACCTTGGCACCGAAATCAAAATAAAAGCCTAGAACCGAACCCAGTGGTAAGCCAACTCCATAATAACAACCTACGTTTACATAAGCTACGAAAGCTTGCCAACCACATCCAACAGCCACCCCTTCATTCATACACGATATAGGTTAAATTGCATGCAACAGTTTCTAGTGTGCTAAGTAATAAACCAAGAAGGTTGTGTAGGTGTACAACCAAGAGTTACGAAGAAAATCTTGAGAATTTTTAACAATGATGATGTTCAAAGATAAACTAACAATCAAACATGTTAGGCCTCAGTAAACTGGTTGGTGGAAATGAATAATTGAGTATTCACAATCATACCTGGCTCAGTTTACTAAGGATTATTCATCAATTTATTTGAACTTGAAAAACACAACGTATAATTCAATTTACAAGCATATGGAATTAAATGTGATATTCTTAAGGTTTGTTCAAGCAATATGATTATGAGGTAATTAATATTAATTACCGGATAAGACCGGCTGAATGCCATTGAGGACAATAGCAAGAGCAAGCAGTGGGCAAAGATCTGAAACTGCAGCAGCAACCACTTCACCCCCTGTGAAGGCATAGCTAATGACATCCCTAAATACAATAACTGCCACTGCTGCAATAACTGATATCATGAAAGAAACCGCTGTGACCACCACCACCGAAAAGGACGCTGATTTTGGATTTCCTGCTCCGAGTTCGTTGCCCACCCTCACACTGCATTCATTATTAAATATGAACCTCAGCGTTTTTATAACTTTCTACACTTGAAAAAGCGCCAAAAAGAAAGATGGTTCCAGCTAGGTTTGATTTAATTTATCTATATGAAACTACATTATGGAATTTCCAGGTTCTCGTAATATCTAAGCTAATGGAAATTTTGTAAGACGTAAAAAGACTGGAATCTAACCTTGCGGCGGCGTTGAATCCAACAGAGATCATGAACACCCATCCAGAAATTGTGGTACTGCAATAACATATAACTGTTGTGGATCACTATCGAATTTAGCAATAAACATTATAGACAGACCAAATCCATTACTTTAATTTTTATTAACTACGTATGTATGTCTAAATAAATTCTTAAAATACGTTATATATAATATTAGATTATAAAAAATATTCTACTCCTTTAATTATTTTCAAAATATTCTTAATTATATGTATTGTCGTTTTTAGTTTAAAAACAATAGTAAGAGCATGCATTAATATTGTAGGCTTTTTATAGTCTTCTTATTATGAGAAAATAAAATAAGAGTTTTGTTCTTTATTTTTTATAAATAAAATGACCCTTAAGATATTGATGTTTGTTATTAAATTCGTAAATATCAAAAAATACTTTTAAATTTAAAGAAGACAAATTAACTTAGTCATTAAAAAAATACAAATATGACCGTATACTGAAAGCGCAACTGTCTGGCATGAGGGAACATGGTGTACTGGATGCACACAGACATACCGGAACACATAACCGACTTCATGTCCATTTCAATGTTGATTGAATATGAGATCTTAATTTACATTTTGTGGATCTTAATGAACCATATTATTCTTTTAATACAGCACAGTTACTTCAACAAGAATGTAAATTTTTTAAAACATCTTATTTTATAAATATTTTTTTAATTTTTTGGAAAAAGTATTCATTTTAAGGGAAAATTTAATTTTTTATATGCATAGTTTACATTTTTATGTTATTTAAATAAAATATTACCTTATAATTTTTATATGATCCTCCAACGATGAGTTATATTTAGATAATCTTATTAACAATCCTAGTTAGGTTGTACTCTCTGGAGTCATTTTAATGATAGATTTTGAAGTTCTTCTAAAAAAAGTTTTTAATTTTAAAATATTTTTAAAAAATATATTTAATTGATAAAATAAAATAATTTAATATTTTATTGGATTAATAAATTCCACAGCATCATAAAAAAAAACAATCTAATTTAGTTAGGTCTAAATTAAGTGGTTATCTCAGACACCAAATACTTGAGCGGAGACAGCAATGGCACAAGAATCAGGAAAAGGAAATGATAGAAACTGGGGAAAAGACATAATAAAGAAGAAAATAATAAAAATGACAAAAAGAGAATGAAAAGGTTACCAGATAGAAAGCGAATCGAGGGCCAATTCAGGGTGAGGAAGCAGGCCGGCAAGCAGCACGAGAATTTGAAAGTACCACGTTTCCAAACACAGCATAACTGCGGAAGCTGCAGAGAGCTTGAAGAACGCCGATAACCCAGAAAAAGCCTGCCACGTGAACCCCTGCCACGTCCGCCTGCACCTTGGGCTATACACGATGTACACGTACTGAGCAATCACGATGATCCACCACGACAGGCTCAGCACCAGCGACGCACCAAACAGCCCCATCCCAATCTTGTACACCACCACCCAGCTCAGCAACAGGTGGACCATCAGCGTCACCGCTGAGATGTACGCGCTCGGCGCCACTATGCTCTGCGCCTGCATAAACTTCTGGATAGGGAAGTTCGCCGCGTATGCGAAGATCTGAGGAATCAAACCGTACACGAAGAGCGCCGCCGCCGCCGCGATTTGCTCCGACTGGCCGAGGAAAACTAAAATGGGCTCACTAAATGCGTATATGACCGTCACAGCGATGCCGGCCAATGAGAGAAGCACCGTTGAGCGCTGCATGTACACGCCTAGCATCCCGAACTTCCGCGCACCGTATGCCTGTCCGCATAGCGTCTCAACCGCACTCCCCATTCCCAACTGCATTCAGTTACATGTCAGTTACATGTCAGCCACTGTTTCTAAACTCATTTTTAATTAATCTATCAATTTCATTCTTCTATTCAGTTCCTCATTTGTTCTTCACGCGGGAGAATCCTTACTTTTCTCAACTTGCTACTTTTTGTAATCCACATTTCTTCTCCTACAACTTTTAATATTATTATTTTAATTATTTTTCACATCATTTAATTACAAATTTATTTTTTATTATATACTTTTTTTAACTATCACATTTAAAAATATATAAATATTTATTCTAAAATGACATGTACGTAGTATTTAAACAAGTGAGTGTGCAATTAAAAGAAAATAGAATAGGATTAGGGATACGAAGAATGCAGATACCATGAGGCCATAAGCGAAGATTTGGATGCCGTTGTTGCCGAGGGAGGAGGCAGCGAGTTCAAGGTTACCGAGGTGGCCGGAGAACATTTGCGTGGACATGGACATGACGTAGTTGATGAGGTAGACAACCACCGCAGGGGCGGCGAGGAAGAAGAGGAGCCTGAATTCGACGCACAAGGCGGCCCCCATACGGCGGAGGAAAGGGAGGGTATCGTCTGTGAGAATTCTCTCAAGTTTCCCATTGAAGCCGTGCTTGGAATTTGAGCGAGGAGTTTCCTCCACTGAGGAAAACGATCCCAAGAGCGGTTCCGTCTCCATTGAACCCATTGATCAATAGAAATAATGTAATTATAATAATAATAATTAAAAAAATGAATAAATAAATAAAAATAGGTGAGAGCAACTTCAGAGGCTTTCTCTCGCGTGTTTCTCTCTGTGGGGTGCTCTGCTGTGTTTATACAAGGCTTGAGTGGTGGCACAGTCCACGTATGCGTATATTATTATATTATGTTTCACAAAACTTACATTGCAAATAAAATATAAACTAAACATGCTTCTTTAAAAGAATTTTAAAAAACACACAAATTAATTAAAATATATAATAAATAATGCAATAAATTTCTCTATGTCTTAATTTTTTTAATAAAAACCATTTTTAAAATTTATTAATAAAGTTCTATTTTTAAATAAAGTTCTATTTTTAAAATTTATTAATAATGTTCTATTTTTAAAATTTATTTTTCACTTAACATCTTGCATTATTTTAATCTTCTCTACTCTCATTCACACAGTATATCTACCATTCAATTTTGAATTTTTTTTGTTGAACTACCAGTTTTGGTGGTCAATAAATAATACATATATTTTCTCTCTTTTTTATGGTATTAAATATCTCATATTAAATACAAAATAAAAAATCTAATTAAGACTGTATTTTGTTTTAAATTAGGATGTTTTTAAACCATACAGTGTCAGAAACGTAAAATCGGGTGTTTGTTTTTAAAATGCTTCTTTTACATTGATATTAATTTTGAAGGTTTAGCGGTAAAAAGTTGATACCCACAATTTTTGAAAACCAAATTCATATCAAATTATTAGTTTTATTTTGTTTAATAAGAGTTCAAGTTATTACATAATTATTTAAACATGATCTGCATCTTTATTAATACGCATAGCGTTTTTTTTTTCAAGTGTGTACTTTTTTTTACAATATTCATTATTATTTGTTTGATTCCTACGTTGTAGAAACTCTTAGACAAAAACAAATTGTTATATAACTTATGAAGATCGAATACTCCTTTTTAAATAGCGTGTTCGTGTCAGACACACGTATCGGACACGATACTTGTATGACACTCGTAGAACACGTATTGGTGAAGTGTTTGATTCAAAAAATATTTGTTGACTTTTTTACTATTCTAGCACGATTCTAACATAATTTTAAAAAGGATAAATACATTAATTTTCTAAAAACTCAAATTTATTGTATAAATTTTTAGTATAATTATAAAAATAAGGAATAAATCCTTTTGAATTAGTCATAAAAAAAACATCTTTCTACTCCAAAAAGAAACTAAAACATACCTGTGCACATAATTTTTTACTGTCAATTTATATAATTCATAATTATATAATATATAAATCCGTGTCCCCATACGCTGCATTTTAAAAATTATACGTATTTCCGTATCCGTATCCATGTTGTATCAGTATCCGTGTCCATGTCTGTACTACATAGTATATAACTCAAAGGCATAAAAGAATGCAAATAAGGGGAAAATAAAAATTATTAACATCACTATATTTGCAGTTATATATAAACATGTTGTTATTAACCGGAAGTTAATGTAATAAGTTTTTTTTTTTTAAAGATAATGTAAGTTTATGACATAGAGGAACACAATGTACAAATAAAATATATATATATATAATATTTTTCTGAAGATAAAAATAATTATGATGACTAAGTATAAATAAAAATGGCATATATTATTATTAAGGAAATTAAAATAATGACAGATGTTAGTGATGGAAAATACTGCGTTGCAATTTATGATGATCTATAGAAGTCCCTAAAATATGTGTTGTACTTCCATTGAAACTATTTTGTGACAGAATATTAATGTCTTTCATGAAAAATCATCACACAAGGTCATCAAAGAAGTAATTAGTTTACATTACCAATATTTTTTGTCACAGAAAAATTCTGATAGTGTTTTGTTCGTTATCTTATAAAATAAAGAAAATATAGTGATTTCTTTCGAGAAATTACTTAGTTTTATGAATATATATATATATATATTATGTTTTGATATATATATTATTATTATTTGATGTAATACATATGACTATTCTATTATATTGTGAAATTACTTTTGTGAAAAGAATATAAGAAAATAATTTGAATGATAAAGAAGGTCTTTGTATAATATATTGTGATATGAAAAATCACTACAAGAAAAAATAGTTTTAATGAGGATTTATTTTTACATTATCTTGGCTTAAAATCTTTATTAAGTTATTTATCTAAGGTTGCATTTTTTTTCATTAAACTATTCCTGAAAAATGTGTTCTCGGGGTTCTTTTAAATCTCAGAAAAAGTCTTTCAGAACTCCTGTTAAATACTATAGGTTTAAGAACCTCTGTAAAATACCATGAGTTTCAAAATTTTTGTAAAATGACTTGCCGTTTGAAATAACCTTCAACCCCATTTTCCACCATTTCTAACAATCCTCCTGGCTTCTCTCTTCCACCATAGACACACTGCTCTCCAGCACAAACTCAATGGCCCAGCAATCCTAACAAGGACACAATTCAACCACACTTATGTCTATTATATCTAAGGAGAAAAAACACTAAATAAGGCATTATCTTCTTCTTACTCCAATATTGCTTCATCCATCACCTTACTGCCCCAATTTGAGTCATAAGTCATTGTTACCTAACTTAACAACAATTAATGTTTATCACTGTTTTATATATCCTAAATAATTGCATTAGCTGTTAGATGTGGGCTTCAAAGCCATGTGTTTTCTTGGCTAAAGATTGCAAGAACATATTGCGAGGAAAAATTAACTTTATTACTTCTCACTTTCATAGTGAATTGATTATTAGATGCATTTTAAAACAAAGGCTTTCATTTAAAATATTTCTAAATTACGATAATCAAATATTAAAAATTATAACTAAAACTAAAATTGCACATAAAATATACGTACATCAAAAGTTAAAATAAAATAAGTCAAATTTTTTGAAGTATGAGCTCGTAACAAAAAAAAACTAAGAATTATATAAACCAACTACCATCAATCATAAAAAATATACAAATATTGTTGGAATACTTATTATCCAAGATTAATTGTTGAAATACTTATTATCCAAGGTTATTTTCCTGAGTTTTTAAAATAAATTTTTGAAACTTAAGAAAACTTATTTGTAATGTAAAGTTACACTTTCAAAATTTTAAAGAATTTAATTATAAAATATATTAAATCTACATAGTTTTTAATTATTTATTTATAAATAGATTTAATTATATTTATTTTTTGAAGTTTGAAAATTTTGGAGTGCTTTATTGAGGTTCTACAATAAATCTTTGAAATTTAACGAATGTTAAAAAACTCTTCGTTACTTTGTTAAGATTTTAGAATAAACCTTTAAAACTTAACAAATGTTAAAAAAGACTTCAGTTAATTTTCTGAAATTGTAGAATAAACCTTTGGAACTTACTGAAAATTCAAAAAAATCTCTGTTATTTTATTGAGGTTTTAGAATAAAATTTTAAAATTTAATGAAAGTTAAAAAAATCTCCCTTAAATCTCATATGTCTACTCTTATCCCATTTTTACATTGTTCTAGGAATGGATTAGTTATCTTCACACCACATTCTCTTAAATT
The DNA here is from genome assembly GCA_013389735.1 of Phaseolus lunatus. Lineage (NCBI taxonomy): Eukaryota > Viridiplantae > Streptophyta > Magnoliopsida > Fabales > Fabaceae > Phaseolus > Phaseolus lunatus. The sequence continues at coordinate 31,391,222 of CM023861.1, forward strand.
GTCATTCTAATACCTTAATTTTCAAATCAAATAATGGTGAAGTTTCTGACTCAAAAGAATTAAAAGAGACTACTATCACCTACAATGAAGTTCCAAAAGGATCTCGAGTTATACATTATCTTACCTTCTTTAAAAGTCAAGGGAATCCCAAACATTAGTAAGTATCATGTTGTTTGTGAGTAAGGAGGGAGAGAACCTGCAAAAAGGGTTTGAGAAGTTGGGGATTGAGGGAGAATCCAGTGGTCGTTGGTGACAGAAGTGTTGCAAGAGGTTTGAGAAAATTTTGGACTGGAAGCTCGGAGAAGAATCTGGTGGTGGTAGGTGAGGATGATGTTAGAAGCGGTTTGAGAAAATTTTGGTTTGGAAGTGCATAGGAGAATCAATGAGTTCAAAGGTAAATGGCAGTCATTGGAAATTGTAAGTTATTATTTTTTACATGTGTGTTCTTTAAGGAGGGGGGATGGTAATGTAGGGTTTAGATGTGTTATTTTTATGGAGGGCACATTAGTAAGTTTTGGTTGTGACATTGAAGACAACATTTTGGGGTTTGATTTCATTTTTTGGTTGCATGAAAATTGTTGAATAGTGACCGAAATCATTAACCGAAAAATGTGGTCACTATTAGTTTGTAATGACATAAGAATTTTTTTTATTCAACAATATGTATCACATTTGAATGATTTCTTTCTCGTGTGTCTCATTTCAAGAGCCAGGTAGTAGTACTTCATAAGTTGGTTATATCTTAAGAATTTTACTAACTGAATAGATTGAACAAATAATCAACATCAGAGATCTGATTTCTATATAATTAACAAGAAAATAGTAGAGATACATACAATTAGCAAAATCAGTAGCATATTGACTAAGATAAGTACTAATTTTCAAAGTTAGCATTAATTAAACATGAGCTGGAAAATGCATTAATGAAGCATATAATATTAACAAAAATGATTAATTGAGATTATCATTGACAAATTATTTATGGATGATTTTTAATGCCTATGTGAAACATGTTGGTGTGACACATTTTTTGCACCCATATTTTTTGTGAATGTGTGAATTCATTAGACATTTTCAAATGCTTGTTACTGAATATATCACTAAAAACTTAAATAATTTTAGAGGAAAAAATAATATGCTTATTTTCTTTTTTTCTTTTATTTTCATCAGAATGTGAATTTTATTTGTTCAATAACTAACATAATTCTACTTTTTAACATATCCTTGGGCTTAGATATACTAGAAAGTCAACAAAATTTATGGATGCTCTCGTTCCACCTACGATAAAGCTTGGTTTGGTAAATATATTTATCAGTCTCTCGACTTTTGAGAGCATCAAATTAGAGAGTAAAAGAATACCTAAAGGTATTGTGATCCACAATCCTCCATTTTGCAATGATGTGATTACAATTCCTATTATCCTCCATTAATGGATGTAGAACTGTCTTGCAATTTGTTTCATTGTCACAATTATTTTGCAGATAACTACTTCATTCAGCTATTATGTGGAATGGGTATGATAAAACCTCATCTTGATGTTTTAGGTACTCTATTTTGATTTAATTCTCCGTGCAATTGAAGCATTTTTTGTTTTGAATGATCATTCTTAGAAAATTTTCTCAAGTACAAAGTTGTTTCAACTGATATGTGATCTAGTTAAGTTCCCAAATAAAGTTGAGCTACATTGTTATAGTTAACAATTTCAATAATAATACAGTTTTCAACTTTTGATATCAACAATTTGGTATTTTATGACCAGGAAGTCATAAAATTTATGTCCACGATACTAATGTAAATATCTAAAAACTTCTCGAAAACTATCTTTTTCTTTCTTTCAAGATGCAAGACAAGATTTTATAGTTTTAAACTACGGAGCTTTCTCTCTTTATCAGTGGATACTATTCATGAAAAATTGTAAATTTTGTTAATACTTCATTTTGGTTGGGAACTGATGTTATCTTTTGTAGGTTGGGAACTATAGTGATATCTTACTAACAGTTTATCCCTACATTCTCATTTCCACCATAATTTTATAATCTTCCAAGCTTTGACTTGTGTGGTAGTTCAAATAATTCTTATATTTATTTCCTTCTCATCATTTTCTCTTCCATCCCTAGTTTACCACTCACCCAGACAACGAATGAATATAAAGATTATTGTGGTGATTAATGTTTATTCTATTATTGTTAACGGTTGTAAGTATTTTAGTCTTTTAATTTCAGTAGTATTCATTTCAATGATATTCATATAGATTTGGTTTTTAGAACTTGTGCTAGTTTACTACAAAAAGTTATTTCGTAAGATAAGTTATTTTCTATTATTTATACAACGGATAGATGTTAGAAATATGTGAAAATAAAATTTTCGATTGATTTCAATCATAACATGGTTAGTAAAATGTAAAATTAACTTCTTTTTTTCACAATTTTCATTGTCATGGGTGAGATTGAAGTTAATTGATGTTGGATTTCAGTTTAGTGAGATACTATTATTTTTGGATATTTAGTACACTTGTTTCAAAGAGTCGCATTGATGACTTTTCTATGACAAGTACATCGTGTTGTCAGAAGTAATAATTTGTCCCTAAAGATGAATATCGAATCCACAAGGAACAGTTGAATTATCAAGTAAAATATTCACTAAAGAGAAAACAAAATAATAAAGTTTGTTGGGAGTTTGTTATAATTGCAATGATTAAAAAGAAAACAAGTCAAAGAGTTTGTTGGTTTAATTGGAAAAATAGGGATTGGGGTTCATCCTTCTTACTCTTTTGTATTTTGATTAGCATGATAATATTATATCATTTTATTGATATTCATGCTCGTATAAAAATCATTTGATTCCTCACATATAAAATTATTAAAAGAGTCTCCTAAATATTGATCTTTCGCATATTTATAAAAACTTCTTGTCATTACAATTAGACGTTGATAACAATTAACATTTCAAATCTATTCCTAACATTCAAATATGTTAAGCATTATCATTTGGTTCAGAAACTTAAAAGTACTTTCTAGTCAAATCTAAGGATCTTTATCATGGTAAACAAACATTACAAACAAAATGATAATATCATTCATCAATCAAGAACAAAATATTATATTTAAATATCACCTCGATACATAAGAGTTTGAATAGATTACTCCAATCCCAAAGGGTAGAATTAGTCACTCATGTTGGTTGTTACAAGCATGGAGAGCAAGAAAAAAAGATTTAGGATGTTTCTCCTTGACGGCTGTCTCCTTTACGGTTTTTAACACCTTCTATTCTCCCAACTAGTTTTCAATCCGCTCGATGATGTTCTAGGATTGTGCCTCAAGCCTCATATTTAACCTAGTGGGGTTTGGTCTAAGAGACTTCTCACCTAGGCTTTATTGGACTTGTCTAGGCGAGTTACACGAAAAAAAGGCCCAACATCACTAGAGTGATCTTGGCTTGGGCAAGATTGAGCTCGCTTGGACGAGATCCTCTGGGGCGTCTGGCTTGGGCGAGTTTGAGGAAGCTTGGGTGAGTGTTGGTGCGTTCTAGCTTTTCCTTCTTAGCTTTGTATATTCTCCTTTGTTCCAATCATCTCCATTCTTCCCTAGAATCATGAAATTAACACAAATTTAGGAGTAAATCGTTCTTATTTAAATTTAAATCACAACATATGTAAAAATATATAAATTCATAAATTAGTGGTTATTTTATCAATTAATATTCATAAATTCCTATATTTTAATATGAAATATTACTGAAAGTTGACACTTATCACTCATACATTTATTTTTGGATATTTAGTACATTTTTCCAAACAATCAAATTTATTTGTAACCATATTACACTATTTTTTATGAATATGTATAAACTAACCACAACTATTTTTCATCAACCTCAATACACTATTTTAAAACTATCAAACAATTAACTCAACTTCACTAACCATGATTAGAGAAAATAATGTTATGTCATGTGAACTTAATATAAAATGAGATTGATCTTGATTCACATGAATAATTTTTTATGTAAAATAACACTCAACTTAGCATCAATTGGACATGGATAACCACTTAAACCAAGTATCACCATTTCTTTGTAAGGATATAAATGACAAGAAAAGTACAACAAAATATGTGTTTATGATATTTGGGACACCTACTTCACGATGTTCTAAAAAAGAGTCAATGATGGCATTGTCTTAATGATGGTATTGTCTTCATTTGAGGTTGAGTACATTCCAACCTCAAGGGAAATTTGTCAATGACTTGTGAACTTGATGACAAAAATAAAAATTAAAGAAAAGTCTTTGAAAATGTTAATAAACAACAAGTCAATTATAAACTTGGTTAAACATCTTATTGCTCATGGAAGAAACAAGCATATTGAAATAAGATTTCACTTTCTAAGAAATCAAGTTAGCAAAAGAAAATAAAAATAAAAATAGTACAATACTAATAAATAAGTGACTGGTATTTAACAAAAATTCAAATTTGATAGATTCAATCTATTTAAAGACAAATACATTTTATTTGAAATCTGAATTAAGAAAAAATGTTATAAATAATTGTGTTAGTGTTATATATTAGTTTTTTTTTTTTATAAAAGTTTTCATGTTAGGCATCACTATGAAACTTGACATCTCAGTTTGGCTGACACCTCAAGTAACAACAATTATCTGTCACCACATGAAAAAAAGTATTATTAAAAGAAAAAATAAAGGAAATACAAGAAAATATACGGAGACTAGACCAAAACTCATATATTAACAAAAAAGACGGTACATAGGTAATTTATACCTATTAATAAAGAAGTCTAAGAAAAGACTAGATAGAAGCTTATTATACCAATGAAAATACTCTCTATGAATAAAGACTAAGTTAACAAGTTTATCAGCACATACATTCCTGTACCAACCAGTCCTCGGACACCGAGAACAGCTAGTAAAGGTGAGTCGCGTCAGCTGGGCCCCACAGCATGGGCCAAAGCCACGTGGGATGGGTCCCACAGGTAATAGGGACTAATGGGATTATTAGTCATCAGCATGTCAATCACCAGAGGGGACTGATGTGTCCTCGTCACTCAGCAGGATAATGAGTCCTCGGCATCAGAGTGGGACAATGTGACATCAGTCTTGGGTGTTTTGAACAACAGGATTAGAGCATCTGATGTGGATCCTAAAAGAAGACCAGTTATTAGGAAAATGCCCAGAGGTAGGGAGAAGCCTAAGTCACGAAGCGTCCATGCGTGTGGCAAGGAAAGCACAGTTAGGTGCAGAGTCCTGAAGGGTCGAGTACTCATCAGGATTAGGGTTTCCCAATGAAGCTACATGCATGGCACGTTAACAGTGAAGGCGCTCCTAAGAGAGGTGGCCCCAGAGACTATGTGCACGAGGGGGTACCCAGGTGGCCATCCTGTTAGAATTTGCACTCCAGTTAAGGAAACCTTACGTGCTAGATTACCCTAAGTTTGGGTGATAGCGGCGCGAGGGTATTTCAGTAAACCATAAATATAGGTAGCGGCGCAGAGAGAAACCCTAGACTATATAAAGGGTAGTAAAATACTTAACAGAGATACACAGTTTCTAAACCTAAACAGAGATACTGAATACACTTGGTGTGCTTGCCCTAGTTTTTGACTTGAGCGTCGGAGTGCAAACGGCCTCTAGGGCGCCCCTTTCTATCTTGCAGGTGCAGGTTGTCTCGAGACAACAAAGCATAATTCAAGGTGAGGAAAGGAGGCATGGGATTGTCTTAGAGTCAACCGACAAGAGGGTCAATCGGCAAGAACATTTTTCCCTTAGCGAAAAATGTGAGAAACCCTAAACTTAATTTTCCCTTACAGTAGTTCAGGCCAGTGTTCCACCTATTACAAAGCATCCAAAGAACATTAGTCCTGACAGTAAATGCAACACAAACCAAGGCAGAATCACATTCAAGCTATAAACTAATAAGACTCATCTTTTGAGCTTGTTCAATAGCATGTATAACTTCTTAAAAAGCAGTAATCAAAGCAGTCTGAACATCAAGAAAAGCAGAAAAATCACCAATAAACTCCCTCATACTCCCAGGGAAAATACCACCACAAATAGATAGTTACTTACTTGTTGACTAAGTGCTTATAATAACTTATAAATAATAATATATTGTGATACATGTATAATTCAATATTTATATCTCATGTTTTCTTTTTTTTTTTGTCTATTCTCGTGACTATATTTAATGTGTTTTGGTAATGATTTTCAATTGATCATAAGTGGCATAAAACTTCTAAACTCAAAAATCTCTCCTTTTCCAATACTTAAATAAGGTTAAAAAAAAACTTGACAAATCCATTTAATGATATTGACCTCGTTCAAATCATTTAATGACTCAATTAAGTTATCTTGTGATTTATTTTTATGTAGAACTATATTATTTATTTAAAGCATCATAATAATTTCATCAAAGAAGTTGAAAGAAAATTCTTAAAATGTATAATTATCTTATTGGTCCCTACATTTAAGGTCAATATTCAATTTAGTATAGTGGTTTTTACAAAAATCAATTTGGTCTCTATGTTTTTTAAAAAATACTCAAATTGGTCTTTTCTGTTAAGTCTCACCCAACGGCGTCAAGTGTTGCTTATGTGGCGGAGAGAAGTGGGATTGGGTGTTATGTGAGGTGGCAAGTGGGGTGGATTGATAGATTATTAAAAAATAATTGGGGATTAGGGTTTTTTGAATTGCAATCATGAAGTGGTGATTGGGGTTAGGATTTTCTTAATTACAATCAGTGAGTGGGCGTTTGGGGTTAGGATTTTTTTAATTACCGTCAATGTGGCAACCAATGAGTTTGGGCAATAGGGGTTATAGGTTGATTTCCCCTATTTTAATTTCCTAACAATTGAATCGATAATAATTAATTTTGGATTCCCTTTGTGATTGAACGTCTTTGGTATTTGATTTTTTCAAGTTCTTGAGTTGGCTGGAAATGCCACAAGAGAGAACAAGAAGACTCAAATTGTGCCTCATTACATTCAATTGACGGTGAGGAACGACAAAGAGTTGAGCAAGCTTCGTGGAGATGTCACCATCGCTTACAGTGGTGTTATGACCAATATTCACAATCTTTTGCTCCCAAATAAGGTCGATGGCTCATTCAAGGGAGTTGGTGCTGACGATGACTCTTAAGTATTGGGATTTCAGCCTTAGTTCACAAAAATTAAATCCCAATACTTAAGAGTCATTTTCAGCACCAGCACCCTTAAATGAGCCACCGACCTTCTTTGGAAGCAAAAGATTGTGAATATTAAGGCGATGGCGGCATCTCCACGAAGCTTGCTCAACTCTTCGTTGTTTCTCACCGTTAATTGAATGAAACAAAGCACAATTTGAGTCTTCTTGTTGTCTCTGACAGCATTTCCAGCCAACTCAAGAACCTTAAAAAATATTAAACACCAAAGACATTCAATCAAAAAAAAGGAATCCAAAATTAATTATTATCGATTCAATTGTTAGAAAATTAAAATAGGAGAAATCAACTTGTAACCCCAATTGTCCAACTGGTTGCCACGTTGATTGCAATTAAAAAATCCTAATCCTGATCGTCCACTCACTTATTGCAATTACAAAAATAATCCCAATCACCACTTTCTGATTGTAATTCAAAAATTCCAAACTTTCAATTATTTTTTAATAATCTGTCAATCCACTCCACTTAACATAAAGGATCAATTTTGGATACTTTTTAAAATAAAATAGGAATCAAATTAATTTTTTTTTAATTATTGTATTAAATTGAATATTGACCCTAAGTATAGAAACCAATAAGATAATTATACTTTCTTAAAAATATAAATAAGTTGAAGTAGCTCTCATAATAATAATAATAATAATAATAATAATAATAATAATAATAATAATAATAATAATAATAATAATAGTAGTAGTAGTAGTAGTAGGACACTAAAATTAAAACTTAAAAGTAAAAAGTTACTTAAAAGCAAAAAGTTAGACATAAATATTTCATCTTTGAAAACAATAAAATAGATATTAAATATTATGTTTAAGGTCCTGGCATGAACAAAATCTTTCACCGTTAACTACATCAATCAAACAACACTCTATCAACATATTTGATATGTTAATTGTATTTATAAGTGTGACTTAAAGTCCGTCCATTTTTTTGGGGAATTACTCACTGGGGTCATTTTTTTCTTCTGGCAATTACTTTCTGCACCCAACATTTTTGAATCAGCACTCAACACAATTTTGAAAATTTTGAAAATGTTCTTTATTCTGGAAATGAAGATTTGAAATTAAAAATAATACATTTCAAGAAAAAATTATTGTATTTCGGAAATAAAAGTCCAGAAAAAAAATCAAAAATTCCATTTTGTATAAGAAAATTTATATATATTCTAAAAAAATTAATCTAAAAGAGATTATTATGTTTCAGAAAAAGGGATCTGAAATGTAGTTTTGTATATACTTCATTTTAAATTATTATGTTTCAGAAAAAGGGATCTGAAATGTACTTTTGTATATACTTCATTTTTTTTAAAAAAAAAAAAAATTCCTTGGAAATTGGGTGCAGTGTTATGCTGCAGGAACTAGCTTATTTTTCTTCATCGCCATTTATGACTATTTACGTCATTTTTTCTCCGATTTATTTTTTCTTTAAATGGGTTTTAATTTCCACGGTTGTAAAACTAGATTTACTATTGCACATGATTCTTAAAGTACTTTTGTGACACCATATTCACATCTGATTTAGTATTGAATATGATGAAATTATTTTATGTTAGTGCTTGAATTTTTTAAATATAAAACACTTTTATTAATTTACCTTTTATCTATTTTATTATCAAATTTCTGTATTCGTTTCAAATAAATATTTATGCATTTAATTATTTTTTTTCTAATTGTTCATATAAATATTATCTAAGAAAATCTTAAAAACACCTTTGACAAATAAAAAATAGAATCAGAACTCAATTTGAACTTAAGTCATGCTTATTAAATCAATCCCACCCTCATCTACAACTGCTATTCTCACCGTATCAACATAATGCAATATTATAGAAATTATTTATCATTCATTTGTACAATTAACGATTCTTTGTAAAGCCTGACAGTTTTTTTTTTTTTGTGTTTTCATCCGAATCATTATTATGTGGGACTGAAAATCCTGTTCTGCACCTCCATTCTGTTTCAACTTTTCTGTAGACATTAAAAGAAAATAAGTGGAGTGTACAAATTAAAAGAATATTCACTGCCATCGGCATGGATCACATCAGCTTATACAAAATACAATCGTCCCCATTGTTCAATGGGCACAGAACCCAAACATGAGAAATCTAGAATCAATGCACTCGACGTTTTACAGGCCTAATATAAACACCTTGAAGTGCCAAAAAATTGCCTTCTTAAGAAAGGATCTTTCCTATTTATTGAATTTAATTTATCTCATTTTATTACCACTCGAAAAGGTGTACACGCGGTGGCAACAGCATTTGACATTTTCCATCAACGATGACTTCACTGCTTAATGAGGTTCCTGATCACATACGGAAGTATACCCCCATTGTTAAAGTAAGCAAGTTCCACCTGAAAATATAAGGGTGTTACACAATAATCTCCGGACAAGCTTTTGGAACGCCAAAAAAATGGTGCTCAGGCCCGAGCGAAACCCAATAGTAGACCACTGTTTACATTAAATTAAATTGCATCAACGAACAAACATGAACAAGGGACATGCTTAAATTACCTCAGTGTCGAAGCGAGCTGTGCAGGTGAAAGATTTTCCAGTATCCGTTGTTACGGTGACATCTTGGCCAGGCCTTATCTCGCTGATCTTACTCGGGAGGTCAATAGTATAACGTTCGTGACCGGTCAATCCTAATGTGTCAGCGTCCTCACCAGATTTAAAGCACAGAGGAATAATACCCATTCCTACCAAATTACTACGATGAATTCTCTCAAAACTTTTAGCTATCACAGCTTTGACACCCTGTCAGAAATATGTACAAGTTATCAAGTAAGCCAGGAATAAGTCTCGAGACATGTCACGAAAACCACCAAATGACTAGCTATATATGACTCACCAATAGCATGGGACCCTTGGCGGCCCAATCTCTGGAACTCCCACTACCATACTCAGCTCCAGCCAGAACAATGGTGTCCTTCCCCTCGGCCTTGTATCTCTGGCATAAAAGAAAATTCATGGGGATTAGTTAGAACCTTAAAAGGACTAAAATCAGACTGTTTATCTCATTGTCCTAGCACAAAGGTAACCAATATTTTACTTTTCATATCAAGGTAACCAGTGGATTTTGATCCTTTATCAAGTCTGTATTTGGTCTACAAGTTTTCTGGTTTAAAATCTAGTTAAAGATAAAATAACAATAAAGACACATTGTTTCGTAGTTTTCTTTTCTTTAACCTTGAGAGATAACCTTAGAGCTGGTTGCTGGGCAGCAGATGGTGAGGAGAGAGAGTAAGGAGTGGAGAAGAAAGAGGAGTTAGTTTTTTTTCTAAAAGCTCCTTCATTCAGTTTTTTTTTCCTTTAAAAACTGTTTAGAAAATGCATTATTGTCCTCAAAGGGGGAGGGTCCAATAATAGGAGATTTTGTTGCAACAATAAGCCTTGCAGTCATTGCAACAAGTCGTGAATTGGTGATTACCTATTTTAATTATTAATAAGCAAGACTGAATAATTGATGTATATAACATGCATTATAAAGAAAATTCAACAGCGTTTTTCCTCATCAGCAAATGGTTGTTAGTTTAAATTTTGGAAAGTAACTTAGGAAAGAAAAGGTCAAAAAATATCATATGAAATAAAAAGTCAGCCACCTAAAAGTTCAAAAGCAGCAAAAAACGGCAAGTTATACTTATTTAGTACATAATTTACCTGCGCTGCATCAAACACATAAAGCTTCTCCCCGGTGGGAATGTGAACTGTCTTGGGGCCGACCTCCCCATTCAAGAGCTTGTTAACAAGACGAATGTTTGCAAAAGTTCCCCTCGCCATCACTTCATCATTACCACGGCGACTTCCATATGAATTGAAGTCCTTTTGTTCCACACCTCGCTCCAGAAGGTATTTTGCAGCAGGACTGTCCTTGTTAATGTTTCCAGCAGGAGAAATGTGATCAGTTGTTATGCTGTCACCAAAATTCAGCAGACAGTAGGCATCTTTCACACCATGAGCTCCGGGAGGATCCATGGTCATGCCCTTGAAGTATGGAGGTTCATGAATATATGTTGACTTGGGGTCCCATGAATACAGGGTCTCAGCAGGAACTTGCAGTTGGTTCCACATAGTGTTACCTTTGGTAATAGCTTCATATGTACTTCGGAACATGTCAGGCAACACACTGGATTGAACAGCCTATGAATCAAGTAACCAAAGTTAATCTCACTACACATTCAAATCTGTAAATTTTACATAATGAGGAAAGTGAACATCATTTACATCTGCAATTTCTTGAGTGGATGGCCAAACATCCCTCAAGAAAATATTCTTTCCATCCTTCCCTGTTCCTATTGGCTCCTTTTCAAAGTCAATGTCAACCTGGAAATTCAACCAAAAGGTTATTGATAGGTTAACAGTGTATACACTCTAAGGGCATGTTTAGTTTCAGAAGAAAAAAAAAAACATTTTTAATTTTAATTACAAAAATGTCATCGTATTTCAACTTGGTTTCTTATTTACAAATGTCAGAATAATAGTAAACATTAAAACAAGAAGCTTCCACCGTTCCATATACAAATATTTGAAAACAAAAAAAAATGAAAACATGACCCTTTTGTGGTCAACCGTGAAAACAAAAAATGGAAATAAAAAACACCCCCTTGACGTAATAGGACCTATATTTCATCAACCTTAACAGACCAGTTAATAAAAATGAATCCAACGTACTAAAACAATGTTATAGTTGGCAGAAAACGGGGGCATATTAGTGGGAGACATAGCACCCAATGTCAGAAGAAAAAATAAAAACAGCCTAGGCCCATAGCCAATTGTAAGTCAGTTCTGAATATAAAAATCCTAAAAATTTGATAGAGAATTGAAAATAAAACATACAGCACTGGATTTGAATTCAGCTTAAGTCTACTACATTAGAAATAGCATGAACCAGAACATGGATATATATATATATAAGAGGATGGACCAGACAACATCAATGCCTGTGGTTAGCCTCCAGAACAGCAGTTTTAACATATCAGTTTTGTTTCTTCCAACACAGTACTTGGCAATCACAATCTAACTATTCTTAATAACAAGATGTGAAAATCAGACAGTATGAAAGAAGCAAGAATAAAAACCCTTTCATATACACTAGAAATATGGAATAGAGAAACATACTGTGCCAGCAAGAGCATAAGCAACAACTAGAGGTGGTGACGCAAGGTAGTTAGCTCTTGTCAAGGGGTGCACACGGCCCTCAAAATTACGGTTCCCAGACAACACAGCAGCAGCCACTATATCTGCCCAAGACAATTATAAGAATTTAATCAGTACAGAAAATATTAAGCAGAATCCAATTAGGAGTTTATCAAAAAGTCATAAGCAAGACACTTGCAAGAATGACACAATTTAGATATTTTATATCTCACTTACCATTTTCAGATATGGCAGAAGCAACTGACTGGTCCAGGTCCCCAGAATTGCCAATACATGTGGTACAGCCAAATCCAACAATATTGAAACCCTGCTCATTTAGATACTTTTGCAGGCCACTGACCAGAAAATATAAAACAAGTTCAAATTTAGTATACATTTCTCAAGAATTGTGCAGAGTGGACAGGAAGTACATTTATAATACAAATTACAAAATTGATATTCTTATGAAGTGTGAAGTACCTCTGAAGTAGATATTTTGTAACAACTCCAGATCCAGGAGCAAGACTTGTTTTTACCCACGGCTTAACCTGGCAACCAGTGAAAACATCAACAATTACTATCTAGAAAAGGACAGCATAAATAGAATACAATTTGTCACTTCTAGAAGGGGCAGGAAAACTGGACAACATCATCAAAGCACATGTTTAGAAGTACCATGATGACAGTTTCTAAAATTTATGTTGGTGCCTAACCTTCAAACCAAGCTCATGAGCCTTCTTTGCTACAAGACCAGCCCCAAGCATAACACTTGGGTTTGATGTATTCGTACAGCTTGTGATTGCAGCAATCACAACACTGCCATGCTTGATCTCTGCTGGCTGCCCATGAAAATCAAATTTTGCAACTTTTCCTTGCACGTCTTTTGGTATAGCAAATCCCTGAATTCAAAAACATGCAAGAAGATTAAACTGCTGCATGCTTTATGACAGCAACTGTGTCACCTGGTTAAAGTCTACAACTTGAAACATTCAGAATGACTAATTTTAGAGAAAAGATTAATTTCTTTCGTTCTTATGATATCATAATCTTTCTAAAATCTTGGTGCAGTGATCATAGAAAATAAGAAATATAATAGAGAAAGAATAATATTCAGGAAACAAAATGGCAATTTCTTTCTCTTAACATAATGTTGTCATTTCTCTTGTGCACTGGGTGGGGCTACTTATAATGCTACCATTTGATTGTCCAAGTTTTAAGAAACAAAGTCATATAATTCAGTAAACATGACTCACTTCACCTCAGGTAATATCGAACATATCTTAGATCCAAGTTTCAGGAAACAAAAATGACAATTTCTTTCCCATAACATAATGTTGTCATTTTTCTTGCGCACTGGGCGGGGCTATTTATAATGCTACCATTTGATTGTCCAAGTTTGTAGAGACAGTCATATATTTCATTGAACAGTAAATAAATTTGTGTTAGATGCAATAATTTGAACTTCCGTTTGTGATCATCATTTAGGTATACGATAGTTTTAAGTCACCATGGACACTCAAAAAGAGACAGCAAACTTAACCTAGTTACTTGACCATCACAGCATTACTAACCTTAAATCCCACTTTGTTGTCTAGACAAGCATGCCAATCAGCCTTCATTTCTTTCAAAGGCACCCGATCATGAGGTCTAGAAGGAGTATTCAGTACGAATTACCACATATTATAAAGCAGAAATTTTTTTTTAAACCCACATTAAATACAAAACATGCTTTGCAAAAGCGAAGTGTCTTACCTCTTGGGTCCCGAGATGCATGGTTCGACTTCATTAAGGTTCAATTCGAGATAGGATGAATAAACTCTGTCCGGTTGAGGCTGTATTTACAGCAAATAAATTAGTGATCCATACCCTGACATATACACATTTGTTTGGTCCAAAAGGAGTACATAGGGTATTCAACTAGTATTACCTCATTATAGTCAATAAACAATTTGTTTTGCCTGAGATAGGCCTCTATCATTGCCACCTATAATGTCAAAAATGAAATATAAGAAATCCTACAAGCATTTCACATCATTGGAAAATAATGAGATCTACTTACAGTCTCATCACTTCTTCCAGTTAACTTGAGGTATTGTAATGTTACGTGGTCTACAGGGAAGAAGCCCATGGTTGCACCATATTCAGGAGACATATTGGCAATTGTGGCCCTATCGGCTAATGATAACTCACCCATACCATCACCTATAGAACAAAACCATGAATACCGTTAAATAGCCAGCACATTCAACATAAGCTAAAAATTTTGAGGAAATGCAAGTAGGGCTAATTACCATAAAATTCAACAAATTTCCCCACAACACCATGTTTCCTAAGAATTTGTGTCACAGTTAGAACCAAGTCAGTTGCTGTAACTCCATTGCGCAACTTTCCAGATAACTTGAACCCAACAACACCAGGTAACACCATGCTCATAGGCTGTCATTATCAAAGTACAGAGCATTAGAAACACCACTGTATCTAAACTTCTTCATGATATAATTTTGAGTTAAAGGATAAAAACACGTAATTCTAAAGAACAATTTATCAGAATTCATCACATTTATAGGGAAGGACAATATTATATTCAAAACACATCCATCACAAATAAACCAAAATTTGGAAGTAGATATACCTGGCCAAGCATTGCAGCCTCTGCTTCTATACCCCCAACACCCCATCCAGCAACTCCAAGCCCATCAATCATTGTTGTATGTGAATCAGTCCCAACAACACTGTCCGGATAGAGCAAGCCTTCATTGTTGAAAACAACACGTCCAAGATATTCAAGATTGACCTACAACAAGACATAACAAATCCCCAGTATTAACAATAAAGAATAACAATAAATAACCATAAAAAATATATTCCATAACATTATTATTAGTGTCTGATTAGAACTTAGAACTTACCTGATGTACTATACCAGAACCGGGAGGGACAACAAGCATGTTACGGAAAGCATTAGACCCCCATTTAAGAAAAGCAAATCTCTCCTTGTTTCTCTGGAACTCAAGCTCCATATTGGCCTGCACTGCATTCTCTGACCTTGCTACATCAACTTGAACTGAATGATCAATGACAAGATCAACAGGAACCTGACAACAATTATAGCCAAGAGTCAGAAACACTTGTACTATAGCAAACATAACATATAGGGGTAATATGGCCATGGGGAGGTTATTTGTTAAATTTCTATAAATCAGAATAATTAGGTTCAACAGTTAGGTTTAAACTGTGTTTAGTAATTACTCGAACTTCAAAGAAATAGTTCTGGTAGATTCACTTTAAGGGAAAATTAGTTCAATAAAATCCTCCATTACCACGATTGTTAAAATTATTACAAAATATCCGGTTTTTGAAATAGCAAAATTACCTTGCGATGCATGCAACAGCACAAGTTTCTTACAAATAATATAATAAAAAAAATCCCACACAGTTAATCTAATCATTAAAGTTTCCTTATTAGTCTCACTCTCAAACCTCTCTTACCACTTACAACTTCCAAAACAATTCAGTAAACATCATTTGATCTTAAACAAATTCAAAAATCAAAATTTTATAGATGTTTAGTATAATTTCTTATCAATTAGTATTGAGCATATAGTATTAGAGAAACTAGTTTTTAATTAAGCACATAAACTCCCTCAAAAGTCATTTTGATTGTAAATTAGCACTGGCTGCATGGCTCAATATATCAACAAATGGTTTTTACTATGTATGAGACCCTGCTAATATCATACTTAGAATTTTTTTAAAACGTACATACATAGTAAATCAGGAGGAACTATCTATCTATCTATCTCTCTCTATATATATATATGAAAGTTACACTAGCAAAGCACACTTTAGTTAAACAGTCGGTAATACACAAAGTAAAAACAAAAATATTGTGTATAAAAAAACTAATAATTACTTATGAAAGCAAATACAAGTTTAAGGCACATACAGCGCTACATAGCACATAAAAGTTTGAAATCTCTTTAGAAAGTACCATCAATGACTACACAGAACGAAAGCACAAAAAAATTATAAGAATGATGTATACCAGAGGATTGATCTTATTAGAATCACTGCCAAGCTTATTCATAGCATCACGCATGCAAGCCAGGTCAACAACAGCAGGGACTCCAGTAAAATCCTGAGGTGAGGAGAAAAAACAGGTTAAAGAAAGAACCCAAATGATTTATATCACACATCCATGACAACAACTCTTTGGCCGCACCCAGTACTCAACAAGTTACCTGCAGCAGAACACGAGCAGGCTTGAAAGGAATCTCAACTTGCTTCACAGAAGAGTTTTCCCAGTCAATAATCTTCTCAACATCTTCCTTAGTAACTTGGAAGTTGTCACAATTACGGATGGCAGATTCAAGCAGAATTCTGATAGAGTATGGTAACCTATCTGTCAAGCACCCACAAAGTTGAAACCATCAGCAACGAAGAATTAACAAGGAGATGGAGCTATTTTAAAGAACTAGAATTTTATCATTAATCATTAGAATATGATAATAGAACTACATCACCAACATCACACAATTCCAACCAAAATTCAAGTAAATAAAATTAACCAACTAAGCTAGCAAATTACCAATTCTCGGATCATTGAGCGACGGAAGGCTGTAGAACTTTCCAAACTCGCCACCACCAGGCTTAGGGAGACTCGTTAGATTTCCCTTGAAAGGATTATCAAGAGCTGCAATGGCACTTACATCAGATGACCGATCAGAACACAAAATTCAGCAGCATACATTAGAGATACTAAACTACATATCTCTCAGATAAAGCATAATCAGTAAGTACTAAATGACAAACATAAAAATATTTTAACAACTAAAAAAATAATTAGGCAACTATGTTATAATAATAGACAGAATGAATTAATAATTTATTAGTAAAATAAAGTTCAGTCTAAATGAAACCAGGTTGAGAATATACGAGTAAATATATGATTTCCCTTCTCTTAACCTCGTCATTTCATAACTATATTATAATAATAATAATATGAATTGACGATGGATTAAATGTTGTTGTGAATATAAGATTTTTCCTCTCTTAACCTCGTTGACAATCGGACAGAAGATTCCAGAAAAAGAAAAAGGCAAACGGGAACTCAGTCATTTCAAACTTCACATTCGATCGAAAAACGAAAAATCGCATCCGAAAAGAACGATTATCAGCTAAGCGAAGCAGATCAAAAGAAACAGAGCTCCAATATTGCGGGAGAGAGCAGTGAAATACCACTAGTGGCGATCCTCCGGTGGAAGCGTTCGATGAGGGGAGCGACGGCTCTGATCTGATGGCGGAGGCCGAGAGGAGAGCGCCAATCGATGCCGTGGCTCCATCGCGGAACGGCGGAGCCGAAGGAGCGCGCGGCGGAGGAGGAGCCGGGTGATCGGCGAGGAATAGAACGAGAGAAGGTTCTAGAAACTGTAGAGGAGGTAGAGGAAGCAAGCTTGGAGCGAGAAGCTCGGAGG
Organism: Phaseolus lunatus; assembly: GCA_013389735.1. Taxonomy (NCBI): domain Eukaryota; kingdom Viridiplantae; phylum Streptophyta; class Magnoliopsida; order Fabales; family Fabaceae; genus Phaseolus; species Phaseolus lunatus. The sequence continues at coordinate 31,409,043 of CM023861.1, forward strand.
AGCGAAGAGGCTGCGGAAGCCATGATTAAAGCATTCGTATGCTGAGAAGCGTGTGGAGAGCGAACGCAAATTAGGGCTTCTTCTAGTTCTAGAAGAAAATAACAGTGCCCAATATTTCTCTCTCTCTCGCTGTATATATGTTTATTTTCAATTGTTACTCGAGATAACACGAAGCAGTAACCGTTTTATTGAGACCCAAACCCGGTTCTCTGCGGGTGTTTCCATACTATGCAATCCTCCTGTCCAGTCAACTCCCTAAAATACCAAAAAACCTCTTATAGCTTATTTAATTTTTCATTTACTCATGATAATAAATATACCCAGGTTCCCGGCAAATTTTTCGAAGTTTCGCCAAGTGGCTTTCATCAAATTGAATTGTTTCATTTAACTTTATTCACGTCATCGGCGAAAAAACCACCACCGTTCCCTTCTCTCATTATTAGCTTTCTACGACTAACGAATCATTCCACGTGCTTTCTCCATCTTTTATTTTTCATCCTTCATCTCGTCGCCCAATGCAATGAATTGTTCATTTATTCTTTTCCTTGTTTTATATACTATTCGTGTCGGTTTTCACTTTTGTGTAATGGAATCGCGAGCCAACTTGGTCAGCATCACTTTACCGTTGAAAGCGCAAGGATCATCAAGTGGCTAGGGTTGATTGAGAGGCATGCGCATGCGATGTACTCTAGTTGATTTTTGGTTTATTTATTATCATGACTAAAAGTTTTTGCTTAAAAGTCCTTGTCTGAATTAGTTTCAGAAAGTAGGTATAATTTTCGGCCATCGAAGCGGACCGAGAATAAATACTCGATGGTAGGTCCAGCACAAACGTTGACGATTCCCAACAAGACCAGTGTTTTGGATTGTTTTTGTAAAATAAAACACTCTTTCCAGATTTTTTTAAGGAGTAAAAATTTAAAATTAGTACAGTCATTTTTAATAAAATCAATTTAAAACGTCCTCTATTATTTTTAAAAGCATTTTAATTTAATAAGCAACAGGTGACGTTTATTATTTATATGTTAAATACTTAAAAGTATCACATTATTTTGTATTAACAGAATTTGGATGCCTCTATATATAATAAGAATTAAAGCATTACATTATAAATATGGAAAAAAATTTAAAAATCAAGTTAATAAAAGTATTTTAAAAAGGAAAAAGAGGTGACTTGTTAATGCTAGGGATGCTGGGTAGAAGAAAAAGTTATTGGTTTCTCAAATATAAAGTTGGGAAAGTATATTTGGTTTACGTTATAAAAAAATAATATTCAAATATACAATATTCTTTGAGAAGGAATTTAATCTGAGTTTTCCACCAAGAAACTATTAGGGGAGGTAACGAGATAAGAAATTAACTTTTTTCTAGTTAGAAAGAATAGAAAATTTACTAAAAATTACCATGTTACTCTGATGAAATTATTTAATATGATAGTAAAGTAATGATTTTGGTAAAAATAAAACATTATATTTTTATTTTTAAAAAAATTTATAAATATTTTCTAAAATATTTTCCACTAATCAAACAAATATTATTTCAAAAATATCACCATCACATCTTATACCCAACCGATCCCGAGAAAAAAAAGAAAAGGAAAGACTCTTTCGAAGATTAGAATAAAACATAACTAACCTTTTGAAATAGACAGTAACACATCACCACAACGAAAGATTTGGAAGTCAGAGCAAAGAAAATATGAAAAGACATGAAAGTTTTTATTAAAAACAAAATATGAAATGAGAAGAAGGGGAACCATATATTTATAGGAACTTGGCTTTGGTCATATGAAGCGTCACAAAACTCCAAATTATTTAGATTCATCTACATCAATTGTTTGCGTCTTCAAGACGTTTGGAGCGTTGAAATCCCACGGAGAAATTCAAATTTTCCCACCAAAGAGAAGCTTCTGAGCTACGCTTCAAAAAAAGCATTAAATAGAGTCATTGTATGATTATGTCCTATCACTGCACATGTCAATCACACAGACTCAGTAGAGGACGACCAAACATACATCGTTATGTCTGACAAACCATGAAATAACCACATAAGACTCTTTGGAACGAAGTACCTCCAGCCTAGGGGGCAAGTATACCTCCAATACCGAATAATCCCTGTGCACGTTGGTATCTGGTACCTGCCAAATGACACAAGTTTAGACGTATTTACCAAAGTATGTATTAACAGTAATTAAAATGTACGGAAATTAGGTAATGTGAGCAATAATGGCGACGCACGCCTTAATCAAGGCCCAACAGTGAAATTGTTCATCAGATACTATAAATAGGTAATACAATCAAGGTAAAGGTACTTTATTATTATAATATTTATTTCACCCGAATATCAAACACCTACTTAAACGTTGGAGAACCTTTTACAAGTGTTTTCCTAACCAATAACAGAAGCCCAAACGATTGAAGAAAAAAGGACAAGAAAAATCGAAGGAGAAAATTCAATTGCTCAACCGATTAATACTAATGTCCAATCCCTTTTACAAAGATACTTTTTATAAATTATAATTCATGATTGTCGATTGTGAAAACAAAGTGTATCATCCCTAAACATCTATTCAAATATAATAGAAAAAAAAAAGTAAATCTAGAATAAATTTCTATTGAGTAAGTCAATTATTTTTTCAATTCTTATAAATTATTTGATTGAGTTCTTTAAAAAAATATTCAAGAAAATAATTTTAAATAAGGTTTTTTCAAAATATAAATAAATAAATTTGTTATTAAATATTTTTTTCGACAAATAAAATTTTTAAACTGTATAAAAAATAAATTTTTATTTTATTAATTATATCAATTACATTCTCATCACTTTTATTTATAATAATCAAACTCTTTAAAATAAGAAAAATAAAAACATGTTAAAAAAATATTAATCACTATTGACGGGATATTTTTATTCTGATAACTTGTTAGTTATGACACTTTTCCTCGAGGTCAATAAATAATATTGATCATGTCTAACTTGTTTATAATGTACTAAAATCTATTCTAAGAAATTCTCTTAATAAAAATGTTTGTTTTCTAAAATGATGAAATAACATGTATTGTAATAGTAAGACTTCAATCAAGATTATCTTACGTCTCTCAATTTTAGTATATTTGATTTTATATTGTACTAAACTGTGGAAAATATTATTTTTTTAATTATTATCACAATAAATTATATTCGAATCTCAACCTTTATTTTAAGTTCTGTTGGGTAGGTGACTTATTTTGCACACACCTCCAAATTAAATGAGTAACATTAAGAGGGACTTTATGGTCCATAATTTTTATCAAATAGCTTGTTTCGTAGCTTTCCATTGAATCTTCACAGCGAAACTCATGTAAATTGTACACTGAAAACATCGCCTGAATCTTTTCCCATTTTTATTCATCTACATTGTCCCTTTTTAGTTGTAAATTGTTAACTCTGTCCCAAAGTTGTTTATTAGATTTTCTTTTCCATGCAAATAATGTCTTCCTCTGTTAAAAGTCCCATCGCCACCTATTTCTCCATACCTCACATAAGATATTTTAATATCTTGTTTTATCTTCCATCCATAATAAAATATTAATATTTATAATATAAAAAAATCTTTAATGAAAATGGAAGCAAAATGTAAAATATTAAAATAATTTTTAAAATTAAAAAAATTATAAATTTCTATAAATAATTAAAATATTAATATTTATTGGAATATAAGTGGAGTATGGGTGTCAAGAAAACATTTTTGTTAGGAATAATCTTGGATAAGGTACACTTAAACAATTTTTTCCTTTCCACTTATTAAATAAAAAAATAATGTTTATTTCATCTCCTACAATCCAACTAACCTTATTCTGAATGTCTTCCCATATTCTTTTTTAAGTCCTTCCACTGTAGAGAAGTTCATTAATTTGTGTTCACCCTTTTCCGAAGCTCTCTTCACTCTTCGTGTTCTGTTTCTAACACTTACACCACATAGACATTTTCTAATGAAACATGTTTTATGCCCATTTTGCTTAGTGATTCATTTAATATCCTAACATCTTTCACCCCTAAACTACGCATGTTTCTTGGTCAACAAACAAATGTCCTTCCAACTCACTCAAATATCCTTAGATTGTATACTTTTCATTGAGGCAATCTACTCCCAAACTTCTTTGTGTTTGATTCCATGATTCAATTATTTTAACATTAACTCCTAAACAAATAAAAAATGTATATCTTTGAATTTAACAAATTTGTCAATGATCTTTATTCTAACTGCACCATCTATTTCGTCCCACATGTACTTTTAAGGAATTTTATTTCGAGTCTCAATACTAGCTAACAACTTTTTAACATACTATTAATGAATGACACATTATTGAGAGTGACTTCTCCTAAAAAGATTGTATCATCAACAAATTGGAGTAAATTAACTTCAAAACTTTGATCACCCACATTGAAGCCTTTACACATGACTTGTTTGATAACTTTTTTTCATTAGACTACTAAAATATTATAATACAACTGTAAAAATGTTTGGTGCTAACAAATTCCCTTATCTTAACTCTTTTCACATTTGGAATTTTATTGTAGGACTTTCATTTACCAACACATATGGAAACATGTACCAATTCATTCTCTAATACAATTCACCTAACTTTTATGAAAATTTATCCTTCTTAAAATATACAGTAAGAAATCTCACATAGCAAGTCATGTGCTTTTTTCATATTTCACTTTTAGCCCAAGGTATTTCTTTTTCAACCTGTCAGCTTTCTCCACCACTTCATTAGGCATCGTCACACCATGTAACATGTTTCTATCACCCAATAATGTACTCAACCTCTTATCAATCACTTTTGAAATAACCTATTTAATCTTATTATGAAGTACCTTGACTATTGTCCTTTACATGCAACTAACCATTAAAATAGGCTTCTAATCTCCAAGGTCCAAAGGATTATTTCTCTTTAGAATAAAATAGATAAAGGAACTATTATATCCTTTTGATATGATGACAACATAAAATCCCATTACAAGTCTCAGCAAATCCACCTTTATAGCCTCTTAGAAGCATTTTATAAACTTAAAATTTTATATATCTAGATATGGGCTTTTGCCATACTCATACTTCTAAACTATATATTTCACATCCCTTTCCTCATAGGAACTTATTAACATTGAATTACCTTCGTTAGATATTGAAAAACTGAATCTCATCCAATCCCAATCTTTTATCATCGTCTCAACGAATTTCTTTTGAAAAAATTACTCAACCCTTTCTTTATAACTATAGAGAGATTGTTTACTCTCCTATATTCTACCCTTTTGCCTCTAAATATATTAGTCTCCCTTTTCAATTTTACCTTCAAGTGAGAATACTTTGAGTTGATGTTTGTAACATTCAAAAAATTTTAATATTCTCATATACGGTAATTGCCTATTAGACGGTTATACAATATAACACATCTTGCAATTGTATAAATTACTAAATGTTTTTCTTTCAATAAACTCATATAATTTACAGACCAAGACATCTAATAAGTCTCGGTCATGAGACCGTCTAATAAAAATCATCTTCTGATGATAATAAAAGAATAAAGATTAATCCTAAATTAGATAGTCAACCTGGAGTTGACTGTTAACATGGCTTTAGATGGTCAAACTTCGACTAAATGGTCAAACATTGACTAGATGATCAAATCTGGATGGTCAAACCTTGACTAGATGGTCAACCTTAGACCAAACAGTAAACACCTCAATATATTATTAAAGGAGGATTAGATGACCACGTTAGATGGTCATGCCAAGGGTATTAAACGATCTAATATCCTTTAAGGGAAAAGATAAATATATTATTTTCTCATCATTTCACCTTATCATGTGAGCTTTTACTTATCCTCCAAAAGAGAATATGAGATTAGAAACAAATATCTCCAAGCACATATGTTGGAAATAGGATAAACTTCGTTTATCATCATTTCACCATGTCATCTCAATTTTACCATGTCACCTCAACCTTTACAATTGAAAACAAAGTGCTAGAGAACCCTTCGCCAATGCAAGAAAACAAACAAATAAGTTAAACGGAAAAAAATTTATAAACCATTGGTGAAGAAGAAAGATAATTGATCAAAACGAACATACAATGGCATGAGAACACAATGAAGCTCACATAAGAAGAGAGGAACACCAGAGCAGAAACAAAGAGAAAACACGAAGCGTCAAAAAGAAAAAAAAAACTATGAAATTGAAAGTGGCGCGCTTCAAAATTAGAGTAAAAAATTATTTAAGAATGAGATTATTATAAATAACCGCATTCATAAATGAAGTTAATTTCAAAAATGTCACCGCATTTTGAATGACAGCATCTGACCGTAAAAATGCATTAAATAAATAGTCGTTGTTTATACATTTTGCACTAGTGTTTGAAGTTTCTAATAGGATATAAAGTTCATATTGCATCTTAGCTAAATCAATCATCCTTAAGGAGTTATTGTCCTTAATGTGACAACCATTAGAGTCAAAGATAAGAACACAAAATAAATTACCAATCAGTTTTGTTATTGAAAGAAAATTAAAAGTGAAACAAGGAATATACATAACATTGTCTATGACATGATTTTGATTGAGAAAAACACTTCCAGAATAATTGTCAATGACTTCATTTTCATTTGGTAATTTGACACAAATAGAATTAATTTGATGATATGGAGTGAAATGAGTTAAAAATGAACAAATGTGGTCAGTAGCACCACTATTAAGAATTCAAAAAACTAAAGGAAGAAAGAATTTTATTACCAATGTGTGTTGTCATGTTGGAAGGAATAATAGAGACTTGAATGAACATATTGTCATTGGATTTGGATCGTTGTAAAAGAGCTAACAATGCTTGACATTATTCAAAAGTAAAATCAATTTGTTGAGACTGCACTTTTGACTTTGAACCTTCATGATTTGCTATCATTATTATGATTTTGTTTGAACGAAGAATCATCTCTTGAAGATCAGAAATACGAATCATCCATCTTTTTGAGAACTTCTCCTTTAAATTATTCCATATGTCAAACACACTATTCATACATATGATGCTCTATGCGATGGATGGAGAAATAACCTTAAGCATATAGGAAATAACCAGCATATTGAAACAATAAGCTAGTATGAGTGGAAGCAATTATGGTCCCATCAATGAAACTTATCTTGTTCTTTTGAAATGAGGTTCATTTGAAATAAATGAGACCAATGATTATAGTTTGGTCCCTCAAGAATAATAGGGACAATGAGAAGAAAATTATTATCAAACGAACTAACATGATAAGGTGAACAAAGATCTTGTGAGGAACCAACAACTGTTGGGAAAATCATAACTAATTTTCCCTCCTTGGTGTAGATACAAAATGGGCACATGCGAAAGCAATAAGCAAACAAAAGAAAGTAGAGAAAAACATATGGTGGATATCAATTCTCTCATTTACTCTCCATGTTGCTTTTCTCTTCCTCACGAGTCCTCTTTATATTGAGAAGGGGAGAAAGACTTCATCATAGAGAGATAATGGATAATTAATGCTTGTCACATTTTCAAGATACCTTGAAAAAACAATTTTCAACTTTATAGGTTGAACTCCATAGTCTTAAAGAGAGATATAATTCCAAGACTGTGAAATGTCCATCATTGAATATACTCAATGGATAAATTACCAAGATTCATTGGTCATGGTCTCCCATTAATTAATGAGGGATTCCTAACAACAACTTCACCCATGGATAAATGTAGCAACCTCTAAAACTCTAATATCATATTATAAAACAGAACAAAGAAGAATAAAAGGAAGGTAAAGAATATGAAAAGGAATATTTTTTCTATTTTTTTATTAAAATCAAAATAAAGGGTCATGATATATAGAAGCAGTACACCCTTCTAGGTCTAACTAAAGAGAGAGTGTAAAGAGCAAATAAAGACTAGAATTAGAAAAGGCAAAATAAAGGTTAAACACCTGTACAAATAGAAACAACTAAGAATTAGAAAAAACAAAAATGATATTAGCTTCATTCTAGAAGCCTTATATCCACATCCTTTTATACAATGCAATAGATTTTATGACCATGACATATTCTTTAACACTTTTAAGAATCCCATAATATGATGACTATTCAAATACTACATGACCACTATCGAGGAGCATATTTGTCATGAGTTTTCAGTTCTAATCTGTCCAGAATTTTATTAGTGTGGTCCTGCAATATCTATTGGCTCCAACAACATTAGTTGCACAAAAATGTTTTTCCACGACTAAATACTCAACAACAACAAAATCAGGTGCAGGACAATGAACAAGTGCAAGGCGATGTCGATGATGAACAACAACATAACACCTGCTAGTTATAATGATTATTAATAGTTGAATTTTGTTATTATTATGGTTCGATTGTTCTATGTTTGGATTATTATTATTTATGGTTGGATTGTATTGGTTTAGATTTTTCAACTTTGCTTTGACTAACTTAGATAAAACCTTTTTGCACATATATTAGGGATGACAATATGGGGCAGACCATGTGGGTCGGCCCGTTACCAAAAGGTGGGGGCGGACTCACTAATCTGACTTGCTGACCCACTTAGGTCTGTCCCACATAATTCGCAGCTCGCGCAGAACAAAGTGGGTTGGCTCACTGGCTCACATAAATAAAAAAAATTATTTTTTTGGCACAAAAAAATCATACCTCACTCACTCATTATTGTATTGTGAAATTTATTTTATTTTATTTTAAAAAAATAGATTTTAATGTACTAAAAAAATAAATTTTTTATTTTAATCATCTAAAAAATTTAATATTAAGAGTGAAAATTGATTTAGTTTTGAGTAAAGTCTTATATTTAAAACATGTTAATAAAACATAATACAAAGAAGATACTTCAATAGAATACTCGTTAAAAAATTAGTCATCTTCGTTAAAATATTTTGTAACAATAATATGATTTAAAAATGTAGATGTTTTTTTAATCTAGAATATTTCAGATAAAAACTAATTCTTCATATAGTGAGATATCTTTAAAGATTTCAGTTACTTTTGCTTTTTAGATTAGAGGTTTAAAACCTAGCTTAAAGGGAAGATTATAATGAAGTGGATGAAAGTTCTTCTAAGGCTGCATCCAATGTTCTTGAAATGGAAAAACAATGATGTTTTTGAATTGTCTATGCTTGATGTGGTGGTGTAATTGTGTTCATGTCATTTTGGTTGAATTGAATGCTAGCATGTTGTAAGAGTTTCAAGTGTATATGACTCTCAAATACTCTAACATATCAATGTTTTACCTTTATTCATTCTGCCATTTGTGTGATTTATTTACATGCATATAGAGGAAAAATATATGTTAAAAAAAACTTTAATTATTTTAATCAAGCTTTCTAACAACTCTCATACTTGATTTTTTTTTAATATTTTTATGTTAATTGAATGAATTGAATTAGAGATGAAATTTTAATTTATCAATAATAAAAATATTTTTTTTATAATTAATGATTTTATTTTATTTTTTAAAAATATTTTCCTTACGTGTACTAGCCTGCAAGCTTGCAAACTACCTCTTATGTGGAGTAGGTCAGTGAAACAAGTTTGTATTCCTTACGCAGGACGGACAAACCCACATTGACATTCCTAACATTTATTAAATTATTACTAGAAATGATATCCCTATTATATTATAAATTTACTGAATTTTGTAAATTACCATTGAAGTATACACAAAAATGTATGTCAACAATTATATCATATACCGATCGAGCCCATTAACAAGACTAATCAATGATAAGCATTAGGTAATTGTTTTCTTGATTTCGACCTGTTCAAAAACATATTTTTTTTTTAAAAAAAAATATTAATTTTATTAAATTACAATGAGTTCGGTACACACCTATAAATTTATCTATATATAGTTACCTGCAAATTTATTTATATATAATTACTTACAAATAACTACAAATATGTAATTATCTATACCGACATTACCTAGAAATAACATTGTATGAAATTACTTATGGATTTTGAGAATATGTAGATAACATATTACCTACACCCAATTTATTTATAACTTTTTTTATCTGTAGATAGTCTATAGGTAACTTTATTTTAACCTTTATTTTACTTATAAATTTCTTGTATTATCGTTGGTTACATAACCTATGTAAGGGGCCACTTAATTACCTAACCTATGTAAGGGGCCAATTAATTACTTAACCTATGTAAGGGGCCAATTAATGCATTTTAAAACAATTAATGTATTCACCATTCCATAAAACAATTAAACATAGCAGCACCTTCTCCATATTATAATTTATTTAAAAGATATAATACTTCAAAAATCAGATTTCTAGAAAGAAAGACTAAAGATAATTTAGAGAATGAATTTTTAAAAAGATGAATTTTTTAACAAAATAAAGAATAGAATTATTATAACCTATTCATAATTTTTTTTTATCATTTTAAGTTACATATCCAAAGAAATAACAAGTTTTACTATTTTCACAAGTTTTTAAAATAGTGAAATTTGTCACTTGAAATTTGAAAAAATCTAACTAAATAGTTATCTTCATCTACCTATTTTGTTTGATTGTTTTTATCAATGAGAACGCATTTGTTTCAGTAACGTATACATGATTCTTTATTCAACAGGGAGAAAAACTTCTTATAAATGTCTAGTAGCTATAATTTATTTTATATCAGCAAAAGTAGAGGTGTAGAGTCTTTTTGTCTATATTTTTTATTATGTAATTTTATATTTTTTAAAAATATGTATATATAAATAAGATAATTAAATATATTATTTTTATATATTATATTAATTTACTAAAGCTATGTTATAATAAATTTTGTTGATTATTTAGAATTTAACATTTTAAACACTTCCGACTTAATTATACATAAAATGCGGACAATTTTTTTAATTTAGGTGGGAGTTTCTCTATACTGTATATTACTTTAATTTTGATTTCCCTTTTTTAGTCTACGATGTTTGCTTTATTATTATTATTCTACAACATCGTTATTCTTCATTGTAAATTTTTTTATTATGATTTAAGAATATTATTAAAGATAAAACATGAAAATAATTTAGAAATTTCCTATACATTTTTGTACATTACAATTTAGATTATTAATTACAAATTTAAATTATTAATTATGCATTTAAAGGTATTTGGTTACTGTAAATTTTAGTCATAAATTAATTATTGTAAATTTAATAAAAACTTATATAGGAAAACATTAAAACCAAAAGGAATCAGCAACAAAGAAGTGTGGTTTTTATGTGGAGTGAAAAAAGACGGAGACCAATGACTAAAGACCGAATCCAGTGGGTAGATGTGTGGATGAATATTGGAGTGAAAAAAAAAAATTTGGGTGGAGGCAAAAACAAAACAAAAGATCTTAAAATCCCGCCTCCTTGAGCCTCCGTTTTGAAACCCTCATCCCACCCCGCTCTCTTTCTTTCCCGCCTCTCTCACTCCAATCTCCCTCCTTAAAATCCCTAATCCTCATCTCTCCATTGCAATCTCTCTCTCTCTCTCCCTCTCTTTCTTCATCTCTCTCTGTCTTCGATTCTCTGTACCTTCGGTTCTCACTTTCTTTTGCCATGAACCGCAGAACCAGACCTAGCATCTCCCACTCCTTCCACAAGTATCTCAAACCCGGCGCCCTTGCTAGAATTCGCGATTCTCGCATCAGCGCCAGATCTCACCGCCTCAACGCCATCCTCCGCCACCAGATCTCCCTCCATCGTCCTCCCTCGCCTTCGCCGCTTCCAGCTGCCGAACAGCCCCAGGCTGCCGCCGCCGTCTCCGACTCTGTCTTCCCGTTCTTCGTCGCAAGGATCTACGGCCCGCGCTGTCCGCAGCGCAAGAAACTCATGGCCGCCAAGTCCGTCCTCCTTCTCCCTGTCTCTCCCACCGCTGAATCGCCCGATCTCGTAATCGACGCCTTAGCTGCCGATCTTCTCGTCTCGAATTGAGCTAAAATTTATGCGATTCTTATATTGTAGGATGTAGATTGGTTTTTGATGTGCAGATGTAGCACTGTTGTTTAATTATGTGCAAAAACAAAAAGAACCTTACTCAGATAGGCCTGAAATTAATAAAGCGAAATCAATTTTCCTATTGCATGTCTGTTTCTTCTGTTTATTTATGTTTCCGCTTCCGTTAATAATTTTCCTGTTGTGATGACTTCGTTTGAATGCAAAATTGAATATAGAAATAGTTAGCTCCAATTTCACTATGTGGATCCTCCTTTAGGATGCGATAGTTTGATTGCAAATTAAAATATAGAAATTGTTACCTCCAATTTCACTATATAGATCCTCCCTTAGGATGTGATAATAATGGACGCATTGGCTTGGTTTTGACATTAATATCTTCCTGTTTGATTAATTGGTTTGGAACTTAGGGTGTATTGATGTTTTATTTATTGATTCGTTCCTCTGCTCTGTACCGCGGTGAATTAATGTTGACTTTATTATTCTGTTTCAACTAGTAATTAGTGTGTTTATTGTTCTGTTTCAAAGCATTATTACTTTGGTAAGTTAATGTGGTTTTATTGGTTTACTTTTTTGTGTCTCTATAATGTTTATGCTTGTAACGCTGTCAAGTAAGGGATGTGCATGTTTTTATTTTGTCTCCACTTTGGAGGTCTTATTAATCTGTTTTCTCTCTCTGTTGTTGTATTTCTGTGTTTGTTAAATCCTTTCCATGCATGTTTTTATCTGGCACAAACTTTGTTTTAGGTAGTTAAATTGATTAAGACAAACTGTCCCTGAACGATTGTTAGAGATATGGAGCATGTCCTGGGTGTCGGCATTTTGCCAATTTGGTTAGTTAAATTTTGTGGCAACTTAACTGTTAGACTTCCTTGATATTGTGGTCCTGGTTACTGCTGCACATAAAGAATGTGGATGCTGGTTGTCATTCTGCTGACATCTAAAATAGTTTGTTTTAATCTTCAAGTGAACATGTTCAATTAACTTTGCATTCTGGTAGTTTTAGTTAGGAATAGATGGGGCAAGGAAAGGGGCAATTGCTTATAGCCAGAATGAGCACCTCAGGACATGGTTATAGTTTGAAACAGATGAGTAGCTTCACACTTAATTTGGCCAATCTAAAGTTCATGTTTGTGTAACTTGTTAAATTGTCTTCTGAATGCATATGATCTGTGGCTGCAGCATAGCATCATAGAGATGCATGGATCTCCGTCCCTGCATCACATGTACTTCAGCTTTCAAGATGTGGCTTATCATAGGTTTGTGACACTTAATTGTGATTGGTTAGTATATTCTGTTTTTAGAAATGTATTAAGTGGTAGATATTTCTAGATTGAAGTGATAGTATTGATGAAGAGAGAGATGACTAATTTGGGATAAGTTGTGTAGAATAGAGATGGCAAGTCATGCATTAATGTAATGCCTCTCCTTTTTCTTTCTATTCCATATTTGTTGATGCGTTGACATTTTTCTTGTTAAATTACTATTCTTTAACAAGTCTAAAGATCCATTCACCAAAATAAAAAAAGTCTAAAATTTGATTGTTTTTCTTTGATTTATATATTTGTTTACCTGTCGTAACATTAATGTGATTATATGTAATGCGATATTAAAGTATTTTAATTCAAATTCAACAATGTTCTGTGTACATGTTATTATAGTCAAGAGGTAAGTGTTGTTACTGTAAAAGTTCTTTTTTCACCCTTAACTGTTTTATTAATAACATGGTAGTAAGCTTTAATACTGATTATACATGTTATTTTATTAAAGATGTTTTCTAATATATGTACATTAATTTTAAACTTAAATATGTTAAAGAATAACAAGTTTGGTTTTGTTTGTTATGTTTTTTTTTCTCATCTTTCTAAAATTTAAAATTATTTTTGAATATTTATAAAAGGAGTAAACTTTAGTTTTAATTTATCTATTTCTTTAATTTTATCTTTTCAGAATTTGTAATTATTATATTTAGTCTTTAATGCTTATCTTAATATGTATAAATAATATTTTTCTCAAAAAAATTAAATTTTTTAGAATATCATAAGTTGAATTTAAATTACAAATACCAGTGGATATAACTTAAGATAGTCACTTCCTATGGTCCAATTACATATGTCGCATTACAAGGGGTAACTAAAATGTCTAATTTTACGTTATAAATAATAATTTTTATAGGATTAAAGTTACAATGTATTTATTTTATAGGATTAAAAATATATTCAAGTTTGAACTTTAATAGTATTTATTTTATTAAGTTATTGATACATCTGGTTCAGCATTTTAATCTCTTAATCAGTATTTGGGGTTTGATCTTCGATTATGAAATTATAGCTAAAAGTAATATTTTATTTTAGAATGAGATGGTTAAAAAACAAGAACCAATAAAATGGTGGTAGTATTCTATTTGGTATGTATGTTTCTAACCATTGATGAGTGAAATCAGCTTCCAACTGTTAATGTAATTATATTAAGTATGCAATACAATCCGAACTAGGTCCAACTTAAGTCCAAAAATTGCGTTAGTTCATTTTTGAATTGTGGCAAAAATAATTATTATATATAGGACTGGTTGACACTATTTCTTTATATCAATTAACCTAAATTTTTTACTAAATCAAACGCTTAACTAAATCATACCGGGTAAAAACTTATATTTGTGACCTGTTTTATTTGCAAGCCTTTTAATGCTTGCAGTGCCTTCAAATGTAACAGGGTGGAATAGAGCGAGAGAGAGAAAGGAGCAGAGACAAATAAGTCACTAAATTGACTACCTTTTTTACAATTGTTGAAATAAAGTTATTTATTTCATTTTTTTTACTTGAAACAAAATAAAAAACTGAGTCAAATGTTACCTAAGCTTTGTTGATATAAAATACATGGAAAGGAAATATAAAGAATGAAGAATATAAAGTCTTGAAATTAGATGTTTGCTTATTTGATGCATATTTACCGTAATATATATATATATATATATATATATATATATATATATATATATATATATATATATATATATATAAAGGTATGAATAAATTTATATATAACTGAACAAATTAGAAAAACAACTATATAAATCATAGAAACAATAATAATTAAATAATATAATGTGAATCTAATATTGACCTTAGTCTCTCCCCTCACAGTTTTGTTACACATTGTCCAATATAAAAGCATTAATAGGAAAATATAGAATAACTGATTTTGTCCTCTCTCTTGTACCACCATTACCATAGATGGAAAATAATATCTTGAATAATTTTGTTTTCACAGACCTCCTTTCCCTCCATGACACATTTACTTCGGTCTTCCTCACATTAAATAATATTTTTTTATAGCATATTCCACACATTTTTTTTTATTGAATTAGGCTTTATGTTGTCAGAAATGACTCTATGCATCTTGTGGTAACACCAACAAATTTTACATTAACTTTACAAAAAGAACTATTTAGGTATATTGCTAATAGAATAACATTTCTTTTCGATAGCTACTTTATAGTTGATAAAATGTTTCTAACCACCCTCTTGAATTTGGAGACTCATATTTTGAAATAAGAAAGATTAAAAAAATTTAATATCTATCTATTCACTCTGAAAAATATGAAAGAAGTTCATTTCATCGTAATATATAATGAACATGAAAACGGGAAATAAACTATAAAATGAATCGAAAAAAAAACCAGAAAATGAAAGAATGTATTGTTATATTTTTTTTTGAAGAGAAACACTTTCCATCACATTTAGTAAGAGTTGGGATTGTATTCCACTTCAGTTAAGTTACTTTCAAAGTTAACTTTATAATATTATTTTTCTCAAATTTAAAACAGAGGTCGTTATCATTAGATACTTTTACTATAATGTAAATTATACAATCTTGAGATAAGAAGTGAAAAAACTCCCTACAAATATAAGATGTGATTTGTGTGAGAAAAAGAGGAAAGCTTGAAAATGTTGATTTTTTTATTATTTATAAAAATATATAATAAGATAATTTATATATATAAAAATTATTTTTATTTTACTTATAATAATATTTTTAACTCAATAAAAAATTTAAAGTGAAGGACATTTAATAAAAAAAATCATTTAGTATATATAAATTATTATTTTATTTTATCCTAAATAGTATTTTAAAATCACAATATTAAATTCATAATGAAAAATACTAATGTAAAAAAAAAAAAAAATAGAGTAAGAAAATGAAAAAAAAAAAAGAAACTGAAATATGGTGGAAAGTGATTCCGGATAGATTAAAAATAAATAAGTGTTTAAGATATACTTGCATCTAAATTGTAAATTATCAGAATATTTAATTCTATATAAGAATTTTTTTATTACTAACTATCTTGTTTTCATAAAGTAAACAAAATTATATAAAAGTAATAATATATAATATTTTTATTTATGGAAGATTATTATTATTATTATTTTAATCAGCAGTTTATTTATGGAAGATTATAAAACGACATGATAAAAAGAATGTGAATTTGCAGAATCGGTTGCTGCAATGTAATTATAATTATGAACCAAACATATTATAAACTTTTTAACTATAAGTAAGGGATTTTTTTTGACCATTCCAACTTGGTTTCTTATATTTAATATTGTTTGTAGTAAAATACAAATTTTATTGAATTGAATGACAAGAGAAATTAATTGTAACAATTTGAATGAAACTAAATTCATACAAAAATTGGTCAGAAAACTTTTATTCAAAAGTGTCATTAATTCCATTTAATAAAAGGATTCCCTTTCAACTTATTAGTATTAAATTTGCTATCAAAGTAAACAAAAAGTTAGAGACATCTTTGAAGTATGCCAGCATTTTTTTTAAAACAACAATTTGTTTGAAGACTTTTCTATGTGATAGCAAAGGAAAAGTCAAATAATATTTCAAATTTATTTATAACCTCTTCTAATTTTAATTTAAGTTGTTGTCAATAAATAAATAAATAAAATTTAAATTAGCTCTAGTTTTTCTACTTAATGTTTTTATTTATTTATACTAATATCGAAACACATATGGTGTCAATAAATAAATAAAATCTAAAATTAGTTATATTTTTTTCATTTAACGTTTTTTATTTATACTAGTAGGAACACATATGCTTATGCTTGCGTATTGATAAAAAAATTATTATTATTATAATAATTATTAAAATAAAATGTATTATTAAAAAAGTAATTGTAAAATAAATATTTTTTATTATTTTATTGTGTAGGTATTCTTTTTACTGTGAATAGTTATTTGAATTAAAAAAATAGTTACGGTAATTTGTAAGAAATTCACTAGAAGAGGTAGTTAAAATGGAAAATATTTTTCATTAATATTATAGATATTTATTTAATTAAATTTATTTTAATAAATAAACTTATACAGAGATATTCATGTAGCTGTCATTTTTTTAAGACACAAATTAAAAGATGAACAATATATGTACATAAAAAAATGAAAAAAATGTGAATATTATTTTAAAAATTATTAAAACTAATGAAATAAAACATATTACTTTTAATGAAATTATACTTATGCAAATATATTACATTTTCAAATAGATGTATATGAAGGGTCGAAAACAAAATTCCTTGGTAAAAAGGATTGTATTTTATGAATATGTTGCATTATTGTAGCCATTTTCGATTTATCTGGGGTCTTCTAACTTACGATTTATTGGTGGGATGTCAAAGTGGGTGAAATCAATTCTAACTTCTAATCTATCAAATTTTGAAAATATAAAATTGTTTTTTATTCTATAATTGAAAATAAGAAATTAAAAAATAGAATTAAAAAAATTAAAATCTCGTTCTAGATAAATAAATTCAAAAAAAGTAATTTATTCCAAAAAATAAGATCCGAAAAGTATTTTAGAAAAGTGATTAAAAAAATTAATCCAAAAATATATTTCAGAAATACTATTATGGGTGTCCTGAAAATCTAAATATGAAACTGTGTTCTAGAATACATTTTGATCTGTACTCTAATATTTAAAAACTAAAGAGGGTATTTTTGTAATTTCATGTCAATAATAAGGTGCATATTCATAATAAGTAAAATCTCACTGGTTATAAACACTATTGGACCGAAGGCCCATAGTTTTTTATATGTTGTCAACTGCTTCTATGTAAAAAACTTTAAAATAATGAAAAAATTGAAAAGTTTAAAATGGAGTTAATTTGCTAAAGTAATTAGTATACTTGTTTTTATAAAATGAAAAGTAATAAATAATATTTTTAATTTATAATAAATATTTTTGAAGTGTAATATAAATTTATATTTAAATCAAAACAAACAAGTTATTAAGAAAGTTATATATACGAATAAATAAGAGTAAATAAGAGAATGAAAGAAAATAGTTATTACTCTTAGAATTATGTGTCCTATCTAAAACTGGAAGACCGAGTAGCCCACAAAGGTACACGGCAGTATGGTCTTTCGGTCAAAGTTTGCAGATTAATCAAACTAATCTTTGATTAAGGATTATAAGGCATGATTAAGAAATTATTTGTTCTATGCTAATATTGATAAAGTACAAAATTCAATAGAAAAATAGAAATAAAGGGAGATTCCCATAATAAAAGGTGATGACTGTTATAATTCTAAATTCATTGAGCATATAAAATCTCAATTGACTTGAGAATCGGAATGTTTTTATAAATATTCACCCTCACGAACTTATAAAAAAGGACTTATAAAAAAGGTGGCTGAAAGAGAAAAACAAGAGAAGTGTTTGATAGGAGATATTCGGTTTCATAAATTGTAAGAACATAAATAATATATAAGTAAATAAAAAATAAGCAAAGTAAGATTGAAAATATAAACTGTTTTATTTTATTTTCTTAATTATTATTAGCTATTGCATAATGCTTATGAGATTTTATCACATGGAAGAGCGCCCCTACAATAGAGGAATTGTAAGGAATTTGATAAGAGGTGTATCTTGTTTCACTGCAAGACCTCTCACTCATGAACAGTAAATTGATAATGAAGATAGTAATTATGGATTAAATTATTATGTGTTTGTTCCCCACAATGGAAAAGAAGAAAAAGTTAAATGATGATTTCTACTTCAACAAATGAAGCTTCTTGGATTAAATAACTTTAATAGATTAGTCTTTGAAAAAAACACCAAATGTAGTTTGTGGGCACCCTTAAATAATGGTGTTCCTTTCACAAACACATATGTATAATATTACCACGGGGAACCATTTTTTTTATGGAGGATAGTAAATGCTCTTTTAAATATCTAAAATTTAAGATAATAATCACCAATTATGTGTCAACAACAACCTCAGTACATTAATTTTGAAAAAATGATATTTTTATGAACTATAGTTTTCATGGAAATTTGTCTTGCTTATGTATCAAAAATAAAATAAATTTGAATAAATTATATTACTCATTCAATTATCTTTTAAAACATAAATTTTTTTATAAAAAAAATAAAATAAAAATATAATGTTTCTTCTTGCATCCCGACAAAGTTTGTACTGTGGCCCATCAACTGAGTAAAAAATCAAAATAAAAGCTCTTTTTGAAATATATTTTAGAAAATTTAATTCGGAACGTATTATACATGTTTTGGAAATCTTATTTCAAATTTTTCTTTTGGAAAATGTTTTCCAAAATTTTTGAAAAATGTTTTTTGGAATTCTTGGGAAAATATTTTTCAAAATACACTTATAAATTTTGGAAATAGGTGTATAGAAAGATTTCAAAAAATCTAATTTAGAAGTCATTTAAAAAGGGATAAAATTGTACTTTGCATATTGATGGGACGCAGGAAGAACTAGGTCAGAATGCAAGAAAAAACTGAAAAAAAAAAATGAAATATTTAAGGATACTCAAACCCTTATAAAAAAAAATCATGAAATGTAATCCATAGAAAAAGAGATATCATTACATATATAATCCTCATATGGACGTACATCATCTAAAATTACTCAATTCTAAAAGACAAAATCAGTGATAATTTATACATTTGGCTTCCTAGTCCTCTCCCCTCCCTCCTCTTCTTTTATGTTTCCTACAAAATAGTAAGCACAAATTTTCCCAATCTTTTTACAACTACAAATAAACTAAGTAATGGAAGTTAACAACCAGTTCACTAAGAAAGCAAAGTAATATAATTTATATCTCCATATCTATAATACCAGAAATTAGAAAGATAAATCATTGTAGTAACAGGTAACAATTTATTTCAAGATAATTGAAAGATAGAGAAGAAATGTTGTACCTTAGCCTAGACTACACCAAATCATGGTGATCATTCAATATTTAATTTATTCTCCTAAATTGTAATTTTTATGCATACTGAAATATATTAAAACCATGTAATTAGAATATAAAAAACTGAGGATAGAAAAATAAAATAATTGTTAACAAATTTTATTTGTCAACTAGGTATAAAATATTGATAAATTTGACCCATTATTAAATGTTCATAAATAATTATTTCTCAAATCAAGAAATGTTAAATCAAGAAATGTTAAGAAAATAATTTGATTACACATCATACTTTTTTTTTTTTTTAAATAGTGATAACAGTAACATTATGAGAGAAAAATAGTAACAAATAACTGGTATTTTAGTACTTATTAGAAATAAAAAAAATACAATTATCTTTATGATAGAACGTTAAAAGAATGTAATTTTGTATTAGAATAAATAAAAAATAAAAAATATTGTTTAAAATCCTAAATAAAACTAAATACTTGAAGTTAATATATAGTTAATTACTTAAAATATTTATATAAATATACAAATAAAATAATTACTCTAATAATAATAATAATAATAATAATAATAATAATAAAAATCAGGGAGGCCCAAGTCCCCTAAGCATCAACGTCGTTTCATCTCTGATTATATAAAAGGCTGATTACTTTATGTCAAATTTTCTCTTGTGCAAATTTCAGGTTTTAATTGGATTCCAAAGAAAATAAATTCTCGATCAGTCAACTTTTAATGATACGAATTTCATAAAATTAAATATATAATTTATTTAAATAATTGGTTTACTTTTAAAAATAATCTTGTTAGATAAAATAATTCAAATTTACTATTTTTATTCATTATTTTATCAAAATATTTTAATTATCATAATATATAGAAAAAACTATCTTACAATTAAATAATATTTAATAATCCAAAAATATCATCCGAGATATTTTTTAATGTATATTGGTTGAATTTTAGTCCAAGTTTATAAGATTTCTTTTTTTTGGATAAGGTTTTTTTATAGCATCAAGCAAAGTTATTTTAAGTTATTGTTAATCATAATTATTGCACTTGATTTCAATGAATGATTATTTTTTCCAACATTGTTAGTGAGAGATTTTTTGTTAAATTTTTTAATAGTGATAGCTAAAAGTATTGTCTAGATGACATTGGTCAAAACAATTATAATAAAGGTTGGACAAAATGTTTTTAATTTTCTATTAGAAAAAAATTAACCAACTAAAAAAAATAGCATTAATGATAATAATTTTTTTTTCTGAAATTAATAAAAAAATCATTAAATATATCAACAGAAGATATAGTTGACACTTGTTAAAAAATAGTCATATTGATTGTGAGTCGTGACTAATGTCAACTAGAAAGTAATCTCTGTTTGGATCAATAAATAAATTATTCAAACAACATCAAATGAAAAATAATGCATATAAATTTCAACTAAAAATCCATAACTTATATAAGAAAATTATTAAATAAAAACTAATTTTAAAGATAAAAAATAATTATTTACTATATTAACTTAGTTAGATACTGTTTTATAAATTAAAAAATTATTAATATTTAAAATAGTTTCTATTATCAATAAAAAAATTGTAAACTAGTTTCTAAATTGATATCTAAATTAGCTATTAAGGTTTTAGCTATTAATCATTCTCTATAAGTCAAATATTATTTCGTCATTCACTTATTAATTCACTTTTGCTATTATGTCATAGACTAACCTTACCGAATACTCCTTATTCTGGTCAGGTTTCCATGTCCATGTATCTCCCACTTATGACCTAATTTGAGTCTTATATTTAGATTATCTATTAATGTAACCTTCATAAGCTTTTCCCACTCTTACTTCAACAAATCAAACTTTTATACAATCTACTTTACAACCTTGATCAATTTGATTTAATAAAAATTAATAATCCTTTTATGAAAATATTTCATAGTTTAATTGACTTCCCTTGAACTAAAATTATATTTCTCTCTATGATGGGGGATTTCATAATCAATATTGGAATTAAAAGGCAATCACCACATATGAGCAATTTTGTGATGGTAGGTGTAGCTTGACTCGGTAACGTCTTGTTTCTACTACATGCATATGATGTCTTTAAATTGTCTAAGTTTTTTGGATCAGTGAAGTTAGCCATGTTGGTTTAAGTAATGCTTAAATTTAAGAATTTCACTCATTATATATCATAGTGTATAGAAACAAAGAATGTATTAAATGTTTACAAACTGAGTTTTTGAATTGAGGACAAGACATATTATTAAAACATTTGACTTATTTTTCAATCTTTGAAAAATGATCAATAAAAACTATCTAATGAGTGTTAGACCCCAAACATTAATGTAGACAAGATCAAGTAGCTTATTGCCACTACTACAAAAAGGTGTTTACAAATTTTAAAGTCGATTGATGACGATTTTAAAATTGTAGTCTATGCAGATCTTATCTAAAGTAAATCAATATAGACGACGACTTGGGCTGTCGTCTATAATTTTCTATATAGATGACGATTGTTATCTGAATCGTCGCCTATTTATATCTCATAGGCGATAATTACTTGACCAACTGTTGTCGAGCCATGTAAAAGAACGCAAAAAGGAAGTATAGGTGACGATTGTTGTCTGAACTGTCGCCTATGATCTTGTTGTGTATGATAAAAAACTCACATAGGCGACGATTATAGTCAAAATTATCGTCTATAGAGCCTCATAGACTACAGTTTTAGTCAAAATCCTCGCCTATGTGGAGGTTTTTTAGGTTGAATTTGTTTATTACATTTCCTCCCCTTAGTTAACATGTATTATTTAAAACCTTAGTCATATTCAATAATAATGCAAAAAACTTATAAATACTTATAAAACAATATATAATTAATCAAATGAAATTATAAAGTAATGTGTAAGTCAATTTTTATACATTAAATCATATAAGCCGAAACTAAAATTAACATTATTTAACTATTTTAATCATCATCTATCCTAGAGTATTATATAATCTAATGCAATATGTGGCATATGTTATTTATCTTTTCATAAATCTCACCATCTATGAAATTGGTGAACTGTCATTCTCTTGATGTCTATTAAAAACTTTTTTCAACCTCAAGTAAGGATGTTGAGATCTAAGAAATCTCCAATGTCGAAGATATACTATCTTTCTTCCATGTTTCAATTGTTGAGAAATAGTATCGTCTTTGCACATTGGACATGCTTGATGACCTCTGACATTATACCCTGATAAGTTCTCATATGCAGGAAAGTAATTGATGGTGCAAAATAGCATGACATGCATCTTGAAAGTTTCATTGGCAAAACTGTCAAACACTTGAACACCCTAGTCCCAAAATAATTTTAAATCTTTAATTAAGGACTAAGATAAACATCTATGTCATTTTCTGGTTGTCTTGGATCAGATATCATCATAGACAACATCATGTATTTTCGCTTCATGCACAACCCAAGAGGTAAGTTGTAAATAATTAGTAAAACAGGCCATTAACCGTGGCTCATACTTAAATACCAAATGGATTCATTTCATCTGTAGCTAGACCAAGTCAGATATTTCTTGACTCTTGCATTGGATAGAATTAGCTGAATGACGATACATGTCATTTCATTTCCTCTCATTTTAGCATAATACCACTAATTTAAATAATAACCTAACTAATAATCTAACTCATAATAATCTAACTAATTAATAATTCTATTATTTACAATTAAACTACTAATCTAACTACTAAATTCATTAGAATTAATAATGACAAAAATTTAAATAAAAATCCTAAATCTACTAACCTGGTAAAGGAGAAGCAGAGGTTGTGGAGGAGTTGCAAGGACCATGGAGGAGTTCTAAGGAGCTTCCAAGGTAGTCTAAGGACGCGAGGAAGCGAGAAGTACAGACCTTCAAACATGAAAAAAATCGAATGAACAAACGACATAAAACATTAAAGACTAGAAAACACAATAAGGAGCAAAGATAACCATCAATGAAGCAATGATGAACGTAGTGAAGCAACAAAGAGAAGATAAACTAGCAACGGAAGAGAAAGTGTGAAGGGAAAGAAAGCTGAAAGGGTAAGTAAATAAGCATATAGATGACAATTATTAGGTAATAATCATCGTTTATATTAAATATTCAAGTATAGGGGACAATTCTTACTAAAACTGTCGTCTATATCTTCTGTTTTCAATTAGACGACAATTAAAATTATAACCGTCCCTTATAAATTGTTTCTATTCACAAAATTGTCACTATGTTTTGTTAGATGACAAACCTGTTTAAACTAGGTTTATAGATGTTGTCATACCTCTTTTCTCCACTAATGTGCGGTAGAGAATAAAAGTATATAAGGTTTTTTTTTGATAAGCAAGAATGAATGAATAAATAGAACCACTTTAGGGTGATCTAAACTTTATACAAATCATGAAAATAAAGCACACCTCACCTAGCAACCCATCCCCAAAAGAGGGAGAAAAGTCATCACCTAACAAAATAAACCAAAGCACTAATAGAAGTTGCCTCAACTTAAACAAACAGAACTAACAATTCAAACAAACAAAACAAAGAACACCAACAAACAAAAGAAACCAATACATAAAACCCTACCCAACATCACGAACAACCAACACTCAACCCAAACAAAACACCCAACAGATAGACAACAACCCGCCATCCTAAAACAGAAACAAACAACTTAAATCGAATTCACACAAATTAGGGGGGCAATACACCAATCTGAGAAGGAAAAGCAAACAGAGGGTACTTTAAATTTAACCCAAGACCAAGTCTTCAATTGGACCAAAGAGAAGATTTCTAAATGATCCACCACTCCGTCGTTGAAGATGACCTTATTCCTATGACTTCAAATTTCCCTAACCATTGAGATCCACACACTCTTCAAAACTAAGTTGATAGATTCACGTTCATTACAAATAATAAACTGAATGAAATGTAAAAAGGAATCAAAAGGAGAATCCGACAACATTTTTAATCACGGGAAGCATTGATTCCAAACTAATAAAGAAGTATATAAGGGTAACTTGTGACTTTTGAGAGATACTGGATGAGATACATAACTCCAGAAGAAGTGCATTGAGTTGAACTTGCCATAGGATAGTTTGTCCCATTAATTATGTGACATGGTTAATAGACTAAGAATCAAAGATCCAAATGGTGGTTGTTGAATACATGACTTCAATATGGATTGATTTACAATAAGCTAAAGTTTCTAATATGATTAAAAAAATCTGAAGGAAAAAAAATTATGATCTTAATTAGTGAAAAAGCAACTCTTCTCATATATAGAGTATATTTATTACAACATAATGATAAAAGTAAATAATAATTTAAATATTCAAGTTAATTAGCGCTTAGTTTGTAGCTTATTTAATAGAAACCATTCCAAAACATAAAATTAATCAAAGTTTTGATTTAAAATAAAAAGATAAAAATAAATTAAAGTCCCACAAATATTAATAACCTACACAGACCTTAATTGTTCACAGATATTTTCTAAACATGTGAACAACACGTACCCTCACTAATGAGTGGCATGGCAACCACTGAGGACTGCCATACATAAAAGAGAGAAATAAAAAAAATAAAAAAACGAAAGAAAAAGTCTTCTTTCTCATTGATTCACCCAATAGGTTAAAAATGATTAGATTAGATCACTGCAACAGGTGAAGGTCCATTCTGAAAAATGCCCTACACATTCATGGTAGAGACAGATAATGACGTTACGTTTCATTCATTTCTTCTTCATATAATATATAATATTATATATATATATATATATATATATATATGTATGTATGTATATGTATATATGTATGTATATGTATATGTCCTTGTTGTCCCTAGCTATAAGAGTGAATGCACCATGCCTCTATCAATGTGGTAGGGATAGAGACTTTGAAGAGTGACCCCTTTTCTGCGGCACAAAGTGAGAGGACGTGGACATGGTGCAATGGTTTTGTATGCTAAAGAGTGCTATCTATTTAGTTTGGTAATGGGTTAAAATAAATAAATAAAATATAAATAAGTGGTGTGGTCCACTTTAATTGGTGTTGAACTTTAAGTGATAATATATTATAACCCTACCAGATTATAACAAGAGAAATAATATTTTGTTGAAATAAAATAACTTTAAAATTACATTATGTCAAATCAAAATTATATGTTAGCGTGTTTTAATAAATAATTGTTAAAATAATATTTTTTTAAAGTTTTATAAAACATTCGAAGAAGAAAAAAATAGGAAATAGTAAAAAGATTTTGTTTATGTCAATAATTAGGTTGTCTTAGCTTGGTTTTGGTTTGTTGAACCATAATCTGTTTTTAGTCCGAGGCCTAAGTGATAAAGTAAGAAGATTTAGATGTTTAGAGTTGGGCCCATGAATGTGAAGATGTTTGTTTTTGGATGAATCTTGACGAGACAGGCAAACAGACAAATATTTGTTTAAATTGTCTGTAATACTTTGGTACATAAAAATGGTTTCTCTGAGTCATACTTGTGAAGAAAGAAAGGGGAAAAATGATTTAAGTATTGAGATTGTGTGAGGGAAAAGAGAAAGTAGTTGTAAGAAACAGTTAGTAGAAGTTCCTGGTGCAATGGCAGCTTTAGGTTGCTTGGGAAGAGAATGAAAGAGTAGTTGTAGAATTAGAAGCAGTGGTATCGTACTATAAAAGTGAGGGAAGAATCACGTTAGAAGCAAACAACCACGTAAGGTATCATACTAGATTTCTCTCACCATGGAAAACGTCACGTTTCACATTTCTCTTATGTTTTTTATTCATGCGTAGAGGTAGATAAGTCAATAAAACTTAAGGAAAGTTAGTTTTGCAAATCGCGGTCATCAGATTACGTTCATGAACCTAAGTTTCAACAACACTGGACTTTTTTAAAAGTGATTTCAACAACCGCGCTTATATGATTTCTAGAAGTTTTATGAAATATTTATGTTTTTTTTATATTTAAAATAAGTTAATCTCAACAAACATTTGATTTTGTCGTCTCATTTTCGCAGTATTAAAATCACGTTTATTCAGCAAATAGGTAAGTACAAATTAATTTTTTTATTATCAGTTTTGAAATATTGCATCAACAATAAACATATGTTGGGGTTGGGGGATTTGGCTCTCGTGGAATTTTTTTTAATATATTTTATATTATGTTGTGTTATATGTTATATGATTGTTTTACTTGAGATTTAAATGTATAAAAATATCATTTAACTATTTTATTTAATGAAACTATTTCAAATATTTTTTATATTTTTTTTGTTGTTAATTATGTTTGTTATCTTTAGATAAATATGGAACTATCTTCTATTTTCACTTTAATATTTTAATAATAATATATTTTTTTAATTATCAATAATACATGTTGAAATGGATTTTATACACATTTTTTTATATTCAGAATTCAATATTATTTATCATCTTTGTTCTTCTTCCTATTGCGAAGTTTCAACAATTTTGTGGTTTAAGTACATTAATTAGTCGATCCACGATTTGCTAAATCTTAGGGAGCAAACTGAATTTCGAGTTACATTGATGATTTGTCATAATTTCTTTTTAGATTTTTAATCTTTATCAAATATAATATTTTTCTTCTTTCCACTTCCAACTATTTGAAAGTAAATTATCCTTCTTATTTATTATCATTTTCTTAAAAGATAATATTCAAAAGACATATAAACTAAAGTTATGGTATTTCATATATGTGTGTATTTTTTTATTAGTCGAGGATATCTCGTTACAAATTGTTCGTCTACATGTTCTTTATTTTTGTTCTGAATAGGTTTAGGTGGTCGACACATGTGGAGGTACCCGTAAAAGGTCCTCTAACGCTCAGGTTAGTACTCAATATTTAATGGTTATAGGTAAGAAATGTTATTAAATGCAGACCTTGTCCTAAATATAATCAACCTATTTATAAAGTCGAGTTGAGCCTATGAGGTGTTGAGCTCGATTAGCACGAGTACCACTATTAAGTCTTTATTTTTTTTTTTTGTCAGCAAATAATAAAAAGAATAGAATGGAACATTTACAGGATGTTCCAATCCTATTACACAAAAAAATACATCGGGTGTCATAGTTCTTAGCCTCTTAGTGTGGTAAAGCCAATATGGATTTGGACCACACGTCCCCTCTTGCTTTAGGCCCTTACTTGAGGACATATGTACACTATGTGATATACCAAAACCTGATATCTCACACTGCCATTTAAACTATAATTTTTTTCTAGTAGTTATAGATACCGAAACCATAGCAAAAGAAAAACTATTGTGCATTTGTTTGGACTTTATACTCCTTTAATTAACTGAAAATTCTAAAAAAACTACAAACAACATAGATATATGGAGTTGTTGCATAAACAGAAACTTAGTAAAGCTGCAAAAAATGTTAGCAACAAAATGCTTTCAGCTGGCTCTTATGATATACACAACATCTTGTAATCACTTAAGTGACCACCAAAAGTAAGTCTCTGCATCGGATATTTGTATTTTCTCCCATTTTGACTCCAAAAAGAATTGATAATTTCCTGTTGGATTTTATTCCTACTTTTGATAACTCCTTCTAAATTGAAAACTTTCGAGAAATATCAACTTCCTTAAGTAAGTACCTGCACTTCACAAACAACAACCACCACCTTTCCTTCATAGCTAAGAATCAAAATAGAATTGCCAAAAGAATTGTGAGAAACTGAATTACTATTTAACGTTTTTTAAGCAGCTGGACGATCAATACACCACTGTGCATAAGGGAAATCAGTTAAATTTTATTTTCAGGTTATTCAGGATCAAAACTTTAATTGGTCCAGGTGAAAATTTCTATTGGTTTGAACATCACATATTTCCTTTGTCTCCAAATCTCCTATAGTATAACACCCACATACAACCCTAAACTGAATTTGCATACATTGATAGTCTAATTCCTAAACTATTAGAAATGTAATTTTGGATTACAATGTTGGACAACTAGCTCATTCAACCACCTGTAATAGTTATTCCAAACAGACCAAGCCATCTTGCACGTGAAAAACATATGGAATGTATTGTCCTCATCCTCTCTACACAATATGCTATCTAGTGATACTCCCCTCCTAAAAAGATTATCTTTTATTGCCACGCTGTTAAGCATAACTCTCCAAGCAAGTGTTTGTGTTGAGGGAAACGCCTTCACTTTCCAAAACATTTCAAAATATTCTTATCTTCCCCATTAATCGTATACAGTAATGTATTATAGCCTGTTTTCACTCTATAATAATCTATCTCTCTTTCCTTGCATCTCCATTCATCTTCCCCTTGCATAGCTAATGATAGGTTTGTTAAGAGTTGAATTAACTAGTTAGCCTGGATGTCTTCCAATTCAAATAAAGTTCTCATCCACTCAAACTTCCATCTCCAATTATTATGTTGCCAACTCCTTACTTGATCAAGCCTAGTCTCCTTGTTGTTAGAGACCAAATATAGTATGAGAAATTCATCTCTAAGGAAAGGTTGAATAATGGGAGAGATGTTAACTGATCTCAAAAGACATACTCTGCTAGCAAATGAAAGATAATTACCTTTCCATGTAGCTAATCTACTCTTAATTGTTTTGCACTACCCCTTCCCAGAAGTCCCTCCTTCCATGGTTTCCCTCCATTATGATTCCTGAGTATGTAAAGGCCATTTTTATTACATCACAATTCAAAATAGAAACATACCTTTGAATAGTAGACCATTAAGTCTTATTTCCCCAATTCTACTCTTTGTATAGTTCACTTTTAATCCAAATGCCAACTAAAAAAAATCAGAATAGACTTTAACATAATATATTTTGAGTAGAAGCCTTACAAAAGAAGAGTGTGTCATCCGCGTATTGTAACATATTAACCATAACCTCTCTTTCTCCAACTAGAATACCCTCCAATAACTCATTTTGCATTTCCTAAACTCATTTTGCATTTCCTTTCTCACTTGTGGTAGGTATTCTCACCTTTAGAATACAAAGCTAATCTTTTACGTTATAAAGATAATTGAGATGAGTCTTATTTGTTTAAACAAAAGTCTTTTCAATACACAATTATTTAGAACATCAAACTTCTATATTTATATATCATTTACTAATTATGTTTAATCTAAATCATTTACTAATTATGTTTAACCTTATTAATAGTAGTGAATGTTATTTTTCTAATTTAAAAGTTTTTGAAGCATAACATTCAAGTTGAGTTTCATTATTTTTAGTGATATATGTATTTTATAAGTCTTAATTAATTCTATATTATCTTCTAAATTTTAATTTGTATCATTTAATTTTTTTATCAAAAATATTATTTACTATATAAAATTTGTATATTCCTCAACTTATATCAAGTATCACTAGTAAATATTTTTAAGATTTTAAACAATTATAATGATTTTCTCTCTTAATAATTAATAGATTCTATAACCAATTTTAGATAAATTTCAGACATTTGATCATTAACAATTACCTTACCCATATATATATATATATATATATATATATTTATACTAAAATTCAATCATAAAATTATCAAGATATTTTCCATAAAATCCTTTTGACTCATTATTTTAATTATTACCTAGTGTTAATTAATTTTTTATTTTTTCTAAAGAAAATGACATGATGAGGGTGTGGACGCCCACAAAAGTTATAGAATTTTCTTGACCACTTAGTTTTGAGGCATGACAAGCTGGAATGTTATGTGTGGCATATGTAGGAGCAGCTGAAATTATAAGGTAGTTAACTTTTATAATATTCCTATCTAAATCTTCCCCACACCCTACCCCTATGATACATAACATGTGAAATTCGTATCCACAAAACTACTTTCACATGGACTCCCTCACTACCCTACACTGTTTTCTTAACGTGCTTTCATGCTTTGCACCACATGCATCACTGCACATAAACTTCCAATTGGCCCCTTCACGTAATCATTAGTTACTTCAATTTAACAACATGCACGTAACATATTTAACACATTAGGGGGGTCACATTAACTCCCTCTTTTTTTTATCATTTCTTTATGATGATAATAACATTTGAATCTAGGATCCCATATGAGCTACTTAAATCACTCACTATTAAGTCGAACTTGGAAGATTATTTTTTTAATTATGTCCAGAGGCATTTACTTGTTTATAAATCTTAACAAAAAGATGTTTTGTTTGTTGTATATATAATTTTGTCCTGTATCTTAATTAGGGTTTGACCTGAACATTTATTTTGATAAATAATCTACTTTTTATTCTGAATTGCATGTGGTCATATACTAATGAACATGTCTAGATGATGGAGGGACCTTATTTAATTAGGTTGGAGATCAGTTCAAGCAACATAGGTGGTTGGTGAAGGCGAGTACAATGTCGAACTTTTTTTTTTCTCACTTTTTTAAATTTCATATGTTGAATCTAATCAAAATTTAAGTGGTTGGGTTACAATGTTATAGGTTTTTTCGTTAGGAATATAAAGTTTTTTGAGCTTATGTGTGATTTTCAATGAACATTTTCTCATGTTATAACTCTTGAGAATAAGAATATATATTTATAAGTGGTTGAATAATATAATAAAAAAATTAATAAACTTAACCAAATATGTTTTATATACTTTAATATCATTTTAAAAGTTAAATTTTAATTTTATAAATCAGTTTATAAAATGATGTTTAGATTTTTTTTTTATATATATAAAATGCTTTTACACTCTGGACACAGGAAAAATTTTCTTCATTCACTGAAAGAGAGGCTTTTTCATATTTGGATATTATTATTCTTAAGGTTCCAATCAAGATTTGTCTAGCTGTGAAGCTTTTCTGAGTTCTGACAGTAAAGTAAGATTATCACCTTCTAACTCCCTGTCAGGTGTTTTAAGAGGTTAGGTACAAACATAGCCCTATTTTTTGTATTAACAGTGAAAAAAGGTCCTAAAATTGTGCATAGAAACAGAGATGCAATTGACATGCAAGTAATCCAACGAGTTGTTGCACTTTTTTCTAAAAAATTTAAATAAGTAAGTAAAAGACCCGTTTGGAAACTCATAAATAAAGTAAGGATTAACGTTAATTTAATCCAAGAATATGAAAAATATAACTGATAACTTTTGGTTAAATATAAAGATTCACATCGACATCATATAACCAAACACGCTAAAAATCAATTTCCTAATAAAATAAAATAAAATGGTTTTATTATAAATAATTTACTCCTATGTACTTGAGTGACTGGGTAATTAATATTTCTTCACTTGAACAAAATATATTTTTCAATTTTCTTGAAAATAATACTTTTAGTCACAATTAATATTATTAGATATTTATTCTGTGATATGCCTCACGAAACAAATGCCACTTTTAATAACAAGAAAAAAGTAGACTAAAAATGTGGATTTATTTACATTCAAGTAATATTAACAATCCTTTTGAAAAGTTTATAAAAATAGGATAAAGTTTTAAATTAAACTTATTTGTCGAGACCAAAATACTATACTTTTGACCTGTATGGTGTACCTCTATAACAAATATGTTGAGTAGTATTCAAGCATAGTATATTGAAACTGAAGCATGTTTATAAATAACGAAAAAAATATATAATCTTATTACGTAATCACAATAAAAAATTAAGAAGCATTTGATTCCACCCATATAGTGACACTAAAAATTATAAAATTATGAAAAACCTAGTAGTTTCTCCATATATTCTATTCCAACCAATGAACATGGATCCGAATTAGTAGTTCAAAACAATTCTTAATCTAATCCAAGTACATTCGTAAACTCCAACGTTAACATAATTCAGAAGCAAAATGCTTTATGTTTCCAATGGCAAATAATATTATCCCAATACTTTAGGAGTCATCTAAGTATGAAACTTTTTGCTTAGACGCAATGACGAGAATGACCTCGACTCACAAAGCGAAGATGTTTCCGTGTGTCAAAGGATGTCTCTTTTCATTGCCTGCGGAGACGTCAGATTCCGTGAGATCTCACCTAATTGTGACACGTGTAGGTCATCCTCGTGATGTTGGCCACTTGATTGGCTTTTACAGTACCCACGTGAGTCGGAAACGCAATAAGTCACGTGACTAATGTCGAGGTATGGGTCCATCCAACTGGAGTGCGCCGCGTTGCGTGCTACTAAATCTGGCTCACGTGTCCATTGTCGGTATTCAATAAAAGGTTTACAATTAAGGTAAATTTAACCAAACTTATACATTTTTTTAAATTATCTTCACAGTTTTAAAATGTATTATTATTATAATCATAATATTTTAAGTTCTTAACTAAACAAAAAAATAAAAAATATTTTAACAAATTTAGGGACTTGGTTTGTTAAGTTTTAGAAAATATATATGTAAGATACAACTTTAGATACTAATATGATTATTCACTCTTTTTTTATTATGTGTTTATAATAAAAAACTGAAATTATTAAAATATTTATTTAGTATTTATTTTAATAACATATAATATTTAATATGTGTTGGTATTTAGAAATAAATTTTACACTGTCAATAAAATATATTGGATTTTTTTTCGAAAAGCTCAGTAGTCAGGAATCCGAAAACGATATGCCTATTTTTTTTATTTTTTTTTTCTGTTAGAGTGTTTTTAAGTCTAATTAAGGAATGGATAAACAAAAAAGTTATCTGAAAATTATGAAGTAAAATGTAATGATAAATATTTTCTTTAATTTTTTATTTTTATGGTTAACTTAAATATTTCATAAACATTGTGTCATTTTCTTTAAAATATAGACAAAAAGACATTTGTCTAATATTCTTAGCATTGCATGCATTTATCTTCCCTTTCATCTAATTTTATTATTTATATAAATATAAAAAATAATAAAAATTATCCTAAACTTTTGTAGTTAAAGAAGAAACGCTATCCTTCTATTTTCCTTTCATAACTTTTGCAGCGGATGACCATCGCTAAATGGGCGTTTTTTCCATCTATTTTGTTATAAATTATAATATCCTTCTTTCTTCTTGTTTCCATTTTTTAATTCCTTAATGATCAAGGCCTGTGAATTTTCTGTCATTATAAAATAATAAATTATAAATATTAAAAGTAAAAAAAAAAATTAACAGTTTTAAATATTTTTTAACAAATTTAGAAAATTAAAAATTCAATTACCATAAAAAAATTTTAATACTTTTTTTTACTAAAATTGATATATATATATATATATATATATATATATATATATATATATATATATCCTACATCAATACATTCTTTTAAAGATATACTTGAATATTAATTATTAGAAAAAAGAGTAATAAATATTAAAAAATGTATATACATTTTAAGAAGAGTTTGTAATTTTAAATTATAGTAACCTTTTGTCTTAAGAAGTGTGTAATTTAAGTCTAACTCAATTTGGTAAAACTGATTTATAAAATAAGGTTTACAATCATTTATATACTATAAAATGTTCTTACTTATAGTCGATGTGAGATCTCTAACATATTCCTAATGTCACCGAGACCTGTGAGACTATATATTTAGTGGTCTGTCAGCGGGTGACATGATAAATCTAACAGACTCTTGCTAAATAAATACTATATGACTCTGGTACCATATTAAGAAATAAACTGTAAACATAACCCAATCTTATAAAATTAACTTAACCATTTATATCTTGAAAAAAATACTAGTACAAAATATCAATACGACGACTCCAAACAAAGAACGTTTTTATAAAACTCGTTAAAAAAAAAGGTGATGGCAAACTTTTGTAATTATTTTTCTTTTTTAATGATGATTGTCTTGTGAACCGTTGCTATAAGTTAATTTTCCCTAAAACAACAATGGTTGCCCTGTGAATTGTCGTTATATGTGTTGCTGACAGGTATATAATGACGGTTGCCCTGGAACCGTTGTTATTTGTACCCCTTTTAACTCCCGCGCGCGCCCACTTCCTCATCTTCACTTATGCCTTTTTGTTTTTTGCTTCACTTTGCGCAAACACTTCGCCTTCTTCACTATCCAGTGCCACTCCTTCTCCCACTTCACCTCCGCTCCACCGCCACCGCCACCGCCACCAGGTCCTTTGCAACTCTGAGGTTATCACTACCCATGGCCGCCACGCCCCCTACTACCCCTGTGCGCAGTCTAGCTTTGGCCAGCGTTGTTTATGTCCTCTGCGTCTAGGCCGCTTGCGCCCTCCCCGTCGACACCGCCAACGTTGTAGCACCCTTCGCATGCCAGAGCCGCTAGCTTCCCTACTCCCCCGCGACACGACGCTCCAACCACGATTGCTTGTGAATGCCATCGCACGAGGGTCTGCCGTCGTATTTGTGGGCTGCATGTGCCCTAAGTTCTTCATCTCATCTACATTGTGCGAAACAGGGTTCTTCCCTTATGTTGTCACTCTACTTTAAGGTCAATGTGCTTTTATTTATTATGTAATGATATATTAAATTTGATTATTTATATAGAATGTATTTATTCTGAGTCCGGAGGTGTTTGACCTTCGACATTTTTTATTTAGTTTCTAATGATTAGATATTGTTTTTATATATTGAACACACTGATGCTGAGTCTAGGAGTATCCGACCTTTGAAAATTTTGATTTAGTTTAATTATTAAATATTGTTTTAATATATTGAACGCACTAATTATAAGTCTGAGGGTATCTGACCTTCGACACTTTTGATTTAGTTTTTAATGATTAGATATTTTTTTACATATTGAACGCACTAATTTTGAGTCCAGAGGTGTCCAACCTTCGGCCATTTTGATTTAGTTTTATAATGAATTAGATAGTATATTTGATTATATGGAACGTGTAAATGCCGAGTCTTGGGGTGTCCGACCTTCGAAAATTTTAATTTAGATTTTCTTAGTTTAAAAGCTCTATGGATCAAAGTTGAGTGATGCTTACGAAAAAGGGGTGGAAGAATTCATACAGTTTGTAGAACATAATGCCATTAGTAGTCATAATGGAGTAAGAATAAGGTGTCCTTGTGTCAATTGTTTGAATGGAAGGATATTAAGTATTTTCGAAATTAGAGAACATCTTTTGTGTGATGGATTTTCGAAAAATTATACAACTTGGACGTGGCATGGTGAATTGTTACACTTGCCAAGTGTGCGTGGAGCTTCAGAGTTTGTGTTATGTGTTCTAACATGTTGAGTGGGAAGGGAAGTGCAAACGCAAAAAAAACTCACTTGGATGCACTTTAAGGTATTTAAAGTATATTTTTTCACTCACTTTAATGTGTCTCATTCATTCATTTAATAACATTTATTTTGATTTGTAGTGCAATAAGCAATCTATAAATTATGAGTGCGGTTACTATGTTATGCAGTGGATGTCGACTATTGTGCTGAAATATATAGAGGTTGGGATCATGTAATATCTCAATACAAAAACAATTTAAAACACTTTACAAAAACACCTTATTGATGCACTAATTCAAAAAAGTTTTCAAATA
Source organism: Phaseolus lunatus (assembly GCA_013389735.1). Classification (NCBI taxonomy): domain Eukaryota; kingdom Viridiplantae; phylum Streptophyta; class Magnoliopsida; order Fabales; family Fabaceae; genus Phaseolus; species Phaseolus lunatus. The sequence continues at coordinate 31,445,735 of CM023861.1, forward strand.
TCACAGTTTTTCAATGACCCACAACTGCTAGATTCGGAAGCATTGGAGTATATGACGACAGCATAGTCAAAATATTTTGTAACCATGTATAACATCTTAGGATAGATGAATTATTAGAATGACATAAAACTTTTTCATATATCTGTAGAACTTTTTGTTGAATGTTATTTGTCCTTAATTTATTTAATGTATTTTTTCATATTTAAATTATGATATTATATACTTTTATTTTTTAGAAATTTGATATTTTATATAAGAATAAAATATATATATATATAATAATAATAATAATACAATAATTTAAAAAAAAAATAATTTATGACTGAAATCATCTTTACAAATATTGTATTTTTAAATTATTGTGCCAGTAACACATTTATAACAACAGTTCCATTTGGAATCGTCTTTAAAAATATAATTTTTTTTTATTTAGACTCAAAATAACAATAGTTTTTAAATTATTTTTATATGATTTTTTAATCATCATTAAAATACTTTTCTACAGTCGTGAAAATGTAAGATTATTATCATACTTTTTCTTGTTGAGATTTTTTAGTTTTGTTTCATATATCGTTTAATAACTTACAAACATGCAATTTTTTTTAGAAGTCTTCACGGAGTCTTACATTACTTTTAGATAATAAGAGAAATTGCGATTCGAAATCATGTACTTCTAGTTTTTTCTCAAAAAAATTAAAAATTTGAAAGTTAATTTATTAGTTTAGAGAACTAAATGAATTGTATAATCATGAAAAAAAAATATAAGATACAGATGATTAAATCTTTTGTAAAACTGACTTTGTACATAAATAATTTAAAAAATATTAGGGGAAATAATTTTCATGTGATTATATTTTAGAATTTGTAAACATATTATGAAAGCATAAGAAAAGCTAAGTAATTTTCTTTTTGTCAGTTAGTCAATTTTAACCATCATCCTTGAGGTTTAGCTCCTGTAGTATAAAATGGGCAACTAAAAAAACAAACTATATACTTAGTAATTAATTAGAAAATTAAAAAATAATAATAAATTCACATATATAAGTATTTATCATAATTGAAATTATTAATATTCAAAACAATGATTATAACTATATTTTATTCTTTAAAATACATGTCTCATTTTAAAGATACCTATAATATAAAAGTTATTTATTTTTTTATCAAAAAAAGATATTTGTTTACTATAAAATATAGCTACATCTACAAGAGATAGAGATTTCACCTTAACAAATAGTTTATTTCATAAAAAAGTTAGTGTAATAAAAATGGATTTAACAAAAGTCTAATAAGAATTCTTTTCATAGCATTAGATAAATCTCACTCACATCACTTTTTAACAATTTTTATTAGTTTTATTTTAGTGATGAAATATTATAAGTTTCTAATTTATGTACTATTCAGTAATATTTTTTAATAAATTTTAAAATAAATTAGTTATCACATTTATAAATAGAAATTGCGAGTTTATTTTTTAGATTATTTTAAAAAATTAATTAATTTATATATATATATATATATATTTTACATTCTTTCTAATCCTAATAAAACTATGACAATAAATTGTTTATTAGATTAAGATCATGAAAAATTGGTGAATTATAAATAAATTATATATATATATATATTATTGATAATAAATAAATTGAAAATTTTGAAATATCTGAAAAATATTTGAACTTTTATAAAAAAGATCTAATCAAACATTTCAAAGATTAATAGGATAATCTCTTAAAAAAAAAGTATTCTCACCCTAATATTACCATATGCACAAAAATGAATAACAATGCTCGTCTAATCATATGCATACCTATACCATTATATCATATACCTTCAATTACTTTCTATTTTCAATTTTACATCTAATCAAATTTAAATAAGTTATGAAATTAAAATCCAATCAGAATAAGAAATGTAATTAAATTTAAACAAGTTATGAGATTAAAATCCAATCAGAATAAGAAAGCATAATGACGTATACCTTGCTAGATAAATCAGTTTAGATAACAAAAAAAGTTGATGTAATAAGAATTAATTTTTTGTTAATGGTTTAAGTTATTTTTCTTCTCTTCTTTTAGAATGAGTGTTTAAGAAAAAGTGTTACTCTTGTATTAAGTGATTCTTAAAGATTTATTGGATAAAATAAACTTTAATTCAAATAAGTGAAATTAATAATATTTTTTTTTACCATATAATGATATTTTAGATATATAAAATATATGAAAATCGATTTATATGATTTTTGTGATTTTCTATAGTATAATTGTTGATTCATATTGTAAGTGATAAGGTCTATGATATGTGATGACATATAAGTTCATTAATTGTACACATAATAATCATGTGAGTTAATTGTACACATAATAATCATGTGAGTCTGATTATAATTTATGATAATGATATTTACAAATTTATATTTAATTTAATTAAGTGTGACTTTAATTATCGTATTTGGATAAAAATAAATATTGACTTGTAACTAGGAGTGAGATAAATTTTTAGATAATGTGTTAGAATAATTTTGTTTTTATGCATTTTAATTTTGATGACTTTGAGTTCAAGATATAACTGTATCCATAAATTATAACTACGTATAGATATTTTAATAATATTTTTGATATGTTAAATAATTTTTTTTTATCTAAAATCGATATTTTCAATATATGATGTAAATTTTAATTGTAAGACATCATGTAACAAGAATAGTTTGAATAAACGTTTACTATTTTTTAATATTTTTAGTAAAATAAAAAGTAAATATGATAATAGTTGACTAAATGGATATTTAATTAATGTAGTACATGAAAATAAAGAGTTAGTACATTTGATTACTTATATTTTTTTGCTTAAAAGGAAATTTTTTTCATGAGAACAACAAAGAAAATTTATTGGAGATGAAAAATGATATTCTTACCTTTGTTCCTTGAGTTAGAAACATAGTATGCACTTCCTCATATCCTTAAACATTAATCTCACTACCCAAAAAACAAAAGAAGATACAATATAGTTTAATCAGTTAATGTACTATATACCTATATGTGACTATGATTGGTCTAAGGTATTAGTGGTGCCATTAGTTTATTTATACGTAAGCAAAGTTTGAATAAACTAATGTATAACATTAACAATGATCGTAGATAAGATTTTTTTTTTTTTATATGTTTAGAATGTATAAAAAAGATTCGATAAGGTTTCTGAGCAATCAATGAGGTTCAGAGGAACACTGTAGCCTCAGCCAACTCTGTTCCCATGCATGCAGTTGTTTGTCTTGTCTCAGTGATTCCATTGCTGTGAATATGAACTTGAGTTAATATTATTTTACTGAACATTACTACTAGTCTCATTTGGTGTATATATTTTTAATCACAAAAAAAAAAAAAATACATTGACATTAGAATAATCTTTTTTACTAATTTAGTAAATTTTATGTTTTAATTAATAAAATAGATAAGATTTAAAAAAATTATTGAAATAACAACCGACACAATTTGAATATATGTAAACTAAAATTATACCAATTTAACACGATTTTAATATAATTAAATTTTAATTAAATTTATTTTAATAATTTTAAAAAAAATTATTATTGTATTAAATAAGAAATAAAATTACACTAAATTAATAAAAATGCTCAAAATAATGCAACTCGGGAACCTTTCTAACTGGGTCAGTGTCCATAATCTCTTTGCTCTTTATTCTTTAAGCATATCAACTTTTTATCCTGAAAAATCAAAAAAAGAAAAAAAATCACGGGTAATATGCACATGTCCTTGTCAAGGATACCAAGCCAGGCTATGTTTATCACTCAGAGCAAAACTGGAAAAGAAATTAAAGAACAACACCTTTTTAAGTGTTTGACATAGTTTGTAAAAAAACTTGTCCCAATATATTCCTACATTTGAATAATTCACAATATGTAACTCATTAATATAGGTGGATTAATTAGAAATCTCACAGGCTTTTTTTTTTAGAAAATAAATGTTCTTCACTTAAATAACCCTACTCAAATATGATATGATTATCAAAGTATTATATAGGTAGTAAACTTTTTATTTAAATATTAACACTTACACATATAATTAACTTCTTTTATGCTAAATTACACTGAACTTATAATTTTATCTGTGCACACATGAAGTTGTGGTAAAAATTAGTGAAGGATGAAATTGTCGTTTGGTTGGACAGATTAAGACCTCATCAATTGCATGGAAGAACAAGAACGCGTGTCATGGGATGATTTCCAAAGCATATATTCTGCAGAAAAAGTGCCAGCGATGAGAGTGGAGAATCATGTGTTGAATTTTTTTATTTTGATAAAATATTTTATATTTTGTAAAGAGTTCTGTTAACTACTAAAAATCAAAATATTGTCTATTGGAGATTATTTATAAGATACAATTAAAATTAAGAGGAACCGAATTTTTATGTATATTAATAAACAAATGTTCCTTTGATTTCTTGATCAGTGTCCTTAACAAAATGGTTACTTTCAAAGATGAATAATCCATGTCAATGTATTCCTAAAACAAATTAAAAATTAGTGTTTACATATCTTTAAAGCATAATATTGTAAATGAGATTATGCATGATAATTTGTAATTAAACAATAATAACACAAGTTTTGTTTGAAACTGAAATTAGTAACTAGTAATTAAATTAAGTTAAAATTTTACGTGTTGATGAGTTGAGTGAATGATAAATGGATGTGGATATGAACCTAGAGATTGAGAAAGGAGGGGTTGATCATGTGATGGGAAAACAGTGTTACTGAACTGTCATTAAATTAAGGATGGCCCCGACAGGGACGGTTTGGTAATATGCTATTATAAAACTGGGCGGTTAGGAAGTCAGTCTTCTCACTTGTGTTCTTCTTCAACGTCCTTTACCAGCAAACACACATTCACACCCCAAAGAGAGAGAACACAACTACACAAAGCAAAGCATAGCGTGGCATAGGATAAAGAAAGGAACAAAGTAGAATAGCAAAAACCAAAACAGAGCACCTCTCTGTTCTTATTCTATCTCTCTCTCTTCGCCTATTCTTTCTCTCCCAAGGTCCCCAGTTCCAAATTTCCTTACTTTCCCGCACCTTTGGCAGCCTCTTGAAATTTGGTTCTTGATGGCTTTTTCTTGCTGAGTGCCAAGTTGGAAGATTGTTTTGAAGAGTATATAAAACAATGACTTGGAAAAGCAGGGGAGACCTGCTTCCCAAAAGTGTCATGTCTAAAAAATGGGTGATTTTTCTCTGTATTGGAAGCTTCTGTGCTGGGTTGGTTTTCACCAACAGGTACATCAATTCTATGTTTTTCTCTGTCTCCTTATTTTGATTGCTAGTTTCTTCAGAGTTTTCTTGATTCTTTTTAATCTTGTTCATCATATATTTCCTGCTTTCAGATCTTTTTTTGATTTTTTAGTGTTTGTTTAATTCATTGACTCTGGGTTGTGTGTTTATTTTTGTGAACATGTTACCAGTTTTTATGAATTCAGTCTTTAAGTCAACTCATGCTTTTCTCACCGTACTTCAGTTTTAAAAACTCAAAGAAGAAGTGGAATGGATCTGAATTGGATTGTCATGAATGAATGATCCTATCCATTTCAATTTTCGGTTGAAATTTTCGTTTCTTCATCTTTAATATGATTGACTCCTAAATTCTAATGCATGTCAATTCCGCTCTCACATAACACTCTGCCTCAGCTCAACATCTTTCAATTTTTGCTAACAATTTAGTCCAAGTTCAGTTTCACCGTTGATATTCACAATCCTACTAGCAAGTTTACTTAAGTAATTCTTCTTGTGGATGAAAAAGAAATCACTGGTTTATCTTAGTGACAGCACACATCATTGTTTGTCATATCATTCTCACTAATCAATGGCGAAGAAGACCAGTGACATGTTATAATTGATTGACACTCTTAGTCTTTCCTAGGGTAGTTGCAACTGAAGCACTTATTTTTATATTTACAAGTTGGTGGAACGTTGAATGATGGACCTTTTCTTTTGGGATCTGCCTTGTTATTAAATAGCGATGGTCCAACATATTTGGGGGTGCTTTAGTTTTTTTAATTGCATCTATTTTTGTCCTTCCACATCATAATAGACTCATGAAGGATCAATGAAAGCGTGGTCTCTAAAGAAATTAAATTCAACGTTCATAGTTTCTATAACAACTTGACATATTTATTTCTTTTCAGATTCTGATTTGACTATAATGCATCATGTTTATGTACCTACTGCGGTACTTTGCTACACAGTTATTGTGATGCTTTGCTTATAAGAAATTTAAATATATAGCAGGATATGGACTATTCCTGAACCTAAAGGACTTGGAAGGACAACAGCCATGGAAGCTGAAAAATTGAATGTAGTTTCAGAGGGTTGTAATTCAAGAATTGTAAGCATTTGTTACATTCCCCCTGCTTGATCAGTTTTAATTATTACGTGGTAGTTATCAAAGGCACTATAGTTTGAATTTAATGTTTCGGCTATGATGTAAATCCTGTGAAATTCCTGTGTTTCTGTGCTTGTCTCCCTTAGTTGCAAGAGAAGGAAGTGAAACGTGAAACTAAAGGCATCTATAGAGAGGCTTTCAAGACACAAAATGCCATACAGTAAGTTATACTTATCTTACCATTTGTAGTAATTTTATTTTATTTTATTTTGATGTTGTTTTTATACTAAACATGTGTAACTGCATGGAATGTAGAACCCTTGATAAGACAATTTCAAACTTGGAGATGGAATTAGCAGCTGCAAAGGCAGCTCAGGAGTCTATACGAAGTGGTGCTCCAGTACCAGAAGATATCAAGATGAGTGAATCATCTGGTAGGAGTAGGTACCTAATGGTAGTAGGAATCAACACTGCTTTCAGCAGCAGAAAAAGAAGAGACTCAATTCGTGAGACATGGATGCCACAAGGTTCATAATTGCATTATTTTTCATCCTTTCTTCCCAGTTATTTTTTGTTAGTACTTTTTTTGTATGTATGTATGTATATATATATATATATATATATATATATATCTTTTCTACTTTTTTGCCTGTAGTTTCTTATAATGTGTTCTTGTGATTAAACGGTAAATAGGTGAGAAAAGAAAGAAGCTAGAGGAAGAGAAGGGCATTATCATCCGATTTGTAATTGGTCATAGGTGCATATCTCAGCTCTTTTTCAACGATTACATAACATAAATGCCAACTCTCGTTTTTATTTTAATTTCAGGTGCAAATGCCATCATTTTAGTCTTTATGCATCCAACTTGTATCGTATATTAATTGATACAAATACAGTGTGGTGATTCATACGTTAGTCATATTTATATTGAATTAATTGTAACTTGAGCTTTTTGGTTTTTCCTTTCTTTCACCAGTGCCACATCAGGGGGTATCCTAGACAGAGCTATTGAAGCAGAAGATAAGAAGCATGGAGATTTTCTGAGACTGGTAATGGTCCTCTTTGTCTTACTGCGGTTTTGCCCCAATCTCCCTTCGCTCATTTTTTCTCTACTTGAATAAACACTTCACAGAATAGCATGGTTTCATTTATTTAAAGGAAAAATTAAAAGAAATGCAACAGTTTTCAAATCTGAGTACTTTGACTCTGCAGGATCATGTTGAAGGATACCTTGAATTGTCAGCAAAGACAAAGACCTACTTTGCCACTGCTGTTAACTTATGGGATGCTGACTTCTATATCAAAGTTGATGACGATGTTCATGTAAATATAGGTATTTAAGCTTTCTCAATCTCTCATAAACTAACCCTGCATGAGGAGTTTGTGATTAATATTGTAGGATTCTTTAAACTGTTCCACATGGATTCTTGTTTCATACTATTCACTCCTTTTTCAGCAACACTAGGACAAACTCTAGTGAGACACCGATCAAAACCACGGGTGTACATTGGATGCATGAAATCTGGGCCAGTTCTTTCTCAAAAGTGAGGATCATTTTCTTTTATCCTTCTACTTTTTTGATGAAATGGTTGTAAACATGTACTACTTTCACTTCTATCTTCTTACTTGCCCACTTTCTTGCAGAGGGGTAAGGTACCACGAACCAGAATACTGGAAATTTGGAGAGGCTGGAAACAAGTACTTCCGTCATGCCACGGGGCAGTTGTATGCCATTTCAAAAGATCTGGCTACATACATTTCAAATAATAAGTGAGTGCTATATCTCACTCTTGTATGGGGAAAAACAATTCAAAGAAAATTTATGGACTAAAATGGTGATGATGCATGTGTATTTCTTTGTCTCAGGCACGTTCTCCACAAGTATGCCAATGAGGATGTGTCACTAGGCTCTTGGTTTATTGGACTTGATGTGGACCACATAGATGATCGAAGACTCTGCTGTGGTACACCACCAGGTGAAGATTTTTCCCACAATTATATATGATATTGACCTATATAAGTGACTAATTGGGGTATCATCAAATCATTATTCATTTGGTTTATTTATTGATTAATTAATAACTGTCTACATTTTCATGTTCATTGTGGCAGATTGTGAATGGAAAGCACAGGCAGGCAATGTTTGTGTTGCTTCATTTGATTGGACTTGCAGTGGAATTTGCAGGTCTGCTGAAAGGATCAAAGAGGTCCACAAGAGATGTGGGGAAGGAGAGAAAGCTTTATGGAGTGCCTCTTTCTAGTGGCATGGCGGCGAGGAGTTCCTCCTAACTCAGGAGGAAAGAACCACCATAATGAAACTAGGCTGCAAGAATCTTCCTTTTCTTTTTGCATAGTTTTGGGGAAGTATAGAGAATTTTCATTTTACTATAGAGAAGGAGAGAAAAAGAAAGAGTGGAGGAGAAAAAACAAAAAGAAAGGACTTGAAGGGGATTGACCACGGTGGCTGCCAGAATAGGAGGCATTGGATAGTCCATCCCACCAATTCTTTGATGCTTGACGGGGTACTCTGTGTGTTAATAGTTCCATTCCATACCCATCAAGCTCCTAATAAATGTAGATATAGATTTGGTTGGATGTTGCTGTTTTTTTCCTTTCATTTTTTTAGTTCCTCACATGTAATACCATAAGACCAAATTCACAAACCTAGAAAACTGACCACTTTTTTCTGTCTTGTTGGTTATACGCTATAAACTCCAAACATAGAATACATAAAATGGTTCTCAACTGCCACAACAAGGTATAATAAAGGGAAAAGACCAAAACCAAGTTCCAACTTGGCCATTGCCAATTCAAACCTTTGAATTCCCATGAATGGAATACCTAAACACATTGGACCTTATATCTATGGATTTCCTAAATTGATTGTGGTACCTTTTTCTGTGGTTTTGTAAGTCATTAAGTATTACTTATATGAACATTTTGTTACATAAGAGAATCGAATACAGTCTCATGAGTGCACATGAAACTTTTAACCACTACACTAATAAAGTTGGTCAAGTCTTTAACTCACTCAAGACTTTTTTCGAGGAGATTCTTAAGGTGTAGAAAATTGCAAGCAAATGGTTTGAAACAAATAAATTAAACATATGATGGAGTTAGGTACAACAATGGGGATGTGACATTGGATTAAAAAACTTAAAAAGTCTTTCTTTTTTGCGGTCAACCATCTAGAAAAGTCCAAAGTGAGAAAATTACAAGTTTTAGGGATTTAGTTCTATGCTCTCACCAAGATGGTGGGCCCAACTACCCTATCCAACAGACATGGTACAATTAGTAATGAAGTAGTATTAGTTGTTTGATTAAAGTAAAACCCTAGCCGTAAAGAAAGGGGTGCAGAAAATGTAGTTGAAGACTTGAAGTTGCAACTATCACTTTCCTTCTGGTAATCACTTTCTTAGGAACAAGGTAAAAGGAGCCTCTTCTGTACCAACTGTGCCAAGAACACATACATAGCAATAGGGTAATAAGAAGAAAATTGATGCTATTATGGTACAACTTCACTGCAGCTAGTACATAACTCATGTGCAGAACCTAATATTTAATTACTAAACAAATGCTCCTAAAAGATTCCTTAACAACTTGACCATGTGTCCCACAAACTCAAAACAATGTTTTGTAAAGGAGATTAAAAGACAAAAAGGGAAAAAACTATGATCATGACTTATAATGGCAATGACTTATAATGGCATGTGGATTTCTGAACGGGAATAATAACGAAGCAACAGAAAGTACTAGAAAAAAAAGGATTTGTAAGAGAATTTTTTTCCTTTTCTTTACTAATAAGGATTCTTCTACTAACTAAATCATATGAACTAACAAAGATGGAGTACTTTAATTAGGCTTAAAATATTTTCACAAGATATAAAGCAAATGACTATCCCATTTGATAACTATATGTTCAAAGAATCCAATTTAGGTGAATGTGTATAAACTTTAGATTATCAAGTTTTTGTAAAATGAATTTAACTATAAGTGAGTTTAAAGTACTATTAATGTTTTATTTTTGAATTTTTTCTTAAAAGTATTTTTTTAATAACATATAAATTTGTCTAGTTAATATAACATTATATATTTTTTTATTTGTGGATATACATGCATTTAACAATAATAAATATAAATTTAAAAATTGAAAAATAATTTTCAAAAAGGGCTGATATAATTTCACATGCCCTTTTGTAAAGAACCTAATCAACCTCTTGAAATAATTTTTGTTTACTTTTTAACTTGTTGACCATTATTTGGTTCCTACAAAGAAAAAAGGACTGACAATTTCACATGTCCATTTTATCATATTTATTGTTTTCCATATCTTTTTCTTTTCCATTTTTTCCTCTTCTCAGAATTATATACTTTTAATAGGTGTAAAAATGTGCATTCTTTTAAATAGCTATAAGTTCCAGGTCTAAGATTTGAGGGTCTAATAAATGAGTGAATGTGTTCTTTTGTTTCTTTTGTAAGCATAAATATGCTTCTTTTGTAATAATATTTAAATATATTTTTAGTTTATGCATATTATTCACTTTCATGATTTTTTTTGTTTATATCTCTAATTATTTTTTTTTCACAGGAGGGGGCGAGTTCTTTTTATTCCCACTATTTTTTCATCATTTAATATTTTTGATGGGTAACTCACTTTAATTGTTAAATTAAAAGAATACAAAATATAGATATGGATTACTCACTTTTTTACTAAAATCAGTTTTAAAACAATTCCATTCATCCCTATTTTATAATGAGATGGATAAAACAAAAGAAAACAAAAAAAGAAAAAATTAAATTGTATTTAAATTTTCTTTTGCTAATAATTTTTATAAACACATTCAGAATAGAGACCAATACTTCTTCTTTGTTGGAAACTACTTCTTATACCATCTTCAAGCTCCAAAACCAAAAGCTATGCAAAAAGATAAGAGAATAAAAAAACATTTAAAAAAATATATTAATTCTATTTATTCAGTATGAAATCCTCTTCTTCCTTGTTATATCATTAAAAAAATTTACTAAAATCAATAGGAATTTGTTACTATATTTAATATTCTTTAATAAAGTTACTTTACATTCACAATTATTTTTTGATCATATTTTCCTTAGGCAACCATAGTAAGTAGGTCTCTAATCATGTTGCGCCCAACTAAACTCAATTATTTTTAAAGTTGGGTTAATTGTTTAGGGCCTCCAAATTTATAAATGGGTTGAATAACAAGTTTATTATAAATTTCAAACTCAATGCAACAAACTAAACTCAACTACATAATATTAGTCTCATAATTTTTCTATAAAAATAATTTTATTTTTATCATATTAATATTATTTATAAATAGGTTATAAATATTGCATTTACCTTGTAAATATTAAGAAATATTTAAAATACTTATTTTAAGATTTTTTTCCCCTTAAAAATGATAATATTTTAAAATTACTTAACCATATAACTTATGACTTGTAACCTAATAATAATTTGGTTAAAAAAAAAGCTAAGCCTAACTCAATGCGATAAAATTTAATTAAATTAGGTAAAAAAAATTAAACCCGACTCAACTATGCCTACTTATATCCCTAATACCAAGTAGTATTGATTTATTAAATCCCTCTTTGAATGCATATAAATTATAAAAAAAAAGTTCATAAAAGTCTAATATTAATTTATTATCAAATAAGATATATGTCCAAATCAAAAGGCCACATGGATAAAGAATAATCAAATTTGTAGAAAATATTTTGCAGAGAATTTAAAAAGACATATCTATTTACTATTCATTCTTTTCATATTTCTATTTATACAATTTTCTATTTAGATTTTAGAAATAAACTTGAATATGTATATTGGAACTCCTTTTTTTTTTTCTTTTAAAAAATAACATGATATCATCTAATGTTATAACAAGCTTTTTTTTATCAATGCAAGAGTTGATAAAAAAAAAACTATTTTTTTCTTATAATATTTATCTGATGCAACAGTATAACTTATTTTTACCAAATCTTATGTTTAAATTTAATTTAATTCTATAAAATCCAAAAGATTTTTATTATGTAATCCCCATGTTAACTAGTATTAAACTTAGTTAGTGTATACTATAATAAGTGATTATAAAAGTTAGTTAGTGTATAATAAGTGATTATTTTCATAGAGACAAAGAGGTGGCAAAACGGGTTAGTTCGTCTTACTTCAGCTCGACCCGCCATTGGTTCGTCAAGGTTGTGCATAGAAATAGTCCTGCCCCATCATAGGAAGGGTTGGCGGACTAACAGGCTGACCCGTCACTTTTTAATTTTTTTCTTCTTTTATAATTTTTTTTTAGACTTATTTACTTGGTTATTGATAGAAACCATTCAGCCACACACAACCACATAATGAGGATAAAGACCTAGAGGTTGTTCAGGGATTTATTTGCAAATATGGGTTTAATTGGGCTTTTGTTTCTTTTTGTAGGCCCAATCAAGAGGACAACTCTAGGGTGAAGGAATGTACAAACATATCCAAGAAGACCTCCAAGTCATTAAAACATAAACTAAAGCTTTGGTCAGAAGAACACAAAAAGACTGAGTTCCTGCTGACTAGTCAACATTATTCTTGGGCCAAGCTTTAGCTTAAATAAATTGTATAAAGTTGTTTAGGATTTCATTGGCCATGTATTGGGCCTAGTAGCATAAAATAATTGGACCAAATATTTGGGCCAAGTAGCATAGGTTTTTGGCTTGTATTTGGGCCAATAGTAAAATATGACTAGTTAGGGTTAAAAGTGACTAGTTAGGGTAACAATTGGGCTTCTTTGAGCCCAATGTAACCCTAAAACGTCTAGGGTATATTGGAGGACAAAAATTACCTTGGCATGGAACACGTCGACGTCCACATGACAGCCTAGGAGTGGAGAGGATTTAGTATGGAAGTTGTGAGCTAAAACATGGAAAGCATGACTCCAAATGGCACCTTCTCATTGGACAGTTTTATTTTGAATTTTCAAATTTTGGCTCCAAAATGTCCAGCCCTCTCTCCTATATAATGAGGTGCTTGGCTCATGTAAATGGAAGATTAATTTGAGTGAAATTGCTGCCAACTTTGTGCTAATTATCACTCTTGTCTCCTACCTCTAGGATAGACACCTTTAGTCTTCATTCTTCATCTAGTCAAGTGAGATGGCCTCACCACTCACTCTCCACACCTAACACTTCACCTTTAAGGAAACCACAACTCCTAGGAGCTCCTTGCACATCTTCAACCATAGCTTCTGTCACCTTCAAATTCGTTTTCAGCTCATGGAAAAAAGCACTCAAGCTAGGCTACATCAGTTATAATCATTGATATCACTTTTTGAAAAATAAAAATACAAGAAAGAGCAATAAAATTAAATTAAATTTTAATATTCTAATGAAAGAATGTTTAATACCTAACAAAATAAAGTAAATATCAACAATATTTTAACGAATCAAATGATGTATAAAAAAATTAATGTAAATAAAGTTCTATATAAAACATTGATCACTACTAATTTTTATCTATTTACATATTGAAGTTTGGGGTACAAGATTAGTGTTTTAAGGTTGAGTTTTAGTATTTGAGATTTAAAGTTTAAAATTAAAAGTTCAAGAGTTAGGGTTTTCGGCTATTGTTTAAGGTTTATGGATTGAGGTTGGCCATGAGGTTTGAAGGTTGGTGCCTGAGGTTAGGGAGTTGAACTTTAGGGTTGAGGGACTTGTGTTTGAATTTGAGGGGTTGGGTTATGGGTAATGAATTACAAATAAGAGGTTTGGGATTTAGTGTAAATGGATAGAGTTCATGGGTTGAGTGTTTATAATTAGAGGTTTCGGGTTTAAGGCACATGATTTTGAATCTAGGGTGGTTTGTGGTTAAATGTTAAGAATTTTGAGTTTGAGTTCAAGTTTCCCAGTTCAAGGTCCAATGTCAGGGGTTCTAGGTTCTGGGTTCAAGATTTGGTGGTCTGGTTTTGGCGCATGCGGTCTTATGTTTAGGGTTTTTTTGGGAGAGGGTTATGTTTTAAGGGTTTTTCAGGGTTTATGATTTAGACTCTTAAGAATTTAGGGTTTAAAGCAAATAGTTTAGTGCTTGGGGTTAAGGATGTAGATTTTATAGAACCTTCATGCATTATTTAAGAAGTTGATTTTCATCATTGATATATATAATAATTCACATTAGTAATATACAAATCAGAAACAAATAAAAATAACAATCAAAACCCTCCAATAGATTGGGAACTAAAATTTATAAGTATTATTGGGCATGACAATAAATCTATAATTATAGTTGTTAGATGGAGTAAGAAAACAAACAATATAAGGACCCATTTAATAAAAACTTTTGGATGCCTATAACTCCCTCCAAGGACAAGATTTCTATTTAATAAAAAATTACTTAATAAGCTACAAAAAATATTAGGTATACAAAGAACACTCCATTCATTCAGGATTTAGATTTTAGGATTTAGAGTTTAAGGTTTATGGTTTAAGATTTAGATATTATGAGTTAGGTTTTAGGATTTAGGGATTAGAATTTGCAATTTTGTTGTTTTCTTTTCTCTTATAGTTTGTTTTTTTTATTTTATTTTATTTAAAATTTCATTTGTTTTTGTTTGATTTATTTTGTTTTAAGCTAGTTTTATCATTTTGATATTGGTACAGACGATATTGATGTAGACTCTAATAGTTTAAATTTATATACTTTAACCACATCGCTTAGAAAATCATGTAAAAAGTAACAATATTTTTAAGTATCACTCATTCTTTTGTAATATGTGTACTTCTCATCTTTCTCGTAATCATACCATTACTAACATTTTAATAACTTTAAGTGAATTTTCATATTTTAACAAGTTAGGCACATGAAGAAGTGTAGTTACTAAGTTGTTCATTGAAGTAATACAATCACCGGTTAAATTTAGATCACATCCATTATCAAAATTTAGAAATAAACTTCATAAAATTAGGACCATATATAACTTATCAAGATCCAATGAACAAGTCACAAGTTAATTCTTTTAATAAATGTGTAATCACATCATATTGATTTGTATAAATACAAACTAAATTACTCGTTGAATCGTATCAAAAAGACGTAAAATATCATTAACCAAAATACTCAACTCTTTTCTTTATAAAGGACATGTCTTAAATGATACAAGCATCTCTAAAACAAGATATTTGGTTGATTGAAAACAACACACCTGTTCATTGACCAAAATTGACATATGTTTGTATATTATTTTAATACAATTACATACTAAGATTATTATCTACTTAAACATATTCCAATCCAACATTTATAACACTTATAATGCAATTAATAAAGGAAAATGTTGCAACCAATTAATTTTATTTCAGCTTGTAAAACTAATCACTAGGAATATGATATTATTTGAATTAATCACTAATTTAAATGAAGTCTCTAAAATGCAACCTTCAATAAATTTTTTTATCATATTTAAATGAATATTTGCAATAATTATATAAAAAATTTTAGCATGAAACTCGAAAAAAGAAAATATAGTTTGACGATTAATCTATTTTTGGTAAATTTTATAACATTTAGGTGCGTTAGGAGCGTTGGGATGTATAACAAAATATTAGGCAAATTCTCTCTAGTATATCAATTCCATGCACTCAGTCTACAATTGAAAATGACAAAATTTCACCCAAAATGTCAAAAACAACTTTAAATAAAAGAAGGGTGTGGATAAAAAGTTATCTCTGAAACCTTTTTTCCAGACATATTTTAGATTTGAAATATTTATTATTTTGGATTTTCAAATCCAAAATAAGGGTAATTTTGGAAATTTTAAAAAATTATAGGGTGGAGGTTAAAATTCATACGGAGGAAGAAGTTGCCCAAAAAATTAAGAGAGATGTCATAAAGGAAGAGAAGATAAATGAATAAGGATGGTGGAGGAGTGACAACTTCTATTTATAGAATTATTTAAAATATCAATTAATTATTATTTTTACTTGGAAGAGAATGTTGTATTAAGTCACAACACTTCTCATGCTCTCTTTCCTTTTTTTTTTCTTACACACACATATATAAATATAAAATTTTAATAATATGAGCAGGAAAAATTTATTTAAATGTGCAAATAGAAAAAAAATGCTAGCAGAAAAGTAAAAAAACATGTAATGGGAAAAGGCTGTCAATCAAAACTAAAAATATCTAATCAAACTTTCCCTAATCTTTGAATCCTTTGCTCCAAACAGCACATTGAATTTCGGACAAGTGTCCAAATATAAGTGCAACTAATAACAGTACTCAAAACCTTTGCTGCAAAAATATATTTACTGTAACATTATGCATGATGGTAAAACCATAAGGGGAGCAAATGATTAATCAGAAAATGTTACCACTACAGCATTCAAAACTTTGCTGCAAAAAGTGGAGCAGCAACCTTGGAATTTCATTCTAAAATTTCTCCCTCCTCTTCATCAGATTTTTCAAATCTTTCTTCACTACCTTTAACCAAGGAAAAAAGTTCTTTGTGTGGATTGCTATGCACAATAGAGTCATTCTCATCCACATCACTGTTTTTGTCTTCACTATCATGATCATCATCGTTATTGAGGCTAACGATTTTTTTAACAGCTGCCTCGTTCCCACGTTTAAGAACATTTTTTTCAGAGTGAACTTCAGACCCGTTTTCTTTAACCATAACTGATGGATATCTAAGTGGCTTGTCAGGACAATGTTTGAAGAAGGAATTTGTTACCATGAACCTGAAAACCTGAAACAAGTGGCTCTTATCCTTCTTTATATCAGCACTCAAGAGTTTTTGCAATAAAGTTGGCTTCTTCTTCTTCTTTAAAGAAAGGCTTTCTGAAGAGTCTTTGTCAGCAAACTTTTGCTTCTTGCCTAGCCGACCTTTTCTGTCTAATTTCTTGTTGAACTTATTTTGGAACTTTCTTTTGTCACTAAATTTGTTTTTCCCTTCATTGTGAAGACCTTGATTTTCAGAATTCTTAAGGTAGTGTGATGGTATTTCAGCAACTTCGATTCCCAATTCAGCTTGCTTTGCTAAAACCTCCTTAAGCTGCAAAGACAAAATATATACACTGCATTAATGAATTGGAATACCATTTGCTGAGTTAAAAAAGTAATTGGAGTAGAGTTGGGATAATTGCAAGGTTAATTGCATACCAACATTAATTAAGTATAACAAATATTATATACAAAACATGTACTTAATTACCTTAACTATTAATGGAGTTCAAACAAAACTAACAGAATTAAAGTTTTTGTGCAAAGGTTTTTTTTGTATTAAAAAGGAAATATGTCAATACTATATTTGATTGCATATTAACAGAAGGTTAATTGCATATTAATGTTAATTTATCCTTTAATAAAAGGACATGGCAATTATTAAAGACCAAACATGTGCTTAATTATCTCAATCATTAACAAAGTTCAAACAAAACTAACGAAATTAAAGTTTTTGTACCAAGGCTGTTATTTTTTTTCCTTCTAGAAACGAAATATGTCAATTCTTATCGTACAGAACCATTTATATACCCGCACTTATATTTCATGCTAAAAAAGACTATTTGCTTAACTTCTATATCGAACAACAATATTAAATTTCACGACATGATATATATTGGGAAGTGTTACATGCTAATAACATCCCTCTAAGAACTATACCTCTCTTTGTAAGACCTCCCTTTTAATGACCTTGGAGTCCATCGGGCATTCAATGTGCCTCTGCAATTAGTATTCAGAAATTGATATTTAGAAAATAATATCTGATAAACACAAGCAATAGATAGATCAGTTTGTTTACAACCTTCTGAAAGTTGTTACAAGGATGATTCTTTTTCCGTGCTTCACGCCATTGTTGAATTTCTTGCTCAGAGTAAGTCACAGAGAAAGATCTAACCATTCAAGAATCGAGGATAATAGCAATCATAAACAAAATCAGGGTTAGAGTTAATGTATTTTCAGTATAAAAGAATAAGTTGTGAAACTATATGTCTAAGTAATTCCATAGTGAAAAGACAATAAAAATCTGATAAGAAAGCAGAAATAATTTATAAAAATAACACCGAAAGGAAATCTAATTTCATTTAGAAGGTTATCTGGATTCTGGAAGACATTTATTTAGACAAAAATCACAATACTAAAACTGTGAAAGGTCACAACCTTATTGATTCAATATGTTGAAGGTAGTCAGGTCATTTTAATTATATAGAACCACAGGTGTTTTTTGACCACCACACTTGTCTCAATTAAAAATTCAGATGGATCAAATAAAAGTTAAACATACGCACCACACATATTTATGTTCATGTTGAATGTAAACGTTGAAAAATACTATACTAGGTGTATGCTCTGTTTATCATGCCTCCATTATAAGAACCAATTTGCAAAATTTCCTCCAACAGAAATTTATAAACGTAAGTCTTTCCCAAGGAACTCCTCTTAACACCTTATCACCAATATCAGATACCCATCAATCTCTACAAGAACCATAAAAGGCAAGAAAAGTTACCATTGTTGGATCCTTAATGCCACATACACTGCAAGAGTGTGTGCACTGAAGGTCATCCCAAATAAACTTGTGCTTTCAGAGGTGTTCAAAAAATGACCTACAAAGTACCACGGTTGACACAATTTTGGGTCTCTAAGATGGCTTGATGGTCACCATGACGTTCATTCAGTATTTTCAGTCTCATGTTATCTAACTACCATGCTTGATCTCATGGTTCAAAATCAAAATAGACCGAAATATTCTCCTGTACTACAGCAGGCTTATATGTCCCATATGTAGTGACTAATGACAGTCTAGAAAACTGGACATTTGGACACAGAATCGAGGATAATATGACTAAACTTCAATTAGAGTGGCAAAAAATGTCTATTAACATTGTTTTACTTTTCTGGTGCACATCATTCTTTTTCAAGTAAATTCTCACATTTTCAAGAAAAAATTATACTGAGTTGATATCTACTACCAACTTTTTTAGGACTCTAGAAACAGCAATGTGAAATAACCTTCACTTTCAGGAAGTACCAAATAAACTAAGAACTATTTAATTAGCATCTCATCGTTACACATTATCATTATGAACAGAGACAATTAAAACATGACTGCTTGCAAGTAATAGACTGGGACCAGATAAAAAAGGATCAGAAAGTGAAGCAGAAGCTACCTTTCAGGTTGCTGCTTAAGTTCCTTTGATCTTAAACTATCCTGTCCTGCCCTCCCACTGTAAGGGCCTGCTTTCATCACAAGCATTAGACTAACCACATAAAATGTTTCATTTGGGTAACAAGGTAGAAAAGTTCAAACCTCTTCCATTATGTTCTTTAGGAAACCCATTTCTCCTCTTTCCATTGTTGACATCATGAAATTTAGACTTCTGGAATCTAAAGGAACAAGACAACAATTGTAACTCGCAGGAAAAGCATGCAAGTGATCAAGAGTAACAAAAGAGAAAAGAAAATAACATACCCTCCTTGAAAGCCTCCTCGATTTGGTCTATTTTTGAAGTTTTTACTTGGTGATCCATTCCAGTTAGTGTTTGGAACATTAGTTTTAATATTGCCATAAGGATTTTCCTGCAGCAATTATTGGGATTTGCGGTAAATATAATACCACAGCTTCATTTACCATAGTATAGTATTTACATGTAGTGGAACAACAAACTCTGTTAACACACATTAAAAGACAGAAAACACTTCAGTTTTAAATACCTGTGAGTTTGACTTCATGAATGCAGGAGGTTGAGAGTTACTTGTATGAGCCAAATTAGGATTAAGTGATCCAGAAGCATTCCCTTGTAACTGCTGAGATGAAAAAGGGGACCATGATACAAATGCATTTGCATTCACATTTGGTGGAGCAAGGTTTTTCTCGTTCAGGTCAATCTGCGGCCGGACCTGATTTCCAGGTGCAAAACCTAACTGGGGATTTGGAGCAAATAATGAATTCTGAGGGACCATAGCCTGAGGCACTTGGTTTGGAAACCCAAACACGGGGCAGGAACCAGGATGCATGACATGAGGAACCCCTTGAGAAGGGTTTGGCATTTGCTTAGGTAACTGTTGATTCATATTCTGCATAGGATAAGGGGCACAAAATTGGCCATTTTGCATACTCAAATTCATATTAGGCGGCTGAAGCATATTCAAAATACTTTGTGCCAACATTTGTCCTTGTAATTGAGACAAATTGAGTTGAGCTGCATTCTGCATGACTTGTCCCTGAACAGGATACATTGGATTGCTGTAATTGGGATTGCCAACACTATTTGGGGGACCTAAACCCCCCACATGGGGTTGACATTGTTGATGACCAGGCAAACCCATTTGAGGCAGATGCATCTGATTGTTTTGCAGGGGAAATTGATTGTGATTTGCAGCATTCATGAAAGGTTCTGCACTCATGGGTAGTGGCTGCATAAAAGGGGGCATCAAGCTTTGGCTTGGGTGGTTGCCATTGCCAGAACCTAATTGGGCCTGGGGTGTCATGCCCACACCATTATTTTGCAAGAAATTTTGATGGTTAGGATTAGGAGCATAAGGGGGTTGGGTTTTGGAGGAAGAGTGGGCATTGTTAGCCATGCCGTTAACATAAACACAAGAAATCTATACAGTTCAAAGTTTCAATTAAACTCAGTTTTGGAGGGTGAAGTATAGTAGGAAAGGAACTCAAGAACTCTGAACCTGGCCAAAACAACAAGAACTCTGAGACTTTACCGAGAAAATTGAATGTTGATTTCAAAACTCCAAAATGCTTGAGTGGCATTTGGAGTGAACTTGCTCAGTTTTTGTTCCTCCTCTGAACTGCGCATGAAAAAAAGAAATATCAGGGCAAATACAAGGCATAACAGCATTGGGAGATCTTCCAAGAAATTAATAATTTATATTTATACTTTTAATATACTCCATTATATTTTGTTTAATGTTTTTTATTTAAATTAGAAAACAGTTACTTTTTTACTTTTAATATACCTTTAGGTGTCATTATCAATGTAGTTAAAATCACGAGTAAACTCGCAAAAACATACGAGTCAGCAAGTTTGGAGGCCAGAACGAGTTGACTCGGACGGTGGATCGGCGCCGGAGCGGATCATACCGCGTCGCCGCGGAGATCGCTGCCTCGGAGGCGGTCTCTAAGTTGACTCGCTGTGAAGCGCGGCACCTGTCTGCCCTAAAATAAACCCTAAAATTTTAACCTAGTGCGGCCCAATGCGGATTTTTGTAGAGTGAGGAGGAGTGAACAATCAGAAGAAAAATAAGAAACCCTAAAACAGAACACTGTACCGCACCGCACCGCAGAACTTCATCGCCGCCACTCGCGACGCCGCCACCGCTCGCGAAAGCCACCGCCGCTCACGAACGCCACCGCCGCCGCTCGTGACGCCACATCTCGCGTTCTCTCTTCTCTTCCCTCTCATTCTCCATCACTGTCACAGGGTGCTAATTTTTTTCTTCTCCAAGACAGTGCCTTTTATTATGGATTCAGGAAGTGGAGCTGATGAGAGTACAAAAAAAGGAAGTATCAAAAAAGACCCTGCATGGAGCCATTGTGTTTCCATTGATGGAAAATCAAGAAACTTGAAGTGTAAATATTGTGAGAAAATTTTAACTGGGGGTATCTATAGACTAAAGCATCATCTTGCATGCACTTCAAAGGATGTTGGAGCATGTCTTGCTGTCCCAGAAGACGTTAAAAAAGTAATGTTGGGTACTGTTTCAATGCTACAACAAAATTTAATCAAGAAATCTATGTTCGGAGTAGAGCAAAGCAATGTGGGTGATTCTGAAAATTGTAGAAAAAGACCTTCTGATGAAGAAGAGAGTGTGGGGGCTGGGTCATCATCAAGTATGTTCAAGAGAAGGGGAAGCCAAAGTACTATCAATTCCATCTTCAAGAAAAGTGAAAGAGAAGATACATGTCAACAAATTGCTTTATTTTTCTACAACAATGCTATTCCATTTAATGTAGCAAGGACAGAAGAGTTCACTAAAATGGTTGAAATGATTGCCAAACACAGTCCCGGAATTAAGCCTCCATCATACCATGAACTTAGGGTGAAATATTTGAAGCAGCAGGTTGAAAAAACCAATCAAATATTGGAAGAACATAGATTATGTTGGAAAAGAAATGGTTGCACAATAATGACATATGGATGGACTGATAGGAAGAGAAGAACCATACTTAATTTTCTTGTAAATAGTCCAATGGGAACTGTTTTTTTGAAGTCTATTGATGCTTCTGATATATCCAAGACAGCTGACAAAATTTTCAAGATGATGGATGATGTTGAAGAGATTGGGGAAGATAATGTAGTTCAGATTGTAACTGATAATGCAGCAAATTACAAAGCAGCTGGAGATCTCTTAATGCAAAAGAGAAAAAAATTGTCTTGGACACCATGCGCAACACATTGCATTGATTTAGTGTTGGAAGATTTTGAGAAGAAAATACCACTCCATCAGGAGACCATATCCAATGGTAAGAAAATTACAGCCTACATCTATTCAAGAACTAGTCTTATTTGCTTGTTGCACAAACACACTGAAGGGATAGATTTGATTAGACCAGCTAATACTCGTTTTGCCACTTCTTATTTAACTTTGGGATGTTTAAATGAGAATAAGAAATCACTTATTAGGATGTTTACATCTGAGGAATGGCAATCTAGTCAGTTTGTAAAGACTAGAAATGGAAGGCTTGTTGAAAATTTGGTATTGAATAAGGGATTCTGGTCAAATATTTTGAATTGTTTGAGGGGTGCTCTTCCCCTAATCAAGGTGTTGCGCATGGTGGATTCAGATGAAAAACCAGCCATGGGATTTATTTATGAAGAGATGAACCTTGCTAAAGAGAAGATACAAAATCTCTTTAACAGAGTTAGTAAAAGGTAAATAACTAATTACCTTTTACTTTTATTTAATTTCTAATCTTTTTTACAAATATAAACTTTGTTTCCTATATTTATTTATTTTCTTTTATCTTACTTAGTTACACTCCCCTTCGGGGAATCATTGATCAAAGATGGGATAGCCAATTGCATAGGCCATTACATGCTGCAGGCTATTATCTTAATCCCATGCTGCATTATCATCCGGAATTTAAAGCTGATTATGAGGTGAAAAGGGGGATGTATGAATGTTTAGAAAGGATGGGAGGAGACATTGATGAGGTTACTAAGATTGATGCCCAAATTGAGAGTTTCAAGAGCAAATCAGGATTTTTGGGTAGTGAAATAGCTCAACGTGCACTCAAAACAAAAACTCCAGCACAGTGGTGGGAACAATATGGTGATGCACTTCCGGAACTACAAAGATTTGCAATTAGAGTTTTGAGTTTGACTTGTAGTTTGTCTGGGTGTGAGCGCAATTGGAGTGCATTTGAAAGGGTAAGCATTTAAATTTATGAGTTCATTTTATAATTAGAATTTATGAAGGGATATATTTATGATGTTGTATTATTTAGGTCCACACCAAAAAAAGAAACCGCTTACACCAGAAGACCATGAATGATGTAGTCTTTGTGATGGCTAATTCAAGATTGATGAAGAAGAAGGATGTTAGGAACACAAAAAACTACAACATTGATGAGCTTGCCTCTGATGATGAATGGATTGTAGAAGATACTAAAGCAAATGATATAGAAGTTATGGATGATTTGGTTGAAGTTGGAGAAGTTGAACCTATGGATGATTTGGAGGTTCCTCCAGTTGCTGAGGATGATGAAGGTCATGCCATACATAGCATCAATGAAAATGAGGATCTTGTAGAAGATGATGATTATCCTTCAATTAATATGAAGGATTTCGATTGATAGTTTAATTGTATTAGATATTTGTGAAGTTAGTTGTTTTTTGTATGAACAATTTATGATTTATGAAACTATTTTCAGTTGTATTATATATTGAATATTATTTTGCATATGTTAGTAACTCTTACGAGTCGAGTTACGATCCTCGAGTTACGATCTTTTAGCTCCTTTCCGATCCTCGTACGAGTTACGAGTTTGACTACATTGGTCATTATATTTTTCTCTTTATTATATTTTATTAATAAAATACTACATACTTTATTACATAGTATTTCTTTTAGCAAAATAAACTTTAAATTTTAATAAATTATTGAATGTAAAAAAAATTGTGATATACAATTTTTAAAAAAGTGTAAATGTGAAATATTGAACAACAAAGTTATCATGATGGACATGTTTAATTAATAATAATAATTATTATTATTTCCTTAATAATTTGAATAGCTTGTAATTAAGTAAGAAATACATATTCAAATGAGACATGCATAAGCAAATGACTTATTCATTGATTGTAATGACACATCAGAAAAGTACAACATAATTAATTATAGGAATTTTATCCTCTAAGGTCAGGATTGTTGGGACAATGGTTTCTTCTGTGTCCTAAAGTGTGATAATAGGAGCATCACTTTGGTTGACCTTTTTGGTGGATAGATTTTGTTCCAGCTGGTTCCGTTGTAGTCATATATTCTACTCTTATACTACCCCCTAGGCTGTGTCCTATCTTAATTATGAAATCCCTCTCTTTTCATTCTCTATTTCAGCAGAACCCCATCTTAGGCGTAGTTTGCTTCCATCATTATTTTAATGTTAAGTTCAAAGAAACATGTTTTGAATTATTCCCTCTTTCCTTTTTGTTTCTCTCTCTGGTACTTACCACCAACACATCACCTCTAACACTACAAGAAAGTAATTAATTAGAGTCCACAATGAAATCATGTGAAGGATCAATACAATAATAAAATATTTAAAAAAAATCAGCAGGAAAATTTGTAAGTTATTGTTATTAGATGCATTTCTACATTCATGATCACGTGATGAAAACTGAAAACCTTATGCCTACTTATTAGCCCCAATAATGCATCTTACATTGTTCTTCTTTTTGTTAATTATTTTAGCTCTTGAGCCCAAAAAACAAACAAAACCACCTGAACCAATACTTATATTTTAAAATGATTATTCTAAGAATAATTGAAACACACAAAAGGTGAAGGCACTCCAACAACTGAACAAATCCTAGGGATACAATGAAGTTGAATAATGTAGAAATATCATCATTTCAAAAAAAAAAAAGATAAAAAAAAAGACCTTGTGCCAACAACAATGAAACTGACTAAAGGAACCTTTTAACTAAGATTTGAAGCAGTGATGAAAGATTTGGGACAACTAACTTAAATATAGAAATGCATATTTTTCCCTAGGGTATATAAAATTAGAAACCTTGTTACACCACAATATATATAAGTTCTTTGTCCAAATGTTTCAATGGACTGTTAGTGTGCAGATTCACTAGCTCCTGTCGGGGTGGTATCAAGTGCAGTCGTGGTTAGTGGTTGTTTGTTAT
Organism: Phaseolus lunatus; assembly: GCA_013389735.1. NCBI lineage: Eukaryota > Viridiplantae > Streptophyta > Magnoliopsida > Fabales > Fabaceae > Phaseolus > Phaseolus lunatus. Next base: position 31,471,492 of record CM023861.1, read on the forward strand.
CTGAAGAACACTGTCCATTTTCCACACTTGCAAAGACAACGGGAAGTGAAGTGCTAGATTGTGAATCAATACTCGTAGAAAGTGATAGAGCCTTCACACTACCACTATTCCCACCACTTTCATTGTTGTTTTTTGAGTGAGGTGGTTGTTTCCTCAACCATGTCTTTATCATTGAATAACCCTATAGAGTTACTACTTCTTGTACTACTGCCCCAACTTTTCTAATCACATGGTTGACTACTGTGTAGCTTTTGTAGAAGATAGAAGTTTGTATTTTATCCACATTTCAAGACTAGTAGGCTTCACCTAAAGGGATGTCTTAAGAGAGGTCACATGCAGAGAGCTAATCAAACATTTTACTTCTAATCCTTACACGTCATTCTCTGTTTACAATGAATAACTCATACCATGATCATTCAAGTTCACTTACTTTTGTTGGTTACTTATTTCTAATTCCAATTTCGCAAGCTCCCACCAATAATATTAATAAATAATCAGCTAAGTATATTGAAATTTAGGACTAACCTGGAAAGCGAGAGTTAGGCCTACGAGTATCTGAGTTCAATCCTAAGTATTCCCAATTTTCTGCATTCAATCCCAAAATAAAATTAAAGAAAAAAAAAAAAAGTTATGGAAAAATAATAATTTATTATTAGTTATAATAGTTGGTTTCCTTCTTTATTGTAATTTCACAATTAATCCATATGCATCTATCACTAAAAGTTATGGAAAAAGATATGTATGACTACAAGTTTCTCAAGTAACCCTAATTAACTAAAATCTGGTTGAGTGACTACACTTTTGCAAACAAAGTATCTAAAGAGTTAAACAAATACTACTTCCTAAGTACCATAACATAGTAGTTAAAGCAATTTTAATTTTCACCACAAGATAGAGTCTTCTGTACTAACAACATAGAAAGTACACCAGATCTGTATAGCCTTTTCAACTTATCAATTAACTCACGCATGCATGTTTCACAACTAGCACTTACACCAGACATAATTGCATTGCACACAGAGAATGTTACCTATGTCAATTAACAAAAGACAAATTGAAAAGTTAATGTCATTTTTTAGGATATTAAACCTTGAAGCTATTGCATTCTATTTAACTAGTTATGTCACAATCATCATCCTAACAGGAGAATCTAAAGCTAAAAGAAACTGTGATTCACAATCAAAACACTATACTAGTCACCATATGCTAAAGGGCTGACCACTATTCTCACCAAAACAGAACTTACTTCAGCTGCAATAGCTAAAATAGCACCACAACAATTCTCCAATTTTTAGTTAATGCGCAAGTTATGATCCTTTAAATAACATATCATAATTTTAAGATAAACTACAGACTAAGACAAGATCACATGAAAAGGCGACACAACATTTAACATTTTATTGTTTCTTTTAAACTGTGATTGATCTCTTTTTTTTAAAGAAAATAAAACTACATTTGACATAGTCAATTGATTCTTGTAGGCTTATGTAATTACAAAAGGTTGTTTCAGTAGATAGATTGAAACCCAGAACTTTGTTTCTCTTTCTCCGCATCTTTGATTCGATAACTTTACTGGTTCTAATGCATCATAACTAACCAAGTTTCATACAAATGACAATCAAATAAGTCTTTATATATATTGATCATGATCAATTCTAAAACTCACTTAAAAAAAATTCATTGACTGGCATGGCATTAAAATCAACATGCAAGGAAGGTTCAATTTCACCTATCATTATCCATGATTACAGTCACGAAAAAGAAGCACAGATGAGCGTCTACCGCCAGCCCAACCAAAACAAAACCCTAAGGTCTTTCCCCTATATCATTCACACACCATTTCAGCCACCAATCTCAAAAACTAAACCCACACAATACAAACAACTCACCTCACCTTTACGGCAATTAAAGTGACCTTCTTCTCTGCCTCCACACCTCCACATCTAATGTTCCACCGCAACAATGGGTTAATCGGAACCAGATTTAAAACTCTCACTACTCACCAATGTAAAAAATTAGGTCTGAAAACTACTTACCTTAAGTTCTCCTTCTTCGTCACCACGAATTCTTTAAGTTCTCCTTCTTTGTCACCACGAATTTTTAAGTTCTCCTTCTTCGTCAACACGAATTCAAGGCAGTTGCAGGTTGAGGTGATTTGCGGGAAAGGAAAGAGCAAAGCCGAAAATGAAAGAGGGAAAAACGCAAAACTCTGAAAATGAGAGTGGGAAAGGAAATAATAACGGTGTCAAATGTATTCTTTTACTGTTACTTAAGGTTTAGGGTTTAAGATTATTTACTGTTCGTAGTTTAAATAAAACTTTTCTCTAATAAAAATTAAGTGAGTTTCGAACATTCTGATAACTTTAATTAACTTTTTTTACCTCATCAGCAACTAAAGCGTGTACTACTCCAACGCTTCTATTTTAAAAAATTATTAATTTTGTGTGGCTTAGTCCATTCAACTATTTATTATTATTTTATTTTAAATTAATATTTATTAAAAAATGGTTATTTTGTGTAGTCTTAACTCACTCAATCTTTTATTGTTTTTTATTTATTTTTCATATTAGGTAGGAGATCATTTTTAACTTATTAATTAATAAAAATATTATTTTAATGTTGATTTTTGTGTAGTTAGAAATCAAGTTAACTTCTTATTTTCTGTGTTTTATTTTTTTTATTTTTAATGTCACATTAATATTCATTTAATGGACTCAATTTTTTTATTTTATTTTGTATTTTGTTAGAGTGGATTTTGTCTGCACTAGTAATCAACGCTAATTTGTGGAATATATTTTTGTAGTTTGTAGATCATATATTTAATGATTTTTACTTTTTTTTATAATAATTCGATATTTATCTATTATTATCTTATACTCTTAACTATTTATACAATTATAATTTCTCTCTATATTGAAATATATATATATATATATATATATATATTATATTAGATACTTAATAATATCATATTTTATTATGATTTTTTTAATTATTTAATTATTATTTAAAATAGTAAAAAAAAATACAAATATACTATTTTTTTATAAAATATAGATAAGAAAAAAATTATATAAAATATGATGATGATAAAAATAATTTTTACTTTTAAAAATAGATATGTAAAATAATCATACATTCCTGAATAATATTGTAACTAAAAATGTAAGATAGACTATGAAAGATGAAACACTTACCAATGCAAACCTATTGTCGAATAAATATTGTACTGACTAGATAAAAAACTCAACCAAAAGGTTGACCAAAAGGATAAAAGATTAAGCTGGAAAGATTATATAAGAAAAAAAAGATGAGAAAAAAAGTAAAATAGTCACTGTAGCAAAACCTATAAAACAAGCCTAAATGTGCATGTGTGTATAATAAATAGGTACTAAAAGAAAAAGTCCAGATAAGTTTATATATAAGTTTTAAGTCTAATAAGAAAGTAGTATAAATAAAGGATCAACTCAAGAAGGTAGGCAGAGTGAATTTATTTGATAATTGACTAATACCCACTTTGACTTTATCATCGAAGCCCCTTACAGGTACACACACCCACTGGAGAGGAGACACCAAAATTAAAGACCGAGAGATCCAACTGACACGTAAAGAGCGAGAGTTCATCCGCGTATCCAAGTTCAAGCCCAAGTCAAAGGAGAAGAAATCTGAAAGTCCAACCCAAAAGCCCAAACTGAGAAGAATTCAAGAAGTCAACTAGTTTCAAAGGAAGAACAGTGCTTATAGGCCCTTGTAAGAACATTTTGGCGCCCACCATGGGACCAAAAAGCAAGATGATGAGTAAAAAAGGATAGCAGTCTAGGGAGCAAGAAGACGATCATAATGTTATGACAATGGCTATGACAATGCAGTTGCAAAGAGAGTTTGAGACATTAAAAAAGAGCAACGAAGAAGAGTTGAGCATGTTGCGAGCAGAGAATGCATACATGAAATGAAAATTAAATGAAGAAACATTTGTAAATACCTCGTTTGAAACTGTTTAACCAAGGATGCAAGCCCACCAAAGAATTCACAATGAAGAGAGCTTCGAAGCAACAAGGAAGAGATTACTGGAGACTTCCAGTACGTTTGCCGGAATGTCTTTGAGAAAACATCCATTTTCTGATGCCATTGTATAAACTCCATTACTTGAAAATTGGAAAAAATTGACCGTGGAAAAATACGATGAAAGCACATACCCTGATGAACATATTGCAAAATATACAACACAGATAAGCCTGTACACGTGGAACGATGCCATTTTGTGTCAAGTGTTTCCACCATTGTGTGTTGATTGCTTTGATACTCTGGTTGAGAAATTCGAAGCTCAATTTGCAACAAGTAGACCGCATAATTTGACATTAATTGCTTTAATGAATATAAGGCAAGAAAGAGGGTAATCATTGAGAATATTTATGGAGCGCTTTGAGAAGGTGGCATTGAGTATTCAAAATTTAAGTCCAAAGGTCATGATGCACCACATGATTACGGCCTTAAAATCAGGACCATTTGTAGACAGTCTTTGCAAAAGACTGGCAACAACCCTTGACGAGGTACGACAATGTGCATCAAAGTTCATGTAGATGGAAGAGTTGAGAGAATTTCGGAACCAAGTAAGGGTAGATGTAGGAAACAAAAGGAACATGGGTGAAAGAGACGAAGGACATCAATTTAGGAAAAGAAAAGAAGAACCTCGCGGTTGAAGATTTCAACAGTATACACCTTTGAGCACCAATAGAACAAAAATATTGCAGGAGGCAATGGCAACAGAAATAATTCCACCATTAAGGAAAAGAACCCTGAAAAGAGCAAATTAGAGCAAAAGTTGTCAATACCATAAAAATCATGGTCGTCAAACAGAAGAATGTGATACCCTCAAAGATCGAATTGAAGAGTTAATTCAAGCAGGACAGTTGAAACATTTTGTTAAAATTGAAGGAATAAGAAATAATCAAAGTCCGGAAGCAAGAAGCAGGAGGTTTGAGGATAAAAGAAATAATCAGTTTGAAAGAAGGGAAGATAGGAAAGACGAAAGGAGAAATGATAGAAGAGGAGGAATATGAAGACGAGAAGACAGAAGTTATCAAAGCCCTCAACAAAAGAGAAGTCGCGAACGAAGTTTAGGAAGACCGATAAGAGGCTCACAATCTTTGGAGGTTTTGCTGGAGGAGGAGAGTCTTCATCCGTGTACCGACCAGTCCTCACCGTGTACCAATCAGTCCTCACCCATGACTTAGTCTCTTTGCTGAAACAAGTTAACAGCTTGAGACTGAGGGACTTGTGTACCGACCAGTCCTCGGATACTGAGGACAGTTTGTAAAGGGGATGAACCACGTCAGCCGGGTCCCACAGCATGGGCCAAAACCACGTGGAATGGACCCCGCAGGTGGTATTGATAAGAGGGGTGACTAGTCATCAGCCCACAGAGAGGAGTGATTAGTCATCAGCCCACAGAGAGGAGTGATTAGTCATCAGCCCACAGAGAGGAGTGATTAGTCATCAGCCCACAGAGAAGGGTGATTAGTCATCAGCCCACAAAGAGGGGTGATTAGTCATCAGCATGTTCCCACAGAGAAGGGTGATTAGTCATCAGCGTGACGATCACCAGAAAGGGCTGATGTGTCTTCGTCACTCCGCAGGTTGAGGAGTCCTCGGCAACAGAGTGTGACGAGGTGACATCGGTCTTGGGTAATTTGAACAGCGTAACCAGAACAGCTAAGATTGGTTCCCAGAGTGGGCCAATGACCAGTTAAATACCCAGAGGTAGGGAGAGGCTCGAATCACGAAGAGCCTATGCGAGTAGCAGGGAAACCACAGTTAGGTGCAGAGTCCTGAGGGGTCGAGTACTCATCAGACCTAGGGTTTCCCAGTGAAGCTACATGCATGGCACGTGAAGAGTGAAGGCACTCCCAGAACAGGTGGCCCCAGAACCTAGGTGCACAAGGAGGCACCCAGGTGGTCACCCTGTGAGAGTTTGCACTCTAGAGAAGGAAACCTTATGTGCTAGATTACCCTAAGATTGGGTGATAGCGGCGCAAGGGTATTCCAGTAAACCCTAAATATGGCTAGTAGCGCAGTGAACCCTAATTAGGAATAGCGGCACAGTAAATCCTAGACTATATAAGGGACAGTAAAATACTTCACAAAGGTACGCAGTTTCTAAACCTAAACACAGAGAAACTCAATACATTAGTGTTGCTTGCCCAATCTTGACTTGAGCGTCGGAGTGCAAACGGCCTCTAGGGCGCCCCCTTTCTCTTTTGCAGGTGCAGATTGTTTCGAAAGAACCAAGCACGTATCAACGTGAGGGAGGAGGCGCGTGAGTATCGTGGAATCAACTGACAGGCGAGTCAACTGGCAAGAACAATCCGTGAGAAAGAAACATTTGAGAAGTGTTAGAATGGTTAATCATGTTTTCAAAAAGAGAAGCTTGCCGCCAATAGTTTTTACGGATGAGGATTTCCAAGACATTGATCCTGATCAAGATGATTCAATGGTGATAACGGTGGAGATAGTCGAATATGCTGTAATGAAGACTCTTGTAGATCAAGGAAGTTCAATAGATATTCTGTTTTGGGAAACCTTTCACAAGATGCATTTGAAAGAGGAAGACATGGTATCATTTCGAGAACAAATAATTGGTTTCTAGGGGGAAAAGGTAGACACCAAATGATACATCAATTTACGGACTTTGGAAGGGGAAATGCGACCAAAATGATCAAAATCAGATACTTAGTGGTGGATGCTTGCACTTTATATAATGCTTTGTTAAGAAGATCTTTGTTGAATAAGCTTGGAGCCATATTGACGACACCACACTTGGTGATGAAATTTCCAACTGAACGTGGAGATATTGCAACCATATATGTCGATAAAAAAGTAGCCTGAGAATGCTATGTGGCGGGACTAAAAATGGTTCAAGAACCAAGAAGGAATACAAGATGGGAAGAAGCTAGGAACATGGTGGCAGTGGCGGACCTGGATCCGAGAATGAATGATGACGAGAGAATGGATCCGAAAGAAGAAACTACAAGTGTTCAGCTAGGAGAAAATTAAAAACAATGCATATATGTGGGATGCAATATGCCCGAAGAATTAGTAAATGGCTTAATTGCAATTTTAAGGAGAAATAAGGACTTGTTTGCCTAGAAAGCCTCCAACATGCCGAGAATAGATCCCGATGTCATTTCTCACAAGTTGTCTATTTGTTGGGAAGCAAAGCCAGTAGCTCAAAAATGAAGAAAAATGGGAGAAGAAAGGCAAAAAGCTACTTTCGAAGAAACTGAAAAGTTGTTGCAAGCTGGTTTTATCCAAGAAGCTCAATACACGACATGGTTAGCGAATGTGGTGCTCGTTAAGAAAGCTAGCGGAAGGTGGAGGATGTGTACTGATTACACAGATTTAAACAAAGCATGTCCGAAAGACTTGTATCCCTTACCAAGTATTGATAGATTGGTCGATGGAGCCTCTGCTCAAACCATAATGATTTTCTTAGATGCTTATTCAAGTTACAACCAAATACAAATGCATAAACTTGATATACCAAAAAAAACTTTCACTACCGAAACCATTGTTATAAGATCATGCCGTTTGGTTTAAAAAATGTTGGAGCCACATATCAAAGATTGATGAATAAAGTGTTTAAAGAGCAAATTGAAAGAAACATGTAAGTTTATGTAGATGACATGATTGTTAAGTCATGTGCGGTGCAAGATTATGTGAGAGATCTTGAAGAAGTCTTCAAACAGATAAGAAATACAATTTGCGATTGAACTCGGAAAAGTGTATCTTTGGTGTAAAAGGTGGAAAGTTTCTAGGCTTTATGTTGACTAATAGAGGCATCAAATCAAATCCAGACAAATGTGAGGCAATATTGAAAATGAGAAATTCAACAAACCTGAAAGAAGTTCAGAGATTAGTAGGAAGGTTAAATGCCTTGGCAAGATTCCTGCCAATGAAAGAAGTTCATAGATTAGTGGGAAGGTTAAATGCCTTGGTAAGATTCCTGCCAATCCTTGCCAAAAGATCAAAACCAATCATAAAGTTGTTGCGAAAAGCTAAAACTTTTAAGTGGAATGAACAATGTGAACAAGCCTTCTTGGCAACAAATAAAATGATAGCCAAACCACCTATCTTAGTGAAACTTGTGTCAACCAAACCAATCATTGTCTATCTAACAACCTCACATGAAGCCATAGGAGCAACCCTGATTCAAGAAAACCCAAAACAAAAGCCAATATACTTTGTAAGTAGAGCCTTCCAAAGCGTTGAAACCAAATATCAGTTAGTTGAAAAAATAACCTTAACCCTGGTGTATGCAGCAAAACGTCTCTGACCATTTTTCAGAATTATCATATAATTGTGAAAACTGATTGTCCAATAGCTAAAATTTTGAGAAAACCAGAACTTTCAGGTAGAATGGTTAGTTGGTCAGTGAAGCTTTCAGAATTTGGAATCAGATATGAACCGAGAGGAACAATCAAAGCACAATCACTTGCGGACTTCATCATCCAATTACTTGAAATGACAGCTGATCAAGAAACATGGAACTTATTTATTGATGGATCCTCAAACAAAAAAGGAAGTGGAGCAGGAATCGTGTTAGAAGGACCAAGAGGTTTTCGCATGGAGATGGCCCTGAAATTCGAATTCAAAACGTCAAATAACCGGGCCGAATACTAAGCCTTGATCACAGGGATGGTTCTTGCCAAAGACATGGGAACTCAGAATGTTACATGGCAGAGCAATTATCGGTTAACTGTGAGGCACATAAAACGTGAGTACCAAGTAAATGATTTGTTGTTATTGAGATATTATTATAAAGTTTTGAGCATTATGCTACATTTTAATTCGTTTGAAGTCAAGTATATCCCGAGATAGCAAAATACAAGAGCAGACTCGTTATCCAAACTAGCAAGTCAACAAAAACAAGTTCAACACAGTTCCATCATACAACAAACTCTCAATAGCCCAACAGTTGGAGTGGAAAAGTGTTCGATGGTAATAACGGCAAAAGATGATTGGATCAAAGCATACAAAGAAGTAATCAAGAATTAAGACCAAGGAATTGAAAATGATATTAAAATGACGAGAAAAGCCCCCAATTTTGTCAATATAGGAGATTATTTGTACAAAAGAGGACACTCAACCCCATTATTGAAGTGTCTTTCCCAAGAGCAAGCCAAATATGTAGTTTGAGAACTTCACAAAGGACTTTATGGATTACATTGCGGTGCGAGAACCATGGCAACGAAAGTTCTGAGGGCCAGATACTATTGGCCAACAATACGAGAAGACTGTAATGAGTATGTGAAAACTTACAATAAAATGTCAAGAATTTGGTAGCCTCAACCATATACCGTCTCAGTGGTTGCAAGGAAATGTTTCCCCTTGGCCCTTTGCCAAGTGAGGAATGGATATTCTTGGACCGTTTCCTCTCGGATGAGGATAAACAAAGTTATTGATTGTTGTAGTTGATTACTTTACGAAGTGGATAGAAGCTGAAACTCTTATGAGAATAACGGCTCAACAAGTTCAAACATTTGTGTGGAAAAACATAATTTGCAGATTTGGTATCCCATATGCTATTGTAACTGATAATGACCGACAATCTACTGATAAAAAGCTTATAGAATTCTATGCAGATTTGGGAGTTAAATCAATAACAACTTTTGTAGAACATCTGCAAACAAATGGGCAAGTAGAGTCCGCCAACAAAGTCATTCTCGGACAACTCAAAAGAAGACTTGGAAGCGCAAAAGGATTATGGGCAGAGAAGCTACCGAAAATATTATGGGCATACAGGTGCACACCACAAACAACAGCTGGTGAAACTCCATTTAATCTCACATATGGTATTGATGTTATGATACCAGTTGAAGTAAATGAACCTACTTTACGGAGACAAATAGAAGATTGGAACATCAACAACGAATGCTTGAAAACAGACCTAGACCTAATTGAAGATCTTCGAGAAAAGGCTAAAATAAGGGAAGAAGCAGTAAAAAGAAGAGCATGCAAGAGATTTAATGCTAAAGTTAGGCTGAGAAGTTTTAATGTAGGAGATCTAGTATGGAGGATGAGAACTGATGCCAGAAAAGATCCGCAACAAGGCAAACTAGCACCAAACTGGGAAGGTCATTTTAGAATTACAGAAAATTTGCAAAATGGAGCTTATAGATTGGAAACATTAGAAGGAAAGGTCATACCGAGAACATGGAACACAAGTCATCTTAAGTTTTATTTTAGTTAAAATTGTTGTCAAGCCAAGTATCAATTTTGTATGAAACATCCATTCAAGATGATTTTTTCCTGTACAATGAAACTAGCATCCAAAATTGGATAGTCAATGAAGAAGTTGTTTATTCTCAATAATCTCTTATCAAAGTCAAAAATCTCTCGGCCTAGGATGCCTTCACTCCAAGTGAAGTCCCTCTCGAGAGCAAATTTTGTATAAAAGCAAAAATCTCTTGGCCTAGGATGCCTTCACTCTAGGTGAAGTCCCTCCTGAGAGCAACTCGTATAAAAAACAAAAATCTCTCGGCCTAGGATGCCTTCACTCTAAGTGAAGTCCCTCCCGAGAACAACTCGTATAAAAACAAAAATCTCTTGACCTAGGATGCCTTCACTTCAGGTGAAGTCCCTCCCGAGAGCAACTCTTGATTAAAATATGAAATCTCTCGATCAAGGATACCCTTACTCCAAGCGAAGCCCTTCCCAAGAGCTAATATTAGTAGAAAACACGAGTTTCTTGGTTTAGAGTATTCTCACTCCAACTAATATGCCTTCCTAGAATAGTGTACTTTAAAACTAGACGTTTCAATAAAAGGATATATTTACTTTAAGCCGAGAACATTGAAAGTGTGTTAAAAAACCGAAAGTTTTCTACTTAGAATACTCCTACTTCAAGTATAACTCTTTGCAAAAAGATTAACAGATACACTCTAAAACCGAAAGGTCAACTGAAAGGTTTGGGTGAAAGAAGATGAAATTATTTACAATATAAGATTGAAAATTGAGATTCAATTTTTTTTTAAGATATTAAAGTGATTAGAAACTTCTTATAATTATTCAAATGTTTAAGCAATTATCTACCTTGACATTTACAAATATTTCGTTTAAAAAGTTAATGAAGAAACCAAATAGTCAAAATAATAGTTGAAACGAATAAACTAAAGAAACAAGTCATATATTCAAGAAGTTTCATACTAGTCAAAAAAAGGCTTAAAGAGGCCCAAGATGAAACATATCAAAACCCGATGATAAATATTCGAGAACTTTCACAAAACAAAATACTAAGTACGCTACTCAGCATTTTCATCATCATTTTCTCCTGGAGATTCATCATAAGGAATTTCATTAATCGGGATCGGCTCACCATTGTAGAAATCTTTACCAACATCAAAGTTTTCGACATCTAAAGGAATGTCGTAAAAGTACTTCACTTGTTGGAGAGCTTTTTCAAAACCTAGCTTATGTTGACTAATGACATAACCCTCAGCCTCAGTTACGCTTGCTTTCAACTGATTCACCTCTACCTCTTAGCGATGAATCTTCTCAATGTCGGCTTGCTTCACAGAAGATAAGTCAGAGAGGTCTCTTTTCAATTGCTGCTTTTCGCCATTGGCCGCCAACTGTTGGAAAGTTAACTTAGCAGTCTCATCCTTCTATGACTCCTTCCCAGTCTCATGTTGAGCATTCACTAAAGATAACCATTCGACTTGAGAGGTCAATAATTCAACCTTTTTGTTTGATTTGGCTAATTCTTTTGATGCAACTTCTCAAGTTCAGAGGAAGAGACACCACTCCTGCTTTCTTCCTTGATAACTTTTGTAATTAGCAAAGCACGACTTGTGAGTTCAAGATTAGTATGCACGAAGTCGTCGAAACGAGTGGAGGTCGAAAAGATAGTTTCAGGAAGAGGCCAAGAGGAGCTCCTGGAACCATGACGACGTCTCTTTGAAGATGAATGAGATCTTCTACTGCCTTTCTCTCGCTTCCTTATCCTCTTGGAAGGGCCCACATTTGCATTTTCAGCATTCTCAGTAACTTCAACTCGAGAAATGGGTTCGACAACTTCAACTTCAACTTCGCGCTGAACCTCCCGGTCAGGTTGAGGAGTTGAACCTCCAGCTTGGCTAAACAACTTGGAGAAATAAGCTTGTCCTTTCGGATTAGTAACCGCCATCAAACCTGAAAACCAACAAAGGAAGGGAATTCGAAAAATTTACATACCAATGAAGTTCTTTCTTGGTTTACAAGAGACATATAATTGTAGTAAAGCACGAGTTGGAATCTTCTGGGAAAAGTGACTAAGTACCGAAAGAACATGGTGGTCTTCAGCACTCATTGAATGATAAGAGCATGAGTTGAACTTCAAAGGACCACATGTCCAATAGAAAGGAAACTTTGGAACATCACTATCAAAGAAATAATTTCTCCCAATCTCCTCGATGAGTATTTTGAAGAAACCCCCCTTAAAGATCTTATAAGAAGAAGTAAACGGAGAAAGAAAGCAAATTTTTGTCTTGCTAATCAAAGACAACCAACTAGGCTTCTTGCCAGACCGAGAACTATAATAATACAAGAAAGTTTTAGGACTAGGAGTCAATGAAAGAAATTTACACAAAATGTTGAAAGCTTGCATATACGCCCAACCATTAGGATGAAGTTGGGTGGGTGCAACATTGAGAAATCGAAGAACACTCATTTGAAAGTCGCTTAAAGGAAACCTAACGTGGAGATCAGTAAAAAGACATTCGTAAAAATAGAAAAATTCACAGCTTTCGCCCTCACGGCCATGGCACACATTATCAATGGCTCAAGCTCGTCGGAAAGAAATAATTTCTTCAGTAGCATCAGGAGAGTAAACATAGAAGTTTGAAAGGAAATTGCAAAGGGATGAAGAATAGCGATACTAAGAGAAGTATTCTCGAACCTTAGGGTTAACCCATTCATAACCAAGAAGAAGGCTTAACCTTTCCTCTGCTTGTTCGGTTCTCTTTTCGGCCTCAACATCTATAGCATCTTCACTTGATTCTTTCATACAAGAAAGTGTTGCAGAAGAAGAAGCCGAAACAATATTCTTAGTAGTCTTAATCACTCTCCCAGTAGACCCATCACTCAAGCTCGAAAATCCTGTGAGTTCGTCATAAACGGAAACAAAGCCTTAAGAAGACATCGTACCTTCTAAAGAGGATAGTTTAAACTTCTTGAAAGTCAAAATGCAAAGTAAAAGAAATCATTTGAAATCAAGGATTTATAATATCTCCAAAGTCATTGCATGCGAAGCGTCACGACATCGCCACCATTCAACTAGGTTACATCCAATGGTCAAGGGTTTGTAACTTGTCATGTCAAACGGAGCAATCGAGAAAGGCACACGAAACAATGAAGCCTCTTCGTACGAAAGTACATTTAATGCAGAGTTAAAATCATTTTCAGGTCATACCTTTTCTCTTTCATATTAAATGCAATTCTTCACTTCCCAATAGGCATTTCGTCTTTAGCAATCCTTATGCCTGGGGGACTAGTGTATTGACTAGACCAAAAGGTCAACCGAAAAGATGGTTGACTGAAAGGATGTGCTGAGAAGCCAAATTGAAAGATTAAGCTGGAAAGATTAAATAAGAAGAAAAAGATAAGAAAAAGGTAAAACAATCACTATAGCAAAGCCCATAAAACAAGCCCAATTGTGCAGGTGTGTATAATAAATAGGTACAAAAGGAAAAAGCCCAGGTAAGTTTAAAGCCTAAGGAAGTTTTAAGCCCAAGAAAAAAGTAATGTAAATAGAGAATCAACCCAAGAAGGTAGACAAAGTGAATTTATCTGATAATTGACTAATACTCATTCTGACTTTATTATCGGAACCCCTTGCAAGTACACACCCATCCAGGAGGAGACATCGAAATTAAAGATCGAGAGATCCAACTGACACCTAAAGAGCGAGAGTTGAACCGTGTACCTAGGTTCAAGCCCAAGTCCAAGGAGAAAAAAATTTAAAAGTCCAACCCAAAAACCCAAACCCAAAAAAATTCAAGAAGTCAACCAGTTTTAAAGGAAAAAGTGCTTGTGCTTCAGTTCCTTGTAAGAATAAATATCATTTGACACCAAAATTACATTCCCTTGATGTTGAAAAATATTATATTATATTATAATAAACTTTTTGTTATGTAAGTAGAAATGAGGGAAGAGGGTGAAAGTATCACTACTCTCTCATCTTGTTCTTCCATATAAAGCCACCATTCAAAACCCATATCAAATGGATGGGTCTGGTTCCAGTACAGGAGGACAAGGTGGCTGTTTAAATTATTAAAAACCACTTTAATTTCTCAAAATTTTGAAATATGTTTTTAAATAATAATTTTGAATAATTAAAATGATTTTTAAACAGTAAATTTGAGTGACTAATAGCCTTTTTTTTTTAATTTCTAAGATTAAAATATATCTTTTAAATTCAGGGAACCAGAATTAAATGGAGCCCAAATTAAAAAAAAAACTAAACATAATTAAATATTTTAATTATATCATCACTTCCACTTGTTTCTTAAATACTGTATCCAATTAGGTAGATGAAAAAAGAGTAACAGTAAATATATTTTAAAATTAGTTATAGGCTAAAAAGGTATACTATTCTTCAGTAAAGTATAAAAAGAAATAATGAGAATGTGTAAAAAATAAGCAACTAAAAGGAAATTATGTGTACCATGCATCTGTGTTCATTCCTGCACATTCTAACTGTGAGGAAGCTAAGTGATGTCAACTGCCAAATGAAGATAATTCCAGGATAAAGGTAATGCCATGTAATTGTTGTTCATTTAGGCATACTTTAGTAAAAATAAGGTAGAAAATTGAAATCCATTCATAGAATTTTCACTCTATATTTATTGGTTATAAATCTAAAACATAAGTTATATAATTTAAATATTTATTTATTGTGAAATTTGATTATAATATAATTTATATAATAAAAACATTAATTATAAATTCTAGTTATATAAAAATAAAGATTTATCCTAAACCAAAATTTAAGCAGAATCTATTACAAATCATATCTGAATTTTGTATGAAGTTCCCGAAATTAACAATAGAATGTTGATTGGGGTAATTTTTTTTTTATCTTTTACAAGTTTTTGATTCACTAAATCTACTGCCGGTTAAAACTATAGTTTGAATTGGGATTTGAATTTTTATATTTTTATTTAATGATTACTTATTCACTTCTTCACCTAACATTATTCAATTTTCAAAATAAACAAGGAGACATTGGAAAAATAAGTGTTTCCTGTTAAAGTTTGTGAATGAGTTTTCCTTTTGTCTTTCAAGGATGAAAACAACATCACATCTTTGGAAACGGTTTTGTTTTTTAAATGTTGCTACTTACATTCAAACTTGATTACAATTTTCAACTATATATCCTTGGTAGTAGTATCATATGCAGTGCAGCTTATGCATGTATTTAGAAGGATTTATATATATACATACACTTTTATATTAATTCTCTTTTTTTATCTCTTTCTTCATCACATCATTAATAATTATTCTCTCTTTTTCCTTTTCTAACTTATTTTAGATTGCAGAGTAGTGATACTTTGAGACTCCCTGTCCAACAGTAAATGCACACACTTACCCATTCAATAAATTACTATTTAAATTATATTTATTTTAATTTGAAATACTATTATATTATTATAAGAGGTTATTAAATGAATTTTTTAGTTTTGAGAGTGTGAAACCACTTTTTCCTTTACATTGTGATGCGCAACAACAATTTAGAACTTCCTCACTAGGTGTAGGTGTTATATAACATTTGGTGTTCATAAATAATTTTCTATAAGCATTCATCAATTCATTTGGAGAAATTAAACCTAAGAAAAACAAAGAAAAAAAGTGAAAGGGAGACAGAGAAAAACAAAAAGATGAATGATACTTGCATAGTAAAGAATACATGTTCTCATAACCAATCTTCCACACCATCTCTTATATTCATCATAACTCAAAACAATATAATTGAGTGAAAAAGGGCATGTTATTGCATTTCTAATACAGAGAGAGAAAACCCAAGACACTCTCATGTAAAATACAAGGAAGATCAGAAACAAAAAGAGAACAGTGACAAGGATATAATATGCACCTCTGGTAATAAAGAAAAACACCAAACATGTCAGGTTGGTCCAGTTGAATAATGATAGTATTTATAATGCAAGGACAACACAACACGAGTTTGAATTTCATTGCAGAAGAAAAAACCTAGTTAGTTAATAATGTGTAAGTACATCTATAAGTGATCTTGGAATACAAATTCTGGCCAAGAAAAGGTGTGAGATTTTATTTCAAACAGAAGAAAAGAAGCAAAACAAGAACTACATATATATATATATATATATATATATACCTTCAAACTTTTGATAAGAAGAGAAAGGTTGTTCAGGGGTTTTAGGAGCAGTGGCACGTGATATTGGCACGGCTCAATCGAAAAGCAGGGCCTGAGACATTTTGAGCATTGCTTTCTCATTGAACCGGACCAATATCCCGTTAAACCGTTCCATTCTTCCCCTCCTCGCTTGCTATGCACCCCATCTGGTGTAAGATCATGAGAGAGACATGCATGTATAACCAACAGAAATATACTTATGAAAACAAAGACAAAATCTTGAGACTGTGAAACGATGTAAAAAACAAAAGAAAAAGGACCCTTTATGTGATCTTTGGTAGGGTGTATAAAACCCTTGTTAAATGAAAAGAAGAAGAAGAGAGTGAGGAAGGGAGGGAGTGAAAGTGATATGAAAGATGAAGATATATTGGGGTGGAAAAGCAAGAAGAGACAAGGGAGAAGGATGTGTTATGTTGAAGTAGTATTAAAGAAGGAAGAGGGGAAGATGAGAGGAGAGAGCGGGAAATGGAGATGGCTGGTAGTGGTAACATTGAAGAAGTTGCATTAAATTTGCAACAACCCTTCAACTGAGGAAGTTGGAATATTAATTTAAGGAGGTACAGGAATGGTGATAAAGGGCAGAGGAGACAAATCTGTGGCTTTTAATGTGAGCATTTATGGATTATGGGGCAGAGGGAGAGGGATGTTTGGTTCTGCTCAATCTGCATTAATGAATGTGTATGTATGTATGTATCAAACAGTAAAAAATAAGCTTTGCCTTTTGGTTTTGGCCTCTCCTAGTGCTATCCATATTCATCACTGTTCACACTCAGCCTCTCATAAGGCACTTCGTAGGTTCAGAGATTCCTTGTCCATCTCATGCAACTCGTGTATTTGTATTCAACTATCCCCGAAGACACCCTAAAATTGGTGGCCAGAAAATACTTGGTTCAAGTAACTAATTAAAACACCTTATTAATAAAATTAAGGTATAATGAATCGATTATATGTATTAATTTGGGTCATCAATATAAAAATTATTTTAAATGTGTAAATACGTCTATTAAGATTAGACAATAAATATCGAATATTATTGAATATTGACTTCAACATCATAAGCAAATTGATATCTCTTGTAACAAAGAATACAAGACCTAGCAGTGAGGGAGGAGACTTTGGCTGCACATAAAAGGACATCTATGAATATGATTTTCTTTCTCAAATGCACACTCTTGGGTTAGGTGCTTCAAGTTCTTATCTCCAAATATGAGGATGCTTTGCTTAACATGTGAGAAGTCAGGGTGCATCATAAATATTACTAGTAACTTATCAACACTTGTCGTGTTTTCGACTTTATTGCTTGCAGTAAAGTCCCGAACAAGAAGAGTAGTACATAAAATAAGGTAAATCCTTACCAGTGCTCTAGGTTACTGAATTAAAAAGAGTTTTTTCTTTTTCTATTGAGATATCCTAAAATAGCTTATTAATCAAAATTTTAAACTACTTAGATAATGTTACAAAAATCATATAAATATATTAAAACGTGGTTCAATTTTTTCCTTAGTTACAATAGGTTTAATTTCGGGTCATTAATACAGTCCATTCATTTAACTTGCTCTCAGCTTATATTCATTTTATTGGGTTTTCCTCTCTTCGGTATGTCTTGGATAGCCAAAAATGGATGCCCTTAACCAACAATTTTTTTTTTAAAATTATTTATTAGGTTAAAAAATGAAAAAAAAAAGCTGTGAAAAATTATTGTGTTTATGTTTTATATATATATATATATATATATATATATATAAATTTTTATCAGTATTTTAAATAATTAAATAATGATGAAGATAGATGTTTATTTTAAATAATTAAAATTTATAATATTTTTGAAAATTATTCTTGAATAATGATGATTTTAGGAGATTTATCCGATAATAATTTTTAGAGATTTCTCTTAGATTTTTATCTCTTTTAATTCTTTTAAAATTTTCTAAATGATCTTTTAATATATTTTTTTTAAAACCAAATTATGAATGAATAAAAATAAGATTTATCACCGTATAAATTTTGTTCCTAAATTTAAATATATTTAATATTAAAATACTTTTATGAATGTAAATTATAATAAATTTTATGTTCAAAATTTATTTGTCTAAACTAAATATTTATCATGTATCATAAAATTCATAAAGTTCAAAACCAGTTATACTGGAGACCACTAAATATGACCTAAGTAGGCAATCTGAAGATATACACCTGAACAAGTCAAAATATACGACGTACGGAAGAATACAAATCTCAAATCGAGTGATGAACATGAAGAACAAAAATAACACACTCAAGTCTGGAGGATGAAAAATTACAAACAATCAAAAAATCCCAAAACTAGAAATTAACTCATAAAGGTGGCAAGGAACAAAATTACTGACTAAACTTTATTAGGAGAACCCACAACACTAGTAATATGGAGATATATTGTTGTAATATGGAGATAGTGAGAGAAAGCTTCATTATGGGTAGATTGAGATTTATTAAAGTAATGATACCTAAGATATAATGTGATGCTGCTCACAAGGGGAATGGGAGGTTAACATAAGTAATATCATCGAGGAGAATCATGAGTGGTTTTGAAATCATATTCAAATCCATCACTTCATGTTACAAATATCGGCATAAGTGTAAGTATAACTACCATTAATTAAATTTATTAATCTACTATTTTTTTAAATTAAAGTTAAATTAAAGTTACCAACTAGATTGTTAATTTCAATTTAAATAAAATTGGACATTAGATATACAATGTAAATATATTTTATCTCAATTAAAATTGTCAATTCAATAGATAAATTCAGTTGATTTTTTTTAAATAATTAATAATTTTAAAATTAAAAATTATTTAAAATTACATGAAGTGAATAAGAATACTATGAAAATTTGTATTTTATAGATAAAAATATTAAAAAAATTAAAACTAAATTTTATTTTCACAAAAAATAAAGTTACCTAGAATTAAGTTAGATTAAAAATAAGTTGTGTAATAAATGTAAAATATTTAGTACTTTTTAAATATTGTTAAAATTAAAAATAGTTTTTTTGTTTTAAAAAAATTGAAATTATGTTCGTGAAGGGTAGTGTTTAAACAATATTTGTAAAATGATAAATAAGTACAATTTATACATGATTAAAAAATAGAAATGTAGGAAAAGTTGTCATCTATGAGAAGCTATGCCACATGGTGGTCTTCTTCGTTGTCTTCGTGATCGTCCTTATGATTGTTGTTCGGATGGAAGGATAGGAGGGGGCAGAGGTGGAATATCATCGTTAGTGCCTTCGACTTCATTGTCATCACTCTGATTTCCAGACACTTGTGAAGGCATTGTTGGTCAATAATACTGCATGGATGACATTGGGTTGTAGACAGATGGGGGTTTCATGGTAGAGGTTGCAAAGAGATTTGATAGACCAGCAAAAATTTGTTGTTGAGATGGAAATGTTGAGTAGTTGAAGGGTGGTTGATGGAATGACGATTGGAATGACATGTGAGGTTGATCCCTATATCCGAACAACTGGGTCGGTTGAACACCTGACGGATGAAAAGATTGTTGTTGAAATAATTCAACTTGAGAAGAAGGCTCAACATGATATTGATAATGAGGTTGTGTAGTCTTGTGTGACATATCATACTATTTTGAAAATATGTGTTAATTTTGGATGAGTGAATGAAGAATAATAAATAATTTTGTAATTGAACTTACATCGTCATCGAACGATGATTGTATAGGCGAGATGTGACAGATAGTATGGTTGATGTATCATTGCATGTATGTTGACTTGTCATGCAAATGGCCATTTCTGTTAAAATGATTTTCCTGAATTAGACGATTATGATGGTCATTCCACGTAACTATCCATGCAACATGATATTGTGGCCAATATCGATTAGTTCGTCCTCTCATATCCTCTATATGAAGTTGATCAATTCAATGGGTCACTTGGAATACTCTGCCAAAATCCAAATTGACGCATAACCCTATCTGATGAAATTCAGCCATTGCAAAACATATGAGAGGAAATACCACTCGTGCAATTGGGGAAACCTCAATAGTGATCAAGCGCCTAACATAATCCACTCGATATAGAGTCCAAAGAAACTGTAAATAAATGTTTGAAACATCAATAATATGAAATTTTCAGTTAAAATGATATGTTAGTTTATATGTTGTTTACAACCTCTTTAGCTTTAATGCCATCAAACATTGCTTGTATTTGGGGAATAGTGGTTCCTCCTGTGTGTGTCCTATGCATCCTCCGCGTCCACCTAACGTAAACAAAGGAATATTAAGAACTTTTTTTCTTGTCTCGAAAATTAATACAAAAATAACATGCCTTTTCCCAGGTGGGAAACCAACGCCTTGTTAAACTTCTTCATCGGTCAATGGTTGAAGTTATGGAGAAATGTATGTTAAGCGTTCCCATGCCCAACAGTGTAAAAGCAACATGCAACCTCCAATATTATCTTGATTAAAGTCTATTCCGTGATCGAGCTCACGGTACAAAGAAGCCCATACAGTTAACCCCCCAACTATAATTCCTGATGTTGTTTAAGTCAGCTAACAATAATAGATACATTAAATGTACCTTACTACCTAAAGGATCAGGCATCAATAGCCTCCTAATAAGTGTTAATATGTGGGTTCGAGCATGTTAAGCAATAACATCATCAGTTGCATGATGTGGCAATTCCTGAAAAGTGTTGTTAAGCCAAGACAAATTAATTGCATTTCCTTTCATCGTTGTCGCAGGTGGTATAAATCTGAGCAACTGCTCACACAAAGACACTAAATCACCACTAGTAATCCCGGTAACAGCCTCTCCATCAACAGGTAAACCCCATACCAATTCCACATCTTTCAAAGTAACAATTGTTTCACTAAGAGGAAAATTAAAGGTATGAGTCTATGTTCTCCACCTTTCCACTAATGTTGTAAGTAGTACGTGGTTAAAGTCAATGTTCTTAAATTTTGACAAATGTCCAAAACCAGAATGATCAATTAATTGTTTGACTTGTTGGTCAAGTATTTCCTCATGCTTTAGTACCCAAATTGCATGTCTTCTAGGTCTCAATAGTCTTTCGTTACCTTCCCATATGTCTTCAGTAACATGTTTCTCTTGGAGTCGCAATAGGGACATATTTGCCGGAAGGCGATGAGATGCCATAAAATTCTAATAGATTCCTGAAAATAAAACCAATTTTTAGAATACCTTCGTAGATAATTCATATAACCAATTTTTAGAATACCTTCGTAGATAATTCATATAAAAAAGGAGTATTTCTTTGTAGATCTCAAATATAAATATATTTTAATTATTTTTATTTTATTTAATAAAATTACACTTTAAATTATATTATACACCATGAATTAAGAAAACATACTAATGCTCTTATTAAAACTCTTCATGATCTCTGTGTGGTAAGAATTATAATTAATAAATTAATAAATAATCTACATTTATAAACTCAAAACTTTAACACTAAAAGAAATTTGGTTTCTATAAAGGTTATTTAAGTTCTTTACTTTTGTAAATGTTATATATTATTTTTACAATTCAATGATAAATGTATTAAATAATTAATTATTATAAGTAAACAACAGTGATAATATAATAAACAGAAAATAAGTAATAGTATTTGTTTTTTTAATTTTCTGGTGCATACATGCATCTTTCTTTAAATATCATATTAAAATCATTATTAAACACTAAATACGAATATCTTCATTAAATGTTCGAACATTGATTTCACTATATTTTAAAATATTAGTTCATTTTGCTAGATCTAATTATAATTCTAAAAAGATAGATAAAAAAGATGTTCAAAAAGTATATTTAAAGTGGAACCAAGGTAGTAAAAAGTGTGAAAAACAGAGCAATATTTGGGCTTTTCTAACTGAATTGTTGATTTAATTCAAGTGAAAAGTTGCATATTTTCTTAACAAATTCCTAGAAAAGCAAAACATATTTAATAGAAAAACTAAAATGTTTAATAAATGAAAAAGTAAAAAGGGTAACCAATATAATTATAAATTACTAAGTATTCAGATACTTTTAGAGATTGATCATTGCAAAAAATTATCAAGTTGCACGCTGCTTTTTACACAGGCTCGCTGGTGGTTATACGTGAGTATTGGATCCTCATATAAGAAGAGCCTCATTCTTTGTTTACTTTATAAGCTTCACATAATTTGTATGGTAGTTTAGATCCTTTTAAGATAAACATAATGAACTTGCAGTGTATAAAAATATATTATGTGATATATCATAATCTTTATTAGCATGTGTTTGCTACTACAATTAATGAATTAATTAAAATATTAGAGAGAAATTACCTTTGAAGATAAATTAGCACATCTAAGCACTTTCAAAAAAATGGCACTTAAGAAATAAGAAGGTGAGTGTGGGTGGTTGAATATGTATTGCATAGGAGATAAGAGTTTATTAAATAGAGATGCTGAAACATAGTGAGTTTTAATATAAGTTTGAATTCACCCACATCAATAAATGTAAGTTTGAATTCAAACTTTATTGGCAGAAAGAATCTCTATGACCATTATTATTATTGTACCCATACCAAAGTGAAAATTGTTGTAGTCATGTGAAGATAATGTTCTCAGCAAAATGTAGGTTAGGCATGTGATAAGAGGAAGAAAATATTTCTTATGAAGAAATAAAGTTAGGGGTGCACGGTCTTGCAATTAAAGTTATCAATGGTGTGTGAAACTTTTTCATTTGGTGCTTATGCAAAGTTTTCAACCATGTAGGCAACTTTGAATAGAAGTTATCAATGGTGAATGCAACTTCTTCCAAAGTTGCCAATGGTGAAGACAACTTTTTTATTATGAAATTGAAAAAAAAAATAAATGAAACAAAGTGTAGCGTGGCGTGGTGATTTTCTATACATTGAAAAAAAAATGTCACATTCGTAACTGAGAATTTGACTTGTCAATAAAAATTTCAATAATTATGTTAAAATTATATTCAATTCAGACACCACATTTCTCATAAAATAGAACAACAATAGAGTCTTGTAGCCTTGCACTCATCCTTTGTTCTACTTTTTCTTGTCTCAATTCCTATATCCAAGTAAAAAAAAATTGAAGAGAAGGTTTGTGGGATACATTATTTTCTCCTTCTAGTGTAAAGTTCAAACAAAACCGTAAAGGTAATGTAAATTTTCCGTAACATTCTTGTTCATCATCATCTTTCCTCCTATTTAGGCAACACACACATACACACACACACACACACACACACACACACACACACACATATATATATATATATATATATTTGTATAAGGTAATTTTATTTCTTTTAAAATGAATATGGACATGTGGAATGTCGGTGGAACGTCACTAAGCCAACATGAGGAACCAATAATTAAAGACATCATGGATGACATAAGTGAAGATGGAGAAAACTACGACTTTGATTTGGATGATGAAGATCAATTCAACAAATCTTCACAATATATTTCGTCTGCCAGTCAATCCGGACATCACATTGACTGTAACCTCAATGAACACATGTCTTTCATGTCAAAGGAGACGACATTGAATGCCATAAAACAATACCACATAGACAATGGTTATGAATTTGTTGTTGTGGAATCAAAGCGAGACAAATATGTGGCTCGGTGCATACATCATGATGGAGGGTGCCAATGGAGATTAAGTGCATCTTTTAGTAAAATCCGAAGTCAATGGGAGATAAAGAAAATTGATGCACAACATAGTTGTTTGTCAACAAATCTTTCGGCAGACCATGTTAATTTAGACTCAACCCATATTGCGTCTATGGTGCTGAGTTCGATAAAAGCAAACTCTTCTATCCCAATTAAAAGCTTAATTGCAGAAATAAAAAATCTGCATGGCTATACTATCACATATAGAAAAGCTTGGTTGGGAAAATAGAAAGCTCTTGCTTTAGCATTTCGTGATTGGGAACAATGTTACAATGATCTTCCTAGATGGTTGGAAGTAGTAAAAGAAAACAATCAGGGGACAATTGTGAAGTATATTGCTTTTCCTTGTATGGTTGATGGTGTTCAAGACAAATCTTATTACACGTTGGATCGCGTGTTTTGTTCTTTCAAGCGTTGTATCGATGGTTTCAATTTTTGCAAGTCCATTGTACAAGTTGATGGGACATTTTTAACCAGAATATACCATGGAACATTGTTGACCACAATTGATCGAGATGGGAATCGGAACATATTTCCATTGGCATTTGCGATTGTTGAAGGCGAGACTCGAGAGGCTTTAATTTGGTTCTTCCAATTATTGCGACAATATGTGACACCTCAGCCGAATTTGTGCATGATTACTGATAGAGAACCAATATTATTTCAGCATTACAATCCAAAGAAGTTTGATGGAAAGGAGATGGTCTCGTTTCTATGTATTACATACGTCATATTGCATCGAATTTCAACCAAAAATTATACCTATTATATAAATTTTTAGCACATGTTACTACTCCTCTTTAACTTTAGTTATATCTTAACCCCTCAAGTATCAACACATTCTCGATCATTATAAGTACAAAATTATTAAACATGATTAATACTTATTTTATTTATATACTATTGTATTATTATTTTATTTTTATGTATTATTATATAATTTTCTATCACATCATTATCACCAAAAATAAATGTTTAAATGAAGATAACTTTGTTTTCTTTTATATTTTTATTTTTTAACTTCCTTATCTTTTTTAAAAAAGGTTCTTTTGGCGGATCAATTCAAACTGTATTTTTAACCCACATATTTAACTTTGTTTATGTAATGCTTGTACAATATCACTATCGGCTTACGAAAATTATGAGCATACTTTTTCACGATATTAAAATAAGTTTTAATTCTAAAAATAGCGTTATTCTTCCTTCCAAAGAAAAATAGAAAAGTAAAAGTGTTTAATTATTGAATTTTGCCTATTCATGATTAATAATAAGTGGAACCGCAAGATATGAACGTTCTAGAACAATCCCAAGTTTGGACAATAGCGTTGCGTAATACTTCACTTTAGATCATTCTAGAATAATTTTTTTTTATTTATTTAAACTCATTTTTTCTGTAGAGCATTATTCATAATATTTTGACATGACACAAATAAGGAAAAAAACTTTTTTTTCTTTTAAAATTGATTGTTTAATCGTGCATAAATGTATATTATTTTTCCAAATTTACGCTATGTTAGTTTTTGTTGAATGCCGAGGGAACTATAGAAGAAAACATGAAAACTTACCAGAGAGATCTTACATTAAACACTTTTCTTCAATTTTGAACAGATAAAGAGAGAAAAGTGAATGGTTTATCAAAATGATGTCTGTTTTTGAAAGATTTGATACGACATTCTCTGTTAAGGAGCATGTTGAGGTTAATCTTTTGCAAATTAAGTTCTTGATTGATCATACCCTTATGAATAATTACTTATGCGAAGACTTTTCATTATAGTTTATCATTAACACTACTGAGACAATAAAGATAAAGAGAAAACAGAAACCAGATATAGATTTGTACGCATTGATATGATGGTGGATATGTCGGGTGAGTTCCAATAAATTTGCCTGGTTATGTATGCAGAATGACACTATATATTGTTACAAGCAGAAGGAAAAAACCAGGGTGCAATTAAAACAAAACAATAACCATAAAGACTTGGGTTCCACTTCCTTTCATTCACATCACCGAATCCGGCATATAGTTATGGCAACTCAAAAATACTCAATGGACCTCTAAGCTTGATAACCATGTGACATGAGCAATGGATATATATGTTCATAAAAATATATTATATAGTAGGTAGGCACTGCATTTGAGAACGACTAAACAACACAACGCCATTAAATAGTGCTGCGAACTACCATGCATACACCACGTGAATATGAAGAAGGAGGAAGGGCTAATTTCCACTCTTCCAATAACTGGTCATGATATAACACTTTTTAACAAATTAGTTAATACAATCAATGAGTAAACTGGTTAATGGTAAAACCAGACTTTGAACTCTTTTATCAAAGAAAAAATACACCTTAATTACGTTATATTACTGCTATTATAAATACTAAACTAAACCAGCTAACAGAAAATATATATATATGTATATATATAAGTAGTGATACTAAAATGGTTTATTTTTTCTAGGAAGTAGAACAAATGTTTGGCATTATTCATATTCATGCCAGCACAGTAACATGACTAGGCATCTTCTGAGGATGTAGAACCTGCCTCTGTATTCTTTCAACGTGGCGGAGAATCTCCTTCCAAAGCTAGAACGTTGGTGACTTTTCTCAATTGTTGTTGAGATGCAGTGAGCCATTTGTTGCCTCAAAAGGGGTCTCAAATCTCACCTCTTTACCTCTCCTGGCTAGATACTGTGGTTGTGTTGGTGCTTGCTTGAGATACTGGGTATGTTCTGCAGGTTTTTATAGAGATCTCGTTAAGGAGGCACGTTGGGATTTTTGGAAATAGTGAGAAGCAAATAAGCCACAGAACTAGAAGACCCCACAGGTCTACTCAGTGACAGAGCATAGAAAATACAGTGATATAATCTGTGTTTGGATATTATTTGTATTTGAGAGGAAATGAAGTTTTATATTATTATGAAATGAATTTGAAAAAGTGACTTAACAGGTTTAGAGAGGGAAATAATGGGGTAAGAAAGAGAAGTGTTATAAGGAGTGTTGCAAAGGACTAGGATGAGGTGTAAGGTGTAGGATTTTGGAGGCATGACTAAACGAAAAGTTACCCTACACTTGGCACAGTTGTTGGAGTTGAATTTGGAAAGAAGCTGTGAAGGTTTGAATGGCAATATTCAGCGGCAGCTTCTTTCACAGTTGCTTCCCAGCTACTATGTCTCACTCTTCTCCATGGCCCAACAAGTGGCACATTTCGATTATACCTTGCATAATATACATTAGAGTCAATATTAGCGTTTAGAGAAAACGTATTACATCACTTCTGTGTTTTCATTTTCTTTTTTTGTTTTTTCACTACGTTTGGTTGTTAAAAGTTTGATTTTTCTTTTATCATTTTGTTTTCTCTTATTGAAAGTTTGCACATCAAGTTAATATAAGGAAGAAAAGGAAGAAATATAAAATATAAGTGGATGGTGTTATAATTAAAAAGTGAAAATAAGAAGCATAACTAGAACAAATTTCTCAAGGTAAACATATCTCTTATATATATATATATATATATATGGCTCATGTCTAATCATTTTAAGTTCTTATAGTTATTCTTTGTAGGTATTCATTGTTCATTTGTGTTGCGAAAATAATGTCTTTTTAATATTCTTAACAGCACAATTTGAATTGATATATTTTTTAGGTTGATATATCTTTTTGTTTGGAACTGATTTGTGAGGTATGATATGAGAGTCTAATTTTTAAACTATTTTTGTAGAGTGTAAGGATGTTAGGTTTTGTGAGGATTTATTTTTTTAATAACAAATGAGACATTTTATTCATTTTATTATTTGGTGAGAAAAAAAAAGTTCTTGTTTAGTTCTCTTTCTACTCTTAAATGGGATATACAGAACACAAATATGATTTTTGGAAATTTATGAATAAGAGTTAATTTATAGAGAAAATGACGAATTTTAGTTAAGGCTCGCATGCAGTAATGTTATTGATAACAAATTCATACAAGCAATTAGGTATAACCTAGTTCCTACATTTATTAGTTATAGAAAATTGATTTGTTTGTAATAGCTTCTTTTCATAACAATTGCCGAACAACTCTTTCTAATAATAGAAAATATTATATTTAAATAATAGTAATAAGTATAAATAAAATAATAGCATATATAATTGTATATAGGAGGTATGTAAAATGGTAATAAGATGTCAAAATATCATTATTTTAGTTTTATATATATATATATATATATATAGAGAGAGAGAGAGAGAGAGAATGTCGTGACTCACCAAAGTACTATATTATTATTCAACTCTATGTCTCTCCCATGTCCCCTCTAAATATTTCTAAATATTATAAAAAGAAAAAAAAACATATAGTCTTTTTTATTAGTAAAGAATTGTATTAAAAAAAACATATACTCATAAGTTAAAATTGGATATGGTATATCCTAAATCTCTACATGTTTACTTCACCCCTCAATGACCTATTATAAGATTTAAGTCCCAATCTACAATATTGTATTCAATGATTAATTTTAGTACAAAAGAAATTGAAGTTGTAAGGGTGTGCTTGGAAATTTAATTTCAATTCTAACATATCTACTATTAGTTTAGATATAAAATTTTATTAGACTCAAAACTAAAATTTTAGGTTCAATTTCAATGTTATTATTTGTTAAAAGAGTAATAACAACGAAGGGAACAAATTCATCGATTAGCAGGATTAGTACTACTATGTCTTTCTGGCTAGAAGGTTCTACGTATTTATAATACTTTATTTCAGAGCCTTTTCTGATTCTGCATATATAACTCCATGGCTGGAAGAAATAGATTGAGCAAGGGAGATGCTTACTGGTGCAAATCCTTGCTAGTTGTATCATTTTTTGCAATTATTATTCTGTTTGAGACATTGGACAGGAAAACAATGCATATAGGAAGAGACCATTTTGTTCTTTAGATGTATTGGAGGTTTTGAAATACTTTTTTTTTGGAATTTAAAATAGACTAGGTGTGGCTTGGAACCTATTGGAATGGAGGTGTCTAGACTTTTAATTTTTGTGTATAAATGAGTTGGAACATCCCTAAAATCACTAGTACAAAAATAACAAAAGACTGCTCATTATTTAACGCGGTCCAGCATCAAAACGCATTCGTTAAAAAAGTGGTGGCATTTTTGTAATTATATTGATTTACAAATGCAGTCTTACTAAATGACCGCATTTGTAAATTAAAACGCGTGATTTACAAATGCGGTCTTACCAAATGACCGCATTTGTAAATAATTTTTACCCTAAAATTTTGAACGCGCTAAACAGTTTCTCTTCACCGCTTTTCGTTTTCGTTTTGCTGTTGCGCTGCTGGTTCCCGTTCGCTCGTGCATTCGTTCCCGTTAGCCTTCTTCTCTTTCACATTTGGTAATATTCTCCTTCGTTTTCGTTTTTTGAGTTCGTTGCACCGAGTGGTTTTGGCTTTTGTTTTCATTTTGGTTTTCTTTCACGTTTTCATTCACTCTTTCATTGCCATGCACGCACTAGTTCTTGTTTTTTTTCCCTCTGTAGCTTGAGCGCTATCTGCTGCCGCCACCGCTACTGCTGCCACCGCTGCTGCTGCCACCGCTGCCACTGCTACTGCCGCCACCGCTCTCTGCTGCTGCTGCTGCCACTAACGAAGGCTTCTCATACAAGGCTTCTCATACAATGAAGGCTCCGCATCCCCTCATTCAGGTTAATATACAGATGCGATTATATCAAATGACCGCATTTGTAAATCTAATTTATAAATGCGGTCCTTTAACCGCATTTGTATATCTATGATTTACGAATGCGTGCTGAGCAAATGCGGTCCTGTGACCGCATTTATAAATGAAAAATAACCGCATTTGATTTACTTTTCTGCGCTAGTGAATACTCCATTTTATTTAATTAATTCTTTATTGATAAAAAAAAATAAAGAGAAGATAAAATAATTGAAACAATGATCATTAAAAGTTGACACCAAAATAATTATAATAGTAATATAATAATGACCATGACAAATGAGACAACAAAATTAATCAAAAGAATGAATAATGTTCTTACACAGGCTTAGTAAGTTTCTTCTTGATTGTCGTTGTTGTGTTAATATGTGATGAACTTGTTCAGAAGGTTACATTGCATGTCTTAAGTTCGATAGGGTGGAGGTGTTTCTATTATGATGATATTGTTGTTAGCACGATTTGTTCAATAGCAAGTATACCAATCACATAATAGCAAGTAGTAAGTAATTATCGTTCTCCCAAAAGACTTATGCAATACATGGCAATAATTGAAATTGATAACTAAATTAGACAACAAAATAGTTCCATTAATGATGTTGATGTGCAAGAAATTAAAACTATACAAAAACAATTAAAACTCTTTTTGGGATTTTATCAAACACTTAGAATGTGGAATAGATTAGAAATGATATGGTAAGTTATTGTTAGAGTTAGACTTCACCAAACCTCATGCATCTAATCACTCAACTTATTTCTAATTTAATGCTAAAGTCAACCCACGAGTATACTCAACCTTAATTCCTTAGTAGAATGAGCCTAAATTCTCGTATTAAAAGGTCAATTCCACAAGTACTTAATAAGCAAATTTGTTTTCACAACAAGGGTTTAAGACAACTAATGAGTCAAGTTTCATTCCTAGACATAAGTTTCATTAGGTATTTTGATTTAGTTTTAGATTACAAAAGATATTTTCCAATACTGAATGAACCAAATAGCAATTATGGATTATCAAACCACAAGAAGCATTAAGCATAGAAAAAAAATATTAACATTGAATGGAAAGACAAATGTCAATATAAACAATACCAATTACATAAGAGTTTGGTTAGTTATATCTAATCCCAACAACATGGGTTTAGCTCTTTATTGTCATTAAGAGCCCAAAAAGCAAAGATGAACTATAGAGGAGAAAGGGAAACCAAAGAGAAGAGAGAAGATCTCTAAAGGAACTCTAATAGCACTCTAGGTCTTCAAAAATGCCTTTTCTCCCCAAAATCGCAACTCCCTCACAGAAGAAGAAAGAAATAAGCATCGGGTGACATGTTAGCAAAGTCGCACCCAGTGCAGGACATTACACATTGGGCGCAACCACCAGAAGTTGCTCTCGGTCAAGCCAGCCCTCAATACAGCTCTTCCCACGCTGGACAAAATCACAACTCATAGCTCTCTATCTTACCGGCGTTCAGCTTAAGTGAAGTGGTGTTTGGTGCGAAGCATTAGTGGAGGATGACGTTCAATGCAAATCCTTTTGTGCTTAGCCTCGCTCATCCTAGACACCAATTTCCCTCTTTGACTCCATGATGTCGAGCTCGAGTAATGTGACGCTTAGCGTAAATGATCTTTTGAAAATTAAACCTTTAACCTTTCATTTTTTCTTCCACACAAATAATGAGAATTAGTGGTATAATTAGGTGACAATAATCAAAATCCAATAACGTAAAAAAATATATAAAAAGTGGGACTAAGTAAGTCAAAAGTTTAATGTCTTCAGCCAAAATGTTTGATTTTGTAATTTATTACTCTTTCCAAGATTGAATTTTTATAAACTCTTAATATATAAAAAGTGGGACTAAGTAAGTCAAAAGTTTAATGTCTTCAGCCAAAATGTTTGATTTTGTAATTTATTACTCTTTCCAAGATTGAATTTTTATAAACTCTTTTCTTTTGAAAGATATTTAAATTGCGTAATTTTTTTTTTCACTTTTAAAATTATATTCACCCTTTTCAAATTGATATACTACATTTAATTTATTTTAATTTAAACAAAGTGGTTTAGAGAGTATTTGTATTAGTTTATGATCCCGCCGCGGACTCAAGCGTGGAGAAAGTGCCTCATCACTTCTTCGTCTAGCCTTCTAACTGCTGCGCGTTCTGCAAGGAGGCTCCAGGAACCTTCGCCGGAACTCCAAATGATGCCTGCAAAACACACAGACGGCGCCTCTAGCGGCCGTTGTAGCTCCGACACTCAAGTCAGGCAACGGGAACACCAAAACTCTCTCTCGGATCTATCTGTGTGAGACTCGTGTTGTGTATTGTGTGTTCTGTGGCAAAGATTGCGTACCTAGTTTAGTGTTCTTCTTCCTCATATAAACTCGCGTCGCCCCCTACTGGCTACCTCTAGGGCCACTTGATTACTCTGCACCGCCGTTATCTACCCTCTAGGGCTACCTTGCGTGCAGGCCTTCTTCACTTGAGTGCAAAGTCTGACAGGGGAGGCTACGTGGGTACCTCTGTGCCCCTCGATTTCTGTGCCTATCTGCCCTACCTATTCTCTGGGAACATCTTCACAGTCCACGTGGCATGCATGCAACCTCACTGGGAGACTCTAACCTTGATGGGTTCTTGTCCCAGCAGGATTCTGCACCTAACTGCGTCTTCCCATCTTCATGCATGGTCGTCTCGCGACTAGGCCACTCCCTGCCTCTGGGCGCTTTACTGATCACTGGTCGCGTTGTTCACATCGCCGCGGCCGATGTCACCTCGACACATACCGATGACCGAGGTGTCTCTCATCCTGACCGACGGCCGATGTCTCATCCTGGCCGGTGATCGATGTGTCACCCTGACCGATGACCGATGGCACTTCTTTACGTTGTCGCGCTCTGCTTATGGAATCAGGCATGGTTCTTGGGTAACGTTCTCGCTGGGAGCCTGGGTCCCAGTTTAACACGCGTTGACAAGGAACCACCGATGACTGATCGCTCTGCATGCACCGATGACTGATCGCTCTGCATGCACCGATGACTGATCGGTGCTTCATCACTTCTCGCGCTCTACTTCCAGGCGCTCATGCAGGAACTGATCTGCTGATGGTGGTCACTCGGTAACTGACCACTGATCGCCGTTCTTGAACGATCTCCACCCTGGTTCATCTGCTATCTCATGCCACGCGTCACTCTGTGACTGGCCTACGTGGTCATCTGCTGCTGACGTCATCGACTACCGATGACCGACTGGATCACAAGCCCCCCAGTCTCGAGCTGGGAACTTGTTCTCAGCGAAGAGACTAAGTGGTCTTCCTTGCCAAAGAGAAGAAGGAGCTCGAAGCCGATGTACCTGAGACCATGGCTGCTGGTGCCGAGGCTCTAATAGATGGGTTCCATGGGCTTTGCAGCAGGTTCACTGCGCCCTGCCAGACTTGGACTCTACCCAACTTAGCCTCCACCATTCAGTGGCCGATGGCAGGCTCATTCCTCCTCCTTGAGCTTCTTCCCTTGCGACTTCTCCTTTTGTGTAATCTCTTTTTCTCAGCTGCCTTTCTCTCTCTCCATCTTTAACTCACTCTGCATGTGGCTAACTGTTAACTGGTTTAGGCTTCAGCGCGATCTCACTGTGACCCTTCAAACTTGGCCTCTAACTTGATCGCGACCAACTGTACCTTAGCATTCTCTTTAACAGTTTTTATGCATAAATTCACGTTGGATGACTGACCTGATGGTGTCTAAATGCTTCGACTGATCGCCCAAGAGCTTGTTTGGGGAAGCTTTCATACTCAGAGCTTTACTACCGACCACCGACTATCCTGTTAGCGCACCACCGATCAGTCATCGCGCTTCAGGCTTCGCATTGCTTCTGTGTCACTCCAGCGCTAAGTGCATAGAGGATCCGACCTCTGAAGATGATGCTTGTGTTTTGGGGAAGAGGACTGCTTCTTGATGACCCCTCTTGCCTCAGTCTCGCTGTAGGAAGTCGAGGTGAGATCTTTCTCCTCTCGCCCCAGCCTCGCTGTACAAAATCGAGGTGAGGACTTTTTATCTCGCCTCAGCCTCGCTATATAAAGTCGAGGTGAGGAATTTTTTTTCTTGCCCCAGCCTCGCTGTACAAAGTCGAGGTGAGGACTTTTTATCTCGCCTCAGCCTCGCTGTATAAAGTCAAGGTGAGGACCTTCTCTGTTGCCTTAACCTTGCTGTATGAAGCAGAGGATAAGGACTTGGTTCCCTTGCCTCAACCTTGCTGTAAGAAGCAGAGGAAGAGGACTTTTCTCTCGCCTCCACCTTGCTGTAAAAAGCAGAGGAAGAGGACTTTCTCGGCCTGCACCTCGCTGTACGAAGTCGAGGGTGAGGATTTTCTTCTCTGGCCCATGCCTCGCTGTACAAAGTCGAGGGAGAGGACTTTCTCTCGCCTGCACCCCGCTGTACAAAGTCGAGGGTGAGGACTTTCTCTCGCCTCAACCTTGCTGTAAAAAGCAGAGGAAGAGGACTTTCTCTGCCTGCACCCCGCTGTATAAAGTCGAGGGTGAAGACTTTCTCTCGCCTCAACCTTGCTGTAAAAAGTAGAGGAAGATGACTTTCTCTGCCTGCACCCCGCTGTATGAAGTTGAGGGTGAGGACTTTCTTCACTGAGTGGGTGCATGCTCCCAGGGGAGCACCAGGGGTGGCTGTCTAAGCGCACTCGCCAGGCGCATCCCTGCCTGCATGGTATCACCGCACGCCCTTTGAGTGGGTGTCTGCTCCCAAGGGAGCGCCAGGTGTGGCTGTCTAAGCGCATTCACCAGGCGCATCCTTGCCTGCATGGTCTCACCGCACGTTCTCTGAGTGGGTGCCTGCTCCCAGGGGAGTGCCAGGTGTGGCTGTCTAAGCGCACTCACCAGGCGCATCCCTGCCTGCATGGTCTCACCGCACGCTCTCTGGTAAGCAGCTCCTCTTCTGGTTTGGAATCGTGCGAGGTGCTTGCGTAACGCTCTCGCTGAAGACCTAAGTCACAGCTTAACACGTGTTAGCAAGACCCCGATGACCATGCACCAATGAGTGCTCTGCTCTCCATGAACCGATGACTGATCGCGCTCTGGAATCATGCGAGGTGCATGCGTAACGCTCTCGCTGGGAGCCTGGGTCCCAACTTAACACGTGTTGGCAAGACCCCGATGAGTGATCGCGCTATACGTCCAAGCGCTGATCATTGGGTGGTGGTCACTCGGTAACTGACCACCGACTACCTGCACTTTCGCTTGGGGCAAGGAGAACTTTAAACTAGGAAACGCTTGCACACTTTATGTACTGAAATCTTTTTTATTGGGTGGCCTCGTTAAAAACCCTCCTTTGGGAAAAGAGTGCCCCCCTGATCTTTCCGACTAACACTGTATGTTTACTAAGTGCGTGTATAGCGCGAGAACGCATCTACCTTACAACTTAACTAAAGTGGAACTTTCAAAGGTGTACCGTTCCACGTCTCGGCGATAGCTGCTCCACCTAGGGTCTCCAGACGATAAGCTCTATTCTCCAGCGATTCATCTACTCTGGATGGGCGAAGACCGACCTGGGGATGCCTTACTCACGAGGGGCGATCATGCCCTCTGCTTCAGCTCCCACCTGAACTACCTGGGAGCCCCCCCAGCGTAGCATCTTCCATCACCTCACTTCCCCGTGCACAGGGATTTCATGTTGCTGGTCACCTGCCTGGGACCCCGAAGCGCGATCACCTTGTGTCTCTCGCAAGTAATCGGTCAGGAATCCTATCTTCACCAACTCAGCAAGTTGATGCCCCAACGCCAGGCAGGTGTGGAGCGCGTGTCCATAAGCTTGGTGGAATTCACACCACTCATCCTTCTTACTTCCAAGTACCTTGTCGGTTCTCTCTGGTACTCGGAGTCTCGCAGCCACGGCAGGAATGACGATCAGCTCTGCCAACTCTATCACGAAATCATACCTATGGGGTGTGTTGTTCTCCCTTGCACGCCCCCTGGGCTGGTCCTTCCTGGGTGCATAGGGACGAGGCCTTCCCTGCGCCTTCCTGCCTTCCTTGGCCTCATACACCCGCACCTGCTGCTGCTTCCCCTGACCTCCACGCGGCTTCGTCGGCGCAGTGCTGTCTCTCTTCTCAGAGACCTCTGCCTCTGCTACAATGTGCGCCACCGCACGTCGCCGTATCTCAGCGAAGGTGGCGGGGTGGCTCCTGATGAGGGATTCACTGAAAGGACCAGGCAGCACGCCTTTCTTGAACGCATGCACTAACATGTTCTCGTCCTTGCTGGGCAATCTCACTACCTGCACAACGAAACGGTTGAGAAAGTCCTTTAGCGACTCCCCCTGGTACTGGCGCACGTCGAACAAATCGTACGACACCGCTGGTGGCGCTCTGTTGACGATGTACTGCTCCGTGAACAGCTTTGAAAACTGGTGGAAAGAGGTGATGTGGCCCTCCGGCAGGCTCACGAACCACTCCATAGCTACTTCGCTCAGCGTGCTCATAAACATTTTGCATTACACAGCATCTGAACCTCCAGACAGCATCATCTGAGTGTGGAAGGCTGTCAAATGTGCTTCTGGATCTTCCACCCCCGTGAACGACGCCCTCACTCCCACCAGGTTGGAAGGCACCCCCGTGTTCATGATCTCGGGGGAGAAAGGCATAGGAAATGCTCTAGGGGGCGACGGCGGCATCGACGTCCTATCTTCGCATACGCGCTCATTCTGCGCCTGCAATTCCCTACGCAGCTCCTCGTTCACGCGGTTCAGCTCTTCATTTCTGCTATGCGATGCAGTCAGCTCTGCATGCATCTTCTCTTGCTCAACTCTCGACGCCGCGACATCCTCTTGCAGCGCACGCATCATCTCCATGACCTGCGCCATGGTAACAGCTCCTTCTTCAGCAGATGGCGCAGGTGCCGTTTGTCTGGTTCTTTTACTCATCTGTGCGATTTCTACTCTCGTTCTTGTGTATGGGGGCTTCGTTTTACTTCGTGCCCCACGGTGGGCGCCAAATGATCCCGCCGCGGACTCGAGAGTGGGGAAAGTGCCTCGTCACTTCTTCGTCTAGCCTTCTAACTGCTGCGCGTTCTGCAAGGAGGCTCCAGGAACCTTCGCCGGAACTCCAAATGATGCCTGCAAAACACACAGACGGCGCCTCTAGCGGCCGTTGTAGCTCCGACGCTCAAGTCAGGCAACGGGAACACCAAAACTCTCTCTCGAATCTATCTGTGTGAGACTCGTGTTGTGTATTGTGTGTTCTGTGGCAAAGATTGCGTACCTGGTTTAGTGTTCTTCTTCCTCATATAAACCCGCGTCGCCCCCTACTGGCTACCTCTAGGGCCACTTGATTACTCTGCACCGCCGTTATCTACCCTCTAGGGCTACCTTGCGTGCAGGCCTTCTTCACTTGAGTGCAAAGTCTGACAGGGGAGGCTGCGTGGGTACCTCTGTGCCCCTCGATTTCTGTGCCTATCTGCCCTACCTATTCTCTGGGAACATCTTCACAGTCCACGTGGCATGCATGCAACCTCACTGGGAGACTCTAACCTTGATGGGTTCTTGTCCCAGCAGGATTCTGCACCTAACTGCGTCTTCCCATCTTCATGCATGGTCGT
Organism: Phaseolus lunatus; assembly: GCA_013389735.1. Lineage (NCBI taxonomy): Eukaryota > Viridiplantae > Streptophyta > Magnoliopsida > Fabales > Fabaceae > Phaseolus > Phaseolus lunatus. The sequence continues at coordinate 31,508,897 of CM023861.1, forward strand.
CTCGCGACTAGGCCACTCCCTGCCTCTGGGCGCTTTACTGATCACTGGTCGCGTTGTTCACATCGCTGCGGCCGATGTCACCTCGACACATACCGATGACCGAGGTGTCTCTCATCCTGACCGACGGCCGATGTCTCATCCTGGCCGGTGATCGATGTGTCACCCTGACCGATGACCGATGGCACTTCTTTACGTTGTCGCGCTCTGCTTATGGAATCAGGCATGGTTCTTGGGTAACGTTCTCGCTGGGAGCCTGGGTCCCAGTTTAACACGCGTTGACAAGGAACCACCGATGACTGATCGCTCTGCATGCACCGATGACTGATCGCTCTGCATGCACCGATGACTGATCGCTCTGCATGCACCGATGACTGATCGGTGCTTCATCACTTCTCGCGCTCATGCAGGAACTGATCTGCTGATGGTGGTCACTCGGTAACTGACCACTGATCGTTGTTCTTGAACGATCTCCACCCTGGTTCATCTGCTATCTCATGCCACGCGTCACTCTGTGACTGGCCTACGTGGTCATCTACTGCTGACGTCATCGACTACCGATGACCGACTGGATCAGTTTATAATTCCTACCCTGATTGCTTTAATTAGCTTATAATTGTACCCTGATTGCTTTAATTAGCTTATAATTGTATAACCCGTGGTTTATTATTTTCTTAGTATTTTTATATTTCAATACAATTTTACTTTATTCCTTTTTTATTAGGGTTAAAAAAAAATTATCTTCTTGCTTTTGTAAAAAAATTGATTTAATTACATTTAATCTATGACGTATAGTAAGTCTGTGACAAATTTCAATGGTATGGATTACGTGGATAATTAATAAAAATTAATTCTAAAAATAAAAATAATTAATTATTATATTGATTAAATTAAATATTATTTTATAAATTAAAATATTATTGGTATTTAAAATAATTTTATTACTAATAAAAAATTATAAACTGATTTTTAAATTAGTATTTAATTAACTATTATTTTTTTAATTACTAACTTTAAAATCTAAACTAATTATAATTAAAACCTTAATAACTAATTCTAATTTAGTTAATATAATAATTAATTATTTTTATTGCATGTTAAATATCATAAATACGTGAGTTTCAATTGTATCAACTGGATTCCAAATATAAAAACCATGTTATTTTAGTTTATTATTTAGTAGACTAACGTAAATATAGTTAAAATGAATGAAATATAAAATAAAATATATATTATTGTTAAATTTAGGATATTCAATTGGTATAATGGAAATTTAAAGAACTAAAATTTCATATTTACGATATTTGAGACCTAATTAAAATATTAGAATTAATAACACACTCTTGTATACTATTTTCAAACTAATATATATGGCTTATAAAACAATTCTACTTACAAGTGTAAATTAACATAAAAGTACATATTCAGATATTTATATATAATTTTTATTTTAAAATTTTTGAATAATTGTAATTTTATATATATTTGTAATCCTTACTCTTAGTTAAGTTATGATTTCTAAGTAAAAGATGCAACTTAAAAAAAATTAAGCTAAACTATATTTTTTAATTCAATAAAAACGTATAAAAATAAATATATATAAAAATAAAACGCCAATAAAAAACAAAAGCTGGAATAGCTCAGTTGGTTAGAGCGTGTGGCTGTTAACCACAAGGTCGGAGGTTCAAGCCCTCCTTCTAGCGATTTTCTTTTCTTTCATTTTAAAATATTTTTGGTATGTAGCATTTTGAATGGGTTGATGATGATGAACAAGAGAGCCAAAAAAATATATTTGAGTGATTGATTTGAAAGAAGAATAAAGAGATGATAATTGTTTTTTTATGTGATATCCAAAATACCTTTAATATCATGTAAATTTAAACATTTATTGTATTATATGACAAAAGGATTTCTCATATAGTCAAGATGGTTTTTAGTATCATGTAATTAATTATGTTAAGTACATAATATTTTTATATTTTTTTTCTATATAATTAATCATGTAAATTAATAAATGAGGACAATTTGAAAAATGAGTAAAGTAAATTTGATTTTGGTAATTTTTCATAATTATTTGCATATATTTATTTAAGTTAGAATCAAGACTATACATAGGTGAACTTGTAAACTTGACTTATTAATCACAAGTTGAGTTCAACATAATCATTTTCTAGTAGACTAGGAATAGAATCATGCATACTTAATGAATTCTCGTACATTCAAGAGTTTGAATAAGAGTAAACGAGTTCAAGTGAAATTTCACTTTTTGCACAAATTGATATAACTATTTTTATTTGACATTTTTCACTTTTTGCACAAATTGATATGATTATTTTTATTTGACATTTTCCATTTTTTTGAATGTGTCACAATAGGATTTTTACTTTTACAAGGTAGTAGAGCATCATCATAAGAAATGTGTTTCAAAGGTAATAGGATTTCAAAGTACAACACCACTTCTTGCTACCAAATTTATTGGTAGTTAATACCTTGGTAGCTAATTAGATACCAATTTAGAAATTATTTAACAATAATAAAAACTAATTTAGAAACCAACAATTTTTTTAGTCTAAAAAATAGTCTCTAATTTGGTCACTATAACAACTAATTATTTTTTGTTTCTAAAATTAGTTTCTAATCAATGATTTTCTTGTAGTATATATATATAAAATTACATTTAATAATCTAATGCCATTTAAAATTTAAAATAAGAATAATTTAGATACATTTTCTTTTTTAATCCCTCAAATGTATTTTAAGAATAAAACTATACTAGTATTTCTAATTTTAAAGTGATAATATTTTAAACATAATAATTGACCTGTTTCCTTAATGGACTTAAAATTAAAATAATTATTATTAAACAATAGTTATCAATAAAATTATAATAAATTATATAAAAATAACTATAAAAATAATTTACTTCCTATTTATTGTCATAATTATATAATAAAAACACTTTCTGTCTTTTATCATGATTACTTATTGAGAGTAATTTATTATAAATAATAGAACTAAAAAATTGTTAATAAATATAATAATAAAAATGAAAATGGTAAAAAATTTATATATAAAAAAGCAATTGCAAAAATAATTCCTAATATTAAATATTATAAACATTCTTTTGTTTGGTCGGTTTTGAATTTTTTTTCACGTGATCTGGTCAATTTCCACCTTAAAAAGAAAATCAAATAAAAGGTTATCTTATACTTTTTTTTCTTTCCTATTTTATGTTATCATTAATCATTAATGGTTGGATTTTTAAAGGTTATTGTTTATTTTCTTTGAAACTTTTTTATACGAAACCCTACTTTCCTAGACAGGCCTGTTTTATGGGCCTATTTTAGTAGTGTCACAAGATCGGGCTAGTTAGTTTGGCCGGGCTAGTTAGTTTGGCCATGCTCTCTTTGAAGGCTTCTTCTTCCTGCAACCCTACGTTTTTCTTCCTGCACACCCACAATTTTGTAAATCCCAAAATTGACCTTCACCTTTTATTTGAAAAAATAGAGTTTTTTAGGTTACCGGATTTCGGGATCTGGGAGTGTGCTACGGATTTATCAATCCGGAAGTGAATGACAAATTGTTGATTTATGGATTATTGAATCCGGAAGTCTAATTTCTATTACGGAATGATGGATCCAGAAGATTATGGGATTTACCAATCCAGAAGATTACCGGATTCATCAATCTGGAAGATTTACGGATTCCCCAATCCATATTGAGGGATATTTTTGTCTTTCCATTACATTGTGGGGGTGCAGAAAGAAAAATGTAGGGGTGCAGAAGAAACTACCCTCTTTGAATTGAAACTGTTTGGTCTATATTTGTGATAAAAATTAATTTTAAGAAAATTAAAACAGTGATTTTAAGAAGAGTGATGTTATAAAGAAATTTAGATTATTTAGAAATTATATTTTAAAAAAAAAATTTTAAAAAGGGAAAATATTTATGCAACTGTAGCAAATTTTAACACTGTTATCAGATTACAAAATTTCAATGATAGTTTTGTTACTTTTCTACTAATTAGCTTCAAAGTTATAGTTACCATAATTTTCTGATTAGTTTACATACAGTTTTAATTTTAATAAAAACTAATATTTATACTGTTCAATATACAAACTAAAATACTAGTTACTTTTATTACTGCTACTATATTTAACTCCATTTTGGGCCGTCTATTTATCCAAAAGATAATTTATTTTATAATCTTATAAAAAATTTTGAAATTTAAACCCTAAATTAACTATTATGCTCACACCCTATATTATTTATCACTTTAATATTTATTCATTATCCTTTATAAAGTAAATTTAGTAAATTAAAATCAAGAATTGATTGGGTTAACAAGATGATGGTGAACTCATAGCTCAATGGTTGGTTTCTTAGGTGCTCTCAATTTGATTCTTCAAATTCATAATGTTTTTTTAATTGTCATTAAATTAATCCTTTAGTATTCTTTTTCACCACTAAAGTTTTCAATGAATTTTTCCTCGAGTGTACCAAAACAAGATTTTGTCATCAAATTACTATTTCAAAAAATTTAATTTCTCATTAAACTTTTTTTTATCAACAATAAAAAATCAATAAATGTGAGTAGTTAAACCCGTATATAATAAAAAAGAAAAAAAAACACTAAACCTCCTCCATCCAAAACCAAACTGCTTCACTAGACTCTTAAAAACAACTCACTTGACTGGACCCAGAGAACCCACCCAAAAGATCAAACCCCTGAAAAAATAAAAACATCAATAAACCATCCTCATACAGACTAGAGGGTTAAGACACCAGTCAGAAAAGGGAAAAAACGCAAAATGAGATTTGGCAGTGATCCACGACCATGCCTTTAATTGAACCAGGGCAAAAACTTCTGAAACATCAGCCACACCCCTATTAAAAATTACATTATTCCTATGCTTCCATAACTTGCTTACTACTGCAATCCAAACTGCTTTCCACACATCAATTGGAGCATTACTAAGCCTAAATTGGGAAAAATTCAGCAAAGAAACGTTGTGAGACACGAATTGCACCCCAATCCTTTCAAAGCAATGACTCCAAATTAGCTAAGCAATTTCTCACCAGACTAGTTTCTCAAAACTTCTCTTTGCTTTCACTTTAGTCCTTTATCAAGATTAACATGGTGTTTATTACAAAACTATAACTATTAATAAAGTAATATTCCAAATTCTTTTCAATTATTTAATTTGTCTCCAAATTATCTTTGAAGATTTTCCTTGCCTCAAGAAGTATGCAAGGATACCACTTTGCATGATGATATCCCAATATAATAAAGTGAATTGAGAATGTATTTGTATAAAGAGTTATACTATATAATACGAGATTGATTTTTGTTCCTAATCCAAATTTTAAACCTCTTGACTATTTGTAGTAAATAGACTATTATGTTTTTTCTAGTGTTTTCTTACTTAGCAAATTAATAATATTATAACATCTACGTAAACGATAAGTCAATATGAAATATTTAAAAAATCTAATCCATACTGAAAATCCGTTTGTCACGAGAACAAAAATTAACAATGACAAATTTTAATAATTTTCTTACAATAAATAATTAAAAGACCTAAAATTTGGACTAAAGATGAAAACCAAATTTGCGAAAACATATAAACGAAAAAAAGATATTTAACCTTGTATAAAAAAACTCAAATAAGTACAATAAAATGCTCATTATATGAGAGTTTATATTATGCTAAACACATAATCCTCAAGCTTCATTAAAAAAAATACTAGAAAAAACTAAAAAAAAAAAGATATTATAAGAATGTTATTGGGGTCATACTTGTTTAACTCAAGAATGGATCTCATATACAAGTTTGGGTTATTGAATTACTGATAGTTGATGTTTGATCAGGTTTGGAGTGAAAGAGAAGGGGTGAGGAACCTTTTGAATATGGTGGGTAAGGAGGTGAGGATGGAGGGATTTATGCTTGAATCATATTGGAATCGTTTTGGAAATTTTTCTAAAGATATGAAAAGATACATATAAGAGAGGAATTTTACGTTATTGAATAAAATAAATATTGAAATTGAGAGATTTCTTTATAGTTTAGAAAATTTTACGATATTAAGTTAATTTATAATATATAAATGCAAGTTAAGAATAAAATTTCTAAATTGGACGTTGTTAGTACCTTGAATTTGAATAATGAAAGTTTATGACTAGTTTCTCCTCTATCTCCTGACTAGTTTCGCCTCTAAATGGTTTCAAAATTTATTTAGGCTTTTTGTTTTCAGCTAAGTACAATCCATTTTAATGTTGGTGTAATGAAACATACCAAAAAATAAGCATCAAGTAATTTTCTTTTCCATTTTAATTTCGCTGACACCCCAACTGCTTGAAGTTAATAATCTTAAGAATGATAGAAGCTGGAAACCCACTTAATAAATTTATGGTTTTTTTCTTTAAAAAAGATAGATAAAAACAAGCACACCAAAATCAATAATTTTGTTCATTTTTTTCTTAATCTTTTTCCTATGTAAACTATATGATTATTTATATAATTTTATACCCAACTCTTTCCTTTTAAGCTAAAATTTATTTAGGTATACAAAATAACATGAGTTGATATAATAATTCAACCAGAGGTTTATATTTTAAAATAATTTAAAAAAAGAAAATAAGAGGTGCAGAAAATCCATTAAGAAGTAAGAGGAGCACATATTAAGTAAATATAAAAATCATGGAAATAATTTATGGGTACGAAGAGCTTTGCCTGTGTTTTCTTGATGTATTTAATATTTTGTGGGTAGGGGATAGGGACTGATGTAGGAACTTACTTGAGAAATTTTGTGATAGTTGATTATAAAAGGAGCATGTGGTGATATGCAGAAAGGCAAAAGAATTATCAGAAAAGTTCAGAAGCATGGGAGAAGAGGTGAAAAGCAAGGGTGAGGAAGAAACATGGATGGTGGAAAGCAAAGAATGGTATCTGCTATCTTATGCTCCACACGGTGTTCCAACCACCGATCATCTCAAACTCCGATCTGTGTGTCTCTCACTATCACCTCAATCAATTCCCCATGCCCATCTTGCCATTGAGACCTTGTTTTTCTCCATAGATCCATATCTACGTTCCAGATTCACTGGCAACTTAGATGGTCTTTATTTTCCTCAGTTTGAGCTGAATCAGGTATATATATATATATATATATATATATATGCTACATATATACACACACGCACATGTAATCATGGTAATAACCATGAATGCTGAAAAGCATTTTAACATACTATTTTCAAAGTGTTGTTTGTCTCTATAATTAAGTCAAAATCACATCACATTTACTAGATAACAGATGAGCTCCTTACAGAGAATATGAGGTTATTTTTAAGTGTTGTTTTTCTTTAAAAAAACTATTATGAAAAATCAAGATAATGTTACTTACTATTTTGTATATGTCCACTATAATGGGTCGATTTTCTATTTTATAAATCCAACATAGTTAACATGTAATTTAAAACTATTAATCCGGTTTGATCTACCATATATTAATATATTAAATGGGTTTATCTACCTAAATTTTTTAAAATAAAAAATAAAAATGTTTTTTACACTTTTTTTTTGTATTTACAGAAAAGAAATAATATATAAAAATTAAGATTTCACTATCAAGAATTAAAATTTTCGTAAAATATATAATATATAATGAATTAAAAATGTTAAACTAAATTACTTCTCAATTCTTGTAAATTTAAAATTTTGTAATTTTAGTATGGCTTTTGTTCATCAATACTAAATTTAAAATTTTTCGTAATATATTACATATAAAAAATTAAATAATTAATGTTTTAATTTAATATTATCTTTGTAATTAGGTGAATTTTTTTAGATGCATTGATTTATATTAACCCAATCTACTACGGTGGGCTGCATCGTAAGGTGAATTGAGCTTAATTTTTTTTATCTATTATAAAAATATTTTCACTTTTAGTCTAACCTATATTTATATGGTGGATCGAGTTAATAAAAGATTCAAATCTGTCTTGCCGGGTCTAATATTTTCACCTAATTCTTAAATATTTTATACATGTGAAATTATTTAGAGAAAAGAGAAATTAAAAAATAATAATAAATGTAGAAATTAATCGGTAACATAATCAGATCTCATGATTGTAATGAGAATGAATAAATGAATTATAATTGTTAATTCCGATAGGAAAGTAGTGGCGGTGAATGGTCTTTAGTTTTAAAGAATTCATTATTAAAAAAATAAAAAATTAAATTAAAATCTAAATTCAAAGTATTTAAAATTTTAGTGATAATTTTAGAGACTGATATAATGATTATCATAGACACTATTATAATATCTATAAAAAACGTATAGTTAATCACAGCAGAAGACTGAGCATTCTTAAATTTTTAAATAGTTTGTAAATTAATCTATGTAATTGGAGGATTTTTTTTTTTAATCTTTAAATAAATGGGATTTTATTTATAACAATGGAATGGTTCAGGTGATAACAATATTTGGGATTGGAAGAGTTAAAGTATCAAATGACAGTAAGTATAAAGAGGGAGATCTTATTATGAGTGCAAGTCTTCTTGTTGCTGAGTATTGCGTGATTCCCAGCAGTGAGATCTTCGGAAAAATTGATGCTGCAAGTGGGATTTCATTGCCGGATTATCTAAGCTCTCTTGGTGGGTCAATGGCCTTCTATCTCTCCACATTTTCAATACTTGGGTTTGAGAATTATCCCAGACTATATCATACATTTATCTACGTTATGTGGTGATATATATAATAATAATAATAATAATAATAATAATAATAATAATATTGAGTTGCATTGCAGGAGTACCTGGGTTTGCTGCATGGTTGGGGATAGAGGTGGTGGGAGACCCCAAACCTGGCTCAAATGTTCTTATATCAGCAGCTTCTGGCGGTGTGGGAATGATCGCTGGTCAATTGGCTAAGATCAGAGGTTGTAGGGTCATCGGAAGCACAGGATCTGATGAAAAAGTAATACTTTTATATCCTTGAGTAAAAGTGTTGGCGTCAACTCATATACCTTTCTTATTATTCTTCCATGGCTAAACTTACTGGTGTTTGAAATATGATGAATGGTTTCTCAGCTGAGGCTAATTAAAGAGGAGTTTGGGTATGATGATGGATTCAACTACAACAAGGAAACAGACCTTGATGCCGTTCTAACCAAGTAATGGACCCTCTCCACCACTTTCCATCAATTTTCTTTAATAGGCCAAATTTTATTGAAACAGAAAGTTAATATAAGGTGTACCCTAGTTGCATATTAAATATTCAGCACATAATAATAAGCATCTGATGATGTTGCATATAACCAGCAGCACAAAGCTTAAGCACACCCTCTGATTTATTGCCACCCTTACATTTGTCTGCCACATATAATTAGTGCTTTGATGCTTTCTTTTGATGTTAGGTCGTGTTTATGATATTGTTGCTCACCCAAACCTCACAACATTTCATCATGCATCCAAAGCCTCTCTACTCACAAGAATTATTTCAGCAAACTTATTATATGAAAACTAGAAAAATCACTGGATTAAACTTTTTTTTTTTTATCAGTAAGTAACAAATAAATAAATGAGTCATTTCAGGAGTGGTCCAACCTTTATATAAATCATAACACAATAAGATCCTTCAAACCCCTTTCAACTTACCTAAATCATACTAAGCTATAGAAAAGCAAACAACCCAATCAAAAGAAGAAAATTAAAACCCTCCTTACAAGAATAACAACCACAAAGTTCAAAGTCACTTTATCGAAAACATACAAGCGAGGGATCTATGCACCACTCAGAATAAGAAAAACAAGTAGGAGTAGATTTAGCCGTTATCCAATATCATACCTTTAATTGTGTCAAAGTGAACATTTCCGAATGATCTACCACTCCACCTTTAAAAATATACTTATTCCTGTGCTTCCATATTTCACTAACAACTGCAATCCAAACACTTTCTCAAACCACATTTACCAGAACAGAAATATGATATAAGATCATGATGATCTACTGATGATAATCCATCCACTGCGATAAACTTATATAGTTCCCAATCTGAACCTACTGTAAGCTTTATTATTTGCCAGACCTTTAATTTAAGTTTGTTTGGACCAAATTCTTCCTAAGAGCTTTCGGAAGAAAAGAAAATTAAATTAATTTCTCAATAAGTTAAAATTAATTTAGTTTTCTAAATTTTTGTTGTAATTTATGTAAATTAAGTTATCTTTAAAATTAATTGGCTTAAGCGAAATTGTCTAACAGAAACCTATTCAGACATCTTATAAAGTTAATTGATGTAAGCAAAATTATTCAACAAATATACAAGCCACACTTCAAAATTCATTTTACTGGTTTTTAATTGTGTATACTTCCTTTCATGTTTTTTTTTTTTTTAAGTCCTAGAATATTTTGTTTGAAAGAAAATGATGTAGGATTAATATTTTGATAGATATTTGAAATGAATTTTTTGAATTGTAAGTTTGAAAAACAAAAAAAATTATTGAAAGTCTTTTGGATAAGGATTAGAAGGACTTAAAAGTGATTCATTTAATTTCATTAATTTTGTACGGATAAAAAAACTTCAAAAGTTCACATACTAGATGAGACTTCTCTACATAGTTCTTTAAAGTTTTCTCAATGCAGCTTCTATATTATGGCTAAACCGAAACACAGTTTTGGGTTCATAATGCATATGAATATCTACTGTTGCTCCATGAAAACCTTATAACAGTTTTACATCGTGCAAAATTTGTTGAATATCCTGACATTATTTCTAAAAGTAGCTGCATTTTTTGCTCTTTACATACACCTGAATGAAGCAAACCATACACCAATTTGCAGCAATTAGGACATGGTTATGTGAGATAGTTTGAATTGTATTAAGTTAGCAAATGATTACAGTTGAGAACTTGCAAAATGCAGGTTCTTTCCTAATGGTATTGATTTTTACCTTGACAACGTTGGCGGGAAGATGCTTGAATCTGTACTGAATCACGTGAACAAGTATGCCAGGATACCACTTTGTGGGATGATATCTCAATATAACCAGGTGAACTAGGTCTTCTTCATAGAGTCCATTCTCTAGATAATAATAAATATTGTGCGTTTTACCTAGATCTTATACTTCAGTTTTTTCCTTAGTAACCACAGGGTTTCGGAACTCGTGGGATGAAAATATTGGACAATGTCTTTTGTGCTACTGAATCGTGAGAATAGATAAACAAATAAAATGTCGAAAGAATTCAAAGCAACTATGTGGGTTACATTTCTTTCTGCTATACTTTAGCAGATTGAAAAATCACTTAAAATGAAAACAAAATCTCCTTTTTAAATCACAATACGATCTTCATTTTTATTTATTTTTGTTGAGGTTTCATTTTTGATTCAGAAAGAGAAATTAAAAATATATCTGTGTAAGTCTTTAACAGGGTAGATCTTCTTGGTGAATTGCATGTTAAAGGTTGGAGTATATTTATAGAGTTTGATTATATGGTTGTTGGTGAAGGTTTGGACAGAAAGAGACGGTGTGAGGAATCTTTTGAATATGGTGGGGAAGGAAGTAAGGATGGAAGGTTTTCTGCTGAAAACACATTTCAATCGTTTCGGAGACTTTGCAAAAGAGATGGAGGGACACATGAAAGAAGGAAGGGTTAAGTCCAAGATTAAAATAAACACTGGAATTGAGACCTTTCTCGATAGCTTGAACTCCTTATTTTCTGCCTCTAATATTGGAAAAGTACTTATTCAAGTTAAGGCTTAATGTTCCTTCAAGATCTGCTTCATCTTCATGCCTGCTATATCATCTGCTTTATCTTCATGCCAGCTGCTATATCATCTGCACAATATGGTTCATCCTCTCTCCCATATTTCTATAATTTGTCTTCTACTTATACGTCAGAGAAAATGTATGCAATTAATAATTATTTGATTCGTGTGAATGATATTTTGAACCCGAGAAGTGGGTTTTTTTTCTTCTTGGCAATCTTTCATATTTTATACTTATATAATCCAATTGCATCGAGAAAGGGGTAGGGGTAGTGGTAGATACCTAAGGAAATAGCACGCGTCCAGGAATCAACTAGAAGAGGTAAGCGTAGAGTGCATCCAGAGCAAGAAAACATGCTATGTTTTATGGGGGAATAAAGAAATAGATTGACACCACAATCCAACTTAAAATGAAGCTACTTGGAGAAGAAAACCTTAGTTGTTACAATGTTGTTATATATGTAGTAAATGTTACTTAACAATAACTAGGAAACACGGGAGGGAAGGTATATGTATAACCGTAATAAATGTATATTTTTCTTCTGCTTACAATGTAAAAAAAAATTATATAAAATTAATATTACAATAAAATCATCAAATAAAAATAAATTTTAGAGAAAAAAAATAATTAATTATTATATTGATTAAATTATATATTATTTTAAAAATTAAAAAAATTATTAATATCTAAATTAATTTCTAATAAATAATTTTTAAATTAGTATTTAATTAATTATTAAAGTTTCACGTACTAATTATTTAAATTATAAAATTCTTTACAATTGAAACCAAACACAGTCCTCTACCTACAAATTGTTCATGTCACATTTATAGACATGAAATTTAGGAACCACATTTTGGCACTGAATATGACGAAGGTGAAGGAGTTTCATGGGGAGATAACTCACTACAAAGAGAATTCTTAAATGGAAATTAATTTTAAAGATCAAAACAATTAATTATTATTTTATTAAATTAGAGATCAATTTATAAACTAAAAAAAATTATAAGTATCTAAGCTACTTTATATTATCAATAAAAATTTATAAAATAATTTTTAAATTGGTATCTACTTATTAACTACCAAAGTTTTAACTACTTACTACTTTCTATTATAAATTAGTTTCTATTAATCTTTTAAAGAGTAATTTATAATATAAAATATTAATACTTAAAATTTTGGTAACTAATTTAGATAATAAAAACTATTTTAGATATTAAAATTTTTTATTCTCTAACATAGTATTTAATTTACTCAATATAATGACTAATTATTTTTTATCTTTAAATTTAGTTATTATTTAATGATGTTATTGTAATGACTATCTACAATAATAGAGAATTTTATATCGAAAGCCAAAGAAATTTTTGAATCTAAAAGTGCAAATTAAAATATTAACTTCTCCTGGATTGATATCAAACATATTGTTCATGTCACAATTAAAGACATGAAATTTAGGAATTGCAATGAACCAATTGTATTAACAAATTGTATATAGTAACAACAATTATAAAAAAGATTTAATTTATTTTTTCAATAATAGTTATAGATAATAAAAGAAAAGAAGCCAATTAAGCCTAAATTAATAAAGTAAAGATAACTCCTTAGCAGAATAGGTTCAGATAACTTCAAAATGATATACCTCCACCAATTTGTCAAGACCTCAATTTGTTAAGAATTCAGTAAAAAAATAAAAGAAGCCAATTAAACCTAAATTAATAAAGTAAACACTAGTGTCAAATGATGAAAGGAATACTCCTTTCCAAGTGCGGTTTCGCGCTAAAATGCATTTGTTAAAAACACGGTGACATTTTTGAAATTAGTTTGTTTTACAAATGCGGCTATTTGTTAAAACCGCATTTGTAAATGTTTTTACCCTAAAATTTGAAGCGCGCCACTGCACTTTCACACTTTCTTCTCCGCTTTTGCTCGTTTTCACTGTTCCTGCGCTCTGTGAGTTCCTTGCTTCTCTGCATCTTCAGTTCCTTGCTTCCATTGTGAGTTTCTTAAACCCATTTCATTCTCTTCAGTTCACTTTACAAATGCCGTTGTTATATTTGCTTTTTTCCTTGTATTGGTGGAAGGTACTGTTGCATTGCTGTACTCATCTCCATCGCTGGTCCGCTGCTGTCCCGCCACGCTTCTGCTGTCACCGCTGGTTGTCTACCATTTCAATCACCATTTCGCACACAAGGTTGGTTCATTTTTAGATTTTTTGAATTTTACTTGGTTTATTTTGAATATTTGACTTTATGTATTATAATTTGTATATTATTTAATATAAATTTGTATTATATAATTTTTATTTTCTAAAATTTATATTATTTAGTAGGTAGTTTTTATGTTAGTTTTGTTTTAGATTTTGTATTTTTTTTTGCTGTATTTTGAATATTTTTTTTTTATGTATTATAATTTGTATATTATTTAATATAAATTTGTATTAATTTATATAATTTTTATTTTCTAAAATTTATATTATTTAGTAATTAGTTGTTAGTTTATAATAGAATTTATGTTATGTTAGTTGTTACATTAGAATAGAATATCGTGTTTGTATTTGGACCTTCGACAATAATACGTGCTGGTATTGAGTCCGGGGGTGTTCGACCCTCGGCAAATGCATGAGATAGAACACTTATTAGAAAATCCTAAGTAACTATATTGCAGAATATATAATGGATCGAAGTTGGATTAATTGTGTTCGTATAAGTGATGAGTACGAAAGAGGAGTAGAAGAATTTATACAATTTGCGCAGCGTAACGCGATTAATAGTGGTCATGATGGAGGAAAGATTAGGTGTTCGTGCGTTAACTGTTTGAATGGAAGGATACTGGATGTGAATATCATGAGAGAACACCTGCTATGTGATGGGTTTCTTCGATCTTATACAATTTGGACATGGCATGGTGAATTATTAAATTTACCACGCGTTTCCGTAACTGAAGAATATGTGGGATCCACCATGGATGAAGGAGAACACGATGATGTAGATGATGATCGATTGGAGGACATGATTCGTGATGTGGGAGCTGAGTCTTTTGCAAAAATGCATGGATATGGAAGTATGTCAAGCGATGCAGAGACTCTATTGTATCCTGGATCAACTAACTTCACACAGTTGTCGGTGGTGTTAAGATTGATGAATTTGAAGGCAATAAATGGATGGACTGATAAAAGTTTCACGGAATTGCTCCAGCTGTTGAAGGATATGCTTCCAGAGGGAAATACTCTACCTAATCGTAATTGCGAGGCCAAAAAGATTCTTTGTCCAATGGGTATGGAGTATAAAAAGATACATGCATGTCCTAATGATTGTATATTATACCGGAAAGGTTTTGAATTGTTAAAAAGTTGTCCGAGGTGTGGGTTATCACGTTATAAATTGAAACAAACAGATGATGATACTATTGAAGAGATGGAAAAGCATGGACCCCCAATGAAGGTTATGTGGTATCTTCCCATCATTCCAAGGATGAAGCGTTTGTTTGCAAACTCAGACGATGCTAAGAATCTTAGATGGCATGCAGATGAGAGGAAATGTTATGGCATGTACCGACATCCAGCTGATTCTGTTTAGTGGAAGAAATTTGATGATGAGTTTCCAGAGTTTGGTAAAGAATCAAGAAATATCCGACTTGGTCTAGCTACAGATGGAATGAATCCGTTTGGTAATATGAGTACAAATCATAGTTCATGGCCTGTTTTACTAGTTATTTACAACTTACCTCCTGGATTGTGCATGAAGCGAAAGTACATGATGTTGTCTATGATGATATCTGGTCCGAAACAGCCAGGGAATGACATAGATGTTTATCTAAGTCCCCTAATCGAAGATTTGAAGTTAATGTGGGATGAGGGTGTTCAAGTATTTGACGGATTTGCTAATGAAACTTTCAAGCTTCATGCCATGTTATTTTGCACCATCAATGACTTTCTGGCATATGGTAACTTATCAGGTTATAGTGTTAAGGGTCATAAAGCATGTCCAATATGCAAAGAAGGCACTGCTTCTCAACAATTGAAACATGGAAGGAAGACAGTATATCTTCGCCATCGGAGGTTTCTTAGAAGTCATCATCCTTACCGGAGGTTGAAAAAAGCCCTTAATGGACACCAAGAGAGTAGTGGTCCACCAACTTCACTAACTGCTGCTGAGGTTTATGAAAAGGTAAATAACATAGACCACACCTTCGGTAAGTAAAAAAAAAAGTCAGTTGTGACTAACATTTGGAAGAAAAAATCAATCTTCTTTGATCTTCCGTACTGGTCGAGGTTAGAAGTCAGACACTGTATAGATGTAATGCATGTTGAGAAGACTGTGTGTGATAGCTTAATTGGTACACTTCTTAACATTAACGGGAAGATGAAGGATGGTCTAAATGCTCGTTTAGATTTGGTTGAGATGAACATACGAGGCGAGTTGGCACCGATACAAATGGGTAAGCGTACATATTTGCCCCCAGCCTGTTATACCATGTCAAACGATGAAAAAGTAAGTTTCTGTCAATGTCTAAAGGGTGTAAAAGTGCCACAAGGACATTTCTCAAATTTGAAGAGCCTAGTGTCAATGCAAGATTTGAAGTTAATTGGGTTGAAGTCTCATGATTGCCACATCTTGATGCAACAGCTTCTGCCTGTAGCTATTCGTGGGATCTTACCAAAAAATGTTAGACATACCATAACCTGTTTGTGCTCATTCTTCTCTTCCATCTGTTGTAAAGTCATTGATCCATTAAAACTATATGAACTTCAAGATGAAATTATTGTTATCTTATGTGAATTGGAGATGTTTTTTCCTCCATCTTTTTTTGACATCATGGTTCATCTACTTGTGCATCTGGTTAGAGAGGTTAGATTGTGTGGACCAGTGTACTTAAGATGGATGTATCCTGTTGAGCGGTATATGAAAATTTTGAAAGGTTATGTGAAAAATCATTATCGTCCAAAAGCTTCAATGATTGAAAGGTACATAGCTGAAGAAAGTATTGAATTTTTTTCAGATTACATGTCAAAAGCAAGTCCAATAGGTCTTCCAGCTAATTCATGGCACCATAGGCGTCGTACAAGTAAATGTTTACGCGGTGTGAATATTGTAAGCAAATCTCGATCAGAAGTCTTGCAAGCACATTTGTATATATTGAATAATACATATGAAGTTATACCTTACATAGAAGCTCATAAAGCCATTGTGAAGGCAAATAATCCAAGACAAGCAGACAAATGGGTCTTGATGGAACATAATAGAACATTCATGCCTTGGTTTAAAGAGGAGGTGTTAAAGGATTCAACGGCATCGGAGACCTTGACCTGGTTGGCTGCTGGATTGAAGTTTGATGTCATTTCTTGTAAAACGTACGAAGTGAATAATTGTATATTTTACACGAAGTCTATGGATGAAAAGAGTACAGTTCAAAATTCTGAAGTTACTCTTGAAGCCGAGTCAATGCAGTTTTCCACTTCGAAAGATACAAATCTTGTACTTGGATCAATGGCATATTATGGATTTATAGAAGAGATATGGGAGCTTGATTATACTAAGTTTTCAGTTCCAGTTTTCAAGTGTAAATGGGTTGACAATAAAAGTGGGGTTAAAATTGATGAATCAGGATTCACACTAGTGGACTTTCGAAAGATAGGGTATCGAGATGATCCATTTATAATGGTTCAACAAGCATCTCAAGTTTTCTACATGAAAGATCCTACGTCAGAACATTGGTATGTTGTTTTACACGGGAAAAAACAAAGGGAGGCCATAGATGATATTGAAAATGGTGAACCCCATACATTCACACCAATGATAACTAATAAAGATGACGATGTACTTGATCATGTACATGCAACCCGTAAAGACCACAGTGAAGAAATTTACATATGAACTTTTAACCCATTATGGTAATAAATTTAGAAATATTTTTGATAATATGCATTTACTATATTATGTTTTTATTTTATATGATTTTCTTTCGTTGCAGATGAACTGATGTTTGTTAAATAATTTTTTTAACAGAGATATGGGTGACGATCAAACTCCAATTAGACCCCGATCTGGATGAGGCAACAGAGGACCTACTAGGATGAAGCGTCTGGCAAAGAAACGTGCCACTGGTGAGAAGACAGCTGTTGACATTGACGTCAACACTGGAATGGCTTCTGGTTCTAATGCAGATGACTTTAATAGCTATCTTGGAGTTCTTTCTCGTGAGAGACTCTCCATTTTGATTAATTCATGGGACGAGGTGTTAGAGGTCGATCGAAACATGCTGTGGAAGGATGTTCAGGTAAGCTTTACATAATTATTGTTATCATATAAAGCTATTTAATATTCATTAACTAACTTTAATTTGGTGATGTTATTTTGCAGGCAAATTTTGAAATTCCTAATGTGGAACCGCTTCGATCAAGGATTATATCCAATATCAGACTTAAGTTTCGCGCCTTTAAGTCAAGACTGACGACGAGATATATTTTTGGTGAGCTTAAGGATGAAAGTCCTTGTCAAAGATACAATTTTATTGATGAAGATACATGACTTGCTTTTAAAGAAAGTCGTCTAACTGAAGAATGGATTGTAAGTGAAGTTACTTAACTATTTTTACTTTTATAACATTAATGAGTTAATATTATTTAATTCACTTTGTTTATTTCAATTATGACAGCATCAGCGGAAGAAAGCTCAAGACATAACTTTAAAGAATCTTACCCCGCACGTAATGTCTCGTGCGGGGTATCGAAAGCTTGAGCAAGCACTATTGGTTGAAAAGGAGCAATCTAGACAGGGGAGTGCATCTTAGGATGTGGAAACAGGGGTCACTTCTCCTCCATCACCACCTATGCGCCATGACAAATGGAAGAGGGCCCGAATTAAGAAGTCAGGTGCACCAAGTTCTGCACAATCAGGACTTATCATTGAAAAAATTGTAAGTTATTTAAGCCTTTTTTCATCTATTATGTTGCATTACTTATATTAAAACCTCATATGATTTTTGTCTCTTGTAGGATGCCTTGGACTCCCAAGGTAATTTTGTTGCTGAAGATTGTCGCGATATCCTTGTTGAAGCAATTGGACGACTTGAGCATTATGGTCGTGTTCGTGCAGCTGAACAAGGAGTTGAGATTAAACTTTATTTTGGAGCTGCACCACGACACTTATCCTCCTCCCCCAAAGAGAGCAAACAAGAAATGGAGCAAAGGCTACGTAGAGAATTAATGGATGAGATGAGAAGGGAGACAGAAAAGATGGGGCTAGAGTTGCGACAAGAGATATCGCAACAACTTTGTGCTGACCAGCCGATTCAGACGCTTCTTAGTCCCGCTCCCAAGAGCACAAAGGGGAGTTGTGCAGCTCCTACAACATCAGGGGATGATATCATTGGCCAGACGAGGCAATGTGAGCTACTGGTAGAGGGTGGCATCATTCCTCAGGTGGTGGCCATTGGAAAAGTCTATGAAGAGGCCACCAACTTACATAACGTTCCTCTCTCCCCTGATGCAGCAAAGGTCACGGTTGAAAGAGTACGAGTACCTGATGCTCGTCTTCCACTACCTTCAAAAGAGGTAACAACTGTGGCCGAAGCATTTCAGTCATTTGTAGCCTGGCCCAGGCACCTGATTCGATATATGCCACAACCACTGGTAATAATTTCATTTCATATGCTAATTTATATTTGTATATTACATGTAATTTATAACAAATCTTTTTTCTTTTTGTAGAAACCTCGTCGGAAACCAAGTCCGAAAAAGAAGCAAGAGGTTCCGCTTGACGATCCTATAACTTCCTTAGCTATAGTTGCTAGACAAATTGGACGAGACCCTCTAGAAGTTCCATGGGATGATACGTTTTTTGAAACAAACCCTAAGCTACCATTGTACATATACATGTCAGATCTGTTAGAATTTGTAGCTGGGGATCAGGAGCTGAATATAAATATCATTCAATTTTTTATGATGTAAGTATCGTTACCTACATTTCATTTTCATTTATGTTAAATTAGCATTCATTATGATTTAACTAATTACTTGTAGGTTTTTGAATGGTGTTTCTGTCACTGAGGGGAAGGAAAATGTGTATGGATTCTTAGATCCCGCATATACTAATCCCACTGGAGCAAAGACAAATGAGACCCAATCATACATCACTAACACCCTGGAAAAAGAGGGAAAAAAAGTTTATTTGTGCCCTTATATTAACGAGTAAGTTTAAATATATATGTTAAAAGTTTATTATATTCATGTTTTATTAATTTACTCAACTCTTTTCATGGATGATATAGGGGTCATTGGCAATTACTTGTCTTATCAGTGAATGATAGGACGACTTTGTGGTTCTGTTCCCTACACAAGAAGATATCCACAAGTTTTAAGAATATCATTGATAAGTAAGTACACTATAAACTTAACTATGGTTGAAACTATAATTAATCCACTAACAAGGTTTTTTGTATCAACCAGTTCATGGCGTGGATATAACATTCTAAAAGGGAGATCGAATTCAAATTTTCAAAATTTGAACTGGATAAGATTAAAGGTTTGTAAGATTTTTCTTTCTCTTTTCATTGTTTAATTATACTAACTTTTACAATTTATTGAATTGTAGTGTAATAAACAACCAGGAAGCTATGAGTGTGGCTATTACGTCATGCAATGGATGAGTACCATTGTAAGACTAGGTCTTACAAGTAATTGGCAAGAGGTCAGATTTCTTAAATTATTTTTATAACTTCAAACTAATTTATCTATCTTAAAACTAATTTATGTGTCAACCATTTTGAAATGCAGTTCTTCACGGATGAGGAACCCATGACTTCGGAAGCCATGACATATGTGAGACAATCTTGGTCCACATATTTCCTAAATTTTTATAACTCTACGATTTGATCAATGGTGTAGGAAGATAGAGAGAGATATTATTACTGTTTTTGTATACATTTTGATCAATATATGAATTCACTTTTAGCTTAACTGCACCTGTTTATCTGTTTGGCTGCCTGGGTATAATTAAACTGCAGACGTTCATTTGTATGGGATAAACAACTACACAAACTGTTCTAAAAAAAAAAACTTATTTACAAATGCGGCTATTTACTTTAGCCGCATCTGTAAATCAAGCCAATGATTTACAAATGCGGCTATTACCAAAGCCGCATCTGTAAATTATTCCAATTCCACCTCTGGAACCACCTCTGGAGCATTTACAATTGCGGCTTCAACATAAAGCCGCTTTCGTAAATAATATTTATAAATACGGTTATTTAGCCGCATTTGTAAATCTCTGATTTACAAGTGCGTGTTGATCAAATGCGACTGTATAGCCGCATTTATAAAATAAAAATAGCCGCATTTGTTTTCATTTCTGCACCAGTGAAAATTTGAAAACATGATGGGAGTTCAAATCAGTGGTGTGAAGAAGGTGAGGGTTTATGCGCACTAGAGAGAATCATATTAAAAGAGAGTGGTCTGTAGAATGGAGAGAATCATATTAGAGATAGTGGAGGGTTGGAGTTTATGTGTAGTGTAGTGAATCAGATCCAATAGCTCCAAGTGTAGAAAAGTAAATAAATTAATTTGAAAACTGCTCAATAATGATAGGCAAGAGAGGAATAATAATTACTTTGTAAATCAAATTGAAAACTGCTTACTAGGAAGAATAATGTCTAAATGAATAAATGGTTATTTTGATAATTTTAAAATAAGATACATTAAATGGGTAAAATGGGAAAAAAATTGTGTACTATCAAACGTTTAAAAAAAAATCGTCTTTATATAGATATAGATAAAAAAATTATTTTTCAATAGTAATTTTAATAATTATTTTAACATCTAACTCCGGATTTTAGCGTATGGGCAAAAGGTCTTAAAATATATATATATATATATATATATAAATAAAATATTTCTTTATAATATTAATATATTTATATATTTATATTTTAAAAAAATGTTAATACACATAAAAAATTATTGTATACCAAAATATTTTCTAAACATTCGATTACTCACTCATCTAGATATCACCTCTCTCCCAATTCTATCTCTCATGATTTTTTAAAAAAATTAATTTGTTGATCATTATAAAAAAAATTCTATTTACCAATCAAAATAACTGACATATTTGTGTTATTTGTCAGTATCGATGAAATTTTACGATGCACAATATTACTCACAGATTTTGCTAATGGATTTTTGTTTGTCGATAATTACCGATAAATTTTATCAACAAATTTTGTCTATCTTTATTTTCCCTTACCAATAAATATGAATATTTTTTAAAAGTTAAACGCGATCAATAATCATTCGTATAATCCATTAGTAATTAACATCCAACACAATCCATTGATAAATTTAATAATAATAGTAATAATTTTAATAATGATGTTAATATTAATAATAATTACAATAATAATATTATTATTAATAATAATTACAATAAAAATAATGATAATAATATTATTAATAGTATTAATAAACAAATAAATAATTATAATTCTAATAATATTAAAAATAATGTTAATATTAACAGTATTAATAATAATAATATTTTTGATAAATATAATAATAATAATGTTAGCATTAATAATATTAATAAATATAATAGTAACATTAATAATAACATTAATAATAATAGTATTAATAATAATATTAATATTAATAGTATTAATAAGAATTAAAATAATATTAGTATTAATTTTAATAATAACAAAATTATTAATTGTATTATTATTAATAATAATAACACTAGTGCAAAATGTATAAACGAATACAGTTTATTTAGTGCGGCTATGCACTCAAACGTTAAAAATGTGGTGGCATTTTTGTAGTTAAGTTCATTTACAAGTGCAGCTATTTGTAAAGTCGCACTTGTAAATCAAGTCTTTGGATTTACAAAGGTGGCTATTTGTACAATCGTCTTTGTAAATCAAAATGCTTTGATTTATAAGGGCGGCTATTTGTACAGCCGCCTTTGTAAATCAAAACGCTTGATTTACGAATGCGACTTTACAAATAACCGCCTTCTTAAAACCTTTTTTAACCCTAATTTCAGAAACGGACCACTTACATTTTTGATACTCTCCTTTCTCTCGCGCTTCGTTTCTCTTATGTGCTTCCTCCAATAAATGTGCTTCCTCTTTTCTTTGGATTGTCTTCATGTCATTAGTAAGCATTGTCTTCCTCTCTTCTTCTTCACCATTAATTTTTGTATGTTTTGCATTTCTCTTATGTTTTGTCTTATGTCATTGCTAAGGTCATGCTTCATTGGGAATGTTTTTGTTTGTTTGTTGCTGTGTCTTCCTCGTCGCTATTGTCGCCTTGCTCTGTCATATATTTACGTTTCATTGGAGAATTTTTATTTTCATTTTTTGGATTTCCATTGGGATAAAATAGGAAGAGGTATGATATGGATGCACCAAGATATAAAAAAAACGCTAAAATAATGACCATGTTCTTTGAAAAAGATCAAAGTTGAGAACTTTGATTAGAAATCCAATCAACATCGAAAAAGAAAAAAAAAAACTAAACGCCTCTCGTAAATGCGAATGCGACTATATAGCCGTATTCGTATCTCTTCAGTTTACAAGTGTGTGCTGATCAAATGCGGCTATATAGCCGTCTTTATAAATTCAAAATAAGCGCACTCGTTTCACCTTTCTGCACCAGTATAATATGAAAAATAATGATATTATTATAAATAATAATATTAGTAGTGATAATAATAATAATTGTAATAATAATAATAATAGTAACATAATAATTATAATAATAATAATATAATAGTAATAAAAAATATTTTTAAATCATTAATAATAATAATAATTAAAAATATTATTAAAACGGACATTGTCGATGAATTTTTACCATCTGTAAAACCAATGTTTTTTTAGTTAAATTTGATGTAAGTTATTTTTTCTGAATGAATTGAAGAGGTACTAATTTACAGGTATTATTGAAATAACTTTTATGTAAAATTAAACTTATAAAATAAATATTATAAAAGTTAATAATTTTATTATGACCGTGAATTTTTCTTTTAGAAATGATCGTTATGTCTGATACAGAATCGTATGTGACTGATCTTGTTATCTAGAGGGGTTGAAGTAAATTGTAATTTTATTTATATTGTCTGTGGGTTTTTTCATATACGAGTTTAAGTAATTCTAGTATTCTTATTTATTATATATTTTTATTAATAAAATAAATAATTTTATTGTGATGTAATGTATGATTGAATAATAGTATAAAAATATTTGTATAAGAAAGTGATTAAATTTTTATTAAAATAAAATTTATAGAGAGAAAGGAGGGGAAGGAAGGGTTGATGAAGAAAAGGGTGACACATGAAAATTTATGAAAAGAAAAGAAAAAGAATATGGTTTGGAGCACAAGGGTTACATGTGGAGAGCTGATTGGCTTAAAAAGGGGATCCATGAGCGGATTTTAAGTAGTTTTCTTAGTTTGCACATGTTATGGAGAGAGTATGAAAAACACTGTTTCACTCATGTAATCTGCGTGATTCTAAACCGCAATTACTGCTATTTTATGCCATCCACATTTATGTACATAAGATAAAAAAAACAAAACAAATAGCATGACTCATGTTTTAAATCCAGTGATCACCACTGCAAGAAAAGGAATGAAAAGTGGTTTCAGAATTATTAATTGAAGCAGAAACTGCATAGAAACTAGAAACTTAATCACTTTATTTAGCAGTTTAGTTTATGGGGGTAAAGTGATTGTGATTTGCAATCACTTTGATCCCTAAATTTGGCATGAAGGAATAGTGGCACAGAAAGTAGAAATAATGAATCTAAAAGTTCAAAAGTGTCACCACAAAAGCTGGATTAATCATGATAATTTTCCAGACTTGTTATCCTTTTCTGTATTATTCTGTGGTATTAAATGTTCACTACCGTTTTCTTTATATTCTTATCATGGAATATCAAGAAAAATCACCACAGACCAACGCGGATTCTTGTTGTAATTGTATTCAAAATTGTTTATATATATATATATATATATATATATATATATATATATATATATATATATATATATTCTTATAGTATACTGTATAAACTATTTTCTTTATTTTTTTAAGAAATAAACTATTCCCTTTTACATCCGTTTTCATGCAATTTTTAATTAAAATATATATAAACTCCTAAAACTAATAAAAAACAGAGAATATTTTATCTTTAGAAAACTAATATTTAATTAGAATGACAATCCAAAAGAACAGAATATGTAATTACATGCCTCGACTTAGGAATAATTTGGTTGTCCTATACTCTTCAAAGCTCAATTATAATATTAATAATAATAATAATAATTTATAACAATATATAATAATATATAACAGATATCTCCATTGTGTATTTTTCTATTTTATCTGTATTTATATTTTAAAATTATTGTGAACCTTAAAATTATTATTGTGTTACATTAAAAATAAAAATAAAAATAAAATAGTTTAAATAAATTATTCATCCATTTCAAATAACTACAAGTTACTACTTCAAAATATAATAATTTTTTTATGTAAATCTGTAGTTTATACTATTTTTCTAATAATATTTTTATTTAAATTATAGATTACACATTAAATATAAATAATATATATATAAATATTTAAATAAATATGTAAAATCAAAATTAATATAAATACTAGAGTTTAACTTATTTATTCAAATAACACTACAAGAAAATCATTAAATAAAAATCAATTTTAGTAAAAAAAAATTAATTGTTGTATTAACTAAATTATAGACCATTTTAGAGATTAAAACAATTTTTGGTTTCTAAATTAGTTTCTATTAGTGTTAAATAGTTTCTAAATTGGTATCTCATAATAGAAACTAATTTAGAAACAAAAATTTGTTTAATCTCTAAAATTGTATAATTTAGTCGATATAATCACTGATTATTTTTTGTATCTAAAATTGATTTTTATTTAATTATTTTCTTGTAGTCATAATTTTATATAGACTTTAATAATAAATTTTTGGACTCTAATAATGAATAAACCCACTGTTTTAATTGATCTAATTGAGTTTATTTTGTTTTAACTATTATTTCTACAAATATTTGTGTTTCTAGCCTAGCAAATGGATAATATGGGAAAACTCAAATTGTTTCCTTGAATCAAAACAGAAAAAAAAAAATTTGAGTTAAAGAATAATAGAGTAAAGAAATAAAATTGGAAGCAAATTTTCTGAAAAAAATACAAAGAAACAAAGTTTGTGATAAAATTGGTAATGGAATCCAAGAATTTCAAAATGTTGGAAATTGATAACAAAATCTTAACTATAATATTTTCTTGATATCCTTGGAACATTAAAACCTATAAAAATACACAAACTTCAAAGAAAAATAATCAAGCTTCAAAGCTTCACATCGGCGTTCGAAAGATAGAGTATTAAAATTTTCATAATTTTCTTATTGTAAATTTGTTGTTTACTTTGGTGTGGAAGGCTTGGTTCTCTTGTAATTTTTCAATGAATTTTAAGGTTCTATGTAATTAAAGTTTTCTAACAATCTCTAGCATACATGATTCAAGAGATAAATTAAAAATCTTATAAGTAGACATATAGTGGACACATGTTTTATTAATGAGATTCAATTGTTTTTAGATTCATCAACTCAAGTATATTTAGATGATTGAATGAATGATATATTTATCAACTGATGAAGAATTCATTGCTGAAAAAGTTTTAGAGTCAACTTGTTTCATTCTACTATTTCATTATCTTTACTTTATTTTTTTGCACAACAAATCTCAAGCTCATTTTATTTTCATTGTTATTTCTAACTACTGATTTAACTGGATTTACTACAATTACATTTATTGGGGGATGACTTGAGACCATCTAACTACACAATTATACTATTATCTCTTTAGTGTTAGATGATCTAGTGCTAGTTTACGTTGAATATCATTTTAAGTTGTTAGTAAAATAAAAGTATTTTAAGTTGTTAATAAAATAAAAGTTATCAGTAATCAAATTTTTTTTTTAATTATAAAATTTTAATGGGTATCATATCATTGATTGAAATTATATGTAAAGGGTGGTTTTGGCTAATAAAAATTCTGAAATGGTACAAGCTTTTGTTTGTGTATTTATTTATCATGTGGAACTTGATGCACTTTTAATACCTTTTTATAATAGATATTTTATTGTTTGTTGTAATTTATTAAAAGCTAAAAGTATTCGTTAAATAATAAGTTACATATAAAAAATATAATTTTTCAATAAATTTTAGTTATTAACAGAAAATATATTTAAAAGAACGTATTGTTAACGTTTCTTTTTCTTAATTTTAGGGGGTGTTATGTTTGAACACAAGAATTGCTTTCTTGGTGTTGAGTAAGAAGACGTGTACAATTTATTTATTTTATTTTATAACATCAGTTATTATGTATGTGATTAAGAGAATTTCTGAAAATAATTATTATATAATAAATTTATGTTTTGGTAATTTATTTTAATATTTTATAGAAAAAACTTAA
This sequence comes from Phaseolus lunatus, assembly GCA_013389735.1. Lineage (NCBI taxonomy): Eukaryota > Viridiplantae > Streptophyta > Magnoliopsida > Fabales > Fabaceae > Phaseolus > Phaseolus lunatus. The sequence goes on from CM023861.1 coordinate 31,536,163, forward strand.
AAGTTTTACACAATCAGTTTAACCTTACAGAAACAATTCATGTATAAACTTAGAATGACATTTTTAAATATTCAATTTTTGAATAAATAAAATGATAAATTTGTATTCAAAGAATGGCATTAAATTCATTCAACCCAAAATAAATATAACAAAAATTGTTTAGAGAAAATAAACTATACTATATTTCCTTTTTTTATCAGCAAATAAATTATACTATAGTTATAAAAGTTTTATATTTTTGTTTAAATGCCTTTTTTCCCATTGTTTATTTATTATATGTAATTGTCTCACTATTAAAAAATGATTAAATTTAATTCCTTAATTTCAAATCGATGCAACTTAATTCTGCATTTTTTAAAATGAATATAATTTTGTATCTTCCGTTTAGCACTATTAATCCATGTTAATAACAATGTCACTAAAATTTATTATCAGTAATTAAAAACGACTTTTTTTAAGTTAGATGAATTTAATAAATAAATTGGAAGATATTGAAAATTTTCAATGTATTATTCCTTTTAAGATTTGGAACTTTAGCACAATTTTATTTTTTAAAAATATTTTAATAAGTTAAGAGAGAAATGTATTGATACATAAAGGAAGACTATTGGACTTATTAAAAAAATATGAATAGTGAAACTTAAAAAGTAAGTAAGTATTAGTTTATTCACTTTTATTTATAACAAATTATATCAATAAGGACAAGTGATTGTACGCGCTTTAAAATTATTATATATTTTTCTTTTGTTGAGACTAACCTTTAGTTAATTTTGATTATTTTTTTATTAGAAAAAATAAAATAAATTAAATTAAAGTAGAGCATTTCAGAAATATTTTAACCCTTAGAAAAAAACAAAAGAGTCAATAAGACATATTCCTTATAGCTAAACTTAGGGACATTGCTACAAGCAATTAAAGACATTGTATTCTGCGAAACCTCCATTGTTAATTTCATCTAATTAAGAGCCATTTCAGTCTAGCTGCATAAATCAAAAGGAATCAATTCTAGTATTCCTATGCAGGAGATTTTGACATCCCTGCTATTGATGTGTAAATTATTAGTTACTATTCATCAGATTATTAACAACCTAGGAATAGGTTATTACAGTGTATTACGTTAGAGCAAGGATATACTGTTACGAACCCTGTTAACTTCAAGGTGCATGGGAAGCATAAAATCTTAATTAGGTGTACAATAAACACTCCCCAATGCAACAGTGGACCTGCTACAGTTCTATCAAACTTGGTTTTCGAATTCGAAAGTCTAATAAGCATAGGGTAAATCATGATAACACCGTATATGTACACAAACATTAATTCTATATGATGCTAAACGATCGAGATGCAGCATTTGTAGCACTGTTTTTCTAATTGCACAACGAACCACTAAAATTAACTACAAAATGAGAAGAAATAGTTGAATCCGAAAAGAAAAGTCTAACTCCCACACCAAGCCATTTGTTTTTGAGAGGAAGAGAAAGATGGAAGATGAAATAAGGAACAAGGAATATGGAATATGGCTGGTATGCTGCATGGGCTTTGAAATAGTTGATCACCCTAGCTAGCTAACTCAACATCCCTAAATTCTAACACATACCATATGGGTTTAATTTCCATATATCTACTTCACAATCAGCTTTTAATTTTGTTCTGTAATGATTACAGAAGACATAGATGTTTGTCCAGAAGCTATATTTAGCATATGCTGGGCATGTTGTTCCAGCAAGTTCCGAGAGTCCAAGCATACTCTTGATCAGCGGGGTCAGGTGGTGAAGCATTGGGCTGGTTTTCAAGTCCCAATGACTGACTTTCTCCTCTACGGTACCACTCAGGCATTGGCATTTCTAAGGGAAACTGGTTCAGCAGACTAAACAAGTCATCGTCCATCGAGTTCATCTCTTCCATTGGATCCTCCCCCATCACTTTCTTCCCTGTATTCAACATCCAAATTATCACTTTAGGTTCGGGAATCATCACACCTTCAAACATGCAGAAGACTTTGCTTTCATAATACATTTTTAACACATTATCGCAAGTTTATATCTTGTGATTTTTAATAAATTTAAACCAGAAAAAGTAAACAATCATTTTCTCTCTATATATAAATATCAGTTTTAAGTATATGTATTTTTTATTTTAATTTCAACAAATACTTTTTATCAATAGTTTTTGTTTTTATTTTCTTCTAAATATTTAAATCAGAGACTAAAAATAAAATTTGTTTTGATTGTAGAATGACATAAACTAAACATAAAAATTTATTACATTTTTATGGAATAAAAATCAAATCAATTATATTTGATAGGAGTATAAAAAACGAAATTGTTATATTTAGAAAGATGTAAAACGTGTTCCTAACAATGAATTCAGACAGAAACCAAAAAAGGTGGCAACAAAACCTTACTGAATAAAAAACCAAAAAAGTAATTTACCTGACTAGAAACAAAAATTGCATAACATATTTAAATCAAAGAGGAGGAGTGACATAAATATAAATTTTTTTATCGAGATTTATTCAAAATATAAAATTATGAAAGATGTAAATTTTTTATCAATTTAAAAAGAGAGTGTATGTATATTACTAACATTTCCCAGTCAAATATATATTTGTTAGAAATAAGAGAAAGAAATTTACGAAACAAGCAGAAGAGTGAAAAAGTTTCACCTTTTGACCATTGGGAGGAGCTGTTATCATCATCCCTCTGGTTTTCAGTAGTAGTACTGTTGCTACTGTTCTTCTTCATGGCTGACACCATAGGCGGAGTGCCTCCCTCCTCTGCATATTCCAAGTTCTTTCTCTTACAAGATAGCTTCCCAGAAAGGGTTGGATCCTCCTCATTCTTGGAGTTATCATTGTGAGAAAGTCCTTGAGCTTCCATCACTAGAGCATCCAGCAGGCCACTGTTTCCTGGAGGAGACAATGGTGCAACTTCATAGTAGTCATTATTATTATTATTATTATTAACCATGCTTGAAGATCCCATCAGGCCATCAACACCACTAGCATAGGATGAAGCAGGGGTTGGTGTTTGGTTGGAAGAGATGTCAGGGGTGGAGCCCGGCACCAAGGGAAAGGGTTCATATGGGGATCCTGCTATGAAGCCATGATCACCAAAACTGTGGTTAAGAAGGGTGGAGGATGATGATCCATACGGAGAAAGAGGAGATAATGGCAAAGCAAGATTTGTACTTCCACCATTTTCATTGGAAAACTTGAAGTGCTTCTGGTTTGGATTAATGTAACAGTTGGAAGAATCAGGTTGGTTTTGCAGCTGATTCGAATTGGAATTATTGGTTTGGCTAGGGTCATTGAGCTTCTTGGGATAACAAGAAGATAGGAGTAAAGCAAATGATGAATGAGGTTGGTGTTCCAAGTAGCGATGTTGTAGATGGTATGCAGTGGCTTCTACATGCACCTCAGGAGGATAAATGGGCAACCCTGCTCTCTGACGCCTTTTCATTCTGGTGTTCCAAAAGTTCTTTATTTCATTGTCGGTCCTGCCAGGTAACTGAAACCAGAAACAAGATAAGAATGGTGAGAGAAACAAATTGTACAGGAACCAAATCACGTAAAGGCGTGATAAAGTTCAGGGTTTAGCCTCGGCAAAAGAAAACTGGAATGGGTCCTGATGAAAGTACATTGTTGAAAGAAATAAACAAATATGCCAATTTCATATATTCAGACAAAAAGACTGAGGTCAGCTCATAGAAAATCCAAAATCAGACAATATGCATGAAACTGTAATTAATTAAAACGAAAAGGAAAAAGGAGCCAAAAAGAAACTCCATTGCAGTTCAAAAGGTTCGAGAGCGAGTTTCTCTTTTTTATGACAAAAGCTCCAGCATTTTATGTTTTACTGATAATCATTGGCGGAAACTAAACCATGTAAAAATGTCACCCAACAAAAATAAATAAGCAGATAGAACAGGAAGGGAACCCCTTCTGTTTCTGGTTCTTGACCATCGATGGAAGCTTGTAAATCAAATTTAGCAGATCTCAACCAGATCCAAATCAGGAGAGTAAGAAAAAAAAAAGAGGAGAGGCTTCTAGCAAAAAACATGCAAATGATGTCGACGGCGAGGAGGTAGAAAAAGATCCACGCCACAGGACAACACGATTAAATCACAGATGGGACAAATTACGAACCAATGGATGTTCACTTCCGAAACCAATAAAGGAAAAAGACTGCAGTAAGTATAAACAAAGGAATTAAACACAAAAAATAAGGGAAATAATGATGACATTAACGTAAGCCAAAAAACCAAACAAACCCAAAAAAGCATAACTTTAAGTAAGCATTTTTATGTAAAGATGCAGACATACCTGTGCGGCCATTCGGGCCCATTTGTTTCCAAGCTTGGAATGAAGGTCGATGATGACTTGCTCTTCCTCAGGAGAGAATGCACCTTTCTTGAGATTAGGCCTGAGGTGGTTGGCCCAGCGAAGTCTGCAACTTTTGCCGCACCTGAACAACCCAGAATTTTTGTGCACGGAGTTCCAATTCCCTTCACCGTGCTTCTTCACGTACTCTACAAGGATCGCGTCTTCTGCTGGGGTCCACGGCCCCTTCCTCACGCGACCTTTGACATCGCTCTCGTCCTTCGTTGTAGCATTGCTGTCGTCGCCTGTTTCCTCGTTGGTGCTGTCGTTGTTGGAGACTGTTCTCGCCATAACAGCAACAATTCACAGAATGAAAGGTCGGGGGTTACAGGAGAAGGTGGTGTATATGAGAATGCTTGTTTTCTTCAATTATAGAGAGATATATGGGAATGAGACACAGTTGTTGCTGATGATGCTGATGCTGATGCTGTAGTTGTGTTGTCTCTCTCCTCTCAGGAGAATGAATGGAAAAGGGTGAACGAGAGAGAAAGAGAGAGAGAGAGAGAGAGGAGAGATGAAATGGTGGTGAAGAATGAAGAAGAGACAGAGAGATGTAAAGGGAACAAGCCCTTCTGCCCTTTGTCTTCTCTTTGCTTCGGTTCTGTTTTGTTTTGTATGGATTTGATGTTGAGACAGAGATGGTGGATTTTATGGGAGAAGAAGAAACTGAGAGATACAGAGAGAGAAAGAAAGAAAGGCGTGTGGGGCCCAGGCCAAAGGCAAAGGTAGCGTTGCTAAGGTTAATTTGGTGTTTCAAAACAAAGAAAAAAGAAAGAAAGAGAAAGAAAGAGAGACAAAGGGTGAAATATGTCAATAGAGGTGTGAGCTATAATTTCGCTCCGATTTGCATGCTCTGTGCTACGTTCTTTTTCCTGCTTATTATTTTCATTTTTTTTAATTCCTCTGCAATACATTCATATATATATATATATATATATATATATATATATATATATATATATATATATATATATATATATATATATAATTCCTTATAGTATTTTTAGTTTATTTAATAAATAGTTATTTTAATAATGTCTTGATAATTTTTTTCTATTAAATGTAAGGATAATATTGGAGAATTAACTTGAAAATATGAGGAATGTAAAGGAACAAAGAGTGTAGGAGAAGGCTGGGAGAAAAGGGTGATGGCTTCACAATTTTCCTTGAATTGTGTTTTTGCCTTGTATAAAGATTTTTATGTTTTTTTATATGTCCCAAAATTTCAACAATTAAAACTAAGCCTTTATGGAAATATTTTCTCCATTTTCAGTTCATTAATTAATAGATATGGGTTTTTAATTATCATATTATTATGAAAATTAAATAAATTAGCTGTCCTAATCTTGCGTAAATATTACGTTTTATACCCAGTTTCAAATTGTAATTAAAAGTCACACTTCCAATCATAATTATCTACATGCATTATATCATTGTTTTAAATAATTAGTTTTTCATTAAAAATATAAATCATATTTGTGTTGGTTGTTTCACTTTTGACTTTTATTTATAATAATATTTTGGATTATATGAATAATTAATGCCTTTTCATTATATGTAATACATTTTGACTGTATTAATAATTCATAAAAAAAATTATATCTCTTTGAAATTAATATTCAATAGTTTAAATATATTATAAGAATATGTGTACAAATTGAAGTCAGGTAAGTTATACTTTATTATTACTATACTTTATTATTAAATCGTAACTAAATTTAGAAATAAAATATGATTAATTATTATATTAATTAAATTAGATATTAATTTTTTTAAGAAACAAAAATCTCCCCATATATAGGTATAGTAAATTAGATATTAATTTAGATATTAAAAAATAATTTATATCCAAAGTGGTTTCTATTATTAATAAAAGTTTATAAAATGATTTTTAAATTTGTATCTAAATTAACTACTAAGTCTTAATGATTAATATTTTAAATTTTAAATTGATTTTTAAAAGATTAATAGATATTAATTTAAAATACAAAATAATAAGTAATTAAAACCTTAATAGCTAATGATTAGATATCAATTTAAAAATTATTTTATAAATTTTTATTAATAAAAGAAATTTCTTTAGATATTAATATTTTTTTAATTTATAAAATTGTCTTCAATTTAATTAAATATTAATTAATTATTTTGATTTTTAAAATTAATTTTATTTAATGATTTTTTTTAGTGAATGGAAATGTGAAAATAAAGGTTGGATTGATTTTATTAAGTGTATATATATTTTTTAATTGTAAATTAAATTGAATCAACACAAAGTAATTAGTCAAGCTGGCACGAATGGAGCACACTTAACTCAGTTTTTTTAAATCATAAATATTTGAAAAAAAACTACAATTATCTAAAGGAAAAGGCCTAAATCAATAATTAGTCCTCAAAATATTTGAAATTTAATCACAAATAATTTATACCTAAAATAATAGTGAAATGTTCTAAGAGATCAATCCCAAAATTTTTAGAAAAAAAAAACTAAAAGAGCTCTCAGATATTGTGGGTCACTACTCTCTTCCATCAGAAGCTTCTCAATTAGTTATTCTAAAAAAAATATACAATGTCAATCAATAACTAATTACCATATCTTGAATTTTTTAGTTGTTCTAATAGTTATTTTAAAGTCATATTAAGATGTTATTTAATTGGTTCAAAATATATCAGAATAAAGAAATCTAGATATTAAGTATGAAAACCATTAAATGACATTAATATTGATCAACAATCATCATTTGATAAAAAAATTATAAAAACTATATACAAATTTAATTATTGATTATATTAATTAATACATATTATGTGTATAAGGATAAAATTAATAAGTGTTGACTGTAGTATTGTATGAAAAAAAGATGAATTTATCTAAACTTTGATATTCATTACAAGAAAATTATTAAATAGTAATTAAATTTAGAGATAAAATATAATTAGTCACTATATTGACTAAATTAGATATTATTCTAGAGACTATTTTTTTTTATCTAAAATAGTTTTTATTATTAATAAAAATTTATAAAATAATTTTTAAATTGGTATCTAACCATTAGCTACCAAAGTTTTAATAAAAAAAATTTAGAATACAAAGTAGTAAGTAACTAAAACCTTGGTAGCTAATAGTTATATATCAATTTAAAAATTATTTTATAATTTTTTATTAATAATATAAACTACTTTAAATACCAATCATGTTTTTAGTTTATAAAATGGTTTCTAGTACAATAAAATAGTAATAAATTATTTTGATATCTAAAACTAGTTTTTATTTAATGATTTTCTTGTAGTGATTGCTACAAGAAAATGATTAAATAGTAACCAAATTTAGAGACAACAAATAATTAGTCACTATATTGATTAAATTTGATACTAATTTAGAGACTAAAAAATTATTTATATTTAAAATGGTTTCTATTATTAATAATTTTTTTTAAAAATAATTTCTAAATTAGTATTTAAACTAGCTACCTAAGTTTTAGCTACAAATATTTTAAATTTTAATTAATAATAGAAACTACTTTAGATACCAATAATTTTTTTAGTCTATAAAATAGTCTATAATTTAGTCATATAGTAACTAATTATTTTGGTTTCTAAAATTAATTTTGATTCAATATTTTTTTTACTATATGTATAATTATTGAACTATCAAAATATAGAATGGTTGAATGAATAAAATATAAGTTATATCAAAATTTATTGGAGAAGGTAATTTTATCAAGAATTGATTTAGAATAATCTAATCCCTCTTTAAATATTTGTGAGGAGAAGTGTTTCATATGTATGTTATGAATATGTATCATTAATATTAAAACTCATTCATTTAAATCATAAAATACAATTAAGTTTGAATATTTGAAACTATTTTTAAATTTATAAAAGGCAAAAGGCACTGAATGAAAATTCTATGTTTTCTTGTGATAAAAATATTAATTTAAAACATTGATTTTACTTTTTAATTTTTGTTATAAAATTTAAATGCAAATATTAAGTAGCTACTAGTTAAAGTTAACGGAGGTATCGTTAGAAATAAAGTCTTAACACTTTCATAGATATGCAAATAAAGGTAAGAGAATGCATAACTCCTTCAATCACTACAAGAATGTTAGTTATTAGCCATCACAAGATGATATCGATCACGATGAGGATACTAAGCCAATCTTAAAGTGACACTAAAATATTATAAAAAATTGAGTGAGCTAAAATGTCTTTAAACCCACGTCGAAATAGGATAAAATAAAGAATTATTAAGTACCGACTTTTGAAACGAAAGATGATCACTAAGTACTGATTTTTTAATTATTAATTAAATTCTAGCATCGGTCTAACCACTACAAAACAAAATTTAAAAATAATAATTAATCTAAAATATGAAAAATTGTAAATAAAAAAGTTGATATTTTACTACCTAATCGACACTAACTTTAAAGAGTTTACGTGGACGGACGATACTTACTACTGTCACGGAACAAAAAGAATAAAGTCATTTAGCAAAAAAATAAAATCCACATTTCCCCATTTTCTCTTGTTCAACTCCCACTTCTCTCGTTTCGTTTTGCTTGAGGGTTTCGATGTATGTGGCGGTTAAGATGAAGGTTTATAATAAAGTTTATGTTTTTTATTGCTCTAGATTGAAGGTATGAGTTGTTCTTGAACTCTAACATTTTGATTGTTTTTTTAATAGAAAGATTGGGGTTGTGTTGTGATAGTAATGTTTTATCTATATATAAAAAGTTTGTACTATAAGAAAATTATTAAATAAAAATTAATTTTAAAAAAATTTAAATTGTTATATTGACTAAACTAAAAATATTTTTGAGACTACAAAAATTATTGATTCCTAAATTAGTTTCTATTATTGATAAATAGTTTTTAAATTAACATCTAATTAGTTACCAAGGTTTTTTTCTACCAAATTTAGAATCTAAATAATTGGTAGTTAAAACCTTGATCGTTAATTAGATACTAATTTAGAAACTATTTATCAATAATAAAAACTAATTTAGAAATTAATAATTTTTTTAGTCTCTAATTTAGTCACTCTATAGCAACTAAATATTTTTGTCTCTAAAATTGATTTCTATTTGATGAGTTTTTTTTTGTGTGCTGTGATTTATTGATGTTCAAAATGAATGATTTTCCTTATCATATCATATGTGACCATTAAGATATAATACAATTGATACCAAGATTTTTCTTATAAAGATACATTGTATAGCAGGATATGTTTTTCACTCCACTTTTTGAATTTAATTTCCAAGAGGTTAAAATGCTTACTATGGTGCTTGGGTATTTTGTTCAATAATATAAATATATTGGCCTTATAATATGAAAATAAGCTTGAATACTTTACATACATAGGGTAGGAACTAAAATAGTTGGCTGTAATAAAAAATAGAATATGTAAATATTGTTCTAGATGTTTTTAATATATATTTTTTAATTTTGTATATTTTTTAACTCATATTTTTAGTTAAATAGGTCTCAATCTTTCAAAGCAAAGGATTTGGACCTCTTTTACACCTCTATTTCTGCTTCCACTGTTTGTAGCATGGTCGCAATTAATTGAAATTGACATTTTCTCCAATTCTCTAGTCATTGTCCTAAACCTTCTGGTTCAATTTGATTCATGCCAAAAAATATTTAACAATATTTTCAATGTAATCTTTGTATGTAATATTTTTATTACATTCTTCAAATGTGAAAGTTGGTAAAGGAACATTGCAACAATTTTTTTTATTAATACTATTCTATGAATAATGTTTTCTAATGAAAATATAACAATTGTTATATGTGTTTTATTTTCATTGATAAACATGTAACTCTAACTCTTTTTCACTATTACATTCAAGTCTAATAATGAGAATACTAAAGCGTGAAGTTGAGAGTGTGGAAAGTGAAGGATTTTGTTCTCTTTGCACTTGTCTTAAAACACTCAGAACACTCAGATTCGTGTTGGCATACGAACACCAGTGATTCCTTTATGCTCTCAGATCCAAAAACCAATGCTCCAATATTAGATCCATTCTTTTATTTCAGAGCTTGTCAAATTTTTCTGTTCAATTAAAAGCTTCTAAGTTTTCAATTGTTTTGTCAACATGCATTAGAAACATAGTAAATAAGCGATGAGTTCAATACCTTTAATGTTAGGCCTTCTCCAAAATGTATTTTGTGAGCTTCAAGTGCATTGATTTTTAATCCCTTAAAGAAACTAGGAACTCCTAAAATATAGAAACAAAAATAAAAAAACAAAATATTGGGTTTTACCAACTATAATATGTTACTTGTAGTGAATGATCATTTAAAATGCAAAACAAAATAAAAGTAATTGAAATCATAAGTTGGAACTGATAAGGTCTCTTCCGATACGTTCAATATAATCCTACATCGCTTAGCAGTCGAAGATAATGGCAGTTTAAATACACCTTTCTTCCTTAACCCATTATTACAAAATAGAACAAAGGTGAACAAAATAGAACAGAGATGAACAAAAGAGTAAACTGAAGGCAAAGGATATGAGAATGAATATCTCTTTTTTCTTGTTATTGAAATCAAAACAAATGGTCTGAATATATACAAGTAGTACACTCATTCTAAGTTTAACTAAAGAGGGAAAGAATCAATAATTAAATACTAGAATCATAACACACAAAGACAAAATAAAGGTTATTCACCTCTATAAAGATAAACAATTGATAATTAGAAAAGACCCCCAATTATTTTCGTCTATAAAGAGAAACAACCAGCTTGGAACAAATATTCTTAAAAGATTGAGAACTTAAAGCCATTGCTCTGTGGTGGAAATGGGAAGCAAATGGATGAGACCTTTCTTTAATTTTTCCCGGACCACGTCACAATCTATTTCTATATGTTTTGTACGCTTGTGAAACACTGGATTTGATGCAATGTATCTTGCTGAATCATTGTCACAGTATAAAAGAGATGGTTGCTCAAAAGGAACTTTGAAATCTTGAAGAAGATAAGTTAGTCATTGAATTTCACATGTAACAGTGGTCATTACCCTGTATTTAGCTTCACAAGAACTCTTTGATATTGTACCTTGCTTCTTTGATTTCCAAGATATGAGAAAATTCCCAAGATACACACTAAAATCCGTCACTGATTGTCTTGAATCACTGCAGGTGCCCTAATCACTATCACAAAAGTCTTTGAGATGAACAGAAGTAGCGGAAGAGAAAAAGAGACCAAGACTTGGAGCCCCTTTGATATATCTGAGAATTCTAATCGCTGCATAATAGTGAGCAATTGTAGGCTTAGCAAGAAACTGAGAAAGTTGTTGCACAGAAAATGTTATGTCAGGTCGGGTATTAGTGAGATACATAAACCTTCCAACCAATCTTCTATAGGCTTGAATATCTGTGAAAGGAACACTTCCAATAGAAGAGAATTTCTCATGATTATCAATAGGAGTGGGTGCCAGTTTGCAGGTTAAAAGACCTACATCTGTTAATAATTCCAATGCATATTTCCTTTGATTTACCATTATTCCTGTCTTACTTCTTGCTACTTCTAGACCAAGAAAATATCTTAAATTCCCAAGATCTTTAATCTTGAATGTCTGATTCGAGCAATCTCTTCTTTATCATTTCCTGCCAATATTATATCATCCACATATACCAATAATGTTGTAAAAGATCCTTCAGAAGAATTAATGAATAAGGAATGGTCATTCATAGATTGAGTATATCCCATAGAAAGCAAAAATGATGACAGTTTGACAAACCATTCTCTGCTGGCTTGCTTAAGGCCTTATAAAGCCTTTTTTAGTTTACAAACTTTTCCTGGTGGAATAGAAGTCAATCTAGGAGGAGCAACCATGTATACATCTTCTTTCAAATCTCCATGTAAAAAGACATTGTTTATGTCTAATTGTTTCAATTCCCAATTATAAATAGAAGCTAAAGAAAGAAGCAACCTTATGGTGGTCATCTTTGCTACTGGAGAGAAAGTATCGAGGTAGTTAAAGCCTTTTGTTTGTGTATATCCCTTTGCCACTAACCTTGCTTTATACCTTTCAATTGTCCCATCAACCTTATATTTTATTTTGACTACCCATTTGCAACCTATGACAGCTTTGTTCTTAGGCAGAAGAGCAGTCTCCCAAGTTTGATTTGACTCTAAAGCAAATATCTCACATTGTATAGCTTTTCTCCAACAGTCATGTTTCACAGCTTTAGAATAAGTGTTAGACTCTACATGTGTAGAAAGGGACATAACAAAAGATTTGTAAGAAGGTGATAAATTGCTATAAGACAAAACAGAATTCAAAGGATATTTAACTCTTGAAGATGTACTGGAAACATTAAGATTACAATGATAATCCTTTAAATACTCAGGTGGTCTTTTTATTCTTGCGCTCATTCGGACAGATGGATCTGATTCAGAACTTAGTTCTATGTTATGATTTTCATTGAGGTTTTGGTCTATATGTGAACAATCTTCTTCTGAAACCTCAATTTGTGACTCACAATTATTATCACTGTTATTTTCAACATTATCACAAGGTGCAAGAATGGCTTGTGATGGCTAACTTAAGACAGGTTGATCTTCAACAAACAAAATTTGATCATTAATGTCAAGACTGTTAGTTTCATTGCTAGTATATTGAACCCTTTGGTATGGAAAAAACATGATCATAAAAGACAACATCCCTAGACACAAAAATTTCTCTTGATTGAATATTCAACAAAATATATCCTTTTGTCCCCCTTTTAAAACCAATAAAAACACATTTTGATGCCCTTGGATCAAATTTTCTTCTATTTGTTGACAAAGTGCTAGCATAACATAAAGAACCAAACACCTTTAATCCATTAAAATCTGCATCAGTTTTGAAAAACATTTCATGAGGAGAAGAATAGTTTAAAATAGGTGTGAGAAGCATGTTTATAATATGCGCAACATATATCACTGAATATGACCAATAAATTTTGGGTAAATGATATTGTATCATAAGAGCTCTTGCTACATCTAATAAATGATCATGTTTCCTCTCAACTATACTATTTTGTTGTGAAGTATTGACACATGATGTTTGATGTATTATTCCTTTACTGACAAAAAAATTAGTCATGAAAAATTCAGTTCCATTATCACTTATTATTTTTATTGTTGTCTCAAACTGTATTTGAAAAAAAAATAACAAAATTTTCCAAAGCCTTAACAACTTTAGATTTTTGTTTCAAAAGAAAAATCCATGTGTACCTTGAATAGTCATCAACTATGGTCGAGAAATATTTATGACCATGAATTATGATATTGAGTATGGTCCCCAAATATCTGAATCAAATCAAAACATATTTTTGATTTAGATGTACTAATAGGAAATAAAAGTCTTTTTTGCTTTGCAAAATGACAAACATCACAAACAAAAGATTTGTTACATTTAACAAAAGAAAATTTAATCTTGATAACATCAAGACATTTATTTGAAATATGACATAATCGAAAATGCCAAAGGGTTTATAGATCACTAGACTAACTTTAACAGTATTGATGGTGTGTGTAGATTTGATGAGTGTGATTTGAAGTTTCTGGTAAGAAGGGATCCTGAGTATATAAAGTAAATCTTGCATCTTAGCGATTCCAATCATCTCCATAGATATCTTGTCCTGAATATGACAGTCATTAGAGTCAAAGGTAAGAACACAAGTTAGTTTATCAATCAATTTTGCTACTGAAAAGAAGATTAAAATTGAAGCAAGAAATGTACAAAACATTGTCTATGACATGATTTTGATTGAGAAAAACACTTCCAGAATAATTGGCAATGACTTGATTTCCATTTGGTAATTTGACATAAATAGGATCGATGATATGAATTGAAATAAGTTAAGGATGAACAAATGTGATCAGTAGCACCACTGTCAATAATCCAAAACTAAATGAAGAAATAAAATTATTACCTGTTTGATTGGAGGGAATAATAGAGACTTGATTAGAAGCATTGCCACTGGATTTGGTCTGTTGTAAAAGAGCTAACCATGTTTGATATTGCTCAAGAGTAAAACAAATTTGTTGAGACTCCACTTCTGACTTTGAACCTTTATGGTTCTGCTCATTATTATTAAAATTTGTATTGTGAAAAACTGCATTAGTATGACTCTGATCATAATTCTGATTTTTAAACTTGAAATGAGGTGGAAAACCATGCTTTTTATAGCATGTATCAATGGTATGCCCTGTCTTTCCACAATGACTACAAATTTTGGAAGTATATCCTCTTCCATTGCTTCCTCTTCCGTATCCAGCACCTCTGCCATAGGTTGTAGCATTGCTTTTATAACCTTCTTTGCTAGTAGCAATCATTGCCTTGGATTGATCACCAAATATTTGCCTCTCTTGTTGTGTAACAAGAGAGCAAACTTTATTCAATGATGGCAAAGGGTCCACCAATAGAATTTGAGTTCTCACAGTCAAATAATTATCATTTAACCCCCTTAGAAATTTGATAATTTGATCTTGTGTTTTATATTTAGAAACATTCACAAGAGTATTGCATTTAGAGACACATGAACAAGCGGATAGTGGGCGGAAAAGATCAAGTTCATCCCAAAGAATTTTTAACTGAGTGAAATAGTTTGTAACAGTCAACTCACCTTGTTTAAAAGAAGAAATCATCTCCTGGATATCAGAAATATGAATCATGTCTCCTTGTGAGAACCTTTCCTTTAAATCATTCCATATGTCAAAGGCATTGTTCATACAGGTGATGCTTTGCACGATGGATTGAGATTCACCCATGGATAAATGTAGCAACCAGAGCTCTGATACCATATTACAAAATAGAACGAACAAAAGGGAACAGAGATGAACAAAAGAGTAAACTGAAAGCAAAGGATATGAGAATGAATATCTTTTCTTTCTTGTTATTGAAATCAAAACAAATGGTCTGAATATATACAAGTAGTACATTCATTCTAGGTTTAACTAAAGAGGGAAAGAATATCAATAATTAAATACTAGAATCATAAAACACAAAGACAAAATAAAGTTATTCACCTCTATAAGGAGAAACAACTTATAATTAGAGAAGATACTCAATTATTCTCCTCTATAAAGAGAAACAACTGATAATTAGAAAAGATACTCAATTATTCTCCTCTATAAAGAAAAACAACTGCTAATTAGAAAAAACACTCAATCAATATTAGTATCCTTCTATAACTCTAGTATATGTATCCTTTAATACCCATCGAAGTGTCTTTTAAGAACAAAATTGTGACGGAACACCGACCTCCAAAATAAACGATACTTCAACCGTGATTGACCCTAGCGGACAATTACATTTCTTCTATATGTTTATCACCTTATACATCTTTGATCAAACCCTCCTTCATAATAAGTCAATGTTCACATTGTTATCGTAATTGTATAATAGGTGATTTTAATGAGGTTAGGAACTTAGGTGATAAAGAAAGGGATTGGATATATGAAGGAGTAGGGCAAGAGAGATGCAGTTGTTTACCTCTGGTGTGAACACCAATATCAACCATCAAAAGAGCATAGATTAAGAAAAATATCACATGCAACAAAATTATTATAAAATAAATAAACCCACAATAAAAAAAAATTAATCACACCCACAATAACAGAGATCTCAACAAAATCATATAATAAAAAGAAAGAGGAAAAGAGGAGAAAATAGGAAATAAAAGAAAACTGTCGCTCATTTAAATTTTGCATCAATTAGGGTACGATCAAGGTCGTGGAATTTTTGTTGAAATTTTTGGGAAGAACGAGCATTTAATATGTTTACGTTTCCCAATTATTGAGATCAATAGAGAGAAGAAACATTAGAGTTGATAGCCACAAGGGGAGGGATGGTAGATTTTCTATGGTGCTGTTGGGCTTAATAAGGGGAGAAGAAAGGGAAAAAATCTTAGTTTTGCTTCCTGCACCCAATAAATTTGAAGAAACACACTATCACTAATGTTAAATAAAAAAAAATGGCATCTTTAATATTTAAATTGGAGTGATTTTGCATGTCAAAATATATTCCAAATTTAGTATTTTATAATATATTTCTAGATTTGAAAGCACTTTTCTAAATTAGGCTTTTTAGAACAGTTTTTTAGAATAATTTTTATGGATTTTTGTTTTCTGAAATTTTTCTTTCAGAATGTTTTTAAAATTTTGTTTTCTGAAATATACTATTTGTATTCTGGATATGTCTTTTCAAAATGAGATTTTGATTTTTGAACTTTATTCAAAAAAATTATTTTCAGAATGAAAAAATTTTATTCAGAACTTTCTCTTTTAGAATATATATTTTAACTCTGAATTTTAAATTAAAAAAAACAATTCTAAAATTTTAGAAATTAATTGAGTGTGGATTAGAATTGATTGGGTGCAGGAAGCAAAGAAAGAAAGGAAAAGATATAGGAAAGCATGTATAAAGCCTCCGCAATGATGAGGTTCAGTCAAGTTTGAGTCCATCCTACTTTAGCCCAAACTGAACTCAATAAAATTCACATCACATCATTGACTTATTGGAAGTAAGATATGAATTATCTAGATTGCTCACTAATTTGGATGAGTTTTTCATATTGGATTTAAGTTCTGGTTGGCCCATTTTTTGGAAAAATAAGAAAGGCAGTTTCTTTCTGCACCCCTACGTTTTCTTCTGCCCCCCACAATGTTATGCAAAGACAAACCTATTCCTATTATTTTCTAAAAAACCTAAAATGCACATAAGACCCACACTCTCCTCTTTCTTCTTCCTTTGCACACTGATTCCACACAGATAGATTGCATTGTTCTCTCAACAGCGGCACTACTTCATCTCTTGACACAGGAAGACGTTTCTCTTGGTCGTGATCGATGGTGTCTTTGATGACTTGGTGGTGGTTCGGTGGTTTCTCTTGGTGGTTCTCTGTTAGGAGAAGGTAAGTATTTTTTTTTTTGGTTTTCGAATCTATAATTCTATTTTTATTGTGGATTTTCATTTTCGCAGTACATATGTTGTGATTCCAAACAGTGCAATCCACTAAGTTTGCGGAATAGAAAATCCGCACTTTGTTTTTTGTCTTCTGGAATATTGAATCCACAAAACTCTTAAATTGGTACATTCGTGAATCTTTTGGATTAGTGTGTCCGGTAATCTTTCAAATTTGCAAATTTGCAGTATGTTTCCAGATTTCAGAATCTGTAATGCAAAAAATGCATTCCAGATTCACAAATCCATAATTCAAAAAATACAAATACCCTTTTTCAAATAAAAAGTCAAGGCTAGTTTCAGAATTTTAAAAATTGTGAGGGTGCAAGAAGAAAAACATAGGGATGCAGGAGGAATATGAATTTTGAAAATTTTAATTTTAGTTTTGCTTACCCATATGAAAAATGAAAGAAATATATTTGTGATCTCAATTTTTTATTTCGTAAGAAAATAAGCAAAAATGGATAATAATAATAATAATAAAAATAATATCGCATAATCAATTTACATGATAACATATAATCTATTGTTATTGGATTTCATAAGTTTCTTTTACTTTTATTATATATAAAAAATTTACGTTATTCCAAATTTTATTTATATTTAAAAATAAAATTAACTTTATTAGTGAAAATAAAAGCTCTGCAATTTCCGGAATTACATTGTGGCTAAAATTAATTTTTAACGTGTTTTATAACAATAAAGACATTTTTTGATAATTTTTGGACTCTAATCCAGAAGACTATATATAAAAAGATATTCAGATAACACTTGATAATCTAAAGTCAATTATGTATAATATTCTCGAATTTCTTTTAGATTTTTAAATATAATAATAATTCGAAAATAGAAATTGATTGAAATGGAGATGTTAGTCTTATATAGTTTTTTGAAAAATATATTTTATTACTTTATTTTGTTTATAAAATTGGGCCAAAATATCCATAAATGTTTCAATTTGGTTTTAATTAGTTCCATGAATGTTAAATGAAGGGCCGCCCAGGATTTATAGAAAAAAATGTTAGGAGACGTAACATGAGAAAGTTTTGAGGAAAATGGAGGTGGTGTTCTCTACAAAAATAAAACAAGAATTTGAAATAAAAAGTAAATTATATTTTAAGAACAGTATGAATCTATATAAAAAATAAAAAGATAATTATGAAAAGTATATGTTATTTTTAACAAAATATTTAAAATTTTACAACTACTTTTTTTATCATCGAAAGAATAACTATGTATGTATGAATAAGGATCACTAAGATGCCAAGAAAGATTCAATGCAGTTGCATCTCCTATTTCCTTTATCCAATTCTCACAGACAATGACTATACATGAACTTATTTGCTACAGAGATTTATCTGCACAAGATACTGGTAATACTCTGATTTTGGTTAGTAATCGCTGTAACATTACAGATCAAAACATTTCAATGTGATGTAGAAGCATCAGGATTATAAACATAGAATATGTAATTTACAATTCAAGAAAATATCTAATCTCCATCCTCTTGTGTAATCTAAATCATTATACTTAGAATCGTACTCTTCGAATCGCAATTCGTTTCAAAAATCTTTCTCCGCCGCGATACATATATCATCTGATGTATCACTTTATAGCATGAATCGGAGTTGAATCATGTGATCCATGATTCAACTCTGTTGTGTATGATCAGTGAACGCGTGTGCTGAGTGAATGAAAGGAAGTGACGCACAAAAAAAGTGAAAACGGGCGATTAGAACGAAGCGAAGCGCATGTTGATTGGAACGAATTAGCTATATATTGAGAAGAGAAAAAAGAATGAAAAGAAGAAAGAGAAACAAAAGAGCAGAGAAGGTTACCGTGTGAGACTCACGAAGAGGCTTGCGGGGAAGAAAGACGCGGAGAAGAGACTCTGCGTAGAAGAAGCTCTCCATGGGGGAAAAAGCAGGATGAGTGGAGGGTAGTTTTTGCTTTAACGATTTCCCCATTATAATATTCCAGAATTTATATTTGTTTGCATTAAATGTTTTGATTAATTTTATAGGAAAACGATATTTTGATAATCCTTCTTAAAGTTACATACAATTTTTGATTTGATAGATTTAGAAATAAATATATATGATAAAAATAAATTTATAATTAAATGATTTGAAAAAAATATTAAAATAATAATATTGGGATTATGATATAGTTGTATATTGTCCAATTTTACAGTATAATGTTGTTTTTGTTATCCTTTACCTGCATTGAGTCACTGACACACTCCTTTATTTTTAATTTTGTTTTAATAATTCTTTTTTCTTAGTTTCTCTAGACAGAAAAATCTCACAATATATTCACTTTTATCATCTACAACATAATAACCATTTCCAACTGTTTTAATAATTTAATTTATAAATTAACTGCATTTCTTGTAAGATTACTTTATTTTTCATTTTACTTTTTTAATAAAAAATATTTATTGATTAAGGTTCAATTTAATTTTTATCATATAAAAAAATTAATTATTGTGTGAGTTAATATATATATATATATATGTGTGTGTGTGTTTTTTTTTATAATTTTGTTATTTCATCTTTAGTACAAGTGAATTGTTGTTTAATGATTTGTTATTTTATTTCTTTTGAACAAAAATTAAAGTTACTATTTAATTAGTATATAGTTTTTTTCTATATTTGTTTATTTTATTATTTTCTATATAAAATTAATTGATGTTTAAGGATTTATTTATTTATTAAAAAAATTAGTTTGAACTAGTATATATTTTTTATTTTTTTTATTTTTTATATAAAAATTTAGTTGTAATTTAAAGATTCTATTTATTTTATCACTTAGAAAAAAGAATTTAGTTTTGTTTAAATTTGTTGAAGTAGGCAATGAGTCAATCAAAGGAAAGAAAAAAACGAATACTACTTGAAGCCATGTGTCTTTGTGTCTCATAGACTTATAGACTTTTAGTTAAGTGTAAGTATTGTTCATATGCTTTTTTACAATGATGTTGTAAAAATGAAATCATATTACTAGAACAAAGTATAATTTCATTTTTTTACATATATTTTACGTGATATTAAAGACATGTTTTTTAAATTGTTATAAGATTATTTTAAAGAATTGGATATTTTAAAAATCAAAGAAACAAATTATTAAGATTATTTAAAGAATTGGATATGACACTAATAAAAGAAAAATATTAGAGTCATTTATCAAAGAGAAAAACAATGAGTTAAAATATGTTGTGCAACACACGAGCTGTTATTCTTGGCATGAGAGTATATTGAAGATTCCACGTTGATTAGAAATTAGGATATTTCATAATATATAAATAGATGTAAATTTTACCTTATAAGTCATTTGTATAAGGTTGAGTTAGGCTTAAAGTCCACTAACACATATTTATACATATAATTGAATAAAAATTATATAATTTTTATTTTAAAAAAAATAGTTATTTTAAAATAAAAAATATTATTCAATTATTTATTTTATGAAATAAATAAGTTATTTTTTATTTATTAAATAAATTATTTTTTATTTATTAAAAAATAAAATTATTTAATTATAAAATGACAAAAAAGAAGTTATTAAATTAGTTATTCTCTTTTATATAATTGCATAAATATACTCCTTTCTATTGTTATGAATTGACATGAATTTTTTTTTTATAAATTTAACACGTATTATTTTAGTGTAATATATTGTTGTGATAAACTTAGCACGTATTATTAGTGTATCATATTGTTGGTCGATATATAATATTTCTATTTATTTATTTTATTGGTTAATAATGAATTAAATTATAACCTTCGTTACCTTTATTAGCTTCCCACATATATATTCAAAAGTGTATAATATATTGTAGAACACCCATCCTCTTCAAAAAATTAACTAAATAGTCATCCATGTTCACAATATTACAAAACCTGAATCTTATTACACATGTACCTCCCTTCCCTTGGATCCGTCAATTTCCATCTAATTATCTCTCCAACACTTTATGGCTCCATCCAATTGCTCCTCATGACAACAATATAATCCTAAATCCCTTACACTACTACAAAATAATTAAACATAGACTAATTTTAAATATTAAAATAATTATTTATTATATTAGTTAAATTATATATCATTTTATAAACTAAAAAATTATTAGTATTTAGATGATTTTTATTATTAATAAAAATTTATAAAGTAGTTTATAAATTAATATCTAACATTACTTACAAAAACAATATTAGTTTCTATTTAATGATTTTCTTGTATTGGTATATACATATCATTTGTCAACAAATTGCTCAAACACCTTTTCCAGGTGTAGTAGCATGGGAACATGTCAACCTTGAAGTGTTGTATTGATGGGTAGCTAAAGATGTGAGGTTTTAATGTTGATCAGTCATAGAGTTTCCCAACTATAACCAGGTGTAGAGATGATGAATGGAAGTTAAGTTATTGTACATGTTCAACAACTAGCAACCTACCACATATAGAACTTAGTTTATATATGTCAGCATGATATAACATGCTTTAGATACATGTTATGGCAGATTAATATCACTACCCCTCTCGGGTCTTCCTAACCTAGAATGAATTAACTATTATTATTGTAATTTGTCTTCCCTACATAGAGTGTTTCAAGTATAAAATAGGACTTGGTTGGGAAAAGGATCAAGAACGTTAGCTTCTTTAGGTGCTTCAAGACATGCGATTCATCTCGGACAAGGAAGATTGTTGGGTTTGGAAGGACGACGTGTCATCTGAGTTCTCAATTAGTTCGACTTATAATATTTTAAGGGGTCCTTGTGAAAGGGAGGGTTCCTCTTTGTTTGATTTCTTTTGGAAGATTAAGGCTTTGCCTTCAGCTATGTTCACTGCTTAGAGGGTGTTAGGTAACTCGATTGCTTCTAAGGCTAACTTGGTTAGACGAGGGGTTGAAGTTGGTAGTACGTCCTGTTGTATGTGTGAGGAGGAAGAGGAGACAACAAGGCATATATTTTTTGAATGTAGAATTGTTTGGTTAGTTTAGAACCAGTGTTATGAGTGACTTGGGGTGGCGTCAGTTGATCATAATGATTCTATTTCACATTTCTTGCATTTTAAATTGTGCAATGTTCCAACCTTTGTAAATGTTGTTTGAGGACGTGTTTGGATTGCAGTTATTGGTGAGATTTGGAGACATAGGAATAAGCACATTCTTAAAAGAGGAGTGATTGATCATTCAGAGATATTTTCCTTGGTTCAACTAAAGGTTTGGTCCTGGTTAACATCTAAACATGTTTCAAGTTGTTTTTATTTCTCTAATTGGTATCTTGATCCGAGAACTTGTTTGTTTTTTATCAAGAGCCTTTGATAGTTTTGAGTAAGTGATTTTTGTGGTGTTTTCTTTAGCAGCTCATGTTAGTTTTTAGTTGACAACTTTTGATGGGTTTTAGTGTCCCTCTTTTGAAAGAAGTTATTTTGTAAAAATATTAGATCACTCCTAAAGTGATTCATATTTTTTCTCTTGTTGATAAATAAAAAAAAAGAGTATAAAACAAGACATTGACACTAATTTGAATATGAAGAATTAGTCTATGTTATGTGTGTTTTAACCATAACCACACATCTAATTGTGAGAGACTCCATAACAATAATATTTGTATAATAAATATATTTTTACAAAATAAAATAAGTATTTATTCTAATAATTTTGAGTCATCCATATCTTCCGATTTAATTTTTAGGAAAGAGCATAATAATGTGTCTAGAGTTTTTTTTTTTTTTCCTTTCTTGTCGTTAACATATTTCGTAGTCATAATAGTGATTAGGAAATTTCTTGATGAATAAAACCAAACGAAAAGGACCCCTAAATGGGAAAAGAAAGAGCTAGTTGGATAATGTAGATGGCTATGATTTTGTCCAAATCTAATCGTATCCTTTCTAGTGGGGTCTTTGATTATGATTTTGTTTGGAGTCAAGAGAAAAGGTAAGAATAAGATTATGATCAAATCATCACTTACGCCACCATTTAAAACAACCCAATTCAAATGAGTACTTCAATAAAATCTACTTAGTGGAAAATAATAGCAATAGTTGGTATGAGAAACCACCAATTTGGTTTCCTTCTATGATGCTTCTCATACGTCACCACATAGATGGGAAGATACAAAAAAGTCTTGATAAAGTTTAATGTGAATGACTTATATCATTTATCATTATTAGGAGGGAAAAAAAGTCAAAAAACATACGAAAACAAGTCACCAAGGATTAATTAGGTCCACGACTATGTTATTCTCAAACCTTCTACAATTCATATGAGTCGGTTATATAATCATTTGAATAGAACATACTAAATTTACAATTTTAATATTAGATGTAGTTAATAAATTTAACATACATACCAATTTGTGATTTAGTATTAATATAAATATATTTTTTATTATTAATATATCTGAACTAAATGTTTTTACTAAACAATTCAAACTTTTAAATAGGTCATTTATACATTAATATTTACACTTTTTATGAGTCTAAAATTTTTCAATATTTATTTATTTTTTCTTGAAAATAAATTTAATTTGAATATAATTCACAAGAAACAATTTTGGACATTAAACTTGAGGGTTTTTTTTACAGAAATTCAACTTCCTTTATTAAACCTAATCTATGTGAGTTAATAAAAATTAAAGGTTAACCACGCAATAACTTTTTACAGCACTGTTTTTCTATCTTCATCTTTTACATTACTGGTATCTCAGTTTATCTCTTTTTTTTTTTTCCAGATACTAACAACAGTACCACGAGAACAGAACCCTCAACTACCAATAAATATTTTTAAGAAGAAAAAATAAATTAGTTTTTTCATAAAATAAAAATTTGCTCATACAAAAATTAAAAATTAAAAGGAATTAATTTCTTTAAATTAGTTTGTACATAAACTAATCTTAGTTAATAGAGAAATTAATTTCATTTTTCTTCTTACTTTTTCTCTTTAAAAATGTTTGTAGAGAAATTTCTTCAAGCATATCCATAATCTATTTTGAATACTCTATAAATATTTCAAATAAATAAATAAATAAACTTTTCTAAAACTAAAAATTAGTTTGTATTATTCATATTCACTTTTCTAAAAGATAACTGTTAACACGGATAAACTAATTTTAATTTATAAAAAGAATATATTCTTCTTATTTTCTTTTTCTTTCTTTTAAAAATGTTTATAAAGTTGAGTAAAACAAGTACATAGTAGTCTCCTTTGACTCTATCGTGTTAGAATAAAGTGTCTATTACATATCTCTTCTGAAGGGGCACATAGTATATTCACAGTAAGAGAGGAGACCGTTCCCTAACGACAAGAAGAAGAAACTTAAGACTAATCAAGTTAGTGTATAGCCTTTGAAAAGGAATGACCAAAGCCTATATGTATTATTGACATTCAAATTCAGAACATTCTTATGAGAGCGTTTTAGAAATATAGTTAAATATAGTTAAATATATTTTTCGATTATTTATTTTTACATGAATTTTTTTTCTAATATAAATTTTAGACCTTCTTATAGCTATACTAAGAAAACTATCGAATAAATCTTTACTAGTATTTTTTTAATAATTTTTTTATTATAATATTTATATTAACGATGACTTATCAAAAAATATTTTAACTTTTTAATTCATAAAAAAAATAACATTCTAATTTAAACTAGAAATATGTTTATCACGTAAAAAAAATAATAAAAACTTATTTTAATAATTTCTTTATTACAATTATATATGAAGTCTAAAATTTCGACCATAAACAAAAATTAAATTTGTGTAAAAATAAAAGAATGAAAAATATATTTAACTCATTAAAAATGTATAACAAAATTCCTTCAATAACACACTCCCTTATTTTTTCTTTTATCAACAATAAAATATAGTACAAATAGAAATATTAGAAGTACTCTAAAAAAAAGTTCATGCGGCTTTTCAGCTCAAGCCTAAAAAACCTCACCCTAACTTAACTTGCCAAATATGCATACAATAAACCAAAATAGATGCAGAGAACCTTTATAATAAAAAAAAAAAGGAAGATTCAGCTAAACAAAAGAGAGAAATAAGTGCTAAAGACGGTAGCCCAAAAAAGAAGAAAACACTCCCTTAGTTAGTATGCATGAAGAAGTTAATGGGAAAGAAGGAAAAGTGAAAGAAAATTGCTGCACTTTCATCGTGTGTATCAATTAAATAGAGAAGTATTTCTAAAAAATCATATCCCACATTTACAAATTTCTATTATAATGAGTGAAGAGTGTGAAAATAATATATATATATATATATATATTTGAGTTAAGCCTAAATCTAAATTTTAAATCTTTCACTTAACACCTCAAAGATATAATCTCTCATTTTTATAAAGGTGTTAAATTGAAAAATAAACATACAAAGGAGGTTGCAATGTTAAGATTTAAGCTAAATTGATTTTTTTTATTCCTATTAAATTCTTGAAAATCATTCTGGTCTTTCTATTTTTTCACAATTTTAATCTTTAAATGTTTTTAAAAACTATGATTTTAATCAAATTCTTAATTTTTCATATGTTTTTATTTATTTATTTATTTCCACATGAAAATTAAATATAATATATTATTTTAAGGTAAAAATAATAATTTAATTAATTAAAATATAAAAGTAAATTAAATAAACAAGTAGAAAATTTAAAAAATGAATCGAAATATGAGTTTTGAAAAAAATGAGAGAACTGAAGTAAGAAAACAAGAGAACTAAAATGTGAATAATAACTAAAGAAAAACTAAAAGGAAAAAAATGGAAGTATTTCACAGCCTCATGTAATTAATGTTGTATGTGTGACTTTGCTTATATAATTGTTTTTGAAGAGTTGGGAGGGGTGATTTGAACCTTAACTTTTATTTGTTTTGGTTACCACAATTATTAAAAGGACATGAGAAATGGAGAAATGAAGGTGAGGCCATGGACCTATCTAGCTACAAGAAGGAGGGACTGAGTTGATGGAATAGGAAGGCAAAAGAAAAGGGTAAGAGACCCCACTTCAGTTTGCATCTTCAATGACTTAGCTACCTTCTATACACCTCCAAAACCAAGGATTCCCTTCATTAACTCTTCTCTGTCCCCTCCATCCAACCACTCTCTATCATCTTCCTCTAACACACTTATGACTCCAAACTACCATCTCCCCAACCTCCAAATCCCTGCTCAATTTAGGCAAAGGCTACTGTCACTACTATATAGTGAATTTTGTGTAAAAATATATTTATTCCTTTAAATATTTGTCTTTTTCATTCCATCTGCACTTGAGTGTATATGGAAGTGTGATGGCTTTTGACCTCCACCGATATGACAACAACAAACACCATGGTTGCATTGACATGGTATATCACCTTGGTACTCCAAGCTTCCTTCTTTATATGTATGTGACATTTTTCTCTACCTAGATTCCTAGGTGTGAGATGCACCACTTTGAGTTATTGTTCATGTCGACTATGGTGTTCTGGTAATGATAAAAGCATGTTTGAAAGGATGGTGATGGGTTTGGGAAACCCCAGATGGCAGGAACATGGATAGTTTGTCAACTAATAGGTAGATCACAGACACAACGATTGGAGCCAGAAATCTCAATTTATGACATTAGTCTTATTTTTTTGAAGGATATCATTATCTATTTAGTAAGTAAATAAATAAAAATATCCAAACATGGACCATTTGGTTGGATGGTACACCCTAGCCTCCATCCACAATTTATCATGGGTCTATATCCATCTTTCTGTACTACTATTTACTATTCAGTTTCAGGGGAACAACAAATTTCCCCCCCTTCCTTGGACCATCTAAGCTATTCATCAAATTCAATTATTAATGGTGTCTAAATAATAAACATTTCTCATATATAACTTTTTATTTTTATTTTCATAACTATTTAAAACACGTGACTAGTACTATTAAAACCTTTTCACTTTTTTTTCTTAAACTTGGTCACTCTAACATATACATATACATATACATATATATATAATCTGATATGGCCGATAAATGTCCATTATTTCAACTGTTTGAGACAGTACATGTTTTAGCTTCTGATCTTTATGCAGCTATGAGCTAAAAATAACTTATACCACTTCAAAACTTACCAGATACAAACTCATTTTCGTGCTTTCTTAGCTGTATCATTTTATGCATATAATCAGATAACAATATATATATAAAAAAATTTACGGTTGGTAGCCAACCTGATACGTCTATTTCACCTACTGCTGACGTTCATATTCATAATAGGTAAATTATGTATATATGTATTTCTCCTATAATCATGTTAATTATATACTACCCATATGCATGCTATCTCAAATCCTCTCTTCAAGAGAGAACCACAACTTCTAATTAATATTCACGGTGACGATGTTCTGGTTCCAGAAGTTACCATTTCTATGGAAAACGAGAAAGAAAGAAAGAAGAAGAAAAAACCTTTATTTTCTAAAGGGTTAATATCAAACTAACAAACTAGGGATTCTATATATATATATACCCAGAGAAACGGATTCCACCAAGAAACATATATATATATATATATATATTCTTTATTTTCTGCAATGAATTCTGCTTAAATAATAGATTCAACTGTAATTGATGATGCTATGAAAGCTTGGGTTTGTTTTGATTGAGTTGAAGAACATGACTAAGAGAGGAAGAAGAAGTAAAAAAAGCAAAGAGAAAATAAAGAATAATCACAGAGAAGCAAAATAAATACATATACCTGGGTTTGAGATTCGAGATGCATGTATAGGAGATGGAAAGAACAGCAAAATAAGATATTGACGCGGCTCAATCAGATTACATGGCTTGGATTTTCTTAATAGCCTTGTATTCAAATTGAGGCACGCCAATACCTTAATTTGTGATGTGCTTGGTTGATAGCACCTCCAACCATCCATGGCTCAACCAATTTCTTCAACCCTTGATCTCGATCTTCGGAGTGCCGAGTGTGGAGCTGATAATCTGTTTCTGCTACACATCTCTTGTATTGTGGAAATGAATAGAGACACATAATTTGCGGGCAGTGGGAAAGCAAGTAAAGTGAAAAACAACAACATATGAAAACCAAACAGCATAGGCAGTGGTAATTATGTATGCAGTGTTTGCGAGACTGCACTGTTTCTTGGTTTGACTAAAGACCACTTTTCCATCTTCCACCATTGCAAATATTAATTAACTATTTCTCAATTTCAAAAATATTATTATATTAAATAATTAAAAGAGTCTTCGTTCGTCTGTGTATATACTAACTACCTCTAGTGGCTTCGTGTCCACGTACTCGTTTACCAAAATTTCCAAACTACCTTGCAAGTCGCAACAAAATATTGCCTCGAATCTATTCACACCACCAGGGCATTTCTGGAATTACACCATCACTTTTCAAAATTATAACTCATCTCCAAAATCATTTCCTCATGAATCACTTCAAAATAAAATTATTTCTAATTTTTTAAATTAATCTAATTTTTATATAAAATTTAACTTTCATTATTTTCTTAACTCCTTATTTTAGGAACTTATAAACACAATTTTTATAAAAGAGATTTTTTTTTTGGAAAATAAGAAAAAGACAATGAAAGAAAATTTATTTGTGAATTTATTCCATAATTAAAATTAAAGCTTGTGTTTCCGTTATTATATATATAACAAATATAAACTCATCATATTAAAAACTAACATTATTTTTCTTATTTCATAAGATATATGATTTCTCTATTTATTGAGTCGTTATGGATTATACCAACCAGTCTGGACCACTGACGGTAGGACAGTGCCTTCTAACACTCGAAGAATATAAAATGCGATTGTGTTATGAAAATAATATTTGTTGTGTAAGCAACCACACGCCGTCATTATCTTCGCTATTCTTCTAAATAATTAATATCCTTGTAATGCAGTGGGTTTATTTTATTTTCATTTATATATTTTATTAAATTGAAGAACTTGTTGGTTTTTAATTTTATTTCGAATTTGAGAACTTACAAAACAAGTAAAGCAACAGATTTATTATTTTTACCAAGGGAATTAGAAAGAAAAAAATAAAACTAAGGGTTCTTGGAGTATCTGAATTTATTGTTTTCGTAGTTTACATGCCTACTTGTTTCTTGGGTGGGTCCTATAATATTAATTAATTTGAATGCCCTATTCCCAATTAATTCAAGATCCAAGCTAGGGTGGGAAACAATTGCATGTCTCCCAAGGTGAGAAACCTATTTACATCCGTTAGATCATTCCGGTTTTTTTAAACGAATGGTTCATATTTCTTTTATTTTTATTTCCTTTTATTGTCAAAAAACTAACTTGGTTTTGAAGAACTTTTTGAAACATATATATTGAGTTCAAATTCTCCTTTTGAAGCAGAACAAAAATTGTAAAGAATTGTGTAATTATGACATTGTGGCTGAAATTGTGGAGAACCGCAATTTGCTGAGAAATGTTTTAAGCAGAGTCAGAAATATTTGGGTGGCACCTACCCACTCAACTCTGCTAATTATCCCTTGCGTATTCAGTTGTTCTGAACGAGGAAGATGCCTTATTTGTTTTCATAAGCAAGTTATCGAGATAATATATAAATAGTTACTTTTTTATTTTTTATAATCTTATTTTTATAATTGAGTTTTACAAGATTAAGTTAAATTTAAAGTTTATATTTTAAGATTTAATCTAAATTTATTGAATTTATTATATCATTATTATATTATCTACAAATAAATAACCTCACATACATTTAATATTATATAAGTAAACAAAATTCTCATCTTATTATAAGTTACTTTTTATTATAAGTTACTTTTGTAAAATTGTATTATAAGTTACTAGTTACTTTTTTTATTATAAGTTACTTTTGTAAAGTTGTATTATAAGTTACAATTGTTATTGTTGTAAAGTTACTTTTGTAAAGTTAAATTAGATTATAAAATGTTATCATCAGAGGTAAGGATTCTAATTCTCTTAATCACTCATAATCTGTACGGATTAATATCAATGGATTCTACTGTTTCTTCAGGCTTCATTTTTTATTGCTCTTCAACCTTAAATTATTAGTTCAAGAGCTTCTTCAGTTTCTGAACGTGGATATCACATTGTCTTTGACTTTTTCTTCTTCTAACTCCTGAATCCAACTATTTATTAGTCAATACCAAATTATGAACCCCAAGAGGTGACTGCATGTGAGAGAACAACACGTATAATGGATGGCTTGACAATTGGACTGTAAGTTTCATTATAATCTTAACCTGCAATTTGAGTAAAACCTTGTGCAACCAAACGTGCTTTATGACGTTGAAAAGAGCCATCAGCATTGTATTTATTTTTAAAAAGCCATTTGCATCCAACCGGTTTGACACCAGGAGGAAGAGGTGTGAGGGTCCAGGTGTCATTGCGTAAGAGAGCATTATATTCATCATGCATGGCTTGTAACCAGGGTGGGGAAGAGAGAGCCTCATGAACAGTGGTGGGAATGGAAGAATGAAGATTAGTATAGAACATTTTTAGTTTGAAAATACCAGCTTTAGATCTAGTTACCATAGGATGGGCATTGGCGGGATTGGGTGTAGAGGTAGGTGGAGAAGTGGGTGAAATGGAAGAAGGAGAATAAGTATGGGTAGGGGAGAGAGGAAAAGTAGGTGAGGTGTGAGGAGAATGAACAAGCGAGGGTGCAGGTGGCTAAAGAATGGTTAGCGAAGGGGTATTAGAAGTGGTATTTGTAGGATGAGTTATATTAGGGGTAGGTGAGGTGGGAGGTGGATGAACAAGAGAGGATGCAGGTGGCTGAAGAATGGTTAGAGAAGGGGTATTAGAAGTGGTAGTTGTAGGAAGAGTTATATCAGAAGTAGTGAAATTGTATTCAGAAAGAGTGTAAGGAAACAGTTGTTCATTAAAAATAACATGACGAGAGACGTAAGTCTTACCATTTGATGAAAGACACAGGTAACCTTTATTGTGTAAGTTGTATCCAAGGAATAGGCAACATTCAGATCGAAAATCAAGCTTATGCTTATGATATGGGCGGAGAAGAGGGAAGCAAGCACATCCAAAAGTTTTGAAACGAGTATAATCAGGTTTAAGTTTAAAAAGCATTTCATAAGGCGATTTGTTTGAAATAACAGGGGAGGGGAGGGCATTGATAATGTGCATGGAAGTAGTAAAAGCTTCTCCCCAGAACTTAATTGGAAGAGTAGCAGCCGCAAGTAAAGTTAAACTCATTTCAGTGATATGACGATGCTTTCGTTCAATGGTTCCATTTTGTTCATGCGTGTGTGGACAAATGAGATGATGGTGAATACCAAGAGCATGTGTGAAATTCTTAAAACAGAGAAATTCTTTGGCATTATCAGTTTGAATGGCTTTGAGTGTGTGACCAGTTTGTGTTTCAGCAAAGGTTTTAAAACGTGTAAAAGCAGTGAGAGCTTGAGACTTATGATGCAGAAGAAAAAGCCAAATATATTTGGTATATGCATCCATAAAAGATATGTAGTACCTTGCACCATTTGAAGCACTCACTGGGGAAGGACCCCAAATATCAATGTATACAAGATCTAAAGGTACAGTATGGTGAGTGGTAGATTTAGAAAACGGCAGTTGATGAGCTTTACCACACATGCAAGCATTGCAAAACTGTGTTTGAGGTTTATAAGCAACATTACATGTTCGTAGAATATGTTTAACAACAGCAAAATTGCAGTGACCTAATCTATTGTGCCAAAGTTGTAAAGTAGGAAGCATAGGTTTATAAGCAGCATGATTAACAGTATAAGCAGGAGTGTCATGTGAGGGAGGGAACACATAGAGACCGTCCTTAACAGTGCCTTGGAGTAAAGTCTGATATGTGTCCTGGTGTTTAACATAACAAGCATTAGCATGAAATTCAAAATAGACATTGTTATCTTTTGCGAATTTTGCTACACTGATTAGGTTTTTAGTTATATGGGGAACATGAAGGAGATTGCGGAGCACAAACGTGGTAGTAGTGTGAGGAACAATATAATGAGCAAAACCTGTATGCATAATTTTCATACCTTGATTGTTACCTAGTTTGAGTGTTTCAGGTCCATGATGACTTTGTTTGGTTGTGAAGATGTTGGAATCATGCATGACGTGGTGCGTAGCACCACTATCAGGATACCATAGTGGATCTTCAAGAGCGGAGGGAGCACCAAGAATGGAAGGAGCAGGATCGAAATGAACAGAAGGTGTATATGCAGTGATATTAGCATTGAAGGAGCTTGAGGAAGAGGGTTCATACCTGTGCCAACACGTATCTACTGTATGGCCAGATTTATGACAGATTTGGCAATGTTGTTTTTGCGGTTGCCAAGAACCAGATTGAGATGAAACAGGATGCGCAAATGTGCGAGATCTGGCAAACCGATAATGGGAACGACCACCACAAATGGTTGCATGAGTGGGCTTGTGTTTGAAAGACTTATGAGGAGACCACGTAGTGGTGGTGTGATTTGCTTGGACAATCGAGGATTGAGCTAGCCGATGCTTGTCGAAACGTTCTTCTTGGGCAAGGAGAAGAGCTTCAATCTCGTCCACATTGTAAGGATCATTGCGGGAAATAATAGAGGTAATGAACTCGTCATAGTCTTCAGGAAGGCCATCAAGAATAGCATCCACATGTTCTGTTGTAGATACAGGCGCACCAACAGCTGCTAAAGAGTCCACAGTCTTTTTGATATCAAGAAGGTATTTGGAAACGGAGCGATCGTTCTTGGAAGTTTTCAGAAGGAGGCGAAGCTTCTTGATCATGGCACGGGTATGGGACGCATAGTGGGTGGTGAGACGTTGCCAGATTTCCATTGAAGTATCAAGACCGACCATCTTGATGAGCATGGTTGCAGACATTGAAGCGAGAAGCCAGGAAACCACGAGTTGATCTTGTTGTTGATAATGGAGATAAGCGGGGTTGATAGTCTGATTTTGTTCCGCATTAGAAAGGTATCGAGAAGGGACAGACTCACCTGTCAAGAAATGCATGAAGTTCAAACCGCGTAGCATAGCAAGAACTTGGTGTTTCCAGACAAGGAAGTTGTCATCGTCGAGCTTTAATGATATGGGAGTGTGAAAATGATGGAGGTGAAGTAAAGATGGGATGACCGAAGTGGTGGAAATGGCAGAGGAGGAGGATGAAGAAGAAGAAGAGGATGCACTGGAGGCCATGAGAGAGGAGAAAAAATTGGCTCTGTTATACCATGTTAAATGGAGAGAGAGAGAAAGAAGAGATATGGAAACATGAGAGAGAAAAACTATTCATCTGAAACTACATGCAATGGGCAGCGTATATATAACACATATACGTAACAGTTAACACATATACGTAACAGTACCCTAACTGTCTAACAGAAAATACAATTATAGGTAGTTTCAATGAGTTTTTTCATAAAGAGTTTTCGCTTCTTCATCGTTCAAATTAATATATAGAAAGTTCTCTTATATCATTTAAAAAAAAAATTAGTTTGTATGCAAATTAATTTTAATTTTTAAAAAAAGGTAATTTTATTCTTTTAAAAGGTTACTTCGTCTAAACATGTCATAATCTTAGGATGTTTTAGCTAATGAGATGAAACTTTGGAGTTACAATATTGCAATTTGGAGTATACATAATTATGGTGATAAACATTTGTCTTTTTTCCATGATATTAGAACACGCTATTCATTGTTAAAAATCATAATTAATGTAGGATTATTTTCTTTTTAAAAATAGAGAGTATAGATGTTTTTTTTTAGAAAAATATAAATAAATTTTAAAACTTTCGTTTTTTATCTATTATAATTTTATCTCTTCAAAATCTAAATTCTCAACATTCATTTTGACTATTCATTTATTCTTTTTACGACCAAATATCCTCATTATAAGAAGATTAAGATAGACCAATTAAATGTTTTTGGTGAGTTCCTTCTTCCCCGCCACTAATCCTATCTCTTTTTTTTTTTTTTTTTTTTATGAGTTTGTGGGAGTTTTATACTTCATTCTCAATAAATTTAAGAATAGGAATTTTATGGTGGTTTGAACAAGTTGATGTGTTGATGATATAGGTTAAAGTTTAAAGAGATTATTCGTTTGAATTGAAAGATTGTAGGGTGTTGGAGTTTTTTTGGTGTTATAAGGGGTTAATTACCTTCATTTGTTAAATTGTTTTAAACTAGAATGTGTTGAATTAAGAATTGTGAAATTAAATTGAATCGTTGTTGATATTAAAATATTGAAGGTTTTATTAGTATTTGAACCGAGGAGGAGATTTGTATGGAGGGAGGGAGTGAATTCGTGAGATTAGAGAGGATGTGTGAAGTTATTTGAATTGAGGGATGATAGACTGTATTTGTAAAGATGATTTATTGAAATTTGTGAGTGATGTGATAATTATAAAGAAATTTAAGAATTATCTTAAAAAGAGTAAAATGTAAGTTTACAAATTTATCCTTGTTATTAAAAAAATATTTGAATAATGAATTATGATATATATCTTTTGTGTGTGTAGGTTTTAGTTAATTAAAATTTTCTAATATATAATATCTATAATTATATGTATTTTTAATAAAAAATTAAAAATATAATAGAAAATAATTTTGTGTTAAATTGAAATTTTTTTATTAAATATATTAAAATTTATGAAAATAATATTTACTATTATATATATTTGTTATTTTATACAAGTATATATGTTTTGTTGA
This sequence comes from Phaseolus lunatus, assembly GCA_013389735.1. Taxonomy (NCBI): domain Eukaryota; kingdom Viridiplantae; phylum Streptophyta; class Magnoliopsida; order Fabales; family Fabaceae; genus Phaseolus; species Phaseolus lunatus. The sequence goes on from CM023861.1 coordinate 31,571,175, forward strand.
TATTATAATTTTATTTTCTTATTTTCATTATTTATAATTATATGTTGTTGTTAATAGTATACTTAAATATTTTTGAAATTGTTAAATAATTTTATGTAATATTTAATTTTGTATATTGTAATAAAATGCATGCACAAAGGTATTTGGATAAAATATATGCAAAATATATTTTATCATTTGTGTTTCGAACCATTTGTATGACTTTAATTAATCTCCAAAAGCAAAATAGGTTTTCTAACAGGTGTTGTTACTGAACCTGCAGTCACTGATCCTTTAAATGTGACATGGGAACATTGCAATACCTTAATTATGTCTTGGCTGCTCAATCATTTGTCTCAACCTATTGTCCAAAGTGTGATTTTCTTTGAAAGTGCTATAGCCATATGGAATGACCTTAAAGAACATTTTTCTCAAAGTGACCTAAGTGTTGCAGAGCTCCAAGAAACCATATACAACTTGAAACAAGGCGACCGTTCTGTCTCAGAGTACTACACCTCCCTCAAATATTTATGGGAAGAGCTTGATAATTACCGTTCTTTCCTTGCATGTACGTGTTCAACCAAGATGTATCATCAATAAGACTTCATCATTCGCTTTCTCAAAAGATTGGAGGATTGATTCTTCGTTGTTCGTTCCCAAATTCTCCCCATGGATCCCTTGCCGCAAGCTTCTCATGTTTTCTCCATGATTGTAAGAATATTTATTATAATTTGTTGACTAATGCAATTTTTTGTAGTTAGCGAAACATAACTATATATAACTCAAGTTAGGTGTAAATCAATATAAAAATAGTGTGTCACTATCATTTTAATTTACATGTGTGTTTTATGTTGAAATAAGGGGAAGCTAAGTTCAAGAGAGGAGTGAATTGTACTTAGAAAATTTTTGCAAATATTTTGTTTATAACAATTTAGAGAGAATTTTAACAGATTATTTTGAAAAACAACATATTAATTTTGTAGTTGAAATACACTCATATAGAATATGAATATGTTTTATTTAGAAACAATTGATTAATCTTTTCAATACATAGATCTTATAACAAAATCTTATAAACCAGAACTACATTTGAAAAGATCTATCTGGTTTAAAAGAAAAAAATATCTAAAAATTAATTTCAACATGTTATTTTTTGAATTAACAGATTCTTTTTATGATCCATAAAAACTGAAAAGGAATTAATACAGATTATATGATAGGTACAGATTCCAGGAGAATCAAACCATGCTTTAAGAAAATATTTGATTATATCAGAATTAGTGAAAACTTATTAAAGTGTCAATTGTTTCAACTAATATTGTTAATGAGTAACCAATACAAATTGATACTATCAAAACTCAATGTAACAACCAATATCAATTAGCACAACAATTTCAATTATTACAGGTAATCAATACAAAATTTTGCAGAGAACGAAAATAATTGATTAATTTTTTTTAAAACAACATATTATTTATATCAATTAAATTATTATGCAGACATCTTATAAAGCAGAGATAAAATCATATAAAAGACACCAAGATTTTATACTAGCTCACAATAGAGTTACATCCAGTTCCACCTCACACCAAGTTGGAGCTTCTTGATATCTTCCAACCTCGAGTTTGTGAGGAGCTAAAAGAAAGCTCTATAGCAGCCCAAACAAAATAATTTCACCCCAATCATAAGCTCATATTCTACCATGTTTTCTAAATTTTTACTAGATTTTTTTAGAAAGGGAATGAGGTGTACCTTTGAACTATATTTTTCTGTTATTCTGTTTTATCATTTTCTTTACACAAACAATGTGTATATATTATGAATATTATTTGCAGAATAAGATAACAAAACTTTTTCATCATCTTTTACTCTGTATTTTTCTGTTTTTTGTCTTCTATTTTCATAGTAACTTTTTTTTAAAAAACAATGTATATCCTTTTATAGTGATTTAAAAAAACATATTTTATTAAAAGGATACAATTAAGTAAAATCAACATGTTAAAAGCATTGTTATATGAATAAGTAGAGTATGCCATATATACATTTAATTTATGTTGTCATATCGAATTTGGACGTCACTTGTAATGCACTACTTGAACCACTGGACATCACTCACCTCCAACACCATTCGTAGTTTATACAACTCACATAGTTAGAATGTTGAAATTAAATTAAATTTTTGGTAATTAAGAATGTTGACTTGTATGACTTATTTCTTAATTTTTATAAATTAAGTATTTCACTTAAAGTAGATTAACTAGAATTGTTTTGTAAGTTACCATTAAGAATATAGTTACCATTGAGAAACATAAGAAGAATAAAAAATGGCAAACTATATTTAAGAAATTAAAAACTAGAAACACAGCATTTAGAGATTTAAAATATATATAACCTTTTTGTTGTACCAAAAACAGAAATTTAAATTCATTTACCTAGCACAGTAAGAACTATATTTAATGAAATACACCTAAAATTTACTTATATATACAATAATTTTAATACATATGTAAATATAATAAATTTCTCTTTGTTGCACTATTTATATTCTTACACATTCTCTCTTTTCTTTTCTTTTATAAAATGATTAAAGTGCCATATAAATAACATTATTCTAAATAAACATTTAACATAGAAATAGTTCTAAATTTTAAAAAATATTATTGTCTCCAACCTACAAAATTTTACAATAACAACAAAAATTGACAATATTTATATATTCCACCACTTTTCTTGAAATAAACTATCTTTATTTGTGTATTTAAGCTATATTTTTGGTGTATAATATTTTGTACTCTTTAAAGATAAAAGTTATAATTATTAGTTTTTTTATGCACTCATTCTCTTAAAAAGTGAATTTTAAGCTTACTCAATCTTATGAGATAAGATTATAAGATGAAGTTTGCATTCATTTATGAACTATGAAAATGTCATCATCTCTAGTCGATGTGAGATCTCTAATAATTTTCCTCGCATCGAGACTTGTTAACTCGTGCATGAGATTATATATTTATGAGTTGTAGTCCGATAAATTCAACAAATTCTTGTTATGATAGACTCTAAATGACACTAATATCGTCTTAAGAAGTGATTTTTAAGTCTAACTCAAACCATCTGATAAAACCAACTCTTAAAGTGGAGTTTGCACTCACATAAATACTATGAAAATGTCTTTATCTCTCTAACACTATATCTTTGTGCATAATTTTTTTAGTTTTTAAAGATACACATTAGTCTTTTATACAAGAATTCTTTTTTATTTGATCCTTATACTTGTCCAAAAAATTGTTTTAGCATGCTTAGGATTTTTATAATTTAGTTTCATACAAGTAATTATTTTAAATATTAGTTATTGGTGTAAGTTATTAAGTAACTTCGTATTAAAATTAAAATGCTTTTAGCTTTATGAAGTAATGATTATTAAGTAACTTTAAATGCTTTTAGCACTATCACAAAATTAAAATTGAAGATGTAAATGTGTAAAAAAAAAAAAAAAAGCTAGTTAAATCGGTCCAAAACTAAAAATGAAGTTGGTTCTATCATGCAAATCAAGTGAGGATGTTAGACACCTACAACACTAAACCAAAACGCATATTAATATTCTTTAATTAAATAGTTCAATGAATCTTGTCGTTTTGAGCATGTTGAAACATAAATTTTTGGTATGCACAAGGAAACTAAAAAATTATAATATTAATTAATTAAACCATTTATTTTTTTATAAAGAACTCAATGCTTTCATCAATAGTCTCTTTCTTTATTTGTTTTTTCTATGTTACTTTTGAATTATGTAATCTAAAATAATTTATTTAAAATTATATTATAAATTACATATCCATATCCAATATTAACTTATGACTTAGGTAATCCGAAATATATTTTTTTAAATTATTTTCAGATTCTATAAATATGTTATGTAGAACATTTCTAAATCCAAAAATATCTTTTGATGTAATCCAAAATATATAAAGGATGTGAAATTTTAAAAGTTAATTTATTTTTATTTTTTTACAGAAGAATAAAATGTATTTTCACATTTAGTACGTGAGTGACTCAAGAAAATACGGAGGTGCAGGAAGAAATAGTGTAGTACAGGTGTTTAGTTTTCATTTGCTATTTTTTGAGCCTGGCCCAATTTTATCTGGAAAAACAAAACTAATTAAGTTTAAATTTCTTATTTTTAGTGTAAAATAATTTGCACCCAGCTAATTAAAAGTCTTTATAAGCACAAAAATAATGTAAATAAATGAGTTGAATACTACACTTAACCACTCAAAAGAAGTGGGTCAGTACGGCACTAAAAATTGGAATTGAATTTGATTCTGAAGACAAAATTATTATTATTATAATTATAATTATGAGCACGAGCATGATTTTCTACGAAAATATTCTTATGACATTGATGTAAATCTAACACTAACTCTAACTAACTTGTGTAAGGTTTGTATTTTATTATTTATTTTATTTTAGTTATACTATTAGTTGAGAAGAGATTTCCAAAAACTATTTATCTGTTTATTTCGATTTAGTTTTAAAATTGCATTTTGTTGTTATATTATTTCTAAAACTAAGAAAAAATTAAATAAATTTTAGAATCCATTTAAGTTCCTAATTTTTTTTATTGTTACTGTGAAGACTTAACGACTATTATTATGCATGTTTAAAGATTAAATTGAAGAAAGAGTTCAAATATTGAAATAAATTTTTTAAAAAATTCATAGTATGAAAAACTTACACCAGATTTTGTGAATTAAATTATTGTTTTAGTCTTTGGGGAACCTCAGCTTCATTCTTTGGTTCAAACATTGCTTCTGGTAATTTTTGCACATCACATTTTTGTAATGGTTTTGGGTGTGAGAAAGCACAGTTCAACCATTGACAACCGTTGACCTCCATGGCTGTTACAACTACAACGTATCTTGTGGTAGCAGGGCTCCCAGGTTCTGAACTTCGGTGTCACAATTTGAGGAACAGACACCATTCTCTTACACTGAGTTGGGAAAAACACCCGAAGAGTGCACACAAATGGGGTGGGATGTGTGTTGGCCGAACCATGAGGATTTGGGGGGATGAGAATCCATTGAAGCCGATGAAGGTAGTGATGCACGTCGTTGATCACCATCCAATGGACGGTGATGTTTCCCATGGAGTGCATAAAGATTTGGTCGCCCTTCCAAGTGGGTGTTAGCTTTTCTACACTTTACTTTCTTCAAGATGATTAATTGTAGTAATAGATAGTAGTAGCAGTAGTATTTAAGGAACCTTAATAAATGTTTTGAGTATTTAATATCCATGTTGGTTTTAATATATTCCATCGTTGCTTGCTTTTTGCTCAATGAATAAGTTCTCGTCTTTTGGGGGTTTGATTTCAAGTGATTAATTGGGCTTGCACACTTTTTGTGACAACTTGCAAGACCATGGTTGGGCACGTGCTATTTTTTGAACTTGATGTAATTGTGGCTTATACCCCTTTGCTGCTTTTAGAATTTGTTGTCATAGCCAGAGTAAGCTGATGAAATGCAGGAAAAATGATGTGGTTATGGGGTGAAGGGACAGGCTGCAGTTGGTAAATTGTCATGATAAAATTGGAATTTTGGATCCTATTTGGAGAATTAGAAAATTATGAGGAAACTTCTGTTTAATTATTTCCTTTCTAACCAGAGGAAGGAACTTTTTGATGGGATAATGTTATTAACTTATAATCAAATATAGACTAAGAATCCCAATTCTTTATGAAAATTCGATTTTGACACAGCCATTCTGGTGTTTAGTTCTTTGGTCTTTCATTAACCTACTATTATATTTCTCATTATTTTCATGTTTTTTTTCTAATGGTGGGGAATATTGTTTAGAATTTAACATGCATCTTGAAATAAAAGTGATCAACTCATTTTAAGAGCTATAGTGTCATGATCAGACTAGTTGTTATCAATTTGAAAGCTATGGGTCCTATTTTCTTTACTTTCCAATCTTATTTCATTATCATTTGACTTTATGCATTCCCATTTTGTATTTTGTTGAGTTTTACTAGAACATTTCTGATTTTGAAACTTCTGTTCTTGTCACTGACTGTAGAGCCATTGTCCATATCTGATATTGTGTCTGCTTCTGATGCTGGTGCTAAAGTACGGATATCGTATAAGGTATGAATGTATGATCATGATGTATGCAATGGTTGCAAATGTGCGATCTGTTATCCATGGCTCATTATTTGTTTGGATTTCTGAATTAGGGGATTCCCGGATCATACAGTGAAGATGCTGCAATCAAAGCTTACCCCAATTGTGAAACGGTTTCTTGCAATGACTTTGAAGAAGCTTTTAAGGTTTGATTTGACATAATCTGTAATATTCTTGAAGCTAATATTTGGATAAAACAGTAATAATCCTTATATTTTCAGATTTATCACAAATGATTTTCATTTTCTGTTTCTACATACTATATGTTTTCACTTTTAACTTTACGCAAAGGTAAGAGTAATGGGTTTCAATGCCTTTGTAACGACCTTCTCAGATGTGTTTCTCCTTTCTCATTTTCCCATTTAAAAATAATGTCTGGCAGGCTGTTGAGTTATGGTTGGCAGAGAAGGTTATTCTTCCAATAGAAAATACGTCTGGGGGAAGCCTTCATCGGAACTATGATTTACTTCTGCGCCATAGGCTTCACATTGTTGGTGAGGTGCAGTTGACTACTAATCTCTCCCTTCTAGCTCTGCCTGGTGTCAGAACGGAGTACCTAAAACGTGTTCTAAGTCATTCTCAGGTGAGGCTGCATGTTGCTGGCCTTTTTTCAGATGTGGTAGTATAGACTTGCTATACTATTATGGAAAACCTATTGTTGTTGCATCTAATCCTATGCAACATAAGAAATATATAGATCGCTTTAAGATTTATATATCATTGGTCCATCCATGAATGAAACTGGGATTTAATCAATTCATTTTCTAAGTAATACTGAATTTTAATATTTCAAACTTACTGAAATGTTCTCTTGAAAGCTGTGTATTAGTTGTTTTACCCATTAGTTAAACAACGAGGAACATGTAAGAAGTATTTTTCATTGCCCAGTTTATTTGACATTGACAAATTTGGAGCAAGTAGACTGTAGATTAAAAATCATTTAGTTTTCTACCCGCATTTGGATTTTGTTTGTTTAAAATAAAAGCCTGAGCACTTTCCGTTAATATAACTGAATCAATGAGTAGTATTCTAGAAATAATATACTGAATGTAGTAGAATACCTCAGTTTGTATTAGTCACATCAGAGCTGTGAAGAAGGTTTTTGCTTGCAGGCACTTGAATTGAGTGATGATTTCTTAACTAAATTAGGCGTTGCCAGAGAAAACGTTGATGATACAGCTGGTGCTGCTCAGGTAATCTATCTATATATCTTATGTGACTTCAGACTTTCTCTAAGGTAGAGAATAATTTTGTTTTCTGTTTTTCTTAATGTGCCTGTGAGATTAGATTATAGCTTCAAATGGCCTACATGATGCTGGTGCAATTGCAAGCATTCGAGCTGCAGAAATCTATGGACTTAATGTACTTGCAGAACGAATCCAAGTAAAATCTCTCACCAATCATCATTTGCTAGAAATCCACAATTATCTTGTGACTGATTTACCTTTGATTTGATTTTCAAGTATTCATTTGAGAACTTGGTGTCTCCAACGTTATATTAGTTTGAAGGCAAGAAACTACCGGAGATTTGCAAATAAGAAGTTTAACTTTGGTGAAAAGCTTTGAATTTCTCACAAATTATTGGGGAAACTTTGTGAAATAAGAAAACATTGACCCTGAAACCAGGAGAGATGAATTGCATATTCTAGTGTAAATATAGTTTTTGACTAGAGGCAATGTGTGGTTCAACTTATACTGGCAATTCAACCTATGGCCTTTTTAGATTGCTCCATCTCCACCTCTCCTCCAGATAAACCAGACACTTTATCTTTTCTAAAGAACAGTTCCCCTCGAAGGTTATGCTGTTGTTAGCTAGAACCCCAAGAACGGTTTTTTATATCTCAACAGTAATATATGCATCACAATAATATGTGAAATTTCCATGATGTCAACATTTAGCTTAGACCTTTGTTCTGTAGAGTTCAGAACGTTCTTTCTGAGGCTATCAAACTATTTGAACCATTTTTTATCCTCTTTCTTACTTGCTTCACTCCTGTCCTAGGAATAATGTGGATGGTGGCGCGATGCTAAAATCCATTTTTTAATATCTGCGAACCAACCCCCTTTTAAATATTCTCTTTACACCCTTGAGCAAATTTTACTGCTAAGCTAAATCAATACACTCTTAAGCCAACTTGCGATGCATTTGCTATGTGTATCCCTTGCAAAATTCAATGACAAGGATATGCTGTAGTAATTAATCAGTACAAAATACTGTGTTGTGGTATTGATTTACATAAAAGAAGTGCATGAGACATGTTCTTTGTCATTCATTAGTGCACAAACTTCTGCAATGGACGCTATATATTATATTCCTCTGTATTTCTGTAAATAAGAAATTCTTGTGTTGGTTTGATTGTCTTGTACAGGATGATTATGAAATCATCAGTCGGTATCTTGTGCTTGCAAGGGATCCTATAATCCCAAAAGCTGATAGGCCCTTTAAGGTAAAAGCTCTTTTTGATGTATAACTATTGTCTCATAATCATGATACAAGATTCTCTAGAACAAATTGTTCATTATTTTCAGACAAGTATTGTGTTTACACTGGATGAAGGTCCCGGAGTACTATTTAAAGCTTTGGCAGTATTTGCATTGAGGGACATAAATTTATCCAAGGTTATCTATGGGAAAATGTTTTCTTCTTGTAATTCTGTCTCTATGCATGACGATTACAAGAAAATTAATAGTGTATTTTGAAATCAGATTGAAAGCCGCCCACAAAGAAATCGGCCATTAAGAGTTGTTGATGACTCCAACACAGGAACTGCCAAGTAAGTTAGCTTTTTGCCTTTTCACATTGGAGTACTGAAATTGGCCATTCTTTTTCATCATATTGCTTCACGCAATATCTGGTTCAAGCTAGTTTGTCTTTAATTGCTGAAGCGCTCAAACGTGATCTAATTTCCACTCTTCTCCTAAGTTGTTTTCGGTTGTATATGTGCAATTATTTTTTCTCCTCCATTCATGTGCTAAATAATTTAGGGTAGAATGAATCTTAGATATCTGAAACACTGTATTTTCTTAGATGTTGATGCAAACATTAGTATAATCTGTTGTATTTTTTTTACTTAGGTACTTCGATTACCTTTTCTATATTGATTTTGAGGCCTCTATGACTGAGCCTCGAGCACAAACTGCTTTAGCACATCTACAGGTATGTTCTTAGACTTCTTATTTTATTATTTGAGTTATGTCTTTTTATTCTTTTTTTTTTTTTATCTCTTCTTTCTTAGAATTTGGGACTACTTTGGCTATATCACTAATCAATATTGATTTCTAATATACTTCCTCGGGCCGAGAAATAGACCTCTAAAATTGCTGTTTGCAAGATTGAACACTGATGACAGTCCAAAAATGAGTGTCTTGATAAGCACAATAACAACCACCACTGAGATAAATTCTGGTCTCATCTCATAATTTGGCATTAGTTCATTTACATCACTAGTTAATATGGGATTTTCTACCTTTTTAGACTTTCCCTTTGAAGAAACTAAAGGAAGAATACTTGATAATCTTGTTCAGCTGTTTTAGGAGTCCAGCATGCTTGTGCAGAATCCGGTGTTTTAAGGACATTTTACATAAAAAGAATTAATGTTTAAATATCTTAATTGAATATCAAAAGACTTCTTTTATAAAAGAAAAAAAAAAGCTTTTTGAAATCTTGAATATAATTCTAGATTCTGGCATCCTAACACAATAAAAGAATTTCTAACAACGAATATCATGGAGAGTAGTGGTTAGGACTTCTAATGTGCTTATAAGATTTTCTTTCTTGAGCATTTAGTCCTTGCCTGGGATGCTCTGGTATCTTATCACAGTTCAGTTTGAATCCTCTGATATCCGTAACTATATTGCTCTTCGGCCTCTGGCGTATGTTTTGATCTGCTCATGACAGTGGATCTTAAGGAATGTCCAAAGCTTCTTAATTTTGTGTGTAGTCAATTGTTTCCTGTATCTCCATGTTTTCTTCCTACACCTCCATATACGGTGACAAATGTCAATAATATGTCTTACAGTTTTATCAAGAAGATTCTGAATTGAATGATCCAAAACTTTATTATACAATCTAAAACTTAAAAAATTAAGTGTTATGTTGAGGATTGTACAATTTGTAATTCAACTTTTCACTTATAGATTATACAATGAAATCCAAAAATACATAACAGATTACATAATTCCAGAATTTTAAAATGATCAATCTGGAGTGGACCTTTTTTTCACTTCCAATTGTTGAATCCAAAAGTTTATTTTCTCACTCTGCAAGGATTGTTGTATTCTGGAATTAATATTAAGAATTTTTCTTTCTGTCGGATAAGGATAAAAAAATCAAGTGACATTAACCATTTGGTGCATCTACCATTATTACATCTACCTACAATTCACAAGATTGCCAGCTAAAATAAGCATAAAATTGGCAAGAAATATTAATTACAAAGACCAAAATGGATATTTTAGAAAATATGAAGGTGGAGAAAGTAATCTAAAATAGGCAGTAACCGAAGCATGAGACCTGAACCAAAATAGTACAATTATTTTATGGTCTTCTTCTTTGTACAGTGTTTAATTTTCTTATTTCTACTCAATGTTACACTTAGATTCATGTTTGGATTCCTAAAAACTTTTTCTGCATAGTAATTTTTCCATTTTCATGTCATGAGTATCTAACCACATCAAAACCGTTTTGTTCCTACAGGAATTTGCCACATTTCTTCGGGTGTTAGGCTGCTATCCCATAGATACAACCACATTATAGCTATCTCCTTTTTTATTGGTGAGTTTTCATTGAATTCAATCATATTCAAGCCTGAAACTTGGAAGATGATTTGGAGATACTTTGTCCAAGTAAAATAAGAGCTGTCAGATGGTAAAAAATGTAATGTATAATACCAATAGTTGATTCTCCTGACCTTAGACAGTGCCATTACTTCATCTACTCATTGAAGAGATCTTCACAGAGAATAATTAGATAAATTAGGTTTTAGCCAAATATTTTTCTCTCTATTACATTGTCAAACCTTAAAAAATAAGGAGCAACAAAAAAGGAAAGAATCAGCTAATGCTTTCTGTCAAAGTGATGTCATCGCAATCAATAAGAACATGTTTGGTTCACTTCTGATATTTTTTTTCTGTGAACATCTTCCACCCACCAAGTTTGTGTTGTGGTTATATTCTCTGCATATATTCAAAATATTCTTGTTGAAAGTGCCTCTAGCCAAATGTGTAGCTTTCATTCCGTTACAAGTCAAACCCAACAGAAGAAACAAAAAAAAGCTGCTGATGCATTGTGGCACTGTGAACTCAGTTGTCACCATAACCAATGAGAACATAATTGGTTCGCATCTCTTTTCATGTAATGTCATGTCTCTCAATTCTTGTTGAAACATCTTCCTCGCCACCAACTTGGCACGTGTTCTTGCTATATTCGATTGGCACACCGAGATTAAATTTATGCTAATCCCGAATTTTGTCAAGATCAAAAGAAGAGGTTGTGACTGTGACTGTGACAGAAAAGTGTATCAGTACAAAAAAAATGTTACTTTGTGTTCTGTTCATGTGCTCCACCAAATGAGTACAACATAATACCATGTCGTGACATTTCATCATTGCATACTGCATAGACCTGAATAAAAGAAAATACATGTTATTTCACTTATCATTAATATATATATATATATATATATATATATACACATCTTAATACTTTTAGGAAAAAGTTTAACTTTTTTCATTATTTTTTTCTGACATCAACCCACCATTCTATTCCCACAACAAAATCTGACATCAAGAAACAATTTGCTCAATTTGTATCACGTCCTTGTAAAGTGGGGATCTACGTGTTAACTTTGATTTGAACATGTTCATAGGGAAAGGATAAAGTGAGTCTCTAAGATAGTATCATTAGTGTTTTAGTATGTTTAAAAGTTTTACATTTTAAAAAGAATTATATTAGTGACAGTTTATAAATATCTTTCCTTAATCCATTTAAACTTTTTCAAGAAAAAAAATGGTGACAATATCCTTAAAAAAGTTACAACTTATCGTAATATATGAGAGCCAAAATCATTTTCTTACAAAGTTTTATACAAATTTTATATAAAATCTAACAAAATTGGTATGGGAACTAAATATTTTTAAAAACAATATATTTTTTTTTATCTTATTCTAATGACAAGGTAACTTTAATTTGTATCAATGGATTCTTTGTTGAAAATTTAATGGTGAAATCTTACTTGTAAGTATTGATTGAATTTTATTCAACATTTAGGTTGAAGTGACTTCCCTTCACAGATTGTACCTCAAGGCTAATCCAAAACAGTTTCCTTATTGGTAAAACTAACATGTTAAACTTTATTTTTATATTATGTATAGCTTATTACATAATGCATGTTTTTCATAGTTTATTTTATTAACTTGGGTTATTAAGATGTTTTCTCAATTTACTTAAAAATAACCCAATACAAATACTTGATTTGAAACTTGCGCAACTGCTACAGATAAATTGATTTATTTTATGTGATTTAAGCAGAAATGCAATAACTGAGATGTAGAAGGCATGCATTTGAACCACTTGAGAGCGAAAAAAAAAATTGTTGGAAGATAATATTTTACAATTTTAACCTTGATAACAATATAATAATTGCATTATATAATATAATAAGTAATTATATTATAATAAAATAAAATAAATTTATATAATAAAATAAAAATATTAAATAATAACAAATAATAATAACAAAATAAATGTATAATAATATATTATTAATAAAATAATAAAAATAAAAATTTTAAATAAAAAATAGTAAAATAAATTTATATAATAATAAAATTAGTAATAAAAAATAAATATAAAAATAATAGTAAAATTTAATTTAATTTAATTTAATTTAATTTATAATAATAAGGGTAATTTGGTTATTTTATAATTTCTTAAATTTATTACATTAGTCTAATCACTCTTAATTTTTCTCTTCACTTCTCACTTTCTTTGACTTAATCCAAAAAAAATCTTATTTTAGAGTCACTTTTTCTTCATTTTCTTCCTTTTTCACCTTCTTTAATTCAAACACACTCTAAATCAATTAAACTAGCATAATTCCTAATAAATTTCAAACATAGTTATTGATGTCTTTTTCCATTTTTTATTACTAAAGTTATTGAGTAACTGCTTTATTTAAATTAACTTTATACATGATATGTAACTAAGTATTATTTTAAAAGTAAATAATTTAAATATATGCGATACACAAATTAATTGAGATCGTGAATAAGGATGACAAAACAGGGTGAGTTGTATGGGTTGACCCTTGGTCTGTTGAGAAAATACGTGGGATAGACTTGTTTATTTCAACTCACTGACCTGCTTAGGTTTGTCCCCACATAACCTATAGTATGCACAGATCAAGTGTGAGACGGGTTGATCCGCATAATTCACATATCTTAAAAATCTCGAAATTTCTTTTTGCACCCCCATAATTTTTTCTTGCAGTCTCATGTTTTCAAAAAATTCTAAAATTATCCATTCTAAATTCTACAATCTAGAATACAAATTTGTATTCTGGATTGTGTAAAGAATGTTGTATAATTTGAAACACAAATTTTAAATTTCATATTTTATAATCTAGGAAGTCTTTGAATTCCACATTCCGAAATTAAAGAAAAAACAGTCATTGAAAAATATCAAAGCATAATTTGAGTATTTTTTTTTTTTTTAAGTATAGGGTGCAAGAAGAAAGACATGGAGGTGCAGGAATAAAATCCACTCAATCCTTAATTCATAATACCTTCACGAAATTTAATAATGATTTTTAAATATTTAATAGTGTTTTTTTTTATCTTTCTAAAATGCATAGATCGTGTAGGTTTCAATATTCATGAAATGTTAGATATAGTTGTTAGACCTTAATCTTTTTATAATAAAATTTAAATATAGAATTATTAATAATATTTTTTTCAATAATCTTTTTATATATATTATTTTATACTAATTTTTAAATTAGAATAGTAATAATGTGTATGCATGTATTACCTTAAAAAATATGTAATATTTGATAAAATATTTTATTAGTCAATTTATTAGTACAATTAAAATTCAAATTTCATTAAAAGTCAGAACATCATTATAATTTTTTTTACACATATCTTATTATGCATGCGTGAAAATAATACTGTGGGACAATTTACCCAATTCATCTAAAGAAAAAAAATTAACTTAATAAACAAAAAGTAAATTTATTCAAAATTTATATTTAAAAATTTATTTTTCATTAATTTAAAAAAAAAAATCTTATATGAACTAAAAAACCCGCTAGACGGCTGACCCCGCATTATTATCTAATCGTGAACATATTCTTTACATATCCAATAATTTCTCACTTATTAATTACAAATTTTAATTTTTATTTGAAAAGTACATCATTCTTCTCACCATGTTTTTCACCTTAAAGTTTCATAGTTTCATGGTAGATAAAAAAATAAGAGTAAACAGTGACATTTTTTTTCTATTATATATATTTTTTTATAGAGATAAGAACAAATTACATTAGACAATTTTCTTTGACATATTTAAAGTTGATATTTTAACATGATATCAATCTCTATTTTTACAAATTTGTTAACGTTAAAATAAACTTAAAATTCATATTTTAATATGATATTAATCTCTATTTTTTACATATTTGTTAAACCTATTATGTTATCTATCATGTAAATCTATCAATTTCCTAATATATATATTAAATTAACTTGAGTTTCATTGATTTGAAAATAAAAAACTGTTTTAAGATTAAGACTCATCCCATTTTTGTTATTTTTCACCTAAGAGGAAGGTGAGTTAGAAGCAGACATAGTTGTACATTTATTTGCTTGAGTGGTTTATCACATTTCACCTTGTTTTCTGTAAACAAACTGCAAATTTGGTGGCATGCATGTCTTATGGAAAAATTAAAAAAACTAATGTATAGGCACCATAGACATGTCTAGATGCATCAACATTCAGCATTCATCACTGTCTTCTCACCATTCCTCTTATTTATCTATTATTTTGTCCTAAAGTACATAATTTTATAAGGGAAAAATAAGTAGGTAAAGGAAGAATATTCTGTGGCTTGCTTCACACAAAATGTCAAGAGTGACATCTTTAATGGCGAATATAAGGGAATATCCAGTCAGTATAAATTTAAACGTTTATAACACTGAAAATCGTGCATTATTTCATATATACAATCATACTACTTTACCCAATTTCAAAGAGGTTAAAATCTTCAGAACATTTACATTAGATTCTTAGCTACAACTCATACTTTCATCATGGCTGTTAATCTTTTAGAGCAAATATATCTTAATTATTGAAAGCATTATTGGAGACTTAAAATATTAGGTGATCACCATTGTTACACTATAAGGAGGTGATTTTGATAATCTATTATTAGTTATATGTCTTGGTTGAATGAATCCAGAGAATGCAAGACTCAAGTTAATAAAACTTGTAAAATAAAAATCAGAAAATAAAATTAATGCACAGTTTTTCTTTATTTATTTATTTTAAAACATGTATGGGCAGGGTGATCATAGAGAGAGTTTGTACTAAAAAAATCTAAACCGAATTAATTCATATAAGTTTATAATTATTAAAAAAAGTGTACCCATTCAATCATATTGTCGAATTGATATGTTCAATTTGTAAATTTTAGAATAACTTGATACAGATTTGGCTTATTATTCAAATCATTTTTGTAATTTAGAAAAAATTATTGTTTTTTGTTATAGTTTTTAAAATAATTTAAGAGAGAATATTTTGAGCCTATTTAAAATTTTTAGGTTAAAAAATTATAATTATTTTAATAAAATATAATTAAATTTGAAAATAAAAAATAAAAACGTAATTTTTTAAAAATTTAATCAAGTCAGAGTTATAGTCAATTTAAGAATTTTATGTAAATTTGACTTTACCTCAAAATTTTAACTTGAAATATTCCATTAACATTTTGTTCTTATATATATTTGTAGGATTTGGTTATAGTGTTTAAGCTTAGTCATATACAATACTAAGGAATAATTCATAACATTTATTGAAAAATCTAATTATGGAGCAAATTTTATTTTATAATTTACAAAAAAGTTTTATTTTATACGAAAATAGTTTTTAGTAAAATATATATGAATATATAAACATGCTTTTAAAAATAATAAAACAATCAATCGTGTTGTAAAACTTTCGTTCACCCTTAAAATATTCTCTCCATATTTTATAAATATTCCTACATCTTTATGGAGCCATATTTGTATACTTTATGACTTGAACCCTTGGTGTCAACCAAAGATTAAGAAAACAGAAAGCATCGTGTTCTTCTACTGAAGGGAGAAAAATATAGCATGCATTACTATGATGCATCATCATCGATGGTAATGAAAATTAAAAAAAGAAACATGAGTGCAGAAAGATGCGTGGATGGTGAATGATAGTGATGCTCTATACTTTTTGCTTTGTTCTTTTCCTACAGATGCGGCGTGTCTGTACCAAACTTTTTTACTGCTTTCTAATGTTGTGTTCTACCATATTATCTTTGTCCAGGTTCAATGAACATTACACACTAACACCTTTTTCTCTCTTTTTTTTTTACTTTTTATTTTTCATTTTCTGACATTATGATTATTTAAGACTTAAGTCTCTTTTACAAGTGAGGAAAACAATGCATTAATAGAGATCCCCATGGGACAAGTGCCAACTACCCTTTTATTTCTGTGCTCATAAACTTGGATGTGGCTTTCACCCTCTTCCTCTTTCTCAGTTCAAGTTCATTGGTATGCTTCTCTCTTCTTGTTCATTGTTTTAAAATCTATGATTCATGTGCTTCATCTTTAAACTTAAAGGAACTCGCTTTCTTTTTTGGTTATTGTTCTTATTATCATCTGACACTGCAAGGTAATTAATTAAGTTTTGGATTAGCTGAAACACTTTTTTTAAGCAGTTTTCTGCTTTCTCTTCATAGATGCAGATCTTTTACTTCATCACAACACTTTAGACGTACTAAAGTTACAAACTTTTATTTGCTGGTACTGGTGGGTGTGGTTTGGTTAGATACTGTTCTTAGGAAGTGTTTTGATGGAAGAGTTCTTGATTGATCTATTTGTACTATTGTTAGGTAGGTTCTCTTGGTCCATTTTAGGTTCCAAGTTTTGATCCATTACAAACAAGATAACCTAATATCCATTGCTTTCAGGTAACTTTTATATTCTACTTTTTCTATGATTCTGTGAATATTCTTTCTCATATGCTAAATCCATGCAATTGGGTTGTGTGTTATATTAATTGAATCTGTGTGTTTGTACCAATGAAAAACGTTATCATTTTGTTCATTTAAAGAATTATCATTACTTTATTTGGTATGATCTGCGGCCAATTACACAAGATAATCTATGTGAGAACTAATGAAATAAAGCTGTGAATAAACCAAGAGATGGTCCCATACATAAAAGGGTTATGAGGTGATAAGGAGATGCTTATGTTATTGGTGGGTTGTAGATTTTGTGTACGGAAACGCTATTGACTATTGTTTACCAGGTTTGAAGTCTCTTAAGACTGATATATTATCATAAAAGTTAGCCAATGTAAACTGAGTAGAACATGTATAGTTGAATATAACAGGTTGAGATATAGAAGCCCTCAACTTCTCAAGATGGAATCTGAAATCCTCCTCTCCAATTACTTGGTGCCAAGTGTATACTAATAATTATATGTTATTGGCAGTGACACGTTACCTCCAATTATAGTTCTTTATATAATCCAGTGAATAAACATGTACCTAACTGGTGACAATAATAAAATAGTTTATCATATGGAATGTTTTCAACTATGAAAGGGGTATGTGTTGTTTCTTAAAGCCGAAAATGGTTGCATTCACATAATTTATCAGTGCTTAAAAACCATAAAGAAAAAGCGCTGATGCATATGGGTTTGTCATTTTTGCAGTGGAATGAAGATGTAACTCATTAGGAAACCCAGATGCCATCATGATGGGCTTTAGGCCCAAACTCAGGTACCCCCTTCATAGATTGTTCATGATATATACTGAGAATATTCAGCTATTTAGACAGTGCTACAAACGCTCTGAGGTTCCTTATTAAGTAGTAAATAGTAAAATGTACATATAGAGATAGAATATTGGCAGTGGCACCTCCTACCAGCCACGAATGTGTTCTTCTGTAGTTTGTTCACTTGAAAAAAATGTTTCATTGATTCAATGTTGTCCATGTTCTAGACATTTCAGTCAATTTAAAGCTCCACAAAACACCAAGTATCTCAATTATGAGGACTCCGCTACTCAAAAAGGACTAACTAAGCTGCAGCTGAAGATGCATGTTCCTCATGGTCAAAACTATGCATCTGCATATAGTGTAATTATCAACCAGTGCTTCGTTTCTTATGCGTCTTCGCTTTGCTTCTTCCAGGTAAATACTGGTTGGTGTGGCGTACGTGTATATATGGCATAAATATGTGCTTTTGTTCCCTTCAATTTTTTTACGGTTATTGTCGATATTTCTTGAGTAATAAAGAGTAACATCTTTTGTGGACAACACTTTTGCTCTATACTTAGGCTGTGGCAGTATCTTATGCTAAACAAGCTGTGAAGCTGATGGTTAGTTTGTTCATGGCAGGGAAGGGCACAGATGAAACGAATAAGGAGCTGAACACCCAGAAAATGGGAGCACCCTGATACACAAAACTTTTACTTTCAGAGATGTTACTTTGACAGCACAGACCTCATTGATGGCTTTTATTAAAGCTCATCAAAGGTGATGGACATGATCAAAGTGATGCACCCTCTTTGTCAGGGACAAGGATTTCAAACCATCAAGTGACTTGTTGATTCTTCACACAAATGTGTTTCAGTAAGGTCCTGAGTTCTTGTACCACTGAAGAGAGTTCCCCTTGGCAACTTCAAAATTTGACACTACTTCAATCATTTTCTTGTCAGTTAACTTGGCCATAGTTTATGGCTCTTTTTGCATTCCATCAATAATGTAATAGTACTGAAGAGTTTTAGCTCTGCAGATGAATGTAATAAATTGAATATTACGTGCTTGTAGTTGAATTTGAAAGATTATATTTTAAGATATTGGGAGAAAGTTTGACTATGTTGAATTTGTTTGCTTGAGTTTTAATATAAGTCCTGTGATTTCTGTCTTGTTCACTTCGTCATCTTTTTCTCTCCTTTGCCTGAACTTTCGGCTATTCAATGTTTACTAAATTGCTTTCTGTTTCTCTTTCACGCACACCATAACAAAGGTCTTGATGTTACTTAGTGTATTATTTACGTATGCATGTGCTACTGCACTATATTGCTCACTGTTTATGCGGGGGTAGTTTTAAGTGAATAATATTTTTCTTTTCTGAGAATCTCTCTCAGTATCTTCTGTTTCTCTTCTTTCCTATCACCCCTCTCATCTCACATGGTACAAGAGTCACCATGGCTTCATCTACTTCAACAAACACTGAATATTTTTCTGCTAGTTAGTAACAGGTTCACACCTTGAAATCATTCTTGGTGCTTATCTGAGGAGTATGATCCATTCGTTACTTCCCATATAGTGTCTTAAGAGACGGAGACGCTCTTGTTGGTTCTAAGAAGAAAGATTTAACAAGGTCGGGGCTTCTATTGATCATCTTCTTCAAGGGAATACAATTATTGTTCCATCATCTTCTTCTTTCTTCTGTTTCTTCTTTTTCGTGTTCAAGTACTTTTCTCAACTCCAACAAATTTGATTGTGGCTACCATGTGCACCCTTTCCCAAACAACACATCGGTTTTTTGGTTCCAGGTCTACTAATAAAAATATTTCTTTTTCTTCCTCTCCTTCAAATCCTAGTTCATATCAAAAGCTTCAATGTCAAATTTGTCGACATCAATATTATTAAACTCATAATTAAAAAAAATGGGAAAATGATCGAAAGGGAATAAAAACTTCAAACTCGATTGGAAAGAATTATTGTATAATTCATAAAATTGTCTAAATACATAACATAATTAAATATAGATTCACACAAAATGATCTAAATACATAACATAATTAAAAGTAGATTCAAGATAATGTTTAATACAAATAAACTATCCAAAAAAAGTATTCATATTAATCATAGGATAGTCATCTTCCTCCTCCAAATAATCTTCATTTTCATTATCATTAATTGAAGGAAACTCTAAATCATTATCATCATCAATAGGAAGAACCTCCAAATCATTCATAGATGGAGCTATAACATCTCTACTAGCATCATCTTCTCTAACTTCAAGTAATATGTCTTCATCTAAACCATCTAATGTTTCATTTTCCTCCACAGTCCATTTATCATCAGAAGCAAGATGATCATCAATATTATAGTTTTTTGTTTCTCTGACATATTTCTTCTTCATCAATCTTGAATTAGTCATCACAAACACCACATCATTCATGGTCATTTTGAATAAAAGATTTCTTTTCTTGGTGTGGACCTAAATATTAAAACTAGTTAACACATCATATGATCATCTAAAAAATAATTATAAAATCACTTTCAATAATTTAAATTCTTACCCTTTCAAAAGCACTCCAGTTATGCTCACGATTACAAATCAAACTTAGTACTCTAATTGCAAATCTTTGTAGTTTTATATGTTCATCACCATATGATTCCTACCATTATGATGAAGTTTTAGTCTTGAGTGCGCGTTGAGCTATGTGAGTACCAAAAAATTCAGACTTGGTCTTGAAACTTTGAAATTGAACATCAATTTTACTCATCTCATCAATGTCTCCCACCAACCTCTCCAAACAGTCACACATTCCACGTTTCACCTTATAATCAACTTTAAAGTTAAGATGATAGTGTAAGATGGGATTAAGATACTCTAGCATGCAACGACCTATGCAATTAGTTGTCTCATCTTTGATCAATGATTTTTCAAAGGGGAGTGTAGCTAAATAAGATAAAAATAAATAAATTAATCTCCAAAACAAGTATATATTTCTAATTTAGAAATCAAATATAAGTTAAAGGTAAATTACCTTTTACTAACTCCATTGAAGAAACTTTGTATCTTCTCTTTTGCAATATCCTTCTCTTCATAAATAAATTTCATGGCTGGTTTCTCGTCTGAATCAACCATTCACAACACTCTAATCAGGGGAAGAACAACCCTCAAGCAATTTAAAATTATCTTCCAAAATCCCTTGTCCAATATCAAATTTTCCATCAATCCTCTATCTCTAGTTTTTACAAATTACTCTAAGGATGTGAACATCCTAATAAGTAATCATTTATTCTCATTCAAGCATAATTTATATTATTTAAATTATTAATATTATTAATATTATTAAAATATTATTAAATATTTTTAATATTATTAAATATTGTTAATATTATTAATATTATTTAGTATAGTTAATAAATTTATTTATATTTAACACAATAATATTTTTTATTATATTTTTCAATTTTTTTTATTATTTTTATTTATATTTTGATTATTAATATTAATAATATATTATAAATACTATATTATAAATAATATTTATATTATTTATATTAATGATAATAATAATAATAATAATTATAATAAAAATCATAATATGATAAAAGAACTTGTCTGGTGTAGTGGTTAATGCTTCTTTGGTCATTGAAGGGATTTTGCTTTGGATCCCAAGGATCAGTTGAGAAAAGTAATCCTCTCAACTTATTCTACTATATACTGAATTTCTGTTCTGTTTGGATAACTTACATTAGGCCCTTAAATTTTAAAACTTATCTAGATTAGGAGGATAAAATTTTAGAAGTTGCTTGAAAAGCAAACAATTAAGGTAAGGGAAGTTAAATTTAAATTTTAATAGCACCCTAGGCTAGAAGATTTGGATGTGGAGAGGACGTGGTCCCAATATTCAATTTCTCTTTGCAGAAATGTTATTTGATAAAAATGTTTGATTTTATGTTGTGTGAACAAGTATAAATATTAGATTTTGATAGTTTGGAAGTTAAATATTATTTTTGATGTTGGAAAGATTCTTGAATGTTATGAATTTTAAAATGTTATGTGATTGAATGATATGTATCATATACGAATGATGAAATTTGTATGGAATTGAATTCATACATTTGGGATAA
Organism: Phaseolus lunatus; assembly: GCA_013389735.1. Classification (NCBI taxonomy): domain Eukaryota; kingdom Viridiplantae; phylum Streptophyta; class Magnoliopsida; order Fabales; family Fabaceae; genus Phaseolus; species Phaseolus lunatus. The sequence goes on from CM023861.1 coordinate 31,593,467, forward strand.
TGTATGGACTGAAGTTTGATGTGTATTAAGTATTGATGCCTATGTGGTACCAGAGATTTCGAAGCATCACTAATGATCTAAGTCATATAGACTAATATATCAGGTGGTGAGAAATTGATGGTGGAGTTCATGCACACTGAGACATATAAGATGCACGACTTGTGTTGTATTGAATTTACCTTGATCCTTTCTTTTGGATTCGTTGGTAATCTTTAGATCAGGTGTTAGTCTCTGATAGAACTTACTTAATACGGGTCTTTCCGAAGGCGTCAGATGTTATTATGTTTGTTGAATATCCTGGATGTGTAGATCCATGTGAAATCTATGTGATTGTTTTATGTTGGGATTTGAAGAAGATTGAATAATTCTGAAATTGATTCTAAAATTGGGTTTTCTCTTTTGATTTAATTGCACATATTATAAAATTATATTTTCACTAGCTTACTCTTACTTTTCTTGCTATATTGTGAACTGCGATGACTGTACTATGTACACGAGCCGATGATCATACAGGTGTAGGAAGTCTTGAAAGACTTTAGGATGTTTTAAACTTTATATTGTAAATGTTTGTATTTCTATAAGTCGTAATCTTGAAATATGAATATTTTGAAATCTTCCAAGTTTGTATAGTAGAACTTATATTGTAATAGTTAGAAGTTATTTTCTAGGGTGTTACATGTTTCATTCTTAAGACTTGTGATATTATGTTTTTCTATCTTCTTCCTCTTTCGCCTCACTTGCTCTACGAAAATGAAAAGCAGAGTAAAAGAAATAAAAATGAGGAGCATTAACAATTAAATAATCAAAATTTATACAATCGGTATTTATTGAGTAGAAAAAAATAAATGATAATAACATTGATTCAATAAGAAATACCTTCATATTGACTTGAATGGGGAAAAAAAAAAACTAAATTTTTGTGGTTTAGATTCATTTTTTATGTTTCTTTTTCTTTTTGTTATTTTTTCCGTTTCAATCTCTTTTTAGGAATCACTTTTATATATATAATATATATAAGTATAAATATAATATATTCTTATTTATTAAAATAAATTATAAATTTACACTCTTAATACAAATATGCAAATAATAATATTTTATTTGATTTTAAATATTAATTTGCATATAATTTGTCTTTTAATCAGATAATTGACAAACATCCTAAGTATTATATTGGATTCAAATTCTCTAAATTTTTAAGAAAAATTATGTAATTTAACCACTAATATTAATACAACTAAATTTTAAAATTTCAAATTTTATAAAAAAAATTACATTAATAAAAATAAAATCAGTAATTAATTGTATCCACTAAAATAGTGGTTAAAAAAAATATATAACAAAAATAATTATTTTAAAATTTAAACAAAAGAGTAAGAGTAAAAATAATAAAATATTTTTTTTTGTGGTTACAAAAAATATATAACAAAAATAATTATTTTAAAATTTAAAATTTAAACAAAAGAGTAAGAGTAACAATAATAAAATATTTTTTTTTTCTGTTTAAAAAAATTAAAGTAATTATTCATCAAACAATCTTTCAATTTAAATTTTTATTTAACTCATTTTTTTTAAATAAATAAATATAGTGCACGTCTATTAATCAATTTTTTTTTCAAATTTAACATTAATTTTTTTAATTTTAAATTTAAATAATTATAAAAAAACAAAATAATCAAAATAAAATAATAAAATAAACTACTGATAAAAAATAAAATAAAAATAATTTTTTTTATAAAAAAACAGTTATAATGAAAAATTCTGAAAATTCTTTTTTATATATAAATATAGATAAAATATTTTTGAATTCTCATACGATGGGAAATAAAGAGTAAAGTACTCCGTGACTCACTGTTCCACAAAAGTAATTAATTCACTGCAACGTTTAAAACAATGTTACAAATGTACTATTTACCATCATTATTAATGACTTTTAAAATTCTCTTTTCATTATTTATTTAAAAAAATACATATATTTAAAAAATAATAATATTGTTACCTTTTAATACATATATATATATATATATATATATGGTTTTTTTCTAAATCTTTAAATGAATTACTAATGTCTTTATTTTGATAAGGGATTACTACTTGCATTATACCATCCCATATTTTATTTTTTAAATAATATAATACAAAATTTTAAAATAGTTTTTATTTTAATTTTAATTAAAAAAGACTTTGTAATAGTCTAACTTAATATAATACTCTAAAATATATTTATAAAAGAGAATAAAATAAAATAATACCCTCACTCTTTTTTCAAAGTTTTTCCTGCATTTGCACATATGTATTGATTCATATACCTAATACAATCAACATATATAAGGCTACGTTATGAAAATATAATTAAAAAATTAATCATTTATACATATATATATATATATATATATATATAATTTCATTTTTAATTTTTTATCAATCTTATTCATATAATACTCAATATCAATCACCACTATAATCATTATCAACAATCATATAAATCAAATTATCAATCACAATCATTTTCATTTTATTTATAATAACTGCTCATAAATTCATTTGTCTCAAATTTTATTTTTATATATATATATTAATATATATTAATGAATGATTTTTCAGAGTTTTGAGTTTTTTTCACTTGTATATTCAAACTGAGTCTATTCAATTCATTGAACTTTTTTACTCTTTTTTTCCCTTCATTGTTATGCTAGAGAAGGTTATCTAATGTCACTAACAACAAAAAAATTTTAAAGGAAAAATATCCAAGTTCACTACAATTTTAAGAATATAATTATTTATCTGCTGAAATTTCCTTATTAATTTTTTTTCACTATTATAATGGTCAGCTCTCAAGTTTGGCTATACTTTGGTGAAATTAATTTGAAAAAGTAGATTTTGGTGGATAATTTAATAAAGTGAAATTTATTTATTTATTTGAATATAAGGTATTTAATTCTGTGGATAGAGGAATGCTGTGAATGCAGGACAGTGACAGCATGGGAATGCCAATATTCAAATTTTCAATAAGGAAAAAGTTGGTGTGAAAGAAAGAAAAAACAAACTCTACTGTATCAAAAGGAAGCGTCACTGGAGAAAAGTTGCAAAAGCATGCCCACTGTTGATATAAGCGAACATCACGAACAGTTAATATATTTAAATTATTAAACGGTCGATCGTGCAGACACGTGTCCTCACAGCGTGAGAGCATTCATTAGTCGGTTCATAACTTCATTCTCCCGTCCATAGTGGTCCAGAGTGATCAGTGCTGCAGAGGATTGGAGCCCTTGACGTTGAACTTCGTGCGTGGCGCTTCGTTACTGTGTACAAAAGGGGACTCACTTCCCGCCGTTTCAGTCACAACCGAACCGTAGGCACAATCCATTCCTTCTCCACAGAGAGACAAGGGATAAAGGGAAAACGAACACTGTTTCTCACTGTACAATCATCTTTGTCACTTGATTATTTCAAACCGTTTCTCGATTGGAAACCCTAACTTTCATCTACGTGCGTTAATGGAGCTTCGTTCTCGTCGACGCCTTTCCAATACCACAGCAGTTTCTGCTACTCTCAATTCTTCAGGTTTTTTTTCTCTTCCTCCTTTCACAACTTTATTTTTTAATTTATCCACTGTACAGTTGAGATGTAGACCTTTTGATGTCCTTTTCCTGTTCGATTCTTTGATTCTATTTTTTTTTTTTGCGCTACTTTTGTTGTATGCTCGAAATGTGAGTTGATAGTTTGAGTGGGAGTTTTGAAAAGAAGAGTGGCGCCGGATGCTAACGGTCGATAGTGTTGTTGAAGCAACACAGTGTGGTGGTTTATTGATCACGTTTCTTTTTTTAAACCGAACAAGGCATTATTAACATTGTGATCTGTGAATGGGAAAAACAGGGAATGGGCAGCAACCTAAGGATGATGCTGTTGAGGAAGATGAAACCAAGGGCCAGTGCAGCAACAATAAAGACAAAGGTGTATCTGTTATGTATTCTGATTCGGATATGGTTTCTGGTTCTGATTCCGATTCCGATTACGAAGGTAAATTGTTTTAAGCTCAGTGCATGTTTTCATTTTATGACTTTGTATTTGGCTTGGCTGCAATATTTTGGGTTTATGCTTCTCTGTATCGTGTATTTTTGACTCAAGGATATTCCTGAGATGTTTGGAGACTAAATTGAGGTAATGTTAAGAGCTAGTGTGTGTAGCTATGCATAATTTTAGTTTGAGTTTTGTTATTGGACCAGGGGTAAGAAGAAAGTTGAGTGAAGTTATCTAGAAATCTTCTTTCCTTTCATCTTTGGAAGAACGTATAAACCTAATTTTAGCTGTGATTTTTGGCCTGGTTGCATGTCTGAAAATTAAACAATATTCCTATCAGATGAAGAATTGGGTGGGAGCTCCCTGCCGGACTTGAATGTATATGTGTATCCACTTTCAAGCGTCAGTGGTTCTGGTGGAGAAGATTATGATTCTGATTCATCTGATGGTGACAAACGTTCATCCAAAAAGGCGACGGTTTCCAGAGAGAGAAGAAAGAGTATCAACACAGCAAAAGGAGAACCGAGTGATGTGGTTAAGGTGGTGGATCATGAGTATTCAATGATTTCACCAGTATTGGTTCCATCTTCTTTTAAGGGAACTAAGAAGAGGAAATATACAAGAAAAGGATCTAAAGGAGATTCTCGTCCAGTGTTGTTGTGGAATGCATGGGAAGAGGAGCAAGAGAAATGGATTGATCAGCATATATTAGAAGATGTTGAATTAGATAATCAGAGTGAAGTAATGAATGAAACTGCTGAGGCGCCCTCTGATCTGACTATGCCTTTACTAAGATACCAGAGGGAATGGTTAGCTTGGGCTTTGAAACAAGAACATTCTTTGAGTAGAGGTGGAATACTTGCAGATGAAATGGGAATGGGGAAGACTATTCAAGCAATTGCTCTTGTCCTTGCCAAACGTGAATTCCAAGACATTTGTGAACCAGATCAATCCATACCATGTTCATCCAGCCTGTTGCCTGCAATTAAAGGAACACTTGTCATATGTCCTGTGGTTGCTGTTACTCAGTGGGTCAGTGAGATTGATCGCTTTACTTTAAAAGGAAGCACCAAGGTGCTGGTTTATCACGGGGCTAATAGAGGGAGGAGTGGGGATCGGTTTGCAGATTATGATTTTGTGATAACTACATACTCTGTTGTTGAGAATGAGTACAGGAAGCATATGATGCCTCCTAAAGAGAGATGCCCATATTGTGGAAAATTATTTTTGCCTAGTAAGTTGATGTATCATCAAAACTATTTTTGTGGACCGGATGCTGTTAGAACAGAAAAACAATCAAAGCAAGCTAAGAAGAAAAGAGAAGTTACTAAAGGGAAGACCAAGGAATGCGACAGTAGAAAGATTTTGAAGGGTTCTATCAAGGAAAAGGGAGACAAAATGTGCATAGATATGGAAGATTCTGATGCTGTACCTGTGCGTAGCGATAGGTCATTTCTCCATTCTGTGAAATGGCAAAGGATCATATTGGATGAGGTCAGTTGTAATAATAGATTATGAATTTAATTTTTAAAAAAGAAAATAGAAAGATACATTTTATATCTCTTCATTGTTTTTATCAGTGCCACTTTCTTTATTTCTATAGATCACAAGTTTTCTTTCTTGTTTCACTATGGTTAGTTCTTATTCAGTGAGGGAAAAAAAGATACGAATGACTTATTGCTCAAACTAGGTCTTTTGACTTTTATTGATATTTTTATTATTTTAAGGTATTGAGTTATGGAGTAATGATTGTAAATTTGTTTATTAAAATTGGTTTGGGTCCGACTCTTATATTTTATTGACCAGTTTTTCTTTATATATATCATGCCAGGCACACTATATCAAATCTAGACACTGTAACACTGCTAAAGCAGTTCTTGCCTTAGATTCTACCTACAAGTGGGCGTTGAGTGGCACTCCCCTTCAGAACCGAGTTGGAGAGCTGTATTCTCTGGTATGTTTGCAGCGTTTTTTTTTTTCTGCTGTAAATCTGTAATGTATCAAGTTGTCTTTTTAATTTTAATTTCAATTCCGTTTGTGCAGATAAGATTCCTGCAAATAACTCCTTATTCTTATTACTTGTGCAAGGATTGTGACTGCAGGATTCTTGATCACAGGTATTATATAATGAAGCTGTGTGGATTAGAAGGCACTAATCATGCATATAGACTTCATGATTGATATATGAATCATTGGTTAATATTTTTTATCATCTTTCTAACCCATCTTGACTTGCCTAGGAGTGGAGTGTATTGAATATTGCCATATTTTCCTCATTTTTCATTTCAAATTGAAAACTGTTTCAGTGATTTTCTGTAGAGCCTATTCTCTAATAGTGACTGTCATTCACCTGAGCAATCGTCTTTTTTAGGAGAATATATTGTTATTTATATCAAAGTTGTTCTGTGGTTTCCATAACATTACTCTTTTTTTCAAATATTTTATAATCGGCTGATATGTTAGTTTTTGTTATGGCTATTTCTTTCTGTTTTTTCTTGATAATTTAATAAATGAAGATTCTATATATGAATGAGGCAGCTACTGGCTAGCAACATCGATCATGTTAGTGTAGGAGTGATCGGGGAAATAGCATACATGTACATGTTGTCAGAGATTTTTAAAATGATTGTTTTCTTCTTGAATTTCTAATCACGTGTTAATATGCTCTGATTCCTTTGTGCAGCTCTAAAGAATGTTCAGTCTGTACTCACAGTTCTGTGAGACATTTCTGTTGGTGGAATAAAGTAAGTTATGCAGTCTGTTAATCCTTTTTTGTGTTCACCATGTTTGAGGCAGATACAAAAGAGAAACCAAATCTGCAAACTGCAACTTTGTGGTGAAATGTTTACGTGCTTTTAACTATTCATTTTTAATCTTGATTAGTACGTTGCCACACCAATTCAATCTTTTGGAAATGGTGATTCTGGGAAAAGAGCTATGATATTGCTTAAACATAAAGTTTTGAAGAACATAGTATTAAGGCGCACAAAAATAGGCAGGGCTGCCGATCTTGCACTTCCACCTAGAATTGTAAGTTGTATTCAATGTGGTTGTGTTTGTTTTCAAATATTGAAAGAGTACATGCTTATTTATTATGCATTTCCTGCAGGTTTCTTTGAGAAAGGATTGCCTGGATATTAAAGAGCAAGACTATTATGAATCATTATACAATGAAAGTCAGGCACAATTTAATACGTATGTCACATTCTTTTTCTTTTTTCTTTTCCATACAATGAAATCATTGTAAAGCAGATTTTTCTTCAAAGGAAAGAAGCTATTGGTAGGTATGAATTTCAGATCAGGTTATTCATGAAACAATCATGAAAGTAAAATTAATTGTATGCATGCTCTTTTCTTAACATAGGCAGTCTGACGAGTCAGTGTTCCATTTAAAAATTTACAAAGATATTGGTCCATCTATTCTGATTTTCCCTTTTGCACAATACCAATTGTTATTGGCCAAAATTTTGCTTTTGAATGGATACATTAATTCTGGTCTGGTTTCATTGGCATTCTTTCTTATTACAGATACATTGAAGCAAATACTCTGATGCATAATTATGCTCATATATTTGACCTCCTCACACGGCTGCGTCAGGTGGGTTATTTGTTCTATTGGAAAGAAAATATACTTTTCTGCCCTTTGCTTCTGCTATCCATTTTTGCTTTCAAGTTTGGATAAATGTTGAAGTTATGCTTAATGATCATGGACATGTTGAAAATAGTGGCCTTGTCTCTAATCATCTCAGATAATATTTTACTTTAAAATAACCACTGTTAGTAAACTTTGTGCTCATCGTAATGGCAAGCTAGAAAATCAGCATGTTATTGTGAAATAATTTCCTTTTAAAACCAAATAACTTTTTTGAAGCATTGTACCAGATTTTAATTGTATTTAATAATAATGTGTAGTCCAGCCTTTGTCTTTGATGCAAGAGCTGGGAAGTTTCCCTGTTTGCTAAAACATTCCAGATTTGTATTTTACTCTTGCTTAAATGTACAGGCTGTTGATCATCCATACCTTGTGGTATATTCTCAAAGTTCAGGTTCAAGAAGTGCAGTTATGGCCAATAATGCTACTACTGTTGAGCAAATTTGTGGTATTTGCCATGAGCCTATAGAAGACCTTGTTGTAAGTTTTTGCTTTTTTTAAAACAAGTTTTGTGATTGTATTATTTCATATAATTTAATTTTCTCCCTTTGCTAGTTATACCTTTTCCAAACATTCTTTAGCTAATTGTAGTGTGTTAAAGTATTTAGTCATTATTGTTTCAGGTTACCTCCTGTGAGCATTCATTTTGCCGGGCATGCTTGATAGACTACTACTCTACTTCCTTGGGCCAAGTATCATGCCCTGCGTGCTCTAAATTACTTACAGTTGATTTAACACCCTACAAGGATGTTGGGGATCAGGCTAAAACAACAATTAAGGGTTTCAGATCCTCAAGCATTTTGAATAGAATTCGCCTTGAGAACTTTCAGACTAGCACTAAAATAGAGGCTTTGGTATGTGTCATTAACTTTAGTTACTTGACAAATTATTTCTGGTTTATCCATGGGTATAGCTCTTGGTTTCTTTAGTCAATGTTTTTTCTTTAGTAAAGCTTGAGTTTTAGAATGGTTGAGGATTATACTGGCATACCAAATTGATTGATTGCATATATTAAAAATTGCTGATAAATGGAGATTGGCAATCTGTAAAGGCTGAAATGTAGGACATTCTTGGAAATTCAAATGAAGCTGCTTGGTAGGAAAATAATAGTTAGTAGATAGGATTATTAACTTCTTAATTATTCTTGTACCTAGTATCATTGAGAATTTTGTTGTTTTTTGAGTGGCAAAGGGAAGGTTTGAGAAACTAATATTTGGCTAAATATTAAATAATAAGCTGAAAGATTGCGTATAACATTGTTGTGAAGAAAATAGTGCTATTATCAGTTCTTTTCTTCAATATCTTGTGTTCTGTGCTAATTTTTTACTATCTTTTTTTTGACTTTTACCTGAATGGATGGTTGCAGAGAGAAGAAATAAGATTCATGGTCGAAAGGGATGGTTCTGCCAAAGGGATTGTTTTTAGCCAATTCACATCATTCTTGGATCTTATAAACTACTCTTTACACAAGGTAATTTAATCGTCAGCTCTTGATTAATACACCTGAATTGCTTTTGGATGATAATGTTATGTGCTAGTTGCAGTCTGGAGTATCTTGTGTTCAGTTGAATGGAAGCATGTCATTGACTGCTAGGGATGCTGCCATTCGGAGATTCACTGAAGATCCAGATTGCAAAATTTTTCTCATGAGCTTGAAGGCTGGGGGTGTTGCACTCAATTTGACGGTAGCTTCACATGTAAGCAATCGTTATTTTGGCATTGTGTGTCAATCCTTTTGTATTCTGTTTGGAATTTGAAATTGTGAATAAATTCACGTCTTTCACATTTTTTGGAATTTCTATTCTCATCCAATGTTCATAGGAGCTGCTTTTACGAGTTAATGTTTTCGTGGCAAACATTTTTTTCTCGTCTCTTTTGTCATGGTTCAGTTTAAGTCGGCTAATTGTGGCCTTGTTTCTTGGGCATGGCAGGTCTTCCTTATGGACCCTTGGTGGAACCCGGCCGTGGAGCGCCAGGCTCAAGACAGAATTCACCGAATAGGGCAATATAAACCTATAAGGTTCTATTTCTTGCTCTAGTGCTATCCAATTAGACAATAATAATTGGAAAAAGTTGCGTAAAAACATGCAGGTTGTTCCTTTCTTCATGAACTGACTTTTTTTCATCCACAGAATTGTGAGGTTTGTCATCGAGAACACAATCGAGGAGAGAATTCTGAAACTCCAAGAGAAGAAAGAACTCGTGTTTGAAGGGTAAGTGTGATGAGTGAAAAAGGGTTGAAAGATGCTGGACATCTTGCTATGCTGACTTTTTTTATCCTCTTTCTTAACAGGACTATAGGTGGGTCTTCTGATGCTCTGGGGAAATTGACAGAGGCAGACTTGAGATTTTTGTTTGTCACCTAAGCAGGGTTGTTTTGTTATGTCGACAAGAAAAAAAATTGTGGATGCTTCTGATCATTCATTTTGCAGAACTAAATTTTTTATTTATATAGAAAAAATGCTTAGAGGCGCTTGTGCCGTACAAGGATGCAATGTATTTTGATTTTGCGACATTACCAAAAGTAACTGCGTAAATAGGCATATAGGCTATTAAGAAAAAACTGACTGTACTTGTTGAATAGTGGGATTTTGAATCTTAAGGTTTTCTATTTCGATAGTGGAATGTTAAATATTATTTTGTAGAGATTTTCAAGAAAACTTAGTACCAATGACCCTTCGTTAATTATATTACTAATTGCTTTGTTTTTTGGTTTTTCATTTTACGGTTCATGCTGCCTCAGAAGTAGCAAAGTGTTGTCCTAATTCCATTTTAGACGTTATTCACTGTAATAACCTTCAACTACTTCAAGTGGTACTAATAAAAATAATAAATCAACAACTTAACTATTGCATAATATTATTTCACGCAATTTCAAAGTGATACTAATTATTGGGAAGTGAATAATTCAAGAACTTAATTATCGCATAATATTCCACTCAATATTTTAACTTCATTCCCCTTTTTATTGAAAAGAGCTCCTTCATTCCTCGTTTCCTTCTTTTCTAATATTAGGATGTCCGTGTATTTTGTTAATATGTGCGGTTTTATTTTTTTTATTTTGTATTTTTATTTCTAATTGTTTCTTTAAATACAAGTCGTGTAATTGAGATTGTTTTATAACTGAGTATCAATAATTTTACTTTTCCAAGATGCTCATCGAAAACGTGATTTTATTTTATATTGAAATTTGCACTGAAAAAATAGTTGAAAATAAATTTAAATATTTTTTACCTTTTTATTATTTTTGAAGTTCAAATTTATTTTGCTTTCTTTTAATTTTGAAAAAAAATCTAGTTTCTCTTGTGCAATTTTTTGTTCTTGAGAGTAAACTATCCTCGTAAATGAAACAATTAAACTGTTTTCTAATGGTTTAACTAGAAGAAAAATAAATTAAAATTAAAATTTTATATAGAACATATCAGATATTAGATCAGACAAAATAATTAAGGGTACTTAACTCAGTTGATTGAACAGGATGTCGCGATTATAAGCTTGCTGATGTGTCTTCAATTTCTAAATATATTGCAAAAAAATAATAATCTAAAATTAACGCTGTTCAATTTGGTTTATCAATTTTATATAAGGTGTTGTTTTTACGGTGACAATGATTAAAAAATTAATAAAACTTTCCATAAAAATAATGAAAAGTGTATTATAAATCAAAGAAAGCCTATTTTCAAGTATCTAATATTATTTTAGCTTTAAATTATTTAAGGTCACAAGATATTATTTTATAATTCTATGATATTTAATAATAGATTTCATTCAATTTTTGGTAAAGAAATCATTAATATGAAACGTTTATCACTCTTTCTTATAACTAATATTTGTAGTAAAACATGACTAATAATTTTTAGTAAATATTTTTTTCATGACTACAAGTGTAAAAGCTTAAGTGTATTAACAAAATTTTATTGGGTCAAATACATCCCACATATCACTTCACAAATATATTTTTTTTAAAATTTGATTATTCTTAAAAAAATGTATATTTTTTTATCTCAAATTCATGAGATACTATTCGTTTTAGATTTCAAAGTCTATCATAATTTTATTTTAAAAAAAAATTTCATAAATTAAGTGAAGAAGATTTACATTGTTATTCATCTCTCAACTCAACTCCTAAGTAATGTAATAAAACAATATTAAAAAAAAAATTTAAGAAAATGACTTACGTGATTGATTAAGCATGAGAAAGAAAGAAAAGAGGAAGGTGAGAAGATGTGCGTGGACCGTTAGGCAATAAAGAGGAAAAAGGGTGGGAAAGAGTGAAATGACGAGCTTACCCTTTCCCATTCCCCTTCCCATACCCACCTCTACCGCCATTATGTCGACTCCTCCGAGTTGTGTGCTTTACACGCTCTTCCACACTCACCCCACGCGCTCAATTCTCGCCCCTTAATACCCCTCACTCAATTCTAGGGTTCACATTCCCTTTCCATCCTAACCGATCCACTACACCAATCGACAAAGGAAGCACCATGTTGCAGCTTCTCTACGCCGTCATTTTCGCCCAAATGTTCGTCATCGTTTCCTTCCTCTTCAAAACTCCGGCTAGGAAGCTAGTCATTGTCACATTGGATCGGCTCAAGCGCGGCCGCGGCCCCGTCGTCGTTAAGACCGTCGCCGCCACGCTGCTCGTGGTGCTCGCTTCCTCGCTCTACAGCATCACCAAGATCCAGCGTCGGAGCCTCGACTCCCCCGTTGTTAACCCCACCGACCAAGTCCTCGTCTCTAAGCACACGCTCGAAGCTTCTCTTATGGGTAATCTATTTTCGTTTATATGCAATTTCGTTTCTCTTATGCGTGCTGTGCTTTGGAATTGTATATCTGGAAAATTAATTCATGGTGACTCTGATGTACTTTGTGATATTACAAATTATGATTCTTACCTTGTTTCTCAGGAATAAAAATTCGGTTAAACTGTAATGTAATGTAATGTAAGTCTATGTTTTATAGGAAATGGTCGTTTTTTCCCCTTCTATTATTAGTAAACATAAATAAATGTATGTGTATGTTTTCTTCACTGGCATCCAATAACAAACTAAACTGTTATTTATAGTAAGTTTATTGACTTTGTAGTATAAAGTCAAACAAATAAGATTTAGATTCATTCACATAATATATTTTTCAAATCAAACTTCTATTAAGATCATGTTTCTGATAAACTGGTAAGGGCTCGAATCCTGACAATCTTACTCGGGTATCGAATAAACTTTATTGATAGGAAAATATGCTCTCGAGGTTTCAAGCCATATCTTTCTTTGTTTTCGGTGATGGCTAATCTATACTAATAGTATGGTTACAAAAATTGTGATTGAAGTTTATACTCATTTTTTTAGTTTAATTATCATGTATGTGTAGTTATTTTTGAATTAAGTTTCAAGATAATTATTATAAGAAAAATATATTTATATTATCTAAATATAACTTCTAAAGCAGTTATTATAAAATCAGTAAACTGTACATGATAGTGTAAAATAGTTTACTTTATTTTGTTATAGCAGTTTTAAAAAGTCAACTTTTATCGTCAAATTTTTTTTATTGAATGATAATTTACACTGTCACTCTAGAAGTGTATTTTAATAAAGTCGTTCATTTTGAGGAATTGTTTTTATCTAGAACTAATATTTGCCTTGTGTACCAAGTTATTTTATATGACGGGTTTCTTCTATCTTTGCTATAATTTCAGTTTCATTTCTAATACCATTCCGTGTTGTGTAGTAGTAGTGGAAATTAATGTTTGACATATATGCTGATGTGGGCAGGGTTTGTGCTGTTCCTGTCTCTGATGATAGACAGATTGCACCATTACATCAGAGAGCTTCGGTTACTGAGGAAGACCATGGAAGCTGCTAAGAAACAGAGTCGAAGTTTTGAGGATGGTAAAAGTGTCAGTGCAGCTGAGCACAAGGCTGTGGTGGAAGAAATTTCCACGTTGAAGGCCGAAATTGAGAAACGTAAATCTGAGTGTGAAGTAAAAACAAGCAAGGCTAACACCTTGGAAGCTGAGGTGGAGGCTCTTAGAAAGCAATCTGAGGGGTTTCTAATGGAATATGACCGGCTCTTGGAAGACAATCAGAATCTTCGGAGTCAGTTGCAGGCTATTGACCACAGTTCTTCCCATGCTGTTAACAAAAAGAGCACGTGAAGTTTTAAATATGATAAAACAATTTTCTTCTTTGATTCAGTTGTTTCTTCCTGAGTGGTGCGTGTTTGCATTAGATAAATAGGTCACAGTAGAAAGAGGAGAGAGGTGTTATGCCTATTGAGTGAGTTGATTATACTTAAAACACCTTATATAGATATATACGAACGCTATTAGGCCATGTCTGCAGTATATGATGAGGATAAGAAAATAGGATGGCTAATAGTGTAAAAATTATACTATGAAATATTTGGTGTTATTAACATACAGACTTATTGTGTGTACAAATATAATTTTTATGAAGTTACCCTTCTGTGTAAAAACTTAAGTGAAAAATAAATCTCCAATGGTTTTTTTTTTTTTCTCTTGGTTCTTTCACTGCTAGTCTGGGTAAAACATAGAAATCTGGTAAAGTTTTTTCAACTTAAATTCCTTTTGGTGTTCTTTTGTTTATGTTTTGGGGGCGGTAGTGGGGCATTGCGCCATGGACAAGACAAAGGGGAGTTACACAAAATAATACTAGAATCATAGAATGGGTTCAATAGCTTGATGGACTTGATATTAATCTCATAGTTGTACACTCCTTAATCAGGTTACTTAGAGGGTTAACGTTCATGCTAGATACGCAAACGAATTAGCAGATGGAATTGAGGGAAGATCAAAACGGTTAACATCATTAAACAATGGTGAAAGTCTTATGAATAAGAGGTAATATTTCTTCTGTTTAAGACAATTGCATCAACTGATTACTTCAGGTCATTCTTCTTGTTTGAGTAGCTTCTGACAGCAACCAACGAAGTAGATAGTGTATGAAGTTCCAACTTTCAGAGCAAGTATTAAACTTAAATAAGGATGATGTGTTACGGTTGCTCTGTCACGGTGTCTCTACTTTCAATACTTGTCACTTTTTTCAACACTAACCTTCGGGTTCAAGATGTTTTTTGGTCCATTGTTCGATGTGCTTGACCGAGGTTGAACATTTAGATAAAAAATATTCTAGATTGTCAGCTCTAACTGGGCCTTATTGGAAGCACATTTAGAGCTCATAATGGCGTGTTGTTTACGTTTAAACATATCACCTAACCTTTCAAAAGCAAACCCAAATGGAATTACCACCATATTATAAGATTTTCTTAATGTAAACTATATAACATACGAGATTTCAACAGACTTTTTTTTCTTCTTTAATAAACTGTTTACTGGTATGCAGGGTAAGTGTTTTTTATGGATAGAAACCTACATTGTTCGACAATACTTAAATCATATTCTACATGTCCACGCCCATCCCTTTCCACTAACGGTTCAAATTGTCCTCTTTTCTTTGTACTTTTTCTGTTGCGTAACCTTTGAAGAACCTACCCATAGCAGGCACCTAGACCTACAATTCCCATATCCATATCAAATAAACCATATTGGAGTATCTGAGAACCAATGCTAAAAGTGAATGCAGAAAACAATTAAGCTGGAGATGATTTGTGCGGATGGGCTTAAAAGAGCAAACGGCAAAGACAATTCATGATTCTAAACTCTTGAAGCTTAAGTAGTATAGATGCTTCAGAAGAAGGGCATCTCAATAATGTGATTAGAGTTGTTCCTTTTTGGATGGGGGTTTGACAGCAGTGCAACTTTTTGGTAATAAACTAATGAATTGGAATTTTGAACCAAGCCACTCCCTAGATTGACCAAATTTACTCTGCTACTAATTTAGGGAGGTACCTATTCTCTAACCATAAAAGATTAAAACTTTTGTTTATATTTTCGTGAGTAGGCTCTGTGGTCTGAATATTCGCTCGTATCAACCTATAGGGCATTGACCAAATTTCGTGAATGCAACTATTTCAACTAGTTATGCGTGCTATTTGCATTTCATGAATTGGTATTTATCATGATGTACCAACTTTGACATCAACCCTCACCCACCTAACGTAATATTTGTTGCATATTCGCTTTGCTATTAAAACTACGACCTGTTTTATTATATAGGTTGGGTATGGTAGAGGAGTTTGATCACTAGTTTAACCTTCTAACTAATTGGATTTTTATTTATAGACCTACCAAATACCATTCACAGATTAATAGTTGGCAAAACAGATGCCATGCCCACCAACACCATAAGAGGACAATCACTCTTCCTTTCCACTACACTCATTCAACCAATACAAATAAAGATCTTTGAGAGGTTGGGAGTTTAAACACAGAACCACCACCTGGGGCCTCCTCTGCTTGCATCTTCTGTTTCTCTGCCCTTTATCTATTCATTTTTTTTTAATTCTACTATTTCACCCCATAAAAGAACTTCGATTTTTGCATTGCCTTTGGCAATTAAACCAAATATGAAACGTGCCCACAAAACATTAATCGCGTTAGGCCCGTGGCCGAGAAAGGTCATTGGATATTAACTGCAACACTGACATCTGATGTTCTCCACACTGATGGGAAAATAAAAAAAGTTCTCCAATTTTTCATTTATAAAAACTCAAATGTTGAAGGGAGAACCATCTCACCTATGCCTCCCTCAAAATTGAAACTATCAACTACAACGCTAACATCACTACATTTATAATAATCATCACAAAAATAATCACTAATTCTAATATTAACATCCAAATCCAACCCTTCACAACTTGAAGCCCCTGCTTCACTACCCCTAGTTGTGATCCAATTTTCATCATCCAATTCCCAAATTGGATCCTCTGAACACGAAGCTAGCCTTCTGATCCTACCCTTGGGAGACTCATCCGAACTTCTACTCTGAACCACATTGCCAGGGTCAGAGGCACACCCTGCCTCTGAATCTGCCTCTTCCACAGAATTCCAAAAGCCCTGCTCAAGAATACTTGTTGGAGAACATGAATTAGATTGCTGAATTTCCTTATCACTGGAACTGAATTCCCCAAGAAACGGATGCTTCAGAAGCTCACTACAACTCCACCTTTCTTTAGGATTCCTCCTAAAACACTTCCCCAAGAAATCCTTTGCTTCTTCAGACAGAAAGCTTGGAATCTCAGGAACCTCATTGGAATATGCAACACGGTACAGCACAGTGACAGGGTCTTCTAAATTAGGCCACGGCGCAAACCCAGTGGCCATTTCAACCACAGTGCACCCAAGCGCCCACACATCAGCAGGGTACCCCTGCTCCTCCCCACGCGCCACCTCTGGGGCCATGAACATTGGCGTGCCTCCGATCGCCGCCACCGGAGACTCATTCAACAACTTTGCACATCCAAAATCCCCAATCTTTGCTCCATCTTCACCAATCAAAATGTTGCTACCTTTAATATCACAATGCACAACACCCTTATTATGCAAGTACTCCAGCCCCTGGAGGACTTGTCGAACGTAGTGCACGATTGTCGGCGCGCTGAGCCGGCCACCTTGCCGACGAATTTCTTGAGAGAGAGTTCCAAAGGGCATGTACTCCATGAAGAGGTTGAACCATAGGGTGTTGCTTTCCTCTGTGGTGTTACAACCTTTGTAGGTAACTATGTGGGGAGAAAACAGAGAAGACAGAATCCTCTGTTCTCTCTGCAACTTTTCTGAGTTTGATGGTGATAACTCTGCAGTCTTGACGGCGGCAACAGTGGAGGAGTGGGCGGAGGCGGCGGTGTAGACGGTGGCTGATGAGCCACGTCCTATGATGAAGCCTCTGGTCCACTCCATGCTGTGTGTTAGGCTCTGTCTTAGAGAGTGCAGAGTCTTCGGTTTGCAATTGCGGCATTTATATAATAAATAAGGACACACTTTTGGTTTCTGTTAAAGGATTTATTTTACTACTTTATTTAGTGTTGGTATAAACGTTGAAAACAAAACCTATATTTCATCTATTTCTCGTAAGGAAATTCTGCGAATAAATAACACTTACTTTTTGCTAATCTTTACCTAATAAGTTAAGAGACACATTTGACAACACACTCCTAAGAAGAAAAAAATTGAGAGTTCAATAGTTAGAAATGAATTTTTATTTCTGCCTATTTATCAACATTTTTTTTTATAATTTTTGAAAAGTTTTATTATAATATTTTTACATGGTCAATAATTAAAACATTATTTATTTTATTTAACATTTAAAACACTAATTGTAAAATTGATGGTTTTATAGTGAGATAATAGTTAACTTTTATAAGTGTCATGTATAATTATTGAGTCAAATATATTTTTTTTTCCTAAACTATAATGCGAAATTGACTTTATTTTTTTTTTAAACTTTAAACCATTCAAATACTTATAATATAAAAATGATTGGATTTAGTCATTTTATATGTGAAATGATTGTTAATTTTTTAAAAAAATTCATTGTTATTTTAATTGGAGATTGATATCCACTATTTTTTTTTATCAATAAAGAATAAATAAAATGAGACACTTCAAGGATACAAGACTGATGGCACTATAACTACTTTCAATGTTTTAACAAGACAAAACCTTAAATTGAAAAAAAAAATTATTTAAATCATTTTCATTCTACACTTACATGCTTTAAAGTTTGAAACATAAGCGAAAATCAATTTTATATTGAGGTTGAATGCTTTTTTCTTTCTCCTATAAAGGTTAGTGTTCCTTGAACGGGAGTGTATAGACGTGGCTTGATTTGGGTGGCTGTGGTATTGTAGTGGTGAGGAGGATAAGAAAGAATGAATGAAGTGTTTGAGTGTGTTGGTCTGAATTAATAGATGGGTTTGGATTTATTTTGGAGTAAGGGAAGGAGAGGTAAGAGTTTGGGTTAGGTAGATGATAAGAGAGGATTCATTGTTTTGTATAATACTTAGCTACACTTTCAAAAAGTGAACATGGGAGGTTCTAGGGGTGGGTTCAACCACCAATATGGTTCAAGTATTTTCTTTTTCATCTACAAACTTTTCTTTTTGGTTTCTATTGTTAATGTGAACATACAAGGTTGACAAATTACAATTACATAGGCTGAAACAAATACTAGACAACACGTGTGGGTTTTTGTTAGAAGTCAAATTCCAGATAGATAGAGAGAGATTCATTGTTTTGCAGTGTTCTATGTCAAATAAGATATTGGTGTGTTAACCTTATCCTAATTTGCTATTTTTTCCCCATAAACAAGCAATAATAGAATTCTCATGGACCCAGTTGGAGTTAGAGTTACATAAACTCTGATGGTTGATTTCCCATTAACAGAAGTGAAATTAATTATAAAATGAGTTAGCAGTAGGTGGTTTTTTGACAGTAGGAATAAACTGATCTCTGACTTTTAATGTTTGGTTTCTATGTTCCTGATTTGGAAATGTATAATTAAGAAGCTCCTGCAAAAGTGCATATGAATTGATGTTGGATTGGGATGATATTTTCCGTGTGGAGAATGAATCTTTTGCAGCTTTAAAAAACCAAAGGGTTGAAACTCATTGAAAGCTGAGTAGTGGTAGAAGAGTTTGGATTGGGCAACACACTGTGAAACTAATACCATTTCCAACTTTTCTTTTAATATTTGCATTTCAATCATTTGGCATTATAATTTTTTCATGAAAAAGTGCAACGTACTTTAATAAGTTGTTGAAAACTTTCTGAATGATCTTAGCTTTATTGGCAGTGCCCAGAAAAATGAAACCCAAAGGGCCAACTGCTACTTTACTCCACGCTTACTTCTAGAAGATGGACAGAAACAACTCTTCTATGGCTGCTTTACTTATTACTATCTCCCAAGCAAAGCAATCATCATAATTTCATACTCACACTTGCCAAATTTATGAACCAGAAACAACCATGGTATATTGATAACTTTTTTTTTTACAACCAATAATAACTCCCACTATTATGATTTTAGTAATTTTTAATATATTTAACTACAAATTTATATTATTACATCAAAAAGTCATATACAATTTCTCGAATTGTCAAAATACCCTACATTTTGTTTTCAATTTGGACCTAGAAGTATCATATGGCATGAAACAATAGGATGAATGTTGTGATTTGGCTTTACTAGTGAATTATGGAAAAAAAGTGTCATTTCATAAACAAACAAAAGAAAAAATCATTGCAAGGTGGGTGTGGCATTGACATTACATTCATTAACCTTCTTTTAATTTGAGAGAATACATTAGGTTTGATGTAAAATGCATTGACACATTAATATGGAAATTGAATTAAGCATGATGGTATTATTAAAGTTAGGAGGGGTTTGGTTTGGTAAGTTGTTTGGGTGGTGTGAGATAGAAGAAAGTACTTAAAAAGTGCTTAAGAGGTTGAAATAGGAAATGAGAGAGAGTGAGAAGGTGGGAGTAGGAGGAGGTTGGAAGAGGGGTTAAGTGTGGATTTATGTGTTACTTATTTAGGCAGCAAGCAAAAGCATAAAGCCAATTAAATCCTCTACAGTTACCCAATAACTAACTTCCAAATACTATATTTCTTTCAAATAACATCAATTACTTCACCCCTGCACCTTCTAAAATTCAGTTTCAATTATTATATATGGAAAAACTGTTACTGAATGGATTAAATTTTTGTTAAATAAGTTATATTTTTTATAAAAATGTACTATTTATTCTTTTTATTCCATTCATTATAATTAAATATTAGATTTATGGGATTTGTTGAAAAAAAAGGGAGAATGAATGAATTAATGAGGTGAGTTGGAAGGTGGTGGTGAGAGTGAGGGTGGAAAGATGGTTGGATTGGAGCACACGCAAGTCACGTGGTCCTCTTTTCTCAGTTTTTTTTTTTATTTATTTTTGGTTTGTTTGGGTGAAAAGTTTTTTTTTTTGGCGTTGTTGTTAATAGTTACGTTACGGGATACACAACTAAAGTGGGGCCGTTACGGACACGTAGAGAACACGTGTGAGTTTAAAACACCACGTTTTATATTTGGATACACCAACGTTCCCATGTGTTTGGTGCAACAACGCACCATACTTTTTTCCATCACTCAAATAAATATATTACGAAAAAAATATAAATACCTTTTTAAATAATAAATATATCACTGACTATAATTTAAAATATTTCTTTTCTTTTATTACGGAAACAACCCATTAACTTTTTCACAAAACTCACACATCACTATGAACCTTCGCATTTTAGATAGGTTAATATATATTCCAAAATTCAACAACTATCGTTCATTACATAAACTATGTCATTGAAATAAGAAAACAAAAAACCAAACCCATAATAAATACAAAACAAACTTTCAACAAAACTATACCAAACAAAAAATAGGGAATTAAAATCTTAGTGGAAAAAATTAAACTACTAATAGATCATATAATATTGTACCACTTAAAATTTAACTTATATTTAATGTTAACATTAACAAAGTTTTCTGCATAATGATTTTTTTTTTTCACGAAAGATATGAAAAATTTTAAACTTTATATTATAATAAAGTCATACATTTTCTCCCTCTTTTTCCACGAATCAAAAGATATTAAAAACAAAGAAAAAGGTTTAACATAATAAAGTATAATTACAGTTAATTTAAACACACCTATATTTTTACTTATATTTAAATTGGAAGGTGATACTAAATGTTTACTTTTTTTCTTAATATTTATTGCTTATAATTTATTTTGAAACTAGTTAAAAATATATGAAATATTTTAAATTTAAACATATAAATATATTTGAATAGTTTATTTTGATGCTGTTAACTTTTATCATATTATTTATTAAAAGTATAGAAATTAAAGTTAAAATTAGAAATTAATTTCTTAACTTAAAACGATAACTATTTCAAAAGAAACGTAGCTAATCTGATCGACAACAAAGAATAAATAATATGAAAGAAACATAGCTAATTAAGTATCTTGAATTTAAAATTATTTTCTTTCTAATTCTTAACTTAAGACATGATTTTAGAAGAAATTTTAAATTTTTTTTTGTAAGATATTTTATAAATTTTATTAAGTATTAAATTTTATTTTTCTTGTGTGTCCGTATTATGAATGTATTTTTATTAATGTATAATGAGAAAATAATTTTAAAATGTTAATAATAAAGATAAAATTGTTATTTTAGTAACTTTGTTTTGAAAATTCAATAAAGTACACTAACCAATTACTGCGATTATGTCATAAGTATATTATATCAACAACATGAGATATATTTCATTTAAAAAGAGTTAAATAAAAGAAGAAAAAAAAAGTTGTATCTAATCCCTTAAAAGTCAAGTTATTTACAAAGAGAATGAGTAACAAAACGTTTAAAAGAGTTGAAAAGAGATCGTAAAGAAAAAAAAAACACTGAAAACAAAAGTATAAGTAACGCAGAATTTTGAATTAAGATAATAACGAAAGTATAAAAATTGATTGTAGGAGAAACCATTGTCTATTTAAATCACAAAGGGAATAGATAATGGTTGTTGGGTTAAAACCGCTGTCTATTCCCTCTATGATTTAAATAAACAACCGTTCCTCTTACAACCATTTTCTATCTATCAATTTTAATTTAAAAAAAGTCACCATATTTTGATAAAAAATGTTTAGTAGTAAAACACTATATATTAGTTATAGTAAATAAATATTTTGCACTAGTGTAAGACATTAATCATGAAATTAAAATTCTAAAAGTTAATTATCTCAAAATGATTTAAATAAATTCAATAAATATGAGTAATCGAAATAATGGATAATAAGTTTAAGGTTTTTAGGTTTATTTTACACTCATTTTTCCTTTACATTTTCTATTTTAATCAAACTCAATACGAACATTTGCAAATAATTGCTATACAAACTTAATTAAGAATAATAGAAATTACAAAATATCTCACTAGCTATGTAGCAATCTATTTTTATTACACAATAGTTATTTTGGCATGTTTATTGAGATCACAATAATATTTATTTTCGTGTGGATATATTTTTATGAATAAAATCTCAAGATTTTTTTTCTAAAATATTGTTTGATTGCTATTCAACTTCTAGAAGAATATCATGCTTCCAATAAACTATTCCAGAAAAGTTTAACACTCTTACATCAAATATTACAGGTAAATTTTTATCCGTAAATTTGTTTAGGGAATGAAAAATGTTATTTCAAAATTATCAATAAAAAATTATTTCTCTATCTAATTGTAATCTAATATAGGATGTCAACATTTTAACCCTCGATACAGAATAAATTTAGTAAACTTTTAATTTTATTTCTTACTGTCAAATATAAATGTCAAATATAAAGTAAAAGTCAAAACTCCTCTAAATTAAAAAAATATCAAATTCATTTTTTTATTAGTAAGAATTGTATATATGTATATAACTATATTTTTTAATAGGAAAAAAAAAAACAAATCCTTTTCAGTTGTAAAGGAAAATGTGGATAATGAGATTGTTTTGATTTGAAGTTTGAGCATTTTTGTTTTGTTTGTGAGACTGAAAAAAGTGGAAAAAGAAGGGGGAAAGAGGTGTGGTGGAATGATGGAAATGGTTGAGGGAAGAGATAAAAATGTGTATTAATTAGAAGAAAGAATAGAATAGAAAAAGGAATGAAGGTTCATTTCATGTTTGCTTTCACGTTCCGTTATGGTATGTATGGTGTATGCTGGTGCCAAGCCAAGTGCTGTTATTAAAAATTAAATTGTTTACCCTTTACTGTTTGGCAAAATTAAATTTCCAACTGCTTTATATAAGGTTAGTAGTTTCTTCCCAAGCAAGCAAATAATTTGAAATACATATAACAGTCTTATGCTGATTCACCAAATCCAACTTTCCTACTGCCATAATCGAACACTGTGTGATAGCCACCCATGAAAATGTCTCCCAAAATCCTGTATTTTAGAAGCAACATTCATGTGGTGAAAAAAAGGTGAATATAGTCCTAATATTTCTAAATTTTTAAGGAACATGGGTACATCCCACAAGAACTTCATTTCCCACATGATTATAAATCGGAGTAATACAATTTTTTGGTGTTTCTTCAATGAATGAGATGAATGTTTTGTGAGACTATAGCAGGTATAAAGATGATGTGTCTTCTTTTCCCACTTTAATCTGATTCATGTAACAAGTCTTCATTAAAAAAATTGTGCTAAATAAATAAGGCCTAATACTAGGAAGTTAAGATAGGAGGTGGCAGAGTAGGCTTGAATTTTGAGGATGTGATTTTTGGAGGCAGGGAGCGGGACTAATTGAATACAACATGCATATTTAGCAAGATACTGGTATCTTGATAAAACTAACTGGAACACTTGGGGGAACCAGAAAGGAAAAATTCTAATATAGATGCAACATGCTATACTTTGGAAGTGATTATACCTGTTATGGGAAAGCTCAAACACTTTACCCCCTATGGTGAATGAAACATCAGGCATACTTGTGGTCAAGTATTGCATTCAACAGCTGATTCATCATTTGGATTGGGAAACATATTGCAGAGCTATAAATGCAACAGAGATTACAGAATATAAGATTCTTAAAAAGGACACCAATTATGTTTTCTACAAACTTGATTGTGAAGAATGGTTTACCAAATTGGCATAGTCTAAGATTTGATCTTTTGTCAAACGAGTTTTTATCCATACCATTTGATCATTCCAACCATAAGATGTCTTTTCTATGTTTTTATCAACCACACTCTAGATGCCCTTACTGAGAATTTGTGACTATTTTCCTTTAATGCAACAGAATTGATCATCCAAGTACATTCATCAGAACACTATAGTTTGATCAGATCATACCTTACACCTTGAGTACCATCAAAAGTACACAAACCAATTTGAGAGCAGATCTGTTGCGACAAAGCCTATGAAATAGATAATTTGGAAGTTAAAGTGGAAGGAAAATATATAGATGGAACGCATGAATGCAGTACTTGTAAGGCTCAAGAAATGCAAATTAATAATAATAACTTATTTATGAACTTATCCAATATGATTTTTCCATATTAAGCAACTACTGTCTTGCAATCTTGGCTCACAGAACCATCTGCTCCAATTCCATGGTTAATTTGAGCAATGACAACTTAAAATAGGAGTAGCATTCATCAACTTACTAGATATGAGTAGCATTCCCAACGAATATCTCTTGAAATCCTAACCCCAAAATGCCATCAAATTTGGCTACCAAAATTGTGAGGCTAGGCTCTCTTCTTGCCTCAATAAAATTCTAAAGCCAAGTAGATTGAATAAAGAAGACTCATGGAACAGTACTAAATTGAAGAATAGTACAAAAGTGTCCATTTATAAAAATTTAACTGGCCATAAATATTCAAGTCTCCAACCTTCACTTGGTCCTGGCTAAAGGAACCTGAAATTTGCCCAGTTCCATAATGGATTTCAGCTGATGACCCTGCATAAAAATATCAAAGGAAGAAATCTTTAAGAACATCGTACAGACAAAATGATCGATAACTGATCTAAGAATTTGTTGAGCATGTCAAAATTTATTTGGAAGAAAATATTGATTGTAATATTGTAAGCATCAAGTGTTGCTTAGTTCAAGTAAATTTTGATATTTTAATCTAATAATATTCTTTCTCAATTACATGCAAAAGCAATTAATAGGTAATAATATTATATTTGCAACAGTATAATACACGCACGCACGCGCATATATATATATATATATATATATATATATATATATATATATATATATATATATATATATATATATATATATATGAGAGCTATTTCATTAAGAGAAATTTGAATTGTGGTGTGTCACTTAGTGAGGACCAAACCCTTTTGCTAAGCCAAACATCTATTGGCATAGAAGAGTTTATGAACCTAATAGCACAAAAATGAATAGATAGTAATACTAATATCTATAACTGTAGTTTGAAATTTGAATTTTCTTTCTTTCTTTATATTTTTAAGATAGATATGGTTGATTATTTATTAGTAACCCGTGACATAACTTGTAATTTTCGGTGATTAACCTCTGTTTAAATACAATGAACAATGGAGAAGCAAGAAAAGGCACGGGGTAAATTTTGAAACAGAAATTTTGGAGAAGTTGCATGAACAAACAACCAAGAATGAGGGGTTGTACCATTGTAGGTGCTAGATTGGCTTGACTTGTATCTTGAGTGCAAATAGAAAACAACCTGCACACAACATGAAATCACAACTTTTTCTTCTTCCCTCCCAGTTTAATAAAAATCTAAATTTTGTAGAAAGCTTTCACGAAATATAGAGAAATAATGAAGACTTACTGAAAAGTAACACTTGGAAGAAGGCACCAAAGATTGAAACTTCTGGTGTTAAATATAACAGTAAATTTTTTAGGAGTACCAATACCAATCTGACCAAAATACTGAGCATTCATGTTTCATGTTGTTCTTTAACTGAATATTACTTATATCATCAAAATTTTCCTCTCTCAATGTTTTTCCGTCTTCGTCAATGTCTTTTGAGAATTTTGCTTTTTCCAAATTTGTTCTTTTTCAATCCAACTCTAATTATCTCATTGGTAGGTCCTCAGAGAACCACAGGGTGGAGAAGTACCAGGAAAAGTGCAACAAAACTACCTTTAGAACCCATTCTTGTGTGTTGTGGGGTTGATAATGCATATTATAGTGAGATAACAGAAACCAATCTCAGTTATACAAGTTATTTTATGACATTATTTTTAAAGATTTTGCATGAAATATATAGTTTTTTGCCACTAAAATGTGAGGTACTGAATATATATGCTTACTCTGACGATATAATTATAATAAAATGAAAAAGATAAGGGATGAAGAAGTAGAGTCTCCCACCTAAGCATGTTAAGATAGAGTAAACAAAGTGATCTTGAAAGAATGGTAACACGTAACATGCATAATAAACACACATATCATAATACGACCATCAACTATCATTCTAATTCACCTGTGGAGTTTCAGGCCGAACTACCATTCAACATTGCTTTACGTGTGAATGGGTGAATGGTCATGGTTGTTCAATTCAAGGCCTTTTTTAGGCTGTTGCATTTTGCAACCCCATGTTTTAAACACGCACCTTATAGAATTGTAAATATCAATTTTACTCTTGGAAATAAATTATAAGCTACGGCTATTAGTGTGTTTTTGTTGGACCATTTGGATAATAGGTGAACGGTGGTGCTAGGTGGCGGTGGTTGCTATGTTTGGTGACTATTGGTGGTGGTGTTGCGCTGTAGTTGATGGTTAGAGTTTCGTTTTTGTTTTGCAGTTTCAATTTTGAGATTTACAATCCAGTGATCTTTTAAGATTATAATTTTTAGAAGGCTAAAAGTTAAATTTATGTATTCTACAACGTTGAATCCAGAATACAAAATATATACTTCGAAATACACATGTATTACAAATTATACGTTTCAAAATATATATTTCTATTATGGATTGTACATTTCAAAATACATATTTTAAAAAAATATTAATTTTTTAATATTAATTTTAATTTTTTTTTTATATTTTTAAATACAAAATTTGATTATTTAGTAGTGGTTGTTAAATATAAAGAAGAAATTCCAATTATGGAGAAAAATGTCTGATGAAGTAGATAAGTTGTCTGACATGGATGAGTCGAACATAATAAAGTTTGTGACATCTGAAGATGAATTGGTTGGAGGAGACTGCATTTGACCATTTACAACATATGAGAGAAGGATAATTGCATTCATTTGTGTAAAAATGTGTGACATGAGATATATTTAAGTTATAATGTATTTGTGCAAGTATTTGGTACTCGAGATATTTACTTCAATGAGTGCGTAAGGTGATCTTTAAACTAGGTTTTGTATTCACTAGTGCAAAAAGATACATTAACGACGGTTAAAAAAGAAAAATAAAAATGATTTTTGAACCGTCTTTGTTATGAGTGTCGTTAAAAATAAGCCATTTATCACGACAGTTGTTGAACCGTCTTTATAAATAAATAATGTAGGAACGGTGGTGCGGAGGCTTAGGGGGCAGCGATGAGGTGGAGACGTGACACAGGAAGCAAGGCAGAAGGGAGGGGGAGAAGCTGGTAGCTGAGGGAAGCAGCGACGACAGAGCGCGCACGGTGACAGTGACGCGGCGGTGGTGGTTTGGGGCGACACGAGAATGGCGTAGACCTTGTGACGTCACGAAGGGGGTTCAGGTGTGACTAGTAGTGCAAAGCGACGGGGCTTAGGGCGCGACCAGCGGTGGTGCGACGGGGGTTAGGGCATGACGGCGCAGTGCGGGAGGAGTTGAATAGCGGCTTAATGCGCAACAACCAGCCCCAGTAGTGGTGCAAGCACCGTCGCGACTAGCGGCGTGACCAGCAGCGTGACCAGAGGAGATGTGCAGTGCGAGGAAGGACGTGGTGTGATAGCTCGCCGACGACACCATAGGAGATGTGCAACGCGAGGAACGGCGGCGCGACAACGGCCTCAGTGACGGGTGAGGTGAGTGGGGAAGAAAAGAATGAAGGTTGAGTGGAGAAGTAAGAGCAAGGTTGAGTGGAGAAGATTTGTGAAAGAGAATGAAAATGAAAGAGAAGAGGGGGCTTATGAGAGTGGCGCGAGATTTTGAAAAAAAAAACCCAACAGTAACGACGATCTCTTTCTATACTCGTCATTACTTTCACTAGAAAACGCAAAACAAAGACGGTTCCAATTCAACCATCGTGATAAGTGCCTGTGACTGTTTTGTAAAGACGATTCCCTATTCAACCGTGGTTATTAAAGCTGAATAATTACAACTTTGCCATTGCGTATTTTTTTACGATGGTTTTCTTTAAACCGACTTTATATGGGTGTCGTGATTTGAATATTTTGTACTAGTGATTTGTCATTTTGAGGTCTTACAAAGCAAATGGATAACATGGAAGGAAGATATATGTGTTGTTAGGTAGTAAAAATGGAGGTAAGTATAGGAAATACAAAAAAAGATTTAGAAGTCAGTGTAACTGATACAAGAAAATGTGTTTATCCTTCTAAAATGTAGGGAAAACCAGTTCGTAATTGAAAAGGTTGGGTGTTAATATGGGAGTCATGACCATGAATTGACTTATACATTAGTTGGTCACTTTATGCTGGTAAATTAAAATCAAAGGAATATTTCATAAGAGTTTAGTGAAGCCAACAAACATATCACTTACTTTGAAAGAATACTATGAGTGAACCCTCGTATTTTTAGCATATTGATGTCACATTCATTTTATATATGATAGTTCTTTTATATGGAAGTCAAGCTAAGAGAAGGAAAAAAAAACACCTTGAACATTAAAGCAGTTAATGTTGGTCCAATTCCATCCTAGTATTCACACTTACATACTTGATGTCATTAATGTGAAGATTGATGGTCATTTCGGTTATCAATCTATAGTTATACTCTTGGGAATGAGAAAAGATTCATGGTCGCTTGTCAAAAAGAATTTGTTTAAGGAAATTTGATAATGACGTGATAAATATGTTACATTGTTAGGTGGTTATGAATGGGTAGCGAACTAAAAAGGTCATTAATGATGGATGAGATGTCAATGATAAGTTATGGCACATGTTACACACATTTTTTCCAACTTATATGCTAAAATGAGAATTCTCTAATTGACATTGATGTCTTTGCAGGCTAGTGTAGACAAATGAATGACTATGTTTGATATGAGATATGTGATTGCTAGTAGATACAACGTTGTTTTAGTTTGTTATCATTGAAGCAAAATATGAGGATATTCCCATTACGAATTAAGCCTCTCACGTATGCCAGTCCGCAACGAGTTACATGTATAAGACATGTGCATAGTTTACATTTTGTTCATATCTTTTCATATGTGTGTGGTCATATTTTACATTCGTATTCCCAATTATTTACCAATTACATTATATGTTCAAAACTTGTGCAAGTTAAATAGTAGAATAATTGTCCCATACCAACTATAGAATATTGTGGTTTACATATTGTTATGTGGAGGCTAAGTTATAGTCTTTATTTTATGTTAGTAAGATCCAAGTGTTTACCAGACATTGAGAGTTCCACACAGATATGTTAGCCTTGCAAACAATTAACTTTATTGATTTTATTCTTGTATATAATTTCGACTTATTCAGTTTCATTGTTAATAAATTTATTTTTTAAAAATACTTTCTAAAATATACAATTTGAAAGATATTTATGATTCTGAAAATACATATTGAAATATAAAAATGTATTTAGTATTGTATGTATATTTTCTAAAACCAGAAAGAATGTCCAATATAAAATTTATTTTATCAGAAGTAGTTTTATCATTTTACCACCCCATGAGAATGGAGAATTCAACAACCCTTTTCTAAGGTTTATAAAGTGGGTCTTCTATTTGGGTCTGGTCTTCTTACCCAAGTGAAGTCCAAATCTCGAAATCGATAAAGGATAAATAGACCATACAAGAGTGAAACTGGATATTCCACATATTATGTAAATATGTTATAAAATGTTACCTGAGATGTTATAATAATACAGTAAACCATGAATTACAAAGTAATCCACATGTCACTTAAAAAAAAAAATCAACATACGAATATTTTAGATGTTATGATTTTTAATTTCTTAACTAACATTTATTACCTGACATGTTTTTCTTATTGCATCTGCATAGTCAAATATGATTAGAGGGTAACCCAAATAATTCAATTGGAAGATAATGCACCCAATCAATTGAATTCCTGGCAAAATTCAGTATTTGATGTAGTTAGCGTGAAAAACGAACCTTTTATTGAACGATGATGAAGAGTTTGTGCAACAGAGAATTATAATCTTTGGTGATGATTGCACGAAATTTTGTAGAGCAATATGATTCCAACTTTAGGTGCTGGGTAACATATGAGTCAGAAGCACTGGAACAGTGAATTAAGGTGAGGGAGTGAATGTTCATGAATCATAACCTATTACTTACTTCACCTTTCAAATTGACAGTGAAAGCATGCAAAAAATAAATGATGAAACCCACAAGCTACTGCAAAATTCATCACAACTTTCTCAGACAACAACTCCTAACATATCACTTTACCACCTCAACTCAAAAGTTTATCCAAATTCACCAACCTTCTCTACTTTACTCTGGAGGTGGAGTTCATTCTCTTAGACTTTTTCACTAAGATATAATAATAACTGATAACACATTTCATCATAGTTGAGAAAATAGATATAAAATTAATAAAGTTTTAGTAAGGCAGAAAATAGTTCTTTAAATTTTAAAGATAACTACTGATATATAGATTATACTTGCACTCAGAATGACTCTTTCTCTCATGCATTGACACACACAAGGTTTGAATGCAAGAATTAAGCTTAGTAATGATGAATTAAAGATTAACACATTATCAGAGTTCTTATCTTGTATGAGTAAATTATGTTTTTTAAAAGAAGAAAATTATTTTGTTCTTCTGTATCTTTGATTACTTCTTCTAATGTTATAACTAATAATTCATGTATCAAGGAATTAAAACATAAAAGTGTTTAATGCTTTATTCTTATTCTGGCATGATATTTTTGAATGTGAATTGAGTCTATATATAATTGATCAAGTGAAATGGTATAAACTCTTTCACATAAGTTAAGAGATGATATGGAATGCCATAATTACCTCAAAACTTTTTTTTTTTATTTTTAAAGTTTATATATGTCATTAGAATTGTTGGTTTATATTATCTTATTAATATGAGTTCAATTCTTAAGAAAAAGAAGGATCACTACCCATGTTTAAAAATTATTGCTCAGTCTAGGAGAGAGTTAGGATTAAAAATTGTAAGTAATATTTCTACTTATCTCTCTCTCCTTGTTTTCTATCAAACAATATGAATTAATTTTTTTTATATATATTTTTACTTTAACAAACAACTAAATATTTAATCTTCTTTTTTTTAATCTTTTTT
Organism: Phaseolus lunatus; assembly: GCA_013389735.1. Lineage (NCBI taxonomy): Eukaryota > Viridiplantae > Streptophyta > Magnoliopsida > Fabales > Fabaceae > Phaseolus > Phaseolus lunatus. Next base: position 31,625,031 of record CM023861.1, read on the forward strand.
CAACATATTTATTTTCTATGTATAGTCTCTATTTATTTCCTCTAAATTAAACACACTATATACTCATAATTACAAGGAAAAAATTTGGAGTAAATCAAGAAATAAAATAAGTACACATTTTTTTGATCACATAGAGTCTAACTAACTAAGTATATTTCATTGCATGAGTTAATAAATACTCCTACTCTATCCTATACTATAATAATTTTAAGTTTTATTTATGTGTTTCTATTAGTAAAAAATAAAAAATAAAATAAAATATTTGGAAGACTCCAACTCTTTAAAAAAAATTCAAAAAATTGAAACTATAAACATATAGATTTAATAGCACTGAGCATATTCAATTTTCAAATAATATATAATATAGGTTGCAGCATGACCTCCTAGACTACATAATAGTCTAACTATAAATCAAACCTCCTTGTTTTCCTCAACAAATTTTTCAAATAATTGTTATCAGTAATGATAGAAAATTATTAAATAAAAATTAATTTAAAAAGATAAAAAATTATTAATTTTTACAATAACTAAATTAGATATTATTTTAAAGACTAAAAAAATATTGATATCTAAATTAATTTTTATTATTAATAAATAGCTTCTAAATTAATATCTAATTAAAGTTTTAGTTATCAAATATTTAGAGTCTAAAATTGGTATCTAAAATTTTGATATCTAATTAAATATCAATTAAAAATTATTTATTAATAATAAAAATTATTTTAGATACAAATAAATTTTTAGTCTTTAAAATAGTATTTAATTTTATCAATATAATAATTAGTTTTTTTTATCTTTAAATTAATTTTTATTTAATAATTTTTTTTAGTGTATATTCTAGTATCAAAGTAGTTTTGCTGCAAGGTCTAGTAATCTGCTTTCAAAGCATGGTTATGTTCTCCAAATACTCTTGTTCCCTTCAATGTTGTAGACAAGGGACATACTTTTGATAAAAATTTGTATAAAATGGTGTGTTGAATCTTATATAGCCCGAAGTTACAAATCCCATAGTGTAGGGTATATATGAATAACAGTTTAACACATGACTTTTCTTATTTTATGTATAATAACATTAAACATATATAAGGATGATTATGATCATGACGATATTATAATAACATTAATCATAATGAAATATTAAATAAAAATAAGACATGAAGATTAAACAAAAGAAAATACAGAAGAATTGAAAAAACTTACGAAAGTTTAAAGAGTTTGAAAAAGAATTAAAAAGTAAAATATTTTCGTAAACTTAATATAAGTTTATAAAATATTTTAGTATGTCTAGAAGGTTAAGTAGATAGATAGAGGAACTCATTTACTTATTAATCATTAAACAATTTAAACAAGTTCATGCACCAAATTATACCTTTTTACTAAGGAGATTAAATCTGAATGTATCGAATTACTTTTTAAATAAAGTTATATATAAAATTATATATAACTTTGTTTTTGTATCATGGTTTCTTCTTTAAATGGATTTTGAAATTTTATTTATTTATAAATAAACAGTTTCCCTCTTGTATTTTTCATCAGTAAAATTAAATACTAGAATTGGTGAGAATTTTAGGTATGAATAACCACTCTTTTTTAATTTTTGTGAGAGTAAGGAAGTGTATTATTTTTATTTCCTCTTCTTAATCCTGTTTTATTTTTCAATTTTACCTTTATTTATTGTTTGTTCTTGTTTGGTTTTCTTTACCCGTTGCATTCTTTAAAGTTTTATTTAAATTAATAAATTGAACTCATTTTTAAGATATAACTACATTTCCAAGGTATGAATACAAGAACATCCACATTTATTTAACTATAGAAAAAGACTTTATATTTTGAGATGAAAATCAACTTGCGATTCATTCATTTGTTAGTACATCAATTGATAAACAGTTACTTATATACTAATAATATCTCATTCTAAATGTTGACCAATTAGTATATTTAAACAAGATATCTTATTTTAATAAAATATTTTTTTTAATAATTGAAATTTTACTTTTAAATTATTTAAAATAACATTAAAAACATCTAAATTTAACATACAAAATCTAAAAATAAAAATAGAAACAACTCAACATTATCTTGACTTTAATTACACATAATTTATAATTCAACTGAACACTCTTTGCCAGTATGTGGTGTAATTTAACCTCACAGCCATATTAGGGTTTGCCCTATCTAAGTTAATATTTACTTTCACAAGTATAAAAAAGTCACATATTTTCTTTTTATACAATATTTAAAATTTCAAAAAATATTTACTATAAACTATATTTTTTGCAACTTTAATTAATTAATTTTTTAAGTTATTTTTACACAAACATTTTTACTATAAAAAGGTGTGAATATGTGGGATAATTTTTACCATTTTCTTTATAAAATTAAATTTGCTATTTTTTTCTTGTTTATCACTCAAAATATGACATACTTAATATGAAAAATGAAAACAATTTTTTTGTCATTATTTATTGAAGTTTGTTATATTATGTTAATGATCATATTTATTAAATTTCACGTCATTTAAATTTTTAGAGATATATTATCTAATAATAAAAATTTATATATTTTTAGATTTCATATTATTTGTTAAAATTAAATGATATTGTTTGTGTGTAATATATATATATATATATATATATATATATATATATATTTTTTAAATTTCTTCATTATTTCCATTATTTTTTCGGTTAAAATGTAATTTTTTTTGTATAAGTAACAATTCAAAAGATGGACATGATTTAGAACAATGATATGAATCTGCATGATGAATCTGTTCTTTTGGAGGGGAGAAGAAAAGTGACCTAAGAGAGATGAATCTGAATTTGCTAATTCATGCAGCCACAAAAACTGAAATTATTATGTTAATATTTGACTTTTCAAATTTTATGGGTAGTAAATAGCACTAAAACACTTTTAAAATATAATAAAAATACTTTGACAATCCTAAAAAAATATACCCATTTAACAATCAAGAAGTAAATGCTTTTTTTTTCTTTTAATAGTGTGAAAGTATCATTATTATTTAAAATACCCTTTTTTTCAACTTTTTATAAATAAAATTCAATTTATAAGATTTTAGGAGAGAAATTTGGTAACTGGACCAATTCCACTTTTGAGTTAGTCCAAGGACTTCATGAGCTTTTATTATATTCCATTTGTTTTGTAATTCAAAAATATAAACTTTAAATCTGTGGTCCTTTTATATATATATATTATTCCCTTCCCTCCATTTAAACAGAATATTAGAAAATAGAAATACATTAGACTTTTAAAAAAATAAAAATAATTAAACAAAATGTTATCTTTTGTTCTGTTTTATATTTTGAGAAATTAGTTGATAAAATAGTAAAATGATTTTTTTAGTTTTTTTTCAATTTTTTGAAAGAGAAAATAATGCGCATTTATGCAACAATGGGTAAAAGTGAGAAATGGAAATAAATAGTTCGTACTCAAACTAAATAGGCAATATTATGATGATTTTTAAGAAATAATAAATGAAATGAAGTAAAAGAAGTGAAATGTAAGAAAATAATTTTAATATATCTGTGATTTGTTGTGTAAAAATATAAACAAAAGGTTAATTTATATCTTTCTCTAAAAATGAAAAATGAAAAGTTGAAATAAAATATATTTTTCTATTTTGTTTAATGGTATTTTAAAAATCCAAAAAAAATTAAACTTAACACCTTCTATTTTTTAAATTTGGTTGAAAGTCATACTGGATGGCTTAATAAAAGAGCATTCTTGACAATCTATAATAAAGAAACAACCATTTTACAATACATTAAATTGATATTTTAGTTATATTTTCTATTTTTTAAATTAAATTATTAATATATATTGTTATATTATTAAAATAAAGTTGTTATGTGGTATTTATTCAATAAAAGAGTCAAACCATAATATTTCCAATAAAAATTAGTTATGAGTAAAGTCTAACTTTTTTACACTTACATAGAGAGAATGTTTAATTCACAAGTATAATTTTGCATTTTCATGAATCATGTTTTTGGTAATATTATACTAAAAATTCTGATAAGGTATTTAATATTTTTTATAAAAATATTAAAACTAATTTAATTTTAAAATGAAAATAAAGATAGAAAGAATAAATAAAAGGAAAGAATCATTATAGATAATAATAACTTACATGTAAAGATATTTAAATATGTTTTCCATGTATTTTCACTTTATTTTCGTGTTATGCAAAATTGTTTGGTTTTAGTTGAAAATTTTAGATTTTAAGGATTTTTACCATTTTAAAAAAAAATTAAATATGTATTAAAATGTTAAAATATTGTATATTGATTCATTAATAAAAGTTGATATTATAATATTATAATACAGTTTATACTAAATATTAGTTTATTATGTAAAATTAATAATGATAATATAGGAATAAAAACAATATAAAGATGAAAATGAAAAGAATAGGAAAGATAGAGAGATGATTTTATAAAGAAGAGAAGAAAACTGAAAAAGAGAAATGAGATGCAAGTATGAGTCATGAACGAAAGAAGTAAAATGGAAATGAAAAAATGATCCATTTGGTCTGATAAGGTAGCTGCCAAGTGGGCTAAGAATGGGAAAAGAGAACTTGAAGATGTCCCCTTGTCTCTTATCTTTTTCTCATACAATCTTAATTTCTTCTTCACGTGTTCAAGGAATCACATCCTCTTTCAACCACTCTCAGACGGTTTTCTTGACCCCTTTTTCCCTTCCTTATAGCCACTGCCATTTGGTTCACCAAACAGCTACCATCTCTCTTCTTTTTCTTGTTCTTTTTCTCTTCCACATCATCATCAAACAGAAAGATGCTAGAAAAACCAATCTTTTCCATTCATTTCCATATCCATACAAAAAATGGGAAACTAATCTGCTTTCTTTTCTATGTAAATGTCACATTATTTTCTATTTGTCATACAATTTAGACCATATTACTGACACATACAAAAAAAGAAAAGAATATCAACTATCCGTCTTATAACAATATATCCTGAGTAAACAAATGTAAGATAAAAAAAAAAGTATTTGGCTCAACATAAATTAATTTGAGCCCAATTGACAGGGGGAAAAAAATCAAATTATCCTAACAAAATTTTTGAAGAGAGTAATTTGTGAACTATAAAACTATAACTAGTTCAACTGTTCAATTCCCTGAGAAACTGGAATTGTTGATTTTATTTGTTGTTGTTTGATGTAACATTGGCATTGCTGGTGTTGTTGGATGTGGTGCCATTATTATTGGTACTGGTACTGTTGCTTGGCTGTGCACCCCCAATAATAGAAGTGATTGCTGCTGCCAAAGCTGCTGTGAAGTTGGGGTCAGCTGCAATGGCAGCAGTGGCAGCACTAACAGTGTCAGCAAGGTGTGGTGGTGGCCGTTGAGATTGATTGCTCAGTGGGGAAGGGTCTGCATCTTGAGACATTTGGAGGCCAGAAAACTTGGACTGGTTGTACAGTGCCTGGCCGAATATCTGAGGCAGCAATGAGGCTGAGGAATTGGCAAAGTTCTGAGGGACACCAGGGAAGGGGATTTGGAATTGGTTTGGTGGCTTGGGGAACTGTAGTGGGTTTGGAGACTGAGTCAAATCCAATGTAACAGTTGGGAATGGAGCTGATGCTGAGATAGTGGCCATGCTAGAAGAGCAAGGGAGGAGTGTCCTTGTGAGGAAGTTTGCATTCATTAGGCCATCAGCACTTGACATGGATCCTGAAAGCAGCATTCTAGCTGCTGAGGAAGTGGTTTGTGCCATTGCCAGGGCTGCTGGAGGCAAAGGGTGGTTGTGATTTCCTTCATATGTTGTGATCAGTATTGTTCGGTCTTCAGCACACCTTTGCACCTGTTTACACATAAATAATGAAACAGATATTTAGTTTCAAATTTCATACAATAAGAACCACTAGCTGCTAACTCTATCCTACTGTTGAAGAATGATCTAAGAGCCATACTTCAATTTTATTGCATACTATTTAGATAAATTGCTAAACTAATATCAAACTCATCTTCATTTCTAGTTGAAGTATATGAGATTTGCAACTTAATTTGCAATAAATTAAGATTGAGATGGACATGACCTACCTGCTTTCTCACTGGGCAACCTGCTGCCATGGTACATCTATAATATGCTCGAGGACATGGGTTTCCTTTGGCCATTTTCTGCCCATACTTTCGCCATTGACATCCATCAGTGATCTGAAACAGTAAACAATTTTGTATCAGTTGAAAATGGAAATAAAAAAAAAAGATACATAAAATACAACCTGGCCTTTGCAAATTGAAAAAAGACAAAACTTATATACAGTTCCTTAGGTTTTGACTGTGGCGATCTTCCATTAGAATTAGAATTTCAGTAATCTATATAATGAAAGGATTATGCAGATTACCAAAATGAATTCCAAAATCCTTATCGAAGAATAGTTTAAATAATACTCAAAAAGTTGTATCTAAATTGTATTATAGGAAACTGACCATTGGTGCCTCTGATCGAGCTCTAACAGAAACTCTTGCCTTTCTCATGGTAGCTTCAGCATGATCAACGTTTCTTGGAGGACTAAACTTTGGAACATTGCTATTAGCAGCAATCCCTTCTGAGGGACTATCTTCTCTTTCAATTCCCCTTCCGAATTCCTTCTTGTCTTGATCAAATCCTTCATCACTAACACTCCCATTCTTCTTGGTGTCAAATTCCTTGGATGCTACCTCATTATTTATTGGCGACTTTGACAGATCCTGACTTCTTCCCACCGAGGAAGAATGGGAAGGTTCATTATTGTCAGCATTACTAGCCAACCCAAGATCCATAAATTGTCTTGGCACCAAGGCCCCATTCCCACTTTGTTTTTCCTCATCTAATTTTCCATCAAACACTTGTTGCTCACCCTCCTCCTCCTTTTGTTCTTGCATCAAACTCACCAAATGCATCTGCAAGGCATTGTAATTGGTGTTGACCTGATCAAGCATGTTCCTCAGCTTATGATTCTCCACCTTCATTCTCTCAAGCTCAGCTTGAAGAACAACCATCTGAAAAATTAGATGTCGCATATCAAACACATAACTTTTGAATTCACCCCCCAATTATACCGAGAAAACAAAAGAATAAGAAAATAAAAATTCTGTTGGGGTTAAATTTATTTACCTCACTCTTGGCTCTTTTTTCTTCTGAATTAGTAGATGTCTCATCGTCCACCATGGAATGATCACTACCAGTGTTGGTGGTGAGAAGATTCAAACCAGTCTATTCAAACCAGATTCATTAATTAGCACATGATCAAGATCATCATGACATACATACTTAGATACATAACAAAGAAGGAATGGTGATGGAACATAAGACAAGACATGTGTTGTTTGTAGGATAAAGGGTGACTCACGTTTACTTTCAATTCCAAGATAGCAGGAGTGGATGAATGATCATGTGTGTGAAGAAGGTGGTCAAGTGAGGGAGGTGCAGAGGTGGAGGCAGAGGCAAAGTTGTTTATGCCGTTGTTATGATCATCATCGGTCTTGTTAGGGAAGAAGTCCATCTCATCGATGTGGGGCCTTTTGTTATCAGAGGTATGGTTGACTTGGAAGGGGATGGTGGAGGTGGAGGTGGAGGTGGTGTTGGTGTTTGTGTTTGTGTTTGGAGAAGATGATGGAGACCTGTTTCTGGTAACTGTGACATCCATGTTGGGACCGAGTTTCCACTTGTGTTGGCCACTGCTGTTGTTGATGGTATTGTTGTCTTCTGGGAAAGAGTTGAGAACTACTGGTTTGTGGGGGAAGAAGCTCCCAATTGGATCTGAATCAATGGAGAGTCCACCCCCTCTTGCCATAAATTTCAATGGAGACTAGGGAGTGAGAGAGAGAGAAGAGAAGAGAAAGAGAGAGATAGAAGTCATAGTAAATGATGCAATTGGACTCGGCAATAAAAGAGGGGAGTTGAGCCTTCATAACAAGACCAAAAGTGAAATACAAGTGTCCTTTATATTTGCTTTGAATATTGTAGCATTTCATTGGATTTCCCTTTTTTTTTTTTAATGCAGATACATAGATAAATACTATACAATCTCACCACCTGTTATGCTATCATATTAATTATGAATCATCATAATAAATACTATATCTTTCTTTCTTCATTTTATACACTTCATGGCTTTGAAAATGGAGATGCTATTATTAATGAGAGTGAGTTTGGTCTTTGTTGGGTTCTGACTCGTGCCGGGGTTGCAGTATGCACGTTCTTAATTATTGCATTTTTTAGTAAAATGGTGAAAAAAAAAAATAGGACTCTAAAAAGAAAAATAAATACCGATTCTCATGAAACAGTTTCTGAGATAATGACTAGGAATGAATAAGTCCTTGGTGTTTGTCAAATTCTTTTTTTTGTGTGTTATACTTTTGTTACCAAACAAGAGAATGCAGCTGTTATTTCATGGAAAAACATTCCACAAATATAGCACCACTACCTACTCTTGTGAAATCAAACATTATACGATAAAATCAAATACCCAAAACCAAAATTAGATTTTTGTTCTGTTCTGTCATTTAAGAAGCTTGTGTAAAGTGCTTTTTGCAGAATCGATTTATAGATTTCTATTTATATTCACTTCATAAACTTAGATCTGCAGACATGGTTAAGGTAAATTCTATTGTTTTGTTTAACATGTCAAACGGGTAAGTCTTTCGTGCGCAGCTCAGAAAGCGCGTGCTGCGTCACTCAAAACATATTTTTTTTATGCAAACAATTTATGAATTTAATCTGTAATGTATAATTAATAATAATATATACAAATCTTGCGTTAAATAATAATAATAATAATGTATTTTATCTCATTGGCGTTGCGGGTGAATAGTGTGTGAATTTCTATGCAATCGCTTATATTTAATGTGTGATGATTAAGAAAATAATTTGAGAAAAAAAATTATAGGTAGAAATAAAAATATTATGATCCCAAAAAAAGTGTTATAATGTGGTGAAAAAGTGTAAAATGAGTCAACGCATTTGACTGAGTTGTTGGAACTAATTGGTGGGATGTTAAAATCAGATGAAGAGGAATGGGTTGACGCAGTCGACCCTCCTCAAGTGGATCTCTTTCTTCTTTTGTTACATATTTTTCCCTTTTATTCTTCCATTCCTTTTTTGTTAATTTTCCAACAAACTAATTCATTTTTAACCAGTAAATACTTCCTGTTATTTTATAGAATAAACTTTGAATATTAGTTATATTTTTATTTTATTTATTTTGTTATAGAGAGATAGGATATATAAACAAAGAGTAGAACTAATCAGGAAAAACTTCAAACTATTACTCATACAGGTTGATTTTATTTATTCACTCTATATAAAAGCTAGTCATGCGGCGATAAATAAGTTAGTGAGTTGAAATATTCAATCTATATTTTTTCTTCATCTCTCGTTAAATCTACCTTACATGTGTCATTCCTATAAACAATAATATTTAAATATATATTTTTAATATTTTTAATAACATGTTACAGAATTAAAAGTATGTACTTGTGATTGTTTGGCTTAAAATGTGATCATTAATAATATCAAAATTTTGATATTTGTTAGTAATTAAAAATAACTATATTCTTTTTTTAAAAAAATTATTAGACTGTATTTTAAAATGAGTAATTACTTGGTGAAACTGTTCCCTGTACTCTTTCACATGGAATAGTAGATTGTATTTATTTCGCCGTTGACTTTTGTCTTCGTTAATATTTTTCATTTCTTTTACTTTACATGTAAATTTATTATATTATTAATAAATATTAATGATTTTCTTTAAATTTCAAGTATGATAATTTATTTTATTTTAATTTTTATATTATTTTAAATACTAAGAACTTAAAAATATATGCTATATTATAATTTTAACACTTAAGTTTGCATATCTAAACAAACTATCAATGGACGACTAATACATTTTATTTTCTTTTTATCTTTAAACACGTACATTAATGTTTTGACTTTAAAGGTATTAGGATAAAATTATTAAAGTTAATCGTCATATTCAAAAGCTTAATAACTCACCAAATTGAAGAGAAATCTTAATCTCAATTTTTTAGACTTTATTAAAAGATTATTAAATAAAAAACAATTTTAAAAATAAAATTAATTAATTTTATATTAATTAAATTAAATATTATTTTATAAATTATAAAATTATTAATATCTAAATTATAAAATAGTTTATATTATTAATAAAAAAATTATAAAATAATTTTTAAATTAGTATGAATTAGTTAATGATATTTTAACTACCAATTAGTTTAAAGAACAACCTACATTTGTTTAAATTAAGTCAACTGAATAATTTTAAATGACTTCAACTACTTGAGTTATTCAACTTATTTAAAATATTTTGAAAGAATATATTAATTTGAAATATATATTAATTGATCATTTTGTTTAAATTAAACTAAACAAGTTCAATTTAATTTTTTCAAAACTAGTTTAGAATTTCACGTCCCCACTGATGGTAGTACCTATTAGGTTTAATTTAATCGATATTTCTTTTGCATTTTTTCTTTGTGATTATTTATATAGAAAAAATTGTAAGTTATGAAAGTTTTATTCGAATTTTATTATAAATATATAATTTTTTTTGATTTTTTTAAATTACAAATAATTTTTAAATAGGTTAAACATTGAATGTTAATGAGCTAAATTTTTTATAACTAGTATTTTAAGGTAAAATTAAATTAATTATTCAAATAAAAGAATAAAATGGGTACTTAATTTAACTAACCATGATTACATGCACCAATGTATAGAAGAGTAATTTATTCAAATAATAATAATTATTATTATTATTATTATTCGTATCAAACTCTATTACTCTTAGCTTTTTTTTGTTAAGCATAGTTCTTTGTTAAAAATTTATCATCATCTTTATGTTCCTATTGATTTAAACGTTAAAAAATCTTTTACAGTGGATCTTGCTCTTTTATCGAAAATCAATTAAAAATCCGTTCCTAAAAAACACACAATCTTTACTAAGTTATTTTTTGAATTATTTTTTTAGAAATAATAATAATGATAATAATAATAATAAAACGAATTTTTATGCCTATCAGTAATCATATAATATAGTATATGATGATATTTTATAATTTCTTTTAAAATCATATCTAAATAATATAGAGTGGAAAAATATGCATACCCACAACACAGAAATAATAATAATATGCAATACGGTCATTTTGACTAAGTGTTATATTGTTCTAATTATTTAAGTAACTGAATATCATTTTTTAAAAAAAATGGGCTATTTTTTTCATTATCTAAAAGAGAAAATCAAATTTAGTTTGTTACGTTAGACGAATTTATTTTGATAAGCTATCATAGTAACATTTATATATTAGCAATCAATTAAAAATAACTATAAATATAATTTTAATAATAATTTTTACAAAACTTGATAATTCTTAATCAAGTAATGATATAGAAAAACATGTATTTTATAAGATTATTGTAATCAAATTCAATTTTCAATATTTATTTTAGACAAATAAGTATAAATAAAATGAAAGAGAGAGAAAACGAATATAAAAAGAGTAAAAAGAATACTTTTATATATATACGGTAAGAAATTATATTAAATATTAATATCTACACATTTCGTTTTCTTGTTAAATTAATATTATTAAATTGAATATTATAGAAATTGAATTTAAGATTAAGATTCTCTGCATTTTAACGTATTTATTTTAAGAAACAAACGATTTTTAAAAGTTTATAAAACTTCGAAAGGAATGATGTTTTTTAGGATAAACTGGTTTAAACATGCACTAATCATTCGTCTATTTCAAAAGGACACTATAAAATAATAAAAAAGAAATAACTTTTTCTGTCTGGGGTCCCGTTCCTTTCAGAAAACAAAAAACACGTCAAATTATGTAAATTAATCCTTTCATTGCACAAACAGAAATTATATATTGTGATGTAATTTTATCTTTTAGTTATTTAAATCAATAATTTTTTTTAAAATTTATTAATATGGATAAATTATGCGACATTGACATAATTTTAATTAAAATTTTAGTATTTATTTTAAATATAGTAAAGTCATATTATATTGTGTCATGACTTGACTTATTTATTATAGTAATTTTTTAAAATTTATTTATTTTAATGATTGAGAGTAATTTTTAAATTTTATCTATTTTAATGATTAAGAGGTAAAATTTTACGAGAGATTTGTACAAAAACTGCAAAATCAATTCTAAACTATTTTGTGGCAAAAATTGAAAAAAATATTTAGATTTTAAAAGCTTAAAAAAACATGCAAGACGTATACGTGAATTAAATTAATATGGCAAAATCATGATTTAGAAATGAATTACGTTGCGTCTACACATTGGAGAGCAATATTTGGCAAAGAAAAAGGAGTAGTAGGTGATGGATGATGTTCCATGTGAATATGATTTTTGCATGGAAAGTTTTAGGTTTTAGAAGAAAAACGTGATTCAATTGTTCTTTTATCTTTCTAGTCAATACGACCCCAGGGGTCCTCACTTTTTGTCGTTTATACCTTCTCTTTTGATGAGTACCACTTCCCTATTTAACACATAAATTAATCATAGTCAATGAGTGACTTAACAGTTGGTCCAAACAGTTAAATATAATATATTATTTCCCACTATTTATTATTAGTAGTTAATAATTAATTAATATGTAAATATGATTTGAAATTATCGCTATATGTGTGTGTGTGTGTATATATATATATATATATATATATATATATATATATATATATATATATATGCTGATCATGGAAAAGAAGAACCTCTTTTTAAGTCTTCTGCGTAGAAGATAAGGAGTTTAATGCATGCAGAGTGATATTTGTGATGAAGATGAAGAAATTTTAAATAATGCAACGTGAGAGATCTGAATCTTAAACTGGTAGAATATGGAAATTTCTGGTCCAATTATTGAATTTACGGTAGGTTGGTGTGGAAAAAGAAATGGTTGAAGAGATTGGTGAGAGTGTAGCAGCAACATTTTCATTTTCCAAATTGGTCACATGATTCTTTTCTTCTTATTAGAGTTGTTCACACTGTGGCAATTGCCCGTGAACAAATAGCCATCATTTACCTACTAAAAATGCGGATTCCAGACTCTACCATCCTTTCACATGGTCAAATTTGGCTGAGATTCTCGCTTCCTATGAGTTTCAAACTCATGCTGGAATGTGAACACCAACAGATTCCTTCCAACGTTATTGGTTACAACTCCAACAACCTTATCCATGAAGAAATTGGTGTTTCTCATTTCGACATAGGGCTTAACTGCTCTCCTCTGCTTCGTTTTTTTCTCACGCCCTTCGTCTGCTTTCGAGTGGTTTTTTGGACCAAAAATGGACAATTCTACCATGAAAGATAACAGTTTAAACTTTTCAAAATTTCTCCATCTCCTCATTCACACTTCAGTAAAAGATTATTTTGGAAGCATAATAGAGATATCAGTTTTGACAGCAAAATAAAAACCATTAATTCTAATAACTACGTTTTTCACACTAATAAAACTATTTGTTATAATTACTGTTTTTAAAATATGCACTGAAATTACGGTTTGAGTGAGGAGAGAAGTGAAAGAGTAAAAGAGACCTAATAAAGACGGTGACGGAGAAGACATGAAGCGAGAAATAGTAGCAGCACTACCGAAAGTAATTTACAACGCTAATGAGTATATATTACGACCACTAACCATACTTTCACGTCTCTTAAAAAAGTTAACACTTTACCATTACAAAATTTTTTTTGACAACGTACACCATTTCACAACTTCTCCTTCATTAAAAAATATCATAAAATATGAATAATTTTATAATTGTATTATTTAGAGCAAAAGAATCACATGTAAATTGTTATAAATTGGATTTAAGTTTTTAAGAAGCATCAAATTGACTGTAAACTTTTTTACAAGTAAAAGTATATTCCCACGTCAAGTTTCTCGAACATGCAACTAAACTTCAGGAAAAAACAACCAATGAGAACAAGCTTCTAGTTTTGTTTTTATTACCATTCTTCATTCTTTATTGAATACGCACATTATAAACCATGATGATGTGTCTATGTCTAGACCAAGTCATAGGTGAATTGTATGGCTACATTTTCTACTAGTTTTGAGATAATTATATGATTTTTTTAAGTTATTGACTTTTATTTATACGAGAATATAAACAAAAAAGTTTAACAACATAAATAAATTATTCGTCTTATAGTGTATTTGGATACACAATTTTAAAAGGGTAATTATTTTTTTAGACAACTTGAAAAGTTTTATAATAAAACACATTTGGATAGGGAATTTTAAAAGAAACTAAAATTCTATAATTTTATTATAGGCAATTGGATTGTTTGAAAATTAAAAAATTTCAAATTTTACCTTAAAAGTAAGAATTTTAAGTTTTTTATATTATTAAATTTATGTTTTTTCCTTCTTAAATTTCTTTAACTCGAATTTGGTTAGGATATATTTTTTCAATTAATTTCAACTAGGTTTTTTTTATTGAATTTTAGTAAGAGTTTTTTTTTTTTTTGTGATTTAAATTGTTAGATTTTTGTTGTTATAAATCACTATTATTTCTTACTCGATATTAGTGAGTTTTCTTTATTAACGTTAGAGAGATTTTTTTACTAATGTAATTAGATTTTTGCAATATCTTATGATAATTTTTTTATGTTTATTATAATTTTTTTATCATAAAAAATATGTTTTTTTTCAGTAGTTTGTTATGATTTATTTTCTAATGTTAACAGTAAAAATTTCAAGCAAATTAGTTAGGATTGCTTTCTTTTCCAATGTTAATTAGGAAAATTTGTTAGTTGATATTGAGAAAAAAAAAGTGAAAAGAAAACTCTAATTGTTAATATCGTAAAAATAACATTGATCGATATTAGCCTAAATAATTATAGTCAAATTAAAAATATTTTTGATTAACATTAATTGATAACAAGTTTTGCATATATTAGTTGAAAAAATCTTGACGAATTTTAATCAAAAAATAATATCAATCAAGATTGATTAGAAAAGACTAACAATGTTAATATTTTTGAATTTTTAATAATCATTTAATATTTAAATAACTTTTTGAATTTGGTAATAATTGAAATACTTTAACCAAACAAACAAGAATATTAAAATTCACTAAATTTAAATTGTGTTATCCAAATAAAATATTTTTAAAATAAAATAATTTGAAATGAGATCAATTCAAATTCAATATATATAAAATGTCTTAAAAAATACAAAATTTTGTATCCAAATACAAGGTTAAGGTTTTGGATTGAATGTGATATTATAATCCTTATATAGATGTGTGGTCCACTTCAAGACCAAGTCATAGTTGTCTTGTATGACTATATTTTGTACTAGCTTTGAGATAATTCTATGCTATTTTTTTAAGTTGATGAGTTTTATTTGTATCACTTAGAAATTCAAAAATATATAAGAAATAAGATTCATTAACAATTTGTCTTAATATTTTTTTATTGATGATGGTGTCATAATCCCTTTATGTTTAGTTAAAAAAAATTTAGTGTAAGTTGAAAAATCTCGCATTTTAGTTGTTGAGATATTAATACATACAACTACGATTGAATTTCAGACTATTTAGAGTCTATACTACTCATGTCCCACTGTACATTTTCTTACATGATGCATTGAAGGTTGTTGCGAGAACCTCCATGTTAAATATTTTTGTCATTATGTAAGTTGTAATATGTCTTGTATGTTTACCATATTACAATGATTACATTTAACTTATAATTCATTTTGTTATGTGCATGGACAAATTGAGTTTGGAGCAAAGAAAATCCGAAACATATGGATTTGTTGAGTCCCAGTCCATTTAGAAATTTAGGAACATAAAGGTCCAAATCCAATAATATTTGCAAACTTGGATGAGTGACTCACAAAGACATATTTACTTGGCTCCAAACTTTGAAGGGTTAGTTTTATTGATTGTTTTATTAAATTTTTTAATTATACAACTATTGTTTGTCATTCACTGTAGGTTCTATTGGTAATTAATTTTAATTATACCCAAGGATTACTTAATAATGTGGTTTTGTTCACTTCAAATAGAACACAGTCAAGAATTGAATTTTTTTAACATTTTTCATTACATTGGATAGTATATGATGATTATGACTTACATATGTCTTGACTTTAATTAGAATTATGGTTGGCACAAACATTTTATGTGGAAGGGGCAGAATAAGGTCACTACAATTCGTATACTCTAAGGTTAGACATCTTTTAATATAGTTAATATTTATTTTATGTAAAAATTGTATGAAGTTAATTTGCTTTTCTTCTTTGTCATTTTAGTGTAATAGGCAAGCTGATTTGTTCGAATGTGACTATCACATCATGTACTAGATGAAAGTCATCATTTGAACGAGTATTACTGACACCTGAAGAGAGGTAGCACCTTCTAACATGGAGTGAATTGTATTTTACTTTTAAGAGTATTACATAACAACGTAAATGAAATATTTCAAGTCTTCAATGATCAATCTTCATTGTCGCAATATAGCATAAACCAAATAAGATAACAATGAGCAACCTTCAGCTTCCAACAAGTCTAGTGTAGTTTAGGTTATTGTGTTGTTTACTTTATTTTCTAAGGTTAGATTAGACTTTTTTTATTCAAATTTTAGGATTTATAATCTTGTTTAGTTTGTTTTTAGGTTAGATTAGACATTGTTATTGAATATTTAGTTGAAAGTTATATTTTGTTTGAAAAATTTCTATTTATCAGGTTTCGATTTAGAGGCAAGATCCAATGAATTTTCTTTAGAAAAAATGTCAAATTTACATAGGAATGTCTGATGTAAATTTGGTGGACTTTTTTAATCTTACACAATTTTACATCAAACACCTACAAATTCCACGTAAATATTAAGTTTTTATGTTAGAAATAGTCTTCTATGTAAATTTACATAATTCTTATCTAAGATTTTAATTGATGTAAAAAATTTAAAAAAAAAACAAAAGTAAAAAGTTTATCATGTTACCAAAATAGATCATTTGGTGTATTTATTCATAACTTATTGTTAAAGTAACTTGTTGTTAATGGGGTGGATTGAAGACTTAAAGGATTAAAAGAGTATAACGAATATTTGAAGCTAAATTGTTGAGTGAAACAAATTTATTTATTCAACTTATGAATTTGAGACCAAAAACAAATTGGAGAAATTATAGAGAATATCCACTAACAGAATTCATTTCGGTTAATTAAATATGAAGCTAAAGAAATTGGAAAAATCTCAAATTTGAATATTCGCGCAACGAATTTAATATGTTGTGCAAATTTTGAAAGATACTATTATACCTTGTTTTTGAAAAGTGGCCTATAAAGAGATTTTGAAGAACTTACCTTGTTTTGAAAAAAAAGAAGATAAAAATTCCGTTGAAGCTGTTAAAAACTTGAAGAAATTTGAACCAAATCATGCTTGTTTGTGTCTTTTTTACTGAGTTACTACCTTTTCTTTTTGTAGAATCAAATGTAAATTTTTTTATATGTAAATATCCACTGATGTATAAAATTTGTGAATACTTATTTAAGGAAGTCGTGTATACTATTGCCAAAAGTTTGATGACCCAATTGACTTGATTGGAATTTTTTAATTATTTCTATTTTTAGTGTGTGATCAATAATATTTTCCTTTTATACTTGTTTATAAAGTTGTGTTATTCAACTTTTGTTTATGAATTTATATTTTCATTAAAAAAATTATTTTAAACATTAGTTATTTTACCATTTAATATTTTTAAATTGAAATTCTTAAATCAGATTGTCTTGAACTTTATTTGTTATTTCGTATATCAATATTTTACTATATTTTTAAAACTATGCTAAACATATATAATATATTCTCATATTTTAATGTGAACCAAGTCAATCAAATAAGTTAAGTATTTAACCGGTTTGGATGTGGGTAAAAAGAATTTATTTTAAAATTGAACAAGTTAATTAAGTACTGGTATTTCCTAAAATGGGTAAAAAAAATTATTTTAAAATTAAACAAATTGTCCTTATCACGTAGTTTAATCTATAAATTGTACTTGACATATATAAATTTTATATTAATCAAAATTTACTTAATTATATTAATCAAATTTAGTCGTACTTGACATATTCAATTTCAATTATATTAATTAAATTTCACTCAATTATATTAATCAAATTTGTGAAGTTATATTAATAAAATTTCTCTCAGTTATATTAATCAAATTTGTGAAGTTATACTAATTAAATTTCACTCAAGTCCTACTATGACTTTCTAATTTCGGAATAGAAACAAATTTATCTATTTCAGGAAATACCAAATGGAACTACACCATTTGGGAGAAAAAAACCGTGGTTGTGTCTAGCAAACCATACTCACATTGACATCCTTAGCCACAGTCATAATACACAGATTAGATAGAATAGAGATATCAAAACGGAATCAAATTTCACAAATAAGCATCCCAAACTTCAGAAAACAACCTCTTAACAAGCAGCAGAGATTCCAGTTTTTGACCACTTAAAAGGTGGAATACACATGCAGCATTTGATAGCAGAATTGAGGTAGGAAATTATCTAACTAGACAAGTAACGAGTCATCCATGTCTCAAAGCGAGACCATGCAAGCTGAACTGCAGCTTCATCTTCATCAGGCATTCCCATCTGCTTCCTCCTCTGGATCCCATCAGTAGACCTGTTCATGAATGCATGTGCATTGCCAGTATAAATATGCACCTCATGTGGAACTCCCGATGCCTTCAGCTTTTCTTCCAAGGCCTTGGCAGCCTGAGACATCGACATCAATACAATATTTAGTGGATTAAATTTGAACGTTATCATCTTTCAACACCAACACAATAGAGCTCACTCCCCTTCTTTTTTGTTCCCTATGATGAATCTCTACTGACACCAAATACTCATCACAAAATAAAGGCATATTTTTCAGATAAGTTTTAGAACGAACAGCAAGGTTAAGATGTGAAAAATATAGAACCTTCAAAAGATGCACGTATTCATTGCATTTATTTGGCAATAGCTGGGAGATAGAAAGGTCAGACTGTTTATAAAGGTTTCGTTTCCCTAAATCTTGCAGTTTTCTCTCTTAGCAGAGACACCCACTTAAGAAAATTGAAAAATGTATCATATAAACTTCAAAATTTCCTCAATTACTTGGGGTATCCGGGTATGCTTGGTATAAGTGGTTTATCATGGAAGATGAAAAATAGAGTGGGGAATTAAAAAAAATTTATGAGGATAAAAGTTTTGTTTTGTGCTCAATGATTCTGTCAGGAAGGTGAAAAACTCATGCATGATAATTACTGTATGTATCTTTCTAATGAAATTAAGATAGAACTGCAAGGAAATTATCATACTGTAACATCTGAAAAGCCAACAAAACTATCCAGCTCTCCAAAGTGAGCCTGAACAGGAGCCTTGGCTTGGGCAGGGTCTGCAAGCTGAGAAGAAGGAACTCCATAGAATGCTACAGCAGCATCAACCTCTGAAACCAAGACAGAACCGGCAATAGAGAGAGCACCTCCCATACAAAATCCAGTTACACCAACCTGTTGCAATAAATGATGAAATATTTTAAATAATTCAAGCAAAATGTTAACTCCCAATCTTTACAGTTCCACAAAAAAAAAAAAAATTATTGAACAACATATAAACCGATGTTATTTGGCACTTCAATCTAGGTACACAATCGACCATATCAAACGTTATAAGAAGACTGGCTTGCTATCCATAATAATTATCTTAACCCAACAAACTCCTCTAACAAACATGCCATTGAGAGAGACCTATATTTATAGTAAAACACAAGCTCAGGAAATTATGTACTATTTGTAAGGTAGATTTAAAAAGCATACCTGTAAAGCAATTCCAACTTAATTAGGTCAATTATAAACATGATCATAATAAATATTACTCTAAATCACAAGTGAAAGAAAAATGGCCCCACAAGATTATATATTGCTGCTTGTGGATTAAGGATTTCACATTCACTATTTCACTAGTTATTGGATCAAAAGTCAGAAGTATAAAGCTAGTTTTTCAATAAAACTCCAAACCAAAATTCAAAAGCAGAAAACTTGGAGATACCATAAGTAAATTA
Organism: Phaseolus lunatus; assembly: GCA_013389735.1. Classification (NCBI taxonomy): domain Eukaryota; kingdom Viridiplantae; phylum Streptophyta; class Magnoliopsida; order Fabales; family Fabaceae; genus Phaseolus; species Phaseolus lunatus. Next base: position 31,645,162 of record CM023861.1, read on the forward strand.
CAAGCCATAGGGCCCAAAGCAACTTTCTTTTCACTCATTCAACCTGTTCATATATAAGACCTAAAGTAACTTATTTCAAACCTCACACTAAGGTTAGCTTATATATTTCTGAGTTGATAAAAAGTAGAAGAACCTTGTGATAAAAGCACAATGAACGAACTTTAAAGACACAGGTCAACAAAATAAAATATTGATTTTAACCAAGTACTCTAAACACAAACAATGTCAAACCTTCTTTGAACCATTCGCTTTAAGCCAGTTAACAGAAGCAGCAATATCCTTGACAGCAGCTTGCCAATCAAGACCATCCATCAAATGCTGAGCCTCAGCAACATCCAGACCAACCTTTCCTCTGTACAGACTGGTTAAAAGAAAGTAAAACTCATTGGTCATCCAAATGTATATACCATGGGAAACATTGCCACTTAAAAAAGGAGTTAGGAAAAACTAGGGGTCCTCTGGTTTGAGAAAATGCTTTTAATTTCTATTTTAAGCTTGTACAGGAAATAGTGAAGACAGAAAAAAATAAAGTTGCTTTCATTGTGTTCTACACGAACTTTTGAAAACAAGAAATAAAATGAAAGCAAGGTAACATTTTTTTAATTAAAAGTGAAAACAAAAAAGATCTCAAATCAAACAAGCCTTAAAATATCAGTATCGTATCTTACTCTGGGATAAGAGCTTTAAACCCAGTACCAAGCTGAGAAATCTTCACAGCATGGTTCTTAATTTCGTAATCCACACCCCACCACTCCTGAATTACAACAATTCCAGGAGCATCCTCTCTTCCAACCACATATGCGTCAAATGTCTGAACATTGAAAACAAAATTTGCATAACAAAACAAAACTGTGAGTTCCGGCTTAATAGCAAACACGAAATAGTTATAGTATGTCGGAGAAGAGGAAAAGGGAATAGAAAAAATTTAGGTCCAACACTATGACTGGGAACAATATCTTGTTTAAACCATTCGAATCTAAAATTTAAAACTCAACTTCATGCTACATCAAACTTATTGGGCATGGTAGGTCACTACAAGTATAGCAAGAAAAAATGAGATCTAACTACAATTTACTTGAGAAGCACAGATTATTGGGCATATAAAGCATTTCCACAGGGTTAAATGGAGTGAAGGTAGCATTCCTTTACAAAAGATGAAATTGATGAAGACCCAAGATAACATCAATGACGAAAATTCATCATCACAACACATTAATAAGAAAAGCTTGTCACTTTTATTTTTGAGTATGCAGTAGACAAAAAATATTCACTAATGATGTTCATAGAATCCAATCAAGAGGGAAATAAACAAGTCAAAGACGAATTTAGCTTTAGCAATTCCAAAAACAAGCAAGATTTTGCTTTATAAATGAATGGAATATAAAGTAAGAGAAACAAGAAAATGAGTGAATATTAGCAGTGAATGGAGTCCATAAAGAAAGAAAATTAAATGTAATGGGAATGAAAGTGATTAAACTCACAGTGTCATCCCTTTGAATCTGAATTTTCTTGAAAGGGGATGATTCAGTGGTAGCCATGGAAAGATGGAATAGAATTGGAGCTCAGCGAAACGCAGAGGGGACAATATTGCAGCGTCACTGATCAACTTTGCCAATTTTATAAGAGAAAATACCCAACAACCTCCGAACGATGTCGTTTCTTTTGATCTAATGTTTTAAATTATTTTTTGAGTAATAACACGATTAACCAAATTTTGTATCCTTATAGAGGCTAAAGTATTTAAATGGGAAATTTTAAAATTTTATTAATCATTTGCGAAAAAAAAATTCTTTTTATAAAATTGGTTTAAGTTGTGGCGCATCAACACAAAAGAAGTTATTAAATAATATATTATCTTTATATAATAATATAGATAATTATTAAAATAAAAAATACTATTAAATTATAAAATAATTTCATAAAAATAAATATAAATACTTTCTATAATTTTATTGCCGATAGATTTTTTATTATGAGCAGTCATTTTAATTTTAAAAAAAAATTACTTAAAAAGTAGAATGGTAAGAATTTGTATGCAAAAGGAAAATCCTTTATTAATATTATAAATTAAATTCTAAAATAAATATAAATTTATAATATGTTTTTGAAAATAAGTAAATGATTATCAAAATGTAGAAAACTCTAAATCAGATTGAAGTTTTTTGGGTTTGGACATCTAATAGCACTCGGAATGGTAAAGCATCATCCATTATTCAAGTTATTTGGAGATTTTCTAATGTAAGTTGGGATGAAGTTAATATTGATAGTGTTGTTAGAGGTTATCTTGGGATGGTTTCTTCTGCTTCTATTTTCAGAGATAGTATAGGTGAATACATTGGGAGTTTCTCTTCATTCTTGTGTATTCAAAATTATCTGTTTGTAAAGTCTTGAGCTGTCATTCTTGCAATTGAGCACTCTAGTGTTATTGGTTTTAGAAGGTTTTGGCTTGAGTGTGACTATGTTCTAGTTTGTAAAACTTTTTCCTTCTAGGCCAGTTCCTTAGACTCTTCATGATAGGTGGAGAAATGGTTTGGCTATTTGAAACCATGAACTTCAGAATTTCCCATATCTATAGGAAAGGAAACTTATGTGCAGATCTTTTTAGCTAACTTAGGCATTGAGAATAAATTGGACTTTGTTTGGCATAGTTATAGGCCTCCCATTGTTTATTTGTATTTTTTTCATATTAGGTTTCAACTTTTTAGGTTGAAGATTTGTATAGTTAGGATGTTGATTTTGGGTTGGTTTTGTTTTGTTCCCTATGATCGTGTATCTTGTTTTATTTATATATTGGGTTTGTTCATGTAATGACACACAAGAATTACGAGATACCAATTTAGTTAAGATCTGGATTCATATTAATGTGAGTTTAACATTTTTCTTGTTCTTGAATGTCACTAAGTAATTACTTTTAATTCGTCAAATAATATATTTTTCTAATATTTTAAATGTAGTTAATGTATGTTAATATAATTATAATTATAACATACAATTTATTATATGAGTAAGGCATTTTTTAAAAAAAATGAAGAAATTTATAATCTTGAACGCACTTAATTATATTTGAATATTAATGAAATTAGTTTTTTGAAATGGGACCAGTGAAACATAAGAAACATAAACATATTAAATATAATTTTGAAGCTCAACCAATCCAAATTAATCTGTATTAAATAGGTTAACGTGCCGGAAGCAGCCATGCTCCTCCCAAGAGAGCGGCGGGGAGACCGAGAAAAATCAATTTATTTGATAATAACTTATTACACGTGGAATCCAGAACATTGTATATTGTAAGCTGCAACTTTAACATGTGAAAGACTAGTGTTGACTTTTAAGTATGATTTGAATTATTCCAAAGTGTGTGATCACTTTCTCATCATGTAATAAACTATTATGTCCCATTAGGTAACTATTAATTCATTTTTTTTTGTATTTTTTTTTATGAAAAGTTAAGTGAACATGTTAGATGAGACTCCCTTATATATATGTAGTATTGTATCAGCAATTAAGACCTTTATAACTTTTCAAAATTCTTATAAGAAGTCATATTTTTCTAGGTTAAAATAATATTAAGAAACAAAATTATAGCTATTTGAAGTTCTGAAAATATGAAAATTAAAAGCTATTTTATAAGGATTAATGTAACACTCTTACTATAAATTACATATATAAACTAGTGTTTATAATTAATTATTCAATAAAAAAATCCACCATTCTTAAACTTTAAAGAAAACTTATACCATGCAAAAATATTCATATTCATCCAATAATATAATTTTAAACTCAGATATAAAGTTATACCCTTTTAAGTTCAGTTCATCAACTAAACTTACATAAACATATACTTTTATATAATGAGTACAATGAGAATAGACTTACATACCAACAACAAATACAAGAGTATAAACTAAAAAAACAAAGTAATACCATGTATATATTTACACATAAATGGTGATTATTATATCTAATTAATTCTTTTGTCTAGAGCATTTGTAAAACATAAATAAACTCATAAATTTATATAACAAAAGAATATATATTTAAGGAAGAATATCTATTTACGTATCTTCTGAGAGATTTATATTAAATATATTTTGTTAAATATTAACATTTAAGTATTTTTATATATACAGGAAACTTTCATCCAGTTTTTCAATATACATTATGTTTTAATCTATGCGGTTCAACTCATTAAAGTCAAATATCTCTATTATATAATTTTTTGTATTTAATATATACATTCAAATAATAATTCATGTGTTATTTTAGATTTGTGACCTCAAGTGCATATATTTTATACATGTATTTTAAACTTTTAGTAAACATGTTTTTTTATTTTAAAATGTATTTCAATATTTTGATTAAGAATTTTTATAAATTTTTATCTAAACATTATTTTATTTTGAGATATTTTTTAATTATTTGATTAATGATAGAAATTAATTTTTTATTTTTTTAAAACTTTTAAAGTTTCTTTTGCTTTTTTTTAACTTTTTATACATATATTTTTTATTTAACTTTTATTTTGGATAATTTGATTACTAAAATTTATATGGAATTCTTATTTATTATATATATATATATATATATATATGAATATTTTGAAAAAAATATGATAATATTTGAATATTAAAATTTTATTTTATTAATAAAATAATTAAAAAATATTTTTAAATAAAAAAGTATGTTTATCTAAAATAAATAAAAAATTAATTGTAAAAAATTTGAAGAAAATGAAGTGATATACCTTAAGTATAACTTCATTCAAAAAAGTATAAATTATGTATTCAAACACCACTTCTAGTAGACTTCTACAAGCAATGTGTCTTAAAGTATGTTTGTCATCTTTTTAGGAAACTTGACTTTCACTAAATTTCTTTTAAAAAAATTACACCGATTTAATAAAAAAAACCTGTGCCAGTGAGGACCATTTTGGCTTTGTGCACCTCAGTTGTCAGCTGATGATGACTTAGATATTCTCATGGCTTTGAATGATTAATTTGAATAACATCACTTTCTATTCATGGATGAATTTGAATCAATTTGGTTAGCCTTAAAGCATCATGTGATTCTCCATTTAACTGCTCTCCTCTGCAAGAGGATGCATCAGCCATGATTTTCCATTCTGAGTTTGGTTTTAACTTCCATTTACATACAAAAGAATGTGATACCAATTTCTTTATATATTTTATTTTGTTATTTTTTTAGCCCTATCTACTTATATTTCATTGGTTATATATTCAATGAACACATGTTTTCGTGAATATCTTCCCTTTCTATAGCTTATTTTTTAATAATACCTCATGAAAATAAGAGTATTTATCAGATTAGAGATAATATTAAACTGACAAATCCATCCAACTTGCAAGTTTCATAGGCAAATATTACAAAATGTCACTATTTGAGGTGCAGTAGCTGCCATTCCTATTGCAGAATCTTCAAACAACACACCACTTGGAACGTGAAAGTTCGCTTTCGCTTGGTGAAAGTTGCTATCTTTGATCGGAATTTTGTTACCCCATTTCTCTATTCACCGAAAGTTCTCTTCTTTCATGCTAGGAGTAAAATAATTGAAAGTGCAAACGTTGCTCTAGTCTCTTGCGATTTGCTCAATGGCCAACCAAGAACATGATCTCCCTCTCTATGAAAAAGTTTGGTTCAAACGCACATTTCAAAGAGTGATAGACTCCTTCATTTTATTCCTCCTTTTCTTGCTTCTTTGTAACCGACTTTTCTCATCCAACACCTTCACTTTCCCATGCTTCCTTGCTTTCATATGCGAATCTTGGTTCACCTTCACTTGGATTGTCATTCTCAACTCCAAGTGGAGTCCTGCACTCACCATAACCCACCCAGATCGTCTCTTGAAAAGGTATGAAGTGCAACTCTTAATAATAACTTAACAAACTAATATTAAATGCTTCTTGTTGCTTAATGCTACTATGAAAATGACTTACAAGTATGCATGATCTTTTTTTTACCCTTCACCCACAGGGTATCTGAGCTTCCACGAGTAGATTTGCTTGTGGCAACAGCAGACCCTGTACTTGAACCGCCCATCATCACAGCCAACACTGTGTTGTCTCTTCTAGCACTTGATTATCCCACCAACAAGCTAGCTTGCTATGTTTCTGATGATGGTTCTTCCCCTCTCACCTTCTATGCTCTTGTGGAAGCCTCCAAATTCGCTAAGTTTTGGGTACCTTTCTGTAAGAAGTACAAAATACAACAGAGAGCACCCTTTAGATACTTCTCCAGTGCTGCCACCACCAAGAGTGAACACTCACCAGAATTCAACCAAGAATGGTCACGAATGAAGGTAAGTATGCAGTGTTATTTATCTTCAATGAATGATGAGACATCCATAGACCTTCCAAGTCCCTCTGGACCATGAGCCTCAAAGTTTTGTAATTGCAGGATATGTATGACAATTTTAGCCGAAAAATTCAAGATGTGACCAGAAAACAAATTCCACTACAACTTGATGGAGAATTAGCAGTTTTCTCTAATACAGACAGAAGAAACCATCCAACCATAATTAAGGTAACAAACATCATAGCAGTAAAATATATTCATGCATCTAAACAAATGGGATTACATGCTACAAAATTTCATGATACAATATAAATATACACTACAAAATCATTAAATCATTAAATAGAAACTAATTTTAAAGATTAAAAATAATTAGTTGCTATATTAACTAAATTAGAGAACATTTTATAAACTAAAAAAATTATTGATTTCTAAATTAGTTTCTATTATTGATAAATAGTTTTTAAATTAGTATCTAATTAGCTACCAAGGTTTTAACTATCAATTATTTATATTCTAAATTTAGTAGCAAAAATATTGGTAGCTAATTAAATATCAATTTAGAAATTATTTATCAATAATAGAAACTAATAATTTTTTTAGTTTCTAAATTAGTATCTAATTTAATCACTATAATAATTAATTATTTTTTATCTCTAAAAAATTATTTCTATTTGAAGATTTTCTTTGTAATGATAAAATTATAATTCTGCAAATCCAAATGACTGAATATACTTGTTATACTTTACTTAAATAAAAAAAGTTATAAATTATTTTCTGTTATTTACATAAGAATATTCTTTTAATACCGTTCCTTTATGGAAATCTTTCATATAAAGAACAATTTCCAATTTTGAAAATAATGTTTATTCCTTTCTATATTGTACATGTATGTGTCTTATGGTTGTATTGGATCATAAAATGTTAAATGAATACAGTAAAACTCTTCATCTTTCATTTATCAAATATTTCTCTTCCATTTCTATTATTTCCAAAATTATAAACAATCAAATTATTTGCAAATATACTTCTATATGAACATCTTTATCTGTTCATTTAAATTATAGTTTGTGCCACACTCATGAAAAAGGATCAAAAAAGCGACTAAAAGGACTTATTTACAATGTGTGTGCAGGTTATATTGGAGAATAAGGATGGTCTTTCTGATGGATTGCCTCATTTAATATACATATCTAGAGAGAAGAAGCAACATCAAACACATAATTACAAAGCTGGAGCTATGAATGTGTTGGTAAGTTTTTTTTAACTAATGTCGAGTCAGAGGAGCTCTGATTCTAATGTTACAAGATAAAGTCAACTGCCAAACTCGATTTGTTTTGAATCAATGACTCACATATGCCTTCTAATCATTCTTCTTGTGAGCAGACAAGAGTCTCTGGATTGATGACCAATGCCCCCTTTATGTTGAACGTGGACTGTGACATGGTTGTGAACAATCCCAAGATTGTTCTGCATGCTTTGTGCATTTTGATGGATTCCAAGAGTGGAAAGGAAGTTGCTTTTGTTCAGTGTTTCCAGCAATTCTACGATGGGATAAAAGACGACCCTTTTGGAAATCAGTGGGTGACTGCGTTTGAGGTGTTTGTCTCAGTTTTAAATGAAGCTCTAAGCTTTCTCTTCTTAAGTAAATTTTATCAAATAAGGATCTCTGTGAACCAACATTTTCTTGTTTAATATATAATGCAGTACATAATAAGGGGCATGGCTGGGCTTCAAGGACCTCACTATTCAGGAACTAACGCATTCCATAGAAGAAATGTTATTTACGGTCTTTATCCTGATGAAATCGAAATTGGCAGAAAAGGTCTTTCACTCTCATAAATACACGAAATTCTCTCATTCATCATACATTTTCATGATCCAAATTTTTCGATGTACTACTATATAAAAATGTTAATTACATTGTGCTTATTATTAGTTGATTCTCATATATATGTTTTTTTTATATCAGGAAAATTAGGTGAAAAGATATTGCTAATACAACAACTTGGAAGTTCAAAGGAGTTTGTAAAATCAGCAGATCAGGCTTTGGATTGGAAAACAAACTTTCCTAATGATACTAGTCCTTCAGATTTTATTGAGGCAGCAATTCAAGTTGCTGGATGTGAGTATGAATGTGGTACTTGCTGGGGTCAAGAGGTACACAAACTAAACAAAATAACTTTTCAAACCTTTTTATCTTTGCAAAATTTAAATATTTTTAACTAGCTTTGAGGATTTTGGGAACTTTAGATTGGCTGGGTTTATGGATCAATCACAGAAGATGTACCAACAGGGTTGAATATTCATAGAAGAGGTTGGAGATCAGAGTGTTGTACCCCAGATCCAATTGCCTTCACAGGATGTGCTCCAAGAGGATTACTCTCTACAATGATACAACAAAAGAGATGGGGCTCAGGCCTTACCGTAGTCTTTTTTGGAAAGCATTCTCCTCTTACGGGCATGCTCTTTGGTAAGATCCAATTCAGGACAGGCTTGTCTTATTTTTGGCTTACAAACTGGGGCTTGCGTGCTGCATTCCTAGTTTGCTATGTTGCTGTAATTGCATATTGCATGATTGCTAACACGAGTATCTTCCCTCAGGTTTGATTCAAATTCCAACCCAAGTTTAATATTATATGCTATGCTAGACAATACAAAGGATTCTTAATTTTCTTTTGTTCCAGGGACTTGGCCTTTGGATTGCAATTTCTCTTTTTGTGATTTACAATATACATACTCTATTAGAGCACCTTACAATTGGGTTGTCTATAACAAATTGGTGGAACAATCAAAGAATGTGTTTAATGAGAACCACGACTGCATGGTTTATTGGACTTTTGAGTGCTATGCTTAAGCTATCAGGGATTTCAGATACTGTGTTTGAAATAACAGAGAAAGAACACACAACTTCTGGTGCTGATGGAAACAATGCAGATGCTGGAAGGTTCACGTTCGACGAGTCTCCAGTTTTTGTGGTAGGCACGACCATTTTGTTGGTGCATTTGGCAGCCATGGTGATAAAGGTTTTGGGGTTGCAACCAAGTCGTAGTGGAAATGGGAGTGGAATAGGGGAGTTCATTTCTAGCACATATCTGATGCTGTGTTACTTTCCATATTTGAAAGGGTTGTTTGGCAGAGGAAAAGATGGGATTCCACTGTTCACCATATGCAAGTCAGCCATTTTGGCTTTTATCTTTATTCACTTTTGTAGAAAGTAACCTATCAGTCTATGTCTAGAGTATTCAGTAGCCATTGTTTTTGTATTGTCTTGGTTGGTTTGGAGAAGTAAAATGTTACTTTGAAAAGCTTAAATATAAGTTTATAATTTATCAAAATTTCTTTATCTTCTCACATCATCCATATTTAGTAAAAAGTATTTCTTTTTCTACTTTTAAAAAATTTAAATTTTTTTTCTATTTTTAGAAATTATAATATGAAATAATTCACTGATGGACGTTTTAGAAAATGTCATCCCTTCTTCATCTTCTACACCAATTATATTTTATAATGAATTTCAAATTTAATGTCAAATATCTTTTTTCTTTTTGTTTTCTTAATTTTTGAAAAACTCTTTTACAATAAAGAGCAAAATTATAATAAAATATGTAGACACAAAATATTTATAAAAAGAATCTATTTTATTAAATTTTATAATTATATGATAAAAATATTTTAACTTTTCACCAAGACGGTTTATTAGAAACAATTTCATTTGATCTTGAAAATTAAAAAGTTTGTTAAGGGTATAAAAGTAAAAGAAATGAAAAAAAATTAAAGAAAAAAAATTACAAAACTCAATCTTTACTATTAGTATTAGTTGCTCAAGATTATAAATTACCATTAGAAAAAGGTTTTGTTAACACCCTATCTCTGTCTCCAGTAACAAAGACTTAACACGACAAACGTGTCATTAAGTGAGGATGTGGTAATGGGGTTTTTCTGTAATTTTGATGGAAGTAATGTGGCATTGATGGCAGTTTTGTAAGAGTGTAAGAGTTTAGCGTTTGAGTGCGAAAGCGAGAAAGTTTCGAAGGGTGCAGAAGCGGGACAGTTTCGAACGAAAGGGAAAAAGAAGTAACGGCCTTATCGGAGGGAGGGAGGGAGAAAGAAGCCGCGGAAGCACGGACCAAGCAATAGAACAAGTGAAACACAAACCATAAATGTCTTTCTTGTACGATCATCATTGCTTTTTTGTTTGTTGTTCTAGTGTTCAATGTCAAAGGTCATATATTACACCAGTTAGATGGCTTAACCGGTGTAAAATGGATTTTGTATTACATTGGTTAGATGACTTAACCGATGTAATATGGCTCATATATTACAGCCAAGTGGTTACTTATGTGACACATGCAAAACTGGTTACTCGTGCTGTGTGTCTGTAAGTGGTTGCTTATGTGACATTTATGGCCACCCACTCTTCATGAAAAAAAATTCAATTTTTTTTAATAAGAACCATATATTACATCGATTATATAGCTTAACCGGTGTAATATGAGTCATATATTACACCCATGACAAAACTAAACACCTACTCTACCAAAACTGGTTACTCAACCACAGGTTCCTCCACATATACTGACACATACAAAACTGGTTACCCGTGTGTCTGTAAATGGTTACTTATGTGACATTTATGGTCACCCACTTTTCATGAAAAAAAAATTAATTTTTTTTAATAAGAACCATATATTACATTGGTTAGATGGCTTAACCGGTGTAATATGGGTAATATATTAGACGTTTATGACGTACGGAAAACTAGTTATCCGTATATCTGTAAGTGGTTACTTATGTGACGTTTATGACCACCCACTCCTCATAAAAAATTCAATTTTTTTTGAATATGAGTCATATATTACATCCATTAAATGACTTAACCAGTGTGTATATATTACATCGGTTGTTACTAAGAATGGGTGTAATATATTATTTTTTATCCTATTTTAAAGCTCGAGCTTCACTCCTTATTCGTGCGCAATCTCACTCTATCACGCTATTACCACGTCTACAACGTTAATATGTTTTACTGTCAGAGGATGTCAATATATCATAACTCTTGCCATTAATATTACTAGCGAAAACATAGGCGCAATAGCGCCATTAATATTAAACACATGCATAATAATGCTTTAGCATCAGTTTTTTTTTTTAATCATTTATATATAGTTATGTTTAATATTAAAAATAAATAAAAGATGTCAATTAAATCAAAATAATGTATTTGTATTTTTTATTTTTATTATTTATATATAATTATATTTAATATTAAAAATTAAATAAAAGATGTCAACTAAACCAAATAATAAGAAAAGATAAAAATAATAATTTTTAAGAGAGATAAAAATATGAGAAAAATAGAAGAAAAATTGTTTCACGTAAGAGAACATTTCCATGTCTAATAAACTACTTCACATTCAAAATTTAAAATTGATAATTGCTTTTTACCTAATATATTAGTTTTTTTATAAAAAAAATATAGTTTTCAATTAATTATAAGAATAATTAATTATTTAAAAAATATTTAAAAAATATGAAATGACTTAAATATTAAAAAAAAAAAACATTTCTCCACCTCTCTTTCAATTTAAAACATCACCATATGCAAGTCAGCGATTTTGGCTTTTATCTTTATTCACTTTTGTTGAAAGTAACCTATCAGTCTACGTCTTGAGTATTCAGTAGCCATTGTTTTTGTATTGTCTTGGTTGATTTGGAGAAGTAAATTGTTACTTTGAAAAGTTCAAATATAAGTTTATAATTTTTCAAAATTTCTTTATCTTCTCACATCATCCATATTTAGTCAAATTTTTTTTTTCTACTTTTAAATTTTTTTTTTCTATTTTTAGAAATTATAATATGAAATAATTCACTAATGAAGGACGTTTTAGAAAATGTCTTCCCTTCTTCATCTTCTACACCAATTATATTATATAATGAATTTCAAATTTATTGTCAAATATCTTTTTTCTTTTTGTTTTCTTAATTTTTGAAAAACTCTTTTACAATAATGAGCAAAATTATAATAAAATATGTAGACAAAAATATTTATAAAAAAAATCTATTTTATTAACTTTTATAATTATGTGATAAAAATATTTTAACTTTTCACCAAGACGGTTTATTAGAAACAATTTCATGTTGATCTTAAAAATTAAAAAGTTTGTTAAGGGTATAAAAGTAAAAGAAATAAAAAAAAATTAAAGAAAAAAAATTACAAAACTCAATATTTATTATTAGTTGTTCAAGATTATAAATTGTCATAATATTACTAGTGGAAACACAACGAAAATACAAGCATGCCATAAATATTAGATAAAGATATGAAAAAATGTTTCACGCTTTGAGAACGTTTTCAATGTCTAATAAACTTCTACACATTTAAAATTTAAAATTGATAATTTCTTTTTATTCAGTATATTAATTTAAAAAAAATAGTTTTTAATTAATTATAAAAATAATTAGTTATTTAGTAAATATTTAAAAATTATGAAATGAATGAAATGCTATTGTGACAAAAAGAATGGAAATGCTAGTTTGTTCCTACTGCACTAACTATTCAAGATTCTCTCTTCATGAGTATCAAAAAATAGTTTTTTTTTCTTTTACATAATATTTCAACATTGACCAAAATTTTCATAATAAATTTCTAAGAAAGAAAAAACAATAAAAAATAAAATCAGTTTTTCTATAAATTTAAATTATATTCTATAAATTATTTTTTTTAAGTATAAAATAATTTCTATAAATTTTTACAAAGTCTTGGATAGGAATAAAGGTCTTCCCTCATGAATGCATAGTATGGGTCAAGGTCATTGGAACCAAACTATCCAAAAAAAACATCTTGGTCGAAATGGACATTTAATCTGCAACTAAATATCTCCACATTCATTCCACCACAATAAAATTCAAAAGAGAATTCGAGCCATTTACAAAAATATCAAACTTATTTGTTCTCTTTAGGAGTGGAAAAAATCAAGAAGATAATAATTTTGTGGACAACCATGATCACTATAATATATGGAAATAATTATTTCAATTCCTTATTCACAATTTGTTCTGACTCACTATAGTTTCTGGAAATTAGTATATTATTTTCTTCACATGAACCATTTCAAATAATTTTTCAATCTTCCTTTGTTTTTAATTTTTTTATTTATGAATAATTTTAATCAATTCTTAATTAATTAACTGAAAACGTGTTAACCTCCTGTCTTTCCTCCCTTTCCATTAATTTTATCATGTATTTTAGTAAACAAAATCTTAAGTTATGGAACTCCTTAACACCAATGAATTCATTTTATATAAAATCACAAGAAAATTTATTAAAATATTTATAAGATAACTTATTTTTAAATATTTATACAAAAAAAAGTACTTTTAATCTCTACTTGCTTCTATTAGTTTATTGTAGAAATAAAAAAGAAAGAAAGAAATTTTAAAATAAAGAAAAAAAACATTTTTTAATAAATATGAAAAAAAAAAAATGATCTTACATAGAACTTGTCCCACAAATATTACAAATAGAATGCGGAAGACTTATATTACGTTATGTTATATTATTCTTATAAATTATATTTATTAGCGTTTATGTGTTTTTATTATAATAAATTAACTGTTAATTATAATAATAATAAGTACTAATAATAAATAAAATATATTTTATTTTCTAATTATTTTTACATTTTTTAATTTAAATAATTTTATTTCCTTAAAACAAAGCATAGTTTTTTTTCACCACGTGTCTTAAAAAAATAGGTATTTTTTCTTTATTTGTGTGTTAACCTATGTAGCGTAGACACGGACACGGACACGACTCAGCAAAGATTTATGTGTACAAGTGTGTTTTAATTTCTTTTTGGAGCATAAAGATGTTTTTCATGACTGATTCAAAAGGATTTGTTCCTTATTTTTATAATTATACTAAAAATTTATACAATAAATTTGAGTTTTTAAAAAATTAATGTATTTTTCCTTTTTAAAATTGTGTTAGAATAGTCAGAAATCCAACAAATATTTTTTAAATTGGACACTTCACCGATACATGTCCTAGGAGTATCATATAAGTATCATGTCCGATACGTGTGTCCGACATGGACACGCTATATAAAAGGGAGTGTCTGAGCTTCATAGGTGTTAACACGATTTTGGGTACAACGATTTTAAGTCTGTGAGTAAGGGGCAGCTGCACATGAATGGACTGAATTCAGATTTAAATAGAATGGCCAAATTTAAAATAAATTATATAGATAGATAACAATTGAAGAATTACAAAAGAGTCATTAAAAGGGATGATAATTTTTGTTGCGAAAAGGGCTTTGGAAATATCGTGTTCATTGAATTGAATGCAACTTTGATTTAAGTTAATTTACTATTAAACCTTTTTAAAAAAGTTAAATAGTCATTTCACTCTAAAAATAATACAATAGCCATCTATGACTAAGACGAGTTCTATTCATTATTTTATTTTTATATTGACTACACAATTTTTTATTTTATTTTTAAACTAAAAATTATGTTTTATACAAAATAAAATAGTTAAAAAAAATTAAATTGATGGTCATACCTTCTAACAACTTCATTTTTTTTCTTTTACAAAAAGTTTAACAACATATTAACTTAAATCAAACTTGTGTCATTTCTTAAAAAACCAATTTACAACAAAAGTTGTTGTCTGTGTTAACTATTTCTTTTCTTTATAAATCTTGAAATATTATTTGCACACGAACATTACTTATTAATTCTTTGCAAATCTAGTTATTCTAATAAAATGGGTACAAAATTTCAACATTTAAGAATGAGTTAAATGTTGATAGATAAAGGTTCTCTTTTTGTCTGTCACGGGTATTCCAAGTTTTTGATGGCCCTTTGTCCAAATCATTGAGAAGCAATGTAACATGTTTCGAGATAAGAGCTCAATAACAGTAAGCAAATACTTGAAGAAAGATACCAGTAGTATTATTATATACTATGTGTTTATTATTTGTGAAGTTTGGTTCACTAATCAAGTCTATTAAAAGTTATCTAGTTTCTACTTTGTATAACATTTGGTGATAAAACTGCACATGACAGTTTTTCTTCCTATGAAGCCCAACGTTAAGCGTGGTTCCGCTTTGCGCTGGTTAGTTGTTTGTTTTAGTTTTCTTTTTCCCTTTTTCTGTTTTAGGCTTAGAGTTGGTTAATTGTTTGTTTTAGTTTATATATATATATTCTTGTAAAGAAAACCATGTCCTTTTGCTTTGTGTTGTATCCCTCTATTTTTCTCCCGATGTTCTCTTTTCTTTTCTCTTGTTCTTTCTTCCTCATTGTCATGGATAAAAGTGTTAGAAAAGTTTATCTAATAGTGAATTGTTTTTCAAAAGATCTTCGTTAAAGATGAAGTTAGATTCAAGATGAAATTAGATTAAAAATTTGATAAATCAATATATTGATTTCTCTATTCAACTGAATATAAAAAGCACAACAAACATATATACAATAAATCAATTTTTATGTTTATTAAAAAACTTGATTTAAATACAAAAAGCTATAAAAATCAGGGAGAACTGCACAGAAGGTTTATACTTATTTATTGAGAATTTATTAAACCAAACACAAATGTTTACAAAATATAATATCAAGAGTATTGATCTTGAACTCTACAAGAACACACACTCTTAATCACTCAACAAAAATTCATAAATCCTATTTGATTTTGCTACAAAATACAAAGAAAAAAAATAAAGGTTTGAGTACACCTAGATTTTTCAAATGAAGCACATAAAAAATACACCATAAAACCTTCTCAACACAAGAATGATCAAGAAATAAAACTTTTAATCTTCAAGAAGAATTTCAAAACTTTATGTTTTTCTCTCTTATGAAATTTTTAGTTTGAAAATGATCAAATTACTTCCTTATGTAAGCTGCAAAAACGATTTGATTATTTAATGGAAACAATTGCATCAAATTAGACTTGATTAGTTAAAATAATAGGAATTTCTTTTAAAAACATTTAATTGATTTTTCGAAATAACTAACTATATTTTTTAGCAAAAGGAATCAATATATTTTTATCGGTTCTTTGAAATAATTATCTTATTTGTCCTTACAAATCACAAAACCTTTTACTCCTCCTCGAATCCACAACATCAAACTCCACCACAAACGACGCTCGTATTTGTTAACACCTTCGTATCTGTGAAGAAGCCACCGTCCAAGAACGTTTACGACAAAACAAAAACCTTAACCACCACACTTTATTAATCTCTGCCAAACCCAATCTCATACCTCTAAACCCTAAACACCCAATGATGTAAGTTGATTTTTTAGATGTTTTCATTGATGGTGACACTTTTACTTAAGATTAGGATTTTAACAATTAAAGGTGAAGATCTAAGGAAGATTCCCACTAGACACAAACTTAATTAAGTGGTTAAGTAAGTGCGAAAGTTCACTTCATATAGGCAAAGATGAAAAACAAGATATAGTGAGGATGAATGCAAATGCGAATTTGAAAAGGAAATAAGGTTAACATCAATGGTGGTCATGGCCTCCCAAATGATGCGTCATACTCATAATAATAAGGCCAAAACTGAGAGCAACAAATAAGAGAAAAAAAGATAAAATCATAAATGAAATGGAAAATGGAAGGAAATGAAAGAAGAAACTTATGGATGTGGTGGTGGATGATCACGCCACTTGGTGTGTGGAAATCACCAAGATAAGTGTTAGGCCGCCACCTGACAGTTTCATTCTCATCAAGATAACACCAAAGGAAGAGGAGAAAGTATGTCCCACAAATATTACAAATAAAATACGAAAAACTTATACTATGTTATATTATATTAATCTTATAAATTATATTTTATTAGTGTTTATGTTTCTTTATTATAAAAAAATAAATGCTAATAATAATAATAATAAGTACCAATAATAAATAAAATATATTTTATTTTCTAATTATTTTTACAGTTTTTAATTTAAATAATTTTATTGCCTTAAAACAAAGCATAACTATTTTTTCACCATGTTTAAAAAATTACGTTTTCTTTTTTTTCTATTTGTCTGTTAACACCTATGAAACTCAGACACTTCCTTTTAAATAGCGTGTCCGTGTCGGACACATGTATCGGACACGACACTTGTAGGACACATATCGATTAAGTGTCCGATTCAAAAAATATTTTTTAGATTTCTGACTATTCTAGCACGATTCTAACACAATTTTAAAAATGAAAAATACATTAATTTTCTAAAAACTCAAATTTATTGTATAAATTTTTAGTATAGTTATAAAAATAAGAAACAAATCCTTTTAAATCAGTCATAAAAAATATCTTTTTGCTCCAAAAAAAAAAACTAAAACATATTTATATATATAAATTTTGACTGTCAATTTATATAATTTATAATTATATAATATATAAATCTGTATCCCTGTATCCTATATGTTAAAAATTATACATATTTCTATATCTGTATCCATTTCACATAAGTTAACACGATTTTGGATACATCTATGTACTGAATTCTTGTTTTGCAGGAGGAAGACAAACGAGTTTCACATTAACAGTGACATTTTGTTATAATAATAATTATTTAAAAACCCGATTTCAATAATAATTAAATATTTAAAAAAGTTGTTAGGAAAAAAAAAACTTTGATGAAATCGTGTTTATTGAATACAAATTTGATTTACATTAACTTACTATTAGACTTTGGAAAAATAAAATAAAGTAGTTATTTCAGTGTAAAAATAATATAAAAATTGTGTATAACGAGTTTCTATGTATTATTTTTATAATAAAGTTGATTTTAGTTCAAATTTTATTTTATTTTAAATAAATTCATAACTTTTGATTTAAAAGTTAAAAAATTTATAAAAAGTTTGTGATGACATAAATTAAAAGTATTTTACCTTTCTACATATTTAAATATATAAATAATTAAAAAATAAAATATAGATTCTAAAATTACAAGTATAAATTCGAAGAAATAAAATACACACTATAAAAACATTTTTGTAATCCATCCAGAACAACTTATTTTCCTAATCAATCATATATATCATAAAATATATTGTAATGAAAATGTATAATTAAAAATTATCTATGTATTATAATTATATTTTTAAGTTAAAATTAATTGTATTAAATAATTACATCTAAGGTTACTTGTGATTTTCTCATGAATTAAAATTTTTATTTATCTATAAATTTTTAGATTCTTTAATATTAATTTCATTGAAATTCTATATTATATGATATTTAAAAATAAATAAATATATTTTTATTTAAATAAATACATAAAAATAAAATGAATATAATTTTTTCCACTACTTTATTCTAAAACATTTAAATAAATAAAAAATATTAACAATTAAATTGTTACTTAAACCAACTAAATTATTAAAAATATATTTACATCATTTTATTTGATATTTTAAAGCAACTCAATGTATATTTTTTAAATAAATATTTTTAATTTATGCACCCTAAATTTTGTACACAATTTTTTTATTTTTAAACTAAAAAATGTGTTTTATAAAAATAAAAAGCAAAAAAAAAAAAAATTAAACTGGTCATCATACCTTCTAACAACTTTACTTTTTTTTTCTTTTAAAATTTTTTTAACAACATATTATCTTAAATCAAAGTTTGTTCAATAAATATAAACTCTTAAAAGAAAATTTACTTGCTGTCTATCTTAACAATTTCTTTTCTTTATAAATCTTGAAATATTATAGGACACGAACACTACTTTTTTTTTTTTTTTAATCTAGTTATTTTCAACCTTTAAGAATGAGTTAAATGTTCATAGATAAAGGTTCTCTTCTGGTCTATTCCAAGTTTTTGATAACCCATTAATAATGATGTATTGACAATTTATTTATTTTTCTACACTCATCTTAAGTACTGTTATTTTCATATTTTTTATTATTTATTTATAAATTTAATTTTTTAATATAATTTTTTTAAATGTCACACATCAGAAGTTGTACTCTCTGGGTTGTCAAATATAATTTTTCTTCTCGAACTCACTGTGAAGCAATGTAACATCTTCTTAGGTAAGAGACAAATAAGTAGTTAAATTGTGATATTTTTTGACAACGAATATCAAAATACAACCATAATAAATATTGATATTTATAATAAAAAAAATTAAAAAAAACAAAAACATTCTTTAGTGAAAATACACACAAAACATAAAAAGTTAATTTTTTTTAAAATTAATAAAATTATAATTATTTATTGAGTTATAGGGGTAACACAGTTGTGAAATAAACATTAATCTAGTTAAATAAGAATAACCACATGGTTGAAGAAAGATACCACTAATATTATTATATAAAAGTGACAAGTCAATCCATGATCTAAACTAGAGAAAAAATTCCTTTATATATATAGATTATAAATTTCAGATACTCTCAACACCACTATTTCAGATACACAACACTTTCCCATTCTGCAGATAATCTATCACTTTCTGAGGAATCTCAAACCTCTACAAGACGAGTAATAGTGCAATAGTTCTAGTCTCTTACACTGTCCCAATGGCCAACCAAGAACATGATCTTCCTCTCTATGAAAAAGTTTGGCTCAAACGCACGTTTCAAAGATTCATAGACAGCTTCATTTTATTCCTCCTCCTCTTGCTTCTTAGTAACCGACTTTTCTCATCCAACACCTTCACTTTCCCATGCTTCCTTGCTTTCATATGTGAATCCTGGTTCACCTTCACTTGGATTGTCATTCTCAACTCCAAGTGGAGTCCTGCAATCACCATAACTCACCCAGATCGTCTCTTGCAAAGGTACATAATAACATAAAGCAATTGGTGCTTTCTCTTTTGAATCTCGTTTCCTATTCCAATCAATTTTTTCCCTTCTTCTAGTACTTCCAAAAGTTGCTACTTGCTAAATGCTTATTCTTGGTTTTTAGTGGTTTGTATATTATTTTTTTTAATCTCAATAGGGTTCAAGAGCTTCCACCAGTGGACTTGTTTGTTACAACAGCAGACCCTGTACTTGAATCCCCCATCATCACAGTCAACACAGTTTTATCTCTTCTAGCCCTTGATTATCCTACTAAGAAGCTAGCTTGCTATGTTTCTGATGATGGCTGTTCCCCTCTTACTTTCTATGCCCTTGTGGAAGCCTCCAAATTTGCTAAGCTTTGGGTTCCTTTCTGTAAGAAGCATAACATACAAGTGAGAGCACCCGCCAGATACTTCTCTGATGCTACCACAAACAAAAATGAAGACTCACTTGAATTCAGACAAGAATGGTTACAAATGAAGGTAACTGCAACAACCTTGCCCTGCATTATTAAGATTAGGAGATGTATAATATGTTTGAACTTCCAAATACTCTGACAATGAACTACGGAGTTATTTGTCTTTTGTATTTTGCAGGACATGTACGACAATCTAAGCCAAAAAATTGAAGAGGTGACTCACAAATCAATTCCATTACAACTTGATGGAGAATTTGCGGTTTTCTCAAATACCGAACAAAGAAATCATCCAAGCATAATTAAGGTGACAGAAATATCATGATTCTTAAACTACATAGAAATTAATGTTTTAAAATAAAATAATATCTTGATAATTAATGTTATAAGAAACTGAAAAAGCTTGAGTAGAGATATTTCCACCAACTATGTTGGCTACCTTAATTTATTAATTCTAACACACGAACATGTCAGAAGTGTTATATCATAATCATAAATCTATTTACATTACCATTTCTATTCTTTCCTATTTAGATTACCCATTTTACTTCTTTTCTGTTTATTTCTTGCGAAATTTATAGTCAGTCAATTCAGAAGATGAAAAAGTAAATCTTCCATCATACGAACATGTTACTTCGTTCGTTCAAACAGCAAAATTTTACATACATCTTTCTAATATCTGTTCCTGTCGAAGTTTTAGTGCTTGCATTGCACTTCTAAAGAACAAGAAAGCACTTATTTACATTACGTATGAACAGGTTATATTAGAAAACAAGGAAGGTCTCTTTGATGGGTTGCCTTACTTAATCTATGTATCCAGAGAGAAGAGACCACATTACCATCACAATTACAAAGCCGGTGCTATGAATGTCTTGGTAATTTTGTTAACCGATCTCATCGAATTTTGATTCTTATTCTTTCAAGTTAACCACAAATTTAATTTGAATTAATAACTGATACTTGCAGACGAGAGTCTCTGGATTGATGAGCAATGCTCCCTTTATGTTGAACGTAGACTGTGACATGATTGTGAACAATCCCAAGATTGTTCAACACGCTCTGTGCATTTTGATGGATTCACAAAAAGGGAAAGAAGTTGCTTTCGTTCAATGTTTCCAACAATTCATGGATGGAATAAAAGATGACCCTTTTGGAAATCAGTTGGTGATTGCATTTGAGGTGTTTTTCAGCTTTAAATGAACTTCTAAGTTTACTTTTTATTAAAAAACAGACCAGTCTAATTCAATTTTATAAAAACGACAGATAAGATGAGAATATATACTATGAATATCGTTATTTAAGTAGATATGGGATCCAACACTCTTCATTTGTGAAATTTATGAACCAAGGAGCTTTTGTAAACCAACTTTTTCTTGTTTTGTCTTATGCAGTACATAATACGGGGCATGGCTGGACTTCAAGGACCTTTCTATGGAGGAACAAACACCTTCCATAGAAGAAACACTATTTACGGTCTTTATCCTCATGAAATTGAAACCGTTATAAAAGGTCCTTCTCTTAACCTATGCACAAAATCTCTTAATTCAATATTATATCTCAAAGTTTGCTTTGGATTGAAAGTTTTTATTATGCAAAATTTTGTGTCAATCCAAAACTATTTAATACTTAGTTAATGAACACATGCAATACATATTTCTAAAATGAAGAACAAATACAAGGATAGTTTGGTTGTTGATTGCTAAATAGTGGACCCAACACATGTTTATTATTTTGTATCTTCTGCAGGAAAATCAGAAGAAAATATATTAATACAGCAATTTGGAAGCTCCAAAGAATTCATCAAATCAGCAGCCCATGTTGTGGGAGGGAGTGGATATTCAGCTAATGATATTACTCCTTCCAACTTTATTGAGGCAGCAACCCAAGTTGCTAATTGTGAATATGAATGTGGCACTTTCTGGGGTAAACAGGTACATAACAGAAAAAAAAAACCTTTTAGACAATAGTAAACCATTTTTTGCACAAATGAAGTTTTGTTAACTACAATTTTGGAAACTCTAGTTGGGCTGGTTGTATGGATCAATCTCAGAAGATGTACCAACAGGGTTGAATATGCAAAGAAAAGGTTGGAGATCAGAGTGTTGTACCCCAGATCCAATTGCCTTCACAGGATGTGCTCCAAGAGGATTACTCTCTACAATGATACAACAAAAGAGATGGGCCTCAGGCCTTACTGTAGTCTTTTTTGGAAAGCATTCTCCTCTTATGGGCATGCTCTTTGGTAAGATCCAATTCAGGGCAGGCTTGTCTTATTTTTGGCTTACCAACTGGGGCTTGCGTGCTGCATTCCTAGTTTGCTATGTTGCTTTAATTGCATATTGCATGATTGCCAACACCAGTATCTTTCCTCAGGTTTGATTCAAATTCCAATCCAAGTTTAATATTATATGCTATGCTAGACAATACAAAGGATTCTTAATTTTCTTTTGTTCCAGGGACTTGGCCTTTGGATTGCAATTTCTCTTTTTGTGATTTACAATATACATGCTCTATTAGAGCACCTTACAATTGGGTTGTCTATAACAAATTGGTGGAACAATCAAAGAATGTGTGTAATGAGAACCACGACTGCATGGTTTATTGGATTTTTGAGTGCTATGCTTAAGCTATCAGGGATTTCAGATACTGTGTTTGAAATAACAGAGAAAGAACACACAACTTCTGGTGCTGATGGAAACAATGCAGATGCTGGAAGGTTCACGTTCGACGAGTCTCCAGTTTTTGTGGTAGGCACGACCATTTTGTTGGTGCATTTGGCAGCCATGGTGATAAAGGTTTTGGGGTTGCAACCAAGTCATAGTGGAAATGGGAGTGGAATAGGGGAGTTCATTTCTAGCACATATCTGATACTGTGTTACTTTCCATATTTGAAAGGGTTGTTTGGCAGAGGAAAATATGGGATTCCCTTATCCACCATTTGCATGTCATCCGTGTTTGCATTAGTCTTTGTCCAACTTTGTAGAAGTAATATTATCAGTTGATGGAGTTGAACTTTCTCTTGATATGCTTCTCATATTTTCTTTATTATGTGTTTATTATTTCTGAAGTTTGGTTCACTAAGCAGGTCTATTAAAAGTTATCTAGTTTTCCGCCTTTGAGAATAAGACGTTTTGCTTTGTGTTATATCCCTCTCTATCTCTCCTTATGTTCTTTTCCTTCTCCCTTGTTCTTTAGCTGTCATGCATAAAAGTATTGGGAATATGTAACATTTCTTGTTTTAACTCTTATAATTAAATATTTAAAAAATATATATCTATAGATTTTGTCTTTTATCTAGATAAAATATTGAAAAATAAATAAATAAAATGTAAGAAGTATTACGACTAAATAAAATAAAAATGATAAAAAAAATTCAATGCAATATTTTTCCTAATAAATGTATTAGAATTATATTATTTAAAAACATCTTGTTTTAAAAATTGTACCGAGCAGTCCTCAGATGGAGACCTGCTGATGATAGCAAGATACGTCAGCTGGACCCTACAGTGCGGGTCAGAGTCATGTGAGCATGGTCCCACAAGTAGCGTGGAATGGTGGGTTGATGAGTAATCAGTAGGGTCGATCACCAGAGTAGGCTGATGTGTCCTCGTCACTCCGCAGGTTGATGAGTCCTCGGCAACAGAGTGTGACGAGGTGACATCGGTCTTGAATGATTTGGATAATATGACCAGAACAGTTAAGATTAGTTCCCAGAGTGGGCCAATGTGAAGGAAAAACCTAGAGATAAGGTGATGCCCAAATCATGAAGAGCTTATGCGTGTGACAGGGAAAACACAGTTAGGTGCAGAGTCCTGAGGGGTCGAGTACTCATCAGAACTAGGGTTTCCTAGTAAAGCTATATGCATGACACGTGAACAGTGAAGGCACTCCCAGAACAGGTGGCCCCAGAGACTAGGTGCACGAGGAGGCACCCAGGTGGTCACCCTGTTAGAGTTTGCACTCCAGATAAGGAAACCTTATGTGCTAGATTACCCTAAGACTGGGTGATAGTGGCGCAAGGGTATTCCAGTAAACCCTGAATATGGCTAGCAGTGTAGTGAACCCTAATTAGGGCTAGCGGCACAGTAAACCCTAGACTATATAAAGGGCAGTAAAATACTTCACAGAGGTACGCAGTTTCAAACCCTAAACACAGTTACTCAAACACTTGGTGTTTCTTGCCCAATCTGGACTTGAGCGTCGAAGTGCAAACGGCCTCTAGGGCGCCCCCTTTCTCTTTTGCAGGTGCAGATTGCTTCGAAAGAACTAAGCCCATATCAACGTGAGGAAGGAGGCGTGTGAGTGTCGTAGAGTCAACCGACAAACGAGTCAACCGGCGAGAACATTTGGTGCCCACCGTGGGGCCCGAAATAAAACAAGGTCCCATACACGAGAGTAAAAGAAGAAACCACAAGATGAGGAATACTAGACAAGGATCCGTTCCACCAAATGAGGGTGAAAGTGTTACCATGCAACAACTCATGGAAACGATGCGCGCTCTCCAGGAGACGGTGGCGGAGTCTAGAGCGCATCGGGCGCGTATGCAGGTGGACCTGGCCGCATCACAGGCCAGGAATGAGGAACTACATAGGGCGAATGAGGAGTTACGTTTAAACCTGCACCATTTGCAGCAAACTAGGGATCGCATGGGGGTCGATCGGGCTCCACCAATGTCGCCAAGGGCTTTCCCCATGCCCTTCTCCCAAGCGATCATGGACACGGTGGTCCCAGCCACCTTCGTGGGGCCTAAGACCGTGTTCACTGGGGTAGAAGATCCTGAAGCGCATCTCACAGCATTCCACACGCAGATGATGCTGTCAGGTGGGTCTGATGCAGTGCATTGCAAGCTCTTCATGACCACGTTGACAGGGACAGCGCTGGGGTAGTTCGTTAGCTTGCCCGAGGGACATATCACGTCTTTCGCGCAATTGTCCACGCTGTTCAGAGAACAATACATTGTCAACCGGGCCCTTCCACCAGTGTCTTATGATCTCTTCGACGTGAGACAACATCAGAGGGAGTCTCTTAAAGATTACCTCAACAGATTTGGGGCAATGGTGGTGAGGTTGCACACCAAAGATGAAGATATGATGGTGCATGCCTTCAGGAAGGGAATATTGCCAAGGCCTTTTAGCGAGTCCCTTATCTGAAATCTCCCTAAGATCTTTGGTGACATAAAACAAGGTGTTGTTGCTCACATTGTCGCAGAAGGAGAGCCCATAAGAAGCGAGAGAGTGCAGTCTCTTCAAGGCCGCAAGCGCCTAGTCGACCTCAACCCCTGCGGGTGCATGAGGCGACAATAGAAAAGAGGTCTCAAGGAAAGCAAAAGTCCTATGAGGCCAGAAAGCCCCAGACTAGGGCACGCGCTAAGGAGGATGTGCCCCCTAGGCATGATTTCCTAGTGGAGCTGAAGGAGCTGATCGTCATTCCTAATGTGGCAGAAAGGTTGAAGATGCCCCCAAAGACGGACAAGAGGCTGAGGCCCAACAAGAACGCCTGGTGCGAGTTCCATCAGGCTTTTGGCCATCCCATTCGCAACTGTCTGGCCTTAGGGCATCAGTTGGACGAGTTGGTCAAGAGTGGGTTCTTGAGTGATTACCTGAGGGAGACACAAGGGAGCGAGGTGGTGGTAGCCCCAAGGGCTGATCAGGGGCACGAAGTGCCCATACATGGCGAGATCCACATTATAGCAGGTGGATTCTCAGGAGGAGGGTGCACCTCATCGCAGCGCAAAAAGTATGCGCGTTCGGTGATGGCAGTGGAAACATGTGAGGAGGACCACTTCCCAAACATTGACCTTGTCTTCATAAAGGCCGATCGCCGGGACGTTGTCCCCCACGATAACGATCCAATGGTGATATCAGTGGTCACTGTGGGACGCATGGTGCATCGAGTCCTGGTGGATCAAGGAAGTTCAGCCTATGTGATATTCTGGTCGACCTTCAATAAGTTGCAGCTGTCTCCTGATTAGTTGAGGCCTTACGTAGGCTGTCTGTATGGATTTGCGGGAGACTAGGTAGAAGTGCGGGGGTACATAGAGTTAATGACCACTTTCACTGATGGAGTGGCCTCCCGCACCGAGAACATTAAGTATCTGGTGGTAAACGTCCCGTCTACCTATAACATGTTGTTGGGCAGACCAGCCCTAAACAAGTTGGAGACAGTGGCGTCCACAAGACATATGAAGGTGAAGTTGCCCTCGATGAAAGGGATAGTGATCACCATCAAATCAGATCAAAAAGAGGCTAAAAAGTGCTATGAAAACAGCCTCAAGACAAGAAGGGGAGTGTGCACAGTGACCACCTAACCTCCGGGTGGGGAGTGCGATGACACTGACCTACCCCGAGGAGACATCGGGGTCACACGAGCAGAGGTCGCCTGGAAGAGGCAACCTGAGCCAGTAGAGGAGGTGGTAGAGAGGGAAATCGGAGACAAGATGTTTAAACTTTACAAATACCTATGTCAGGAGACGCAGGACTAAGTAGCGGGGGTCATAGAGCGGCACATGGACGCTTTTGCTTGGTCTGCCTCAGACATGCCAGGTATTGGTCCATATTTCTTATGTCACCGTCTTGCGTTAGATCCCCAAGCCAGACCTGTTCGACAGCGGAGGTGCAAGTTCAACGAGGAATGGAGGCAGGTGGTCAGGGAGGAGACGCAGGAACTGCTCAACGCAGGCCACATACGGGAAATCCAGTATCCTGAGTGGTTGGCGAATGTCGTGTTGGTGAAAAAGGCCAATGGAAAATGGAGGATGTCCGTAGATTTCACTGACTTCAACAAGGCATATGCCCGAAAGACTCCTACCCCTTACCCAATATTGACGCGTTGGTAGATAGCGCCTCGGGGTGCAAGTTGCTCAGTTTCTTGGATGCCTTCTCTGGGTATAATCAGATAAAGATGCACCTGAGAGATGAAAGCAAGACAACTTTCATGACTGAGCTGTCCTGCTACTGTTACACAGTCATGCCATTTGGGCTGAAGAATACAGGCGCCACCTATCAAAGGCTGATGGACAAGGTCATTGCACCCATGCTAGGACGCAATGTGCAAGCCTACGTGGATGACATGGTGGTGACGTCCCAGGTGCGAGATCAGCATGTCGCTGATTTGGAAGAGCTATTTAATACAATAGCTAAGTACGAGTTGAAGCTAAACCCAAAGAAGTGTGTCTTTGGGATAGAAGCAGACAAGTTCCTCGGTTTCTTGCTCACTGAACGAGGGATTGAAGCCAACCCAGACAAATGTGCAGCGATCTTGGCCATGAGGAGCCCGACGTCGGTCAAGGAAGTGCAGCAATTGACAGGTCGGATGGCTGCACTTTCAAGGTTTGTGTCAGCAGGAGGAGACAAGGGTCATCCAATGTTTAAGGAGAAACAGCAGATTCTCATGGGCCTCGGAGTGCGAACAGGCGTTCCTTAAGCTCAATGAGTACCTGGCCAGCCCACCAGTCTTGTGCAAACCCCAGCTCGACACCCCACTACGACTATACTTCGTAGTCACAGAGAAGGCGGTGAGTTTGGTCTTAGTCCAGGAACAGGAGCAGAGCCAGAGGCCCATCTACTTTGTTAGCATAGTGCTACAGGGGCTAGAGGCAAGGTATCAGGCCATCGAAAAGGTAGCTTTGGCCGTTGTATTCTTAGCACGCAGACTTCATCACTACTTTCAGAGTTTCACTGTGATGGTGATGACAGATCTGCCCATACGTAAGGTTTTGTAAAAACCAGACGTGGCAGGAAGAATGGTGGGATGGACGGTCGAGTTGTCAGAGTTCGACATTCAGTATGAGCTTAGAGGTCCAATCAAGGGACAAGTCTACGCTGATTTCGTGGCTGAGATGTTCTCGACAGAGACCCAGCAGAAGGGACCTAGTTTCTAGTGGGTGCTGTCGGTGGATGGGTCCTCAAATCAACAAGGTAGTGGAGCGGGGGTAATTCTGGAAGGGCCCAAGAGGTTGTTAATAGAGCAGGCTCTGCGGTTCGCTCTCAAAGCTAGTAACAACCAAGTAGAGTACGAAGCCTTGATTGTTGGAATGTTGTTGGCCAAGGAGATGGGAGCGCAGAGTCTTGTAGTGAAGAGTGATTCATTGTTGGTCACAGGTCAGGTGGCAGGAGAGTACCAGGCTAAAGATCCCCAGATGGCCTCTTACTTGGAGTATGTCCAACAGTTGAAGACTTATTTTGAAACCTTCAAGCTAGTGCATGTGTCCAGGAAACAGAATGCCCGAGCTGACTTGTTGACCAAACTCGTCAGCTCAGGCAAGGGGGGCAGGCAGAGTACGGTCATCCAAGAGACCCTGAGGGCACCTCGCACCTATACAGTTGATAATTTGGTGGGAGCCCATCAGATCAGCCAGTCAGACGGTGAGAAGAGGAGTCATCGATCATTGACTCAAAAAACTCTGAAGAAGCCACGGGTCAACACGTGCACGCCACTAGAGGAGGGGTCGCCGCAAGTGTGCCTGTTGCAGAGTGGAGAGACATGGATGACGCCCTATAAGTGTTACATAACTGAGGGGATGCTCCCGATGGAGTTAATGGAAGCAAAGAAGATAAAGAAGAATTCAACCAAGTACACACTCATTGATGACGAGTTGTACATGCATGGGTTTATCCACCCCATCCTGGTGTGTGTGCATGGTGAGCAGTGCGTGAGGATAATGACAGAGCTCCATGAAGGCATATGTGGGAGTCACATCGGAGGTCGCGCTTTGGCATCTAAGGCCATTCGCGCAGGGTACTATTGGCCGACTATGAGGGAGGATTGCATTAAGTATGCGCAACAGTGCAAGCAGTGTCAATTGCATGCTGATTAGTATAAGGCGCCACCAGAGGAGCTCAGGTCAATATACAGCCCTTGGCCATTCCACACCTGGGGAATTGACATCCTAGGCCTTTTCCTTTGGCGGTGTGGCAGATGAAGTACCTCGTGGTTGCCATAGAATACTTCACGAAGTGGATCGAGGCTGAACCAGTGGCACAGATCACAGCCCACAAGATCCAACACTTTGTGTGGAAGAATATAGTGTGTCGCTTTGGTGTACCCAAGCGCCTGGTGTCTGATAATGGCACTCAGTTCGCAAGTCAACAGTTGGGAAAGCTATGCACAGAGTTGGGAATCAAGCAAGTATTCGCATCGGTCAAACATCCTCAAACCAATGGGCAGGTCGAGTCGGCCAATCGAGTCCTACTCAGAGGACTGAAGAGAAGGTTGGAGAAGGCGAAGGAGAAGTGGGCTGAGGAGGTTTCCAGAATTGTATGAGCCTACCATACCACTCCCCAGTCCACTACCAAGGAAACCTTTTTCTGCTTGGTGTATGGTTCAGATGCCATGATCCCTGTAGAGATTCAGGAGAGCTCGCCGCGTTTCCAGAACTTTGTGGCTGAGGAGTCCAATGAAGAAAGGAAGGTGAACTTGGATGTCTTGGACGAAGTTAGGAAAGAAGCAGGAGTCAAAGCCGAGGCGCTGAAAAGGAGGGTTGAGCTCGAGCACAGTTCTAAGTTGAGAGTTCGGCAGCTCCAGGTGGCTAACCTAGTCATGCGAAAGGCATCTCCCTACCAGATAGAGAACAAGCTATCCCTTAAGTGGACTGGTCCCTTCAGAGTGACAGAGGCCCTGGGGAATGGAGCATATAGGCTTGAGACTTTAGAAGGTGGTCCGATTCCTCGTACATGGAATGCGACTCACCTGAACTTTTATTTTAGCTAAAGTCATGTTAACATTGTACACAGTTTAGGGGACACTCTTTTTTCCCTTTTAAGGGTTTTTAATGAGGTCACCCAATAAAATTTTCAGTTAAAGATATATCTCTGAATGTGTTTGTACAATGCAGATAGAACCTGTAATTTGGGGTTAGAGGTCTCGTAAGTGGAAATGTAGGTTCATAAAAAACACCTCCTCTTCGAGTGAGAACTCCCAACTTGAAAGAAAGGTTCACCAGTGAAATCCTTCTTCGCCTAAGAGCGATGTGAGGTCAGTTAGAACCTGTTATTTGGGGTTAGAGGTCTCGTAAGTGGGAAGGTAGGTTCATAAAGAACACCTCCTCTTCGAGTGAGAACTCCCAACTTGAAAGAAAGGTTCACCAGTGAAATCCTTCTTCGCCTAAGAGCGATGTGAGGTCAGTTAGAACCTGTTATTTGGGGTTAGAGGTCTTGTAAGTGGGAAGGTAGGTTCATAAAGAACACCTCCTCTTCGAGTGAAAACTCCCAACTTGAAAGAAAGGTTCACCAGTTAAATCCTCCTTCGCCTAAGAGCGATGTGAGGTCAGTTAGAACCTGTCATTTGGGGTTAGAGGTCTCGACAGTTGGAAGGTAGGTTCATATGGAATACCTCCTCTTCGAGTGAGAACTCCCAATTTGAACAAAAGGGTTCACCAGTGACGTCCACCCTCGCCCAAGGGCGATGAGTGTTCAGATGAAATACGTTAGCATTCCCCTCTGCCTCAAGCAAGGAAGGGTCATGTGCATACAGATCGGCGTTGAAGTCCTCATAAGACTAAGAGATGTGGGTGATGACGAGGTGGTGAGGTACTTTTCAGCAGAGAAGTTATCATAAAGTCTTGCTCATAGCGATTCAACAGAATTAAACGTGCTACCTATGGGTTATTTTGAGTCGAGTGTGCTACTTATGGTTTTATTCTATGCTGAGTGGTGAGTTCAACCAGGTATGCCAAACAGTCAAACAACAGCAGAGATGCGAATGCAAGTCAATTGAAGTACAAAGGTGAACAAGTATGATAAACAAAGTAATTATATTTTATTGGAGAAATGTTTACAAAAAGATAATTACAAGAGGTTCATCTATAGGATACAGCTGCTCAGTAGACCTATCTAGGCACTATTTGCCCGTCGACTACCTGCATAGTTACAGAGAATGGCGAAAGGTCCATCTTAGGATGCACGCAGGCTAACTGAGCAAGGGCATCGCTAAACCGCTCCCCATATACGTCAGCGGCCTCTTCAGTGAGCTCGGCCTCAGTCTTCTTAAGCAGCTCCGTTTGTTGGGCAAGTTCCTCCTCAACTTTGCCCAGCTGAACCTCTCAGCTGGTATCCCTTTCCTCCAGCTTGGTCATTTTGGTTTGAGCCCCCTCCAACTGTTCTTCCAGTTCAATGATTTTGTTGCGGAGGGGGAGAATCTTGACCTCAAGCTAGAGGGCCTCCTGCCCTTTGGAGAAGAGTAGCTTCTTGGCCTCCTTCTCAGATTGGCGGAGACTGCCCAGCTCCTGGTTCAGAGCAGTCTCGCGCTTGACAGCTTGTTGGAGTTGGAGATCCAAGTCTTTTTTCTGCTCCAGCTCCCTCTCCAGGTTGGCAACTTTCTCCAGCAACTCTGCCTCTGCGTTGCCTTTGACCAGTAAGAAGTTGGAGGCAGCAAGGAACTCCCCAAGGCCATGACTGATGAGGTCCCCCAGAGAGTTCCTGTCCATGGCTTCCATGGCAGCTTGGCCAGGCATTTGAGCAAGGATTCGCTGGAGGAGAGGAGGCAGTTCAGGAGCAAGAGGGGCTTGACTAAACAAAGGGGCACTCCCCTCCACCCTCGAGCGCCAAGAGTGGCTCGGGTGGATATGAAGCACTCGGAGGGTGCTCCCCGAAGGAAGGAGGTTGCCCCTCTGTTGCAGAAGAGACCTCAGCAGAACCTTTCACCCTCTTTCTCTTGAAGACAAGATCGGAGCAGGTGTCTTCGTCTTCAGAGATTTCTACTGGAGCTGCCCTCTTTGACTTGTCAGCAGTTGGTTCTGGGGCAGCCAGAGCGGGCAAGGAAGGGCCAGCAGGGCCTGAGCCACCTGTAGTGCGGCGACTTAGCACATCAGCCAGCTTCTTCTTCTTCTTAGTGTTTAGTACCATGCCTGCAATGGACAACAAAAAAGGGTGAGAAGAGTCAAGCATAAAACACAAAGGCAGGTAGATACGAGACAAAGACAATGTACCAATGTAGACGCTGAGGGTTTCAACATCATACTCATGTCTAATCAGTTGGGTGGTGTCGAACACCACGCCCCAGCTAGAGAGAGTCTGGCACACTTCACGGTCAAAGGACGTCAGCTCCTCGAGTCCGCGAGGCTTCTTAAACTTCAACTTCTCTACCCAATATAGTGGGAACTCATCGAGCATGGTGGAGTCGTAGGAGCTGCAGCTGTAAGGACTTGTAAAATTAAATTGGAATAAAAGGGTATATTTTAAATGAATTCTAAGTATGTTTTTATTTAAAATAAAAAGGAAGGAAAGTGTAGCTTAGAAGACTATAAGATTTCCTGGTTAGTACATAATCGCCGGTCGCCTACCACACATGATCGCCAGGGCGCGAGGCATGTGGACGTCGCCAGGGCGCGAGAGGCATGCAGGCATCGCCAGGGCACGAGGCATGTGGACGTCGCCAGGGCGCGAGAGGCATGCAGGCATCGCCAGGGCGCGAGGCATGTGGACGTCGCCAGGGCGCGAGACATGTGGACGTCGCCAAGGCGCGAGAGGCATGCAGGCATCACCAGGGCGAGAGAGGCATGCGGGCGTCGCCAGGGATAGACATCGGTCGTCCGCCAGGGAGAGACATCGGTGGATAGTCATCGCGCGAGCGGTCATCGGTGGAAGATTATCGCGCGATGTCGAGTTTCACACGAATAAAGTGGGACCCAAACTCCCAGCATGACACGTCCTGCACGCGCGCCACGTAGACAAAAAGGGTGGTTCAGAATAGTGACCTCAGAGTGTTAGCCTGCGCAGAGGCACGCGTAGTCGTACTGTTCAGGGAAGCGTACACGCAAACTTCCCTGCAGAGTGGGTGGTGGCAGCGGCTTTTGTGGACAAGTTGGTTTAAGATACAAAAACCCACTTCTGAGAGGAAAAAGAACGTTGCAGTGGTTCAAGAGTGAAAGAGTGAGCTCACCTTCATCCTTCTCTTTTCTCTCCTTCGCGCTGCGATTCAGGCATCCTCAAGCACCAGTGCGACGAGCGACGACTACCTTTAGAGCACCTGGGAGGTTCTCTGCAAGTTCTACAAACCAGACGCAAAAACAGAGCTAAGGCACCTTTAAGCTTCGGTGGGTTTTGGAGCTCTTAGTGTTTTGCGCAAGTCCAGGTAAGGGAAGCTAGCTTTATTTTCAATAAAAGCCGTAGATTTGCTGTTTCTGAAGTGAGGGCGACGTGGTCGCCGGTTTCATATTCTTTTCATGATGTTCTGTTCTTATGTGTTTGGACGATGTGATCGCCGGTTTTAAATACAGATTTCGAAATCCCCTGTTTTGGACGTGATCGCCGGTTTTGGCGTTGTTTTTCGAACTCCCCTGTTTTAGTGCTGTTTGAAAACTGTTTGAGATTTAAATGTGAAATACATGTGATATTTGAAAATCTGAACCGTGGAATGAATGTTGCTGTGACTGAATCGTTCATTCAGTGTTGTATGATGTATTGATTGTTGTGAATGTGGGATCAAGGCATAGTATTTTCAGGAAAGAAAATACCGTGTAAGATCGTGTGTAATGTGTATTGACTAGGGGCTTGTCTAGAAGGAGATATCCTGACTCTGCTGATATAATGGAATCACATAGACGAAGTTATTCAGTTGTGGAGAGTCGAAGGAGGTTCATATGAATGGGTGAGTCGTGTGAAAAAGAACGAGCTCGGCCTGTTATATGAATTAACCCTGTCATACCGGGAGAGTGATGATATTGAGATTATGTATGCGCATGGCTGTGTGGATTTCACAGCGACCCTGTGTGGATTTCATAGTGGTGTGGTATGACAGGTGCAGATCTCTGAGCCTGAGTCAACGCACGAGTCTTCCGGAAGTGGAGTCATGTGTCTATATCTTATGAGTCAGTGGAAAGTCTGACGTGTGAACCATGAATATTGAGGTAGCGAATAGACACTTGACGAGTTGGTGGAATATGGGAATGTTGATGGTTGAAATTGATATGGATTATGAATGGCGTGAAGATTCATGTTTTCTATTGATTTAAAGTTTCATATTTAAGGTTTTTAAAACATCTAGCTTACCCTTTTCATCTGGTATTGTGATTGTTTTCCAAAACCTGTGATGATCGTGTATTTTTGCACAGGAGCAGACGAGGTTGCAGGAAGTAGAGCTCATCAGTGAGTGGTCGCCGGAAGGAGATCGCCGATTTCTATTTCTGTTAGGCGATCACCCTTTTTCTGTTGTCTGATAGGAGATCGCCCTTTCCTGATAGGAGATCGCCCTTTTCTAATGGGAGATCGCCCTTTTCTGATACGAGATCGACTGTTTGTCTTTTGCTGTAATTTTGTTTACGTTTTGGAAAATCTGTCCGAGTATGTATTAAACTCCCTGTGAGGAGAAACTTCATTACATATATATAATTATGTTCACTTTAATATATTTGTTTACTTTTATTTTTATTATATAAATATGAAAAGGATTTGGCGGGATGTTACATTAATGGTATCAGAGTTGTTCGTCCTTAGGATGACCTAAGGGCTGTGGATCCATTGTGTTTCTTCTGCTCATAAAGTTTATTTGAGTTTTAAATAACAACCATAGTGAAAGGTTTTCAAACGTTTTTGTATTGAAATTTTGTGTGTGCTTTAGTGAATATATGCCCTAACTGAAAATCTTAGTATTAAGAATGAGAGGGTCTTGATAAAGTGGTGAGGGTGCACACTCATAACTGGATCGAGATAATTCTCAATCTTAATTCCAAAGGTTTGATGTTTAGCATACATTGAATTCTGGTGTGACTTACGTCATTTTATGGAGTGTTTTTTAATTGACTGAAAGTGGTTGTTTGGATTGATGGTTGTATACCAGTAGCTGTTCTGGTATTTTGCTTGAGATTATAAGTATTATGATTCTGTTGATGAGCTCAAATTCTTGATGACTTTGAGATGCTGACCTTTGTAAGGTCTAGATGTTACCTCCTGAATGAATTGATTTCTTATCGATCTCATTCTTGTAGCTGTAGGGAATATAGAAACCCATAGTTTCAAAATCTGAAACGAAGAAGATGGCACGTAGACCTCCTACCCCTTCCCAACCTTCTTCAGAGATGAGCCAGATTGCCAAGGCTATAGAGATGATGGCAATTGCCATCCAACAACAGAATGCAGCGATGGCTCAGAACCATCAAGCTACAATGCACCATTGGGAAGCTGCTCGGTC
Organism: Phaseolus lunatus; assembly: GCA_013389735.1. Taxonomy (NCBI): domain Eukaryota; kingdom Viridiplantae; phylum Streptophyta; class Magnoliopsida; order Fabales; family Fabaceae; genus Phaseolus; species Phaseolus lunatus. The sequence goes on from CM023861.1 coordinate 31,680,813, forward strand.
GGCTGAGACAAATTCCCACGTCGGTCAGCCTCAGGAACAGATGGGACTGACCGAGTTCATGAGGCACAACCCACCCAAGTTCAGTGGGAATGCTACCCCTGATCAGGCAGATCAGTGGGTCAGAGAGCTGGAGAAAATCTTTAGGGCGACCTCCTGCCCTGAAGAGAAGAAATTATTGTTCGCCACCTATCTGCTATCTGAAGAAGCCGAGTTCTGGTGGATGGGAGCTCAGCAGATGATGGAAGCCCGAGAGGATGTGTTGGATTGGGAGAGCTTCAGGGTGAGGTTCCTGGAGAAATACTTCCCAGACAGCGCAAGGTTTGCGAGGGAAGCTGAGTTCCTAAAGTTGGAGCAGGGGGATATGTCTGTGAACGCCTATGCAGCTCGGTTTGAGTACCTCGCCCGATTCTATACCCAGGCGACCTCCGAGGCCTGGAGGTGTAGGAAGTTCGAAGAGGGACTAAAGCACGGGCTGAAGAGGACTATAGCCCCGATGTGCATAAGGAAATTTCACGCCTTAGTAGAGAAGGCGAAGATGGTGGAGACCCTGGAAAAGGGTGATTCTCGGGTGATCAGGTCACACCCAGGGGGTTCTTCCAGTGGGAAGGCTAAAGTGCAGCACCCACAAAGCAAGCCCTATGCGAGACCTCCACCACATCGGGCGGGAACAACGTCATCCCAATTTCAGCAGCAGCAACCTTGGAAACCCAAGTGTTTCCATTGTGGTGGACCACACACCTCCAATGTGTGCTTCAAGAAGAATTCAGAGAAAAGGTGTTACACCTGCCAAAAGACGGGGCACGTTGCTAGAGAATGCCCTAACAGGAATGGGGCGACTCAACCCAGTGGTTCTCAGCAGTTGAGAAACGAAGGTAGCAGACCTCAGGCAACAGGGAGAGTGTTTGCCATGTCAGGAGCAGAAGCGTCTCAGTCAGGTAACCTCGTGCAAGGTGTTTGTTTTATAGCTGGTAGAGGTGTAAAAGCCTTGTTTGATTCTAGAGCGACACACTCCTTTGTGTCAAGCCTGTGTGTAGCCGAGTTGGGCCTTCTAGTGAAGGAGTTACCTTTCGAACTGATGGTCTCTACACCTGCGTCAGGACAGGTGTTGACCTCTATAGTTTGCCCCGAATGTCCAGTGATAGTAGAGGGACGCAGATTCAAAGTGAACTTGATCTGCCTACCTCTTCGGGACCTGGATGTTATCCTGGGAATGGATTGGCTAGCTGCCAATCACGTTCTCATAGACTGCGGTAGTCAGAAGATAACGTTTCCAGACCTCCAAGGGTCAGAGGTGATATCAGCTCAGCACGGGTGGTCGGAGTTGGAAAAAGGGGCGAGGTGCTTCGTGATGCTAGCTCGGTTGGAAGTGAAGAATGTAGGGGACGTAAGCAGAATACATGTGGTGAAAGACTTCACGGATGTATTTCCAGAAGAGGTACCTGGGTTACCCCCTAAGAGAGAAGTGGAATTCTCTATTGATTTGGTACCTGGAGCTGGACCAGTGTCAATGGCACCTTATAGGATGGCACCAGCCGAGTTGGTAGAATTAAAGAAGCAAGTGGAAGAGTTGTTGGAGAAACAATTCATCAGACCCAGTGTATCTCCATGGGGGGCTCCAGTGCTCCTAGTTAAGAAGAAGGATGGAGGGTCTCGGCTGTGTATAGATTACAGGCAGTTGAACAAGTTGACCATCAAGAACAAGTACCCCCTACCTAGAATTGACGATTTGATGGATCAAATACATGGGGCCTCGGTGTTCTCCAAGATTGATCTGAGATCGGGGTACCACCAAATTTTGGTAAAAGCTGAAGATGTTCAAAAGACAGCTTTTAGGTCTCGGTATGGGCACTATGAGTATGTGGTGATGCCGTTTGGAGTAACCAATGCTCCAGCTCTGTTCATGGACTACATGAATAGGATTTTTCGCCCTTTCTTGGATAAGTTTGTGGTAGTCTTCATAGATGACATACTCATTTATTCAAGGACCGAGGAAGAACATGAAGAACATCTGAGGACCGTGTTGGAGATTCTGAGGGAGAAGCAACTCTATGCCAAGTTCTCCAAGTGCGAGTTCTGGCTGAAGGAAGTCAATTTCTTAGGACACGTGATATCTGCTCGGGGAATCTCAGTGGATCCAGCCAAGGTAGAGGCAGTGCTGCAATGGGAACGTCCTAAGACAGTCATTGAGATAAGGAGCTTTGTGGGTTTGGCTGGCTACTATCGGAGGTTTATTGAGGACTTTTCCAAGGTAGTGGCTCCTTTAACACAGCTGACCCGCAAGGATCAACCTTTTGCTTGGACCGACCGATGTGAGCAGAGCTTCATGGAACTAAAGGAGAGGTTGACTAGTGCTCCAGTACTGGTGATCCCAGAGGTAGGAAGACCTTTTGATGTCTACTGTGACGCTTCACATCAGGGATTGGGATGTGTTTTGATGCAAGAGAAAAGAGTGGTTGCATATGCTTCAAGGCAACTCAAGGTTCATGAGAGGAACTACCCTACTCATGATTTGGAGTTGGCGGCTGTGGTGTTTGCCTTGAAGATCTGGAGACACTATTTATATGGAGCTCGGTTCCAGGTGTTCAGTGACCATAAAAGTCTGAAATACCTGTTCGATCAGAAGGAACTAAACATGAGACAAAGAAGGTGGATGGAGTTTCTGAAGGACTACGATTTTCAACTCATGTATCATCCAGGGAAGGCCAATGTAGTGGCAAATGCTTTGAGTAGAAAATCAATACAAGTAGCCACCATGATGATGGAAGAGCAGAAACTGATCGAGCAGTTCAGAGACTTAAACCTTGGGGTAGAATTTCACGTAAATCACATTAGTTGTAGTAAGCTGGCTATAACTAATGACTTCCTTGGAATGATAAAGGACAAGCAGTTGGAGGACCCTAGTCTGAAGCGTACTGTGGAGTCACTAGGGACCGACCAGGCTAGAGACTTTGGGATGGGCGATGATGGGATCTTGAGATTTAATGGCAGAATTTGCATACCTGCAAATGCAGAGTTGAAGAAGATGATCCTAGAGGAAGGTCACGAGAGTCGTCTTAGCCTACATCCAGGCATGAACAAGATGTACCATGACTTGAAGGAGTCATTTTGGTGGTCGGGCATGAAGAGAGACATCGCCCAGTATGTTACTACCTGTTTGACGTGTCAGAAGGCAAAGGTAGAGCATCAAAGACCTGGCGGGTTGTTACAGCAACTGGATATCCCTGAGTGGAAGTGGGACAGCATCGCCATGGATTTTGTTACCCATTTACCCAGATCGATAAAGGGTCACGATGCAATCTGGGTCATCATTGATAGGCTAACGAAGAGTGTCCACTTTCTTCCAGTGAATTTGAAAATGCCCATGGCCAAGTTGGCACAGTTGTACATCAAAGAAATAGTGAGGTTGCATGGAGTGCCTTCCAGCATTGTTTCAGATAGAGATCCCAGGTTCACTTCACGGTTTTGGCAGACCTTACAAGATTGCTTGGGGACTAAGTTGAGAATGAGCTCGGCATATCATCCTCAAACAGATGGTCAGTCAGAGAGAACGATCCAGTCCTTGGAAGATCTGCTGAGGACGTGTGTCTTGGATCAATTGGGAAGTTGGGATGAGGTGTTGCCGCTAGTGGAGTTTACCTATAATAACAGTTATCACGCCAGCATAGGGATAGCGCCATACGAAGCCTTATATGGAAGGAAATGCAGAACTCCATTGTGCTGGTACCAAGAGGGCGAAACAGTATTGGTTGGACCAGAGTTGATTCAGCAGACGACCAAGAAGGTGAAACAGATACAAAGCAGAATGAGAGCTTCTCAAAGTAGGCAGAAGTCCTATGCAGATAAGAGGAGAAAGCCTTTGGAGTTTGCTGCTGGAGACCATGTGTTCATGAGAGTTACACCAACCAAGGGTGTAGGACGGGCGATCAGATCAAAGAAGTTGTCCCCTAAGTTCGTGGGACCATATCAGATCTTAAGGAGGATTGGTCCAGTGGCTTATGAGATCGCCCTACCTCCCCATTTAGCGAATCTGCACAACGTCTTTCACATATCACAGCTGAGAAAGTACATGACAGACCCTAGTCATGTACTGGAAGTGGACGATGTGCAGATCAGGGATGACTTGTCCTTTGAAGCGAAACCAGTCAGGATTGACGATCGGCAAAGTAAACAGCTCAGAGGCAAGACCATCAACATGGTGAAAGTGGTGTGGGATGAGAGATCGGGTGATTCAACTTGGGAGTTAGAAGAACCCATGAGAGAAGCCTATCCATACCTCTTTTCCTTGTAATTCAATTTTCGAGGACGAAAATTTTGCTTGTTGGGGAGAATGTAAGGACCTGTAAAATTAAATTGGAATAAAAGGGTATATTTTAAATGAATTCTAAGTATGTTTTTATTTAAAATAAAAAGGAAGGAAAGTGTAGCTTAGAAGACTATAAGATTTCCTGGTTAGTACATAATCGCTGGTCGCCTACCACACATGATCGCCAGGGCGCGAGGCATGTGGACGTCGCCAGGGCGCGAGAGGCATGCAGGCATCGCCAGGGCGTGAGGCATGTGGGCGTCGCCAGGGCGCGCGACATGTGGACGTCGCCAGGGCGCGAGAGGCATGCAGGCATCACCAGGGCGCGAGAGGCATGCGGGCGTCGCCATGGATAGACATCGGTCGTCTCCCAGAGAGAGACATCGGTCGTCTTCCAGGGAGAGACATCGGTCGTCCGCCAGGAGGAGACATCGGTGGATAGTCATCCCGCGAGCGGTCATCGGTGGAAGATTATCGCGCGATGTCGAGTTTCACACGAATAAAGTGGGACCCAGACTCCCAGCATGACACGTCCTGCACGCGCGCTACGTAGACAAAAAGGGTGGTTCAGAATAGTGACCTCAGAGTGTTAGCCTGCGCAGAGGCACGCGTAGTCGTACTGTTCAGGGAAGCGTACACGCAAACTTCCCTGCATAGTGGGTGGTGGCAGCGGCTTTTGTTGACAAGTTGGTTTAAGATACAAAAACCCACTTCTGAGAGGAAAAAGAACGTTGCAGTGGTTCAAGAGTGAAAGAGTGAGCTCACCTTCATCCTTCTCTTTTCTCTCCTTCGCGCTGCGATTCAGGCATCCTCAAGCACCAGTGCGACGAGCGACGACTACCCTTAGAGCACCTGGGAGGTTCTCTGCAAGTTCTACAAACCAGACGCAAAAACAGAGCTAAGGCACCTTTAAGCTTCGGTGGGTTTTGGAGCTCTTAGTGTTTTGCGCAAGTCCAGGTAAGGGAAGCTAGCTTTATTTTCAATAAAAGCCGTAGATTTGCTGTTTCTGAAGTGAGGGTGACGTGGTCGTCGGTTTCATATTCTTTTCATGATGTTCTGTTCTTATGTGTTTGGACGACGTGATCGCCGGTTTTAAATACAGATTTCGAAATCCCCTGTTTTGGACGTGATCGCCGGTTTTGGCGTTGTTTTTCGAACTCCCCTGTTTTAGTGCTGTTTGAAAACTGTTTGAGATTTAAATGTGAAATACATGTGATATTTGAAAATCTGAACCGTGGAATGAATGTTGCTGTGACTGAATCGTTCATTCAGTGTTGTATGATGTATTGATTGTTGTGAATGTGGGATCAAGGCATAGTATTTTCAGGAAAGAAAATACCGTGTAAGATCGTGTGTAATGTGTATTGACTAGGGGCTTGTCTAGAAGGAGATATCCTGACTCTGCTGATATAATGGAATCACATAGACGAAGTTATTCAGTTGTGGAGAGTCGAAGGAGGTTCATATGAATGGGTGAGTCGTGTGAAAAAGAACGAGCTCGGCCTGTTATATGAATTAACCCTGTCATACCGGGAGAGTGATGATATTGAGACTATGTATGCGCATGGCTGTGTGGATTTCACAGCGACCCTGTGTGGATTTCACAGTGGTGTGGTATGACAGGTGCAGATCTCTGAGCCTGAGTCAACGCACGAGTCTTCCGGAAGTGCAGTCATGTGTCTATATCTTATGAGTCAGTGGAAAGTCTGACGTGTGAACCATGAATATTGAGGTAGCGAATAGACACTTGACGAGTTGGTGGAATATGGGAATGTTGATGGTTGAAATTGATATGGATTATGAATGGCGTGAAGATTCATGTTTTCTATTGATTTAAAGTTTCATATTTAAGGTTTTTAAAACATCTAGCTTACCCTTTTCATCTGGTATTGTGATTGTTTTCCAAAACCTGTGATGATCGTGTATTTTTGCACGAAAGCAGACGAGGTTGCAGGAAGTAGAGCTCATCAGTGAGTGGTCGCTGGAAGGAGATCGCCAATTTCTATTTCTGTTAGGCGATCACCCTTTTTCTGTTGTCTGATAGGAGATCGCCCTTTTCTGATGGGAGATCGCCCTTTTCTGATACGAGATCGACTGTTTGTCTTTTGCTGTAATTTTGTTTACGTTTTGGAAAATCTGTCCGAGTATGTATTAAACTCCCTGTGAGGAGAAACTTCATTACATATATATAATTATGTTCACTTTCATATATTTGTTTACTTTTATTTTTATTATATAAATATGAAAAGGATTTGGCGGGATGTTACAGCAGCAGACTCGGAAGAACTTCCCCTTGAAGCCTTTGTATGATTGAGAGAAGAGGGTGAGCAGAACCCTCCCTGCCACTTCGTTAAGGCTTACCTAAAGCCTTTTCCCAGGGCTCTTCGCCTTGAAGAAGTATAGAAATACGTCTACCGAGGGAGTGAACCCTAGGTTGTTGCAGAGTATGGAGAACACCCTGATGAAGAGCCAGCTGTTGGGGTGCAGCTGAGCGGGCGCTACGTTCAACTCCGTGAGTAAAGCCCTCTCGAACCCGGTGAAGGGAAGGCGAACTTTGACTCGCTTGAATACGGTGGCATAGAAGAAGAAGAAGGGTTCCCCGCCATTGCATCGGTCGTCGGTGCAGACAGGTTCACCCTCGGTGCAAGGACGCACTGAGATGTACGCGTCGCTCTCCCTGCCAAAGACGCGCCCTTTAATCTTATTTTCGTCATCCTTGTGTTTCCTCCAATCTTCAGTGGAGGTGAGTTTGGAGGTCTCAACAAGGAGATCCTCAGAAGCCCAGGGGTAGAGGGCCTTGTAATCAACCGCTACGGTTGGAGGAGGGTTGGAAGTGGTTTTGGTTTTGGCCATCTCGAATCTAAAACAAGTGAGAGGCAAGGAGAAAAGAAGGCTCAAAAGAAGTGATGACGAAAACAATGGCGGACGAAGACTCAAGGAAGAACGAAACACAGAAAAGAAGAACAAATACCCTAAATGCAGAAAATCGAAGGCAGGCCCAAGACAGATACAACATGTAAGGAAGGTTAAAATCATACTACAAAGAGAGAAGAGGCATAAAAACCATACCTTTGTTGAGCAGAGATGAAAAAGGTTGAGGGAGTTAGCGTGGAGGTGGAAGCGTGCGCAGGAAGATAGAGTTTGCAGAAGTTGAGAATGCAAAGTGATGAAACAGTGAAGTGGCGCGGGATTTTGAAGGGGTTTAACGTAGTCCTAGGGAGCGCAAGCGTTAAGAATCCCAGACCGTTGATGCGGCCACGTGTCTACAGATAAAAGGGGGTTGGTGAAACGTTCCCTCAGTGCACTATTCACGTCCTTATGCACAGAGCCACGTAGGTCGCCGGGCCGATTACTTAGTCTCTTCGCTGAAACAAGTTAACAGCTTGAGACTGGGGGGCTTGTGTACCGACCAGTCCTCGGACATGGAGACCTGCTGATGACAGCAAGACACGTCAGCTGGGCCCTACAGTGCGGGCCAGAGTCATGTGAGCATGGTCCCACAAGTAGCGTGGAATGGTGGGTCGATGAGTAATCAGTGGGGTCGATCACCAGAGTAGGCTGATGTGTCCTCGTCACTCCACAGGTTGATAAGTCCTCGGCAACAGAGTGTGACGAGGTGACATCGGTCTTGAATGATTTGGATAATATGACCAGAACAGTTAAGATTAGTTCCCAGAGTGGGCCAATGTGAAGGAAAAACCTAGAGATAAGGTGAGGCCCAAATCACGAAGAGCTTATGCGTGTGGCAGGGAAAGCACAGTTAGGTGCAGAGTCCTGAAGGATCGAGTACTCATCAGAACTAGGGTTTCCCAGTAAAGCTACATGCATGGCACGTGAACAGTGAAGGCACTCCCAGAACAGGTGGCCCCAGAGGCTAGGTGCACGAGGAGGCACCCAGGTGGTCACCCTGTTAGAGTTTGCACTCCAGATAAGGAAACCTTATGTGCTAGATTACCCTAAGACTAGGTGATAGCGGCACAAGGGTATTCCAGTAAACCCTGAATATGGCTAGCAGCGCAGTGAACCCTAATTAAGGCTAGCGGCACAGTAAACCCTAGACTATATAAAGGGCAGTAAAATACTTCACAAAGTACGTAGTTTCAAAACCTAAACACAGTTACTCAAACACTTAGTGTTTCTTGCCCAATCTGGACTTGAGCGTCGGAGTGCAAACGGCCTCTAGGACGTCCCCTTTCTCTTTTGCAGGTGCAGATTGCTTCAAAAGAACCAAACACATATCAACGTGAGGAAGGAGGCGTGTGAGTGTCGCAGAGTCAACCGACAGGCAAGTCAACCGGTGAAAACAAAAATTAAAGAGAAAATAAAAATAAAAAATTATTATTATTATAAGTATTAATTTTTAAAAGGAAAAATAATGATAGTATTATAATAAGTATAAATTTTAAAAAGGTAAAGTAATAAAAATAATAATAAAAAGTATAAATTTCAATAATATTAATTTTAAATATATATATATATATATATATATATATATATATATATATATATATATATATATATATATATATATATATATATATATATATATATAGACACACACACACACGTTAGAAACATAGATATGTTAATTATATTGCATAATAACAGTACTTGTTTCTTAACAATGGCAAATTATCTTGATAAAAACAAAATAAATTAATGAAACGATAAGCTTGCATCACGATGACCGCAGCTTGTCTTATCTCCAGTGGCCAATCTTTAATGCATCTAATTTATAAGACAAATATTGAAATCAATCTAAATGAAGGCCAAATTGCGCAGTAAACCAATTGAAAATGAACGAGGTAATGATTACATATGTGCCTAAAAATATCATGGGCAGTGAAACCCAATGAAGATAGTAAAGAAAAATTATGATTAAGAAAGTTTAAATCTTCATCTCTATTTCTTTCTTTAAAATTCTTCCTACCATAATTTTTAAATTTATTTGAAAAGGACACTGTGGATGAGTTACTTTGTCATTGTTCTTCTTCTTAGTTCACCTGAAATGCTAGTGGAGATTGATTTCAGCTGCACGGAATAAGGCGGATGAGTGAATTGCATTGTTGAAGTGTTGGTTGACTTTTAGAAGTAAGAATTGAGTTTTTCTTAAGGCATGGGTAGTTATAGAGTTTTTAGGTTTATGTAAATTGGAATCTGAGATCGTGCTACGGATGGATTTATCCAGAAATATATTACGAATTCACGTTTTCAGAAAACAAAAAATATATTGTGGATTTTCCTTTTCGTAAATATAATTATAAATGTATATGCCAGTTTTAACAGAAAAGCTTCTTTTTTTTTTTTAAAAAGTTTAATCTTAGTACATGACATGTGTATGAAGATAAAGGAAAATGATATGATAGAATGAGCGAGTTTGAGAGTAAAAAATTGGAGAAGTTGGGATGAAGAGAAGATAAGCCAAATATTAGTCAAACTGGAATCTAGCTAATCACTTTTTTTGGTTTTGACTTAAAAAAACTCATAATCTCACTAAGGTCTGAGGTCTATCAATAATTTTTTTTTTGTTTTTATCTTTTAATCTTCTAAAAAACTGGTTTTTGTGAGAAGTTGTACTTGAACGCATAATTGAGAGTTTTCCTTGTCTTAAATTTGGTTTCTTAGTTAGTTCGCATTATTCTAATTAATTTCTTGGGTGCATAATTCAAGTGAAAGAAGATAAGCATTCACATGAAGTATACATATGGAACAAAGTTGGTACTGATTAAACTAGTAAACACATGTTTTACTAGTGAGTTTCAAGTTGAATCAAATTGATACATGTTCAATTTGGTTTAGCTCTTTGAGGATTGAGAAAAGAATAATCTTTAGAGGACCTTTGAGGATTTCATTGGTGGAAAAACCTCAGAGTCAACCTACATTCTTTATTATTTTAAATCATCATTTATATTTTCCTGCTTAACAATCACAATCCCTTTTGCTTTGCTGTTATTGTTAATTTTCATTGCTTGCAAATAGGTTTTGAATTCTATTCACTGGACTCACTATTGAATTTGTTGGAAGATGACTTGAGATCATTTGACCACTTCTATACTATCATCTCGCTCATATTAAGTAGTCTATCATTACATTAAACAGATTACGATGTAATCTTTTTAATTTAACTGATAAAAGACAGTTATCGCACCTCAACAAAATGACCTTGTAAAAAGATTCAATAGATCATTCTAAAAAGAGTAAGAATTCCAAAAGTGTTACAAGCTAAAGTTATTTATACTATTTACATGACCAACGGATGTCCTTCCACTCTTCTAAATATAAAAACCTCTAACAAAATTTCAATAGGTAATTCTTCTCACCTTGAGAATCTAAGAATGAGAAGTCGTCGGTTCTATCAAAATCAAAGTATCATCGAGTTGATATTGTTTTTATCAATATTAAAATTTATTTTGAGTTAATATCAATAGTTATTTTTTTATCACCATTATCAAAATTTCTTTTCTTTCATAGTTAATAATGGTTAGGATTTTTTTTGTCAACGTTATATATGTTTTCAAAATTATGTCAAGCGTGACATTTTTTTTTGTTGATGTTAATTAAAATTATATTAACTTGATTTTATTTGAAGTTATGTTTTAATAATCACTAATTAAAATATATGTTTAGATTATTTCTCAACTAACATTGATACGTTTATATTTTAATTTAGAGTTTAGGATTTAAAATGTTTTTTTATTGGCCCCAGTTAAACTACTTTTAGAATGATATGCAGGTGAGAATTGTTATGATTTATTTACCACTGTTAATGAAATTAGTTTTTAGTGAATATCAATAAGATCTCTCAGTTTAAGGTTTTTGATGGTTTTTTTTTTTAGTCGATGCTTTGAATTTTTTTTTTCTCCATATTACTAATGCTATTTTATGATAATTTTTGGATAATCTTATCTACAGTGTAATTGAAATGTTCGATCCAAATAAAAATATTAACATTTAATAAATTTAAATTATCTTATAAATAAAATATTTAAAATTAAATAATTTAAATTAAAAATAATCCAAATCCAATATATATTTTAATTTAAAATTTGAAAATTTTCCGATCAGTACAATATATGGAAGTAATTATTTCAATTCCTTATTCACAATTTTGACACTAAAAATTTCCGTGTTCCTACATTTTTTCCTCTAAATGTATAATTTTATATAAGATATAAACTGAGCACTCGAAAGATGATTCTTGATAACATGATGGTAACAAGTTATAATGGTTATTATTTATAAATAGATTCATTTTATAGATAAAATCACAAGAAAATATGTTAAAAAATTTATAAAAAAACTTAAGTTCAGATATTTATATAAAAAAAATACTTTTAATCTCTACTTGCTTCTATTAATTTATTGCAGACATAAAAAGAAAGAAATTCTAAAATAAAGATAATTTTTTTTTAATAAATATGAAAAATAAAAAAAATGATCTTACATTAAAGTTGTCACACAAATAGTACAAATAAAATGCGGAAAACTTATATTACGTTGTATTATATTAATCGTATAAATTATATCTTATTAACGTTTATGGTTCTTTATTATAATAAAATAAATGTTAAAAAAAATAATAGGTACTAATAATACATAAAATCTATTTTATTTTTGCAATTTTTAACTTGAAATTTTTTATTTCCTTAAACAAAGAATAATTTTTTTTCAACGTGTCTTAAAAAATTAGGTATTTTTTTCTACTTTTGTGTTAACACGACTTTAAGTAAATTTATGGCGATTCGAGTCTGTGACTTACTTATGGACTGAATATTAGGTGAAGGTTTGGCAGGAAGAAGACGCAAGGTGTGTCCCATTAACAGTGACATTTTCCTATAAATATAATGTTATTCAAATTTAGAAAATTTACGTATAGCGTATTTAGCATAGCCACGGATACTCATACGACACAGATACAGATATGGAGATATATATAATTTTTAAAATATAGGATACGGGGATACGGATTTATATATTATATAATTATAAATTATATAAATTGACAGTAAAGATTTATGTGCACAAGTATGTTTTAGTTTCTTTTTAGAGTAGAAAGATATTTTTCATGACTGATTCAAAAGGATTTGTTCCTTATTTTTATAATTATAATAAAAATTTATAAATAAATTTAAGTTTTTAGAAAATTAATGTATTTCTTCTTTTTAAAATGGTGTTAAAATAGTCAGAAATCCAACAAATATTTTTTGAATCAGACACTTCACCTATCCTATAAGTGTTATAAAAGTGTCGTGTTCGATACGTGTGTCCGGCACAGACACGTTATTTAAAAAAGAGTGTTTGAGCTTCATAGTGTATAACATACAAGAATATCAAAAAAATATTTTAAAATAAATAAATAATTTATAAAGAATTGAAAAAACACTTGTGTCACTGTATGTTAACTTATTATAATAATATGACATTCACTCGAAGTACTTTTTGTTCCCTTTCTCTTTTCTTTTGAAGCTATTTCTTCTCTTCTTCTTTATTTCGTTTATGTCTTTTATTCTTCTAAATTTGGGTTAAAATGGTCCCCCATTCTTAAATAAGCTGAAAGAAAAACATACTAATGTGGACTTGAGATAGTGCAATCTGAATAATAATAATCTTAAAAATTAATAATTTTTTATAAATTAATAAAAAAATCTTAGTAGAAGAATTCAATTTTATTTGAATTTGTTCTATTCAACTATAATATCATATCAACAAACACAAGAATAAAATTGAAGAAAGCACTTTGTTAATAATAAACGGTTTATGTATCTAGTTTAAATCCAAAGAACCTTTATACATAGATCTTATACTAAAGAGTAATAGAAAATCGTTTAAAACAAAAAATGTTAAGACAAATACAATAAACAAGTACTAGATAATCTAATTCGTCTTAACACTAGTAGATGATTTTTTTCTCCTTCACATCAAATAGTCTAACTATTTGATTAAACTGTTCAATAGATGACTTGTTGTACATGATTTAAAGTTAATCATCATTACAAGAAAATCATTAAATAACATCCAAATTTAGAAACAAAAATTAATTAGTCACTATATTGAATAAATTAGATACTATTTTAGAAACTAAAAAAATTATTGGTACCTAAAGTTGTTTCTATTATTAATAAAAAAATATAAAATGGTTTTTAAATTGGTATCTAAATTAGTTACTAAGGTTTTAGTTACTAATATTTTAGATTTTAAATTAGTTCTAACAGACTAATAGAATCTAATTTAGAATATAAGGTAATTAGTAGCTAAAACCTTATTAGTTAATGGTTAGATACCTATTTAAAATACTATATAAATCTTTATTAATAGTATAAACTACTTTAGATACTAATATTGTTTTTAGTTTATAAAATGGTCTCTAATGTAGTCAATATAATAACTAATTATTTTAGTATCTAAAATTAATTTTTATTTAATGATTTTATCGTAGTGCATCAGAACTCTCATATTGACTATAAATCATGGAAGAGCTTCCAAATTTAACTTCCTTTTTATCTAAATGAAAAATTAACCAACTCCAAACACCATTTGAATATCGATCTTGGTAAGGACTTCGTAAACACATATTCTGAATTTTATTTTGAGGCTATCTTCTTTATCATAACCTCTTTAGACTTAATAACGTCTCTCACAAAATGCATTCTGATGTGTATGTGTTTCATCCTATCATGGTAAATATGATGATTAGCTAGATGTATGGTGCCTTGACTATCACATTGAAGAATCACATAGTTTTGTACATTACTTAGCTCTCCAATCATCGCCTTCAACCATAGTGTCTCCTTTACCCCTAATGTGAGCCCGTTATACTCTGCCTCTCTGCCTAGGTAGTAGATAAAGGCAGACTAATTATAGACTAGATCTCTAACAAACTGTTGTACCAAAAAAAGTAATGACATACCCAAAGAGTGACTTTCTAGTATCAATGCTCCATGCATAATCAACGTCCACATACCCTTTTATAGCAACTCTTTCAAGGGTAGACCTTTTATACACTAGACCAAACGATATTGTTTCTCACAGATATCTCAACACTCACTTCAAAGCCTCCCCGTGAATTTGTCCAGGATCTGCCATGTACCTACTAACAACATGAGTTAAATCCAATCTACTACAGACCATCCCATACATGATGTTATCAACTCCATTAACATACAAGGTAATCTTCATGTTCCTCCTTGTCTCCTCAATACTTTAAGCTTGAGAAACTGAGAGCTTCGTATGGTGTCCTAAAGGTGTTCCCAAAGGTCTAGATTCATGCATCCCAAACCTCTCAACCATTTTCTGCAAGTACCCTTGTTGAGATAGATGTAGTATCCCAACTGTTTGATCCCTTTGTATGTATATCCCTAGTATACGCCTCGCGAGACCAAGATCCTTCATTTTAAACTTTGAACTTAGTCTTTGTTTGAGCTCCTCCAATTCATCTTTATACTCGATGGTTATAAGGATATCGTCTACATATAAGAGTAAGAACATCACATATTATTCTTCTCTTTTGAGGATGTATAAGTATTTAGCATAATTGCACCTCTGGAACATCGTATGCCTTATAAATTCATCAAATATCTTGTACCACTGCCTTGGATCCTATTTCAAGCCATACAATGATCTTTCCAAGAGACAAACATTCCCCCTCATCTTCAACAAACCTCTCGAGGTGTTGCATATAAATAGTAGAATCCCATGCATAAATGTTGTCTTCACGTCTAACTGTTATAACACCATATTCTAGTGGTTAACAATAGATATTAACAATATTTTTCTAGATGTGAGAATATTTCATTATAGCGAACTCCTTCCACCTATGTAAAACCTTTCGCCACAAGTTTATCCTTGAATTGTTGACCTTCCACAATTGGTATTCCCTCCTTCTTCTTGAACACCCATTTATATCCTACAACCTGTTGGTTTCTTGGTAGATCAACAAGTGTCAATTTGTGGTTCTCAATCTCTTCTTCCATGACAACCTGTCATTGCTAACCTTTTAAACCTTTTACAGCCTCTTGAAAGCTTTTAATCTCTGAAACATTTATCTCCTCAACTGTTGTCAAAGTATAACTAATAAGATTAGCATATCCAAATCTCTATATAGGTTTAATCGTACTTTTCTCCCTATCATGTGTAAGCTAATAACTAGAGTCAATCTTTGTATGTCTCGGAATTTTTTTTAGTCTCTAAAATGGTCTCTAATTTAGTCAATATAACAACTAATTATTTTTTGTCTCAAAAATTGGTTTCTATTTAATGATTTTCTTGTAGTGATAATTTTTAATTCATAAAAAATATTTTGCTCATTCATGTCAATTTTCTTCAATCACTATTAAAAAATCATTAAATAACAACTAATTTTAAAAATAAAAAATAATTAATTATTATATTGACTAAGTTAGATATTATTTTATAAAATAAAAAATTATTGGTATTTAAAGTAGTTTCTATTGTTAATAAAAATTTATAAAGTAGTTTCTAAATTGGTATCTAACATTAGTTAGCACAGTTTTAGTTACTAATTATTTTAGATTCTAAATTAATTACTAATTAATTAAAGATTAATTTATTTAAAATATGAAATAATTAGTAGTTGAAACTTCGGTATCTAATATTAAATATCTATTTAGAAATTGCTTTATAAATTTATATTAATAATAAAAACTATTTTAGATATCAATAACTTTTTAATTAATAAAATAGTATATAACTAGTTAATATAACAATTAATTATTTTTTTCTCTAAATTAGTTACTATTTTTTTTAGTGAATTGTGTATGTGTTTAATGACTCCTAATCTTCACAAAGTCAAAAAATAAAATAAAATAAAAATCAGTCCTTATATTAAGCTTCTTAAAAATGTTCAAAGTATTCTAATACCTTTTCCAATAATCAATAATATCTTAAGGTAAATCCAACATAGATTAGGTAAGGATAAAGTGAATGATATTACATACATATAATAACATTAAAGATAAATATCATTAATAATTTATTTATGAGTATTTTTTAAATTTTATTTTGCATCTATTTTTATTTATATAAATACATTAATTTATTTGTTACATAATTTCACTTTTTTTATTTCTATTTTCACTTTGGTTCTCTTCTTACAAGAAACTATGCAGTAACTTGATGAAGTTTCTACAACTATTTTAATTTTTGTACTTGACTAAGAGAACTTAGGTCACCATTATTTCTATCCACGTTTCTCTTTTGTCAGCAAACCTTATCCTCACTGAACTGCTAGGTCAAAAGGACTGAGATAGGATCTGTCACAGTATAAAGCCACATACGAATTCACCCATTTGAACCATTGAGTTAGAAAATATGGCGAATGAAAAGAGTCTCCCTCTTTATGATAAATTTTGGGTGAAGCATACGTTTTCAAGAACAATGGATTCCTTGACTTTTCTCCTCCTCCTCTTGCTTCTTGGTTACCGTATTTTCTGTCATGACAGCTACACCTTCCCTTGCTTCGTTGCTGTCATATGTGAATCATGGTTCACTTTCTTTTGGATTCTCATCATCAGCACCAAATGGTCTCCTGCACATACCAAAACCCACATAGATCGTCTCTTGCTTCGGTAGGTCAAGAGATGTACTGTATATGATTGCACAAATATATTTGTTTCTTCATTCGTAATCTGGTCTAAGCTAATCAACATATTAACAGTACTCGACTACTGCATGTTGCATGTGTTTCTAACAGGGTACCTGAGGCCGAGCTTCCAGCGGTGGACCTATTTGTGACAACTGCAGACCCAGTGCTTGAGCCACCTATCATCACAATCAACACGGTGTTGTCTCTGTTGGCACTTGATTATCCTGCAAACAAGCTAGCTTGCTATGTTTCTGATGATGGATGCTCCCCTCTTAACTTCTATGCCCTTCTGGAAGCTTCCAAGTTTGCTAGGCTTTGGGTGCCTTTCTGTAAGAACTACAACATTCAACTTAGAGTGCCCTTCAGATACTTCTCTAACAGCACCAACACTCCCAACAATGAACATTCCCCACAATTTATTCAAGACTGGCTAAGACTCAAGGTAACTTTCAACTTCATTTTGTTAACAAATTTATTTATAACTAATTACCAGAAAAAGTCCATTCACACAACCTAAATCTCACACTTTCATCTCATTAAATATTGTCGTGTAATAAATTTAAGAATTTTACTAAGACTTGTTAACCAAACAGCCCATGATTCGTTTAGAACTTTTTAGTTCAAAATTAATTTTCAAAAATATTTTTCTTGCGCTATCAATCAATTAAGAGTTTTTTTTTTTCTTTTGCTATGTATGGTTTTTGAAAGTTAGAATAAAGTTTCTCAGATACTTTAACAATAAAAAACAATTATTTTATAATAACTATTTTTTAAAATAAAATATTATATTATAACAAAATAATAATTTTTTTACTGTTAAAGATATTATTATTGTCGTACAAGTTAAGGATTCTATATTTTGTGAGTAGGTTTTCTGCACATTTTTTTGTCCTTTTTCAAAATAGACTTGACAAGTACAAATTTATAGGTTGAGAGATTCCAACTTAAAACTAACACAAAATCCAAAGGGTTGATTTCAAATATCTAATCCGTAGGAATTGCCAAACTCTAACGTCCCTTTCGGTCATCAGATGGGACAAATTTAGTGATGGGGATGTATAGAAAAAATGAACAATTCAATGAAGTTATTTTCAACATAGAGTAATATTAAAAGTATTATTATTAAATGAAATTATAATCAATTATTGAGTTTTATTAAATAAACTAAGGGTAATGATGAAGGGTAATCATACATTAACAACTCAAATTTTTTATATAATCATATTATAACTTTCAGTACTATTATTTTAATATTTTTTCATATCATTTAATTTCAAATTTATTCTTTATTATATATATTTATCTCTAAACTCATTACATTAAGAGTTGTATACAACTCTAAGGGTTGTCAAAGTATCATTTTTCAATAAACTAATGCTATGAAGGTAAAAATGAGTATTGTTTTAAATACAAACACTTCTAATTAAAATTTAAGTATTATTTGGACAACAATCATTTCTAAAAAAATACTAAGTATTATTGGATCACAATCATTATTGACTAAAATTCTAAATATTATTTAGAATCCTACCATTTTATGTTAACCTGTTGAGTATTGTTTTGAGTGCAATCACTCTTGACTAAAACCAAATATTATTTAGGCCGCAACTACTTATGATGATTAAGACTGAATATTCTTTGAAACACTAAAAAGATAGTATTGTTTGGAATGCAATTATTCTTGACTAAATGTGAGTATTTTTAAACAACTACCACTTCTGGTTCAAACCAAAAGGTTTACAAAGAAAGTGATAAAAAATATCACTAGATTATTCACTAAAAGAGAGGTTATGTCTTACAATGGATATAAGATTTGATTCACTCTTTTAGGTTGCTCTTAAACACGAACAATGTTTTTCCTCGCAACTACAAATGCTAAGGATAACTTATGGTATTATGCTCACTTTAGTTGCAAGACTTTCTTCAACATTCCTTCTTCATGGATATTTTCTTTATATAGTGCTTGAGAAGAAAATATTCGTTGCAAATTCTTTATAATTATTGTGAATGTCTTTTTTTGCTATTATTTTTTCTTACGTCTTAACATGCTTTGAAGCTTCAAGATGCATTTAATATTCTTGACTTAACATTAAATGTGTGTGACTTACTTGACAACATCTCTAGAACATGACAAAACTTTATATACCTAAGTATATGGATTTTCTTTATCTTTTGAGCAAGGTGTAGGCCTGACATAGCTTAATGACTCTATAGCATTGATACCTTTTCTAGATAAATTGTTGATATAAAGCAACTTTTAACATGTTTTTCAAGAAATCTTGATATTGATAAGACATTGCAAGTTCTTCTTTAAAGAATGAAGAAATGTACAATTCTTACAACCATAAAATAAACATTTACTAGAGTTTGATGTGTATTGTAAAATGCTTAAGGTTTGCATCTATCATACAAAGTATACTTATTGTCTATTGAAGCAAAATAATCATTTGACTAAATATACTTGTTTGCATTTGTTTAAGCAAAAACTTATCGATGATGCATGTATGTAACACTTTAATCTGCAGATGAAGGCACATTTCAAACAACATTTGTATTTGTTCAACCACACATCTTGAGTCTCTTGATACTTTATTCCTAACATAATCTGATACCTATAAAATTATGTTTTACAATTAATTGTTTAATCATTCAATCAAATCCAAACAAAAGTTTATTATTGTTATAAAAATTTATAATTATCTAATTGTATCTTCTATTATTATTTATATTCTTAATTATTATTTCAAAACTTCATTTAACAGTAGTTATTATGTCTTTGTCTTTTGGTTGCAGAAGGAGTATGAGAGCCTTTGCCGTAACATTATGAATGCAGAGCAAAATTCGATTCCTCTCATAGGAGAATTTGCTATCTTCTCAAATACACAGCTTAGAAATCATCCAACCATAATTAAGGTACATCATATATTATTGCAGTTAATAACATAAATATATGTACTTGTCTTTTTCTACTCTGCCTATTCGTTTTCCTTCCTTCTTCTAATGCAGTTTTATCTTTTAGACAGAATTAAATTTACTGAAAAGATAAATTTAATTATAATGAAACCATTTTAAAATATTACAATAATATACTACTATACGTGTTAAAAGAACTTTCTAAGTTACACTGATGCAATATAATGTTGATGGATTGGTGGTGTGAAATATTCCAAACCTTGTTATGTTAAAAATTATAAATAAAAGAAGTATGTGATGATATATAGCTGAGTTTTTCTGATTACACTTCATAATTAATGTTAGAAGTGCTGAAAATCAATCCGATCCAAAAATAATAATTAAATTTTTTTTAATTTGTTTGATTTACTTTTTCTTCAACCAAATAGTTTCATTAGAATTTAATTAAATCAAATTAAATTATTTATTGTATTTAAATATAATGTTATATTTTTAAAATTAATTAATTACTGACAAATATATACAAAAACTTGTTTTTTGTTTTATAAATTAATATTATATTTATTTACAATACATTTATATTTATAAAAAATATGGTACTAAATTTATTTTATAATTTATTTATTAATATAAGATAAAGTTTATGTTATAAATGTAATTACAATTATAAAGTAACTTCAAACCATATGTTTTCATTCAAATTTTTATTATAAAATATTTAATAATTCTTTTACAAAAATTTTGTTTTAAAATTTTTATTAAAATTTTAATAATTGTATATTAGCAAAAAAAATCCTAAAATATTTATCTAAACCGAACCTTAAAATATTAATTTGATTTTATTTGAATTTTATATTAAATTAGAATAAGATTAAACTTAACTATATTTTATTTTATATTTTGTTTTAATGATTGTTTAAGAAAAATTTAAACCAAATGTAGCTTCAAACACCTTTAATTAACAGTACTTATTTTAGTAATGAGATAATTCAATAAGAACCACGTGATCACTTTATAGCACAATGAAGATTTGATTGGTACCAACTAAAGTTTGGTACACTTTGGTCAGAGCTGGCTCGCGAATCTATGTGTATTAAATAATGTTTTATAAAAAAATTATTAAATAAAAATTAATTTTAAATATCAAAATATTTAGTTATTATTGGATTAAATTAAAAAATATTTTATACAAATTAAAAAAGTATTAGTATTTAAAATAATTTTTATTATTAATATAAATTTATAAAATAATTTTTAATGGATATTTAATTATTATTTATTAAGATTTTAATTCTTTATTATTTTATATTCTAAATTAGTCTTTATTAATTTTATAGAGAAAAATTTAAAATTTATACAGAATAATTTAATATTTAAATAAAATCTTGATAAGTAATTTAGATACTAATTTAAAAATTATTTTATAAATTTTTATTAATAACAAAAATTATTTTAAATATTAATAATTATTTAATTTTTAAAATAATATATAATTTAATTAATATAATTGATTATTTTTGTTTTTAAAATTAATTGTTATTTAATAATATTTTTATAGTTTTTTTTTTTGTTCCAGTGTTTCTTGTTGTTGTAATCTATTCAATTTTAGCCATTTAACATTTTTTACTTAGTTGCTTTGTTGTGTGGGGTGAATGTTAGTGACGATGGATTTTCTTAAGTAATTATTAAGGTAAGTTTTAATGATTTTTATATTTTTTGGAATTATGCATATACATAACTTAACTTCTCTGATTTTCTTTAATAGGTTGGGATTTCTGTAAAGTATTTCAAATTTATTCAATTTTTTCTCATAAAAAAATTTGCTTAAGACTGCACTTGAATGGAAATTTGGACGGGGCACATTTTGAAAACAAACTATAATAGATTCACCACCAATTTATTTATACAACCATAAATAACTAATTTAAATTTTAAATAATTTATTTATTAACTAACTTAATTATAATATTGTATCATTAAGAGTTGTGGAGTTATCAAATTGTGGTTTATAAAAAGGTTAGTGGTGAAAAAGATAATTTTCAGGCATATATAAATCAACTCATAAAAACAAAAAAAATACACTTAACTATTTTATCTTGATAGAAGGAAAATGTTATTATTTACGTCATAAAACTTTATAATTTAAAAGAGATAATAGTTTACACAAGAATATTTTATCTAAAGAAGACAGAATTTCGTGACCCTTGAATGGAGTTTTCTCTTTAATGCTCAATCGATCTGAACTAACATATTAACCAATAAAGGTTTAATTTATTTCCTGAAAGAGAATGCATATGCAGCTTCAAAACCAATGTTTTTGTACTTGTTGGTAGGTAATATGCGAAAACAAAGGTCTTTCAGACGAGTTGCCACACTTAGTCTACGTATCTAGAGAAAAGAAGCAGCAACATCCACATCATTATAAAGCTGGTGCCATGAATGTGTTGGTGAGTTTGTTTTCTTCTTAATTAAGAAGAAATTATTGTGTAGTAGTTTGTATTATTTGCATTCTGAATTCTTACATGATCTTAAATCACTGTTATTTGTATCATGAACAGACAAGAGTTTCTGGAGTGATGACAAATGCTCCCTTTATCCTGAACGTAGATTGTGACATGTATGTTCATAATCCAAAGATTGTTCTACACGCTCTCTGCATTTTACTAGATTCAAAGGGTGAGAAAGAAGTAGCATTTTCACAATGTATCCAGCAATTCTACGATGGATTGAAGGATGACCCTTTTGGGAATCAACTTGTGGCAGCGTTTATGGTGAGTCAAGTTTCAAGAAAGTTAGCCAAAGCGTTATGATGAACTACATGACAAGTGTTAATAAAGCCTCCTTTTGTGTAATGCAGTACCTAGGTGGTGGATTAGCAGGACTCCAAGGGATATTTTACGTAGGAACAAATTGCTTGCACCGAAGAAAAGTAATTTATGGCCTTTCTCCTAATCATCAAATTCAAAATGGAAAGAAGGATCATGACATCACAAATGGTACTTTGATTTCACTATTATCCTTTATGAGTCTAAATTTGTTATTCTTATTCTCAGTTTCAAAGGGTCTCACATTGTCGAAATATTGTCAGCTGTTAAGAAACTTCAACTTTTGAAATTATATTTAGCTGATATACCATGTTACTATGTGTGCAGGGAAATTCTCAGAAAAGAAAAGAATATTTGGAAGTTCAAAGGGATTTGTGGAATCAGCTACTAATGCTTTGGAAGGGAAGACATTGGCCCCTGATCATAATATTCGGAAATATGTTGATGCAGCAAAAGAAGTTAGCAGTTCTGTATATGAATATGACACTGCTTGGGGTAAAGAGGTAAGCAAAAGAGAAAACAAGTATTCACCAAAACAAACAAAAAATGAAAATAAAAGCTAATTTGTTCTTGAAAAAGTTTACTTTTTTCTGTCATTAGTAATAATTTGAGTACTAAGTGTTGAGAATGATAGGTGGGTTGGATGTATGGAACAACATCAGAAGATGCACTTACAGGGCTGAAAATCCACACACAAGGTTGGAGATCTGAAGTGTGTTCACCAGACCTTATAGCCTTTATGGGTTGCTCACCTCAAGATATCATAACTGTAATGGTCCAACAAAGAAGATGGGCCTCAGGGTTGCTTGATATTCTCCTAAGCAACCACAGTCCAATTTTTGGAACCCTGTTTGGTAAGCTCCAATTCAGAGAGTGCTTGGGCTATCTTTGGATCACCACCTGGACCTTAAGATCTGTTCCTGAAATATGCTACAGTCTTCTCCCTGCATATTGCATCATCAACAACTCTACTTTCTTGCCCAAGGTATGAACTTAGATCACATGCAATTTTCAAACTCTATGGTACCAGAATACACACATAGATAAAGTAAAGTTTATTCATTGAATAATTAAACTTCAATTTTCATAAAGATATAAATGTCTTCATAGTCAAAAGTTTAACTTGCATAATCCTCAAGATGATCACTATTTGGTATTTGTAATAGAATTATTAAAGGTGTAGCTTTACAAAGTTATTTTTTATGCATAAATGAAGGGAACTTACTTAGATTAAAAAAATTGAATTCATTTGTGTATATATATAAGCATAACTTCTTCTGAGGCAAAATATTTAATCATATAATAGCTAAGAAAGTTGTACTAACATGCATGCATATAATCCATGATTTAGAACCTTAACATTTAAACAATCTCCTTTTCTTCCATCAATCTATTTTTCATTGTTTGCTTAGTGCTTTCTTTTAAGGCTATAAAAAAGTACAAGAGTTTTAAGATAGTTACATAAATTTCAAAATATTACTTCATAATAACTTACTAAATGCACACATTTTTCACACTGGTTCAATCTTGCTGCAGGAACTTGGACAATGGATTCCTACCACTTTGTTTGTGATTTACAACATAAGTACTCTTATAGAGTACTTAAGAACAGGGTTGTCAATTAGAACATGGTGGAACTCTCAAAGAATGGCAAGGATAACCACCACGAATGCTCGGTTTTTTGGACTTTTGAGCATCCTGCTTAAGCTATTGAGAATATCAGACACTACCTTTGAAATAACAAAAAAAGAGCAATCATCATTCAATGAGAGTGCTAAGGAAAACAACGGTAGATTCATTTTCAACAAATCTCCAACATTTATACCTGGCACAACTATTTTGCTTATTCAACTAATAGCACTGGTTACCAAGTTGTTGGGATGGCAACCACATGTTAGAAATGGTCATGGATCCAGCATAGAAGAAGTGTTATGTTGTTCATATTTGGTTGTTTGCTACTGGCCATTTTTCAAAGGTTTATATGGCAAAGGAAAGTATGGAATTCCCTTATCCACGATATGCAAGTCAGTGGTGTTGGCTTTCCTTTTTGTGTACTTTAGCAAAGCTTATTAGGTATGATTAGGTGATTGTATACTTCCTTTGGTTGGTTTTACATTTTGCTACTCCATATTGCTCTCGTTGTATGGTGGTTTTGCATTTTGCTACTCCATATTCTTCTCATTGTATGGTACTATTGTGAGAATAGTGTATTTGAAACATAAAATAATATTAGTGATATTGAGTTATGTAAGGGAGATCAATCATGTACCTACCTTGTTCGAAAGGCAAAAGTGTGAAAATAAAATAAAAGATAGTGAGAAAAGATCACTTACTAGTTTCTGCTTTTAGTTTTTGTTTTCCATATGTAAAAAGTGACACCATACTCTTTTTCACACCTATATTTCTAAAAAAAAATATAAGTGTTTGAATATGTAAAAAGTGAAAAGATACACTAAAAAATGTATTTTGGAGAAGAAATAGGTTTAAGTGGGAAATTGACCAAGAAAGAGAACTTTATAATGTAGTAAACAATGTACAAATAAATAGTGAAACACATGACATTAGGATGTGGGTTGCAGAACAAAATGGGGTATTTTCTTTTAGGTCTGCATTTGATATTCAACATAATCATTCTAGGAGTGGAAACTATCTTCTCTTTAAATACTTTTGATCTTTCAAGACTCTACCTTGTGCTCAAGTTCTCGCGTGGAGAGTCTTATTGGATAAAGTTCCAACTAGGATGAATTTGGTTAGAAGAGCACTTTAAATACCGCAATTTGTCTCCTATGTCAGGCTCATAAGGAATTTGTTCAGTATTTGTCCCTTGGATGTTGGAATAAATGCTAAATTGGTTAGGTGTAAGGTTTGTACAACATGTTGATCTCAGGTGCCATTTTGAACAATTTCATATTTTTGATATTAATTATAAGCAGAATCTGGTATGGAAGGGATTATGGGTTGTAGTAATTTGGGGTATCTAAGATCATAGGAATAGTGTCATTTTTAAATGAGGGAAGGTGGATGTGGAGGAAATTTTTTTATTTTGCCTAACTAAAGACGTGGACTTGGTTGAGATCTAAAATACTCTCACTTAAATTTTCATAATCTAATTGGATGTTGAATCCTTACATTTGTATATGTCAATGGTAATTTACACTAGTTATTTTGGTCCATGTTAATTGGAACAAAATCTTTGGATGTGTGTTTGCTTATATACTATGTTATGTCTTTGACTTGTACTGGAACATGAACTTTGTTTTCTGTGTTGATGGCTAGGAAATGACTACATAGAGGTTATGTAGGGTCAGGGTAAAATTGCAGGATTTTGTTTTCTATCCGTATTAATACACAATTAAGAGTCTATTATTTTTTGGGGTTCAAAGTTGTTGTTATTTAGCTCTTGGACAAAGGGAATTTTTTTGTTGAATTATAATAGTTTGGATTGAAGTCGTTTGGACTATATCTTTATAAAGCTTTTTGGTTTGCCTTTTGTGTAATCTTGGCAATTGTGGCCCATGACAATCTATAATTGTAAAGTTGGGGGGAGGGGGGTTGATGCATATAGGAGTGTTTGATGGCTGATAGACCATGGTATTCTGGTTTTTTGGGGTTATGCATATACAAGACTTGATTAATTGTAATAGAGTTAATGCATTCCTAAAATGTCTCCTATTTATTTTATTCTTTATTTTACTGATAAAAAAACACGTTAATGAATTATAAGTGGAATTTATTATTAGAGTGTGACCGTGACAATCTATAATTTTAAAGTTTGGGGGGAAGGGTGTTTGACGCATACAAAGGTGCTTGATGACTAATAAGTGTAGTAATTTAGACTTTAAAACACAAACGAAGTTGATTTCCCGAGGCGTGAGTGATCATTGTATGTAAGGACTTATCTACGATGTATTGCGCAAGTCTCCCAGGATACAACAAAAACTTCTCGGAAGTTTTCGAGGATCAGAACTAACAAGTTACTCTTAAAAGAGTAAAAACTCAATAAACCCATAAAATAATTATAAAGTAAAAGAAAATAAAATAAGTGAAGAGAGACAAAGAGAGGAAGATGAAAACGTGAGTGAGATGAGGAAGATGAAGAAGAGTAGAAGCATGAGTGAGAGATGTATTTCTAAAGCGGATGGAACCTCTCTTTATATAGGAAGAGGAACCAAAAACTTGCTACAACTTCCACAACCGCGTGCTTCACGTTTCAGCATCTCAACCGCAACAACGTTCTTCAACTTCCAAAAGACCAGACAGTACGAGGGTGTGAACCTTCCCAGTCGTGCAGCCACGATCCTGGGTGGAGAGAGCAACGTTGCGCATCAGACTCAAAACAGATCCAGTCTCCGTTGCACTTCTGAGATCTCCTCCAACGACATCAAAAATTGCTAGGGTTTTTCTACGCACACTCTGTTTTGGTTTTAAAAATGTGTTCATATGTTCATACGGTTTTACAATAATAAGTCAGGTTTTGAAAGTATTATGATTTTTTGGAATTATGCATATACAAAACTTGATTCATTGTAATAAAGTTAGGACATTCTTAAAATGTTTTCTATTTATTTTATTCTTTCTTTTGCTAATAGAAAAATACCTTAACAAATTATAAGTGTGTAAAAAGTGTTATTTTCTAAAAATTTTGAATATGTTTTATATATTTTAAATAATTTTTTAATCAAATGTAAGAGTTTTATTGGTCAGTAGCATTCTTATGTCTATTTTGTTGTGACATTTGTGAAATCTGACTTAATCATACATTTATACTATACATGCACATGCAACAGTTTGTCTCTCAATTAACAAAAAATCCACGTCTAAAATATGGATTACATGCATGTGAACATTTAAGATTTTAATATAATGAAAACTCGCATGAATTATAAAGTGGTTTTTATTTTTTTAAAACATTATAATATTTGAAATGGTTGATTATCCTTTTAACTAATTAAGTAAAAGATTACTGGTGTTAGGAAATTCCATTAACCTTGAGATGTAAGACTAAAACAACAAATTAAATTTCATATTTAATAAAATTTAGATTAAAATTGTTTAATTAAACGTGAAGAACATACTTATTTCAAGAGGTAATGTAATTTTAAACATTAAATTTTGTTTAAGAACATTATTTATTTCAAGTTCAAAATCAAACCATTTATTTTGAATAAAGAAAAAAAAGCGTGTACATGTCTAGAAATCCTGCTGAACTGGTCTCATTGCCTATAAATAATAGTCATTTCCTCCGTCAAGAAACATCTGTTATGTTTGCTGAAAAAAGAACTCTGCATTTTGTAGTTTTAAGCTACGAATTGCTCAATGGCCAACCAAAACACTCTTCCTTTTTATGAAAAAGTTTGGGTAAAACACACATTTTCGAGAATGATGGATTCCTTGATTCTCCTCCTCCTTCTCCCTCCTTTTTCAATACCGTGTTTCCTCCCATAACCTCTATTCTTTCCCTTGGTTTGTTGCATTCCTATGTGAGTCATGTTTCACCTTCACTTGGGTCACACCATCAGCACCAAATGGACTCTTACACACACCAAAACCTACCCAGACCGTCTCTTGAGTCGGTATGTATGCTACAACTTCCTCCATGCCTTAAATATTATATTCATAATGTTATTAGTTTAAGAGTACTGACATGATAATACTCTTGCATCAGATAACAATTAGAGAAAGAAATAACTTTTAGTTGAAATGTGAATTCCACTCAAAGAGATTGAACAATTTTAAAATGAAAAATATTACTTTGACAACTATAAATTAAAAAAATATCATTTTACAACTATGATTTACTCAATATACACTAGTACAAATATCCAAATAAAGATGGCTTTTATAAAATCGTTAAAAAAAGGTGGTGGCAAACTTGTAATTAGTTTTCTTTTTTAATGACGGTTGTCCTATGAACCGTCACAATAAATCAATTTGGCCTTGAAATAATGATGATTGTTCTGTGAACCATCGTTATATGCATTGTTGAGGGGTATATAACAATTGTTACCTTCGAACCATCATTATTTGTACCCATTTTTGACTCTCGCGCGTTCCCACATCCTCATCTTCACTTGTGTCTTTTCGTTTCTTTTTTCACTTGTGCAGCCACTTTATTCTCCTTCTTCACTATCTATTGCCCCTTCTCCCATTGCCCACTTCTTTCTCTCCACCGGCACAAGTCCTTCTTGTCACTGCTCTCACAGCCACTATCCTCTGCTCCTCGCGCGCAATCTAGTTATGTAGCCAGCACCGCTTGCGCCTCCGCTTCCGCGCCGCTTGTGATCCTCTCCTCCGCCACTTCAACCTTCCTCTGCACGTCAAACCCCTACAAGCGTAAGCAAGCAAACAACTGTCTTCGCCTCCATGCGCCAACCAACCCTTCACCTCCGCACACCAGCAACACCTTTCGCACACTGCCAGCACCTCCACCACACGTTGCCAGGACTGGTGCACGGTGCCTCCACTCACAGCAACTCCATTATAAAAGGTTAGTATTTTAAACTTTTTAATTAATTTTATAATAGTTTAGGGTTTGTGGGAACTTCATTTAGTAGATATTTGATGGAGGAGTCCTGACATTGAAGAGAAGAATGATAGATTTGGAGTTGGCAAAAATTAGCATGAAGAAACTTCAAACGGTCGTAACTTTTGACAGAGAAGTGGATGGAGACGCATAAAAAATGAAAGTTGCTCAAAACGAGACAACGAATGTGGTGCCCAATCCTTTGGGATTGGGGTGGACCAAAATTCCATAAATCCACCATTTAATATTATTTTTTATTTTTAAGTATTATTTAGGTATTTTTCAGGTATTTTAAGGTTTTAGTTCCCATACTTTCACTTGTTAGAAAATTTTGAAATTTTGCATAATGTTTTCTAGTATAAATTAGAGATTTATCAAACCATTATTATTATATTAAATTCACAAATTTATTACTCATACATTACATAATGTTATGTGTTCTAACATTAAATCTTATTATTTCAGTGTTTATTCTGGATATAACATGTTGAGTGGGAGGAGAAGTGCAAATGCAAAGAAACTCACTTGGATGCACCTTAAGGTAATCATGTATAACACTTTAGGATAGATGAATTATTAGAATGACATAAAACTTTTTCATATATGTATTAATTTATTGTATGTAGACTTTCATATTTAAATTATGATAATTCATGCATTATTGTCTTAAAAATTTAATATTTTATGCAGGATTACACTATATATAATAATAAAACATTTTTTTTTAAAAAATACACTTCTAACGATAGTTCCATCTACCGTATAACGACAGTTCCTAAGAACCTTCTTTAAAATACTTTTTTTTAAAAATTTTTTCATTATTTATTTAGTAAGATAACAACAGTTTTTTCACTTATCGTTAATGTGATTTTATAACAATAATATTATAAACAGCTGATTTACAAAAAAAAAAAATAACGATAATTCTCGAATATTTTTATATAATTTTTTAGTTGTCATTAAAACACTTTTCTGTACTAATAATAATTTTAAAATAGAATATTTGTTCAATATATGCACATGATGCTAACTTCCACAAAAAGTCATATATATTTATTAGCTATATATAGGTCTTTCATATATTAATTACTACATGTACTTTATTTCTCTAAAGATATGTTTTGTTTTTATTATTATTATTTGTTCATATATGTATCCAGTTTTTTTCATTAGGGTAGCTAATCTTCCTCTCTGGTAGATCTGTTTGTGACAACCACAGATCCAGTGCTTGAGTAACCCATCATCACAGTGAACACTGTGTTGTCTCTTTTGGCTCTTGACTATCCTTCTAACAAGTTAGCTTGTTTCTGATGATGGATGCTCTCCTCTCACCTTCTATGCTCTTATGGAAGTCTAGGTTTCCTAGGGTTTCGGTACCGTTTTGAAAGAAGTACAGTATACAAATTAGGGCACCATTTAGATACTTCACTTGAGTTTAGACAAGAATGGTTAAGAATAAAGGTAGTGCTTTTATTCTATTTAGCATTTAGAAGGTAATTAAGTGCTAAACCATTGGTTAACAAACAGCTTTGAAAATTATACACGGGCTGCACAATCCGTTTGCAGTGAAAGAAACGAAATTCACAAGGTTTTCTAAAGCATGAATTTTGAGAAGCAAAATTTTTGTCCTAGAACAACCTTTTACATAATTTTGACTTCACCTTAAAAAAATAAAAAATAGAACTTTTCATTTAAAACTACGATTTTTTAATTTAAAAATATAAAAATTATATTTTGAAGCACTTTAGCATTAAAAAATAATTTATTGACAACTACCTTTTTGTTTTAAATAATAATCCAACAACTTTTTTTAATAATTAAGCATTATATTCAAAAATAAATATTTAAAATAAAATAATAATAAATTTAGTTGTATAATAGTTGTGTGAAATAATAGGAATGTCATGACTATTTAAAATTAAACTTTTGTTTGTTTGAGAAAAAAATATATATACTTTGACCACTCATGAAATTATATACAATTCTTAATATCAGTGTTTAAAAATAAACATATATAATAGAAAATAAATTTTGTAATTAAATAATATAAAAAAATATTAAAATAATAATATTAAGATTGTATAAAATTGTGAGTTGTGAATATATTATTTGAAAAAAAACGAGAAAAAAAAGTGAGCAAATAGAAGACGAATCCTGTTAATAATATATATTGCATAAAACGTAAGCGAATGTTTTATTAACATTTATGTTATATAATCTATTACGTGGAAAACATAATTAATTATGATATTGATATTTTATTAATATTTTATTTCCTAATCATTATATTAATAAAATACTTACATTCTATTAATTACAATAATGAACAATAAATAAAATAATCATTTTTTGTTTTTTTTCCACACTATCTATATAATATTATTTCTATTTATTTATACTTTTCTTCTTCTTCTTTTCCTTTTTTTATTTTTTTATTTTTTCACCATTAAATCCAAAAAAAAAATCTTAAAAAAGGAAAAACAGAAAGAACAAACCTATACTTCAAACACAACCTTTTTTAACTGTCCTTTCCAATATAATTTATTCATTTTAAGTATATATATATATATATATATATATATATATATATATATATATATATATATATATATATATATATATATATACACCTAGCTCAATAGTTTGCAAACAAAATCATTTTGTCTGGTCTAATAATTGATGTGGAGGAGAAAAGATACGGCTCTACTGATGATGTGGTCTGCAACAATCAAATCTATGTCGGACTTTTATAAATATCTTTTTGTCGTTTTTTCAGGACTGAGTACAGAACAGAGCACTCACCCTTCAAATTCAACGCGCAGCTACAAAACTTCCTTTTCAACTTGTTGGAGAATTTGCAGAATTCTCCAATGCACAACCAACAAACCGTCAAACCATGATTAAGGAACATAAAACTTCATAATATGCTTACGTGTCTACTTCTCTTTCATGTCATTATTTTTTTTTTATTAAGTATTATTAGTGTACGTTGATATTCTTAATTTGCATCAAGATCGAAAATGTCTTTATTTTAACAAGATCAAGATAGAAGAAATTGCTATATCTTGGGAAGCCAGATTGCGGCTCTGTCCGTGGTTAGTCAAATTTCAAGCATTGGAAAAAAATCTTTTGAGAGAGCTAGCAAAAGAACTAATTAGTATGCTCATGCATGAAGAGAATTCCTTTGATTTTTCTTGTTTTGTGCAATAATGCAGTACATAAGAGCTGGATTTGCAGGAGTTAAAGGACTTCTACGCGGGATCCAAGTCAGATTTAAGATTTAAGTGTTATCGAGTTTCTTTTTAATAGTTCTTAAATAACTTACGTTTACACTAAAATTTTTGACAATATTTGAAAGCAATAAAAAAGAGATATGTGCATATGAATCTAGATGAGTCAAAGTGAACAAGAATTATTTGATAAACCTTCGTGGTAACATGAATTAATATCTTATTCATCAAAATTCTTTTTCTATGTGAAAACGTGCATTTTTTTTTCATTATTTATAATCGAGTTATTAACCTTTTATGATTAATTCTTTTTTAACATAAATGATTATGATTAGTTATTACTTATTTTTTAAAAATCTATACCAATTACTTTATACATGAACCATTTATTTATTTACGTTAAATTATATTATGTGTTATTTATATAACTTTTAATATATTATTTTAATCTTTATTTATTTATATATACTAATTATATTTTTTATACATTAATATTTATATTATAATTTATTTATTTATTAATATATTAGTATCACACCTTTCCCCACGGGTTATAAATTGCACGGGTTATAAATCTAGTTGCTTTCACAGAAGAAAAGTTATTTATGAACTCTCTTCTTCATCAGATAACCACATTCAAAATGGAAACAAAGAGGGTATTTCCAATGGTACTTAACATTACTATATTTTCATAATTTGAGAAACTCCAAAATAAATAAGAAATTATTATTATATGATCTCCTTTAATTTCCACATGATATATGAATAATTTTTTAGTCAAACATATTATGTTTTTTATTAGCACGGGGTATTTTTTTTTTCTTTTTACTGACATGGGTTTACTTTTACGAGGTTGAGAAAGTTTTTATTGCCAAGAAAAAGTATAGTCATGCAGTGGTACAATTTGTTTTTCAGATATCAGACTAAAATTTGTTTTTCATAATATTCAGAAAAAAAAAAAAAAAAAAAACTGCTTAAGTTTAGCTTTGGTGTTTTGAGAAATTAATTAGGTTGGATGGATGTATGGATCAAAATCAGAGGATTTGCTTGCAGGGCTGAATATACATAGAAGAGGTTGGAGATCAGAAGCTTAAGCATCAAACCCAAAGGGCTTTATAGGCTGCTCCCCTCAAGACATAATAGGCCATTTGGCCCAACAAAAGAGATGGGCTTCAGGATTTGTTGACATCTTACTCAGCAAGTACTCTCCAATATTTGGTAGGCAATTGCTTCCTGCACCCAACACTTTTGAACCTGCACCCAACACAATTTAAGAAATTCCAAAAATACCCTTTATTCTGGAAATGAAAATCTGGAATTAAAAATAATGCATTCCGGAAAAGTAGGTCCATAAGAGATTATTGTATTCCGTATATAAAAATTCATAAACAAAAATCAAAATTCCATTCCGGATAAAAAAATCCAGAATTGAAAAATGTGTTTCGGAAAGTATTTTGTATGTACCCATTTTTAAAGATATTTTCGTCTTTTTCCTTAAAATTGGGTGCAGGAATCTGGTGCAGGAAGCAATTGCCTATTTGGTACCCTGTTCGGCAAGCTTCAATTTAGAGAGTGTTTGGCGTATATTTGGTTCACTAGTTGGGCCTTAAGATCCATCCCAGAAATATGTTATACTGCTCTCCCTACCTATTCCATCATTACCAACTCCACCTTCTTACCTATGTGAGACAGATAAGTGTTTGAGAATGTTATTATCATGTCACAAATTTTATAAAAATATGCTTCAAATATTTTTTACTTAACTTTTGAAAATGGAACTTGTGCATAATAATGTGGATGATCCTTCTGCAGGAACATAACCTATGGATTCCTTTTTCTCTATTTGTCACCTACAACATATCTACCCTTGTTGAGTACTTGAAAATAGGATTGTCAATTAGAACATGGTGGAACAACCAACTTATGGCAAGAATAACAACTACCAATGCTTGATTTTTTGGAATTTTGGCAATCCTACTTAAGCGATTGAGGATGTCTGACACAGGCTTTGAATTATCAAGAAAAAACCAGCCATTGTTAAATGAGATTACTAATGAAAATGGTGGAAGGTTCATTTTCGATGACTCTCATATTTTTTACCTGGTACAACCATTTTGCTTGTTCAACTTACGACTTTGGTTATCTATTGGTTGCGATGGCAGCCACAAGCCAAAAGGAGGCATGGATCTGGTGTGACTGAGGTGTTCTGTAGTGCATATTTAGTTGTGTGTTATTGGCCATTCTTTAAAGGCGTGTTTGGGAAAGGAAAGTATGGAATTCCTTTATCCACGTTAAGCAAAAATTTATTCAAACTTGTTTTCATTATCTCGTAAACCATTAAGATTATTTACTTTGTGGAAAAAAGTTATTTGTCTTCATTCTTTACTTTTATTAACAAGAAAATAAGTACTTTATTTTTAATTCAGCTTTTTATTTAAAAAATTCTACAAAAAATGGAAAATTTTCTCAAACTGAATAATACGTATTATCATAATAAAAGTTTTTCCTATGTTTTGATGTAAAACATATATAAGATAGATATATAACTAGCAAATTAAATAGACACGTGCATATAAACTTGATTAGAAAATTAATAATATATATATATATATATAAATAGATATAAATACACAAAATTGAGATGATATTCTTTAAAGGATTAGAAAATTAATTAATAGTCAAAAGTTTAACAGATTTGTAATTTATTATCCACACATATTTTTAATGATTATTATATTTTATATTGAAAAATAAATTTTCATTGTAGATAAATTAAATTTATCATAAAAATATATTTATATTTCTTTCCTGTAATTTAAACACATGATACGTATTTCTTGCTATAAAAAAAAAAAAGAAAAAAAAAAGAGAACAAAATGTGTGAATGTCCTCTCATTTGTCCTTTCTTTCATGTAGAAGAAATTAAAACCTAAACTTGATATATAAATTTTTGAAAAGTTAGTTAGGATTCAATTATGTGATAAGCAAGGTGAAAAGGCATAGGCATGAAAAATATCCAATATGCAAGTGTAACAAACTTAATTAGGCCCGGTGGTGGAACAACCAATGTCTCTCAAAAAGTCAAAAACATAATAAAAAAACAACAAAGACAGAAAGATATTCAACAAGAGGGAAAAACTAGCCCAAAAACAACAATACAAAATATTCATATAATTTTTCTATTTGAAAAATAATTATACCTTTTTATTGAAAAATATACTTAAAAAGAAGTCACTTTTGTAATTTTATTTTAGTATTAGGATAAGATAAAATAATTGAAAATAAAAATATATTTATTAAAGAATTGAATGAGAGACACGGAGAAGAATAAATGCAGAAGGAAGCGAAGAAGAGTGAAGAAGAAGAAGAAGATAGTTTACAGTGTTTGTCTACCATTGCCGACTTCAATTTCTCTCTTCTTTCACTCTTTTCAGCACATCACTGCATAATTCATAGTGCAGAGTTTGAGAGAGAGAGAGAGAGAGAGAGAGAGAGAGAGAGATGGGTTTGAATTGCGGTGGCGTTGTGGTGAGGTTTGGTTTGTGGGTGGTGGCGCTGTCCATTTCCGGCTACATAGTGGGTCCCCCTCTCTACTGGCACCTCATCGAACTCCTCAACCATTCTTCTTCTTCTTGCGCTCCTTGCGTCTGTGATTGCTCTTCCCAACCCATCATTTCTATTCCTCAAGGTTTATACTTTCCCACTAATTCAATTCCACCCCTTTTACCCTTTTCCTTTTCTGCCTTCAACATCTTACCAATTTCTTCTTTCTTCAAAACATCTGCTTTCATCCATTCACGTGCTTCCAATTTAGATCTGCTTCTTTTTTCCCTTATTTGATTATTATTGTTACTACAGGAATTAAATGTGTTTTGGGTCTCTCAATTTGCATCACGTGACGATAGGGAGACTCATTAAGTGCCACAAACAATATTCAATAGGCTTGCTGCCCTAGCTTAGGCTATAGCTTCCCTTAATTAAATAAGAATATTTTGTTAATTAATTACAGTGTCACTCTTTTGCTTGGTTATATGTGGTTTTCACATGGCATTCAATATGAAACTTACAAGTATCATTGCTTATTTATATTTTATATTAAAATAAATACTAACCTAAGCACAATTGAGCGTTGAAACATTTCTAAAGCCTTTGCTTGTTGCTTATCTTTAATAAATTTGTAAATTATTTCTTTCTGTATGTACTGGCAAAACAATTTTGGTTCCAATTGAAGACTGCTGTTTCATTATGATTGTTGCTGCTTTCTCTTGATTGCACACCAAATCAATCATGTGCTTATTCCGGTTTCTATATTTGTATTTGTGCAGGGCTTAGCAACTCTTCGTTTGCAGGTTGGTTTCTGGTTTCCTGAATGAATTCCTGTGAAATATCTCAGTTGATGTACTGTGCATGAGTAAACCTTTCCTTTATTATGTGACTGAATCTGAAGCATACGTGTGTGCTGACAAGAGCTGAAGTTACATGGTTATTCTCACTCTTTTAATAAGCTAACTCGTTTCTCTTTAGATTGGGTGAACCATCAGGATCTGAAATCTCATGTGCCTTTTTGTGTGTTTTCCCTTTATAAAAATTTATTCATTTTTTGCCAATTTTTCTTGTGTTTGAAAAATCTATTATATATAATATAGAATTTTGATTTTGGTACTCAAGAGTGTTGCAAACAATTTTCTCTGAGGCAACATATAATATATTGTGTTCAAATAAAGGTACAAACTTGCTTGAGTGACATGTTATTCATGGTTTGGGTGTGCTGCATCATTTTCATCACTAATAGGATATGGTCATGAAGTTAACATGAGGGGATTTTTATAGATTAACTTTTTCATAAGTTATAGTTCATGAAAAAACGTCACTTTTCCTACGAGTGGTTTTAGATAAATTTATTCAAACAAACTCTTTTATGGGATAATTGTCTGCATGAAGACGAGTACTGAATTTTTATTATGCCTGCAGCTGTGTCATCACAACATCTGCTTCTATGACTGTTTTTCATATCCAACTATTTTTACCAACTGCTGTTTCTTCTCTTGATTAATTGAATTGTCATTTAGATTGTGCTAATCACGATCCAAAGGTGGATGGAGACACGGAAAACAATGTTGCAGAGCTACTGTCAGAAGAACTAAATCTCCGGGAAACTGAAGGTTTGAAAAATCAGCGTCGTGCTGACATGGCTCTGCTGGAATCTAAGAAGATTGCTTCTCAGTATCAGAAAGAAGCAGACAAGTGCAATTCAGGAATGGAGACATGTGAGGAAGCCAGGGAAAAGGCTGAGATGGCCCTAGTGGCTCAGAAGAAGCTCTCTGCATTATGGGAACTGAGAGCTCGTCAGAAAGGATGGAAAGAAGGGCTTGCCAAATCTAATTCTCGCTCTAAAGGGAAACTGCGCTCTGCTTCTTAGACTGTTGGCCTACATGTAGTTATTATTGCATACTAGTTTGGAATGGTAGTAGCGAATCATCATAGGTCCCATATAATTCTGTCATATCCATAAAGAGTCAAAACTGTAAAAACCCAATACAGATTTTGTTGTATTTCTAACCTCCATTTTTGGTACCTATTATATATATATGTTTTAAGACAGTTGAAGCTGGAAAGTGTTAAGGTTTGTGACAAACTTCTTACATAACAAAATTGCGTGACTACTTGTTTCTGAAAGCTCTGGTTTGAAAGTCGATTCTGAGTGTAGCTTATTCTATAAATATAGCTTTGAACAACAGAGATAGCATTTTTGTTTGCCTAAGGTGTGCATTAAATCTAACTGAAAGTAGGTCACCCAATTGCTTATGCACCCACGAAGGATTTATTAACAGAAGAATTTATTTACACGTATTTGGATAAATTTCATTATAAATATTGAAGTTATGTTTTCATAAGGTAAAATTGATTTATACATAAATTATATATATATATATATATATATATATATAATAAATTTACAGAAAATATGGACTTAAATTCTTTTAAAAGAGATAAGATTATCACAAATCATAATATCAAAGTTGCAAAAAAAATGAACTTCAGGGGATTTGGGAATATCTCAAATCAATCTATAAAGCATTATTTTATTGGTTTATATTTGTATACTTATGATTGCACATTGCATCATCTAAAGTGAATCTTCATGTTTAAGTTTGTACTTAATGATTTGGATATTCTTTTAAAAATAAAGGAAACCAAATTAGAAAATAAAGTCCATTTGTAATAGTTAACTTAAAAGTTAACTACCAAGGATTGTGATAAAATGATGTACACATAACAAAATAATTTAAAGTTAATTATGATCTTAACTGTTATCATCACTTTATCCTTTAAAATACACTCACATCGTCTTATAATAATCATTTTTTTATGTTATATAATTAAAATATATATTATCTTTTATAATACTTAACTGTAAAACAAATTTAAGATGCCAAAAAATAAAATTTTTAATATTAAGCAAATGTTGCTTATGAAAGTATGAGTTGAAATTCGATTGACTAACAAACCTAATAATCTAAACTACTTTCAGAAGTAACAAAACGTAACAGATGAACAATTAAAAGGAGCTGTAAAAAAAAGTTTAGAATGAAGAAAAAAAATCAGTGAACAGCTAAGGTATTCCGTCATTTTCATGAGAAACACAAAACAATTGTGTTCCTTAATATTGAAAAGTACTAAACAAAATATTCATCAAGTGGAAAATATAAAATCAATATTTTTTAAGAAATGAAATGTTTCATATCTGCTATATTTATATAGAAGTCATTGGGAAATGGTGTTAGTAGTGTTAATTAGAAAATTCTCACAAATGTCCATATAATTAAGAGTTAGGTGAATTGGACAAAATAATTTCATAAAATAAGTAGTATGGTAAGTTAGCTTCAATTCCTAAGTTTATTAGTTTTTAGCTTATAAACTACTGGATTAAAAATATTTGATAGAGGTAAAATATCATAAAATATATATATAACTATATAAGTTTTATTATATAAATAAAATTTATATTTTTAAATAAGATATATTATTATGTAATTATAATTTTAGATTTTTAAATAATTAAATTCTTATTAAAAAATTATTATTTATAAAAGAAAATATGTTATTTTTATTTGAAGAAGTCATTTTATTTATTATGATTTAATTTAATGATTATTAATTAAATTTCATAACATTTATTTTTTATTTAATAAATACATACATGTGATAATTATTGAAGACCAAATAAGTGTTGAATTACCTTATTCATTAACATTAACTGAATTCATATAAAATTTTTAAAAAAATTGACGTATTAAGACTGATTTTTTTTTTTATTATACTAAAAATAAAATATGTTAATATTTATTATATTCATCGTACTATTTGTTCTTAATTTTTTATGCAATTCAAATTAAAAAAAAAAAAGCTTTTAACATTGTAAATTGAAGTCAAAAATAATTTATTACCTGATGATAAAAGAAAATTATACACAATAAAAATTGTACCAAAAAACATCAATATAACATATATTTAAATTGGGAAATAAAAAAAAATTCTGAAAGAAATACAATGTAGTTAAACTTAAAAAGAGTCATTTAGGATTTTAATTTTACAAAACAAAAAAATAAAGATAAAAGGCTCCTCTATTAACATTTATCTTTTATTTAATAAATACATACATGTGACAATTAATAAAAATTAAACATATTTTCATTTATCTTAATCATTAACAAAATTTAAATAAAACTAAGAACTTAAAATGTTTGTACTAAGAAATTTCTTTTATTCATCGTACTAAAAACGAAAATATATCCTCAGATGTTATAGTGTCTGACAATTTATCCAAAAGTAAAAAAGTTATTTAACAAATAC
The DNA here is from genome assembly GCA_013389735.1 of Phaseolus lunatus. NCBI lineage: Eukaryota > Viridiplantae > Streptophyta > Magnoliopsida > Fabales > Fabaceae > Phaseolus > Phaseolus lunatus. The sequence goes on from CM023861.1 coordinate 31,721,062, forward strand.
TAAAAATAATATAATAATTAATTGTCTCAATACAATTGAAATAAATAATAATAGATCAAACTAAATTAAACACAATAAAAGATGCATTAAATATAAGATAGAAACTAAAAATTAGTTAAAATAGGTTATAAGTTATAAGTTGGAAGATTCTAAAATAAGTTATTTTAAATTATTTTATTAAATATTTTTGTGTTAGCCAAATTTATAAATTAGTAGATATCCTATTGCTTTACAACAAATTCTTAATGTATATTACTACTAGTAGTTGTTAACCATGTTTTTTTCTGCAATCATTATGTATATAATTATTTCCTCTTATACTAAACAAGATTGTTTGTTCTCTCAATATTTTTAGCCTATAATATAGATAAATTCTCCGAAAATAAGACAGGGACTAAAAAAGAATTAATTTTCCTATGAATAATAAAGACACTCAGAAAATAATATTCCTAAAATTAGGGAATTTAATTATTTTTAAAAAAATACAATTAGCTTTAAAATAACACGAATAATCTATGAATTATAATTACTATTAAAATGATATAAACTTAATTATTCTTAACCTTATTCATTCAACATATAATGTGAGATGAATTTAGTTTCATCTAAGAAATGATATGGTGTTTCGTTTGATAAGCAAAAATTATATTAAATTATATGTATTCATACATTCTTGCAAGCTAATAATTTCTTGAAAGATATGCTAAAGTTGTTTTACGCCAATGCACATTTTAATGTTGTCTATAACAACTTTGGAAGGTCTATCTGCCTCATACGATCTTAAGTTTGTTCTTCATATTGAATAAAAACTCTTTGACTAGGGTTTGATAAGTCATGTCAACTATTAGATTGTTGCTTGAAAAGGATATTAACTTTTAATATTGCATGGAATTTTATGAATTAATAAAATTATTGATAAGTGTCATATTTTAGTAATATTTCATATTAAAAGACAGACATTTATGGATATTTATTGATAAAATAACTATAATTCAACTCTTAATTTAAGAATTTAAACCTTTTTACATATTTTGTGATTATAATATGAATAAGAACGATTTATTTTCAATTTGGTGTTAATTTCAGGATTTTAGGGAAAAATGTAAGATGAAAGGACTAAAGAAAAATAAACAAGATGAAAAGAGAAAATTGAAACATTGAAAACTCGCTCAAAACTGCCCAAGCAAGCTTACACTAGAGGTACTCGTCCAAGGCTCGCCCAAGGTGAGTTCACTCCAGTGAAGTTAGGTTTTTTCTCGTCAAACTCGCCCAAGCAGGTAATAACTCACCTAGGCAAGATGTCACTTAGTCTAAGGCCAATTAGGTTAAATATGAGGTGTGAGGCATAATCCTAGACATCATTGGGAGAATAAAAAGAGATAGCAAAACCTAGAGGAGGCAACCGCCAAGGAGAAACATCATGGATCTTCTTTGCTTGTTTTCCATGCTTGTAATGGCCAACATGAGTGGCTAATTCTTCCCCTTGGGATTGAGAGTAATTTGTTCAAACTCTTATGTATTGAGGTGATATTCATCTATAATATTTCAGTTCTTGATTGATGATTGGTATTATCATTTTATTCTCAAAGCTTAAATTATTCATGATTTTGATCCTTATATTTGACTGGAAAGTATTTCTAAGAATGATTTTTATATGTGCATCAATATCAATCAAGACTGAATATTATAATCTTTTGTAAAAATACAGACAAGTGAGAATGATGAACCCCAATCTCAATTTTCTCAATTGAATCACACAAATCTTTTTCTTTGCCTTATTTACATTCTTGCAATTTCATCATACACAACAAACTTTTACATATTGTTTATATTTAGTGAATATTATACTTGAGAATTCTACTGTTCCTTGTGGGTTCGATATCCATCCTTGAGAACAAATTTATTACTTCTGACACGGTACACTTTCCGTAAAATAGTCATCAACTATGAAGATGAGATTTTAAGTGGAGACTCTCAACAAGCAGAAAAATATTTGCAATGAATCTTATCTCAACTAAGTTTTTGAATAAATCTTTCAAGTCAAAAAAACATAACTGAGGATAAAAAGTGCCCATATTTTCACGAGAACACTATTTGTGTTCAAATAAAAAACTAATAGAGCGATTAAACCTTAAATTCATCGTAAGATGCTGCCTCCTTATCTAGTTAGCAAAAAAATTAATCTTTTAGATCACTCCCATCTTTTACCAAACCTGTAGCTATGAGTGAGTTCTTTTCAAATAATACTCATTTTTAGTCATGAGTGGTTGCAGTTCAAACAATACTCGGTCTTAGTTAAGAGTGGTTGTTGTTCAAATAATACTCTATTTTAGCTAAGAGTGGTTGTTGTCCAAACGATATGTTGTTTTAGTCAAAGAATGGTTGTGTTCCAAACAATACTCAGTGGGTTAGCCAAGAGTGAGTTAGTCAAGAGTGTTGTGTTCCAAACACTACTTAATGGATTAGTCAAGAGTGGCTAAGGTTCGAACAATACAAGAGTTTTTAGGCATAAGTGATTATGTTCCAAACAATCAGGATTTATTTAGTTAGAGTGGTCGCCTGTCCAAATAATAGTTGGGTTGTGTTTATGAAAGAGTTGTTGAGATCCAAATAGCATTCATTTATATTTTCACAACATTAGTTTGCCTAATAAAACTTGATTAAGTTGATTGAGAATTGGACATAGTTTGTTGTTCACAGATGAACCAAATAAAAATACCTTAGATAAAATCTTCTCATCTTTTATCTTCTTAAATTGCACGTTACTAACATTCATCTAACTTTAAAAAGTTTTTAAAAGTTTAGAAATGTGTTCCTCAAATTTATAAGTACTTTTGAAATTTTCATTAGATGATATTCTTAAGAAAATTATTTAATAAATCACTTGTCAAGTATAAAAACTATCATTTGACTACCCATATTCAGACGATTGTGAAAAAAATTTTAAAAAAATCTTAAAACACAATTCAACCATATTTTAACATGTTTTTTTTTATATATTTTTCAAAATAAAATTTTAATAATTTAAAAAGTGTCATATATAATAATTTCAATTATTATAAATTGAAAAAAATTATATATTCTTAAGAAAATTGTTATAAGTTTCAATAATTGCACTGCAAATTATTATGAAACATGTGTACTTATTATAAAATTGATTTATGTAAAAATAAAAATTTAACCATTCAATGCTATATTATCTTTGGAACAGATTTGTTTAGCCATAGAAATGAATTATTTTATATATGTTATTTTGAATAATCTAAAGAGTTAAATTAATCATTTTTTGAGCAAATAAGTAATTGATTAGCTAAACGGGGTAATTAATTACATTGAGTGTAGGAATAATTAGGGTAAGCATTAATAGATACTCATTTTAAAGCACAACATTATAATTAAAAAAAATACCATCTATATCAATTTTTTATTGTTTTTACTTTCAAATTGCGTACACGTTATCAATTCATGGTTTTAAAATTTTACATATTTTATTTTTAAATGGTGCACCACTACTTCAACAATGATCAATAGACTATGATTCTATTTCATAAATAATTATCTTTTCATCTTAATTCATAATATTTTTATTAAATTTAATTAAAAATATTTGTAATAATTTATTTATATTATCTAACTAATTTAACTATTTATACTGTTACGTTAATCAAATCGACTACAACTCTTTCCATATTTCTTTTTCATGAAGCCAATCAGTATTTTTTTTTCTTGTTCTCCTCCTTTCTTTCAATTTTTTTACTCCTTCTCCAATCCAAAACAAAAACATAAAAGGTCATATCTATTATTACATTAATATTAGAGTTTTATGTTATAAGTCATCAATGTACTGTCAAACTACTTGACAGGTCAAAAGTGAACTAGTTATAATTGACAGATAAATAACAATAATAAACCATTGAATAAAAATTATAAAATTAGAAAATACAATAACGGAATATGCTGAAAAAACGAAAATGATATGTATAAAATAGTGATAATTAAAAATAGTAGAATGGGTAATTAAATCTATAGTGGGAAGACAAATTTAGTGAGACAGCGAAAAGGAGATTGGTATTTTAGTCTTATATTTCTTAATCAACAAGACCATATCCATAGCCAGATTTATAGTATCCTTTAATAGTTAAAGTTAGAGCTGTGTTTTTTCCTGCAAAATCGTATTTTGAAAGCTTTTAGGTCAATTTATCACAATTTATAGTAAACGCAAACATGTAATGGGAATCATTCTGACATGGAAATAGCAGCCATGCATGATAGGTTGCATATATAAAAAGGGTACATACGAACATAAACTAAGATATGGCCTAAGAAGAGAAAGAAAAACCTAGTTTTCTTCATCTTTTCAATGGCCAATCAAAACACCCTTGCTCTCTACCAAAAAGTATGGCTGAAACACACCTTCTCAAGAGCAGTGGATTCCCTCATCTTCCTCCTCCTCCTTCTGCTTCTTGGTTACCGTGTTTTCTCCTATCACCACTATTCTTTCCCATGGTTTGTTGCATTTCTATGCGAGTCATGGTTCACCATCACTTGGATCACCACCATTTCCACAAAATGGACTCCTGCACAAACCATTACTCACCTTAACCATCTCTTTCTACGGTAAACCTTTCGCTATTCTCTGGATTGCTTTCTTGATACTTTGTAGTACTCATGTGGAACTTTTCTGGACTCAGCTCTGCACTATATAAACAAAGTTTACCAGATTTTAATTATTTATTTATATACATTTGAAAATCTCTTTCGATTAATCAAGATATTACTTTTAATGACTTTTTTATTTTTATATTGAACATCAGTTAAAGATTTTAAAGTTAAGTTTTGTTTAAAATTTAGAGGATAAATGTGTTTTTTATGATTTTAATAATTTTTTTAAAAAAATTAATTAATTAATTCTTGAATGAAATTAATGATTTTTCTGTAACAGGGTAGGTGAGCTTCCACAAGTGGACGTGTTTGTGACAACAGCAGATCCTGTGCTTGAGCCACCTATAATCACAGTGAACACTGTGTTGTCTCTTTTAGCCCTAGATTACCCTGCTAACAAGCTAGCTTGCTATGTTTCTGATGATGGTTGTTCTCCTCTTATCTACTATGCCCTTGTGGAAGCCACCAAATTTGCTAAACTTTGGGTACCTTTTTGTAAGAAGTACAATGTACAAGTTAGAGCACCCTTTAGATACTTTTCTGAGGAAGCCACGGTAGAGAAGAGTGACTTTACAGAATTTCAACAAGAATGGTTAAAAATGAAGGTAACTTAATTCATGGTATCAGTCATTTTGTTTACCATAAGAGAAAGGTTATTTACAAAGATTGATATTATACTGCTTCTCTTTTCTTGAAATGGTAAAAATGCAAGAAAAACAATATTTATTATGTTTCCTCTTTCTTTCTTTCTTTCATGTATCTATTAAATGGGTAAGAAGGTAAAATTGAAGTGTAGATTTGTGTTCTTAATTTTCAGGAAGAGTATGAACAACTTAGCTGTAAAATTCAGAATGCTTCGCAAAAGTTGAATCCGTGTCCACTCGTTGGAGAATATGAAGTTTTCTCGAAAACACAGATGAGAGATCACCCATCCATAATTAAGGTACATTGCATCAAGCATTTTTGTAAATATTCATACATCACATATTATTGGTGTTGGTAATTTTTTCGCTAGCATCAGTGAATCACAGTTTTTGAAAAGCCAAAGTTTCTTTTCTAATCACTGAATCATATCATGATATTATAATAATGAATAACAAATATGAAGGAGTACAAGAGTAAATGTCTAATTTGCCTTTTTCAACAATAATATAATAGCAATGTTTCATGTTATGCTGGCAGGTACTATGGGAGAACAAAGAAGGTCTTTCAGATCGAGTACCTAACTTAATCTACATATCTCGAGAAAAAAGGCCACAACATCCTCATCATTACAAAGCTGGTGCCATGAATGTGTTGGTAACATTTATTTGATCTAATCAAATATCTCTTTATCACAAGTTAATGTACTTATTTCCTATGATCTAAAATTTCCCATCATTTGTAATTGGAACAGACAAGAGTTTCAGGGTTGATGACAAATGCTCCCTATATCCTAAACGTAGACTGTGATATGTATGTGAACAATCCCAAGATTGCACAACACGCTTTGTGCATTTTGCTGGATCCAAAGGGAGAAAAAGAAGTTGCATTTGTTCAGTGTCCACAAAGATTCTATGATACAGTAAAGGATGATGCTTATGGAAATCAGCTGGTGGCTTTGCCTATGGTGTGTCAAATCATTCACCAAACAAATTTACATTCTGAGAAAGCTAGTAATAGGTTTATGTATGAGAAAGAAATTTAGCATTCATGTTTTGTGTGATGCAGTACATTGGAGGTGGATTTGCAGGACTTCAGGGGATTATATACGCAGGAACAAATTGCTTTCACAGAAGAAAGGTTCTTTATGGCCTTTCTCCTGATAATGACATTCAAACTGCAAAGAAGGATTTTGGTTTCATTGATGGTACTTGTTACAATGTTATCTGAGATTCACTAAGTTTACATGCTGTCAGAAATTCTGAAATGAATATAATTGTTGAAGCAAAACATGTTATAATTTAGACTTAATCTGTTGCATATATTGTGCAGGAACATTATCAGAAAAGAAAACAGTGCAAATATTTGGAGCTTCAAAAGGGTTTGTTGAATCAGCTAATCATGCTTTAGAAGAGATGACATTTACTCCCAATCATAACCTTTTCAAATCTCTCGATCGTGAGGCAGCGAACCAAATTTCTACTAGTGATTATGAAACCAGCACCGAATGGGGTAAACAGGTGAGAAATAAAAAACAATATTCAACTTGTTACTGCTACAAATTGCCACCAAATAAAAAACAAGATATTTGGTTTTTATCGCACTTTAGAAAGAAAAAAACATGTTCTCAAAAGCTTATACTTAAGATATTTGACATAAGTATTAGATTATTTACACACTAAACTCGGTATGGAGATTTGTCTTTATAAAATTTTGGTATGTATGGTGGAGAAAAAGAGTGTAAACTATGCGTGTACTAATAGTATAATTGGTGTTTACATTGTTATTCAATCATAAAAAAACATATGTTAAATTTGTTGACTTGTACTATATAACCCTTTCAAAATCATAAAAAACGGAAACTTTTATTATTGAAATGCATAGAAATTAAACTCAAAAAAATATTGATGGTAACTGGTAAGTGTTCTTTTTATGTAAAAAGTGTTTAGTATGTTGACTAAAGAGAATTTGTTAGGTGGGATGGTTATATGGATCAACATCAGAGGATGTACTTACTGGGCTGGTAATGCATAGAAAAGGTTGGAGATCTGAAGTTTGTTCACCAGATCCAATGGCTTTCATGGGCTGTTCACCTCAAGATAACCTGGGCCAAATGGCCCAACATAAGAGGTGGTCTTCAGGGTTGTTTGACATTTTCCTGAGCAGCCACTGTCCAATTTTTGGCACTATATTTGGTAAGTTACAAGTCAGAGAGTGCTTGGCGTATATTTGGCTCACTAATTGGGCCTTACGATCAGTCCCTGAAATAACTTATGCCCTTCTCCCTGCCTACTGCATCATTACCAATTCCAGTTTCTTGCCCAACAAGGTGAGCTCAAAACACATCCTTTTTTCTTCTTCTAATCTGTGTCTGGTTTTGTATTCCAAAATTCAAATTATGATTTACGCAAACACTTGACTGCCCAAATTATAATTCATGAACTTCTACAGGAAAAATTGCTTCTTTTGCAATTTTTAGCTTTCTAGCTTAGAACACATCATTTGATGCTTGAATTGTGTGTAAACGTGGTGGTGCAGGAACTGGGCATGTGGTTCCCTAGCAGTGTATTTGTGATGTACAACGTAGGTACTTTATCAGAGCACTTGATATCAGGGTTGTCAGCTCGAACATGGTGGAACAACCAGAGAATGGGAAGAATAACAACGATGACTTCATGCTTCTTAGGATTTTTGGACATCCTCCTTAAACGCTTAAGGATATCTGACACTGTCTTTGAAATAACAAAGAAAGACCAACCTTCTTCTAACAATGAAAACGTGGGTAGGTTCATATTCAACGAGTCTCCCATTTTTGTACCTGGCACAACCATTTTGCTCATTCAACTCACAGCACTAGTTACTGCTTTGTGGGGGTGGCAAAAACTTAAAAATGATGGTGCATATGGGCTAGGTGAGGTTTTTTGCAGTGCTTATGTGGTTCTCTGCTATTTGCCTTTGTTGAAAGGACTGTTTAGGATAGGAAAATATGGAATTCCTTTATCCACAATAAGCAAGGCAACTGTACTAGCTTTCTTCTTCGTTCAACTGTGTCGGAGTAGCATTACCAAGTGATCAGTTTTCTCTTGGTCCATTTTGATGTTTTTGTAATTCCTAGGTTTCTTTGAAATATGTTCATATCGCACAAGAATGTAGTATTGAATTTTGAACGAACACGGAATGGCGTCAAGTCGTACCAGTGGGAAGATCAGTCACAAAAGTTTTTTTTTTTTGTTTTAACTTCTGAAGTAATTGTTTTAGTTTCCACACACACTTTAATTCATCTTTTTTGGCTGCACATTTCTTAGTAGCAATTATTTTAGATCCAAGTGAAGATAGATTATAGTGTATGAAAGAGTAGCAGAATCTTGCATTTTTACTATTCTATAAAAGATATCATTCTCAGCACGTGTGTGCATAGATAAAGAAGGATCTCCACGTGGAAATACAAATGCAGCCTTGTTCAGCTAGCCTTTTGAAGGGCGGTGATGGAACTGCCATCGCCGTTGATGGAATCATACCTGCGAAACAAGTAAGCCACAATCAAGGCCGCAGTGAGGGTGACGACGTCTTTCCCCGCGCACTGTTTATTGGACAGAGTGGGCGACCCACTTTGAGGCCCATTGGACCAGTACAAGTAGTCCAGCAACTGGATCCCTTTTTCCTCCGTGAACCGGTCCGGCTTGAAGCGGTCCGGTTCGTGGAAGATCAGAGAGTCTCTCATCACGAGCTTCTGGAAGCCGCATAGCAACTCCCCCTTCTTCACATCGAAAACGGAGTCGTGAGAAGTCAAACGGAAGTCCTTTCGGGCGCGGCCGAACTGCAGCGGAACCGGAGGGTTCATACGCAGCGTTTCGTAGACCACCGATTGGACGAGTGGCATCTCTTTGACGGAGTCAAAAGTGAGCGTTGAGCCGCCGTTTTCCCTGGCTTCCTTCTTCAGCTTCTCCTGCAACGCGGAGTTACTCGCTATGGCAGCAATCAAAGCTGGAAGGAAAATGGAGAAGCCCCCGAAGGAGTTGAACCCTAGCACGAAGAGTAAGTTGTGGATTGCCTCTTCTTGGGTCAACCCGAATCCGATTTCGCCTCTGTTTATGGTATCCTTCCCTGTTACTTGCATCAGTGCATGCACATCAAAACTTCGGCAAACATTATAATTTACTTTAACTTTCACCTAAACATTTTTAACATTCTTTTTTGCTTTAAAACACTAGTCTTACAGTTACAATCATTAAAAGAAGGATATGATATGAGGATGACCTTGTTGCTTGACGAAGTTATAGAGGTTGTTGTAGTCTCCGCTAACGAGGAAGAAAGGGTAAGCGAAGGAATGGAGGAAGATTTCTTCGAGAGGTTGGAGTGTGCCGATGCTGACAGTGGGGAGGAGCTGAAGGGCAAGCCATCGGTCAAGCATGGCATAGCCTGAATCTGCGACTTTGGGGTCACGAGAAGGGTCTGCACCTGCGAGAACTTTGCAGAGGAAAGTGAAGAGAAATTGTTGCAAAGGGAAGAAATAGGAGACAGATGAAGATTTTGAGAGTGATGATTCGATGTTGTCCCACATTATGTCTAGATTGGACACTAGTTCTGATACCCATATGCCCGAGCTTCGTTTCAGGATATCCATTATGTAGCTCTTCACCTGCATACCCATTATTCATGGATCAACACTGCAAACCCTTCTAACACAAACAAAAATATCTCATCTTCATTCTTCTGGGAACTCACTTACGCTTATTCCAAGTAAAATCAATATTTTACTCGGCTACTATTTTAACATTTTTATTATAGCTTTTTCTTTTAAAACAATACTACTCGAGTCTCTCTCGAACAAAATCACACTATTGGAATCATTCTTAAATCTTCGTCTTTACCAAACTCTATCAAGAAATGTAAATGAAGATCAATTCTTAAGGCACCATCGGGTCTGAAATGGGTAACAAAAAACCAATTAACTCCCTTCAACAGGACAGTAATTTTAATAACAAATAAGTGATTTCGAAAAGTCCCACGTCACTTGCAAATCACACTAGAAATCACTGCTTGAAAAATTGACAGAAAAAAAATAAAAATAAAAGGTTTAAAATAGTATTGGCTTAGACTTAGATTTATAAAGTGTGACAAAGAATATAAAATACCACCCAAGAACCAGAATTTACAGAGTGATATTGTTAAGTCTAATAAATTAGTTACTAGTTTATAAATTAATTTGACTATTACTAAAGTGCTTGAGTAATTTATGTAAGTTTTTATACTTTATTATGTAACTTATTTAATTTTCTCTTAATATTTTTTTTATATTTTTATATTTTTATTATTATCCTCTATTTTTTATATACTTGTTTTATTTTTTATTTATTTTTATCTATCATTATCTATTTCAATTTTAAGGAGATAATTAATTATTGTTGATAGATTATTTTTTAATTTATCATACAATTCAAATTAAAAATGTTTCATTACTTGGTGATATCTGAAAAATTATACAATAAAACTTTTTTTAAAATCAATATAACAATAATTTTAAACTAAAAAACTTAAATTTATGAAAAATGAAATGTTTAACACTCTTTATATTAACTCATTTAAATAAAATGATGTGTCCAAATAAATAAAAACATACAACTTTTAAAAAATAAATAAAAATACTAAAAAGTTGAATGAAATTTAATTATTTTTAAAAAATCGAAAATTATAATTATATAATAATATATTTTTACTTAGTAACACAAATTTTATAATTATATTTTTTTGTCGATTTATATTTATCTACTAGTTTACTAAATACTTCTTATCCAATAAATTAATTTAATAAGAATCTTATAAGTTAAGAATTTATTAAATAGAAATTAGCTAATCAGCTAATATGGTCAATCACAATTTTAATATTCTAATCCCACCAATTAACTCATTCTATTAGGTAAAAATAACAGCTTTAATAAACTATAGACTGATACTCAAACACATAATAATAAAATGTGCTCAAACATCCGAAGCCCATAATAATTAAACAAGCTCATACATTCACGATGTAATTTCAGGATTCAATCCAAATATGCGATCCATAAAGTAATATTGTTTTTAGCTAAAAGTTCACTAAATAATTATTATTGAAAGAAATTGGGATTTCACAAACTAACCTGAAAGAGTAATGAAAAAGACAACAACGAAGTTTATGTTTCAATGATATTTAAGAGAATTAATTTTAACGTGATTGTTGAAAACTTAATTATAATAATTTCATTTAATTAAAATTTTATTTAATTAAATGCACGTACCATCAACTAATATCTATAAAGTTTTTTCAATACAAAAAAATATTTGCATCAAATTTTTAGAGGTTTTGATAGACAAATAAATCCTCGTTCAATTTTCGGAAAATTCGCTCTGCCCGTGGATAATTCGATTCATAGGAGTTTAGATTCTTAGAGAGTTTGGAAATAGTAATGTTAAAAAATACTGTCTTCAAATTCATTATTTTAAACATAAAACAAAAGTTGTATTAATTCTAGATTAACCAAACTGTATACAACATTTTTTTTTTTCATTTCTTTTACTTAGAGTTTGAACTATATCCCAATAACACAACTGAAGGCTTTTCATTAATGTGGGGCCAATTTACTTTGTAATTACAGAAATAGTAAAAAACATATTATAAGTTTAAAGATAAGTTAGGCATGAGTAGGACGTTAAAACAACTTTAATTATTTTCATTTAATTTATCAAAGTTGTGTCGCTTATATCTATCTGTGTAATTCATATATAATTTAATTATTTTCATTTAACATGAAATGAAATTGTATAGTGTAATTTTTTTAACCAAAATTGTCTTAAAATTCATTTTGCCTATTCTCATAGTTACAAAATAAAATTACAGCATTAAAAACTGAGAAATGAAGGTAACAAACTCTGACCACATAATAATAATCCACTTAACTAGTCCCTGTTATCCCCACACTCTACGCACACGTTTTTTTTCATTCCTAACACAAATCTTCTGTTTTTCATTTCATTTTGTTTCCATGCGTTTCACAAAACAAATGATAGAAAAAATCTATGGCACACATTATTATTTTTATTCCAAAACTGATAATCCCACACTTTTCTTTTTTTCTCTTTTTTGTTCATACTATTATCTATTCGCAGTGAAAAACAGTATTTCCCTGACGGAAGAAAAAATCTAACCCAAATTTCAATTTCTTAACCTAAATAAACGCAAATTCATAATTCAGAAACAAAATTGAATGAATAAATGAACAAGAAGAAGAAGCAGAGTACCTTGGAATGTTGAGGTTCGGAGGTGTCCTGGTACACGCCGACCCTGATTTTTCCGGTGAAGTTGACGTCGGGGACAAAGTCTCCGATGAGAACGTCCTTCTTGTCGACGAGGTCCATGTCGAAGAGGTGGGAGAAGGATTTGACATCGAGAACTGCGATGACGTTGGGATTAACGTTGACGAAGAAGGGGAAGGAAGGAGGAACATTGGTTCGGAACACCGTGCTCTTGTACTTCTCCATTCGCTTCTTGAAGAAGCTCTCCGGCTTCTGGAACCAGAAGTAGTCCAGTCGATCCGACAAGGGACCAAGCAACGGTAACCCGTAACTTCCTGGAATCTGCCGGATCGGGTGCTCCCTGGCAATCGCCGGCGTTGCGAGAGATGGCGGTGGCAATGACATGGTGAAGGAGGGAAGGTGTTTGGGTGTTGTGGTATTGCTTTGATGCAATAATGAGGAGGAATGAAGTGAAAAGATATTATTATTATTATTAGGAAAATAAATTTACAATTTCTTTTTCACTCACATCTACTTTATTATTGAAAATATTAATAAAATATTATATTAAAATAATAACAATTAATATAGATAAAATATTACAATAACATAATAAATTTTAGAGTTATGTAATGATTGAAAGAGAAATGATAAGATGTAAAAGTACGATCTTTTTTATTATTATTGTTGTGTGATATGAGAAATTGTGATAAGGGTTGGATGGGTGGGGCAACCCATCTCTTTGGCCTTTAATTTTAGTGCCATGTGTTAAATGTGTACACTCTAGTACTATCATCTTACTTTCCTCTTAAACATTCTAATCTTCATTTATGGTAGAGAGGAAATAAAAGTTAAAAGTGAAAAAAATAAATGAAAAGAAAAATTCTTTGATTGGAAAAATAAGTTAGTTTATTTATCTTTATAATTATATTCACTGTTGATAATTTTAAAATCCAAAAATTAAAGAAACAGATTCATAGTGGATTATGTTGCTCTCATAATTCCTTGTGTAAGGTTAAAACACCTATGAAAACATTTTTTTCACAAAATAATAGATAATCATGTCAAACAACTTTCCACACACATTTCACAAGAAAATCTTTAGTTTGCTAGTTCAAACATTTTTTCCTTCATTTTTTTCTCATAAATATTTTTTTCTCTTCTCTCCTGTGTTAAAAATATCTATAAAACACATGTCAAAAGCTTAAAATTTGGGTTTTATAAGAATTCCACATTAAAAGTACATTAACATAAAATTTATAGTTATTGTAGGGTGGTTGTTGGTAAGTGACTCGTTAAAATTTCATCAACCTAAAACTCTCTTTAGGAACATAAAATTTATAGTTATTGTAGGGTGGTTGTTGGTAAGTGACTCGTTAAAATTTCATCAACCTAAAACTCTCTTTAGGAAGAAAACAATCAATCGAGAAAAAGGAATACATATTTTTAACAATAATAGAAAAAATTAAAGTGAGTGACATTCCACATTTTCGATGTATATTTTTCTAATAAAAATTTTAAGTGATAAGCTTTGTCAGATGTTATGTCTCGTACCCGAAAAGGATTCTTCCCAATTACTTGAAAACTTTCCCTTGACCTTTCTTACATCGATGTACATTCTCCATACAAGATTTCCCTTCTGAAAGCTCTTCGATTTTACCTTATAATTGTACCTCCATGCATGCATGTTTCTTCTCTTTTCCGGCTTTTGTCTCTGAATTCAATAATCAGGTCGAGGCTGACCGTTAGGCTTTCTTAGTTCAACTTCAAATCAAACATTTTCCTTCTCAGAGAAGGCTTTCCCACTTCCACAAGAATCATGGCCTCAGTGATGTATGTCAGGCTATATAGGGTTTCTTGGGTGGTTGTTTGAGGTGTGCGTTGGTAAGCCTAAAGTACCTTTATTAACTTCTCTATCCATCTTCTCTTTGAGGACTCAAGTAGCTTCTTGAGTTCGTTCAAAATGACTTTGTTAGCAGTCTTCGCTTGCCCGTTGGTTTATGAATGCTCTATCAAGCTAGTGATAGGTTTTATGTTGAGTTCCTCGTAAAAAATTACTAACCCTCAATCGATGAACTATTATCTGTTATCTATGATGATCTTGTGAGGGATGCCATATGTTCTTCCAAACAAAATTTTTCGCGTTTTTTGTTGAGATTGACACGAGCGGTTCGACCCCAATCCACTTCGTGAAATAGTCTACTCCTACTAAAAGAAATTTGCATTGTCCCTTCCCCGAACTAAAGGGTCCAATAATGTCCATTCCCCATACAACAAATGGTCACAGGGACAGAATGTGATGTAAGTTCTTGGGCTTCAATTGAGATAATGTGTCATGCTCCTAGCACTTAAGGCATTTTTTTACATATTTTGTGTAGACCCTCTGAACGATCGGTCAATAATAGTTTGCCCTCATAACTTTGGACGTCATGGTTCGCGAATGGTTCCCGGAGTCACCATAATGGATTTCTCTTAGCACGTATTCGGCTTGATCTGATGAGACACACTTAAGCAGTGGCTGAGTGTATCCTCTTCAAAAAAAGTTCTTTGCCAATCATAACAAATATGGCACAACGTTTTCTCATGGTGTTTTCTTCCTTATCCTCGTAGGCTTCATGCTCCAAGAACTTCTTGCTAGGCGTCATCCATGTGTCAACCTTGGTTGTTGCCAAGCACTCGGTTTGGCCTACACTTGGGGCTTTGAGTGAGACTTGTATGATCGAGCGATGATGGTTTTTCTTCTTAGTCGTGGAGAGTCTAGACAATAAGTCGACCCTAACATTGTTTTTCCTCCGAATGTGTTCGATGCCCATACTTTTGAACTTCATATGAGTCCTGAGACTGTGTGGTAGTATCGTTGTAGCAACGAGTCCTTGACCCCAAATTCGCCTTTTACTTGACCAACCACTAACTAGGAGTCACTTTTGCATACTATTTCTCACGCTCTCATATCATGGGCTAAGGTAAGGTCAGGCTATGATGGTCTCATACTCTGCCTAATTATTGGTTGTTTTGAACTCGAATTTAAGAGTTTGCTTAAGAAGAAGATTCCCTGGTCCTTTCAAGACTATGTCGGTCCCGCACGTTTTTTCGTTGGAAGACCCATCGGTATAGATTATCCAAATTGATTGTTTGTTCAACTTTGGGCTTAGCTCTGTAAAAATATATATCAAACATTGCGACTTGACTGCTCCTCTTGATTCGTACCAAATATTGAACTCTCAAAATTCAACTAACCATCCAATAGTCCCTAACACTACAACAACATTCTCATGTTTACAAATATCATCATATTTCACCTACAACAATTTTTATTACATACTCACAAAATTAACCCATAATTAATTTTCTAATGACAATTAAAAAAAAAAAGCTCAATTAAAAAATTAGTTCAAAAACTTAATTAAATATTGACAAATAATTAATAAATTTATTTTTTATATTATTGATACAATTTTATCAATGACTGATTTTGTCAGAAAAATTATCGAACATTCTAATTAAATTTTTCTTTTAAGTTACATTTTCTTTTCATTCATAAGAATTAATATTTTATTTAAAACTATCTTTATCAACTACCATTTAAATAACTATATAAAACTTTATAACATAAATTTTGTTTTTTTTAAATCATAATTAACTGTTTAAGTTAAACTCTTTGATTGAGTTGGTAATCGATTTTTTTGAAGCCATTGATTAAGGTTAAACTAACATTGTACATATATGTTGAAGAATTAGATTTAAGTATCAATCATCGGTGCTTTGAAAAGTACTAAAAAATTGTGGTATTACCGATGAATATATTTAGACAGATATACATTGGTCGATAAGATGTAATTACTGACAAATACTGACTGACAGATGATGATTTGATATTTAATTTGGGATCCGTCGATGATGATCATTCGATAATTAAGGAAATTATAAAAAAAAACTTAAATATTATTATCAACGGATTCTAGGCCGACAAATATTAAATGTCATATATTTAAGATATGATTTATGAATTCATCGGTAATTCCAAACCCTCATTTTTGGGCCAACCCACTTGGAATTCACATGGCTCTGGTCTCAAAAGTTTCCCTATAGTGCAGGCAACTGTTTGTTCCTGCACCTCCATCCCTTCACCCATCTCCATACTTTTTAAATTTTCTAAAATTATCCTTCAAATTTTACATTACAGATTACATAATCTGGAAGTCAAAAATATCAACTTCTGGATTACATAATCCAGAACCTATATAATAATTTATAATATCGGATTACATAATTTAGAAGTCAAAAATTACTACTTTTGGATTATGTAATCTGGAAGTCAAAAATTTCAATTTAATTTTTTGTTCTGAATTACATAATCTGGTATTGTGAATTGTTATATAGGTTCTGAATTATGTAATCTGGAAGTTAATATTTTTGATTTCCAGATTATGTAATCCATAGTGTAAAATTTGAAAGATATTTTTGAAAATTTAAAAAAGTATGGAGGTGGCTGAAGAAATGATGGACTGCAGGAAGAAGCGGTCACTGCAGGCACAAGGGTTGCAACCCTAGTTGACAAGAGTTGGGTTTGTTCTAGGTTAACATTCTGGTTCACCATTGTTGTTCCACGATGTTTCCATGAAATGTTACCCAACATTTTGGTCCATTCCCAATGACACCGATTGTAACATTATATATGTTTTTCTAAACTTACATTATTAATTATTCAACTAAAATGTAAAAATTCAAATAAATAAAAATTAACTATAACCTCTTGTCATAAAGCTTTTAAAAGTATAAAATTGAATCTCCAATGTCTTCTGTTAAAAAGTTAACGAGTATAGATTCTCAACAATCAAATAGTACATTATTGCAATAAAAAGTAAAAAATTGAGTTTAGACAAATTTTATTTTTAAATATTAGGTTTTATAATGACCACTCTAAATGTAGAAAAATATTTAATTAAATATCATTCTAGAAAACCTATTTTTATCAGCATGTTCTAATTAGTTGACATCTATATAAGAGAATAAATAAATCAAATGCATTGGTAACTTAAAGTTAATTTATGCAATTTAACATCTGTAAGTTTTATTAATTTCTCTATGAATTAAAAATGTATTTAGAAAAAAAAAAATATTTATTTCACCTTTACAATGCATTTTATTTTTCTCAATTGTTAAAAAAAATTAAACTTATTTCGTACTGGATTAAAAATAACAGAAGATAGTAGCTGTCTAAAATCAACTATTTGAAAGTATCATATTGGGTTTGAAATAACTTGTTAAAGAACTCTGTTATTTGACACCCCCAATTTACTATTTGAAATTCCCCAATGGTTTTTTGGCCTTCTTATTTATGGGTTCATCAAACAACTTTTATCTGAAGAAAATCCTGCAAAAGTGGAGAAATTTCAATTCCATATTTTATAGTTCAATACAGAACAAAGAAATTATAATAATTTCTTAATTATTATTTCTATACATAACAAAGAAATTAGAGGAAATATCAAAACTTTTATATTTGATTATTACAAAATTGTAAAACTTTTTCCTTTTAAAATCATAAGAAGTATAAAATTTAGAATATTATTTTTCAATTAAAATTGATAAAAAAAAATATATACCATAGTAGTGTATATTAAAAAATTACACTACCTGTTTTAATTTTAGAAACATATTAGAAGTATATACATAGTAACAATATCAACACTCATTTGTAAAGTAAATTCGGCACTTTAAAAGTTTGTAGATAATCAAATTAAGTAAATAAAAAATGTTAAATCACCATAAATACATTCATATCTTAAGTTTATATTAAAAAAAAAAAGACATTTTTCAATTTTGTGTATCTCTCACTTCTTTTTTCACTTTTTTATACACACTCTCCATTTCTCCTTTTAAATACTAAGGTTCTTTATTTCTCCTTTGTCACAAACTTTTGGTCACGAGACTTTTTTATCAATAATTTCTCTTTTTCATCGTCAAAGTTCACCTTTATAAACATGGATTCAAATCAAACTATGGATATAGATTGATCATGGCAAAGATAGGACACTTGAAATCGTACAAGATGATGGTAATTGTATTCCTAGTTCAAGGTAGTCCTATAAATACCCTTTAACTGGAACAATTTATGTCAATGCAGGAGACGATGAACAATGCAATCTGTAATCATTTCAACATCCCAATGATAGTAACTTAGAAGAGGCTCCTAATGAATCAACTCATAAATTTTATAATTTATTAGCATACACAAACCTACCATTATTTCATTATTTGAAGGAGCCACATGTATTTCACTCTTCATATCACACATTCATCCAATTACCTACTAATATATTTGTTGGTAATTACCAATAGATATATTTATCAGGAAGAATTTGTGTCTATCACATACATATTATTTAACGATAAATTTATCCATCACTAATTAACAAAGGATGAAATCTATTAATAATTATTGACAGTCTGGCCAAAAATATATTCATCGATAATTATTGATAGATGCAAAAATTTTATTAGAAAATTTTTACCGACAATGCAATTTTACCAAATATTTGATATTATATACAGATTTAAACAGTCAATAGTAAATCTTTTCTTTTTGTTGTGAAAGTCCTATTCTACATTACAAAGTGCATCTTTTTATTATATAAAGAAAAAGAAGAACATATTTGACTATAATAGATACTATGATGAAACTAACTTATTAGTTAGTGAGTAAAGTAATATAATAAAAGTATAATTTTGGAGTAACTGATAGATGTGGTGAACGAAATTAAGAAAGAAAATGAGAATATAAAAAAAGACTATGAACCAGTTAATTTTTTCTCGAAGCTTGTCCCCTTATCTGCATTATCTTTTCTTTTAATTTTTTTTATTTATTTTTGTTTTCTCTTTAATCTTTTGAAACAGTTTCTCATCTTTTTCATAGATAGATTCTATAAATGAGAAAGTGATTGAGTAAAAATATTTGATTTAGAGTAAGCTTACTTTAAAGTTTTTTTTATTCTTTATGATTTTATTTATGAGTATTTTAAAGTTTTACAAATTTAGTCAATTGAAAAAGTTGTTTTCTTAATGACTTTAACTTTTGATAAGTGTTTTAATTGATTATGTAATATTTCCTTAGTTATTGGAATATTTTGGTTTATTTAAGCTATTTTGCAAGTTTAGGACGTGAACAAAAATTATTCAAATAAGGAAAATTGATTTAAATAGTTAAATTTAGTTTTGAGTTAAGAGGACACTGAAAAGATGAAAATTTTGAAATATTTTGAGTTAAAAGGGAACCTGATAGATGTACTGTAACGAAATTTGTTAAGATAAATAGCCTAAAATGTTGACATTAACAGTGTTAATGTTAATGAGATAGTCAGTATTATGATTACCTTTTAATGATAATTCGACCCTAAATTTTAAACTCTAAAACATTAATAAATTCAAAGGTAATTTTAAACAAATTTACATTTTGAAAACTTGTTTTCTATCTTATAACAAAAATTGGTTTTAATAAGTTTTACAAATATTTAATTATTTTAAAAAATAATCAACTATATTATACAATTCGAAAAATTACACTTTCAAAAAATCGATTGTATCTTATAATAATTGATTATACTAATTTAATACATGATTTCTAGATTACACATAATAATAAATTCTGTTTAATTATAATTGATTATCTTTTTCAATATCATAAATCAAAATTAAAAGTGTTATAGATTTTTTACTATAATTCTTTTAAAGAATATGTATTAGTGCATGTGATATCCTTCATTTTCTTTGTATCTTATATACCAGTTTGATGTAATTACATGGTATTTGAGTGTCTGTTTCTTCTTGAAAGGTGTTTAAAAAAAAGTTATAATTTTTTTGTATTAGTTGCATAAAAAATCTTGTAACTAGATAGTTCTAAAAAATAATGAAAAAAATCAGCTAATGTTGTTTAAATTAAATTAGATATATATAAATATATATATATATATATATTGTTAAATCTAACTAGTATAAAATTTATAAACATTTTTCTTTTCATCTTTACTATACTAGCTCAGTTTTTTTTGTTTATGTAATTGTTGTCATTACTTATCTTTACCATTTTAATCAATTTTTTAATATAAAAAATTTAAATAATAAAATCTTTTATTTAACCAATTTATGAATATGATTTTAGCCATCCTTTTTTACACAAGAATTTAAATTTTTAGTATGAACTTTAATTAACTATGTTCAACTTTTAAAAGATTTAAAAAAAAAAACAAATAAAAATCTACATATATACTATGAATTAAAATTCCTATCTTACAACTCTCAATTACAAATTTTCCACTCTCTCGTCTCTCCTTAATACGGCAACAATCCAAAAGCTCCTTCGATCATCTCAAATTAAACTTCTCATAAATTAAAATTAATTAAATGCATTAATATTTTAGAAAATAATAATTTAACATCTCAATAAATTGAAGCACTTAGAGTTCGTTAAAGAAGAACTTGATTTATTTTACCTTCTTAAATCATTTGGATTTTCTTTTAGAAGTTAATTCAAATTCACTAATTTTTTATCATCGTTTCAAATCCAAAGCCTGCTATTTACAATCTTCTGATCATCTAATATCCTAAAACCATTGTATAAGTTCTCGCTCACGAGGTTTGCCTATGAATAAAAAAAATAAAGCACTTTCTGCAATCAAAATAAAGTATCAGAGCAACCAAACCAACTGGAACTTAAACTTGTTAACATATTTCCTTTCTCCTGAAGTGAAGATATAGTTGAATGAAGCAGTATCTAAACTGTTCTGGTGTTAGTGGCACCATCAAGTAAGCATATGCCAAGATCATCCAAGTTGGGGCAACTTTGGATGCTCAACCCCTTCTCATTAGCCAAATGTAATAGGCATATGAAACACAGATGTGGAGATATGTCACTAATATTTGCAGCAGCATTGCATTTACTTGGAAAGTTTGTCAATATATGCCTGAAAGATACCATTTCTTTCTGACCCTTTAACAACCAATGGAGGAATTAAAACTTATCAGTCAACTTAGAACAGGAAAAAAAAGCAATTAATCATCTATGCACATAGAACAGTAAAGCAAACCCATTCACCATTAACAATGTAAGACTAACGGAGAAGAAATTTGTTACAACAATGTATGAAGAAAACATACGTAGCAAGCATTTTATTTAGTGAGGTAATGATATTGAAAGTTTATAACTAGAAAAGGGAAATGCAGTTTCAAGCAGATCCTTTTAACAAACGATCAAACCTTAGCATACCTGAAACGGAAGTTGAATAAATTCTTGAATATGGTCCCAAAGTGTTATTTTCAGAGCCTGCACATTGACTTGTTTGGATGTTTTGTCATACTGGACTTCAATTTTATTGATCTGTTATTTGGAAATAAATAATCATATGAATGCTCTAAGGTGGAATAATTTTTGAAAAATCGTTTGTTGAAATTAGAATCAATGAACAAGAATACAAGATATGATCCTTTCATCGGCATATATTAATTATGATACAATCATATATCAAGAGCAACGATGTAAATTATTCAATAAAAACTGTGAACCCACTTGACGAGGCAGAGAAATAAGTGTGCTAGAGTCATCCATGTCATTATGTACATCAGTGACATCATCACAAACACTTCCATTATCCCAGGAAGGGAATGATTCGTTATTATAGCATTGTTCTTCTGAGACATCTGCAAATACATTTGAGTTTTAAACGCAATCAATCATAAGTGAAAACGCTCTAAAATGTCTTTTGTATTGACAGCAAAGATATATAGAGAATTATTGGTATCACAATAGTATATTTTACCTGGTACCATTCTCGCTCTCCTCCCAATACACTGCAGAAAGAATAGCAAGCATTGGAGAAACAATAATCATTTCTATGGACAGAGATATTTAAAACTATTTTTATATACGTTATAATAAAATACCTTTACATAAGGCAAAAGAAATAACTTGACAAGATCCTCTGGTTCGTAGTGCCAGTCCTCTGGAAGTTTTGAAACGCAAGGTGATATATTTTCTGGGAGCAGTAATGGTTTGGGATTCTTGGGAGGAGAAAAAATATCAGGTATTTTTTTATCCAGAAAACTTGTGAATTCTAAATCAACTTTGACCTGTCTCTTTGTCCTTGTCTGCCTGGTTTTCTGGATCATCAACTCATCCTCGGAAGTACAATAAGTACAATGAACCTTTGACTTTGAGCCTAGAAATAGATCAGAATTTATTAACGCACTGAACTTCCAAATATAGATACAACTAGCCATTACAATCTCTAGCTGCTTGCTATACCCCACCTTGAATTTTTTGATATTTCCAATGAGCAGGACCTGCCCATGAATTTTTCTTTGACCTAAAACCCAGACTCAAAAATAAACATCCATCAACATTGTCAAATATGTCATCCATATCAGGGTCTTGGGAATTAAAAGGTTCTTTTTCCTACAATGAGATATGAGGCCCATCAAACACTTGATATAACAACACAAATTAATCTTTTAAAATATCTGCCAAGATAAGCATTACAAAACCTCATGGTAACTTGGAAAACTAGGGTCTGCGTCACTAAAGCCCCCTTCAGCAGCAAATGTTTGGGTATCGTGTTCATAACTCCAAGAGGAGCAGTTCTCATATCCTTCTTTTCCATTGACAACTTTACAATCAATAGCTGCATCAAACTCTTCAGCTGATTTCTCGCCAGAAGATTGAAAATCCAAAGGCCTTCTATTATTTTCATCAAATTGATTTACTATCATCCGGAGAGTTGGAGAGATTACATCTTTCGTATGCATATTCAGTATCATCTGTTCAACACAATCTATACAAGAGTAAAGATAACTAAGTCCCTGGTCCATATTGAATGTTTGCATTTGTTATGTTACACCAGATTTGCTACTCCATTTAAAAGATCAATATACCTCTGGCGAAAGAAAGATCAATTGTATCTGAAATATCATGATCATTTTGACTGGTTATGCACTTCGCTGGCACTTCAAGTGAATCAAAGAGCACCCTACATTTACCATATACACCAAGATTATTCATCAAAAGGCCTTTGGCTCCACCTTCATCAAATTTTGCTGATGTCTGGTGATAGAGTGGATCCACTGCAAATGCAACTGAAAAAACAAATAGATTGTCAGCACAGCCTCTATCCCACATGACAAACAAGTGACAAATAGAAAGAGATTTGAGATCACCGTCAAACTTCTTTACATTAAGAACCTCAAAAGAAGATTCCAATGTTGACAAAAGCGACAACTGCATGGACAAACACCGCTTAGAAGTTAGCAAAATGTATGATTTCGATCCAAAGATCTAGATTATTAACCTTTTTGTCAACTTCCTTCCTGCTTGCCTGTCCCTTTTCAGCATTAACACTCCCTAAAGTAGCGTCTGAAGACTATGACACTGTGCATTAGAAACTATTAAAGAATAAAAAAGTTAAAATATACCGCGGTCATTCATAGTTCATACATTCTTAAGATACCAAACTTTCAAGTAGAATTAGATAACTCGTTATACAATTAAGGAGAAAAAACAATCCCCATGTTCCCCATGTGCAAAGCAAAGGACAACCTATATCGTCATAAAAGGGCAAAAAATATTCATTGATAAGAGGGTACGTATAGTAACCTTCCTCAGTATCTTGGCCTACTCTATTCATTCCAGCAAGGACTTTATATGCATCCGAATGCACCGAATCCACCCTTAAGGAGTATATTCTGACTCCAGCTTCAAGAGTACAGCTTGCCTGCCCAAAAAAAAAAAGGAGGAACGTAAGATGTATATAAGCATTTGCTTGTCTCATTGATGTGCATTTACACTTGCAAGACAACGTGCATGTGCAAAACATAAAACAAAAAACTGAATTCAAAATGTTAGCTTATTGTGGAAAAATAATATCATTTTTGACAGCCTATTGAGATAACTTTAAAATTATTTCTCTTTAAGAATGGTTTTGTCCAAATCGATTTTTTAGAAATAACGTAGATAGATAGCATCATTACTAGAACCTGTATATAATCACATAAAGTACTAAAAGAGGCACAGTTCAGAAAGTCAGAACCAATAAAACCAAACAAAAGAACATACAAATCAAGTAGCAAGCAGAACATACTATTTGAAAATTAGTCTCCACTTGATTCCCTTCTTCAACCCTAATAATATCGGTGAGATGATCGATCAAATCCAACTCCCAGGTGTTTTTCTGATTGATTTTCTGCACAAAACAAAATAAACTTCCCCTCAGAACAAAGCCAATGCATAATAAGGAAAACCAAACAACAGAAAGAGTAATATGACGATGACGATTTTGATGATTACATTTTCGGAAGAGAGCTTTATGCAGTTGTGGAACAACTCGAGAATCTGGCGCTTGTTGAGACATGGAAGAGACTTGGGAGGGTGCGAATGGAAGTTGACGGCAAGGGACTTGTGGTGGCGGATGGCAGCGGCGCGGGCTGCACGAGCCTGGGCCCGTTCGAGCTGGTCGTCGTTGGAGCCCACGAAGAAGGCACTCGTGGGAGACTGCATACGAGCGGACATGGGAACCCTCTTTTTGTGGGCCATCGTTGGGCTTGAGCTTAAGGCTTCCGCCATTGAAATGTAGAACTCCTTCAACTGTTTCGTAACAGAAAATAAACTGTCTATTTTCCCTCCATTTACTGCACTTTGAATTGTTAGAGAAATCAAACACTTGCTCACAAAGGAAACGGTAATCAAAATAGTTTTTCTCTATTAAGATTTATTTTTAAATATACACCAACTATGATTAAATTATACACCAAATACAATATAATGACCGAAATATACTAATATCCAAATAGAATAAAAACTATAAGTAATAATTATAAAATATCACGTTAACATACATACCAAACACAAATACTAAATGATAATTATAAATAAAATTTAAATAATATAAAAAAAGAATCCAACATATTCATTTTAAAACTTAAACTATAAATAATTAAATGCAATTCAAAATATCTTAAACTCAATATAATCAAAACTCATAAAAATATAAATTACTATCCAACATTCATTAATGTTTCCTACCCTTATGTAATAAATTAGAGTTAAAGTATTGAACAGAGAAATTCAAAACATATTAATCTCTTACAACATCTTTTTTTAATCGCTGTTTAAGATAAAAAAAATGTTAATTAATAATAATAAAATATTAAGTAATAAATAATTAAGTTAATTGTATATAGTAATACCTATTTTCAAAAATTATGCAACCAATTTTGATTTAAAATAGTGCATCAACATTCTCACAACCAGTTGTCACAACCAATTGTATTTGGTTAACACACAAGAAACCAAGATTAATGGCATATTTACTAACAACAATAATGATTAAAATGTTAATCACGTCACAGATTATCTTAACAAGTTTGAATAACAATAACAACAACGGCAATCCCTTAAATAATTCAATACATCCAACTTATAAAAAAAAACTTTGGATCAAGATTTATTTCATTATTTCAAGAAAAATCTAACTCAAACTTTCTAATTTCATTAACATGTTGACTAAAATAATCAACATATTCATAAATCATCATAAGAGAATTTTAATATGTCATTGATAAGTTAGAAATAAAATGAAGTAAGTTGTGTTATTTGAGAATTAAAAACTTTGATCAAGTAGATCCATGCCTTGTTCATCATTCATAAAGGAAGCAACTTGTGGTGGAGGGGAAAATTAAGAACTTAATCCATATAGGAGAGTTAGAGAAAAAAACGAAAACATGTAGGGAATGTGATATTTTCCCTATTCTATTTTTTTTTAATTGTATTGGATTATTATTGTGTTGCTTCAAGGTGTTTTTTTCTTAATTATTTTTTTTACCACAGGTTGAAGAATCAGTTCAACTCATTACAAGTATAATTCAAATTTGGATTAGAAGACATTTTGCTAAGTGTGATTCAACTTTAGATACTGAGTAAGAGTAAGAAATTAACATATCTTTGTCGAGATGTCATGTCTTATATCTTTTATAAGGATTATGTTGTTGTCTTATTTTTTATATTATAATATGTTCTATATGTACAGATTTTGACTGAGAACTAGATGTTTTGTACATAAGTTGAAGTACCATAATACTTCCATTTATATTATTTTTTATTGTTGATTTAAAAAAATTACAATTCAAAAATATTAAACATAAAAATAAAAAGAAAGCTCAGAAAAAATAATGAAAAAAAAAACCATGAGTCCATTAATGGTAATGGAGATAAGTAAGCGTTCCCTTAAACTAATTTGTTTGTATCTTAAAGTACAATTTATTAAAAACTTATAAGAGTATATATAGGATAGGGAGGTCATTCACGAAAGAAAAACACTTGACGATGACTATTTTTAACAAGAAAAACAATATTTTCACATTTAAACAATCATTTAATAA
The DNA here is from genome assembly GCA_013389735.1 of Phaseolus lunatus. Taxonomy (NCBI): domain Eukaryota; kingdom Viridiplantae; phylum Streptophyta; class Magnoliopsida; order Fabales; family Fabaceae; genus Phaseolus; species Phaseolus lunatus. The sequence goes on from CM023861.1 coordinate 31,748,056, forward strand.
TCTGTTTTTCAATATATATATATATATATATATATATATATATAATAATAATAATAATAATAATAATAATTAAAATACACTATTTTTATAATTATGAAGAAATACTGAAAAATGGTAAAATAAATATTTATATAAAATTATTGTGGTATAAAATCTCATAACTCTTTTTACGGGGATTTATAAAGTAAATGAAGATTATTATATATGATTGATGTTTTGAAGTTAATATTTAAATAGTTAAAATTAGGTTCAGTATCTTTTTTTAAAAATATAAGTACTCAAAATCAATTCGGTTTTTAATTTTAATTTTTTTTAATGTGATTTTATTTTTTTTTAAATGATTTAATTTTGGTTTTTTTGTTAAGTATGTGATGATTTGGTAGATAGAGTTAAATACATTGAAACAGTTGTACGGTGACATAATCAATAATTTGAGATTTATTTCTTCTATTTATCTATCTAAGTCATGTTTTTTCTCTATCTAGATTATGTTCTTTTTCTCTTTTGTTGGGTTTGGAAATTTGTTTTACTGTTCATCAATATTTCAATACCAATTATCATCATCATCTTGTAGTTGTAATGTGCCACGGATGCAAAATCAATGTAATTTCTCTCATAATTGTGAAGGTAGAAGTTCATTCATTGCATCCATTTTTTATTGTAGAGAACCTTTAGTAGTTAAGAATGTTGAGAAACGGTCTGGGAATTGTCCTTCCTAACTACAATATTAGAGTTTTGGATTTTTTTTGTTAAACCTACATTTGTTCTATACAACTACTTGATTCGTTTGATTTTGTTATTTTGTTAAAAAAATATATTAGCAGTAGAGATGTGTTGGGGGTGTAAAAATACATTCAAATTGTATTAGAAATACATCTAGATAATAAATACACGTTAATTACAATTGTATTTCAAAATAAATTTAGATGTTAATTATAATTGTATTTCAAAATACATTAAGATAATTGGTTCTTTGAATAACAAACTTGTAGTTCAAAAATACATTGAGATAATTAATTCCTCTAACAAAGATAGTTATACTTCAAAAAATATATATTAAAATTACAAAAAATGCTACATAATTATGTCTTCCAAATAGCACCATTCATATTCTACAGTTTTAGCGTGGTGTTAGGTCTGACATATGATGATAGGTACCTTAAATCCCTTAATTATGTGTCAAAATTTTCAGTCTGAACAAATGTTAATATTCACAAAAGAATCTAGTATATATTTACTTGTAGCAGAGGATTACTTTTCCTATATTCCAATTGATTTAAAAGGTTTAAGTCTTTTCGATCATTTTTAAATGAAAAAGTTGTTTTTTTATTTTCAAATTACAAATGAAAGAAAAAGTATAATACAACACATAAAGCTTTTCAAGTTAAATCTCATTGCCTATATGTTTACAGGAATAAAGCTAACGTGTTCAAAGAATGTCCATTAAAGAAGTGAAAATTAGAAGCTGTTCATATATGTTTTTTAGTTTAAACATGAAAAGATGTGATTTTGAAACAAATATGACATAAATCCAAAAATAAGACATATCCTAAATTCTAGTTATTAAAATTATAATAGTAATTTGAACTGAACGAGTTATATTTTGATAAACTTATAATTGGAATCTTTATATTGAAATTCTATTTTTGTTTAAATGTGAGAGGAGATAGTATTCTAACAAATCAAATGATCATTTACAACGTCAAGTTCATTGAACACATATTCCCCCACCCAAATAATAACTAATAAAATACACTTAGCTTATGTTAGAGTCTGCTTATCAATTAATGTCATTTTCTACTCTGTCTTCACCGACATTACTAGGATTACTTACTTTAGATGCGAACAGTCTCAATGACTTCTCAAGACATTGCATGGCTCCATAAATACATCCGATGAGCCTCAAAGTTCTTTTGCCTCCACTAGCACAATATCAATAATGTTGAGGATTTTCTCTAACCTGCCTTTATGATAAGAATCTCTTGTGGGAAATCTATCCACCAAGTTCATGATACCATTACAATAACTCTCCATTAAGTTTACAAAACTGCAATTGTCAATTGGTTTTTCCAACTTAAGCAAGTTGATGATGAAATGAATGAGTATTTTTATAACTAAAAGTGTATTAAAGACTACCTCAAGTGCCCTTTCAGCCTTTATCTCTTCAGGTGACAAGTCTTTCCCTAAATTATCTTCACTTGAATTACCATCATGGGCTCTGTTGTTTCTGGACAATTCTCACGAAAAGTGTTGTCAACTTGGTATCGAATGAAGCAAGTTTCAATTATTTCTAATGAAGAACATCCTTCACTGAGACAACAATCTGCATCACTTCTCGCCTAATTGTGGTAACATTTGTGAAAGAAAACTTTTTAAGGACAAAACATGCTTCCTATATAGGATCAACCAATTTGGTACTGATAGTTTTTGTTCTTTACCATAAGTCCCTGGTATTGCAAAACCAAAAGTATCCTTAAATAATGCATATTAAACTAGAAGTGTTCTGTGACTTATTAAATCAAATTTTAATTTTAAACTAGATTGATTACATAATAAATTAAGAAACTGAAATACATTCTCTAACACCATGCCAGTGAAGAAAGAAAATTTCAAATCACAACAAATCAATATAACTGTCAAATATGAATATGCAGACAAATAACAAAGAAATCAAAAAAATAAAAAATAAATCCAACAAAAACATATACTGAAAAAGAATTAGTGACTCACATACAGTAAAAATTATACATGGTTGGAACCTAAACCCTAATCAACTCAGAAAGTGCAATGAAATTAATAAGCTACACAATTAACTACATCCAAACAACTAAAATCTCATATAACATTTTAATCCCATAAAATCCTAAACTAAGCAACCATAATTAAAGATTCACAACCATGAACTCACCTTATAAATTCAATAGAAAAACATCCCAATCTAGGAACCAACAATGACAAAACCATGAGTCCAATCACCACCTTAAAATTAATTAGGAGATCCGTAGTATTTCTTTTGAGAGTATACTAGACAGGCACCGTCCTAAGTTGGATTGCGAAAAGCGTGCCAGTAAATTTCAAATGATATAAAACGTGTTACAAAAAATGCATTAAAAAACAATCATAATATAATCTCTTTATCCTCAAGTTTAATATAAAGAGAAAAGCTAAGAAAATACTTTTCCATTCATTCTTTAATATATTTTTAATTATTGATTATTATTTTATTCTTTAAGATATTAACTTCAAAGAGTGATCCATTTATGACACTCAAATTAATAATAAAATGTTACTAACACTACAACACCATAAACACGGCCAACCCAATCAAAATTACACACAGTATAATTCAGAAGCTTAACACTCGAAAAACAAAGTTGTCATAATCATGGAGAAACATAAATATCAATCTACTTAAGGATGAAAAGTAAAATGCAACCTCGGGTGCCTTTGCAACAGTAGGTAGATTTTAACAAGCCAAAGAATAGCCAGTGTGATCTCTAATTGTGTCAAACGATCAATTAAGACAAGACTAACAAATCGATTAATTAATGTGTACAACAGAAATCTGAATGTCCAAAAGTCTGGACGCAGGATCTCCCAGATGAACCATCAACGCACTTTACACACTTGCATACTTGCATCAACAGCCTTTTATATCATTTCCATGATGCTCTCGTTTCGTTCATGCACCGACAATTTGACATTGAGGATTAGTATCAGTCACACTACAAGGATCTTAATTTGATTTTCTAATAAAAAATGCAATAATGCATCCCAATATGCCGCCAGCAACAACCTGTAACAAAGAAAACATTATTTGAAAAATGTAGGCACAATCAGCAAAATAGGACCCTCAAAGCTTCCCACAAGTAATGGCTCGTACTATTAGGTATTAGTGGACCCATAATGTTAACATAAATATGATGGCGATTGGACTATGAAAGGTAAGCTGGCTATATGGGGTTCGACCAGAATGGCGTATGGTATTGGAAGAGCTTCTGTATAATATCTGCTCATGGACATAAATACTCCAACAACAACTACAACAGATATTACTTGCTAATGAACATTGAAGGAAATTGCAGGTCAGCAAACAGAAGAGTAAAGCGGACATCTATCATAACAAGGAAGTACTGGAACAACCTTAAGCATGGGAAAAAGTCCAACGCACCTGAAGTGGAGTATGACCAAGTGAATCACGCAGCGGTCTGACATTAGACAATGGATGTTCAGGAGGTAGTTCGCATACAATTTGATTAAGCAACTGCAGTACGCCACAGAAGCAGCATATAAAATGTACATGTATATATGAACTAATGACAATAACACTAGCATCATGTAAAAAACTTACTTCTGCTTGCCGACCTGCATGAAGTCTAACTCCTGACGCATCATACATTACCTACAAAAGTTACCCAAAACTTAATCATCCCACTTGACCGTAGTAAAGACCAAGACCAGCAAAAGACACTTGCATTTCCAAGCTCAGATAAAAATCATCTTAAACAATTTGTAATACCAAAAAAAAGGAAGCACGGCAAAGTGCTCAAAACACTCCCTATCTATTTCTTTTAGAGAAAGAATTGTGATGGAAATAACAATCAGCATATTATAGAATCTTCCTTGGTAGACGTATTTTACATGATACAAGAACATGTTGCTAACATAAGAACTAATAACACTCTGAGATTAAATCCATGGCATAGTAAATTCCAAACACATATGATGTATTCTTTAATGCTCCACCAATGGAAGCATCACAACAATGAAAGTCGTAAGTAAATCTGCAAGTGAAGTTCTTTTTCAGAACATGTGGAATAATTTGTATTTGGGGCAAAACAAGACTCAAAAGGCCGATATTCATACCAAATAAAATCTTTACTTGAATGCAATTGTAATTTGTATGTGTTTCTCTTCTACATCCCAATTTCTGTAGGACACAATAAATTTTGTTCCTAATACTGCAACATATTATGGCTTCTTAAAACATTAAACCATAGTTATTGATTAATTAATAAAACTGAGACTAAACACAAGAAAGCAAAGTACAATATGGACATATTTCCAGACATATCAAAACCAAAAAATGAAAAATAATGTTTAACACAAACAAGACAATACAGCATACATACAATACATGCCAAGACCACCGCAACAGCAAAAGCAGATGACCCTGCCCCTTCTTGGAGACCTATAGCAACAACAAGAGCCGACACCGTTGCAGAATGTGACGAAGGCATTCCCCCCGAATCAAGCAACCTTTTAGAATCCCATCGCTTTTCCTTATACCTGAGTATCTAGCAGAAAAGTTTTGCAAATATTTGAGCTCATATTTCCAATCTCATACAGTTCAGCCCAAAGAAAAAATTCAGTTCTAAAGACAAAAAAAGCACAGTATAATGCAGCCAAACGTTCAAAAATTTACGACATGTCAGCAAACACGTGCACACAACTTTAACTAGATATGATTCTCATTTCATTTCACGCTAGAAAAAACTACCAGCTTAAACACTATTTTCTAGTCATGTTCATATATTTTTTTGTGGAATAAATTTAAATAAACTACTATCATAAAATAAAATCGACTTAAGCATAAATTAAACTCAGTTTTTCAGAAAACTTTATCTCATTCAGCTTCTCCAAAAATACTGATTTCAACTTGTTCATTAAGCTAATTCTAGTACTTGAGAGAGCTTATTACATTTTCTTCTCTAATGAGTACTTACAGAAAAAAAATTTAATCCAAACAGTGCTTCAGAATCCAATCCCAACAATACAAAATAAAATATTCGATTTCTCAGAGAAGAAAAAAATATGCCAAGAAAAGCACATCTATATGCACACACAGATTAGATTGCTCCACGGATTGATTCATCCCCAAGAATCCAATATCCAGAGCACATAGCAAAAGTACGGACCGTACATTAATTCCAAACCCTAAAACTCAAATCTCAACAAATCCTTAACCAAATACATAACACGAAACACGAATTATCGACGAAAACACAAATATTAGCAACACAGGCGTCCAAAAAGCCAGTAACACGCTGGATCCTAAAAACACACACAAGCATGCGCACTTATCTTATCGTAGCGCTCTGATCTAACGGACGAGGAAAAGAACAGCGATGGAGCAGATAATTGAGTTTGAACTAACGGCGCGAGAGAGAAAGAGAGAAGAAACGTTACGCGTTGGTGGAAGTGAAAGAAACGGAGGGACGCACCAGGTGGTGAAGATCTTGAGGAACTGTGCGAGGGCGAAGGAGAGGAAGGCGGATATGAGAGGGAGATTGGAAGGGAGGGAGGAAGAGGCGGAGGAGGTGGTTGATGCTTGCGTGTTGGCCGCAACATCCGCCATGGTCATCACTTCGTCCATGTACCAAACTCAACAACACCTTCACTTAACTAACGTAACGCTTACCCTCACCCGCACTCCACCTCCCCCTCGCGCGTCTCTGCTGATTCCTCACTCGATACAGACAACAAGCCTTTTGAAATTATTATTCTACCTTTTTATCTGTCCCACTGCAACTCATTCCATGTCACATTAACAAAAAAATTAAATCAAAGTGCACATTTGATATTCTATAAAAAAAAAATGCATTTTTCTCTCTATAATTAATAATTTCGTTCTCCTGATTCTTAATTTAATTAATAAATATTTTTATTATCGTTAAAACTATAATGTTTAGCGTGACCCTTGATTCCTTCATAATAGTTCATCTACGATCTTATCTTTCCAAGAAAATTTATATGATTTCAAGAGTAATGTGTTATATTCACATACGATATAATTGGCGATTGATGACAAATAGTTAAATTTAGAAACTTTTGATGTAATAACATGTTCTCACTTTTTACTTCCAAGTCAAAATTCTCACATAATGTTGAATTTTTAATGAAAATTTATCATTTTTACAATTTTTTTAATAATAAAATATTATATTTAATTAATATAAAAAACAATTTAAAATAAAATAATAATATTTATTGTTGTCAAATGATAGTATAAAATATAATAGGTGTGATGTCATGGTTCCTTTTTAATATATATTCTCCTTCTTCAACTCACACGAAAATATTTTATTTCCAAAGTCTCCAACTAATATTCAATATAATATTGAATAATTACTTCTCTTGCTTCCTTGATCAAGACCATTTCAACCATAAAAACACATGCAATACAAGGTATACTTTTTTTTTATATCCTTAACAAGATATCCAAAATTAAATTGAAGAAGTATATCCATAGTCTTTGTTTGCATACTCTTGAAGTTCTCATGCTAATAGTTCCTTTTACACATGTAATGTATAACTAGATATAAAACCCATAGGTAAATCTGTTTTTTTAACTTTTATACCTTTCTAAACCTCTGTAAAACACTGACGATTTTTTTTATGTAGACACTTTTAGCATAAAATGAAAATAATTATTTGCAAATTTGGTTACTTCATTTAATATATGCTCTGTAACACTTTATTTCGTGAAATTCTAGTGAGTCATAAATATTATACGTTTTTAGTTAGCTAAATTTTGGATTAAGATCACATGAAATATAAAATGTTGAATTAAAGATTATACATGCGTCTAGTTGAAGTTATTTGAGAACGGCAAAAACGGCTTAAGCAATCATGTTAAATCAAATGACCTGTTGAGTATATATATATTAAACACATAAAATTTTGAAACATTCTTTTTTGGATCTGACAAGTGAAGGATGAACTAATACAAATTAGATTCAAGGAAAATAAGGTCCTCTAGCAATTAAAAAAGCATCGTTTCAAGAATTCTGCATGGCTTGAAGTCATCATAGCTTTCTTCAAGGCTCACCATGATACATTAGATAGGCACTATGAGGAAAACAAAATTGATAGAACCTACACCTATAAGTTAAACTAAGAAAAATTCAGGTATAAAACCCATTGAAGAGTTGCTTTTTGTTCATTCTCAAGCTTCCTGTAGCATTAAATCAAGCCAGCAAAAAGACCAAGCATGAGGTACTGTAACAGGATTTCATACTTCTCAGTGTCCATCTTGTTGGTATGGCAACAAGGTTTACCATTTTTGGTTTGACTGCATCAAATTCTTGGTGCTGCATTGAGAATCACAAGTATGTCAGTTTGAGTGCCAGATATATATAATCAGTACAGTATTGCTAATTGCCCATTGAATTAATAATTCATTTCCATTCTACCTAAATGATGAATTGGTGAGATTTCATCATCAACAATTAAAAGTTACATTTATTTGAGAGGCTAAACAAAATGAACTAAATTACGATGCAAAAGGCAAAAAAATTATGCTTTACTATAAATTTAACTTTAATCTCAGCTGAAACTTAGCTTTAGTACATATGTAAGAAAAATAAGCTCTGTAAATTTCTTCTATGATTATAGTGGATCAAAAGTACCAGGGTAATTGACAATACAAAATACCACTGTTATTATCTATTTGTACGTGAATTAAAGTTATATCTCCATGCAGGTGGCAATTTCGTGCTCATGAATAAACATCATAAATATAGAACAGCCTGGGAATTGATGATCCAAAGTCAATTAAGCTTAATTTATCAAGTTTATCAATAAAGTTGGGTATCTAAGTTCAAATAAACATTATAAGTTTCAGCAAAGAAGAGTATTTACCGCCACCCATTGTTGCTTCTGGCAACCGCTCAATTGAGTATCTGTGTTTGGTGATGTACATTATTGGAACACCAGGAATCTGTAATACAAAAATTCAGTTCATGGGTGATACATCAGAGTCCAATATCAAACAACGAAGATGAAAACTGAATAATGACTTTACCTTCCGAATTCTCCTCTTCAAATCCCGATCACATGTTGCAACAATGTAGCACTTGTGCTGTTTCCAAGAAAATAGTTTGCATAAACAAAGGGGAACACAGAAATAAGCAGCAAATGGGTGTTATCATTACTTTTCTTTGAAATCCTTTTAATAAAATGATTCACTTAAAATGAATATTATATTAATATACGTTGCAAACCAAAGAATTTGGAGATGAATTCCATTAACATAAAGAATGAAGAGATTAATCCTCAGTGATACCTATTTCTTGGCTATGAATTCAAAACTGACATAAAAACTTGCTACAATTTTTCATAGTTCCAAATTACAACATGGGAGGGAGACATTTGTATTAAAAAATTCTATTCAATTAACATCTCAAGAGTAGCAGTAGTCATTTGTTTACGGATGTAGATGTCCACAAGAAACTGTTAAGAGACTTAAAAATCACAGTTCCACATAATAGGATATCAGTAACACAACAAATTTACAAGGGTTCAGAAATCAACCAAATTTACCATCCTCTTATGAAGGCTCTTGCCTTCATTATAGAACAAAAGATGAATGAAAAATTGTACAAGGGTTTAGAAATCAACCAAATTTACCATCCTCTTGTGTTGAGCCTTGTCTTCATTATAGAAGAAAAGATGAATGAAAAATTGTTTTCCCATTCCTCAGGATCATAATACAGGAAAAAGTAACAGTAAATAGACAATTTCTCATCCAGCTTGGAAAATCATTAATCTTAATAATCAAATTGCTACCAGATGCTTCTAAGCATTTAGCTCATGAAAATATATCACACCTGAGTAACTCTCTCAACAAGGCAGTCGTCAGCATATGTCCCTTTATGAGTACATAGTATTCTCTGAAAACGAGGATCCTTGGCAATCCTGTTATGCATTAAAGGGATAAATAAATACAATCAGAAGTTAAAACAGGAATAATATAATTCCTTTTCTTTACTAGATCGAGTGACAACTTATATGAGAAATATGACCAAAGGCTTGACCTTCTTAAATTTGTTTGAAAATAAATGTTTTTCCCTTTTTGATTTAAACAATTTGTACTCGAGCTTGAAGAGAATGTGACAATGGATGAAAATTATAAGTGGGATATTTGAATGTTATACAAACAATTTGATTTTTATGCAACCTAAAACTTAATTAACAAAAGCATGTAGTGAAAAAGAAAACTTACAGAAAGCATGGACAAGCTTAGCAAGCAAATATAAATTTGACTTTATATAGGTACCTCACTCAAAGAGGGACCCAACCCATGCATTGGGTTGGCCCTTGTACAAGTACATATCAAATGTAAGAATATAAATCTATAATAATCAAGACATAACATCCACCTTAGAGCTACGCGATATTTTTGGCCTAGCTTCTCAAGTTCTGCCATCACACAGTCAGTGATACAAGGAGTACCTGAAAATCCATAAAATATGGGATGTTTGATTCACATATACAATGCCACATTACAAAGATGAGCTTCTGGCAAAGAGTATCACAACAAAATATCTAAAATTCATAGTAACCTAGGCATTCAGCTAAACTAAATGTTAGATAGATAAATTAAGACAAGTTATCATCTCCTTCAAACTCACATTTTGCATATAAGCAGTCCATCATCCCTTTCTCCAGATCCAACTACCCAAAGAAAGCCACAAAATTGTGTGAGAAAGAGACAAAAACTACAAAAATCCATCACAACTGAAATACTGTAGTACTTTTATAATGTAATGGTGTTAACGTTAGATACTGAGCATCATATTCAATAACGCATGTCATCTATATGTAGTTGCAAACATATCACATACTACAAATTTGAACTGAGTTTTCCATGGAAAGTTAACTATGTATAACCAGAATTATAATTTGTTTATTTGAAAGACAAACAAAAAGATATAAAATTAAGCAAAACAAAGCACACTCACTTTATTCTGTATTGAGAAATTGATGAAGTTGGTATCCACTAAAACCCGGTAAGGAGGTCCCAGGGCAGTATTGTATTGAAAGAAAAGTGCCGAAGAATGACTTGGACTAAATAATACAAATTCAAACCACAAATTAAACCAACAGAGAAAGGGATAAAGCAATAAATTCAGGACCAATTAAAAGGGGGCCAAGAGTGAGAATAGAAGCTTACATGTTTCTGGGTAACTTTTCCTTCACAAGATCCTTCTTTTCTGGGTTCAAAACCTCTTCTTTGTAACTGAATTTGACAGGATTTCAAACAATAAAAATAGAGTAAGACCATGCACGACAAGGAAGAGAAAGAAAAACCTCACCTTTTTATTGCTTTGGAAGTGACAATCTTCTTCCTAACAGCAAACTTTGGCCCCTTTTTAGCTTTACCCATTATGAGTGCAGTGAAAGGGCTAGATTATGCAAAACCCTGGGCAGAACCATAAATCAATATAAGATAGTTAAACCCACAAATATCAACTCCCCAATTATTCCTTTTTTATTAAATTCAACAAAAATTGAATTTAAATATCAACATCGAGTCTATCGCAAATACAGGGAATACAATAAGGCAGAATTAGTTTCGAAGTATTCCAACGAAATTGAATGAATCCACTTCAGAAAGCGGTATTCACAATAAGGATTTTGATGAATCCACGTGCAGTACTGAAATCGAAAGAATCTAACTACAAGCAAGAATGACCTTCGGAGTTCAGTAAGAAGGAGATGTTTCTAGTTAATGGGTAGGCATCCAATAAAGCAAAGAGAAGAGTACCTGCAGACGTGAGGAAGAAGCGGCGGCGCGTGAGATACTGAGAGCGCACAGGTTCGCCGTTGAGGGTTCGAATAGAGTGGCGGCACAAGGGTCTTGTGGAAGAAGGAAAATAATATGAATAGATTAATAGATTAATGAAAAGGTTTCTTACATCAATGAAAATAAATATTAATATATTTATATTTTTTATTGAAACATATACCCGTTTTCGCTTTCTTTCTTTTACAAAAACATTGAGGTGGAACAACAAGTGATTTTTTTTTTATGATTAACATATGATTGTATAATATAAAATTATCATTTTCAGTCACATAATATTTTTTACAAAGTACACATCTGTGGCTTAAATGAATAAAAAAAATATTTGAATGAAAGAAAAGTTAATATTAATACAAGATATTATTGATTTTTCATAAAATAATACAATATAATAATTTATTATACTTAATCGTTATTGTTTAAAATACAATTAACGAAAATGAAAAGTAATCAATTATATTATAATTACATGGAATTGAATTTCCTTAAGCATTCTATCACGTCATATTACATTTTATACATAGCAATCTTTATCAATTAATAAATATTGTACTATACATTTATATATTTCACTTTGAGATAATCTATACTTATATTTATATTTATATATTTATATAAAGGAAATTCTCCACTTTAACTGTTATAAATTGTTTTTTTTATTTTATCCTTACTTAATATTTTGTTTTATTAATTTATTTTGGTTATTTAGACATTTTATAACTTTAGAAATTAATAAAATAGTTTTTTAATTTTAAAATTTTATTTTATTTATTCTGACTTAACTCGCAAATTGTTACGTTAATTTTTATTTAATTTATTTATTGTCACTTAAATGAAAGTAGAGTGGAGAGATTGATAAGTTATTTTTTTGTTTTAAATTGATATTTTTTTAATTTATTTTTATTTAATATTCTCTTTTAACTTCTCATTTTAATATTTTTGAGATAAATTATTTTTGAAAAATAAAAAAAATCAAATAAAAATAAATAAAAAATTGGAAGAAATTATTTTTAAAGAATAAAAAGAAAACAAAAAAAAAAATAAAAAATGTGGATAAACAAGCGTGTCACTAGTTTATGTATAAAGAGAATTTTCCTAAATAACTGTTTTTATATATCTAATTTTTTTTTTATATTAAAACAGTTATCATAAGTATTTTAGTTATTTTATAATTTTATAAATATTAAAACAATTATCATAATTAGTTTTAAATATAGAGCATTTTTGAATTTAAAATATATCTCTTATCTCTTCAGTTTTCATCAACTGTTACTTTTTTTTAAAATATTTTTATTCTCAATGTTACATCTTATATCAACCACAATATAATATTTAATTTATTAAGTTATTTTATTATTATAAATTTATAGTTAATTTTAATAAATATAAATACATATATAATAATTATAAAAACAAAAAATATAGATACACAAGTGTAAGGGCGTCTATGTTTTTGCTAGTTTATATAAAACTAATTCATAAAATATTTTTTGTACTTATAGTATCATTCGCTTATATACCAAGTAAAATTATAATCAAAACATACAACAAATATATTAAAAAAAAAGTTAAGTTATAAAATATAATATTAATATTTTAAGATCAAATAATAATACAATTATTTCGGTATGTCCAATATCTTGGGAGTTGAATTCAAGACAATTTATATACATTTTTTTTCTCTTAAAGATGTTTTTTAAGACAAAATTGTGATAAAATTTCAAACTACAAAGAAAAATAATCTTACATTATTGTATTACTTAAATTACCAATAAAATAATAGTATCATTATTTTTTTTATATTTTTAATTAATTTTATAAACCAAAAACTTGGTTAGCATATAGTTTTAAGTATACAACTTAACTAATCAAATCTCAACATATTATGCATCAATTCAATGAGATTATCGAATTGTATCTCAATTTGTGAGATTATCGAATTGTATCTCAACATATACAACACATGTGAATAAATATTTTTAATTATCTCAATTCTTACAAGGGATCTAAGTGATTCCTAGTGGATTTTATTTTAGTTGAGACTAAATTGTAAGAGTATTCCTTGGTATCACAGATTTATGTACCCTAAACTATATTAAATGCTAGTGTTTGATGTGATAATATAATGTGCATTTAGGAATAAAATTGAGTCATATTGATTGATAATATGTTAGTGTGTAATATATATATATATATATATATATATATATATATATATATATATTTCTCACAATTTGTGTTAATGTAATACAATTATCAATATTTTTAGTAGTGCTTTTCTTAAAAAAATGCAATCCAAGTCAATAATTCAAGCAAGTGTTATGAAGACCATAAAATTTATAAAAGGTAAAAAGATTCAATCGCATTTATTTATAATAATATCACTTATTCTCATTATTTAATGACTCAATAAATCTTTATCAATATCCATATTAACACAAGAAATGTGGGAGGAGGTTAAATTTTATTTGCATACTTAGTTTTGATATTGTTCCTCAAATAACAATGAAATCAAAAAATATCCTACACATAGGATATGTTCTAATAATTTTAGGAGAAAATAATATTTGTTATCACTTCCAAACCACATAATGATCCCCAATATATTAACAAAGAATTCATCACTTATGTATTGTTTGTATCCGGGTGAACCCGAAAAAGAAAAATGCATAAAGCTTTTGTTTGTATTAAGAAAGTCTTGCAAAAAAACCATTAAAGAAAGGTAAGAAAATATACATTTTGTCTCTTTGATGCAGTGTAGTGATTTGTAGAGAAAATTACTATTAAACTGTGCTTTTACAATATCATCATTGCTTCTTTAAACAAAGCATGACATTGAATAATTTTTATATGTCACGCAGAGAAATGCTTTTTCAAAGAAAGCAGCTTTGAACAATTCTCATCTTCCATGCAGCAGAGATTCCCTTAGCTTTGATTGCCATAAAAGGGGTAGTTGATGAGTTAATAAAATAATAAATAGTGGAAGGAGAGTGAGAGGAGGTGTGTGTTTTGAATACATTGAGTTGAGGAAGGAGTTGAGTTTGCTGTGAAAAGTTCGGACTTGGTGAAGAGGTCCTTAGAAATTGGTGGTGTGTGGCTCCGCTGATTGGTGATCCGTTTATGGTGGTCGATGGGTGTGGTTGACTGAGGTGCGCGATTGGTCAGTGGTGCCCGGTGGCTGTGGTTGGACAATAGTGTCTGATAGACTCAGGTACACAAATAAGAACTTATAATTAATGGAGAGTTGTGAAAATTCAAAACTAGTGCAAAATGAGTGTTTCAGTACTGAAAACAACTACCAGTTAGACTTGACTAAATAAATATAATGATAATTAGATGGTTTATTTTTTTAGAATAATTAAATTTTAAAACATAAATATTTTTTTGAGATAATAATATTAAGTAGAGTTAATTAAGATATCAAAATTTATTTATATTTAACTTGTAAAACTGACTTTGAGTCATATAATAAAATATCATAATGTACAAAAGATTACAAGATGAGGGTAAATAGATTTGTCATTTTTGTATAACAATAATTTTCTTTTACATATTTTACAAGTTTGATTGTTGTTCTTCATGCATATTCCAAAAAGGTTGTAAACAATTTTAAAACATAATATATAATATACATTCAAAGAAATTTAGTTTCATAACCAAAACATTTATTCATCTTAAAATTTCATGGAAACATGATAAAACGTTACGCGAAAGCTTTCTATGAAACTTATACTACAAAAAAAAAAAACGTTTATCAATCTATAAATTACAAATTAATCATTCGTTGGTCATTTGAAAACTAATTTTGTTTTATTTGTGATATTCAATGTAATTATAGTATATAATAAAAATTATTTTAAAGACAACATGATTAAAGAGATGATGTACCTAAATTAAATCTAAACTAAATGTTCGTACAAATAATTAATCAATTTAATAAGAAATATGTGCATGTGTATATAATAACTCTTTAAAATTTATTAAATTAGTATTTCAGATCGAGATCAATACTAAAATAGACTAGTACAAGAGAAATATCAGTTAACAATATACATTTAAACTCTTTAAAATGCGTAAAAATAAACTACAATAGACATATTTATAACCACTCACTCAAACAAACAAGTTTATCAACATAAAAGATTAAAAATATACAATTTTTCCCTTCCTTTTAGTGTTTCTACTTTTTAAAATAAAAAGTAATTTAATAGGAAGAGTGAACTGTAAATTAAATTGTTATTTATTAGAAATTAAAGTGAACTAAACAGTGAAGAAAGAAATAAAATAATTGAAGGAAGAGGATCTCTTGGCTCCTTCTTCGAAAATTTAAAACGCGGATCTCAAACGGTCTCATAGTTTGAATTTAAACAAATATCCACCGTTAGATCACCAAATCTTTTTCTTTGGCCTTCGCTCCTTCTCACTTTTCTTTCTCTCTCCTTCCCCATTTCCTCATTCTTCAACTTCATCTTCTTTCTCCCTTCTCTCTCCGTCTTTCTCACAAACTCCACTACTCCATTTCCCCAAATCCTCCACCGATACCGATCACTTCACGATGCCGTTCCTATCTGAGGCTGCCAGCGCGATTAAGAGCAGGTTCGGTTTCCACGACCACCCCTCCGTATCGCTTTCGCTGGTTCAGAACACTCCGGATCTTCTGAAATCCGCTGCCAAGGACTCGCTCGCGCAAAGCTCCATAGTTCGAAACCTAAGCGACTGGGACGACGAAAGTGTAGTCGGACAGAGTAGCGCCGCCGTTTCTTCATCTCAGAGCTTTGAATTCTGCGAGGATCCTTCCTTCTGGAAAGATCACAATGTTCAGGTACAACAACAGTACATTGCTCTATGCAGGTTTAGTAGGTCCAATTCATAGCTTCCTAGTGTTTCAATAGTAATGCTGATTAAACGAAATTTTGTGTTTGTTAATTTCAAGATTTATGGCTATAATTGTTTCGTCTTCTCTGTAAGTAATGAAATTGTATTATTACAATTGTTTGGGGGAGTAATTGTAATTATTAATATTTGAAAATGGTTTTTAACTAGGTTCACGTTTCTCTGTTTTTTATAGTTTGATTTAAGGGAATTGAGTTTGATATGATTTACTTCTGCGAGCTAGGTTATAATTAGAATGCGTCCTCTTAGCAACTCTGAAATATCGGTGCAAGGGCATGGAAAGTGTGTTAGGCAAGAGAGTTGTCAAACAATTACATGGAGTGGACCTCCCGAGTCACGGTTTACTTTTGATGCGGTTGCTGATGAGAATGTTAGCCAGGTAAACTTTGTTGGATAATTTCTTTCATATTGCGGTTTCTATTTATAAATTTTATTGTAATTCTTGTACAAACTTTGCTGGTTGTTTTTAATTTTTTTGAATTTTGAAGCTCGGGTTTCACACTTCACATTGTTGATATGACAGGAGAATCTCTTTAAAGTAGCTGGTTTGCCAATGGTAGAAAATTGCATGGGAGGCTATAACAGCTGCATGTTTGCTTATGGTCAGGTGAGTCATTGATCAGCTCCTGTTCTTGTTGATCTACCTCATCTTATTTGAGTGTACTCCAGCATAGTAACGACTGTAAGGATGCATTTGTGTCACATTTGTTACAAGGTTTTGTAAAAATATCTAGGTATGATTTATTCCCAGGAAATTACATTTCCTCATCTGTATATTTTTTTTTCCCTTCTCCATTCTTTTATTATTTTATTTTAGTTAATTTACAATTTAAAAAATATTCCCGGGAACATGAAAATAACTAAACGTACTTGTAGACATGCCTAGGAATAATTTTTCAATCATAACATTTCCGTGAATCACATTACCCAGGAATATAAATCATAATTTTAATATGAAACAATTGGCCCATAAGGCTTTTGTATCATAAATTGCATGTTTTACCTGGACTTGTTCTTTTTCTCTGGAATATGATAATGAAATACTCGTGTGGTCGCTAAAAATAATTGATTTTGTACAGACTGGAAGTGGGAAGACACACACCATGCTTGGTGACATTGAGGGGGGAACTAGAAGACACAGTGTCAACTGTGGGATGACACCAAGAATTTTTGAGCACTTATTTTCTAGAATTCAAAAGGTATAGTCTGTTGTTGAACTAGACACTCAATTATTATTTAAGGAATGTATACCTTAGATTAATGCAATTGCTTGTACATCAGACGAATATCATGTGATTTGCACTCTCTAATTAAAATAAGGAAGCCATTTGTTTACTATAATATATTCTATTGTTATGAAGCAACTTTACCAAGTTCATTATATCACTGATTATTTTCAATCAGTGTTCCTACAAGTTGTATTCCTCAGGATTCCAAATGTCATATTTTAAAATTATCAATGTTTATCTTGCCAGTTGTATAATACTTGAGGTTTTGACTTGTTCATATTTTAAATTTTAAAATGGACTAGTTAATCCGTATACCTTAAGATAAATTTAAGCTTCAGCAAAATTATTCATATATTTATATTTGCAAAATTCTAATTTTAGTCTGTTATCTGTTATTTTTGTAATACGCCAGGAAAAAGAGGTTCGAAGAGATGAAAAGTTAAAATTTACATGCAAATGTTCTTTCTTGGAGATATACAATGAACAAATCCTTGATCTTTTGGAGCCATCATCTAACAATTTGCAGGTAAGGCTAACTATTCATTCATTGAATGTTTTAGAAACCCCTTCAAATATAAAACCATGACCCTTTTTGTTGGATATCCTTTCTCATTTGTTCTCAAAGGCTCTGATCCTTAGTGAGGATTAATCTTCTAAAGCTGAGAAATAATATACGAATATTGTATGAGCTGCTATTTCTGTGTGTTCGTAAAAAGCATTTTAAATCATACATCTGTGCGACAGATAAGAGAAGACAGTAAGAAAGGAGTTTATGTCGAAAATCTTAAGGAAATAGAAGTTACTTATGCTCGAGAGGTCATTCAACTACTTATTCAGGTATGATTTTGCCTTGATTTTTATTTTTAACATCAGTTGTATTGTGTTTTTAATATAAATATTTTGAAGTATTTTTTAGTTTGTGATTGTAATACTCTACTAATTAATTTCATTTTTTGTCATTTGCAATTCCAAATTGAGGAAAGAATGTAGCCTATATGAAGTTATTTTTCACATTTCTTTTTAGAACTAAGTCATTCGGCACTGATTGAAAATAACAATGTAATTTAGGGAGCTGCAAACAGAAAGGTAGCGGCCACTAACATGAATCGGGCTAGCAGTCGTTCTCATAGTGTATTTACTTGCATCATTGAGAGTCAGGTGAGTCAAGTCAAATATTGATGTTTTATCTCCTATTTTCGTGCAAAAGATGTTGAACTTTTACTATTTTTCCGACTATATCATGATACAATCTTATTTAATTTAACTATTTATTTAGTGGGAATCTCAAGGAGTGACTCACTTTCGGTATGCTCGACTCAATTTAGTTGATTTGGCTGGATCTGAGAGGTACTTGATTCCTAAGAGTCTGTATTTTTGTTTTCATGATTTAGATGAGCAAAGAAGCAAGGAGTATTTCACCTCATTTAACTTTCATATATATAATACTTTATATCCATTTTGATAATAGGCAGAAGAGTTCTGGTGCTGAAGGGGAACGCCTTAAGGAAGCTACTAATATCAACAAATCTCTTTCAACCTTGGGGTTGGTTATCCTCTTGGCAATTGAATTCTCATCTATTACATTAATATGCAATAGTTCAATTAGTTATTTTAGTTGTGGAATTATCCTAAAAATATAACATTCTAGGTGATAATATACTTGCAGGCTTGTGATTATGAACCTAGTTAGCATATCTAATGGGAAGTCGCTCCATGTTCCATACCGAGATTCAAAGCTAACATTTTTACTTCAGGTTGGTGCAAATATTTTCTAAATTCATTTTGCTTAGGTAAATTAGATTTCAGTGTCCGGACATTTGTGGCAACTGATATCAGTCTTATAAATGAAATAGTTTTGGGGGATATGAATTGGTTTAGAACTACAAAAGTTGTGATCTAATTTATAAGTATGCAGCAGTAACTATAAAATAATAACTGTTCATGAAATAGTTGTCACACCTAACCTAATTACTATTTAAGACGTTGGCTTTTTGCAATAGCAACTAGCAAGTTTCCCTGACAATAAAATTGCATAGGAGAACCCTATTTATTATCAATTAAGGGACTCTAGTTTCAGCTTTATGTAACCAGAGGCTTATTGTGGAACTGCACTTGAAACATTATAGTATATAAGCACCTCAAATGTGTTAGGGAATCCAAATGCGAGTTTGAGTCTGAAGCTGAATAGAGATGAGGGAGTTGAGCAACATATAAAGAGCAAAACAAACCTATTGTCTTAAGGTTTTGGGTTGAAGGTGTTAAGTCCTTATATGGGTTTGTATAATTTATAATTATTGCAATTATCAGTTAATCTGTTTGTTAAAATGTTTTGATCGAATGATCCTTGTGATATTTTGGCTAGTAGTATTTGAATCATCAAAGTGAATAGTTTATATTCATGAATATTAGGGAAAAATTGTTGTTTTGTCTGAATTCATTTCAAATAAGGAGCTGCAATTATCAATTAAATCTGATTAGTATTCTATTTTTTTTTTGCAGGATTCTCTGGGAGGGAATTCAAAAACAATCATAATTGCAAATATAAGCCCCTCCATTTGGTCAGTGAACCTCCTATGGTTGTACTAAGTATCTATGCATGAGGACTAGTTGCTTTTGCATAAGGATTTAGGGAAACCGTCAATGAGGAAGTTAGACTTTTTTTTAGAGTCGTTAGTCTAGTATTGCAGTATATTAACTCCGATAGTCATAAATGGAATTTTAACCTTACAATAGTTTGACGAATTTTTCTAAAATATATTTATTTATTTATTTATTTTTATCATTGTCTGTTGCCATATTTGGTTATTAACATTTAAGTGACATTTGGTAACATTTTGCAGTTGTTCACTGGAGACATTAAGCACATTGAAGTTTGCACAGCGCGCCAAATTTATTAAGAACAATGTATGTCTTTTCATACTTTTTGAGCTTATACATTGGTGTGCATCTATCTTCTACCTAAAACAACGGACTGACACTTATTACAAAGTATTAGTACACATTGTTTTATTCTATCTTATTAATTTAAAAACTTAATGAATAATGCTCCAAAACTCTTAAGAGAGTTAGAGGCTTTTTTTTAACATATCAATATTAGTCAAAAAGGCTGTTTGATGCGCCATTTCAGTTAATTTCTAGGTTTTTTTACTAGCTGAAACTTGTGTGGTTCTATTAATAATGAATGGAAAACAAACGTTAGTTTCTAGCTTTTTATATGTATTGTTATTTTGATCTTAATATATTTATTAAGTTCCATTTTTATTTTTATTTTATACGAGACATGAGTTTATTATTTTATTTTCTTTGTTTACTTATAGGGCATTATTTTATTATTTTTACTTTCGTAAAAACTTCTTATCTATAATATTTTACTAAATAAGATATTGACAATGATAAAAATAAGCTTATTATTATTTAGATTTAGACACTCTTTTATTATATAATTTATTTTAATTGTTATATTATTTAAAATATTTACTTTACTATTTGAGGATTATACTTCAATAATATTGATAGATGATAATTTTGTTTTATTTTCATTATTTAAAAAAAAAAAATCGTATTACCATGTGTATTTTTATCTCTATTTTTACTTTATTTTAAATTTTGAATTTGAATAGAAATATTGTAAGACATAGTATAAGATTAATAATAAATATACAATATTATATAAACATGAAGCAAATTGGAATATCGGTAAAACATAAATATTTTAGTTATCAACTTCCGGCTTTGAGCTAGTTTTCTTAAACATAGCCTCAGCTGTTTAGATATGTAGGTGATCTGTGCATGCAGACACTTGTAATGATTGCTATATAAATATTTGTATTTTTCTCCAGGCAATTGTAAATGAGGATGCGTCTGGAGATGTCATTGCCATGAGAATACAAATTCAGCAACTTAAGGTATTATAATTTTGATTTATCCTTACTTCTCTTGTGTTCAGCTTACATTTCATGCCACATCAAATCATTCATTAGAGTGATTATTTAATTGGAGGTTTTATATATAATTACTTAATTGGTTATCAGAAAAGTACAACTGTGACCAAGATTTTACTTTTACTTTTCATCTAATATTTAAAGGGAAGTGTGGAGAAGCTTCCAACAACTTGTATTTCTTCCTTACTAAATTAACTGGTTTTTACTGCAATTTATTTTGGGGTTTCAGAAGGAACTATCCCGTTTACGTGGTGGAGTTGCTGGAGGAGAAATTCAGGATAATGACAATTCATTAATCAGCTTTCCAGGTTCTCCTGGATCCTTCATGTGGGAGGGTGTGCAAGGATCATTGAGTCCATTAACCTCTGTTAAAAGGATATCCCAGGTTGATATTTTTGTGTGCCTAAGAAATCTTTCAGTCTCTCATAACATTATACCGATAAGCATCTTTCTCTTTTTACAGAAAAAAGACCATGACATTGCCCTTGTTGGGGCCTTTAGAAGGGAAAAGGACAAAGAAATGAAATTACAAGCACTAAGAGATGAAATTCAAGCATCCATGAAGCTGGTATTTTTTAAAAGCAGTATATTTCATATTGATGTGTGTTGAGAGGTCACTTTAATTGTAGTCACCTCTAGTTCGTCTTCGTTACATCCTCTTTGATGACTGCCTTAATTGCAGCCTCAAAGGGTAGTTTAATCTTGTATCAGTTAGAAATATGGCTTACATAGATTTGTCACCTTACAAACAGATTTTATGGGTTGACTTATGCTTAAATACAAATTCTTAGATGGTATCAGACTTTCCTATCTCTATCATTGGTGGCTTGCATTTTCCACACTCTAGGCTGGTATTCATAGGTGTGAGGAGGAGATGGTTGAAAAGCCGTCTTAGTCATAGTCACGTGTAGCCTGCCTTAGCTAGTGTTCTCTTTGGGATGGGCCTTAATTATAGTCTAAAAGGTGGTGGTTTAGTCTCACATTAATCAAAGATATGATTTAAATAGAGCATATAAGTGGACAATCCTCACTTTTATTTTACAAACCAGTTTTGTTATTAGTTTTCAATAAGTGATTAATGAGGGAAGGAATACATTAGCTTTTGACCTACAAGTAGCAATTTTATGTGAGAAATGCCTATCAATTGTCAGGCTGCCACAGATCTCCATTCTAGTATTCTTGATTAGATTTTCGGTATATTTTTAATCTTTTAATTTGTAGTCATTCTCTTTTGCTGATTTATTAATAGTTGATGTTTTTGTGATGAATGAAATGGTTGAAATATGGGATGATTCAGGTGAAACAAAGAGAAGATGAGATACAAAGTTTGAAGATGAGATTACGTTTTCGAGAAGCTGGAATTCAAAGGTTAGAAGCAGTTGCTTCTGGGAAGATCTCAGCTGAGACACACTTGTTGAAAGAAAAAGAGGAGCATTTGAAAGAAATTGAGGTCTTGCGAGCGCAGGTTGATCGGAATAATGAAGTAACCAGATTTGCTATGGAAAATTTGCAGCTAAAAGAAGAAATTAGAAGGCATGTTCTATTGATACAGCACAAGTCCTTTCAGTTCTGAAGCTTTTTTGTTTCTTGTGAATGCAAAAGTAACTCATTTTATTTCATGATTAAAATAAAGTTTGCGAAGTGACATATTTATCTTATAACCAAAAATCAATGTAACTAGTATGAACAATATTCGTAGTTATATACTTTCCCATTATATTAACAAATATGAACTATGGAAGTAATTTGAAGCAAGAAGTCGCCTTATGATATTGTCTAGACACGAGAAACAAGTCAACCAACCAGTCTGAGTTCACCAACAAAGTAGTGCTAGCTAGACTACCGAGATCGGTGATTTACATGTTTTTCATTACTAATGCTTATGCATCTTGAAGACAGGTTAAAGTCATTCTGTATGGAAGGGGAACGAGAACAGATGAGTGAGCAAATCTTGGCATTGGAAAACAAGGTACGGGACGCCTTTGTACTTCATAAAATCTTCAGTGAACCTTTCATGTTCATTGTGTTTTTTTCCACTTGTGTGTGCAGTTGTTGGAAGCACTAGACTGGAAGTTCATGCATGAACCTGATCTGGTAATGGTTTCGGTCTTAACTGTTACTGTAATAGTTTTTTCTTGTGTCTAGAAGTTATTGCAAACTCCTATCTTGACCCGATCTCCTTGTTTTTTCGGATGTTAGAAAACAAATTCTGATCCGATGATGGAAGATGTACGTAATGATGTCAATCTTGTCTCCAAACTGGTAAGAATGATATAGAATTTCGTGCACCAGTAATCATGTTTGAAGCAGTGAATGTCACAATAGATTACATCAACATAAATGTAAATTAGAATCTGGTTTTGATTGTGTCCTTTTATCAGGGTTTCATATTAGCCGGCAATTTTCAATGACCTGCTGAGATAACATATTTTTTCTCTTTACTTATCGTACTTGTAGTTCTATTATGTGCTTGCATTTTAAATTGTGTGCATGTAACTTATTCAAGTGTTCAATTCTTATTGATGTTTGTCTTCAGGAGTCAAGTCCAAAATCACGTTGGCAGTCTTCGCTAAGGGAGGAAAACGAGTTTCTCCGTATTCAGGTCCAGAAAAATCTTGTTTATACTCTGTTGTTAACTTAATAATTCATGTCTTTCACATTCTCTCTCCTGACTTGATATGATTTTATCTACGACAGGCTATTCAAAACCAGGCAGAAATGGATACAATCTGTAAAAAGCTAGAGGTTTGTCTTGAAGAGAAAGAGAAATTAAAAAGGTGTTTACTCTATCATTTTTGTCATATATAATTATGGGGTGTTTGTGCATTTCTGAATATTATTTGTATATAGTTTGTCCCTGAAGGTCATTATTGTCTATTTCCTTATTCCAAGTGTTTCTCTTTGTTGTCCATCATGAACAAATCAGTGCTTGAAAATTTTTCTCTAAACTTTATCTTGCAGACATGTTGATGATTTGACGGAAAAATTAGAACATGAGAAATCCCTAACAGTTAATGAAGGAAAGCGGCAAATGGACCTTCCATCAACAATCGATATGCCTGTCATTAATAACAATGACCAACTGGAATTGAAAGCAATGGTTGATGCTATAGCTGCTGCTAGTCAAAGGGAAGCAGAGGCTCACGAGACAGCAATTATTTTGGCAAAAGAGAATGATGAACTCAAGATGAAGCTTAAAACCTTGATTGAGGATAATAGTAAACTGATTGAATTGTATGAACAAGCTGCTGCAGAGAATATTGATAGAAATGTTCACAAAGGGGAGGATGTTCATGAAATTGGTTCCCAGATTGACAATGATTGCTTTTCTCTTGAAATAACAAAAGGGGAGACTGAGAAAGGAGTGGTTGAGAATCTCCAGCACCAGTTAATGGAATTGAATGAAGAAAATGAAAAGCTGATGAATTTGTATGAAAGAGCCATGCAGGATAGGGATGATCTAAAAAGAACTCTTTCATGTATTGGACAAGAAAGAGTTGAAACCAAAGGAGACATGGACTCCCCAGAAAAGCTTGTTGAAGTTGATGGTGGGGAAAGAGACTTGAGAGTGGAAATTATTTCACAGGAAGTGCGGGGTGGAAGTGAAAGTAAATATGAACCCACTACATCTGGGTCTGATATGGACGTTGATTGTGATGCATATGAACAAGAAAAGCTTTTAAAGGATGACAGTGAGACTGATGTACTGGTCAACGCTGAGAAGAAGTATGAGGTATCAGATCTCAGTGAGGCAAAGTTATCAGAGGAATTAAGTTGTGCTACAAAGAAGCTAGAAAGAGTAGATGAAAATATCTCAGATGCGGTCAAGACTATAGCTTCACTTGGTTGTGCTGGAAAAGCAACGGTCCAAGTTGATGAGCTCTCTAGAGAAATTGAGGTTACAGAGCATGATATTCACATCAAGCGTCAGCAGTTCGAATCTTTGAAACTTATGGTTTCTGAAGCACATGAAAGAAGAACAATTGTTGATAAAAAGTTCTCTGCGCTAAAATATTCATTATCCAACTTTCCCTCGACATTTTCTTACTTCGTGCAACGGGAAACAAGAGCCAGAGCAGTTGTGAAGGACTTGACATCTCATCTTCACCAAAAGAAAGGGAAATTGGCTGATCTTCAAGCTTCCAGACAGGGACTGGAGAATGCTAAAGAAAAGAACCAAGAGTCCGAAGTTGAATTGACGAAAAATATTGCGTGCATCAAATTGAAATTGGAGGAAGAGAATCGCAAGCACGAAGGTGAAAAGGTTCTATTTGCTGTTGAAAACACACAGAATATAGATTCCTCGCTGAAAAACTGGCATCTTAGATGTAAAGCCACTGATTTACTGAAGTTAGAGGAAGAGAAAACAAAATTGCAAGCAGAGATGAAGCTTTCTCAACAGAAACTCGGGGTTATAAGAAAAGAACTGGAAAATCTAAACAAGAAGAGTGCAAATGTAGAGAGCCAGATTGAGGCTGTTCAACTGGAAATAAAGCAATGCATGAGAAATACAGAGGAGAAAGAGCTTGCACTTGAACGTGTGATGAAAGAGAAAGAGATGCTCTTGGAGTTTAGAGATAATGGTATGTCTGAAATAGAGCATATGATTATTGAACTCCAGCAACATGTGTTTGAGTATGACCTAAAGGAGGGTGAAATGAAGATTGTAGGAGAAGAATTGCAAATGGATTTGACAAGAGCCGAAGAGTTACAGACCGCTAAGGTCATTGCTGCCAACAACAAAAACAATTTTTTTTCTACCATTTCTTATTCAGACATGTTAGAGAAGTTGGAGGATGAGATGCAAAACCTGCGGACATATGTTCAGGAAACAAAATTGTTGCTGGAAGGCATTTCCCATGCCGCCTAAAACTCTTGCTATGTGTAACTAATTCTCCATCTGCTAATTGTACCATGTTTTGTTTAATTTTCCTTTTGGTTCCTTGAGAACCAAATTGAATTTTTTCAATAACACTTATATTGGAGAATGAATATATAGTATTTTTTCCAATCTGATCTCCCACTTGAACCGAGTGCATTACTACTAAAAGTCATTTTGAACTACGTATATTCAAAATCTGTTCAGTAATCCAGCTGCATTTATCGTTGTGTTGTTTTGGTTTTCCAATTGTTTGATAAAAAAAGTTTGGTCTTGGACATATAATATTTGTTACAATTTCTTTGTGGTCTGAAATGTATATTAAACTAATACATGGATAATGCTAATGTATATTACAGACAATGTCAATATATGTATATATGAAATTAGAAATTGAGAGCAAGGGTAATCTTTGTAAATAGTTTACTAAACTTTTTTATTTTAGTGAAAACATTTGAAAACAGGTTTGTTTTTAATGTTGAATTCCTCAAAACTATAACTAGTTAATGGAATAAAGAAATTGTGCCAACAAACTCCTTGCTAAAGACGGCACAGACCTTTGCACCGATAGACAAATCTAGAGTAATTATAAGAGATCACTATTACTATTAATTTAAAAATGGGTTAAAATGGGGTAAACATGTTTTTCTTTCCTATGTTATAATGTGACATTGTAGTAAAAAAAATTACTAAAATGAGTTTAGGGTTAACTTTTTTTTTTAGAGTGATTATTCATGTTAACAAGAAGGTCAATTTTAACTTTATTTTTTTATATAAAAAATTTAAAAAATTTAAAAATTAAGATCGATCCATTCTAATCTATATTTTTATAATATATTTTAAATATTTTTTTATATAAAAAAATTAAAATTAATTTTAGTCCATAAATTTTTTAACAATGATGATTTGTTACTTGATAAAAAAAATTAACACTAACTCATTCCAATAGTTCTGTGACGTTATCTAAATTTTCGAATAAAGATAAAAATCAATTTTACATAAAAATAAAAAATATATTTAATTTTTTAAAAATTAAATACAGATAAGAATAATACCATATTTTACTATAAATTAAATATTTTATAAGTTGGAAAAATTTATTTAAAAGTAAAAAAAAAAACATAATTTTCATTAAAAATTAATGTTATTTTTTTATTAATTATAAATAATTTATTGTATATAATTTTTTTAGTATATTTGTAATCAAGAATGATATAGGAGAAATTATACTTATATTTGTAATAGAATAATATTTACAGTTATATGCTCTATATATGCAGGCCCTGAAATGGTGCATCTTTCTTCGGAATCTTGTGTATCTGTAGAGATATGGACTGATGGATGTGATGTTCACGGAGTCAACATAATTTTAAGCTTTCTTATATTTTTAATTAAAAATGTCAAAAGGATGCATTTGGAAGAAAATAAAGTTTTGTTCACACTACTATAAACAGTGAATAACATCACTTCACAACCATTTATAATAATATTATAATATTTTAAATTAAAAATTAAAATGAAAATTATTAAAATATTTTAGTTGTTTTTTAAGAATGTATTTTCACTGTTTACAGTGTCAACACAACTCTCAAAATATATTATTTATGCGTAATTGATAAGGAAAAGTTTTTTATTACACCGAAAGAGTAAACCACACACATGACATCCAATTATAATAATATCATAATATTTTAAATTAAAAAATAAAATAAAAATATAATTAAAATAATAATTTATTAATGTGTAAAATGTATGTATTTCACTGTATAAGAGGTTAAAGTATCACCACCCAATTGATAAAGATTTGAGTGGAGTTTGAACATTCATATAAAATCTAAATCTATATGATCTAAAAGAATGATTGATAGACTGCACTTTTAATAGTTGCATTAAATAATTGCTTAAACTCATTTTCATCATTTTTAAATGTTCTTAAACTTCCTAAACCGTAATGATAAAATAGTGTGGATAATAAAGAGTGAATTACAGTGAAAAACAATTATAATTCAATGAAGAGAGATATTATGAATTTTGAAAGAAATTTGAGTTTTCTTTTATGTAAAACCTTTGAAGTAATGAGTTATAAAAATCGAGATCTGATCTTATCACAGTAACCTATGATGATGATCAATCTTATTCATTTTCTATTTTTTTTGAGTGTAACGTAAAAATCTTTCTTTAAACTGAATATTAGTTCTCATTAGATATGAACTGATATACTAATTAAAATGATGGGATATTCAAGTAGTGTTCCATAGTCAGGTGGGGAGGCATTTTTTCCAATTCTAATATCTTTTCCTACAAAATCTGCAAGCTTTTGGTATTACTGTGTTTTGCAACAGTATGGACTATTTGAATATTTAGGAACCAAACTTGTTTTAAGATAAAAACACCTTTTATATCATATATGTTGGAAATGATAAAGCTTCTATCATGGAAGTTGGCAGCTAAGTCTGGTTCCATGTAGTATTCTTTTATCTGTCTGTATTCATGCATGGCGAAACTTATAGCTAGGAACGAGAGCTTTTTCTTCAAGAATAGTGTCAGGGGTGAGTGTTGTTGAAATTGTTGCATATTATTTATTTATGTAGAAGATAAGAGTGGTGAGCGTGTTGCAGGAGAAATAGATAATGGATTTTAGTAGTTTAGTATGGATATTAGAAGGAGGGTGGATAGTCTGTTTAAGGTTAGAAGTGTGGAGGTTCACTTGAAATGCAGAAAATTATGGTGTCACTATATTGGATATGGAATGGGTCATTGCAGTATCCATACTACAATAGACTTGAAGGGTAGGGTTTTGTGGAGACAATTATGGAAAGACTATTTTGATTTTAAGACTTGAGAAAAAGGATAAAAAAGAAATGAGACACACATTTTGATGCTCTCAGATTGAAGAAGTTGTCGATTACAAAGAGTGAGAAGTGGTTTCAATTTCATGTATCTTTCAAAGTGCAGGTTTATGTATGAAAATTGTTTCAGAGCATTAACAAATGCAGAAGTTTATTTAGTAATTCTAAAAAATCCCCACATATTATATATCTTATGGATATATTATTTTTTAATTTTTTTAACAAAGTTATGATGGAATTCTTAACTTAAAAAAACAATATTTCAAATACAATGATAGTCCACATCTCAACAAATTTAAAATCGAATATTTAAAAAATTTTGGAGTCTAAGTTCACTTTATAGAGTTTATGTCATAAATTTAATATTTTCTTTAATTAATTAAGTTTTGCTTTTAAAAGAAATAACAATGAGTATTCACTTCTCTTACTACCAAGATATTTTTTTCATTTCACATTTTGTGTTGAAATTTTAAATGTGTTACAAAGAAATTGTTTGAGCAATAATTACCTTAAGAAAGCATATATTAACATGGTACTCTTCTCTTTGTTAAAATATTGATTTATTATTCTACCACTAATCTGCAAACTGATTGTTAAATTTATTATAGGTTTTACAAATTTCCTTTGAGTTTTAATATTTTCTCAAACAAGAGTCAAGTTAATGCATGTGGGATGAATATATTTTGACTTCCATTTTCTTATTTTGTTTTTTATATTTTCCTTCTGAAAGGTATAAACTCGAAGTAATAAATAGAGTATTGGACTCTTGTCTAGCTTGGCCTGTTATTACTAGATGATTATGTAAGAGTTTTTTTTTCCCAATTATACACAAAGTATAAATGTTCATACACAAAACTTTATCATATATCTATAACTACACACACAAAATTATTATATATCTATAGATAAGTTATCATTTTATTTTGTGTTACGTAAAATTTTATGAATGATAATTGTAGTTATAATGAGATTCATCTTATAAGATGAGAGTTGCGTTTGTGCATTGAGTCATAACATCTATTTCCTTCGCCACCCACATGAAAGGTAATCATGACCTTAAAAAACAAATAAATACTAAATAATTACTCATTTTTTAACTAATTACATGGAGTACTCACACATTAACTAATATAACACTAAGAATAATAATGTGTGACATTTTTAAACATAAAGACAAAATAGAAATATTTTTTAATAAATACTTGACGAAATATGTAAAAAACTGTAAAATATTGATATTTATTGTCTTTAAACATCTCAAAAATCATTTAATTTATCAACATTATCATCACAAAAATCACTTTTGAAATTCCTTATAACATAACTTTAACACCTAAAATCCTAAATATAGATCTCAATACATAACAAATAATATTAGTTTTTTGTTCTTACGATAAAGGAATGAAAATTATTCAACATTATATACATACACTTAAGCAAGTGGCCATAATACTTAATTAAGATCGGTTTTTAAGTTCAAAGTATGAATCTTGCACATCGTATCAATATATAATAAGTTGAATTTGAGTTGTCAATAATGATCGATCTCTATATTAAAATATTATCAAATTTTATTAATAAAGTCGAGTGGAAATTCACATATGAAAAATTCTCTAACATTCATATTGGTAAAAATATAATAGCCCATTATCAAAAGAATGAATAAGAAATATTCCATCTATATAAATATATTTATAGACTTAAAAAAGTTATGACATAGAATTATAAAAATTTTATTATTATTATTGAAACTTTAACGCTGTCATAAATCAATTATCTTTAAAGTTTAACTATTACTTAAAACTCCTAAATAATTTCATATCAATTGTTTTCAATAATTATGAAAAGTGATTTTTCCATGAATAAACTACCAAAATAAATAAATTGATTCCCCAAACTAAGTGCTTATATCTCATTGATCCATAAACTATTTTTTTGTGTTGAATTGATGAATGAAATTCCAAGAATTATAACGACTACATATTGAAGGGAAAAACAATTTTGTTTTCAGAATAATTGAACGGCAACATGATTTAAAAAAGAAAAAAAAGAAATCGTTGACATGAAAGTGTAAATATCATTTTGCATGTACAAAGGGGTAGCAACCGAATGAGGAAGAAACATTCAAACTCTTAGAACAATAAAATATATATGGCCTTAAGGAAAATTACTCCCTATAAAAACAAGAAGGATCAAAATCGCTTTTATTTAATCAATAAGTACATCATATTTATATTGTTCGGTGAATTTTATATTTTTGTTACAAATTTAACTAACAACAAAGAGTTTGTTAATATATATATATATATATATATATATATATATATATATATATATATATATATATATATATATATATATATATATATATTAAAAAAGTGTTGTGTTAGCCTGTGAAAAGTTTGGCACTTCCTTGGTTCAAGCTCCCCCATCCATTTCACTTCGATTCCACCGCACATTTCTCAAACCCTTCCTTTATTCTTAACAATGGAGGAATGATGTCTCACTCTTTTCACTCTCCGCCGCCGCTAACCATGGCACGCCAGCAGAAGGTCCTGCGCCGCTCCCCGCCGGTCACGCGACGCCGAGAGAGCGGCCAGGCGGCTGAGGTAGCAGGAAATGCAACGGCGGCGTGCGCCGCCGTGTGCTGCTGTGTGCCTTGCTCGGTCATGGACGTGGTGGTGCTGGCCGCCTACAAGGTCCCCGCCGGCCTGGTGAGGAAGGCCATGCACAAGAGGAAGCGACGCCTGCTGCAGAAGAAGAACAAGAAAACCGAGGCACTCTTGGATCACGGGCCCGCTGATGTTTCTGGGCCCAGGCCCTGTCCTGAGGAGCACCTATCGAAGGACGTGGCGGAGGACAAGTCGGAGGCCACCACGAAGCTGGAAGAGGAGATGTGGGCCCAGTTCAACGGAACGGGCTTCTGGAGAAGCGCTTCTCAGCGACTCGAACAGAGTGCGGAATGCCATTGCCAGGCCCAATGATTTGGACATTTGCTCGCAACTGAAACCCTTTTGGAGCGTGACGTGGACGCGCAATGATTTGTGTGTGCATAAGACCGCGATTAATGAATATAAGGGGTTTAGCCAAGATTAATTTATTTGTCCTTGTTTTTATTTTGTGATGACATTTAGAAAAGTGTTTTACGAATTTGTGAAGTAAAAATTGGAATGCTTTAACATGTAGTGCTTGTATTGTAGTTGTACTCGGAACGGGTAAGTAGAAAGTAGCTCCCATTGATGCATGGGTCTTTGGTCTGTGTCAGACATGGACATGTAAAATTTGAGGTGAATTCTGACTCGCATTCAAATAGATAAATGTTGTACAATTTTATTTTTCTTACTGTACACTTCTCTTTTATTCATATTTTCTTTTCTTTCTTTTCATTCTTATAATACAATTTATTTTTCGCATAATTTCTTATTCTAATATTACTTCTGCATCTTATATGTACCTATTAGGATGTCTATATAAACAATGTATTGGTTGTCTTTTTCTAAGGACTAACTTTTTTTAATATTATGTTTTTTCTGAATTTTATTTTAATTTTATCATGTATCCAGAGCTTGAAAATTCATGTATCTCTTCTTTTTTCTCAATTTTTCTTAGCTTCATGGTTTCTCTATGCCTTCACCAATTTCTATAGCATCAACCACTCCCTCGGTTCTCCTTTTGTATTTAATATTGGAGAAGCTATCTGTTGTAGATTTTTTTATTTAGAAACAAGTTGAACCAGTTTTCAAGGCACATCGCCTTCACCGTTTTGTCCTCAATCCCCTAATTCCTTCACAATAGCTTTCATTTTCTGATTGTGATCTCGAAATTGAGAGTTCTGAGTACAGTGCTTGGGAAACACAAGATCAACTCCTTCTCTTATGGTTGCAATCGTCCTCTTTGCATCGTTCCTAGCCAGGTTCATCGGATGCAAGTAATCTTTTCAACTCTAGGACAAAATTCATCCGCAATTCAATTTACAAACCAAAGCGAAGGCATGCCAGCTGCGAACTAAATTGCATAATATGAAGAAATGTGATCGTCCAATTAATGAAAACGCTTGTTCATTCACTCAATTCTATTTTGATCCTGTCTCCGAACATGAGCAACTGAACATTCTTATCGAAGATCTTCCTGTTCAATATGAATTGTTCATCTCTCTCATCAATAGCAAATCATATCTATTTCCGTTTGATGAAATTGAATCATTGTTTGTTGCTCAGGAAGCCAGAATTAAGAAGTTTAAGCAATCCAATGACAACATCTCTCTCAATTTAACTCAAAAAAATTCACAAACAATTTCTGCTCCTATTCTCAATTAAGTAAGACGCATTCTGAATCCTCTCAAAATTATCTCTATGATAATTATTCACGAGGATGTCATTTTCAGTGTCGCGGATGGAATGGTGGTTTGGAGGTGGTTGTAATGGTTGTGGTTTTATCCAATGTCAAGTTTGTAACAAGTATGGGAACACTATATTATTATCCTATCATCGTCTTGATCTGACTTATTGCTCAACCTTACCATTTCTATTAGCATTCCAATCCTGCACAATTTTACAATTCACATCAGAATTCATTCCCTAAGAATTTATCTCAGCCACGACCTTCTCTTCCTTTTTCACATCGTCAGTTTTATACAACAACAATGTCTAATCCTCCACCAGAGGCATAGTAACACAATATGCTCCTGCACAAAATCTCAAAAATGGTTCACTGACTCGGGTGCTTCACATCATATAACTACTGATGCCACCAATCTTGTGGAAGTTGTTCCTACTCAAGGAGATGAAAATATTTTTCTAGGAAATGGACAAGGTTTGCCAATTCAGTTTTCTGGTCGTGCTTCTTTTCCCTCAAGTACTAATCCATATATCACATTATCTCAAAAATCTTGTTAGTATAAGCAAGTTTGCAAAAAGATAACAACAAATATTTTGAGTTTCACTCAGTCGTTTGTTTTGCCAAGTCTCAGGTTGATAACTCTATTTTACACAAGGGATATCTTGGTCAAGATGGTTTATATCAGTTTCCTTCTCTTCAACTCATCACTCAGCCCAGACCTCCTCACTCTCCTTTGTCCCAACACTCGTCCAACATCAACTCAACGGTTCGCTCGTCACCTTCATCCTCCACCTAATCATCACACAATTTTCTTTCGTATTCATTTTGACACAATAGATTATGTCATCCTTACAAGTGAAAGTCAAACTCTCTATAAGACATTATGCTAAAAATATTTTAAATAACATTGTGCACTTAGAAGTTTGTGATATTTTATTAGAAGGATCAGGGTAATTTGATCCTAACATTGTTTCCCATGGTCGGTATAATAAAATCACTTTCACTCACAGAGGAAATAAGTTTGTGGTTAGTTTTTCAATATCTTCACAAGTAGGGGAAAACAAACTACAAACACAGCTGAAAAATAAAAGACCTCTGTCTGGAGTTGAACTTAGAGGAAAAATTTGTGAAAGATTGCTTGAAACAAAACAACTAAATCAAACTATTAAGCAACTTCATAAGGTAAAAAAATAAATCAATAAAGATAACACTTTTTTATTTGGATGATATGGCGTATGAGGAATTTTGCTAGATTTCAAGAAAAGATTCTACGGCTATTTCGGTAATTAAAGATTTAACTCGTCTAGTGGGAAATTCGTCCAAAGCTTTAATGAAGAATGATTTGGTATTAATACTCGTAGTGGTAAAGTTCTTCGCCCTCTTTCTATTAGATGGGAGTTTCCTTCACCAGGCTGGATTAAAATTAATACTGATGGGGCTGCTAGGGGTATCCTGGTCTTGCTACTTGTGGAAGTATTTTTCGTGGGAGTATAAGGGAATTTATTGGTGCTTTCTTTTCATTTCTTAATGTTCAAACTGCTATTATTCCTGAGTTTTATGGAGTTATACATGCTTTGGAGGAAGCTCAAAAGATGGGGCTTACTAATGTCTGGCTTAAATGTGATTCCTCCTTGGTTTGTGGTGCATTCACTGCTAGGACTAATGTTCCTTGGATGATTCGTAATTGATGGAATATTTGTCTTAATTTCTGTGGGAAAATCAGGTTTAAGGTTTCTCATATTTTTCGTGAAGGGAATGCATGTGCTGATAAGTTGGCTAATTTAGAATTTATTCATAGAGAACCATTTCATTGGTATAATAGGCTTCCCTCTAGTATGTTCTTAGAATTCTTTATGAATAGGTATAGTCTACCCATGTATCGTTTTTGTTAACATATGGATTTTGGTCTAGTCCCCCCATATTTTTGTACTTTTTCTTTTTTCTAATAATACTTTTTTCATGTAATGACAGATGATTGTTGTTATTTGAGGTGTCAGCCTAGTTGAGATGTCAAGTTGCATAATGATGTCTACCATGAAAGCTTTTATATATATAAAAAAATAAATCAATAAAGATAAATATAAAAGTATCCCTTGGATCATATATGTTTATCTATCATCAGGTAAGAGGTACATTGACCTTAAAAGGAAGGTCCTGTTTTACATTTTTATTTTTTCTTCTAGACAAATATCACTTATTTTACTGTTTGATTGTTTTTACAAGATGATATTTGACCCTGGAGGAAAATCTACATAAATGTAAAAATAAAGGTGACAACCCTAGAGAATAACGAAGATCTCATGACAGATCTTTTTTAAGAGTAAGGGTTTGATGGAGGTCCATCCAAGCCGCCACAACTTCGACTGGGAAGATGGAACATTATTGAAGGAAAACATCCAACCTTTGAGTCTTCCTTTGGAGCCTTGTAAATAATTGTACAAAGTAATTTAGAAATTTATTTTGGGCCTTATATTTTGAACAAAGTATAGTAGAATATTATTTATGTCTTGTATTTGGGTCTTGTATTTGGCCATGAATATTTTAGGTAAAATAACCTAACCCTAAGAGAGAGAATTGAAACCAAGATAGGACGAATAACGTACCCTGGAAACCAAGTTACTGCTAGCTTAAAACTAGGTGACGCCATCTTCCATGTGCCACTTGTCACTCTCTCAATCGAGAGGATTTGAAGCTTGGGTTGCAAGCTACCTTTGCCACATGTCAACTTGTGAGTGGAGAGAATTTTTATAAGCTTGCTCTACAAGTTAAGGTTATTGTTAGGTTTTGAGACTTGCTTTGCAAGCTTCCTCTCCTATAAATAGGAGTCTCTTGTACATAAAATTCATACTTTCATTGAGTAAAGAATATTATTTTTGTTGCATATATATATATATATAGTTATAATTATCTTGTTGAAGTTTAAATATGAATTGGAGTTTTATAATTATGTAAAATTTATTCATGATTTATTTGTAAATATCTTTTTGATGTTTGTTGATAGTGAATTTGAGTGATGTGTTTATTAAGGTAACAATGATGTAAATAAGGTTTATTGCTTGATAAAAAACTTACAATGTGTAAGATAATCACATTTGAGAAAGAGAATTTTTAGTCCCATATTTTATTGAAAAGACTTGTCCAAGAGAATGTCTCATAAATATACTATCTTGAAGTATTATGTTCTCTTATGATATTCATTCATGACTCATTGGTGAAAATCTTTTCAATATTTCTATCTCTCAAAATTCCCAACACATTTTTTTATTGTATATGTAAATTTTGATCAACTTTTTAAAATGCTTTAGTTGACATTAAAAAAATACTTGGATTTGGACCAATTAAGGAATAAAGATTGAGTCATCTAGTGAGTAAATCATTAATCCTATATATGTATTGTAAAGTTTTGAGAAGTGTTATGGGATTAATGCATAAATTCACTAGATACAAAAATTATTCACCAAAAATATCACACAACGAAACGATAAATAGAAATAAGGAACAAGGAAGTGAGAATTAAACGCATAAGAATTAGCATGGTTCAATTATTGTGTTAATAAAATTTAATATACATATACCAACAAAAATACTATGAACATGTTCTTCTTTCTCATCCAGATTACAAAAGGGCTTTAGATATTACAACTTAATTGTTACTTTCTCAACATAGTGAACGTTCTTCTTAATGTAATCAACATTCCGACTCTCTAACATCATGCTTTACATAAAATATCTATTTATACAACATGTAGATGAAAAATTTTACAATAATCAAATTGTGTATATCTCAACAAAATTTGTGATGTAAAGATCTAGAAAATTAATTTAGAGTAGAAGTAGTATATTTTAAAGGACTCCTGAATAATTTTATTATTAAAAATGAAAAGGGCATATAATAGAAAATTCATAGTGGCCAGACCTTGGACGTCGTCCAAAAGGTCTGAGGTCAGCATGGTAGAGGTCGGTCTGATGGACCCATAGTGGGTCCCAGGAATCACGCGTGTCAAGGCGTGATTTGAATCCTAGATACGCCATGCATACGGGATAAATGCGAAACGCTATGCTGTGGCATAGGAGATTTATCCTTAGTGAGCATGCATTGACACATGAAGGGTTTGGACCGACCAGTCCTCGGGCAGGAGAAACTGCCGACGTCACCGAGCCATGTGGGAGTGATACCACAGACTTGGAGTAGTGGGTCGATGAGCCCTCAGCAGGGTGTGACGATGTGACATCGGTCACCAGAGCGAGGCAATGTGTCCTCGTCACACACAAGGGCGATGAGAGATCGCCAGGATGAGAGACACATCGGTCATCGCCAGGATGAGAGACACATCAGTCATCCAGCATGAAGCTATGCGTAAAGCTGTTCAAGACAATGCTAAGGTTACAATTAGTCGCGATCAAGTCACAAACCAAGTTTGAAGGGTGCAGTGAGATCGCGCTAAAGCCTAAGCCAGTTAACAGTTAGTCCCGTGCAGAGAGTTAAAGATGGAGAGAGAAAAGCAGCTGAAGCATAGATTTCATCCATATTGAAGTCAATATAGTGAGCCTTTAGAGCTAAAAGGTTTATGCAAGTTATGTGGCAAAAAAAAGAAATTACACAGAAGAAGAAGTAGCAAGGGGAGAAGCTCCAGGAGGAGGAATGAGCTTGCCATCAACCGCTTAGTCTCTCCGCTGAGAACAAGTTCACAGCTCGAGACTGGGGGGCTTGTGATCCGGTCGGTCATCGGTAGTCGATGACGTCAGCAACAGATGACCACGGGGACCATTCACAGGGTGACACGCGGAATAAGGTAGCAGGGGAATCAGGGGGCAGATTACTCAGAGCGGTGATCGGTGTAACATCCCGCCAACATACCATACATGTTCATATAATGAAAATAAAAGTAACCAATAGATTGAAATGAACAAAATCATATATATGTAAATAAAGTTTCTCCTCACAGGGAGATAAATACATAACCGGTATATTTTTCTAAAATTTAAACAAAATACAGCCAACTAAATTGAAAACCGGCGATCTCCCTACATAGACCGGCGATCTCCTATCAGGGGACCCAAAACAGCCGATCTGCTACCAGAACAGAAAAACAGGCGATCACCCGATAGAGGCAGAAACAGGCGATCACCCGATAGAGACGGAGACAGGCGATCTCCTTCCGGCGACCACTCTCTAAGGAGCTCTACTCCCTGGAAGATCATCTGCTCCCGTGTAAAATACACGATCATCACAGTTTAAGAGAAATAGCCACAGAGCAATACAAAAGAAAAGGGGTAAGCTAGATGGTTTAAAAACTTTTAAATCAATAGTAAACATAAAACTTCACACCATTCATGATCCATATCAATTTTCAACCATCAACATACTCATATTCCATAACTCGTCAAGTGTCTATTTCAAATTTCAGTATTCATGGTTCACACGTCAGACTTTCCACTGACTCACAATGCATAGACACATGACACTACTTCCGGATTGACTCGTGCGTTGACTCAGGCTCAGAGATCTGCACCTGTCATACCATACCACTGTGAAATCCACACAGGGTCGCTGTGAATCCACACAGCCATGCGCATATATAGTCTCATATCATCACTCTCCCGGTATGACAAGGTTAATTCATATAACAGGCCGAGCTCGTTCTTTTTCACACGAGTCACCCATTCATATGAACCTCCTCCGACTCTCCACAACTGAATAACTTCATCTACGTGATTCCATTATATCAGCAGAGTTAGGATATCTCCTTCTAGACAAGCCCCTAGTCAATACACCTATACAGATCTTACACGGTATTTCCTTTCCTGAAAATACTATGCCTCGATCCCACATTCACAGCATTCAAGACATCATACCATGCAAAGGAATATTTCAAATCACAGCAACAATCATTTCAACGTTTCAAACTTCCGAATATCACATATATATTGTATTTAAATCCCAAACAGCTTCAAACAACGTCAAACACAGTGGAGTTCGAAACCCGTATTTAAAACCGGCGACCACGTCGCCCAACCACATAGAACAGAGCATTTCGAAAAGAAACAGAGAACCGGCGACCACGTCGTCCTCACTTCAGAAACAGCAAAACTATGGCTTGTATTGAAAACGAAGGCTAGCTTCCCTTACCTGGACTTGCGCAAAACACCAGGAGCTCCGAACCCAACGAAGCTTAAAGAATGTCTTGGCTCTGTTTTTGCGTCTGGTTTGAAGGACTTGCAGAGAGCCTCCCAGGTGCTCTAATGGTGGTCGTCGTTCGTCGTACTCTTGTGTGAAGGTGTTAGAATCGCAGTGCGAAGGAGAGAATGGAGGAGAAGGGAGGTAAACTCACTCTTCCGCTCTTGAACAACTGCGACGTTTTTTTCTTTCTCTCTCAGAAATGGGTTTTTGCATCTTAAGCTGACTTCTCCACAAAAACCGCTGCCACCACCCACTCTGCAGGGAAGTTTGCGTGTACGTTTCACTGAACAGTACGACTAAGCGGGCCTCTGCGCAGGCTAACACTCTGAGGTCACTAGCCTGAACCACTCTTTTTGTCTACGTGTCGTGCATGCAGGACGTTTCATGCTGGGAGCCTGGATCCCACCTTACTCTGTGTGAAACTCGACGTCGCGCGATAACTTTCCACTGCTGACTCATTTTGGTGAACGACCGATGTCTCCCTCACCCTGGAAGACGACCGATGTCTCTCTCACCCTGGAAGACGACCGATGCCCATCCCTGGCGACGCCCTCATGCCTCGCGCCCTGGCGATGCCCGCATGCCTCTCGCGCCCTGGCAAAGCCCGCATGCCTCGCGCCCGCGCGATGCCTGCATGCCTCTCGCGCCCTGGCAATGCCCGCATGCCTCGCGCCCGCGCGATCATGTATAGCAGGCGACCGGCGATCTCATAGCCTTCTAAACTTAACTTTCCTTCCTTTTTATTTTAAATAAAACATACATAGAATTCATTTAAAATATATCTCTTTTTATTCCAATTCAATTTTACAGGTCCTTACATTCTCTCCAACAAGAAAAATTTTCGTCCTCGAAAATTGAATTACAAGGAAAAGAGGTATGGATAAGCTTCTCTCATAGGTTCTTCTAACTCCCAAGTTGAATCACCCGATCTCTCATCCCACACCACTTTCACCATGCTGATGGTCTTGCCTCTGAGCTGTTTACTTTGCCTATCGTCAATCCTGACTGGTTTCACTTCAAAGGACAAGTCATCCCTGATCTGCACATCGTCCACTTCCAGCACATGACTGGGGTCTGCCATGTACTTCCTCAGCTGTGATACGTGAAAGACATTGTGCAGATTCGCTAAATGGGGAGGCAGGGCGATCTCGTAGGCCACTGGACCAATCCTCCTTAAGATCTGATATGGTCCCACGAACTTAGGGGACAACTTCTTTGGTCTGATCGCCCGTCCTACACCCTTGGTTGGTGTCACCTTCATGAACACATGGTCTCCAGCAGCAAACTCCAAAGGCTTTCTCCTCTGGTCTGCATATGACTTCTGCCTACTTTGAGAAGCCTTCATTCTGCTTTGTATCTGTTGCACCTTCTCGGTCGTCTGCTGAATCAACTCTGGCCCAACCAAGACTGCTTCGCCCTCCTGGTACCAACATAAGGGAGTTCTGCATTTCCTCCCATACAGGGCTTCATATGGTGCCATCCCAATACTAGCGTGATAACTGTTATTATAGGTAAATTCCACCAGTGGCAACACCTCGTCCCAAATCCCCAATTGATCCAAGACACACGTCCTCAGCAGATCTTCCAAGGACTGGATCGTTCTCTCAGACTGACCATCTGTTTGAGGATGATATGCAGAGCTCATCCTCAACTTAGTTCCCAAGCAACTTTGTAAGGTCTGCCAAAACCGTGAAGTGAACCTGGGATCTCTATCTGAAACGATGCTGGAAGGCACCCCATGCAACCTTACTATCTCTTTGATGTACAACTGTGCCAACTTGGTCATAGGCATCCTCATGTTCACTGGGAGAAAGTGAGCACTCTTCGTCAGCCGATCAGTGATGACCCAGATTGCATCATGGCCCTTTACCGATCTGGGTAAATGGGTGACAAAATCCATGGCAATGCTGTCCCATTTCCACTCAGGGATATCCAATGGCTGTAACAACCCGCCAGGTCTTTGATACTCTACCTTCGCCTTCTGACACGTTAAGCAGGTTGCAACATACTGGGCGATGTCTCTCTTCATGCCCGACCACCAAAACGACTCCATCAGGTCATGGTACATCTTGTTCATGCCTGGATGTAGGTTAAGGCGACTCTTGTGACCTTCATCTAGGATCATCTTCTTCAATTCTCCATTTGCAGGGATGCAAATCCTGCCATTAAATCTCAAGATCCCATCATCACCCATCACAAAGTCTCTAGCCTGATCTGTCCCTAGTGACTCCACAGTCCGCTTCAGGCTAGGGTCCTTCAACTGCTCATCCCTTAACATCCCAAGGAAGTCATTAGTTATAGTCAGCCTACTACAACTAATGTGATTTGCGTGGAATTCTACTCCAAGGTTTAAGTCTCTGAACTGCTCGATCAGTTTCTGCTCCTCCATCATCATGGTGGCTACTTGTACTGATTTTCTACTCAAAGCATCTGCCACTACATTGGCCTTCCCTGGATGATACATGAGTTGAAAATCGTAGTCCTTTAGAAACTCCATCCACCTTCTTTGTCTCATGTTTAGTTCCTTCTGATCGAACAGGTATTTCAGGCTCTTATGGTCACTGAACACCTGGAACCGAGCTCCATATAAATAGTGCCTCCAGATCTTCAAGGCAAATACCACAGCCGCCAACTCCAAATCATGCGTAGGGTAGTTTCTCTCATGAACCTTGAGTTGCCTTGAAGCATATGCAACCACTCTTTTCTCTTGCATTAAAACACATCCCAGACCCTGATGTGAAGCGTCACAGTAGACATCAAAAGGTCTTCCCACCTCGGGGATCACTAGTACTGGAGCACTAGTCAACCTTTCCTTTAGTTCCTTGAAGCTCTGCTCACATCGGTCGGTCCAAGCAAAAGGTTGATCCTTGCGGGTCAGCTGTGTTAAAGGAGCCACTACCTTGGAAAAGTCCTCAATAAACCTCCGATAGTAGCCTGCCAACCCCACAAAGCTCCTTATCTCGGTGACTGTCTTGGGACGTTCCCACTGCAGCACTGCCTCTACCTTAGCTGGATCCACCGAGATCCCCTGGGCAGATATCACGTGTCCCAAGAAGTTGACTTCCTTAAGCCAGAACTCACACTTCGAGAACTTGGCATAGAGTTGCTTCTCCCTCAGTATTTCCAATACTGTCCTCAGGTGTTCTTCATGTTCTTCCTCGGTCCTTGAATAAATGAGT
Organism: Phaseolus lunatus; assembly: GCA_013389735.1. Lineage (NCBI taxonomy): Eukaryota > Viridiplantae > Streptophyta > Magnoliopsida > Fabales > Fabaceae > Phaseolus > Phaseolus lunatus. Next base: position 31,791,135 of record CM023861.1, read on the forward strand.
ATGTCGTCAATGAAGACCACCACAAACTTATCCAAGAAAGGGCGAAAAATCCTATTCATGTAGTCCATGAACAGAGCTGGAGCATTGGTTACTCCAAACGGCATCACCACATACTCATAGTGCCCATACCGAGACCTAAAAGCTGTCTTTTGAACGTCTTCAGCTTTTACCAAAATCTGGTGGTACCCCGATCTCAGGTCAATCTTGGAGAACACCGAGGCCCCATGTATTTGATCCATCAAATCGCCAATTCTGGGTAGAGGGTACTTGTTCTTGATGGTCAACTTGTTCAACTGCCTGTAATCTATACACAGCCGAGACCCTCCATCCTTCTTCTTAACTAGGAGTACTGGAGCCCCCTATGGAGATACACTGGGTCTGATGAATTGTTTCTCCAACAACTCTTCCACTTGCTTCTTTAATTCCACCAACTCGGCTGGTGCCATCCTGTAGGGCGCCATTGACACTGGTCCAGCCCCAGGTACTAGATCAATAGAGAATTCCACTTCTCTCTTAGGGGGTAACCCAGGTACTTCTTCTGGAAATACATCCCCGAAATCTTTCACCACATGGATTCTGCTTACGTCCCCTACATTCTTCACTTCCAACCGAGCCAACATCACGAAGCACCTCGCCCCTTCTTCCAACTCCGACTGCCCTTGCTGAGCAGATATCACATCTGATCCTTGGAGGTCTGGAAACGTTATCTTCTGACTACCGCAGTCAATGAGAACGTGATTGGCAGCTAGCCAATCCATTCCCAGGATAACGTCCAGGTCCTGAAGAGGTAGGCAGATCAAGTTCACTTTGAATCTGCGCCCCTCTACTATCACTGGACATTCAGGGCAAACTGTAGAGGTCAACACCTGTCCTGACGCAGGTGTAGAGACCAACAGTTCGAAAGGTAACTCCTTCTCTAGAAGGCCCAACTCGGCTACACACAGGCTTGACACAAAGGAGTGTGTCGCTCCAGAATCAAACAAAGCTTTTACACCTCTACCAGCTATAAAACAAACACCTTGCATGAGGTTACCTGACTGAGATGCTTCCGCTCCAGACATGGCAAACACTCTCCCTGTTGCCTGAGGTCTGCTGCCTTCGTTTCTCATCTGCTGAGAGCCACTGGGTTGGGTCGCCCCATTTCGGTTAGGGCACTCTCTAGCAACGTGCCCCGTCTTTTGGCAGGTGTAGCACCTTTTCTCTGAACTCCTCTTGAAGCACGAGTTAGAGGTGTGTGGTCCACCACAATGGTAACACTTGGGTTTCCAAGGTTGCTGCTGCTGAAACTGGGATGACGTTATTCCTGCCCGAGGTGGTGGAGGTCTCGCATAAGGCTTGCTTTGTGGGTGCTGCACCTTAGCCTTCCCACTGGAAGAACTCCCTGGGTGTGACCTGATCACCCGAGAATCACCCTTCTCCAGGGTCTCCACCATCTTCGCCTTCTCTACCAAGGCGTGGAATTCCCTGATGCACATCGGGGCTATGGTCCTCTTCAGCCCATGCTTCAGCCCATGCTTCAGCCCCTCTTCGAACTTCCTACACCTCCAAGCCTCAGAGGTCGCCTGGGTGTAGAATCGGGCAAGATACTCAAACCGAGCAGCATAGGCGTTCACAGACATATCCCCCTGCTCCAACTTTAGGAACTCAGTTTCCCTCGCAAACCTTGCGCTGTCTGGGAAGTATTTCTCCAAGAATCTCACCCTGAAGCTTTCCCAGTCCAATACATCCTCTCGGGCCTCCATCATCTGCTGAGCTCCCATCCACCAGAACTCAGCTTCTCCTGATAGCAGGTAGGTGGCGAACAACAATTTCTTCTCTTCAGGGCAGGAGGTCGCCCTAAAGATCTTCTCCAGCTCTCTGACCCACTGATCTGCCTGATCAGGGGTAGCATTCCCACTGAACTTGGGTGGGTTGTGCCTCATGAACTCGGTCAGTCCCATCTGTTCTTGAGGCTGACCGACGTGGGAGTTTGTTTCAGCCGACCGAGCAGTCTCCCAGTGGTGCATTGTAGCTTGATGGTTCTGAGCCATCGCTGCATTCTGCTGCTGTATGGCAGTTGCCATCATCTCGATGGCCTTGGCAATCTGGCTCATTTCTGAAGAAGGTTGGGGAGGGGTAGGAGGTCTACGTGCCATCTTCTTCGTGTTTGATTATGAAACTATTGGCTTCTATATTCCCTACAACCACAAGAATGAGATCGATAAGAAATCAATTCATTCTAGAGGTAACATCTAGAATTTGAGTTCAACAACAGGATCATAATGCTTATAACATCAAGCATAACACCAGAACAACTACTGGTATGCAGTCATCAATCCAAACAGCCACTTTCAATCAATTACAACTACACCCAACAAAATGAAATGAATTACACCAGAATTCAACGTATGCTAAACATCAAACCTTTGGAATTAAGATTGAGAATCATCTCGATCCAGTTATGAGTGTGCACCCTCACTACTTTATCAAGACCTTCTCATTCTTAATACTAAGATTTTCAGTTAGGGCATATATTCACCAAAGCACATACAAAATTTCAATACAAAAACGTTTGAAAACCTTTCACTATAGTTGTTATTTTAAAATCAAATAAACTTTATGAGCAGAAGAAACACAATGGATCCACAGCCCTCAGGTCATCCTAAGGACGAACTGCTCTGATACCATTAATGTAACATCCCGCCAAAATACCATACATGTTCATATAATGAAAATAAAAGTAACCAATAGATTGAAATTAACAAAATCATATATATGTAAATAAAGTTTCTCCTCACAGGGAGATAAATACATAACCGGTATATTTTTCTAAAATTTAAACAAAATACAGCCAACTAAATTGAAAACCGGCGATCTCCCTACATAGACCGGCGATCTCCTATCAGGGGACCCAAAACAGCCGATCTGCTACCAGAACAGAAAAACAGGCGATCACCCGATAGAGGCAGAAACAGGCGATCACCCGATAGAGACGGAGACAGGCGATCTCCTTCCGGCGACCACTCTCTAAGGAGCTCTACTCCCTGGAAGATCATCTGCTCCCGTGTAAAATACACGATCATCACAGTTTAAGAGAATAGCCACAGAGCAATACAAAAGAAAAGGGGTAAGCTAGATGGTTTAAAAACTTTTAAATCAATAGTAAACATAAAACTTCACACCATTCATGATCCATATCAATTTTCAACCATCAACATACTCATATTCCATAACTCGTCAAGTGTCTATTTCAAATTTCAGTATTCATGGTTCACACGTCAGACTTTCCACTGACTCACAATGCATAGACACATGACACTACTTCCGGATTGACTCGTGCGTTGACTCAAGCTCAGAGATCTGCACCTGTCATACCATACCACTGTGAAATCCACACAGGGTCGCTGTGAATCCACACAGCCATGCGCATATATAGTCTCATATCATCACTCTCCCGGTATGACAAGGTTAATTCATATAACAGGCCGAGCTCGTTCTTTTTCACACGAGTCACCCATTCATATGAACCTCCTCCGACTCTCCACAACTGAATAACTTCATCTACGTGATTCCATTATATCAGCAGAGTCAGGATATCTCCTTCTAGACAAGCCCCTAGTCAATACACCTATACAGATCTTACACGGTATTTCCTTTCCTGAAAATACTATGCCTCGATCCCACATTCACAGCATTCAAGACATCATACCATGCAAAGGAATATTTCAAATCACAGCAACAATCATTTCAACGTTTCAAACTTCCGAATATCACATATATATTGTATTTAAATCCCAAACAGCTTCAAACAACGTCAAACACAGTGGAGTTCGAAACCCGTATTTAAAACCGGCGACCACGTCGCCCAACCACATAGAACAGAGCATTTCGAAAAGAAACAGAGAACCGGCGACCACGTCGTCCTCACTTCAGAAACAGCAAAACTATGGCTTGTATTGAAAACGAAGGCTAGCTTCCCTTACCTGGACTTGCGCAAAACACCAGGAGCTCCGAACCCAACGAAGCTTAAAGAATGTCTTGGCTCTGTTTTTGCGTCTGGTTTGAAGGACTTGCAGAGAGCCTCCCAGGTGCTCTAATGGTGGTCGTCGTTCGTCGTACTCTTGTGTGAAGGTGTTAGAATCGCAGTGCGAATGAGAGAATGGAGGAGAAGGGAGGTAAACTCACTCTTCCGCTCTTGAACAACTGCGACGTTTTTTTCTTTCTCTCTCAGAAATGGGTTTTTGCATCTTAAGCTGACTTCTCCACAAAAACCGCTGCCACCACCCACTCTGCAGGGAAGTTTGCGTGTACGTTTCACTGAACAGTACGACTAAGCGGGCCTCTGCGCAGGCTAACACTCTGAGGTCACTAGCCTGAACCACTCTTTTTGTCTACGTGTCGTGCATGCAGGACGTTTCATGCTGGGAGCCTGGGTCCCACCTTACTCTGTGTGAAACTCGACGTCGCGCGATAACTTTCCACTGCTGACTCATTTTGGTGAACGACCGATGTCTCCCTCACCCTGGAAGACGACCGATGTCTCTCTCACCCTGGAAGACGACCGATGCCCATCCCTGGCGACGCCCTCATGCCTCGCGCCCTGGCGATGCCCGCATGCCTCTCGCGCCCTGGCAAAGCCCGCATGCCTCGCGCCCGCGCGATGCCTGCATGCCTCTCGCGTCCTGGCAATGCCCGCATGCCTCGCGCCCGCGCGATGCCTGCATGCAATGCCCGCATGCCTCTCGTGCCCGCGCGATGCCCGCATGCCTCGCGCCCGCGCGATGCCTGCATGCCTCTCGCGCCCTGGCAATGCCCGCATGCCTCGCGCCCACGCGATCATGTATAGCAGGCGACCGGCGATCTCATAGCCTTCTAAACTTAACTTTCCTTCCTTTTTATTTTAAATAAAACATACATAGAATTCATTTAAAATATATCTCTTTTTATTCCAATTCAATTTTACAGGTCCTTACAATCGGTGGTCGGTTATCGAGTGACCACCACCCCCAGATCAGTGCGCAGTTGAACGCTTAGAAGCAGAGCGCGACAAGTGACGAAGCGCGATCAGTCATCGGTGCACTCAGAGCGCGATCAGTCATCGGTGCCTAGTTATCGGGGGGTCTTGTTACACACAGTTAAGCTGGGACCCAGGCTCCCAGCGAGAGCGTTATGCATGCGTGACACGTAGACTGTGAGGGTGCCCAGAGCAGTTGGCGCCAGAGATTAGGGCAGGTGGCCCCAGAGTTTGAGTGCACGCAGAAACGCCCACGTGGCCATCCTGTCAGACTTTGCACTCAAGTAGAGGAAATCCGCACGAGAGATTTCTCTCAGAGTGGGTGATGGCAGTGAAGATATACAGGACTGTTCGATCATAATCTCGAGGGAGTAAGTTTTTTTCGTTCCCCTTTTTCCTTTCCCCTCCTTCTCTCTACGATTCGGACCACCCTCACGTACCAGTTTGATGATCGACGACTGCCATTGGACTCCTGACAGAGAACTCTACAAGTTTGGCCGATCAAAATCTTAGATCGAGTTAGGATATCCCTAAATTTTTGGTGGGTTTGGATCTTGCTGTGAGCATCTGCTCAAGTCCAGGTAAGGGAAGCTAGATTTAAATTTCCAACAAAACCTTAAGCTAGAAGATTTAGAAGGTGGGGGTGACATGGTCACCAGTTTATTTTTTTTTACACATGTTTCCTTGTTTTGTGTAGATTGGAATTTATTTGAGATATGTTTGGATTATTTAGAAAAGGTTTAAAATATGATATGATTGAATGGTTCATTGATGTATTGTATGATATATGGAATGATGTGAAAGTGTGATCGAAGCATAGTATTTTCAGGAAAGAAAATACCGTGTTAAGATTGTTTAGAATGTGCATTGACTAGGGATTCGTCTAGAAGGAAATATCCTGACTCTCCTGAGATAATGGAATCATATCGATGAAGTTATTCAGGTGGTGAGAGTCGAAGGAGGTTCATATGAATGGGTAAGTTGTTTGAAAGATAACTAACTTGACCTGTTATATGAATTAACCCTGTCATACTAGGAGAGAGATGATATTGAGATTATTTATGCGCATAGCTGTGTGGATTTCACAGCGAGTAGTATGACAGGTGCAGATCTCTGAGTCTGAGTCAACGCACGAGTCTTCCGGAAATAGAGTCAAGTGTCTATGTGTTATGAGTCAGTAGAAGTTTGACATGAGAAATATGAATATTGAAATTATTGAATAGACACTTGATGAAATTGTGAAATGTGTGAATATTGATGGTTTATGTGGATATAAAGTTTCATATTTGAAGTTTTAAAAATAGTTAGCTTACCTTGTGTTTTGTTGCGTGTTTGTTTTTCTTTAATCTGTGATGATCGTGTTAATTTACACGGGAGCAGATGAGATTGCAGGTAATAGAGCTCCTCAGTGAGCAGTTGGAGAAAGGGATAGTTTTAATTTGAATGATTTGTTTGGTTTTGTAAACTTTGGATGTATATATTAAAATCCCTGCGAAGAGGGATGTTTCTTTTGAGATACATTTATGAGATGGATGTATATATATGTTAATTAGATATTACCTATTTTACTTTTATTTTATTATATATATATGAGTAGAAATTAGGGATGTTACATGTGACACATGTGTTTCAAACTTAATTTAAGTAGAAACATATTAGACATGCTATTGAGTGTTAATGCAATTAACTATGCAATATGGTCGTACATTGCATACTTTTTCCAATCACGTTGATGGGGTTTGCAAACCAATAGTTGCAACATCGGTTTCATTGCACAATGTGGTGCAAGGGGGAAGAAGAAGGCCTGCGATAGTACATGGCACGATTTGAAAAAGCAACATTAAACATTCCTGACCTCCATCCAGTTGTAGTCATGCACACCCTATTGATAGGACTTCGTTTAGGGAAGTTCTTAGACACCCTTTACGCAGATCCTTCTGCCAACATGGATGAACTTTGCAGTCGAGTTGCCTGATACATCAACATTGAGGATAATGTTGATGCAAGAAGAAAAATGATGAAAATCTCAGTAGTTGCCACTTCGGAACAATATCCTAAAAGAAAACAAACTGGGAGATTTGAAAATTATACTTTCTTGAATACAAGTCGAAACGTGATCTTGTGCGAAGCATACAACCTCGGGTTGGTGCAACTTTCGCCTCCGACAACTAGTCATCCATCAATTGACTCAATCTAGAAGTGCAATTATCATCAAAACAAGGACAACACTATGTAAGAATGCTTCAAGGTACGATATCTAATCAAAGGACTTATTCGATCAGGTGCTCTTGGCCACTTCGTACAATAGGCATAGCCCAATTTTGGAGGACACTCCCCAAACATCTACAGGAGAAATACCTTTCTGATTGACACAAGGTGCATACTCTATGATTCCCTGTGAACATAGATGAAGAAGTACTCTTTTTTCTTACCTCTGTTTTTTTATCCCTAAGTAGGGTTTTTTCTGGGTAAGGTTTTAATGAGGTTATAATGATATTTATTATAAACTATTATTCGAGTTCAAACGAACATCAGGAAACTTCATCAAACTTTAACCAAACGTCACAATTTGAGTTCTAACGAACATTGAAAAACTTTATCAAACTTGAACCAAACAATCAAGTCACAATCTAAGTTCAAACGAATATCGAGAAACTTGATGAAACTAAAACTAGACAATCAAGTCAAAATCCGAGTTCAAATGAACATCGGGAAACTTTGTAAAACTTGAACCAAACGATAAAGTATTATTGTATTATCGGAAATAGTTAACAGACATTACTCGAAATAGAAATCAAGGATTAACTTATGCTAAATCCAAATGGGTCCAAATTGAGCTCGTTCATCCTTCAAATTAATCCATCTATAAATCTTCTCGGATTACGAGCTGAGAGGGACTTACATACCTCCAATTACAACCAGATTCATTTAGATCAATAATCACTCATTTAATATAACATTTAAGACACATAAGTCAGATCATAATTCATTTTATATTGTTTAAAAGTCAAAATTAATGACACTTCAAATACACATTTTACTCTTAATCTACCTAAACATCTTTTAAAGATAAAATTGTGACAAAATTTTGAACTTCAAAGTAAACAATCATTTAAATAAATTTAAATAAATAAAGTAATTAACCCCATTAATATCACCTCAACTAATTTGAAGTAGAAACAAAAAGTATTTTATCTTTTATTTTTTTAGGACAGATTTTTTATCCTGTGATGGTAACATGTTTGAATTATTAATGATGAATACCCTGTTCAATTTGCGGCAAAAGTCATACTTATTCCACTAAATAATTAATTTACAACATCAGATTAGAAGGGAGGGCGAAATTATTTATATCTTTAATTTGGCTATGAAAAGTCAAAACCAAATTGCTCAGAATCTGGACTGAGTAAACATATATTATAAGTTAATTTGTCTAATAATATGATTAATTATGATTAATTGAAGTTAGAAAAAAAATTACTATGATTTGGTTATAAGGTTTGATTATTGTAAGTGTCTTCTTAAGATTGGGGTTGAAAGCAGCAGAAGTTTGGTTGGTGTAATTGCGCGTGGGTACGTGGTAGGGACTAAGCAGTTCCTTATAATTTAATTTGAATCAATGCAAATTTCTGTCACTTGTTTCTGTCTCAGAGTCTGACGCCTTCAATTCAGTTAAGATTTTTTTGTTAGAAAAATTGATCTTTGAAAAGTATGAGTATTTTAGAATAATGTCAAAATGAATTAATATAATTATATGAAAATTTGAATGGAAAGTATGTATGTGTATGTATGTATGATGTATGATGATGAGGCGTGAGAAAAGAGAGTGACGCGTAAGGGGAAAGACTCGTCAAAGAGATTCGTTGGAATGCCACGTGTCGGAAGCACAGAGAGTGGTGGACGAAGACCGAGCGAGCTAAGGTAAGATTAGCTGACTGCGTGGTTGGTTGGTTGGTTTCTTCCAAAAAGTAAAACATAAAGGAATGGGTAACCCCCTTTGCCTGCACCCACACACTCACTTCACACCGCACCACACCGCACCGTAGAAAACCTCTCTCTCCCTCTCACTCTTTCACTCTCGCTAGGGTTTTCTTCCAATCGCATCTCCAATCTCGATTTGCCTACCTCATCACGCAATTCTCCATGGAGGTAACACCGTTTCGATTACTCCGCTGTCTGCTCTCAATTTTTCTCCTCTCTTTTTATTTTATTTTAGTTTTCCCACGCCTTTTCCTTTTCGGTTAGGGAATCTATCTCTTCCGAGACTCTTGATTTGATCTGATTCCTTCTGAGTGCTTGTTTGATTTGTTTCGCTGTGTTCCGAATCTTGTAGCGTAGCGGCGTGTGTTGCTGATTCGATTGGAATTTTATTTCCACCGTTGTTGTTTGTTTGCGTCGATTTCAGTGGGTGGTTGTTTTGTAGGGTGCTGGGATTGAGGGGAATGATATCAATGATGACAGTAATAAGTCTGAGGCGCATTTGACTTCCGCTGCTGCTTTTGTTGAGGGTGGAATTCAGGATGCTTGTGATGATGCTTGTAGCATATGCCTCGAAGCCTTCTGTGACAGTGATCCTTCCACGGTATGGTGTTAGTTTAATTGCTATGGTCGTGATTAGTGTTGTCTTTGTAAACCCTACTGATCAAGCTATTCTTATACCCTTCTTGCAGGTTACCAGTTGCAAGCATGAGTTTCATCTTCAGTGCATTCTCGAATGGTATTGTTATTTTGGTTTCGTTAATTAACTCTTTTTGAGTCAATCATGGGGATTAATTTTGATGGGGTTGGGCTGTACTGTGGTTGTAATGATGGGTGTTTCACTTATTGTTATTATTGCTGTGTATCGCTACTGTTGTAGCTGCTGCTATGTTTCTTGATCAGTGATGTGGGTTCCTAAAGTAAGGAATTTATATGGCTGTATTTTCTGCTGATGTACTTGAAGAAGGGGCTACTTAATAGAGTATTTGTGAATGTGTTTTTTTTTTTTCTCAAGAAAAACATGCTTTTAAAATAAGCTGTCATTATCAGCTGAAAGAGAAAGTATCATGAATTTAATGTATAGGATTGAAGTTATTGTTATTTATCTGAAGTTGGAATGAAGCATTCACGGTTGCGCTTGCGCAGGCATGAAAATTCCAGTGTTTGAGTATGTCAATGCCAATGGCTCTGAGGGCTTATGTCAACAACCAGTTAATTACATATTTTGTTCCTTCAAGTCATTATATCGTCATTATTTGAGGCACTTTATAGATTTATAAACCATAAACAGTAGGGCCTGAACTTGACTGGTTTACATTTTGATAACTTTCAACAGTGTCCAGGGGATAACACCAACTTATTAATACTGTTCCAGAATAAAAATTTCAAGCACTATTCAGTTGTTACTCGTATATAGTCCCCTTTCTGTATACGTGCTCAGCTACTTGGTCAATTCATTGCTGTCCAAGTGAAATTTTTAAGGTGAACTAAGGAAATATTTTGGACGTCTTCCAGTCTGTGTTTGATGAGTCACTGTTGACTATTGATACCCTGATTTTTGAATTCTGTAGATATGAACATTTATAGCATTCTCCTGTTGTGGCTCACAAATATGTTATGCACCTATTTTCATATTTCTTCCTTGTCTTGTGGTTACTCTTTAATTCATGAACTTATCCTGGAGAAAAAGAAATGTTGGTATCAAGGGAAAAAACATTGGCTAATTCTGTGCCCGCAGCCACAATCAATTGTTGTCCAAATTGCTTAACAATCTTTGTATTGAATTCTAACTTTTATCTTTTAGGTGTCAAAGAAGCTCCCAGTGCCCCATGTGTTGGCAACCTATCAGTCTCAAAGATCCAACAAGGTTTGTAGTTTTTGCGATGTTCTTTATTCTTGTTTATTTATTTATTAATCTGCCTCTGTCATTATTTGTTTTCAAGATTTACTTACTTGATTCTTTGCTTTTGTATTTACAGCCAAGAATTACTTGAGGCGGTGGAAAGAGAGCGAAACTTTAGGATCAATCCACCTAGAAATGCCACAATATTTCATCATCCAACACTGGGGGATTTTGAGTTGCAGCATGTTTGTAGTCTACTTATGCTAGTTTGGAAGTATTTTGAACTGTTATCATGCATTATGTGATTTTTGGTTGTCATGCAGTTGCCAGTTGGAGCTAGTGATGCTGATCTTGAAGAGCGTATAATCCAACACTTGGCTGCTGCAGCAGCAATGGGAAGAGCACGCCACATTGCTAGAAGGGAAGGCCAGAGAAACAGGTCATCAGCTCAAGGTCGCCCACACTTTTTAGTTTTTTCGACTCATCCTAATTCACCTCCCATGGCTCCTACTTCTTCCTCTCCATCTCAGAGGGAAGATGATGAACCAACTCCTACAATTGCCAATCTGTCTCCAACTCCTGCAACGGGAGAACAATCATCACAAGTGACTTTAGTTGCTCCGGTTCAAGCAGAACAGGTTTCTGCTTCAGGATCTGGATCTACTGCTCTTGGTACAGATCATCAGGGATCATCTTACAGCAATAGGTCATTTTCATTTTCGGTTTTGAATTTCTAGATTATTTTGAATTGTTTATAAATTCATTCTCTCCTTGTATTCTTCTACATTTTGAAGTTCTCAACTGCTATGTCTGAAAATTCATACAGGAGATCTCCTAATCAGTCATCTCCAAGTAGTCAAGACAGAGCAGGGCCATCAGAATTCCAGTCATTTTCAGAGTCTCTGAAATCGAAACTGAATGCTGTGTCAACAAGGTTGTGGACTATTGTATGTTGCATGCGGGTGTGGTAAAGTACAATGCTTTCCAATTATAATTCCTATTTTTTCTTGTTTTTCAGATACAAGGAGTCAATTTCCAAGAGTACTAGAGGGTGGAAGGAGAGATGGTTTTCTCGTAACAATGCTATGTCTGATATTGGATCTGATGTTAGGCGAGAAGTTAATGCAGGGATTGCAACTGTGTCGCGCATGATGGAACGGCTGGAGACCAGAGACAGTAATAGAAGCAATAGTAATTCAGCTCCAAGTAATTTAGAGGATGGTTCAGATCAAGCGCCTAATGATCAGCCTTTAGCTGGCACTGAAGGGGGCAGTGTTTTGGGAGACAACAACACAAAAGCTTCTTGTGCTGCAGGTTCTAGTTCGAATTAAGCATATAGAAGGAATGGCAAGAACTCTGAGATTTGTTTTCTCTAAAAGGTAACATTTTAATGATTCTAAAATTTGTTATTTAATGTCAAGGAGTGAAGATACTACATGTTCTCATCGAACGTTATCAGAACATTTTTTTTGTAATGTAATTACAGTTCCACTCATTCTTCAAAGATTTTACTTGTATTCTTGTTGGCCTTCTCTATTTTTAATCTTTGTCTGCATTCTTTCCTATAAAAAAATGTGTTATCTTAACCTCATGAGATTTTGCTGTTGAATAAAATCTCCTATTAAGCTTTCAGAAGGAAGCTAGATATGAATTTTTTATGTTTAATGACGCATGACATATATTTTGTTAATCCATTTTTGTGGAATTAAATTCCTCTCTCACTCGATAGTCCTAATTATACAGTAACATTGTTGCATGCACTGGTTGTTAAGAATGTCGTGCTGATGGATGTTTCTATGATATCAGGTAGAAATAGGATTGCCCATTGGGGATGTGAAATTCCATGGATGTGATGCATTGCCTATTGGCTGGCGCAGGCCAGGCAAGTGATAATCCATTGGCCTGCAGAAGAAGACCTACAATTGTGATATTGGAAATAAAGAACTTGAAAAGGCTGCAGTGGTCTCTTTGGTTTGAAACTTAGGAACCTATATATGATTGTATATTCACATTGTAAACTTATTTATAGATATTTCTCAGATAATCTTTGCATAAATACTGTCTTCTACTTCTAGAGATAGATATCTCTGTTCCCAAACTTAACTATAATTGGGTGCATTAAGTCATACTCTGAAATTTCTGTTTGATTGTGAAACACGATCAGTAGAGTGCACTTTACACCATTGTTGTCAAAATTGCTATCATTCTTGGTAGGTTAGCCCTAGTTAATGAAAACAAGATCCTAGGATGGGTGTTTCTTCCTGCACATTATAAAATTCTTGGAAGGTGTTCCAGAAGTTTATGAAGTGCTCAATGTTAATTGTCATAGGCTGCGATCTTTCTTGGTTTGAATGTGTTCGTTGCAGCTGGTCAGGTGGGTCGGTTTCTTGAGAACCTTGTTGCAAAAACCCACAAATTCTCATCCAAATATCTACCATCTTTTCATTCACATTCGCTGACAAATTCTCAAAGCCACTATTTTGAAGTTCTGTTTTGTTCTGCTTTTTGCCTCTCACGACCCTCTGCCTTTCTTTCAATTGTCTGTTTGTGCCTCGAAGCTTCTCACTCCTTGTGTTCTGGAAGTTCTTTTATGGTTATTTTATTATATTTTACGACTGATATCAGTATAAATTTTATATTTGTAATTAATCAGAAATAAATGTTTATGTTTTTTAGAATTCTTATTGCTTAAAGTAAAAATAAGAAAGAAACAGTAAATTATAAATTAAAATTATTTTATGAATAACTAAAAAAATTAGAAAGAGTTTTTACAATATAGTTAATTTTAATTTAACAAAATATATTTTACTTTAAAAAAATTCAAAATAGATCCTAAATATGCAAAATTATATTATAATTTATAAGAAAATATTTAACACATGTAGTGCACAGACTATTTTCTTTTACGTCTTATTAGTATAATATATTGATAATAATTTTTCAGTTTATTTCAAGTATACTATGTAACTTGTGAAAATAGTTTTTTGTCATAAGAATGAGAAGTACGCATTATTTTGGCCCCCATTCATTTAAGGTATGCCTTTACAATTTTAATTAATTTTCAATGATAAAAAATGTCCTTTTATTGCTTAATCCAATTGTGTTTCAAACTCGTACTCTTTTCCTCGTCATATGATCTATATGACTTGTATTATCTGCGACAGAAGCAACATCGGCATTTACCTCTCTGGATGTCACTCAAATATAAGAGGTTTCAGATGTGCTGTAATCAAATTATAGGATTTGCATAAGATAAAGGGAGGAGATTACTTTGGAAGGAAAATTAATAGTGAGATAAAAGAAAGAAAATAAAAAAAAAAATTTACTTTTTTTCTCACTTGTAAAAACGGAAGTGATATTTTGACCTCTATAAAAAAACAACCACTTAAAATATTAATATTTTTTAATTAAAGTACCAATATATATTATTATGTCACTAAAAAATAGGTTGATAAGTGGATGTATTTTATTTTCGGGAGTTTCAAAGTTTCATATTTGTTTTAGAAATATTCACAAATTAACTATTCCAATGACAAAATTAAGGGAAGTAAAAAAGAAAAATACATTTTGTACTGGTGTGTATTGGACGACCAGATGACTGCTATGACCTGGTCCACATGATAGGTTGTATGACCGTCCACCTACGTTGACCACAACCGAAAGGTATCATATGACCGATTGACTCATGATGACAAACCATGAGTTGACTAAGTCAGCAAAATTAATTCATAATTAAAAATTGATTAGCATGACTTTAAGCGCAATCTAATCCCCTAATCTAGCCCACCAATGAAGGTCATTGTGGTAATATAAATAGTGCAAATTCTAAGAATCAGGTACGTTATTATCTACAATACTCTAACAACCGAGTGCCGAACACTTTCGTTGACTTGAGCGTCTGAGTGTCTTCTGTAGGTACCATCCGAGACTGAGGGACGAGAGCAAGGAGCAGGAGAGAACACAACTTCAACAGAGAGGAGAGTAGAAGTCCAGCACGACTGATCGAGAGAGGAATCAAACAATTGTTCTCTGAGTCCTAACTCCCGAACGAGAACACATTTTTTATTTTTATTTTTGCTAATAGAACCCACGAGTCTTCATTTGATTTAGAAGATCTATGTAAAGACGAACACTCAGATCACTATTTTAGGGATCATTATTTTAGTTTGTTAACTTGCTATGGTCCATTCCAAGATAAATTTACTATTTTAACTAGTTAATTCATTTAGGTTCATCTTGTCAAACTCATAATTTGCAAGGACAGGGCAAGTTGACTGCTTGTCCGCATAAAAATAAAAAATTATGTTTCTTCTTGTACTTTATTAAATTTCTTCATGCATCCCATCAATCTCAGAAATCGAATTCTTAACCGCAAAGTAGTTCTTCAAGATTTTGAAAGGTAAAATAGTTGTTTTGGAAAGATTATTCAGAATATTTTTTTCTCTCTTCAAAATTTTCAAAACTCACTTTTATGTTATGTAAATTAAATTTAGAAATTGATGAGCTGGATGAAGAGAAAATACAAACTTTACTCCTTCAGAACTTTTGTTCTCACCAATGTCATGTATCCTAGTCACCCCCACATGTTTTTGTCACTCCCAAACACATTTTCAATTCAAAGTGTGGTAGAAATAATAGTAAAATGTAAAATCATTGGAAAAATTATTAAAATAAAAACAAATTAAAAAAGATAAAAAAATATTCTTAATAATACAAATTAAATATTGTCACGTCAACACTATCACATTACAGACAAAATAAGAAGTGTTTTATATATATATATATATAATATTATAAATACATTAATATTTTTTATTTTTTAAATTACTAGTATTAAGATCTTTCTCAAGAAGAAAAGATAATGCAACATGATCTCTTATACAAATGTAAACTAATAAAATTAGCATGTATTACTCAAACCACATTGTCACCCGTGGATATATGGACTAATGCTTATTTCATGTTCTCTCTTTGCTGCTCTTTTTCTTTTCCTTGTTGTATAAATAATATAAAATATTAATAGACTGAAATTTAGAAAATACAGTGACCCAAGTTTTAGAACTTGTTAGAGGTTATAAAACATTTAGTGACTATTGGTAGTTGGTAAGTCTTTAGAACTTATAATATATTATAGTCTCTTCACAATTTATAATTTAGGTTTGAGTAACATTAGTATTTCTGTTGGCCACCATACTACCCTTTTATCTTTTCCCAGATACCAAACAGAACTTTTCGTATAATTTTATAAATCTTAACTGACAAGAAATTATAAGAAATATATAAAATTAATCATTTTCATAAAATTTATCATAAGATGATATTCAATTAAACGTTATTATAAAAAATTCTTCACATTATCATTATGTATAGACTATTGTTTTAGAGATTTTTCATGTTGAAGTGACTAAAGATAATGACGGATATTTTAACATATTCTTAATTTGATGCATCTATAATTTGTAACATGATTTTCATTTACTCTTTTGAAAATAATTTAGAACATAGTGGCACCGACAGTTTTGGATAAAATGTGAGAATTGAGATAGTGTGGTGTAAATGTGGGTGATGCACACCACACAACAAAAGATGGTATTTGATTTTTATAAGAGAAACCACTACTTGTTTTTATTTAGATTTATAAAAAAATTATGAATGTAAGAATGTGAGTTGATGTGGAGACAGAAGAGAGTTGAAATACGTCGAAGAAATTTACATATGGATAAAAGAAATGACATTACTATACATTGTTTAATTAATGTAGAAAAAAGTGTGAGAAATAAGCATATATGGGAATGATTAGGTAAGAGAAGGAAGTGGAAAACACTTTCATCTTCTTTAACTTCTTCCTAAATATCAACACATACCAAAACTCAAGAAGTACCTTTTTTTCTCCCTCGTATAATTTTCCAACAACACTGTTTAATGTCAATGTTCCAGCTGCCTAATGGACCCCACTCTTTTATGGTGTCCGATTCTTCCCTTTTCAACCAATACAGACTCGCCACGTGTCTACACGCTTCACAATGCAACCGACAATTCACTTGCCGCCAACTCCCCAAATCCAATTTCACTGCTTGGGATTAAAGAGCAAAGGAATCGTACAGTTGGTGCTCCCAGTGAAGTGGTGGTTGGGTTTCTCTCCACCGCATTCTGGCCATGGGTAGCGGCATCTATGGCGCTTCCGAGCTCCGCATTTTCTGCACCGTCGTCTTCATGCTCTATGGTTTGCCTCAGGCATTAACGTTGCGAGAGTCTTCTCCCTCGTCACCGACGGCTCAGATTAATTCGAACTCAATCTTAGTTGCTCTTCTGGACTCGCAGTACACGGAACTGGCGGAGCTTGTAGAAAAAGCAATGCTGTTGGAGAAACTAGAAGACACGGTGGCTACACACAACATAACAATTTTCGCTCCTACCAACCAAGCTTTGGACCGGAACCTCGACCCTGATTTCAAGCGCTTCCTTCTCCAACCCGCCAACCTTCACTCCCTCCAAACGCTTCTCCTCTCTCACATCATTCCCACCCAAATCGGATCCCAAACCCTAATCCGCCACGTCACCACTCTCTCCAACCACCAAATCCGTCTCTCCGCAAACCTAACCGCCGTCGACCAGGCCCGCGTTACCCACCCGGATGTCCTCACCCGACCCGACGGTGTCATACACGCCATCGACCGCCTCCTCCTCCCCCTCTCCGTCGAGCACGACTTCAACCGCCGCCGCACCCTCCGCGCCATCTCCGCCGTCAAACCCGAGGGAGCCCCGGAGGTCGACCCAAGAACCCACCGTCTCAAAAAACCTCCCCCGCCTGCAAAACCTGGCTCCCCGCCGGCTCTTTCGATCTACGATGCCATGTCTCCAGGACCATCCCTTGCTCCGGCGCCGGCACCGGGGCCTGGCGGACCGCACCACCACTTCAATGGCGAGAAACAGGTGAAGGATTTCATCCACACGCTCCTCCACTACGGTGGATACAACGAGATGGCAGACATTCTCGTGAATCTAACGTCGTTGGCCGTTGAAATGGGTCATTTAGTGTCTGAGGGTTACATTCTCACCGTTTTGGCTCCGAACGACGAAGCCATGGCGAAGTTAACGACGGAACAGTTGAGTGAACCGGGTGCGCCGGAGCGGATAATGTACTATCACATAATACCGGAGTACCAGACGGAAGAGAGCATGTACAATGCGGTTCGAAGGTTCGGGAAGGTTCGTTACGATACCCTGCGGTTGCCGCATAAGGTGGTGGCACAGGAGGCTGATGGGTCCGTTAAATTCGGGCACGGGGACGGGTCGGCGTATTTGTTCGACCCGGACATTTACACGGATGGTCGGATCTCGGTTCAGGGTATTGATGGGGTTTTGTTTCCGATGGATGAGGAGGAGGAGGCGGAGCGGGTCAAACCCGCTACCCGGTCGGGTCAATCCGCTGCAAAAGTTGTCATGCACAGGAGAGGTACGGTCTACTGTTGCCTTTGTTGCTTTTTCTTGTGCTTTTCTCCTTATTAGGAAAAAGGGAAGAGGTGATGGCGATGTCTTTGGCTGGCTGGATTTCATTATTTTTTCTTTTTCTTTTTAAAGGATTTTCTTTTATTATGTGCCTGCTTTTGGTTAACTCTGTTGTTGATTGGCTCACGTCGTTGTTCTTGTTAGCTTTTGCTGTATAATTGAATTCGACAACCCTGTTGAAATTATGACTTGGTATAGTTTTGGCCTTGTGGGTTCTAGGTGGGACTGGAAGAGTTGAAATGTGTTCAGAATGAGGTTGGTTTCTTTTGGGGTAGAAAACAAAATGAAGACATGTCTGTCTAGGATATCTTCAATTGGGCATTTGGTGTCGGGTTAGTGATTATATGTTTGCTTCCAGCTAATATGATTTAATCACTTTAGATGTCATTTAGAATCACGGTTTAATTCCAGCTAATATGCTTTTAGGTAACTGATTATTTGTTTGGTTCCATCTTCCAATTTTAATGCGTTCTCGAGTTAGTATTCAGGAGGCTCAAAAATTGTGTTTTCATAAGAATCCTACTTGTTAACTGTGTGGTTAGAAGGCATGCTACAATTTGAATGGCAACAGAGACATAATTTTGGATATAGAATTGATTTAAAGTTAAAGCAACTTTAAGGAACTTTGGTGTAACATAAAAATAACCGAGTTTTACTACTAATTTATTATTAGAATGAAAATATCCATAAATAAATCACATCCTGTCAAAATCAATTCTATTAAAAATCTATTTTGCACACACTCCCAAATTGTTTGATATGATGAATTAGGAATTAATGATTCTTGTTAGATAAATGCAGGGATTGGGAATTGGAACTACTTCACGTTATGATGGGAGAACTGTATTATTTTCTTGTTGTTACATTTCATACCATGCCAAACTTTTTTATTTTTTCCGTTTTCTATTGTTAGATGTTTACATGTGAGGTGAAGTTTCCGAAAGGTGAAAGGGAAGTTTTTTTTAAAAAAAACTAAGGTTTTTTTTGTTGTCTTGACTTCAAATAAGAAAAAGGGTTGAGAAACCCAGTGGCGGGGTTAGTGAATGTATTAGAGTTTTCTGAATTGCCTTTGATGTGACTTTTTAGAGTAGAGTAAAACGTAGCTGGTGCTGATGAAGGTAATAGTAAATGTGTAATGTAAATAAAATTGGCTTGCCTAGCGTTTGCATCTTTCAAGTCAAGTCAATGGCCATGTGTACATTTTCCTATCTTTCCTTTTATTTTAAGCAAAAAAATGCTTGTGACTCTCTGAGCTCGACCTACATCCTTAATATATCAAAATGTAAATTCTGTTGTCAAATGATTCTTATGTTTTTCTTGGGGTATGTTATTTATACATCTCTTTTCACATGCTAATCTGAATAAAGCGACTGTTTATCTAAGGTTTGATTTTTATTTTTTCGGTCATACCTTGTAACTGATTTCGTGAAATATCACTTGCAGGAAAATTACTGGAAGCAGCATGCTGGATGCTCGGAACCTTTGGACAACATTCTAGATTCACCTCTTGTCAATGAAGAAGCCCACTTTTTTCTGGCTTTCCCGAATCCTGAAAAAAATCATGTGAGATTACCACTTGTTATCTCACTTACTAGATATTATCTTATTAATAGGACCCCATTTGTTGGAATGGTGATAGCATATATAATTGGACAAATTATTTGGTTCTCTGTATTATTTCCCTAATCACAATTGTGCTGACATTTTAGTTTTCTTTCTACATATGTCTATTTACACACTGCTTGCACATGCTTTGATGCAGATCCAGTGGAAATCTCTTCAATGTAAAAAGTCAAAAATGAAGGCCATGCTTTGCTTGAATGGGATGTTGCCAGCTGCTTTGGGTGTGATTTTTCCACATTTTTGTTCACTATTTTCTTTTGTGCATTTGGGTCCTAGACGTCTTCATACCGTATAGTGCATATATGTACTTAGATTCAGCTACTTCAATTTCATAGTTGGTTTGTTGTGTTGCTGGGATGAGAAAGTTTTCTGCAACTAATCAGGGAATCCCTGTTAGACATGTGCCCTTTCAATAAGTAATTCTACGGAAGAAATGGAAATACAATAATAAAATGATTCTTTACTGTAATATGACATTCCTTGCCTGGCAACTAATATTTTTCTGTTCTCACTTTCTTCCTTTTCTATCTGTGTGAGGGAGACCACGATATATCTCTGCTATAAGTAGCTTTGGCGAGGCATTTTTCTAATCTATTAAGTTATCATACTTAATCAATATTGGAGTTATATCCTCGTGCTAAATAACAGCTAACCAAAAGACTAAAAGTGATTCTTCAAAGTCTTAAAAGGGATTAAAAACTCTTTATTTACTCCCACAAAAGCTGAACAAATATAGCTTAACCGCTACTGTTTTTTATAAATATACTTCTATGACATTGTAATAAAATAAAGGAAAGTTGGAACTGAAAAAAAATGTGATTTCTTCAACAGAGAATCTTGGTAAACTGTGATTCGCCCTGAGTGACTTCTGTTGAAAGAATGTAATGTTTTTTTATCATGTCAAGTTATGAACTGCCATAAAAGGCATAAGAGCACTTCCCATCTAAGGTTTATGGTATTTATATATCATTACCTTCAGGGCTATACTTGGTAACTACCGCATGGAACCTTCCTCTAATTTGAAACATGTATGGAATCCTTATTGGTGTAGGTAGCTTGAGTATGAGTTTTCTTATTGGAACAGTTTTCTTTTACACAACCTTTTTTTATCTACATATACATTCACTTCACAATTGCTTTTCATAATAAAATATTTAATAATAATAATAATAAATAAAATAAAATATTATAATAAAATAATAATTTATGAAGCTAAGAAAAATGAGAGTCTCAATCTTATGTCATAACCGACAAAAGCAACCCACAAACTAGAGAACTCAGTTTTTAACAATTATCTAAAGATCTTCTGAGACATTCTTTTTTCATATATCAAAGACCTCAGTGATTGCATTATCTTGGGATGCACAGTTGGCTTAAATCCCATCAACCTAGGATGCCATGCAAACTGTTGAAGCGCAAAATCCAGATATTGTAGCCATTACTCAATTACAACAACTACATCTCAAGAACTCATTACTCAATCACAAACATTAAAAGTAGTAAAGTTAAATCTTAAGTTGTCACTAAGTTTATTATTAAATAGCACAAATCTTTAGAAAACCTTTTTGTTAGAATTGTAGTACATGTAATTTTTATCAATCGGGTGTAGAACGAGGCGAGACATGTTACTCGAATTCGGTGACCAACTGATAAAAATATATTTAAAGCACAATTGTAATAAATAATAATTAAAACAATTGTAGAAACTCTCTACAAAATAAGGTCACATTCCATCAAATCTGAGTAATGTTCTGAGAAATCAGAGTAACCGCCCTACAAATCAATCAGCTAACACTGATACATGTTAGATTTAATCCATCATTCAAATGATCCATGACTCAATACTATAAATGAATCCTCCACAGTGGAGTAAGTTACATTTTTGTTATCAGTTTAACTATACACTCTAAATACAGAGTACTTACTTATTATCGAAGCACTTTTGCAAGTCAACTCCTGACCGAATGTTGAGAAATTATAAAGAGAAGAAGTCTCAGAAATATGAAGGAGTGAAACATTGAAGAACAAAAAAATAACTGAACGATTGACATCATAACAATTGTTACCGTCAACTTTAATGTAGATCTTTTCATTTATTTATATTTTGTAATGAATATATAAATTCATTTTATGTTTATGTTTATATTTTTAATTTTAATTTAATAATTAAAAATTTAATTCTATTTTCATTCACTTAAATTTATGTTATAAATATATTTTCTTTTCATCAAATTCCCATGCGACAGGTATAGAAACTAGGATTTTTTTTTTCTTTACAAAATGGCTATATTATGATGTGTCTTGTAAGGTTTTTCAATGGTAAAATACTTCCATAACTATGAAATCCATAATTAATTATGAAAGGCTGCGTTTTTTTAAATCTGTTATATAATAAATAAAAAAGATACTAATAATAATAAATGGCGTGCGTGTTAAAGTATTAGTAAATGGCTGAATGTAAAGATGAAATTAACCTTTTCCGCACCATTTTTTTTTTATTTGAAACATTATAAGAAGATTTGTATTCAATATAAATTACCATTGTTTTACAATGTTGATAAATAAAAACAAAATTTAAATAAAAAACTTACAATTAAAAAAGTAAGATAGTAGTATCTAATTAAAGGTTTGGTCTTAAATTACTTATAAGTCATAGTCTGTTTTTTTCTATTATTCTGACTGGTGTCTTGATTTTTTGGTTTGTATGAGGTTGGTTAGTTGATATATTATGTTGTTTTCGGTTTGTTTTAGAGGAGGTCAAAAGTTATTTTTATATATAAGGATTGGATATTTTGAAAGTGATTTTTATTTATTTATTTATTTATTTTAATAAAAAAAATCAATTCTAATAAACTGAGTCGTGTTTAATGGCATGATCTAGCCTAATTAAATTGATTGGTTAACAAAAGTTGGCACTAATAAATATACTTAAAGCCAACAAAAAGTCAAATTAACATATGAAGATGGTAGCAAGTTCCGGTTATGATAAGTTACTCATTCACCAGGGCATTGCAAAATTAATCTTCACAAGTTAATACGTTGAAATGAAAGTAGACACTCACAAAAGAAATTAAGTGTCAACGTCAAAGCTTGTATTTAATATTGGATTTATATCATAAACACAAACATGATATTTATTTTGCAAAATGTATTTTAATTAATTTAAACATAAAAATGAGTTATGTTTGGAAATTGAAAGAATGTATGAAAAGTGTACTAATAATATTAATATATAATTGGAAGAGTAAAACAAATTTTTAACTTGCAGAACTTGCTTTGTGTTTTTTTAAATTGTATACTATATCATGCAATCAAATTTCATTGGTATTCTGTAAGCCATTAAAATCACAATGAAAATTATTTCACCTCTTTTTGGTCAAAATATTTGTCTTATGTAAAATACTAAAATGATTTCTCTCATTTTTTCTCTTTTTCTCGTGCGTATCATTATTCTTTATTATTTAAATTTATTTATTATTTATTTATAAAAAATTTTATGTTAGACATCATTATGAAAGTAATACTTGGATAATCCATATCTATTAATAAAGAATTACAAGAAAAGACTAAATGAAGGCTTATTATACCTATGAAATTGTTTATTATGAATAAATCCTAAATTAGCAAGTTTGTCAGTACATGCATTTACCTTCACCAAATATGTGAGAAATTCTAAATTTAATTTTTCTATAGTAATCAAGACAAGTGTTTCACCTATTACAAAGAATCCAAGAAATTTTAGTTCTAACAGTAAATACAGCACAAATCAAAGTGGAATCACATTCAATTCATAAACCAGTCATATTAGACTCATCTTTTTAGCTTCTTTAATGACATATATAACTTCATAAAACTTAACAACAAAAAATAGTCTAAATATCAAAGAAAATAGAGAAACTACCAATAGATTTCTCCTTACTCCCACAGAAAATACCACCACAAGCAATGAGACCAAAAGAACCCCTAACAACAACATCAATATTAATCTAAACTTTTTCTCTTTTGCGTTTGCATAAGTAATTAATTTGAAACTATATTATGTAATACGTAATCCAAAACATTTCTATATTATATAATCTAGAAATATCCATAATATTCTTCAAATTATATATCCAAAATAATCATTGTAATTAGAACTATTTTTCAAATTATGTAATTCTGCTTCAGATTACGTTTAAAATATTGTTCCATTACTTAATGTAAAATGATGTTTTGAATTCATAATTTATTTTAGATTATGTAATTTTATTTGAAATTATACAATTTAAAATTATATTTCAGATATATTATAATAATACATGTGAATTATTTTTTCATAATGTGGGTGTGTGAAGAAAATACAGAGGTGGAGACAGAAATAGCCTTCTAAATATGCTACAATGCTAATAGTGCAATGGTAATTTTAAGTAGTGTAGTACAAGCAACCTAAAAACATGGCAAATGCTTTCTGCAACCAATGATTTAGAACCTACACCCAATAAATTTTTAAAATTTTAGAATTATCCTTTATTCTTATATTGGAGATGTAAAATTGGAAAATACCTTCTAGAAAAGGAAATCTGGAATAGATTTTTTTGCATGGAAAATAAATTTCAGAATAGAATTGAAAAACTAAAATCTCATTATGAAAAATTAAATCCAAAATATAAATAATACATTCTAAAAAAAAAAATTCAAAAAACAAAACTAGAGAAACATATTCCAAAAAATGAATTTCAAAAAACAAAACTACAGAAACATATTCCAAAAAATGAATTTCAAAAAACAAAAATCCAGAAACATGGAAAAGACTATTTTAGAAAGCTGTTCCAAAAACCTAATCAAGAAAAGAAAAGTATTCGAAAAACTCAAATCTAGAACACATTTTGATGTGGAAATCGAAGTCAGGTTTCTTCAGTAACAAAAGAAACCTTAACCACTACACCAGACAAATTCTTTTATAATATTATGATTTTTATTATAATTATTATTATTTTTAAGATTGTTATTAATATTATTATTGTTAATAATATTAATAATATTATGAATATTAATAATATTATGAATATTAATAATATTATAAATATTAATAATATTATAAATATTAATAATATTATGAATATTATTAATATTAAGAATATTATTAATATTATAAATATTATTAATGTTATGAATATTATTAATATTATTAATATTTAATATTATTTATTCTTAATATTTTATTAATTATATTAATATTGTTCATATTACTAATATTCTCTTCCTCTTAATCTTCTTCCTCTTGTTCCTCCCTCTTAATCCTCTTCCTCTAATCTTAGTCCTCTTAATCCTTCTCTTCTTCCTCTTCTTCCTCTTTTCCTCCTCTTCTATTAGTTTTTTAATATTAATAAATATTTTAATATATTAATATAATTTATATTATTAACATTAATATAAGTATAATAAAAATCGTAATATGACAGAAGAATTTGTCTGGTTTAGTGGTTAAAGCTTCTTTGATGACTGGAAGGACTTGTGTTCGAATCCTGCCTGCTGCAGTTTCCTTCCAATATTATCCGTACATAATCCGTATGTAACACATAATTACATACGGATTTTGACTGTATGTAATTCCAATTTTTCTTGTAGTGGATATTTTCGCATCAATTAGGTTTAAAATCATTTCGTGCACTAAGAAATTGCCTAAAAGCATTGAGAAAAAAAATTGGGCTTAGCCCAACTCTAGGTACAATTCGTCATGCATCTTTCAACCAAAAACATTACTGCTTCTTCCTGCACCTCCATAGATTCTTGCGTCATCCCTTAAATTTTTTAATACATTCTCGTGTCATCTCATAAATTTTTGTATTTTAAAAATATCTTTCTGTAAAAAATGTTAAAGTGTAGTTTATATTTTGGATTACATAATCCAAAAGTTTTTTTCCAGATTCGTAATTAACTTTCAAATTATATAATTTGGAAGCTATTTTTTAATTCATAATTAGCTTTCAGATTATATAATCTAAAAGTCTTTTCTGATATAAGATTAGCTTCCAGATTATGTAATATAAAATATTTGAATTATGTAATCTGGAATATACCAATATTACATAATCCATAAATTATTCTCAAATCCAAAAAAACTTTCAAATTACTAGAAAAGACAAATATATTTTCACATTTAATATGGGTGATAGAAGAACGTATGGAGGTGCAGAAAGAAGGAGTCAAAAACAAAAATCTAAAAAAAAGCAAAGTCTGAGGTGAAGGTTTATTTCTATTTTTATCAATATTTAATATAACATTAATCACCCCATGTCTATTAATTTATGATAAGATAGAGTCTCGAATAAGTCTCCTAAATCTAGACTTAACCAACCCAGATGGCAAACCGGAAAGAAATTAAGTATTGGAGAAATATTTCTCTTAGAGTTCACAAAATCTTAATGTGATTTCCACACAAAAATTGTTATATCGATTTCTTCACATATAAATAATACTGGTTTAGTCCATACAACTATTAATAATTCTATACATCTTAATTTGATATATAAATAAAATATTTTTAATTTAGTCCATATTATTAATATAATCTCTTTTTACATGTAGGAACTAGAGAAGAGATATAAAATCTAAAATCAAGAATGTGTAGAAGAGTGCTTTATGTTAATTAATTACAACCAAAACTGGCACAATTAATTCCCTTTTTTTCCTCTGTCTTTTAAGGGTTAATATATGGGGGAAAAAAAACTAAATGAATAATGCTTACATTATGCAGAACTATTGTAATAAGTTTTAATATATAACAACTAAATTGTGAATTTAATATTTTTATGAAATAGTTAAGAATATTTTAAGAATGTCTCAACTCTATTAGAATGAAGCAAATGATGTATATACATAATCCAACAAAATAAAAAATGTATACATAAAATCTGGTCTATCGAATCTTTTATATATATATATATATATATATATATATATATATATATATATATTTTTATCAACAATAAATAAATAAATTAAAGGAACACTTTAGACTTTAGGATGCCTCTTATATATTCAATACCAACTTTACATTTTGAATGAAGTTGCAAGCACAACTGAAATAAAGAGAGAGCAATCCCCTTATGTGGGATAGTGTTACTTAGAATGAGTTTGTACCCTAAGGCACCTCTGGTTGTTAAGGACACTCCAATCTAGATAAATGGCAAGTTTCCAAGTCCCTCCAAAGAAAGTTTATGGGAATCATTTAGTCTCTTGTGAAAGAAGTTTCTATTCTCTCTATCAAAGAAGTCACTTATTCTCTTGGCAAAAATAAAAATGAAAAATAAAAAGTCATGTGGTAAGAAGGGATGACAGAAAGGCAACAATTAATGAGGCTCATCCTTCCACTGCAAAAATATTCCCTCCATTCCTTTGAGTCTCTCTGCTTTGTCCACAATACTCTCAAAATCCTTAAAGCATGTTTAGTCTCATATCACACACCCCAAGTGTTTCCCAATGCTTCCCCAATCATCAACACCAAGAATCTCACTTTCCCATTCCTTAACTCATCACATGGAACATTTTCTTTCCACCCAACTATACATTCCAGACTTATCAATCTTCTCAAACCAAAAATATCACCAAAACACTCTATAATTTGCAGTTTAAAATATTAGGGTTTGCTATCAGCACTGTGTCGTCAGCATGAAGTATGAATCATAAATGAACACCTAATGCATTTTCTGTCTGGATTACATCCCACTAATTATCAGCATTGCCACAACTCCTAATGCATTGTTTGTTTTGGTATACATTATTTCATATTTGTGGGGGATTGATTGGTGATGATTGTATCTATTTGATTAAGGTAATTTCTAATCCTTTGGAAAGAGAAAATGAAGTGTGAGATGAGGAAAAAGTATAAATTTATGGAAATTGTTTGGTAAATTATTAATTTATCCGTATATTTATTTGAATTTTATTTAATTTTTTAATTATTATTAAAAATTAAGAAATAATATTTTCAAAATATTAATATTTTTAATAAATAATTTATTTTCATTTACTCAAATAATTATTTAAGCAAAAAAGTTATATTTTAAAAAATATATTTAAGAACAATTTTGATATTATACTAAAAAAATAACCCATCAACTCTCATTAATTCAGTCAAATAAAATATCGATAAACTCTAAAACCTAAATCCCAAACTTTCTATTCAAATCAATTATTTCATTCTACTTGTCTTCAAATTACTGCAAATAAATCATCAATCTCATTCCCTCAAACCAAAGAAATGAGGACACAAAACGCAAAATCTTCAAGACAAACACACCTTAAATATAAGAAAAATGTCACTACATCAAAATTATTAAATAGTTACCAAATTTAGAAATTAAAAATAATTTGTCACTATATTAACTAAATTAGATACTAATTTAGAGACTAAAAAATTATTCATATTTAAAATGGTTTCTATTATTAATAAAAATTTGTAAAATGGTTTCTATTATTAATAAAAATTTGTAAAATGATTTCTATTATTAATAAAAATTTGTAAAATGGTTTCTAAATTTGTGTCTAAATTAGCTACTTAAATTTTAACGACTAATATTTTAGATTCTAAATTAGTTTATAAAAAACTAATAGAGACTAATTTAGAATATAAAGTAGTAAGTAGCTAAAACTGTGGTAGCTAATGGTTAGAAACCAATTTATAAATCATTTCATAAATTTTTATTAATAGTAGAAACTACTTTAGATACCAATAATTTTTTAGTTTATAAAATGGTCTCTAATTTAATCAAAATAGTAGCTAATTATTTTGGTCTCTAAAATTAGTTTCTATTTAATGATTTTCTTGTAGTGTGTACTTAATTCATATAACTCAATGATTAAGACATAAAGAGAGATTATCTCCTGCTAAATATAGATCAAAGGATAAGTGGATTGGCAATGAGGCTTTGGAGGTAAAATTTTCGAGACTCTTCACTATATCCAAAGACAAAGGAGCAAATCTGTCACAGGTAGGCTATTGGAACAATAATTAGTGGCTCTGAAAAGTGGAATGGAGATAAATCTTGTTTGAATGGGAAGTGGGAGAAGCAAACCAACTCATGTATTTGTTAAATGACAAATTCCTTGCTAAAGATTCTCGGGACCACTGGGTATGGAAGGCAGATGACAATCTTGGCTACACGATTAGTTCGACATATAGATGTCTAAGGACTGAGGTTGAAGGGGACTTTAGGTCATTATATTAGTTCTTTTGGAGCATTAAGACTTTACCATCATCCATAACTAATGCATGGAGAGTTTTGGCTAATAGACTCCCAACAAGAGTTAGTTTGGAGAAAAGAGGGGTAGTCTTGGATAGCACCTCATGTGTTATGTGCAGGGAGGAAGGGGAAACAGGGAGTCATGTTTTCTTTAAATGCAAAGTCGCCTGGAGGGTTTGGTGTTTGTGTTGTGAGTAGTTGGGTGAGAAAATAGTGTTCCACTGTGATGCTAAATCTCACCTTTTGTAGTTTAAACTAGCTTGGACAACCCAAACGATGAATAGAACATAGGGGTGTATGTGGATTGCAGTGGTTGGAGAAATCTGGAAGCAAAGAAACCTTATCATCTTTAAGAATGGTAGAGTGGATAGCTATGAGATTTTTGCTTTGGCCCAACTTAAGGTGTGATCATGGCTATCTAATAAAGAAAGATTAGCCAATTTCTCTTATGTCGAGTGGTGCATGGAATCTAAGGAATGGTTGAAATCTATCAAAAAGAAAGCATAAGGTTGGGAAAGGGGATGAAG
This sequence comes from Phaseolus lunatus, assembly GCA_013389735.1. Lineage (NCBI taxonomy): Eukaryota > Viridiplantae > Streptophyta > Magnoliopsida > Fabales > Fabaceae > Phaseolus > Phaseolus lunatus. The sequence continues at coordinate 31,820,832 of CM023861.1, forward strand.
CAAATAGGTAAATTGCTAGTAAGCTTCATAGGAAAGAAAGGCAGATTTTATCTCAGATCGGAGACCTAGGTTATGGTAGTAATACCAAGATAGGTTTTTCACCTTCTACTGCATGTTTCCGTCTTGGTTGGTGTTATGTTTGTTTCGGTATAATGGGGCTGGTGCTACTAACATGACATCCATGTTAATATGGAGCTTTGTTGTTTTATGTAAGACTAAAGAAGGCTTAGGAAAAAACTATATCTATGGTGAATACAGACATTTAATATGTTATTGGAGTGTCCCTTCTTGTATTCTTATAGGCTTTTGTTATACCTTGTGTTATGGAGTAAATTAAACATGGGTATATGATTTTGAGAAATGTTGTCAGAAACTCGGTATATTATATGTAGCGTGTGGTAAACTTTGTGGTTGACAAAGACGGTTTATGACACTATATTGTTGGAAAGTGTTTTTCTTTAAGTTTTGGAACTGTATTTATAACCGTCTATGTTCTCTGATTGATCTATCCCTTATCCCTTTTGTATAGGGTATGAGATCAATCTTGTTCTTTTCTATATAAGGATTGAGACACATTTTATTTCATTTATTCATGGTTAAAAAAAAAAAGAGACTATTTATAAGTTTTTAATATAAAGACGTTATTTTGGATTAATGACTTGAACCTTTTATTATCATGTGGAGGTATCTATTGATCTTAAGATCATAAATTAGGAAACATTGATACGTGACGAGGGACAAAGTTTTTTAAGTAGAGTGATACAAGTGAGAAGTTGAAAGTTGAAATGAGTAACAAAATTAAGGATAAGTGATTAAGAGATGGAGCAAAAAGAAATTTACGGTGAGAATTATTGTATTTATGGTGTAAAGTGAAGTAGGGAAAATGGATTTGAAAAGACACGAAGCGTGTTTTGAGGAAGGATAGCATTATGTATGGCATCTTTTTGACAAAATGATGTGGGTTGAGTTATTATTCTACCATTTTTTAGGCTGTTTCTACATTTTTGTGGGCAACTATTTCCAGAAATTATACAAAACACCTGTACTTTTCTGTTCCATCTCTTTCGGATTTTACAAGAGAACATAAATTATATATTTTCTTTCCCCTTTATTTTTCGGTTTAATTTGCTTTTCCATTTACTTTACTTGTTTTTACACATGTATCTAATTAGTTTTGCTTATAATATTCTCCCTCTATCTAATTTAATGAAATGAAAAATAAAATACTCAATTTTGTTATGAAATGCAACAGTAATGATATTATATAGTATAATTTTATTCTATATATTCATTATCACTCTATCTACTATATATATGAATATCTTAAGGAGGAGATATTTTATAAGGGATTAACAATTATATATAGGTTATCTTTCAATTGCTATTAATCGTATCCAACTTGTTTATATTTTTACGAATATCTTCCGGTTTTCATATTGTGTTCTACTTTGAGAGTTTAGTAAAAGGGTAAATGGTGAGTGTTAATTTGTAATGGACATTTTTTTTAAATGTTTTTTTTTTTTTTGTATTTAGGATGTATATGATTATGTTTTAGAATTTATTAAAACTATTTTATAAAAATATATATTTTTTCAAAATAATAAGAATAAGGGAAATAAGATGAGATACTACAAATAATAACATCATGAATAGAAAAAAAAATGAAACACACATTCCCTCTACACTTTTCTCACGCATTTGCATTACCATTTCTTTGCTAATAAATAAATTCAAAGAACTCACACTCTTTCATATCTATCCGGATGAATATTACACACCCGAATACAAACATAACATAAATAACACATTTTATACTATAATGTTGCTATCAAGGGAAAAACTATTCCTCAGTGGATGTGGTTCTTTTCTTTTTACAAAACTGGTGCATTAATCGTTGGGGCTATTTAACACTGCCCCTATGCATTGTTTATGACAAATTCTCGCCGACTCTGATGTGGGTTTAGACAACTTTTTTTTTAGTGATATTGATGGTGATATGCATATGAATTTCACTGTTGCCTCCACTTTATATATTTTGTTATTCAAAAATTAAAATTAAGATTTATGTGTATAAATTTAAAGAACAAAAATATATAATTTTTTTATACATAAGTTAATTTATAGAAACTCTTTCATATAATTTCTTTTGCCTTAACTTTTAATTTATATATAAATTAATTTTAACTCAAAAAGTAACCTTTTTCATTTTTTATTTTTCTTTTAAAAATTATCTATAAACTTTTCTTATTAAAATATGTACTTAGTATGATGTGACAAGAAAAAAAATATTTGATTAAAAAATTTGAAAATTTCAATAAAAATTGATAAAATTACACGTCACCAATTAAAAGATATTTTATAATTAAAATTTTAATAACTTATTTGATATCAATTTAAAAATTATTTATTAATAATATAATTCTTTTAAATATTAATAATTGTTTAATTTATAAGATAGTATCTAATTTAATAATTAATTATTTTTATTTTTAAAATTAATTTTTATTTAATAATTATATAAAAATAATGTTAAATTAGAAAATAAAAATAAATTTTAGAAATTAAGATGGTAAACGATCTACGTCAGAGAAGTTATCTTTTGAGGGCACTTTTTGCATGCATGTGGCCACTTCCATTAAAAAAGTAACATTATCTTCAACACTAGGCTACAGAACATCAATTCCTGTTGGTCCCCTGGTATCTACTTCTAAAACAAAAGAAATAAACCATCCAACACATTCATAGATCTACAACTTTCTTCCATTAGATCCCACCTGCTTCATATACCTCTCATAATTTTATGAACCAGATTGGTATTTTCAATCTATCAATTCGTTATCACAATTTCTCCTGTATTAATTCCTCCTCTTTTTTGTTAATGTTAGATATATTTTAATTCAATTTTTTTATGTTTTTTCTGCCTATGATTTTGATTGTTGTAATCATATATGATCTTTGATATTTAAAGGAAGATCTGCAGTTTCTTGCCCATAAAAAAGAAAAAGGAAGATCTGCAAGGTAAAATTTAAATTTGGAAACTTGTATTAATTCAACCTAAGGATTCATTAAAGTAAGTTTAGTGAGGATTCATGTTTTATGTATTATGTCGAAGGTAGAAAAGAAGTCATGTCGTCATTTGTTTTTTGAGTGAGAATAGCTTAGTTTGTCTGGAATCAGTGTTACGTTTGGTTAGGTTTGGCGTTTGGGAACCATTCTTATGCTTTCTTTCACTTCTTATAATTTAGGATTTGTAATGCATCCGAAAGTGTTAGTGTGATTTGGGGAACTATCTGGATTACTGCAGTAAATGAGATTTGGAGACTCAAGAATAAGGTAATATTTAAAGGAGGAGTGGTGGATGTTTCGGAAGTGTTTACACTTATTCAACAAGTTTGGTCTTGAGTTACCTCCAAATACCTTCTATTGGTTTTTTTTTATTCTTAATGGTGTCTTAATCCTTTGGCTTGCATGTATCAGATTTAGAGGTGTTCTTGAGTTTTGTTTTCCTTAGTTGGATGTTGGTTGGTATGCTCTCCACAGTTGTTAGGAGTTTCTGGTTTTCTTGTTAGGTTAATTCTTAGAAGACTGTGTTAGTGGTATGTATAAGGGTTGAATCATCTTTGAAATGATTTTTTTTTTCAATAAAAAAAAAAAGGTTTAGTGGTGTATTATATTGAATTACAGATATTATGTTGAAAGTAGAGCTAGCAGATCTACAATATCAATTAACATAACCAGTTTGTGGTTTCTGTGACTAGTAAAGGTATGTGGAAAACAATATACTTGAACTATTTAATTTGTCTGGTTTTTATTAGTAATAAAGGTATACTGAACAGTATATTTAAACTATTGTGGTGATTTTTAGGAATATTTGTAAGATTAAGGGAAAGAGATAAAAAAAATGTTATGTGTTAAATAATAGTTTAAGTTAATCCTTTCTCAAGTATATTTTTTTTTATATATGTATTGGAGTATTCTATGTACTATATATATATATATATATTTTCTATATTATATATATATATATATGTATATATTCTTTTTCTATATTGATAAAAAAATATTAAAAGTATATTTTAAACAAAATACTCCTAACAATTTTTTTTAGAATTTTAAAACATTGTATAAGAATGTTTTGACTTATTATTTGTTTTTTCAAAAGGCTTTTTCAGTTTGAAATTTGATATATTTATATCACAAAAAAAGTTATATCACTAGAATTAAAAAGATTGAAGAAAAAACTTGACAAAATATATATATATATATATATATATATATATATTTTTAGAGAAAAAAACTATTGATATTTAAAATAATTTATATTATTAATAAATAATTTTAAAATTGATATCTAGTTATCTACCAAAGTTTTAGTTACCAATTAATTAGATTATAAAGTTGGTAACTAAAATTTTAATAACTAAATTAGATACCAATTTAAAAATTATTTTTTAATAAAAAATTATTTTAAATACTATAGTTAATATATTAATTAATTATTTTTAATGTTTAAAATAAATTTTTATTTAATGATATTTTAGTAGTGTATGATAATTTTTCATTAATTTAATTTAAATAAAGAAATCAGTATTCTTTACAAAAATTTTATAAAATAATGTCTCCATCATCTTCAAATGAACGAGAAATAAAAGTTACGTTAATAAGTATAACTCTCACAACCCAAAAAAATCTGAAGGATTAGGATCAAATTCTTATACATTCGATTAAAAATGATGTTTTTTAATAAGTAAATAATAAATAAATAAATAATTAGTAGTTAAAATTTTGATAGTTAATTAAATACTAATTTAAAAACTATTTATCAATAATAGAAATTAATTTAGGAAAAAAAATAGTTTTCAAAATAATATATAATTTAGTCAATATAACAACTAATTATTTTTAGTCTCTAAAATTTATTCTATTTAATGGTTTCCTAATAGTGATTAACTCTTAAAATTATTAAAAATCCTAATATATGATTAAGTTTAATTGACATGAAATTAAGAATTAATATAATTAACCATATTCTGAGAGGAACCAATAATAATATAAGCACAACTCACTCTTAAAATAAAGATAGAAGAGTAATCTTTAGAAATCTGTTGATTTCTTAATCTTTGCTTAACCTGATTATCCCTGTAGAAACAACATCTTTTATGCTATTTGATATGTTGTGTACTTGTAATACATCAACATCACATAGTCTAAATTCAATTTATGTTGAACTGAATAGTTGGTTTCTGCACTGTAATATGATTCAAATAGAGTTCTAACACCCCATCAAGATGATTTCATGAATCAATTATTGATTAAACCAAATATGGCCATTTTGTGATTTGTGGTAGGATTATATTAATTAGCACGTAGCCACTGATAACGTCTTGTCCAAATGGTATAAGGCACATTAATTACACACAAGCAAACAACAAAATGCTCTTTAGATTCTATGTCATTTTTACAAAAATCATACCTAATTAAGGTCACAATCATGGGAAGAAACTCTTAGATTTCATTTTGAAGGTATATTACATCTATAATTACGGACCAAGCAAAAAGAACTAAATTGTTCGAAAGTGTTAGACTTGACCAAAGGATCTTGTCTTTGAATGAGATTGTATTTTTTTTAACAAAGAATAAAATTAATAAAATTAAAACAGAGCATTTTAGGGATGCTCTAACCCTTATACAGTCTAAAATCTTACATACTAAATGTTGTCAGAGAGATTACAAACACATAAAAATAACACTTTCTAACACATACTTCTAAACACATAAAAAATTACACGTTGATATAAGAATGGTTAAGGATTTGCAGTACCTCATAATCTGTTATGCATATACTTTCTTAAATATTGTCTTTTGCTGCAGCGTACATTCCTTTGAATAAAATTAAGGAATAATTCCCTAAAGGACCATTTTTGAATTTTTTTTAAAGTAAAAAGAATATATTAAATAGGAGTATTTGAAAAATTCAAACCCTTTTACAGTCAAAATGCTATACAAATATAGATTTTTTTTTAAAAAAAATCCTGAATCTATCCATTTAAATCAATCCCTCTAATTTTGTACCATTTTAATAGATAAGTCGTCTCCATTCAAACCCAACAATATCTACATTAAGTATTTATTTTGTTCTCTAATCTTTCAACCATTCAAATAACTTTGTGACATTTGAAGTTCTATTGCCACTTTTCCACTACAATCATTGCTAGCTACAACATACCTTTTCCTCCTTCCCCACCAAGATAAGGAATAATGTAAGAAAGTTTGTGTATTATTTTCCCCAACCCAATTATCTAACAAAAAAAATCTTTCATTTTTGTTTCCTTAATTATTTTACCAGTGATCAACTTTCTAAGCAAACCTTTATTCCTCAAATATGTATTTTCAGTCTTGCGTCCCTCAATCGTGTTGACTACTTTTTGAAGAATTTGTTGTTCCTCTCCCTATGGCCTTCATTTCACATACTTTGCTACTAATTCCTATTCCATAAAAGTTCCTTTTCAACCCCTCTTTCTCATTTCTTTAGTAGGCTTAAATTCAAAAGTTCTAGCACTTTCACACCCTGGCCTTTTTTTTTTTTTACTTACATATACCCTTTTTCCAATTTACCTTCCATCACCATTTTGCCACAAGAATTACTTCAAATCTTAATTAGAAAATAAATTATATTTTTTAGATTTTTTTTTATATAAGTGAAACATTTAAGGAATATTCTAACTCAAATAAGAAAAATATTAAAATCGTATTAAATGCCTACTCGATTGCATTTTTATCCATTCCCTATATCTTTGGAGTTTTGTATGGAAAAAAGTGATAAAAGACAAAAGAGTATAGAAATTGAGGACAGTGATAGAAGCTCTGAAAGAAATATGCTTGTTTTTCCAAGAGAATAACTTGTTCCTCATAACTACAAAAGGTTTACAAGTGCTTACTCATCTATGCTTAGCTAAATGCAAAGATACTAGAAAGGAAGTTCACTAATTTTGCATTTAAAAAAAGTAACCTTTTCTGCCACTTCTTTTGACTTTTTATTATCATATTTAATACAAACTACTCCTATGGAAGTTTATCTTTAACCCTTATTCACACTATATCACATTAATTAGAAATTTCAATATACTCTTCCCCAATCTTTTATTTCATAATCAAGTTTAAAATCTTTCCATCGGTCTCGTGATTTCATTAAGACCTTGTAAAGAAAAGAGGAAAAAGAAAAAGATCGTCTGCCACTCATTACAAATGTTTCAAACATACTACTAATTCAATTTTCAAAAGAAAGTTGCCTACTCATTGATATCTGCTAACTTTTCAATTGAAAAAAAAAATTATCATTTTTAGAAAACTTAGAAAAATCAGAAAGAAAATAATGAATTACGCTAAAGTAAAAAAGAATATAAGAATAAAACATCTTATTTATTTGTTTGAGTAAAGAGATTCGACATTTGACAATCCAGTTGTCGTGATAACATCTCTTATGGAAGCGGAGAAATGCTTAATTCCAGAATCAAAGCCTTCAGCGTGTTCTCATTACACCTACACAAATTTTTAATTCATAGTAATTTATATATTTACATATTGCAATCTACAAATTAAAAGAAAATTGTTAGAACCAATTCCCTTGAATTTCTGACACATATACATAATAATATCAAATTCATGCTTTGCATCCTTATAGCAAATTTCAATTGGAGAAAATGTTTTGAGATTACAGATATATATAGTTTTAAAACGCATGGCCTATGTCTTGAAACAATAAAATAATATATAATTTTTTTATTGATAATTAATGAATGAATAAATTGGAGTATTTGAGAAATACTCAACCTGTTAAAAAAAAGCTATATATGTTCTAACACTGAAAAAACAGTTCACATAAACATACATGAACCTATTAACGCCCGGAATGAAACCTTACTGAATCTTAGAAGGTCTTAAAAAAAGTCTTAAAAAGTCATGCATACCATATATCATTATATCATTGTTGATATGTGCCTCAACAGAACAAATGTTAACTTTTTCAAATCTTTTTTACAAATTACTTTCTAAAAAATATTACTGAATGATAACCCAAGTATTTAGCGTTTTATAATACAATTAAACAATTTCAATTATATTTTGAAGAAAATATTCATTTAGTAAAAAGTTATATTTTCAAATTTCCAAAATAATTATATATAAGTATTTTTGTGTGGCCAAAGTGGAGTGAGTTAGGATTGGCTTTAACAGACTTGAGTTTAACTTGATTCAAGAATCACTTAACTTGACTCTCAACATTTTTAAAACATTACAAGATTTTTTTTTTTAAAGAGGTTAGAGGTTATTAGAGGTTAGTATAATCCTAGAAATTTATTTAATTAATGGAAGTTTAAACTTCATAAAGTTGCAAAAGTTATTCTAAAATTTAACAAAATAACAAGATTTTTTTTTAACCTTCATTAAATTTCAAAGATTTATTTTAAAATAAAAAAAAATAGAGGTATTTTTAAACTTCGTTAAATTTCAAAGATTTATTCTAAAATCTTAACAAAATAACTGAGGATTTTTTATCCTTCAATAAAATTCTAAAGGTTTATTCTAAAGCCTCAAAAAAAAAATAACGGAGATTTTTTTAACTTTCATTAAGTTCCAAAGATTTATTTTACAACTTCAGCAAATTAAAGGAAGTCTTTTTTAAACTTTTATTAAATTTCAAAAGTTTATTCTAAAATCTCAATAAAATAACGGAAATTTTTTAACCTTCGTTAAATTTCAAAGATTTATTGTAGAACCTCAATAAAACACTCAAGATTTTTCAAACTTTAATAAATAAATATAATTAAATCTATTTATAAATAAATAATTAAAAAATATATACTTTTAATATATTTTATAACTAAATTCTCTAAAATTTTGAAAGTATAATTTTACATTACAAATAAGTTTTCTAAATTTTTAAAAATTTATTTTAAGAAATCAGCAAAATAACTTTGGATAATAAGTATTTCAACAACTAATCTTGAAAATAAGTATTTCAATAGTATTTGCATATTTCTTATGATTGATGGTAGTTGGTTTATATAATTCCTAGTTTTTTTTTTGTTACGAGCTCATACTTCAAAAAAACCTAACTTGTTTTGTTTTAACTTTTGATGTAAGTATATTTTATGTGCAATTTTAGTTTTAGTTATAATTGTTAATGTTTAATTCTCGTAATTTTGAAATATTTTAAATTAAGGTTTTTATTTTCAAATGCATCTAATAATTAATTTACTATGAAAGTGAGAAGTAATAAAGTTAATTTCTCCTTGCAATATGTTCTTACCATCTTTAGCCATGAACGCACATGACTTTTAAGGCCCACATCTAATAGATAATGCAATTATTTATGATATATAAAGTACTGATAAACACTAGTTGTTATCGAGCTAGGTAACCGTATGTAAGAAACAACATTGGATTAAGAAGAAGATAATACCTTATTTAGTGTATCTTCTCCTTAGATATAATAGACATAAGTGTGACTGAATTGAGATTCATTGCTAGGTCTGTCGTTGGCGGCCATTGAGCCTGTGTCGAAGAGCAATGTATCTACGGTGGGAGAGAGAAGTCAAAAGGATCGTTAGAGATGGTAGAAAATGTTTTGAAACTCAAGATATTTTACAGAAGTTCTTAAACTCATGGTACTTAACAATGATTCTAAAAGACTTTTCTTAAGGTTTAAAAGAATTCCAAAGAACATGTTCTCCAAGGATAGTTTAGCGGAAAAAACTTTAATCTGAATAAATGACTTAATAGAGGTTTTAACTCTAGATAATGTTAAAATTATTTTTAATAGTGAAATTCTTACATCACTCACTATTCTAGGCTTATTGAATAAAATTCTCACGAGTGTTTCTAAAATGTTATCACTTTTAAGTGGATAAATATAAATAACTCTCATAGACACTTCTGTTGAATAATATTGCAAATATATATATACTTCGAATTAATTAAACTAACGAACTATAATGATATATCAAAATATTATAAACTGTTATTATTATTCTTTTCAGAAAGTTTATTTGCTAATCATAATTTTTTAATGACCTATATAGTTTGAGTTCCTTATTTAATAAGCTTTTAATTTTAAAAACTTTTAGCCTAACTATTTAATCAATATGTTTGACTTCACCTATGTTTGATGTGAATTAGGGGAAAGCCTCTTAATTAGAAAATATTATTAATTTTACAAACAATATTCAAAATAAATCGTAAGAGAACGGCAAATAGTGCAGCTTCTTCTGTTCATCAGCTTCTGCTAGAATAGTTCAATAAGAATATATATACTTCAAATTAATACAAATAAGGTCTTTTTATACATTGTCACTAGAAAAATGAAACCTTTTATGTTAATTTTATATATTTCTTAAAATTAATATAACAAATTTAAAATTTTATCGATTCTCTTTGGAACGCCTTGGATGTTTCAAAAATGGTGTCTGAAATAAAACTGTATAAACATGACCTGACGAAGGTGGTGGTGGAAATGCAGTGTACGTACACAGAGCAGGCGAAAATTTGAAGTTATAGTTTCATCAAGTCATAGCTTCTTTCCTAAATAACATTTTTTTTTTGGTTAATTAAATTTGATTTTTTAACTCCCTTTTGTTTAAAAATGTTGATCCAGTGTTACATTTATAGCCATAGGTTTATTGGGAATAAAAAAACCTGAAGAATTATGTGAGGAAAGTGAAAATCCCACGTGTAAGACGTTCACAGGAAAATATATGAATATGTACAGTAAAATGTCTATTCACTTTGTGATGAAAAAGAAGATGTGTATTCACTTTGCAAATAGTACAGCGCAATTGAAACCCCGAGGCAGAAGAAAAGCCAATTTACAATCCTTGCTATTTCCATAGTCCTTCCACGTCATTATTATTACTAACCTTTGTTGACTTACTGTGTAATTTACACTCAGAATAATTTGATTTAGACTTGAAGTTGCGGTAGCACAGATTGTGAAATCAGAATAGACTTGAAAAAGGTTTATTGAAAAGAAGGGGGAAAAAGTGGTAATAAAAACTAGTGAACCATTTGTCAGGCTATCAATCTAACTAATAACTATCTTATCTATGTTTTAGATGCATAGATTTGAATCAGAAATTATAAACATGTCTATGACCCTACAAGCTTTCATATTACTTATAAGAGTAGTGTAATACTTGATGCAAGTGAACCCGTCATCCGTATTCTATTAGAAGTACTTTAAGTAAATATTAATGTATTATTATCTAAGTAATTACGATAGAAGTACAAGTATTAATGTAATAAGAGAAAAGAGAAGAGTAGTAGATACGTATTTTTTCTGTCATGATATCATCTCATCTCATAAGATGTTAAACATTCTGAGCATTAATATCTCGCCCCCCTCGTCCGCTACAGAAAGGCAGAGAGGTTAGAGAGAATGGGTGACTCCCACCCACTCATTTTCTCAATCATAACACATCCAACCCCGCACACCTTCTTTCCCCACTCTCTGCTTCTCTGTCTTTCACAAACGCGCACATAAAAACACACACCAAACATTTTCACACTTCCCATAATCCATCTTTTCTTCATAATTCAAAACTGTCACTAATCCCACTCAACTTCACTGGTTTTCCCCGACCAGAATAGTCCCATCCTAACCATTCAGATTTTTGTACACGTCCTCTCTCTCTCTCGCACACACTCTCTCTCTCCGCATTAAAAAAAAATAATAATACTAAAGTTTCTTTTCTTTATTTAACCTTTATGATTCTCTGTCTTATATTCTTCTGGGTCTTCTGTAAATCCTTGATCTAGCTTCTTCGCTTTGTTTTCAGTCAAGGAATTCTCCTCTCTGATCTGCCTATAAATCTACTAAGCATAAACGAAGGACTGTCACAATTTTTTTTTTAAAAATGTCAATGGAAATGATGGCAACCGAACGTGTTTGTTATGTTCACTGCAACTTCTGCAACACCACTCTAGCGGTACAGTTCTGAATTCTCTCTTTTCTCTCTCTTTCTCTCTCTCTTTTTCCCTGAATTCTTCTAAGCTTGTTTGTTGTTATTATACCATGTGTTTCACCAGCTAATAATTTGTCGATACCGGTTTTCTATATCTCTTGAATCGAGATCATGAAAGCAAAGAATTGAAGAAGGGTCACTTCCCCAAGGAGTTGAAATCCATCATTGAAGTGAATTTCTTGGCTGGAATGTACTTAGATCAAGAATTAGTTGACTCCCATCTTATATTTTATGGGAAAGTGTAACTGGGTTTTAGTCCATAACCTCTATTTTTTGTGATAAAAAGTTCAGCTTTGGTTCTCATGAGTAATAGCAGAAGACTATTATTAAACTCGAAACCCAGAAGCTTTCAATAATTGTAAGGCAGAGACTAATTTTGACGGGTGAAAGGAAATTTGTAAGCCTGAATGAGATGTTTTTCAAACAAAACGCATATACCCAAAACAAAATTTGAGGGCTGTGAAAAGGTAGGGCTACTCCCAGGAGTTAGGGTTCTTGGAATATATGGAGCCCTTTCCCCCTCTTTTTATTCTTTTTATTTAATTTTTCATTAGGATATATATAGCATCGTATGATCTCACTTGCTATATATGTTATGTTGTATAGAAAGTCAACCGTTGTCTTAATTTATCAGTTCTTTTTGTTTCTTGTTTTCTTTGTGAAGTACTAACAGCTCATAAAATGAAATCTATACAAATCTATGTGGTGATTTCTCTTTCCTCAGTCCACTTCGCTTGATTCCTTTTCACTGAGGAGTGATGAGGTTGAAGGTGGTGTATTCTGTTCATCATGATTTGCCAGTGAAGCGTCATTTTTTGATGATCAAGGTTTTTTCACAATTTCAGACTTCTTGCTACCTTTTAAGTACTGAGACAGTGTCCTCTCTTTCTTTCTACAAGAACTTGTGGCGATTATGACGTCCAGACAAATCCATTTACGCACCAGAAAATGCCATGCTCTCTCTCACTCTCTCTCTCTTTTTTTCCTTTACCTTTCCCTCCTTTCATCATAATATCTCTGTTGAGTTACTCCTTTTGAGAAAGCATTATCTTTCTTTCTTTCTCTACTCCGATCTTGACACTGCACAAGGAGCAGTAAATTTAATCTGCTTCATGATGGTGATCACTTTTCTTTAATCATATCTGTTTGGTAGCAGTAGTGGTTAACGGTGTTTTTGTGTTTTAATTTCATTTTCATGGTTTCCGTTCCAGTCATGTCATTTTCATCTTTCTCTTTCTCTTTCTCTCTTTCCTCCTCGATCAACATGAGCTACAATGTCTATCTTTTTTTATCTTACCTTGCAGTGTCAGCAAAAAAGTGAATGGAGACATTGTGAGAGTGCTAACTTTTAAATTTGCTATGTCAGTTGCTCAGCTTCCTGCTAACATGTAGTATTCAATATGCTAGCTGCACTAACTTGCTCTCCCTCATAATGAAAGAGAAAAAAATCTCTCTCTCTCAACCTCACCAACCAATTTGTTTTCTTATTGCAATGCTGGTGCTTGGAACCACCTTTCCATTGAATGTGATAGCTTCAATTCTCCAATATATATAAATACTTTAACATCGACAAGTGTGAAGCTCTGATACTATAATTTGGTTATGGCGATGGTCCAAACATTTATGTACGAAACAATTTAAAGCACTCAGAATTCCAATTCATTTTATATACCCTTCTTCAATTCCCTTGTGTTTGTAAGAGAGACACATTAAAATTATATATTCAGCTTACTTAGTTTCTAGCTAATGCCTAGTGAAATTGAAAGTGATAATATTTGTTTGCCTTTTGCATTCGAAAATGGGTTTTGGCAGGTTAGTGTTCCATGCAGCAGTTTGCTCACCATAGTTACAGTTAGATGTGGACACTGTGCCAATCTGCTATCAGTTAACATGGGAGCATCACTTCAACCTTTTCCTTCTCAAGAAACTCAGGTACATATTGCAAAACCCTCCTGAATCTTTCATTATTTCCATCTTCTTCATTTTGCACTCTTTTTGCTGAGTAACTTCTGGACTTCACATATTTGTGTGTATTTTTCTCTTAGCATTTTTCTACCGTTGCTAAGTTACAGAGACAGCACCTAAGTGTTCAAGAAGCATGCAGCAAGGAACTGGGATCATCATCAAAATGCAAATCATTTGAGTCCGACCATGAGCAACCTAGGATTCCTCCCATTCGTCGTGAGTCACACACTCTATTTTATCTCATTAATTCTTGTTTAGCTTTTGGCATACATAAATATATAAGTTAATTTGAATGAACAACATGGGTCCTATAGCTAGGCCAGCCTGAAGTATTTCCGTTATACTCTCAGAAGGTTTGAGAACACAAGGATTTTCAAACTACGTTATGCAACAACTGGCACAAGTTAATTAATGTAACCAAGCAGAACACTATATGCCATCATTGAGGCCACATTGTTAAGCTCAGTTTTTCATGAGAGTGGGCGTCCATCTTTCTGAGTATCAAGTTTTTTGTGGTACAAAGATACCCAATTTGGCCTATATTTTCTTCATCTCTATTTAAGTGTCCCCAACCAGATGGTGACCTTTCGCAACAAATTGACCCATCCTTAATTGACTGCAATCATGTTGTGCCCTAGCTTCATATACATCTCAACACTATGCTTACAAATATGCAAATTCATTGTACATTTTACAGCTACAAAGTTACAACTTTTTAGTTATGTTTATCATAATCACTTAATTAATCAATCAGTTAACACGTGCACAGTATGTGGCTTAAAATATACACACCTTTTCGTGTCAGATTATTGATTTGATTAGTCATAATTAAACTGAGCTTAGGTAAGAATTTTCATCTTGTCCTACACTCATGATATAATTGATATTCATAGTGGTACTTCATAACTTTTGGGAGAATTGAATTTGTCACTGCAACAGTTTGTCCAACAATGGGGCCAGCTCTTTTAAAAGTTCTTCCTCGACCTGATTTTGGTTGTTAGAAGATCTCATTTAGTGTTAACTAATTTAATTGCTAATTGATGGTGAATATATATACTTACAGTCTATGCAATCTTTTTGAGTATCATAAACTAAATAAATTCATGATTCATACAGCTCCAGAGAAGAGACAGCGTGTTCCTTCTGCTTATAACCGATTCATTAAGTAAGTAATCTATCAATTTACATTAAAATTTCTTACATTTCCCATATACTCTTGTATAATGTATATCCACAATTACATTTTAGTGTATAGAAATTGGTTAATGATTAAAATTAAAAAAAAAAACTGGTTGAATATATATAAGAATTAATGAGAATGACGATTCATGATTCAAATAATATGATTGGTTGAGTGATGGACAATTGGGCGAAATCATAAATACATACATTTGAAATAAATTATAGTATATATATATATATATAACATATATTTCCATCATTTTTCTTTTCATTTATCTTTAATGATAGCATAAAAATTTTAAAAAAATTATATATTAAATTATTTTTTTAACTTCTTTATATTCCCTATTTTCTTTTTCCTTTATGATAAATATGTAAAATATTGGGAATTAGGTAAAATTAAGAACATGATTAAAAGTAATATTGTTTTAAACTTTTTAAAAGATAGGTACGAAAATTACTTAAAAAATGAACAAAAAGAAAATGAAGGGAGTAACTTCATTTTAAAAGAAAAAACATGTTATGGTTTAACAATCAGTGCATGCCATTGTTTTTATAGCTTAAATTTTTTTGAAAAAGGTAACTACTGTACATGTAACAAGTTATAATTTTAATTAGATCTGTTGAAATATTTTTTTTCTTAAAAAAGTTGAAAGCATATTAATACAAGATATATTAATATACTCCTATTATTTTCTTAAAAATGTTTTTTAGTAAATTATAACTTGAATTTGTTAAATAACTTAAAGATATTTATAATCATATCTAACATTTTTTTCGAATATTGTAAAATAGAAGTGATGAACCATCACCATATTTAGGTATATATGTGTGCATTAGATATAGTGGTTGTTTGTTTGAAAACACGTGCAATGTATTTATTAGATATATAAATAATTGTGATTGCAGAGAGGAAATACAAAGAATTAAGGCTAGTAATCCAGATATCAGTCACAGGGAAGCTTTTAGCACGGCTGCAAAAAACGTGAGTTGAAGCTTTATCACTATTTTCCTTTTTCCATTTTTGCATATGCATTCTGGTATATGAATGCATGCAAGTTTTGCATCTCTTCTTTCCCCTCACATGTGATGATTGCACAATAAAAAATGAGTTTGTCGTTTATATTAACATGGTGAATATTGAAATCCAATGCCCTCTCAATTATTGTAGAAACATTACCAATAAAGCCAACGCCTCCTTTCTCTTGGAGGCTACACCTTTATATCAAACTTGGCTGTGCAGTAATGGCATATTATCATGTCCTTCTACTGCTTCATACACTCTTATTTTTCAACAATTAATTCACGAACATGCAGTAGAGCTCAGAAAATACTTCTCCAAAATCATAAATAAAGAAACTGTTGAAGCTAATATCATGTTTAATAACACAATTTCAGTGTCAGTGTGACTTCTGCATAAAGTTTGGATAAGCTAAACATTCATGAGTTTAAGTTAATTTTGTTACTAGTAAGTTGAACTTTAAATATGATTTGATTTGTTGTTTCTTGACTTGATGTGTTACGTGATTATCTTGAATAAAGTTCCATTTTAGTCTTTATAATAAGATTGTAAATCTTAGTTATTTTAAACTGCTATAATATGAAATATTTACCTTACTCTTTGATTTAACAAAAAAAAAACAATTTTTGGTCATGTTTTCGTTTTTTTATTTTACTATCATCTTATTCGCAAAAAAATAACTAAAAGTAAAAGACCTAACTCGAGAGGGAATCAAGTAGTACGAAAACTTAAAATTTGAAATTGAACTTAAAAATATTAGTTCTAATTAATGAGATAAGTTGTTCGTGCATAACAGTGGTGACGTTAATACAATTTCTTTGCAGCATTTTTAAGAGTTTAGTTCATCAAACTTACGTATTTTAATATAAAGCTTAGTGTTTTGAAGGATGATATGAGTCACAGATGAGAAAATGAAAATAACTCAAGCATGAGAACCAATATAATTTTTTCTGTCTTTTTGAAGACTCTCCATTTTTCACTCTCTGCCTTTTCCTTCTGTTTCACTGACATGTCTTGTATCCTGGACTTTCCTAATTCAAGTCTACAATGTAGGTGTAAGTATGTAGTATGTAATATAAAAAGATTCTCACAAAAACCCTTTATCCTTCTTAAACTTGTAGCATTATCTCTTTTAACACCAGTCATATTTTAAAACTCAGAAATAGAATGGGGAAATTGATATGAGATGAGAGGTTGATATGCGTGAGAAGTGGCAATTACCATTTAGATGTTTACATAACTCAAATTTCCTAAATTTGTTTGAGACTCTCAATTTGTGTGAGTTATATTTATGAGTGGTTTTATAGTGAATAATTTGAAATTTTAAAAAAAATTCTAAATGACTTTGATATTATTTTAAGTCTAATTAAATATTACAAGATCAGTTTGTAAGATAAGATTTACAGTTAGTTATATGCTTTGAATTTGTCTTATTTCTAATTTGTGTGTGTGATATGAAACAATCTATGTATTATGAAAAAATGATGTTTAAAAAAAAAATATAGATAAAATGACTTGGGTTACAAGAAAGAAGGATATGAGATGATATTATTTCATGGAGGCATGACTTTGTTGAAATTTTGATTTTCAATATGTAAAAATAAGTTTTACCACGAAAAGGGCACACATTTTAGACATACAAGATTCTGAATCTAAATAGCTTGAAGTTATGAATAGATGGATTATTGTGCTGTCATTAAATTTTTGGTATGTGAACCACTTGGATTTTAAACTTTTTATTATTATAATTTGTAGTATTATAGTCAATAGTTCAGTTCAAACTTTAACTTTATAAAGGTTAAAGCTAAGGTGAGTAACAGCGTGATCTTTTTCTCATTGATATTCCTTGATTCTGCAGCTTATTTCTTTTTATTTTTTTTCATTTGGCCATATATATAAGACTTTTATATATGAATTACAGTATCCAGTTAATATATTTGTTAATAAAAATTTCTTAAAAAAGGGGTCCAGTTTAAACTCATTATCATAGTTTCAATTTTGAATTTTTCATATTTTTTTCTATTTACATATATTATATTTTTCATATGATTTAATCTATTATATTTTTTTATCTTATTATTTTTGTCTCTTTTTTCCTCCTCTCACTCATTGCACATCCCATGACACGACAAAGTACAAATCATCAATATTTTAAAAATTTGATTAAAAAGAATTGATAGTCTTTTTTTTTTCCATTATCATTATTCTATTATAACTTTTTATTTAAAAAAAAAATTATGATTTTTGTTATTAGTTATTTTTAAGAGTCATATGGTTAGAGATAATATATTGATTAGAGATTAAGATATTTTATAATTTATATGTGAATGTAAATTTAGTTTTGTAAAATTAAATTTAAAATTTATTTTTTAATGTTTTGTGAGAAAAAATAGACAAAACAAAAATGAAAAATGTGAGATATTTTTTTTACAAAACAACAAAGAAAGTAATAGTGAACTAGAGATGCAATAAAAATAATAAATTTAATAGTAGTAGATGTTCCTAGTTTTTATAGGGATATGACGAACCCTCTAATTGACTTCTGGATATATCAGCATTTTGAAGGGCTTCTGTAGAGTATACACACATTCACAAACCTGTAATTCACTTCATCTGGATAAATCATCATTTTGCACGGCTTTTGTAGGGCACAAACACTATATCTATATACAACTAATCTTTCAAACAATACTTAAAATATATAGTTTATACTGATACAGTCCAAAAAATCGCAGAATAGAAAATGTAAGACCACACACATTTCCCACCAAACAGATCTCAGAAGATTCCAAATATCGTAAAGAGAATTTCTCTGAAAGCTGATTTGTATCATATAATTTCTCGTTTGCAATATGAGATCTATAGGTGAAATATAGCAGAATTTATCAAACCTCTTGCTCAAACCAGAACATGTAAATTCAGCAGCATAGGTTTGTGATTCTATTTCAATATTTTATTTTGCGTATTCTTATGAGTCCAGCACTTCCACTCTGATATGCTTTAAGAGGCCGTAGTCTGCAACATGCGATTCCATTTTATGCTTTCCTCCAAATATATAACTCCCGAGCATTGTAACAAGCTCTGCACAATATTAATTGGTAGGCCACAAATATAAAGCCCGGTAACAGAAAATGAGAGACTTGAACTTGTCATGAAATTGTTGACAGGTTAACAACATGTTTTGGTGTCAGTTTTCGATTAATATTTGTGTTTTTTAAAAGGAAAATGTTACTTTTTTTCAACTTCAAAATTGTTTCACTTCAGAAAAAAAGCTATTTTCCGTTATAATCTGGTTCATGTTATCAATATTTAAAATCTTATACCTATATTATAGGGTCTTATTACACACTATGGGTTTGTTTGAACTAGTATACTAATTGTGGTTTGAATCAATATACCTTAATTTGTTTTCCCTTTTCTGATATTGTGTGATCTTATATGAATATATATGCAGTGGGCACATTTCCCTCACATTCACTTTGGGTTAAAGCTGGATGGCAATAAGCAAGCAAAGTTGGACCAGGGAGATGGTACTCAAAAGTCTAACGGATTTTACTGATTACATATATATAAATGGAAGTTTATTATTATGAGATGTTTTTTTCTGTGCTTGACCTAAATCAGTGAAAAATGAGGTTGATGAAATATCCCAATGATACAACTGGATGGGAGAGTCTCCAGAAAATTGACCTCAGCCTCTCACCCATGTTTTAATATCTTATACTATAACGTTTGTGTTTCCCTTTTCTAGTTGTTATGATATGATTGCTATTCTTGTGATTGCATTAATTACTATGTTGAACTTAGGCACTTAAGTAAACAAACATTGTAAGTTTCATTCTCCTTTTGTTTTGTAATAATCTATATATCTTTCTCTTTTGGGTGATTGAGTCTCTACACATCAAAGGACGATTGCAACATTTTATTCTTTTCATGATAAGCGATCGATGAAACACACCATGTGTCACTCTCTCATCCTCCAAGAGGACCACTTCAACAGTGCTTTTCATCTTTGAGATGTTGCCATTTCACCCTTCTTTGGGAAAATGGTGCTTCATCCAGAGGAACAGTCTTTTATCCACCATGTTATTTCATGAGGGTTTTCTTTCTCTCTCTCTCTTTTTTAGAGTGTTCTTCATATCTTGGAGTGTTGCGCTGTGGGGCTATCTGAACATTACGATTCTACCACCAAATAGCTGGAATTGTTCATTTTTTTTCTCTTCCTATCTTTGATTGATTCTTTTCTTGTTCTTCCTGAACCGTCTTGTTCAGTTAATGTAGTACAGCCTTCTGAAAGAAACACCATACAGTGCAGGGTTGCATGCATGTCATACTCTGTCACGTTCTCAGAACATTTTTTTTAATCTTTTTATGAAAAGGAACTATATAGAAGAGAGTGATTAACGAAAAAACCCCAGTTTCCCTTGATTAAACCTAAATTCATAGCATCAACCGAGTTTCATAAGGAGAAAAACCAGCTTCATGCCAACAACTATTGACTGAAATGAAAAATTCAAGAGACAATTATTGGATCCCAGAATAGAATCTTATAGAAACTTCTTGATTTTCACCCTAATATATGGAATTATTAAAAAACTTATTTTATTTATAACTATTTAAACATATGTTTATTGTGTTAAGAAGGGTGAAAACAAGTTGGAGGGTTTAAGGGCTACGGCCTAATAAAAAATGCACACAAAAGAATGGCACTCTTTAAAAATAGAGATCCTCCACAAAGACCATAATCTTTACAGAAAGATTACGAGGCAAATCAATAGAGTGTATATTTATTTATTTACTTGTATCTCATGTATATGTAGTAAGAAAAATAAAATAAAAAAAACTTCAAAATTCTTTGCATATTTATGGTCTCTATCCAACCTATTCTAACCAAAAAAAAAATGCTCAAGATTTTTAAAAATTCATTTTAGTTATATAAAGCTAGATAAGTTTCATCTCATATCAGTCTCCTTATAAAATATTATATTTATAAATATTTTTTTATTGATAATGAATAAAGATAATATTTTAAAGGTGTTATAATCCTTGTACATCACTCATCTCCACATATTAAATAAAAAAAATTAAGCACAACTCTAACTTTTAAATCACAAAAGAAAAGGAAGCAAAATCAAGGTAATCTAAATTTATACCATCATGATAATATATAATAATTGTTTAAACATATAAAAAAATAAATAAATAAATTAGAATATTTAAGGAATATTTCGATATATATAAAAAGAAATAAAAATAAGTGAGGTTTTTCTCGGTTAGAATTTTTTTAAAATTAAAATCTTTGGAGCGTCTTATCATTAATTAGTATTTTCTTTCTCATGTTTTTTTTAATTTTTAGTAAATTTTAACTAATAAGAGAAGTGGGTTAAAAATGGTTTAGCCTTTCTCATTTTTAGTAACTTTATAGACATCCTACTACCTATACACTTGAATATAAACAAAATTAATTATTTTCGAAAAGGTTATTTAATATTTTTGTTTTCACACAATAAAGATTTTGTTTATCATCAATTACATTTATTGAAAATGATGTCTAAGGTTAAATATATATATATATATATATATATATAGAGAGAGAGAGAGAGAGAGAGATATTATTCGTCATGATTTTATTTTGTTTATCTTATGCCTGAAAAGTATAAAAATTCATCATTTCACTGAACATACTTTTATAGAAATGTTAGTAATACACTCTCTAGTTTTATGAATATACTTATTAGTTAAAGTTTATTAGCAAAAATACAAAATTAAAATTAAATGAAAAATAAATCCTATTAAAATTGTAATTCTAATCAATTTCAGTCAACAATAGAAATATGATGAGAAGAGTATGTTTCTAATATTTCTTAATGAGGATAGGTATCAATTTATATAACTTAATACAAAATAAAATAACAAAAATATATAATAAATAAATCAATCATCTGTTTGGATTGATTTAGGATATTATATTAAAAATTAATCCAATATAAATCAAACCAAATTCTCTTATACATTACAAATTATTAAATAAGTAATTACATAATTATGCATGAACTAGATATTTGTTTTTTATTATGTATTTTCGTTTTGGGAAATTGTAAAATTATTTTAACTAATAATTCCGACGTATAGTTTGAACTATATTTTGAATTTTATTATGTGAGATGTAATGTTTTTTTTTTATTTTCCATTAATTTTATGGTTCATTATTTATTTTAAGTAGTGTTTTAATCTGTGCATCACACAGAATTAATATTTATTTTATTTATTTAAAATTTCATAATACATAGGCTATATTATAATTAACGTTTATAATCATAAAATATTTTAAAAAATACTGAGTGAATAAAAGTTCCTAAAACCCTTCTTGTATACATTCCAGTAAGATATTTTGCTTAAAAAATGTTGTAATTTTTATGAAGTGTAAATTTAAACTGAAAAATTGAGCATATATAGCATAAAGATGATTTTGAATGAGAATTGATATAATAAAAAGGAGTGAGTATTAATGTGAAATAAATAATGTGTATGCATGGGATGGGATTGAATTATTTACGAAGAGTTATGAATGTTGTAGGTAGGTGGGGGCAGAATGCATACGGAGTTGGTTGTTCTGAGGAATCCATGGAATGGAAAATGGTTCAGAAATGTTGACAAGACGTATGTTTAACACAGTGGTCTGAGTGGGATATTGTGTTCTATGTATGTATATATGGTCAAAACGCGCATGCTTTGCTTTGTGCAAAATCCGACTATTTTGTGATGCCCTCAATCACTGTCTCCGAATCATCATACTCATCTCCTTTATTCAAGGGATCATCATCATCGTCATCATCATGCACCACCTTCATTTTCAGAAATCTTACTGTCACCAATTCATCCTACATCTACAACTTTCTATTATACATTATTATTTGCTTTATTAGTTAGGGAGGCTTTATATGGTAATAAGTTTTAAACAATTTTAGTTCATTAGTTTGATTGAAGAAAAGGGAGCAATTTGATCTGCATGTTGATGTGAAAGTTGGATTTGAATGGTGATTGAGATGAATGTTAAGATGGGGTGAATGAGGAAGAAAGTGGGGAAGAAGAGAGAGATTGTCCGGTGGGATAAGGTTAAAAGGGCAGAATCTGAAACGTCAAATCAAATAGGTTGGTGGGTTAATTGGATGCATGTGTGAGTGTGTGTGGGATGGATCTTGTCTGAAAGAAAGATAGGTATATAGATAGATGGGTGACTTGACTTTACCTTGGTTTGCAGAAAACAATAAATGAATGTTTCTGACCCAATTCCCACTGTCATTTCACCTATCGCGGTTGCTAATTTCCCAGTACCACCATCTCCAATTTAACTATAATAATCTCACGCTCCCATAAAAAAATGGGATCATGAAAAAAACAATCAAAATCTTCAACAGTAATAAGTAAAGTCGATTATTTGCATAAATTATGACATCATCTTCATCTGCTCTCTTTTTCATACAAATAAAATCATGTAATATACTCTTGTGAAGAATATCTCTCTTGTTGTCTTCAAATCAACTTAAGCAGTTTTCTTTAAAAAAAAAAAAATTACAAGAAAAGAAAATAATAATGAAAGTTTCAAAATATCATATCAAGCATAATAACAAATATGGAGTGCGGACGAAGCAGATCCGTGTGATTTCTAAAAAACTATGTAAAAAATAAAAACTTACCTAGTTTTTTAATTTACATCGTGAACAGATGCATACTCCATCTCATCACAAACTATACAATTCTTTTTAGAAATTCACCTAAAGTTCACTACCAATGGACACATTTTTGTGAACATTTTGGTTGTGGTGTGCAACAAAACATTTTAGAGGTGGGAAATTTCAAAATTTAGTTTTTTTATTTTCTTAAAGTTGCTAGTAACTTGAGATAAAAAAAAAAAAAACTCAAACGATATGTTTTTCTAACTATTCAAAACATTGAAGAAAAAAAATTAAAAACAACAAAAAAACACGAATTACGTATTAATATAATTATGTCAAAAATAAACTGCACATTTACATTTAGGTATACAAAGACATAATCAGTTATTTTTTAACATAATGAATTATATCGTTAATTTATTTTATATTTGAGTTTCTTTATTATAGTACAATAAATAATTAAAATAGTAATATTCATGCTAATCTCTTGTATGAAATTCTTGTAACAAAATTACACAGATCAATATAAATAAGTAAGCCAGTTTAATATTATTGATGTCATAAAAAATATTTTTAAATTACTCTCAAGATGACATTTTTAATAATAGTATTAAATAAGACTAAGATAATTTGAATTTGTTTATATTTAAGTTCCCCAAATATAGCTATTCCTTTTACCTGTATTTGAGTTCAGAGTATGATTATTTAGATGATGTAAAGATATGAAAGTCTGCAAGTAGTGTATACGACTGTGAACAAAGACAAATACATAAATAAAAATACGAAAAGCTTTCTAGAAATGTAAATAACCTTATTAAAAGGATGATCAAACTTTGAGATGGTATATTGTATTAAGGATAGGGATAAGGAGAAGAAGAAGTAGTTGTGTAGCAAATAAGGGTCCTGGTAAAGGGTAGAGGGTGTTTACAAGTAAGAAGCACGTAAATGGGGATGAATTAGCAGAATTTGAAAAGGCAGTGGTCCTGGTTATGCGTAAGGCTGCCTCAAGTACTATGGTACCACAACAATCAATCAAAGGGATCTGGCACGTCTTACACTAAATTGCAAACCAAGGAAGCGTGGTCCATCCTGCTGAGAACTAACAACTGTCAGACATTATTACGGGATTACTCCAATCCACCGCAGTTCATTTCTTCAAAATATATCTATAACGCACTATCCATCTGAATATCGGAATCAAATTCACCAACTTAGTTTCTACCAGTTGCATTCTTTTCTTCTGTGTTCTTTTCCACCTGGAATTGTAGAATTTTTTTATCCAAGACCACCGTCATTTTAGGTCCTTGACTAGTAATCATCTTCTAACACATGACATGAGGTCCCACCGTCACATTACTAAGGGAAACATTTAAATGAGGTACAGCTAATATTCAAACAAAAATTTTGTGAACTCGGAAAAATTATACTTTGTACTTGTGCTATCCAAATAATGATGTATCAAGAACTTCGAACTACTGCAAGAAAATACCAAGCCCATTAAAAATAATTTCTTTCCAAGACAACTCTTACATATGGGAATTTCTAACAGACCACATTCTGGTCACCATAACAGAAAAAAGAAAATCAATTTGCTGAGGCAAACCTGTTGAATAATCAATCAGTCTTCACTAAATGAGCAAAATAGAAACAAAGAATATAATTGGACGTAAAATTAATTCACAGGATTTGGTCTAACTCTCTTTAGAATAGATTTCTCTTTACAAGGTTAAACAGCTGTAAACACTATGCTTTCATCTCTCAGGTATGTCCCTCTCCTCTTAAATGTTACTATGTTATAGTCTTCCTTCCTTTGTACTGCCTGAAGTTTTAAAGTTTCCATTGCCTGCCTTACTGAAACTCCAGTTAGTCTAAAACTTCTAAATGAGTAAATAACAAAAGAATGCTACCTTGTTAAGTATACTTGTAAGCCTATAGAAAAGGGGCGGTTCATTACTTAAGCACCCTATTGTGGGATGTGAAGAGGCTCGGATGCACATAATCTTAATTTGATGCGCAGAGACTATTTCCGCAACTAAATCCTCTGACCACCAAGCCACAATGCAATAATCTTACCGTTGTGCCAAAGTTTACCCGCTGTTTTGTGTAAGACTATGGCGGCAATAATGTTAATGAATGGTATCTAGCTTCAATAGGCTGTTCCGAACTATATGCTACGCTCATTATGTTGATACTTCAAAATTTCTTCTGTAGAAAAGAACATAGGCAGCTGAAGACTTTATCTTCTCCTTGCTGATGGGATTAACATGACTATCATCAAAGTCATACCACTGATCACCACCTCGCTACATGAAATACAGAAAAGCAGAAAAAATGGATGAACATTATCAATTGCAATGAATGCGCTTTTTAAACAATTTACAGATAATAAAAACCTTCCACAATTTCATAATGATCATATTGACGTCAATCATATCCAATCAAAATTTCACCATCTACAACTAGTAAGCCATTGGATAGAGGTCCAAAAGTCAATCCATAATCATCATGACAGTAATGATGAGAGTTGTTTGAGTTCTCAAACCATTTCTAAGGTTTACGGGCTTTAATGTGCTCTATAATGTTCTTAAACTCAAATCATTTCAAATATTTCAAAACCATTTCTCTTATCCCAAATTATAAGCTTAAAAAACACAGAAAATAATAAGTATTAAAAGAATCGAACAGCACTTACATGGACAAATGCAGTATAGTGCCCACCTCCCATGCTTCCATAATGGTTACTGACAGCATAAAGTGTGTAATGGTAAGACTCACCATTCCCGTGGCTAATATAAGCTGACAAGTCGAGATTATCTAAGGGGAAGTCAACACATGTCTCCAGCTTGTTTTTCAAGTACCGACTGTATTGAAACCTCTTGAGATGAATGACCAAAATTTCAGGCAGTCTCCAAAGATCTAACTTCTTACTAGCTTGACGATGTTTTTTACAGCCAGGACAGTACCTAACATTACAGAAAACTGCTTCTCAGAGAATAGTAAGACGAGAAGATAAGTAATTTAAGAGAAGAATGGGTATGTTCCAAGTGATAACCCTTGTGTATAGAACTTCACAGAACAGAATAGTTGTGTGAAATCTTGGCACAGAAGTATTTTCTGATGGAAAACAAAAGTTTAGCAAAAATATTTTCTAGCTGTGTTTAAAAGATTAAAATTAGGAAAACTGACAGCTGCTCTAACTTGTACTAATTGACACGGGAAAAACTGGGAGAAAAGATTAACATTGAGATTTAAGATAGATGCAAACAAAACTTTAAACTGAAATCCAAATCATTACAAAAAATGGCTGTCCCTAATCAGTCTTTAATAAGACACTATTTAGGGTTTGAACTTTAATGGCATTAAGTATCCAACCCTAACCTGCAAATAGGATAATTTAGGGATGGTTATGCTGAATTCATATCAGTTATGAGCTGAATAAAAATGCTGAGCCACTGTGAGACCCGAACTAAAATTATTTGGAAAAGCTTAAATACATAGTAATCTAATTTAAAATATCGTCCACATTGGACATATTAACATGCTTGAAGAAGGCAATAAAAAAATAGCTAACTAACCACATGTCTTCTGGTCCAAGAGGTTCTTCTTGTAAGAATGCTTCAAGACACTTGTATAGAGAAACTGACTCTTGAGGTCTCTTTGCTAAAAAACCAGACTTGAAAACCTCAGGCAATGAACTACAAAGTTGTGTATCATATTTCTTAATCTGTTCTTCTGACCAACACACAAGCACGTGCAATAGCTTCAACTCTCCATTTATTGCTAGAGGCTCATTCATTGGTATCTTGGAATTCTTGATAGTCCCCTTTTCGTCTGTATGGTAAAACTCCATTCCTCCATCTGAAGGAGTGTCTAACTCATTCACATTTGAACCTAAACTAGGAGTTGTGACCTCCATTTCTGCAACTTCAGTTTCCTTAGACATGAGACAGTTTTCTAAGGCCTCTTCAATTGGATTTTGAAATGGATGGAACCATTTTAGATACAAATTGCGGAGATCAGATCCATTTGTAACATTACAAAACCTAGCTACAACAGGAATTCCAAAGGCCTTCCAATTCAGAGTTTGCTTCCCATAGACAAACTGCCTGAAAAAATTATATCAAACAGAAACTTTATTAAAAGGAAATCACAAGTGACAATAAAGAACCTCATTTAAAACAAGTATATGGATGTGAGCAAGTCAGCAACAGTGAGTATTAAATCCCTGCTGAATCCAAGCAGCATGCTGTAGGGATTGAGACTAGGAAAAAATTATGAAATCATGCAGCCCATACGTTACTGCGTATCCTTTTTATTCTTATAAAAGGCTTTATAAATAGGACATCGCATATTCCACCGACTAATTTAGAACCTCAATGTAAGAAAGAGGAGGAGGGCTCCCCTCCAGGCCATATATGTAAGACAGGAAAGTATATAACAAATAACTACTGAATTCCAATGAATTGTCACTGAATTCCAATAAGCATTATGATAGATATTCAAAACACTTAAAAATAATAATAAAGAAACGTTCTTACTAAAGAAAATCAATCTTATTACCACAAATATATTGACTTACTCCTCCAAGTGCTGGTTTATGAAGACAACCAAAGGGCCGTCAGCGTTATTTTTCAAAAATCGGTATGCAACTAATTTGTCAGCATCTCTTATTAAGGATAATGAATCGGTAGGATCTTCAAGAAATCGTATAATGCAATTGTTGTATACCTGTACCAGAGCAATAGCATCAGACATGTGGTTTTTTACAGGATTAAAATGTATCAACGAAGAAACTAAAAATGGAGGGAAGTAACTTCAAATGAGTTTAAACAAATATTAAAGAAAATAAACCTCAGCTACTAATAAGGTCTCATCAGTCCCCAAAGAGCATGCAATGCTAAGAGCACGGGTCAGGTCCTCAAATCTTCCATTTTTTGGAACAGAAATAGTATATGGTGATAATGGAGACATTTTATCACCACTGCCACTAACAACAGTTATAGTCATTGTCCGCATTGTTGTTGAAGGTAGAGGTAATGACAAGTACATGAACGGATCAAATGTCACAGAGACCTTCCTACAAATAGGACAAACTAATGTTGATTTATACTGACCCTGCATAAAATGATGAATGCAATCCATAAGGTAAAGAGAGTTACCATAAGAAAAATAATATTAAAATAGCTCTCGTGAACATGAAAAGGACCCCAAATTTCATCTTCAAATGAATTAGAAAAAAAAATAGCAATCTAAATGGCGGGAGAGGTATCACTCAATCTAGAAGGATTTCTTATTATTCTAACTCCCTTCACAAATAACTGCTATTGCGAATTACAGGTCTATTAGGACAAACTTTTCCATAAGACTTTCTAGGAGAGGAAAACAAGAACACAAATGAAATAAACTTCTTCATTAGCCAAAATTAGCTTATGCACAAGTTAAAAAAGAAGAATTTAGAGAAGTTAAATAAGAGAGCTTTTACAAATTAGTTAATACATAAGCTAATTTCAGTTTATGGAGAAGCTAATTTCATTTTTTGTTCTTATTTTTCTCTTCTAAAAGTATTTATGGAGAAGTTTGTGCAAACAGACCTTAAATAATTTGTTTGACTATTAACATTATCGACCAACTATGGAAGGTCCAATGGTAATTGTCCATGGTCCATCTCACATGAAACCATTATCTTCACAATCTTTAACACAATACGTGTGAAATTTTTTTTTAAACAGAAGTTCTTTGATATTAGATTTTCTGCCCAAATAATGATATGTCTGAATTCATTAAAATTCTCTTAGCAATATTATAGACACGAATCAGGCTGTAATTTCCAGAACTTGTGAATTTGGCATAACAGACATAAGAACCTGTTACTTATAGTTATAACCAATTGGTTAAAATAGTAGTTTGAACTCTAACTAATTGCTTTTATTACTACACTCATAAATGCTCAAGTAAATCACTAATTTTCCATCAAAGTTTCTAAAAATAACTACTTGAGAAACTGAATTCTTCACATCATGTGAGTGCATGTAATTAACTCTACATTGCATACAATGAGATGAATACATACTTGGCATACATCAACAATGACAGAATCATTGCGAGCCAAATGATTATGCCAATATTCATCAGCAACCTCTTCATCTGGTCGACCATCTCCATCCTTTACTTCAACATAAGGCTTACATTTAACACGATTCAGATCTTCATGAAGACCATCCAACAAAAAAGCAAGAAGTTCCTATTAAGATGCATGAATATAGTTGACAATGTTAGGGAACATGAGACACCCACCTTTTAAAGCCAAAAATGTTAGCAAAAAAGAGAATGAAAGGGCCAAATGCACACACTTGAGAATCATGCTGATTGAACCCACTGAACTGGGGGGCAAATCTAGCAAGTTTTGATTTGAATACTCTTGGTGCCACAGGACTTGCTCCAGGTGCCCATAACTTCCTGAGTAAATCTCCAAACGCTAAAGCTATCTCACCCTGGCAAAGAAGCATATACCAAGAAAATAAAATAGTGGAAGACAACACAGGTATTGAAGTTTCCATGTCCCAACCAATGGCAACCATAAAAAACTTTAGATATAAAAAATATTAAATTATTATGAGCTGTGTTTGAAATGAATTATTACGTACATTCATGCCCAAAGGGTTTTCATGATTGATTTCACTAACATAATCTTCAAGAAAATAATCAACGAGCTTTGGCGTATGTGCTAAGCATTGGAGGGAACTGTTCATGAAGCAAGTATTTCCCAGGTTTTGTAATCCAGTTAATCCCAAGGAACCAGCTTCACCAGGGCCTAAAGAGAAGGTCAAAGAATTGGCATGCATACAATCAGAATTCGCACTGTCAAAAGAGCCATTCATCTTCAGTGAAGCACTGCTAGAAAAATTTGCCATCTCATCTTTTTTCCCTTCCCTACATCTAATTGAGTCTGACAACCCATAAACTTGCAACTCCAAAAGAATCTGTATATCATGCAAATTTGACATTAATATGGCACATAAGGAAATCCAATCAACAATGACAACAAAAGCCTTATCTAACTGAAAGCTAATTTCATATAACCAATATTTCAGAAGTTCAAATCACTTATGATAAATTTTAGTAAAAGCCATGAGGAGACATTCAATCTAGACAAAGTAAATGATAACTCACAAAGAATCACAGAAATTTAAGTTATCTTCAGCGAAGACAACAACAACAATAGCCTTTATCCCATTCGACGACATCAACTATTCGTGGATCACACAATGGGACTTGGTTATTCTTAGGAAGCTAACAACATCCGAGATATTATTGAAGAAGCTATCATTATCTTTAAGTTCCAAGAAATTATGCTTTTTTCCCAAATCATTCAACCCTAAGGTTCTTGCATCAACAAACCTAGGGAAAAGAGTCAAATCTTAGCAAGAAAATTCAGAGGACAAAAACTTCTCCATCATAAAAACTTGTGAAAATATAGGCGAAAAGATTTTTTATTTTTTCTGTGCACAAGGAAATAGGCTGCTTCTTCAGAAGATCACTAAACATTTGCTCCGTGCTGAAAACTAATATCTGATCACATAAGGAATATCATGAATGTACACTCAACAGTTTATGCGGCACACAAAATAAATAACATAGGAAGTATAGCCAATAATGATATAATGTCCCAAACTATCAATAGAGCAATACCTGATATTGACCAAACCATACAAACATGATAACATTTTACTAAAATTATAAAAGTCATGTAATAAATACAAGTAAAGGACCCCAAACAAGAAATGCAGAGCATTTCATGTAGAGGAGAACTTGTCTTAGGGGTGTCAATGTTAGCCAACTCGACTCACACAAGTTGGCTCATCATGAGTTGAGCTAAAAACGAGTCAACTCAACTTGGCTCACTTTGTGGAGAGCTAGAAATTTTGTAACCAAACTTGACCTACCTCGGGTTGGTGGGTTAGGTAGGTTGGCTCACTTAAACATGTTTAGCTCTCCCAACTTGTTACATGTATTTATTGCAATACAATCAAAGTGGATTGACTCGACCCACCTATCTATAGCAATACAAGGTGTTCACTTATTTAACCAAGAATTAACCACAATTAAGAAGTGATATTATAAAGATAGTAAATAAAAATCAAAATATTAACTTATATAATTGGGCACACAAATAAATTAAGCATCCAAATCATTCAAACATTCTAATCTTAAGAAATACTGAAGTGATAACCTACAAAATTAAAATTAGAAAATGATTATAATGAAAAAATCATAAACGGTTGATGTTGGTGGTTTATGGGTAAACCCACCTCCAACTTCACACAAACCCATTTAACCAGCTGGTTAAGAGAGTCAAGTTCAATTTGGCCCACATTTAGAAGACTAAACCAAATCTGACTCAAACCCGTGGTGAGTCAAATTAGCTTACCGGTTTGAACCCATTTTGGCACCCCTTGTGTAGTACTAATCTAAACCTCAAAATAGCCATTAAAGTATCGAACAGTCTTAATATGCAAAAACCATAATCTTCGAAGTATGCTAAGTAGCTATGGCACATAAAATACATACGCTCATCCCTAACACTGGGAAAATGGAATAGTTTGTGATCAAAGCATAATCTAAAACTGTGAATATAAAATATAAAGACATGCAAGCATAAACAAACCAATTTTAAACAAGATATAATACTACACACCTCCTGATCAGACTGCCTTTGACAGTCAACTGGGATCTGGGTTTTGTCACTCATAAAAAATGTTATCTGACCTGAATAGTCCCAAATGCATAACTGAGCAATAACAGGTAAGAAAAATGTCAATTTCTAGAAGAGTCGAATGGCATGTGTGTAAAACATTGGAAGGGACCCACTTAATAACATTTTCTAGAATAAAAATTTGAAAAAGTTAACTGTTCATTCATGTGATATCCTTATAACCATGCATATTGACTTTTAGATAAATTGAACATAACCAGTTATGTAATTTTACAAAAGAATTGGACTTGATCTATTTATTGTCAACTCTTAATCCAACAGTTGGATTATGGGATTTACAGTGTATAAAGAGTTATTAGGAGGAATTAGACAAAACTTACTCTTAGAGTAAGTGGATCCCTTCACACACATAACTATAGCTGTAAAAAGAATATTCTATTACCATATCAGAATCCACACTGAACATTTTGCAGGCTCTTTTAAAAAGCTCAACTGCGTTGTCCTAAAAGAAAGGGAATAAATGGGAACAACAGATTAGAATTTGAATAAGAAGATAATGAACAAATAAGTATCACAATTCCTTAATGATTTTGAATATAAAAGCACTTGAATTAAATCAAATTATTGTTGTGTGTGTGTGTGTGTGGAGGTAGCCTATTACTCTAAGAGTAACTTTAAGAGAACTCTTGATCCTCGTCCTTCATCTCTTTCAATCTAACAATTTCACATTTCCTCCAATGGATACACAAGACCTTGTAATGGAGCACCTATATATATAGGATACTTTCCCCAATCAACATCGCAATACCCAGAAATTTCATACTCCTTTACCCTTATGAAACAGCCCCTGTCCTAGGGTTATCTTGAGATATGGTCTGGTCTCTCCTTCAATATGGTTGAGCCTACTCGTACCTTTCTAATAAATTGAACTCACTAGAGATAATTTCAACGGTTAATACTACCATCATTAGACACTTGTGGAAGAACAACATTGCTTACTAGAGTTGTCTTGCCAAAATACAGAGATTCCTTAGCTATAAAAAAACATATCAAAGAAAAAAAAAAATGAGTTGTGTCATGAAAAATGCTATTTTCAAAGGAGAGACACGCAACCCAATGTAACAGGGCAAAACAGGGGCAGATCGGGAACTGCCACCTCAAGGAGACTATGGCGAAGCAAGCGGCAGCAGAATCACATGGCACGCGAAGCCCACTCACATAGCAAGAAGACGTAGGTTAAGGCATGTGGCTACTCAGATGGCAGTGTGACTCTAGCAGCTGACAGATCGAAGGATGGCAAATCCACTGGTGTGATTGACGATATGATTGGAGGCTCCAAGAGCGACAACGACAGTTGAAAAGGCAGTGATAGAAATGGTGGGCGTGAAACACGAGTTCGGTGCACTTCAGGAAATCCTAAAAAGGGGATCCACAACCAAGACGACAATGAAGAAATGCAGAAGCAAAGCCCCCAAGACCAGGAGGCTCTAATACCAACTTGAAAGAGATTAAACAGTATAAAAAAAAAGATTTTATTGAATTGATTCAATGAAACAGTATATCAGCCTAGATTTTTCCAATAGAACACTTGAAACTAATTACAATATCCTATTGTGGCTTATCAAAAAGATTTTCTCCTAAATCAATAGATACATTTAATAGCTCTTACAAAAAGTTTGTCTAGACTAGGGGGAGACATCATGTACAAAACATGTGCAACCAAAGATCTGACGAGAGACATGATGTAATAATGCTCTTGTGGTAAAATGATTGAATGAGGAATTATATATTCAAGAGAAGAAAAGGGTATCCTATTTATTAGAAAACAAGCAACGAAAATTGTATCACTCCAATGATGTACTAGAAAATTTGCATTAAACATTAAGATGTGTGCAATTTCAATTAAATGTAAATTTTTCTTTTCACTATTCCATTTGCTTGGTGTGTGAAGACGCGTGGATTGATGCAAAATTCCTTGAGAGGATAAAAAAGAAGAAAGTTCGATAGAGAAATATTTTGTCATTATCACAAAAATATTTTTCGAAATTGAATCTTAATCTCATTGAAGAAATACATGAAAATAGATAAAAATTCACATTAATATTCATTAAATATACATAAGTACATCAATAATATTCATCAATGAATGTAACAAAATATGTTACACGGCTAGGACTCCAAATTTTTAAGTGAATGTTAGAAAGAACTAAGTTACAATTTTTTTTTTCAATTTGATAGGAAAAGAGAATCACACATGTTTGCCTAGTTGACAAGATTCACAGTCTAAAATCTGGATTTGTTCAAGACTACGAACCATTATTTTAACTTCTATCAAACTTGGGTGACCCAAACGATCATGCAAAAGCTTTGGAGGTGAAGCAACAAAACAGTACACAGAGGGAATGGTTTAGAGATAGTGTAGGTCTCTTGATTCATGTTCTACATCAATCAAATGAGCCGTAGCACATTCTTGTACGTCAAAGGAAACATAGACAATTGTTATTATGCAATTTAAGGAGCAAGTCAAACTTATAAGGACAATTAAGGATCTAAAAAAAATTAAATATAAGATGAGAGAGAAAATTCACCAACTCTCAAAAATGCAACTTTGAACCCTGACCAAAGTAGTACGGATAGGGAATTTAGGTGAAGAATAGAGGAAAATAACAACTTATTACCAAAAATATGGTCAGAAGCATAAGAATCAACAATCCACAGACCTTGAATCTCTACTGATTGAGAATTACCAGTTGTTGAGACACTTGGTATCAAAGAGGATTGAGCTTGGCTACTAGATTTTAGCCTAAGATATTCCTTATACTCCTCATCATAAAATTTTGGTTCAGATTTAGACCATTGTGGTGCCTTGTTAGGAAAGTCATGTAAAAAATAACAAATTTGTTATGTCCCATCCTTTCATAGTACGAGTACCGTGGTCGGCCACTTCTACCAACATGTCCAACACGGATCCCACAACTTGCTCCTTATCAAGTAGATATCATTGCTAAATATTGAATAAGTTCAGATGAACTCTCACTATTTTTAAAGGTTGGACGAAATGTGTCGTAAGGTTTTCAATTAAAGGAACATCTTGACCTGTCAAAATTTGGCCTCAAATCTTGTCAAAAATCTAAACTCATGGCATGCAAGACCAGCACCATGTACAGCTTAATAAGTTTCCTCTTCATTTCATCACAGAATCTGCTTGATGTTTAAAGTTCTATAACTGTAGATTGAGCATGAGCAACAAAACAGACCATGTGATAATGATATTGCTTGAAAGATGTCAACTTTTCAGCTGAACCATGTAAGCACTGAATATTGTTGTCAAAGATATTTTGAGCCTTCCTCCAAAAAGAATTACAGGTTTTGATTCAAGGTTCCTAAAATGTTGAGCTCTACATATTGCCACAACAAAACACAAAGTTGGAAATCAAGCTTTTTCCACTACTCTTGACTATCTAGCGGCACTTCAATAATATCTTTCTCTAAATCACATTATCTCTGAACAAGGAAACATAGTTTCACATAAGCTGACCAAGATAGATAGTTTTTGCCTTTGAATTTCATTGAAGTTATGGTTGGGGAGTTCCAGAAATGGAAAAAAGGACCAGAATGAGTCATGCTCGAACAAAGAGAAAACTAAACGCAAGGGAGAATGAGAACTTAGACCTACGTTCCATGCAAAGAAGAGAAGGATGGCGAGGCAGTTTCTGCCTCTGGGACAGCTAAATGAGTCAAGCTTGATGATGCAGACTGACTTGAGGTCCACTATAGAAGTTGTCAATGGTAGTGACAGTCGTAGTAGCCGAACAATGATTCCAATAATAGAGCGGGATTAGAACCCACTCTTTACCAACTTAAATCTTAAGTTTTAGAGAGAAAAGCTTGAGTTTTTCACTCAGTTGTAACATATGTATGCGTGTGTGTATATGTGTGGGTGTGGATGTAACAAAAGTCAAAAGGGTACATTGTGATAGCAGGTGCGATTGTTCCACCTGCCCAAATGGCTACAGCAGGAAAAGATAAAGAAAGACTAACCCATTACAAGATATATATATATATATATATATATATATATATATATATATATATATATATATATATATATATATATATATATTTAACAAAAACCCTTAGATTAAAAAATAAATAAAGGATGAGGAAGAAGTGTAAACTCGATCACTCCTATATGTGTATATAGGTGTGTACGTATCATTTTTAACAATGTCTTAATAAAATGAAATTCTTAGACCCATCCAAAAACTATGATGCACCTAACCAAGACATAATAAACAACAGTATATGGCAAATGTTCAGTTGGGAAATATTTTCCACCTCAAATCTCTCTTTAAATGACTATAGAACAAAAGTGATGGAAGACATATAAATTATTATCTAAATCCTCAGTATCCCATAAAAAAATATATATATTTATCAAAGTTGACTAAATTACAGACTAGGCCCAAGAGAGTGTGTAATTTATGTTGCCTTGCACAGGGTGAAGGAGAATAACGTTGGAAACTTTGAAATACACAATGAACTGGCACGCATTTAAATAGGAGCTGAGGAGGTATACCTAGGTAAACTACGAAAGTATTGTTCACTTGCCTCTTCTCTCCACATATTTGGGGAGAAATTCTAAAGGGTGGGACTCATCTTTCTTTGAAAAATTGTATGCTATTCTAGGGTAACAAACAGCCCAACGTCCCTAATTTCCTCTCATTTCTATCGTCTTCCTTCCCTTTCATGGCCATTTTCACTATACCAACACAACATAAAAGATATTGGAGAGGAAAAAAACCAAGCCAAGAGAGAGAGAGACCTTTTTGCTTATTCTTACTCCAAATGAATTTGTTTCCCTCTGAACAGAAAGTCTGAGTTGTAAAGGATATACATCTGCCATATCACTGTCAGTGGCTGAGAAGCCTTTGTCATCCTTCGCTACATTTTTTGAATCACTATGCCTACATGAAATATCAAAGCACGTGATGATGCAGATATGAACAATCTAAATATTCTAGATGTCAGAAAACGTTCATCAGTAGCATCATGAAAAATGAACTATTTTAATTTCAAATTCACATTAAAAAAAAAAAACTTGCATGTTATAAAATCTCAGATCTACTTATTACAGAACATGGAATGCAAGTAACCACTTGAAATTCTTTACAAGATACATATGTTAATAAAACAAAGACAAACGAGTAATATGACCTAAAATTATGAATCAATTCATTGAATTATGAATCATTAATATGCTAGTTACTTTTAAGTTCAGGCTTACATGTACTATATAGCATGGTTACCATGAAGGGGGACTTGTTTAGCATATAACGGCCAACAGAGCAACTTTGATTCAAAAGCCGTGGACTGAGCTATTGATACGGTAATATCTAATGGTTATCAAACAACAGCTACGATAGAATATTAAAACCACTAGACCTCTCCTCCATAAAATCCTTAGTTAAAGGTGACAAGTCCGGTAAACAAGTAAGTTTTCTTCATGTGGCACTAAGCATACTTAATCTTGCACCTTCGAAAAGAAGTCCTTCACTAATATGAAAAGTCTGCTTAGACATGTTCAAAGGTTATGGACAACACTCTGCCAGGTGCAGACCTGCTTCCCGAGAACTTGTAAACCCTCACAGAAATTCCAACTATCTTGCATCAAATCTAGCATATCTTCTGGTAAAAAACCCAATTTGCTCAAATAATTAATTGACTTGTATACTATAAACTCAAGCATAAAAAAGAGGTAGAACTCATTTGCCACGGAAACAGAAAAATCAATGATGACTATGTCCAATACTTGAAATTCCTTAAGTTCAGCAGGCAACGTGATTATTTGACTATGGAATATGGAGTGAGAAAAACTGTTAAAACTATTCAGCATAAATAAACAGCACAAAGCTGAGTCATAAACGTTCAAAGCTAGAAGAATTTCACACAACACAAAGCACAACACCAACTATCTAAATTTCAAAAACCCATGGGACCCAAACCTAGGTTGAAGTAGAAAAAAAAAGTTGCATCGGTGCACATTCTAACCTAAACATCATACATTTTAAGCCACCTATCCATCTTTACTCACCACTTGAGTGCCTTCAACCACATATCTCCAGATACCAAAGCAAAATCCCGTCCAGATACACCAACTTCGCCATTTTCACGAATGTGCTGCAAATCCTCCTCTCTCCGAAGACTGAACACAAGATCCGAGTTGAAGATGGTATTGATAATCTTCATAGGACCAGCATAGGACGAACCAGGAAAAGAGGCATACGCAATGCCCTTCTTCTTATCCGAATCCGCAGGCATTGAATCCTGAGCATCCTTCCACCACCTGAAACACACGGAATCAACGACCAACGCTCTTCACGCATTCAATCTCAATCAAACAATGCAGACAAGCTCGGATCACAGCAAAATCCATACGAGGCACAAAAAATCAACACGCCAGCCAGTTCGATTATTCCACGAAAAACATTAAAAATACATAAAACGATAAAATCGAATTCAACTTCGCCTCGATCGGTCCAACCCTAAAGGTGCATTGTTAGTTCTGTTGCTTTGGATTACGGAGATTCACAGTGAGGAAATGGAGTTACAGATTTAGGTAAAAGTTAAATAAGGCGCGAATTGAATTGAAGTGAGAAATGAGTGGAATCTTGAAAGGGTAGAGACCTGTGAGGAACGAAATAGACTCGCTGGTCCTTATGTGAGTCTGGTCGCTGAGAGTTATCAGAGCTATCTTCGGAGGCACAGTCCATTGCAGAGAGAGAGATTCAGAATTCGCTTCCAAATTCTGCAGATTATTTATAGAGCGAGAGAAAGCAGAAAATGAGAGAATTGCAGAGAAAGAAGTAACAAGTGGAGCTTTTGTGGGAAGAGAAGACAAGGATGCAAATGACAATACTATTACAGGATAGGGAGGGAAAAATATATCTACTTTCGTAAATTTTTAAGTTATTTACTGCCCCTCGTTTTATTTTTTTCGGAAAATGTTCCAACTATTAATATTCATTAATTTTACCAATTAAATTTATAACGCCAACTTATTTACCATAAACTATTAGT
The DNA here is from genome assembly GCA_013389735.1 of Phaseolus lunatus. Taxonomy (NCBI): domain Eukaryota; kingdom Viridiplantae; phylum Streptophyta; class Magnoliopsida; order Fabales; family Fabaceae; genus Phaseolus; species Phaseolus lunatus. The sequence goes on from CM023861.1 coordinate 31,860,486, forward strand.
ACTCTTTATTTCTCTAATATAATCATAAATGCAGCATTTATTTATAAGATTTTTTAATAGTAAATTCCCACAAATTCTTTTCATAAGTATGTATTCCCTTCATTCAACAAGGAAATGTGTTTTCAATTTTGTATATTTGTGACTGGTCTTAATTAACTTTTTATCAAAATATGAATCAAATATTAAATAACAAATTGTTTAATTTGTTTCAGTTTAGATTTAATATAAAATTTGAACCCAGCTATTATTTTGGAATTATATTTTATTTGTAATTTTTAACATTATAAGATTGTTATAAAAGAATTAAAAAACAATTGTAGAATACTTTTTACAAAAGATGGTTGCTAAATATTTAACGATAAAAAAAGTCAACTGAAGAGATTGTGAATTATTTTTTATTATTATTGTTATTTTCACAATTTTAACTTTCTTTTATACTTATAAAAAGTTACTAAATCTTATAGTAAAAATTAAAATACAAAATTTTTATTTTATTTTAATAAATATAAATATAGAATAATTAATAAATAGATATACTGGTTACTTTTTTTTGTTACAAACAAAAATTGTGGAGTAAAATCTTCTTCAAATAATAGCAACACCATTACTATATATATATATATATATATAAATCCCAAAAAAAATAAAAATCGTATTTTAATTTCTTATTAATATTCAAAAAAAATATCAGTCCAGATTTAAATATCCTTAATTTTAATACTCTAAAAGGCTCCAAAAAGATGTCTACTTTCTAATAAAAAAATATTAATTTATTTTCAAATTAATACTTTTTATAAATCTAGTTTGGTAAAAATGTTTAAATAAGTGATAAATTTTGTATTCTTATTAAGACATCTAAAAGAAGGCTTAAAGTGTGGTCAATGGAGATGAAAAGAATACTAAAGTAAATATAGTTTGCAAAATTTACTGTTTACAAATTTAATTTATAATTATTTTTAAAAATTATTAAAAATTTTATCCATAAAACTTCTGATGTAGTCATTGAAAAGGCCATTAATTTTATAAAAAAAATGTAATTTGCTGTTAGATAACAGTGTAAGAAATTATATTGTCAGTATATTTAAATGTCAGTGTCCCCATTTTTCAAAATATTATTCAATAGTATTTATATCTTTATTCAATAATTTTAAAAAAGTTAATTTAAGTTCATGAAGTAAAATATTTTACATAAACATTTAATAAGATACGACCATTTTAGTATCCCTTAAAATAATATAAAAAATATATTAACTGTTATTTTTACACACGGTAAATATTTGTTAGAAATAACTTAGGTTACTTTTGAAATTGACTAAAAAACATGAATGAATTAAGATAGAATAAATTATAATAAAATAGAAAATTTATTTTTAAAATAATTTAAATGAAATTAAACAAAAAAATATATTTTTAATAAATTAGCAGAATACATTATTATTTCATTTTTATATCTTGTCCTTGTTCTAAAAATACTGAAAGAAAAATCACCATTTTTCCGATGGTAAGATAAATAAAAGGAGACAGTCAACACATTAAAAAAGTCATTCTAATTATGAAATTAATTATTATGTACGGTTGGTGAAGAGACGTTTACATCATTGATTAAAAATACTTAAATATATAAAACTATGCTTTGTGTAACGGTAACATTTTAACAATAAATTCCTACAATATTTCATTTACTAATTAAAAAATTTAATATACAGTAATGAAATCTATTTAATGGGATAAAATTACTATCTTCTTTACTTTTCATTTTTTAATATTGTACAAGGTTTTTGAAAAATATAATAAAGCACAATATTGTGGCTATAACATTTCAATCTTAACTAAGTCTACCATATATAAATCGAATTTAAATGGACAAACTCTTAATTAAGACTACTCGAAAAGAAATATAGAAATAAAAGTATATATTTGAGATATGAAGAATTCAAAATTTTATTTAGGTAAATTTTGAAATTTAAATAATTAAATTATTTTTATAAATCTATAAAATTTTAGCTTCTTTTAAATTTGTTTATTAAAGTAACATATTTAATCATACAAAATTTTAAATTTCTATAAAAGGAACAAATCTCTAAAAATTATTCATCAAAACACATTATAAGAATGTAACAAAAAATTAATATTATCTTTAATTTTAAAAATGAGAGATAAATAAAATAAAAATATCTTAAAATGACAAACCTAAAAGAGAAAACTATAAAGCAATTATCATAATACATCAAAGACATTGTGAATTGACACATATCATCACAAAATTTAATAAATATTTTAAATAGAATCTAAAAAATTGTTCTAGTAAGTTTTGAAAAAAGAAAACAGATCCAAAAAATCCTGTGGCACGAGACTATGACAGATAAAATGATGGTTGTGGGTCTGAAGAAAACCCTAATGGTAGCAGCTTGCACTATTTTATTACTGTAAAGTTGGTGCTTCACTCATTTCTTCACGTGATGAACCAATCTCATGTGTTGATATACTTTTCAGCACGTGCCTCTTATGTTATTAGTATCCAAATCCTATAACAATGCCCAATTATCTTGTTGGTTCATCAAAGAAAAATAATAATGGAGAACTAATGATATCAAATGGATTATACGCCACCAAGATCCCCTCAGCATCATCGACCAAATATCTCTGATGAGATCGACACAATTTTCATAAATCCAAAAAGTTATTCTTAATATAGTATAATTAATGTAATGGAATGTCATCTTAATTTCGAAGTTAATTTGAAGGTCTTAATTTAGGTCTAGACCTACCACAATCATGTATATCAATCCAAACAAATATATATTAAATAATATTTATTATTTAAGTTTATCATGAAAATTTATATAAAAAAAAAATAATAGTTATTACTTTATTCTGAGCTTTAATTTAAACATTAGAATATCTTTTACAAATAACATACCTTCATCAACTTAATAATAAATCAACTTAATAATAAAGATCTTGCGACTTATTAATAAATCAGAAAAATGTAAAATAGATAAAATACTCCGAGCTTTCCGACCTTTTATAAGAACAACTGCTTTTCATAATTCATCAATATTTACAATTTTTAGTTTATCATACAATAATTATTGTTACTATGGCTAACTTAAATGAAGTGTTTCTACTAAAAATAATGTTTAATAAAACTTAAATACGTTTTTTAATATGATAGATTTTGATTCTTATATTTTTTTGTAATTTTAAAATCACTGGTTTTAATTGTTATAAAAGGTGTGTATTTGATTTTAATCCTTATAAAATTCTCTCTTTTTTTTTTAATTTTTATCATTCTAAACTTTCAATTAGCAACTTTTAGTTCTTAATATTTATAACTTAATAGAGCTATTTTTTTATGTCGAAATTTTTGGTTAACTTGATTATTATTTTTTTTAGAGAATATATCAGTCCAAAAGTTGATAAAAGAAAAACTTGATTAATGACTTCAAAAAAGTATATTAATAAAAAATAATATTAGATTATTTAATTGAGAAAATTTATTTTCAAAATTAGTTGAAAAATATCTTCACAAATTTTAACTAAAATAATAAAATTAACCAAAAAATATTATCAATTGATATTTTTTAAATATTAAATATTGTTTAATATTAAGCTATACTTTTTTGTATTTTGTGATAGTTAAAAATCAAAATTTAATAAATTTGAATTATTTTTTCTAACCATTTAAAAAATAAAACAATTTAAAATAAAAATAATTCAAATTAATATAGAAATATCCTCAAAAGTTAACTAATGTTGTATAATTCTAAAATAAAAGTGACGATTTTCAACTTTTAAAGGGAGAAAATGTACCGATACTAATTAAAACTTATTCATTGACTTAAAACATATTTGAACTTATCTAATATTTCTTGTACACGATTAATAGTTACTTTTTTTATTTCACAAACTCGTATTAACATGCATAATAAATTCATTTTGTGAAATTCCTTTTTGGATCCAATAAATTTGAACATGCAGTATATTACTGACACCAAAATGATTAAAATGTCTTTTTTAGCTTTTAAATAAAAGTACGGATGCAGGTTAAAATATATTTTAGATTTGGTATTTTGGAATACATTTTTATATTTGAATTTCTATAACACTTCTTTGTATTAGGCTTTTCATAACAGCTTCTTGTATTTTTCGATTTTTGTTTTTTATATTTTTTTTTATAACATGTTTCTAGATTTTGTTTTATGTCTTAAACAATGGCTATTTTTTCATTAAGTTATTAATCACCAAGTGATTTTAGGCACCATCACACCATCTTAATTGGATATGTTTAAAAAAATAATTTTGTTCAAGTATAATCCACTTATATTGCTTAGGAAGAGAGATTTAATTAGATTGTTTAATGACTTTTTTTCCAGATGCAATTGTAAGAAGGTTGTCCGATTTCACAATAGATATATTGTGATATACCAATTGCTATCTCATCGTCCAAGTTTTATCATCATATTATACTAATTGGTTGCAAGTTTTTAAGCAAATTATGTTATTTAGACGACATTTATAGTTTACATTTTGTATTTAAATTGATAATTTAATATGTAAACATTATTTTTATTATAATTGTGCAAGAAGTAATTATGTTACAGAATTCTAATTATGGAGTTCAATTTGTCGTGAACTCCCCAATACCTTCCAAATTTATAATTTTGCAAAAATTATGGATTAGAAATTTCATAATAAAAAATAAAAGTAAAACAAAACTTACATTTATTCTCCGACGAACCATGGCTCCAAACCCTCTCTTTAACCACCGGAATGCACTCTTACACTGCAGTATACAATAAACCACTCAAAATGCACCAAAATTGCACAAAATGTTCATTAAAACAGTGCCACGAAAAAACACAAACAAGAGGGAGGAAGGCACAATTGTGTTAGGGTTGATTTAAACCTCCCATAATCATTTTATTATTTCACGTTTTTAATGGGATGCAGAAAAGGAATTATTGGGTGGAGGAAGAAATACTGAAGGTTAAAAATATTTAAATAACAACTAGATTGAATAATGGTCATAATTTAACTACTATTGGGTTTTATAATTAATTGCAATGTATTTTATTGTTATTACTAACTGTAATTCTCATTGCAACTAGTTATTAGACCCAATAATGGTCAAACTATGATCATTATTCATTATACTCGCTATTTACATATTTTTAACTTTGGGTATTTATTCATGCACCCTTCATTCTCCTTTCTACATCCTATAAAAAACGTGAAATGATAAAAATAACTATGGGGGGTTTTAAATAAATCCTAGCCCAACAATGTCTCCCTCCCTCTCCTTAGTATGTGTTTTCGTAATTAATAGCTAAAATTTTGATAACTAATTAGATACTAATTTAGAAACTAGTTTATAATTTTTTTATTAATAATATAAACTATTTTATATACCAATAATTTTTTAGTCTATAAAATAGTATTTAATTTATTCAATATAGTAACTAATTATGTTTTATCTCTAAAATTAGTTTTTATTTAATAATTTTATTGCAATGAAAATTAGCTATTCAATTACTGTTTTCTTTCAAAATTTCTTTTAGCACCCCTATATTTTCTTCCTTTTATAAGTGTAGAATAAGTTCAATTTATCCACATGAGTTGGAAATATTTTAGATTATATAAATTAAAATTTTATTATAAATTATACAATCCATAATTTAAAAAATGATGTTGTTGGAAGACCCTTGAGGTGCAATTAACTTCATCAATATCAATTGATTAATATGAATTCTAACAAATATGTGTGTTAAGTCCTCATTGTTTGAGTGGTGGTATGTGTGTTTTCGGGAAAAGTTTCATATGAATTTGATTCAATTACTAAAAATGAGTTTAAATCTAAGTGGGAGCATTTTCAATATAGAATATTTTTTTATGTATGTTACATACTCATATATGACTTCTTACACTTAAAGCAACCCATTTTCTGTAATGGTGGAATCGCATATTTGCACCTTACAATAATGGTTAAACAATTATAATTGTGTATTTTCTTCTTCATTTTTTTTTCCTTTTTATCTACAACAATTATTATGTTTTCTTATGTATGTCTTTTTCATCTTTTTCATAATATACCTATCAAATATAATATTTTCAAAATATAACTCAAATATTATATAAATAACTTATCATCAACAAATCATTTAATAACCACTAATTACCTACCAATTCAATTATTTTTTATTATATTTTTTATATTATTTGAGATTTTTTTATCGTTGAAATCTCAGTGAAAGAGTGGATTTATTATCTTATGTATGCTTCTCGTGAAAAAATATCAAAGGAAATGGAGGGTCCTTAAACTCATATTTACTCTTATGATTTACATTATTATTCCTTTAACGCATTGAAACTTCATCTACATATAGACTTTCATTCATTAAATTCTTGCTTATTTTTCATTAGAGTTGAAGTCATTCCTAATTGTTGTCCACAACTTCACTCATAGAAACTTAAGATTTCATCTTATTAACAAGAGTTTGGCCAAAGATGATATATCTTCGGTTAGAACTTAGCACAACCAGAGATAGTTGTCAAAGTAGCTAAGTAGAACAATGGCCACTTCAGATATTGGACACCAAAAATCCCCAACCGCTTTTGAAATTAAAGGTGATGCATGTTAATGGCTTGTTCTTTTCATTTTTTAGTGTCATCTCCACGGTGTAGGTGCCCTGTAAACATTACAGACAAGGAATTGATCTCGGGTCTCAGTATATTGTTCCAAATTCAAAGAGTAGAAAAGGTTTACATCCCAATAAACTGTTATCATAGAAAAAGCATGCTTGAAACAAAAACAGGAGTACATAAAAATTTTACATCAACAAAACAGGTAATAAAATTGATGAAAAGCCAAGTCCAACATCAGGAAGGGAATATCAAGCAAACTGATAAATAGACAAGTCGTCCTTAAAATTAGGGTAGCTACAAATATTGCCAAGTAACTTGAACCCAATCAATGAGCTACCAAAAATAAGTCCTTAAGAATATATAATGCAAACTTGACTTAAGATACCACAAGACACACAAAGAAAGAGTAGATAGTTCTGACACTACAATATCATAATTAGTAATTGAGTATATAAGAGATTTGATGTCAACTCCAACTCAAAATCTTAAACAATGAATTTGTAGATTTTTCTCTTTATATATTATTCATCTCACTAATCTCCACTTAATGTGAGACTGCTAATTCTATACTTGAATTCCTCTCAATATTCCCCTCAAGTGTAAGTTCTTACCACACATTGCAAACTCTCTTTGGAAATCCAAGTGTTCTACCCACGAGTCTCTTACTTGTATAGTTGGGTTGGCTTTTATAAAAGCTAGCTTGGGTGGTTATTAGGATAGAACTCTAAGGATTTGATTCATAAGCGCAAAAGCAAGGCGTTAGACACAAAAACACCAACTCTAAGAATTGTCCATTTTACTGGATTGATTTTACCTGTCAGTTTAAATTACTATTGATACATAACCAGATACCAAAGGGCAGTTACAGATGTTTACAACTCTAGATTAGCTAGCTTCATGAAATTCCATAAATTATATAAGATTCAGAAGCTTATTAGATAGAACAGAAGGAAAGAATAATACAATATCAAATACGTTTAATCAGATAACTAATGTAATCACATATTGAGTTTTTCAGCTTATGTAAACCTACATGTAAGGGCACATCACATACTTTGCACTAAAGGGTGCAAAATGAGTTTGGAAGATGAGATGAGAGATCCAGAACATGCATTGCTGCTAAGCAATATCTCTACTGCTCGACAGAAGATTAATCTCTTTGTCTTACTCTATAATTGCTAAGTTATATGATAAGGGCCTCTTCATAGATGTCAATGGAGACTTCATTCATGATAGGGTAAGATTTTTTAAAGGCTTCATAGCTAAAAGCTTATATTCGGTAAATTGAAACTAACCGGTGGGGCAAATGCAGGCAACTTTTGGGTGTGAGCAACCACAAAACTGCCAGTAGCAACAGGACAAGATACTTCCTCACAAAAATCATGGATTTCTTTATGGACAACAAAGCCGAAGTATGTAACTATAATTACCCACTTTCCTCCATAAATAGCTTCACCTGCATTCAATATACACAGCAAATCAACAACTAAAAGTAATTACAATAAACCATCAGTTTCATATCTAATGTATTACTCTCTCCTAAATAATCCTTGAGGTAAACAAATTATATAACTAATCCCTCGAGTACTAAAAATAATACTGAACAGTCTCCTAAGTATTAAAAATTCCTTCAAATTAGTTTAGTAAAGTATATCAACGTAGGGATTAAATGGATATTAAATACTTTAAGAGTGTTGATATCTTCTCAACCTTGTATCATGTATCACATTACAACTGAAAAGAGAAATAATATTTTGCAAAAATCTAACAATTTTGAAATTGTATTATGACACATCAGAATTGTAAACTGTAAACTGATGTCTTCTAGTGTTCAGTCTTCAAAGTAACATTTTAATTTATAGAAATCCTTGAGCAATTGAGAAACTACATTGATGGTTTACTCAAATATTTAAGTGACGTATTAAAATGCTACAGAAGATAAGTATAGCATGATTTCGTCTGTCCTGTTATCACCACAAGGGGTTATAAATATAACTACAGTTTGTTAACATAAAACACTTGGTCCCTGCATGAAAGAAAAATCGAATTTGGGGGTACAACAGAATGAAATAAAGATACAGAAGATTGGGATTACCAGTAGCAGCTGAAATTTTAAAGGTGACAGGCCTAGCACGTGCAACAGGGTCTGGTGTGATTTCAACTCCAGACACCTTTACAGCATAGTTCACATCAGCTGCATAAATTTTCAATGGAAAATTAAACACAAAAGAAAGTCACTAAAGTTCAACGAGACCATATCATGAGTAACTGGGCGCAATTAGCTGTGAATTCATTATGCATAACCTGTGCACGACATCAAAGACAGAACAAAATTCATCAACAAATTGAATCCGATTAAATTTTAATCCCCAAAAATAAAGTTTAGAATTTTAATTTGGAGGACCAATGTGATGAGCTAAAAAATCAGAATTGCAGGATAAAATTTCAAAGAGAACAAAAGGGAGAGTGAGGAAGTACCGCAATATCCGAAGGTAGTAGCTTGAGCGTGGGCAAATGAAAGGGTAAGGATGAATAAGCATAAAAGATGGTTGAGCTTTGGGTGAAGCTGAGACTCCATGGAAAAGGTTTTCGAAAGACAGGGAACAGTGTATCATCAGGATGCATCCCGTTCTCGTATGACCTGTTTGGTTGGATAAAAATTGGAGGGGAAGAATGGATACACATGGTGGAAATAATATTAGTTAATTGATAGAAATGGAAGTAAGGTGGAATGAATTAGAACTTTGTATTTTATTTTTTAAGAAAAATATTTTTTTATTTTTCATACTTTTACTCACTTTATTTTCTTTCATCTTTTTCAATACATAAACATGGAATACTTTAGTTGGGATTACCATGTCAGCATAAGAGAGCACTCCAATCATAGATAGGTATGGAGAAACAAACCCTTAATATAATATTATTCGTGAACCCTATTTATGAAAATTTTCAAAAAGTATTTATGTTTGATTACTTTATTGTAAGGTTTGATAAGGGGTTTTTTAAATTGTATAATTTATTTTTATTTATTGTTATTAGAATGGGAAAAAAAATAATTAGGAATATGGATAAGTTGTATATCGTTGATTTACTTTTATTTTAAAGAAGTCATCATAGTACAATAAGGTTTCAAGTTGGAATGAAGAAGTTGTGTGAGGTCATAACATTGATTGAAATTGTCTTCTTTGAACATGATTTTAATTAAGATAAATTATGATTTAATTAAAGTCCTGAGGGTATGATACGATTTTAGTTTAAAATAAAAATAATTAAAGTCATGCATATATTTGACAATTTCAGTTGTTTTTGTTTCACATTAAAGTCATGTTAAACTCACAATTTTTTAGCTAGTGCATTTAATAGAGTTGTGTTAATTAAAAATGAATGAAAATGTAAAAGAATAGTGTAAAATTAATAATTTTAAAAAAATAATCAAATATTTAAAATTTGTGTGTAAGAATATATGAAGTAAAAAATTGATGCATTCAAAATTTATTTAATATTTGATTTTATAATCATGAATTGTGTTAAAAATTATTTAATAAACTTTGTTATAGAATTAATTGGCATGTATATTGTGGTATTATATTATTTTGTTGTGTGTATTTGTTTTGTTGAGTAAAAAAAGGTATGAGTAAACAAAGTAAATAAAGAATGAGACTATTAAATGAAGTAAAAAAATACATTTAAAGTAAATCTAGACCATAACATAATTGTTATTACATAAATTAAAATTAACTATCTATGAAACAATGTGATACTCTTCTCTATCTTCGAGGTCGTCCTTGTGAGTCATGTTTGGTATTAGGAGGCGACGATGGTGGACTATCATCACTGTATTTTGGTTGGTTGTCCTCAGGTTGATTATCGGACTCGTATGAAGGCATTGTAGGTCGATAACAATGCATTAACGATACTGGATGTAATGTGGATGTTTGTGTCATTATGGAAGTGTCAAATATGTTTGATGGACCTAGAAAAATATTTTGCTAGGATGGGAAACTTGTGTAAGTAGACAAAACTTGTTTGGACAAAAATTAAGAAAACATATTGTGTCAAGCATCTCAATTGGTTGCGGAGAAGTCTGTTGTTGAGCATTTAAAGAAGACTCGATGTGATAGTTGTGTTGTGAATGAGATTGTTCAATATATTATGGCGTGTCGTACTTAATGATGAAAAAAATTTGTTAGTTTAGTTTGAATAAAATTATAATAATATAAAGAATTATGAACTAAAGATATTGTTGAGTGTGAAGCCAGGACCAATTGGATTGGGCTGAGTAGACACCATGTTTTAGTGAGTGAGCTTAATCATTGTGTCCCCTTTATAATCTCTATTTAAAGAGATCATTGTACTTGTAATTAGTGTGCAACAGAAAAGAAATAAAAACCTAATAGTTGCCCGTGTGGATGTAGGTTGCAGTTGGGGACCGAACCATGTTAAATATTGTGTCGTTTATTTTCTTGCATTGTTTTGTGATTATGTGTGTTGCTTCCGCGTGCATTTTTTCCCATCAAGTGGTATCAAAGCTTGGTTCGTTTACACACTAGAGATCCGATCAGCAGAAATTAATCGACTCGAGAAATGAATATTGTGACGGTAGCAACTTCTCAAAGCTAGGGTTTTGTAGAGCCTGCAGCAGCGTCCCAAAGCAAGGGTTTCGCAGGGGCTGTAGCGGCATTCCAAAGCTAGGGTTTCGCGGGGGCGGTAGCGGATCGCGTTTCACAGAATTAGGTGTAGGTGCTTGCAATGAGTGAAACGGCACAGAGGTGCAGTGCGATGGCAGTGACGGAAGATACAAGGTGGCGCGTGCATTTTTCTGCTAGTGCGGTGCTAGGCACGGGGTGTGACTATTTTTCGCTATGACACGAAGTTATAACAGTTCAGTTACTGAGCACATCATTAAAATGAATTTGATCTTAGCCAGAATTACGTCAGTGGGCATTAAGTTCGATAATGAAGTTCAAGCTTTACTACTATTATCATCTTTACCTAACAGTTGGTTCAGAACGTTTACAGTAGTTACCAGTTCAGCAAGACCCAATGGATTCACTTTTGAGAAGATTCGTGATCTCATTCTTGGCGAGGATGTCCGAAGAAGGAGTTCTAGGGAATTATCTAGTGAATCGCTATATGTCATCAGAGGTAAGAAAGATATCAGAGATAGTGGGAGCAAAAACAAAAGAAGGAGTCAGTCAAAGACTCGGGATGACTCAAGTGTAACATGTTGGAACTGCAAGGAGGTGGGACATTTCAGGAATCAATGCCCAAATGATAAACAAGTCAACATTGCAGAAGACTTCGCGAACAAGGACCTTTTAGCCTGTTGCGCAGATAGCAGTGTGGATTCCTAGGTCATGGATTCTAGTGCTTCATTTCATGCTACCCACAATAGTGAAGCATTGCAGAATCTAGTTATTGGGGATTTTGAAAAGGTAAGACTAGCAGACAACGAAACTCTTGATGTTACTGGCATGGGTGACGTACTGTTGAAGACACCAGTTGGTTTCTAGACTTTGAAGGATGTCAGAGTTGTTTCAAGCTTGACGAAAAGTTTGATTTTTGTTAGGCAGTTGGACAAACAAGGACATGAAGTGAAGTTCAGAAATCAACAATGGAAGGTCGTCAAGAGAAATCTTGTCATGGCCCGCGGAAGAAAGAGAGGTTTGTTGTATATGGTCGAATTACCGTTTGAGGGAGTGACCGTCCCAGTTTAGAAGATAAACAAAGTCCGATTCACAGAATCTCGTGGGTAGAAGAGGGTTGTCTTTACAAGAGAGAAACCCAAAGCCACAAGTCATATTCAGGATGAACAAGCATGGAAAGGTTCAGGTAGACCAATCAGAGGTACTTGTGGTAGTGGGAGCACTGGTCGTGTTTTAACTGAGGTCCCTAGACGACAGTGGGTTAGGAGAACTAGTAATGCAATTGTTGAAACATCTTCAGAAAATTTCTTGTTGAGTATGGAGAGTGTTTGTTCTCAGGCTGTTCCAAGATCCGGCAGTTCGTGTAAGTGGGAGCCGGTAGGAACAGAGAACGGGTCAGTGGCAGTTTCAGTCATGACTAATGATGACTTTTTACGGCAAGTGCACCGCGTTGTCAGAAGTAATAATTATCCCTAAGGATGGATATCGATCCCACAAGGAACAGTGAATTATCAAGTACAATAATCGCTAAATATAGAACAAAACAATTAAAAGTTTGTTGAAAGTTGTTATAATGGCAAGAATTAATAAGAAAACAAATCAAAGAGTAATTGCGTCAATTGGAAAAATGGGGATTAGGTTTCGTCTGTCTCATTCTCATGTATTTTGATTAGCATGTCAATATTAAGTTCTTTGATTGAAATTGATGCCCGTATAAAAATCATTTATATCGATTCCTCGCATATAAAATCCTTAAGAATGTTCCTTAACTATCGATCCCTCGCATAATTATAAGAACAACTTAGAACGAAGCTCAGACGTTAATAGCAATTAACATTTCAAGTCTATTCCTAGCACTCAAATATGTTAAGTATTGTCGTTTAGGTCAGAATCCTAAAAATACTTTCCAGTCAGATTTAAGATTCTCAATTTGTCACAGAAAATTAAAAGTAAAACAACAATACCAATAATCAATCAAGAACTGAATATTTTAATATAAGATATCACCTCAATACATAGAGTTCGAGCAGATTATGTAAGAACCTAGAAATTGGAATGAAAGTGTTATATTTAAATAATTTCAGAAGATGTTATTATTTAAAAATACAAAGAGCTGGTAAATGAAGTTTCGTAGTAGTCGGACCTCGGACGTCGCCCAAGGTCTGGGGTCAGCTGGTAGAGGTCGGTCGGCTGACCATTGTATTAACCAAGTAGTCAGGTGCGATGACTTTATCGTGAGGTAATCACGTGGGTGTGCTCGAGGAAGACATGTGGATCAAGAAGAGTAAAGGAAGAAAAGTGTAGCTTAGAAGTCTACGAGATCGCCGTTGTTGAAGACGGAGGCGATCTCCGACCTCTCTGGCACATAAACGCCTGTCGCCTAGAGGAGACATGATCGCCAATCGCCTATGGTGCACATGATCGCCGAAAGTGCACTCAGTATGTGGTCAGGATACTGGATCAACCATAGTGGGTTCCAAAAAACCACGCGTATCAAGGTGTGGGTTAAGCCTTAGATACGCTGTGCATGCGAAGCTCTATGCTTGAGCATAAGAAATCGCCCTTAGTGTGGCATGCATGGGCGCACGAGGAGTAGTGCTGATCTACTCTTGGAAATGTGAAGCTACCGACGTCACCAAGTCATGTGGAGATGATACCTTGGACGTAACATAGTGGGATGAAGAACCTTCAGCAAGGCGTGGCGATGTGTCGGGCATCGCCGGGAGCGAGGCATGCGGGCATCGCCAGGGCGCGAGGCATGCGGGCATCGCCAGGGCTCGATGCATGCGGACATCGCCAGAGCGCGAGGCATGCGGGCATCGCCAGGGCGCGAGGCATGCGGTCATCGCCAGGGCGAGACATCGGTCATCTCCCAGGGAGAGACATCGGTCGTCCTCCAGGATGAGACATCGGTGGATAGACATCGCGCGAGCGGTCATCGGTGGAAGGTTATCGCGCGATGTTGAGTTTCACACAGATAAGGTGGGACCCAGGCTCCCAGCATGAAACGTCCTGCACGCGCGACATGTAGACAAAAAGAGTGGTTCAGAATAGTGACATCAGAGTGTTGGCCTGCGCAGAGGCACGCGTAGTCGTACTGTTCAGGGAAGCGTGCACGCAAGCTTCCCTGCAGAGTGGGTGGTGGTAGCGGCTTTTGTGGACAAGCTGGTTTAGATTCAAAAACTCACTTCTGAGAGAGAGAACGTTGCTGTGGTTAAAGAGTGACAGAGTGAGTTCACCTTCATCCTTCTCTTTTCTCTCCTTCGCGCTGCGATTCAGACATCCTCAAGCACCAGTACGACGAGCGACGACTGCACTTGGACACCTAGGGAGTTCTCTGCGAGTTTTCCGTCAGTACGCTAGCACATAGTTAAGGCATCTTTAAGCTTCGGTGGGTTTTGGAGCTCTTGGTGTTTTGCGCAAGTCCAGGTAAGGGAAGCTAGCTTTTTCGTTTATAAAAACGTTAGGCAAGTAGGTTCTGAAGTGAGGGCGACGTGGTCGCCGGTTTTCATATGCTTTTCACGATACTCTGTTTTTATGTGTGGGGCGACGTGATCGCCGATTTTAATACTGTTTTCGAAATCCTCTGTTTTAGTGTCGTTTGAAACTGTTTGATATTGAAATGTGATATTCGAAAATCTGAACCTTGGAATGATTGTTGCTGTGATTGGAATCGTTCATTTAAGTGTTATATTATGTGTTGAATGTTGTGAATGTGGGATCAAGGCATAGTATTTTCAGGAAAGAAAATACCGTGTAAGATCGTGTAGGATGTGCATTGATTGGTGATTTCTATAATGAGATATCCTGACTCTCCTAAGATAATGAAATCATATAGATGAAGTTATTCAGGCGTTGAGAGTCGATGGAGGTTCATACGTATGGGCAAGTGTTTGAAAGATAACTACTTGACCTGTTGTGTGGATTCACCCTGTCATACTGTGAGAGTGATGAGATTGAGATCGAGATTATGTTGATGCGCATAGCTGTGGAAACTTTACAGCAGTGTAGTATGACAGGTGCAGATCTCTGAGTCTAGTCAATGCACGTGTCTTCCGGAAGTAGTGTCAAGTGTCTTGTGTGATGAGTCAGTGGAAGTCTGACGTGAGAAATGAGAAACATTGAAATTGATAGACACTTGATGAATTATATGAATTGAACGACTCCTGAGGAATTGTGAAATATGTGATTACTTGATGGTCAGGTGAAGGGAATGAGAAAGTTAATGGTTTTACGTGGGTGTCTTAAATTTGTTTTATCTTGATTTTAAAGTTTCATATCTAAATTCTCTTTCAAATATCTAGCTTACCCTGTGTTTTTGGTGTTGTGTTTGGCTTTTTCTTAAACCTGTGATGATCGTGTATAATTTACACGGGAGCAGATGATGTTGCAGGAAGTAGAGCTCCTCAGTGAGTGGTCGCCGGAAGGAGATCGCCTGTATCTGTTTTTGTTAGGCGATCACCCTTTTTCTATTTTTCTGATAGGAGATCGCCTTTTTCTGATAGGAGATCGCCTTTTCTGATAGGAGATCGCCTTTTTCTGTTAGGAGATCGCCTGTTTTTCTATTTTGCTGTATTTTGTTTAAGTTTTGGAAAACTGACCGGATATGTATTAAACTCCCTGTGAGGAGAAATTTCATTATATATATATATATATATATATATATATATATATATATATATATATATATATATATATATATATATATATATATATATATACATATGTTCACTTCAATATTAGTGTTTTACCTTTGTTTCATTTTATAATTATGAAAAAGATTTGGCGGGATGTTACAGATTACTCCCAATCCCAATGGGTAGAATTAGCCACGCATACTTCTAGCACCTTCCATTCTCCCAATTGGGTTACAATTCACTCTATGGTGTTTTCCTCTCAATCTGGCACCCTAAGGTTGTGCCTCTAGTCTCCTATTTAATCTAATTTGCTAGGGTTGAGTGACTTCCTAGGTCACACTTATGGGCTTAATAATAAAAACATAAAAATAGCCCAATTAATCTGACACATTCTTGTTGTTGAGTTGGACTTTTCTCTCTCTCTTTTGCATATTTTGGACCTTCGAGCTTTCTCCTTTTAACATATATCATTCTTCTTTAGTCCAAATCTTCATTCTTCTATAAAAACCTGCAATTAACACCAAATTTAGGAATAAAATGCTCTTATTCAATTAAAGATCATAAAAAATATAAAAAGGTATAAATTCATAAATTAAGGATTATTTATATGTAAATTAGCAATTAATACTCATAACTGTCTATATTTTAATATGAAATATTATGGAAATTAGAAGCTTATCAACTAACGTGTTGAAACTTATAGGAGTTTCAACGAAGCCTTCAAGATGATTAAGAAGGTTGGTGGCAACTAGTGGTGGAACATTGAATTCCGGTGACAGATTACAGAAATACATATACACAGTTGAAGCGCAGGTGAACATTGTTCCGTGGCTTCAAGTGGGAGATTGTTGAGTGTGAAGCCAGGACCAATTGGGTTGGATTGAGTAGACACCATGTTTTAGTGAGTGAGCTTAATCATTGTGTTCCCTTTATAATCTCTATTTAAAGAGATCATTGTACTTGTAATTGGTGTGTAACAGGAAAGAAATGAAAACCTAATAGTTGTCCGTCTGGATGTAGGTTGCAGTTGACGACCGAACCACGTTAAATATTATGTTGTTTATTTTCTTGCATTGTTTCATGATTATGTGTATTGCTTTTGTGTACGTTTTTTCCCATAAGATATAAGTTATAAATACATTATGTAATGAATAATATGTCCAATGTAATATAGTGTATGTTGTATGATGTAAGTGATTGTTTTCTTGGAACTGAATTCGTTCAATTACACAATTAATTGGTCATTCCACATTATTATCCACGTTACTCTAAATTTCTTAGGTTAGAAGGAAAATTATTTCAATAATATTTATTATTGAACATGAATTTAATTCAAATAGATTAAGTAAGTGTGAAATTCATCAAGAAAATGAAAGAAATCATAACAAGAATCACACAAATTGTAGAATTAAAAAAAAATGGATGAACTATACGAGGAAAAAATAATTAGTAAAAAAGAAAGTGGAAAAAGATATTATGTGGAATGGAGAAGAAAATAGTTGTCATAATACTTGAAGAGCTTCCCAATGTTACTTGAATCAGTGAGACATTACAAGATTCAATTGGAAAAATAACTTTTTCTCTCAAAAATTCTCTCCTTTCATTCAAATTCAATGTGAAAATATAAAGGATGGAGGGTCATGTTTATAAATATGTAGACTAAACCGAAAAAGAAGAAAAATTCAAAATTATTCCCATGTACTTCTTCTCCATGTCTACCTCAAATAAATGATCTAAATAATGTATTTGGATTTAACCTGCTTTTTAATTCAACACATGTTAAACATGTTCTAGTCTTACTCTATATACTTTATACGTGTCTTTATTCATACCTGACTATCTATATTTATGCAATGAGTTTACAAAATTAATTTAAAAAGCTCTTTATTTTCTTTATCTTTTATTATTGGTATCTCTTAATTTATTCAATAATGATTATTTGCACATATTTCATAATTAAAGTTAAATTCTACCTATAATCAAAGTAAATTATAATGTACCATAAACATGTATTTAAATTTAATAAAGATATTGGTTCATCATTCTATACATTTATCACAATTTAGGTGAAGTTTGCATATGAACTTTAGTTGGATCCAAATTTAATTTGGATAATAGAGTAACTAATTTAAAGTTACTTTACAGTTTTTAAAAGCTTTTGAAAATGGGAAGTTACATTTAATGCATATTATACGGATTTAGAGTGCGGGATAGACTCTAGAATCCAATGAGGTGCAAGCAAACCCATTATGTATGTACCCTCCGTTCTTCTTTTCAAGAAAGAAAAAGATTTTTTTTTTCAATATCTAATATAGTATATTTAATATCAATGATAATTTATATATAATTTTTTTTAATCTTTTAAATTTTTTTAAAAAATAAATCATATGACAAAATTTCAAATTTTAAAACAAACAATAATTCTATAAAAAAACAGACTTTAAACTTAAATCAACCTCTTAAAATCTACTTATAAGAAGAGGTTTGCATCCACTTATATACTATGAAATGTTTTAATCTCTAGTCGATGTGGGATCTCAACATACCCTTCAAGCCAAGACTATCAACTCGTGCGTGAGACTATATATTATGGATGGTCTCACAACGGTCCGATAATGAGTATTCTGATAAATTAAATAAATAATCTCTACGATAGGTTCAAAATGGTCTTGATATTATATAAGAAGGACATTTTAAACCTAATTAACTTCATAAACAAAATTTCAAATTTTAAAACTAATAATAATTCAAATGTAATGATTAATTTTAATATACAAGAAACCCACTTTCTTCTGCATAAAGAATTAATCGGCATGGAGGCTTAAGATTAGGGTAGGTGGTGAGTTTTTTAACTTGAAGGTGGATACAATATAAAAGGTGCTGGTGGGTTGGATGGTGTAGGAGAAGTTGACATTAATGGAGTTGCATAGCATTAGACCAATTCAATTCACTAATAACACATAATATAAGGAAGTAAAGTAATAATAAAACTCTAATAAAAATTTTTAATTATTAGGCACTTAGTATAAAAAAAACACCAACATAATGGAGTTATTTAAAATTATAATTTTTATACAATTTTTGCTTTTGTGTTTACCCTATTAAATATGACGAGTATTTGTGTTTTAAATATAAAGAAGTAGTGAAAATAAAGTTTTAAAAATATTAATATTGAAAAATATTTTAATATATTGATAAATTCAATTAAATTAAGTGTTTTCATTGTTGTATGATTAATGTTAAAAGTATATTAAAGAATATTTGTCTCGCAAATAAGTTATGCACATGTTGTAATATATATATATATATATATATATATATATATATATATATATATATATATATATTGTTTAATTAAGAGAGTAGGTGTAAATTATTTTAAAACTCCTTAACTATGTTGGGTTGGCATATGCTGTGGACCATTTTGTTTCCAATAAATAATTTATTGCTGAACTAATACACTAAAATTCAATTGAAAATTAAAGGAAGGATAATATTTACAGATTTAAATTCTTCCCTGAATGTTAGAAATAATGAAATATGCATAAGAATGCTAAATGAAAGCCTAAGAAAACCACATAATATTTTTTAGCATAATTTCACTTTTATGTCTCAAATTTTAGTCTACATTTTTTCCTTAATTCTAATTGATTGTATTTAATACTCTTAGTTTTTTTTTTTCAATATTAAATAAGAATCATGTCATTCTAGTATATTAAATGATGTATTAAACTGTATAGATTAATAAAGGAAAACTGTAGAAAATATTAAATAAACATAAAAATATAAGGGAAGTCTTTTTTTATCTTCTATATTTTTTTATTATAATATTTACTTTATATTCTATTTAAAATAGAAGAGCTTTTTTTCATCAAAATTCGTGAGTTAACCTAAATTATCATGGACTTAAGTTATACTGCACTAAAAAAGTTATAAATTTTATTATGGATAGAACGAAATTAAATTTGGTTCACTAAAAATCTAACTTACCAATTCATGATAAAAAAAGTTTTAAAAAAAACTCTAGAATATTGTAACAACAGTTCAACACATTTAAAAAAAAAAAAAGATTGAAGTTAAGAGACTCCTATTCTCCTCTCCAATTCTCTTTCTTCGTTATTATTTTTTTGTTGAAATTCAAAATCTCTTAGTTTACAAGTTCTTTTCTCCATCAATTATAGGTTTTCAAAATTTCACCATCAATTGTCATATATACCACATCTAGTTGCACATCACTAAATACAATTTTTTATGTTTGGTATACATAAAATTATATTTTCAATATTATTAT
Organism: Phaseolus lunatus; assembly: GCA_013389735.1. Lineage (NCBI taxonomy): Eukaryota > Viridiplantae > Streptophyta > Magnoliopsida > Fabales > Fabaceae > Phaseolus > Phaseolus lunatus. The sequence continues at coordinate 31,880,705 of CM023861.1, forward strand.
TATATATAAATGTTTATTATATGCATATTATCATGTTTTTTGTCGTAATTATTTTAATAATTTAGAATTTAGTTTTAGCTTTTATATTATAAAAAGGTATATTGGAAAAAAAAACTAACTGTATATTTAAATTGGAGAGGAAATTTGTAGAAATTTTAAAAAGTGAATGTGTAAAGATTTGAAAACGTATGAAGTTGTTTGAATTAAAGAATCTTTAGATGAATTCGCTCATCAATCCGTGCACTCTCATTCATATGATCATTGGATTAATCATATTATTAAATTGACGATTTAGTTGCTACTAAACATTAGTAAACTAGAAATTGTGCTGAATTTTGTGAAATTTATGTAATTATTTAAAAGTAGAGTTTTAAGTTAGATAATATCTTAACCCACTATAAATGAGTATAAATGAGGTAGCTATGAACCCTATTTAAACATGTAAAGTTTCCAACAACCTCCATAAAAAAAATAAGAAAAACATATCAAATACTTTTAGTTTTAATTCTTTCAAATATACTTTACTTTAATTATTAATACTTACTTTGGAGACATTAGATTGATTATTAGAGGATATTCTAGATTGTGATATTTCATTTGAGATTAAAAATAATGATATTAGGTGGAGATTTTTGTTACATACCATCAGTTGTTCAAAAAGGTACAAAGGCACAAATGATTTTTGCATATATTAAGTAACGCAAATGTATTGCATTTATAACAAAATATGTGATCATTACAATATCACAATTTTGTTGAATATCTCATGAGCATTGGAGATGAGATTGAACCTACAAATCTTAACATGGTAAAAATAACCCATGAACTAGCAATGTCACGGGAAGGAGATGATTGAATACAAAAACTTATACAATAAACATATTTCCAGTTAAAATTTCATAAATACGATGCATTTTACGTGGTTCAGAGAGTCATATTAACTTTAAAAACGAAGATGTTCAAAAAATTAATGACATAATTATCAATAATTTTTTGATTGAACAACATAATTTGTTGGCATTTGATGAGGTTAAAGGAGACACACATTTATACAAATAAGAGGACTTGTACTTCATTGCTCTAGGTGGCTTGCCACCTCATATTTTAAAGGTTAAATTAGGTGAATCATTAATGTTGTTGCGAAACATAAACCCTAAATATGATTATGTAATGAATAAGATTATTGTGTCATGGATTCTAAATGAACATGTAAGATGCTGAAATTTTGAGAGGTCGTCATGTTGGAAAAATGTCATTCTTACCAAAATTAAACTTAAAACAATAAAAATTGTTGGTTTACCTTTGCGCTTACTAGGAAACAATTTACCATGAAGTTATGTTTAACAACTATTATAAATAAATCAGAAGGACAAATTATACCAAATAAATCACATTTTTAGGCATGATCAACTATATGTTGATTTGTCAAGAGATGTTTCTCAAACTTCCACAAAAATCTTCATTAAAAAATGACACATTAAAAGAGAAGATGAAAATTTTACCAAAAATATTATTTATAAAAAAATTGTCATATCAAGATCACATATTATTTTTTTTATTTATCTCTAACATATATTATTTATCTGTAACATATGAATATATGTATGTCTCAGTATTTTACTTAATTATACATTATTTTACAAAATAATAAGTAAATTTCATTATACTTTTGTTATATTAAATGTAACATAAATACAATGCAACCTTATAATTTAATGAAAATAAGATATAGAAAGAAAACATTTTAATATTTACCTATTTAATTAAGTTGGTAATTATCAAAATATTATATATATATATATATATTGTTTATTTTATAATTTGTAATATTTAATATTCTTACCTAATAAACATAAATTTGTAAGACAATAAAACACTTTAAGGATAATAACCAATCACTCATATTTGTAAATTATATTTTCTACTTAGATAATATTCACTTATTGTAATATCATAATAAATTTATTAACATAAATTTTACTTCTTATAAACTAAATGGAAGCTCAAATAGATATAAAATAGTGTTTTTTGGAATAAATATATATATTAAAATTTGTAATAATATTTATAAATTTACCTATATATTAATTTAATAAAATTATAATTATTAAAAATTTATAATATAATATTTATAACACACGTAACACAACAAACTTTTAAAAATATAGACACAACATGTGTTTTCATTAGTCATTGTACATAGATGATATATCATTTGGAACTATTTATTTAATGAAATAAATAATTGAATAATTTTTTTATTTTAAAATAACTTCCTCTTTTTTAAATATTAATTATATAGTTTTTAATATTAGTAAATATTTTTTAAGTGATGAAATGCTTTTTTATTAAATATGTTGATGATATATTTTTAATGTATTTTTATTATTTATTAAAAATTATTCAAAATCATATAATTATTAGTAAATTTATTGAATAAAAATGAGATTCATAAATTATATAACTTTTAATTATTTCCAACTAACAATAGAGAATATTGGTACGAGATAAAAAAGAAAGCTATTTTTTGTTTTACTCTTACTCTGACTAAAACTGAATTAAGAAAGAAACTGTTTGGATTAGATTCCCGTTATTACTTTTGGGCGGTGACGTTGACGCACGTTTGGAATCTGTTCCACAGTTCCGTTATCAGCTATGTGTCTGACAACGCGCTTTTTCTCTCTCCTCAAGACCAAAGGTAACAGGAATCCGCAGATTCGTTTTCATAAAAAGTCCGTGGTTCCCGTTTGGCAAACACCTACAAAGCGAATGGAAGTTGACGGTGTTACATCTCCTCTTAACTCCGTTATCCTAGACCAACATCTCCATGGATCCCTTCATCCACAGGCTCCGTCGCCACCTTCTCACATGGCTTCACCGATCTCGCTCCGGTAATCACAATTCTGACTCCACACTCCTTCTTCTCAATCACTCCTCTCTCAATTTCATCGAATTTCAATTCAATTATCAAATTGAACTCCACGCTCGAAGTTCTCGATCGCTGTCTTGAATTGTTCAGGTTCAGTGTTTTTTGTTCGGAGAGTTTCGTATAAAGATGTTCGAAGAGCAACAGATGGCTTCCTCAGAGTTGTTTATAGCAATTCCAATGTTTCTGCGTACGCTGCCAGGTTTGAAGAGAGTGGCAGCGTTTGTTTGGTGAGAGAAGTGAAAGGCTTCGATGAAGGAAGCGATCATTTCTACAGACACGTGCAGTTCTTGGGTCGCTTGCGACATCGCCACCTTCTCTCGCTTAAGGGTTTTTCCGTCGGGCGCAATCGCAAGAGGTTCGTTCTTGCTCTGTTTTTTCATTGTGATTTATAAAAAGAAATGTAGGTCTTAAAAGTGATCATAATTTTGTCTTGTTTCTTGATATTATCTAAAATTAGGACCAATCAACGTTGCAACAGAAATTATAGCCATGGACCGCTTTTTTTATAAATCTTGAAAAATATGATATATTTTATCCTCTTGATTTAATTTTTCAACATGTACTTGTTGAATTCTCTTGTATAAGAAGTGGATGTGGATCACTGGTATAGTTAGTGTTTTCGGTATTGGTGTGGAATGGTATGGCAATTTTGTGATTCTTTTTTGGACATCTCTTCAGATTGCTCATATTTGACAACATAGAAAATGGAAGCTTGAAGGATCATCTAAATGGTAAATTTAGAAAGTTGAGAAAAAAAAGTTTTAGAGGAGCTTCTCAATTACGAGTTTTGATTTTGTTTCAATGATTGGGTGTTGGCAGACCCTTTGAAGACTCCCTTAGATTGGAGGACGAGGTTACAGATAGCCAATGGCGTTGTGGCTGCACTGGTAAGTTCTGCAAACTAAAGCATGTCTGATACCAGAATAGCCTAATATTTCAGCATGAAATTGCGATCTTATTAAATTTTCATGGAAATTAATTTGAAGAACCTGAAATTCTTATGTGCCGTTGAGTTTTTTAAATTGATTGTTGATACGGGGAAAACTCATGATAACTTACATAGTCACATGGCAAAGTGAATATTGGAAACTCGCTCACTTGGTTCCATACACGAGGGAAGAAGTTAGCTTCTGTGTGGATTCAATTGGCCATTAGTGTCCTTTAGTATTTCTGCTAACTACTAAAAATATGACGTGGGACTTCTGACTATTGTCATGGTTAACAATGTTAAACCATGTTGAATGAACTCATGATCCCATAACTTCGGGAGAAGAAATACTTTTTCATAAATTTTTTTTTTATTAGGAAACAGCACAGATTAGAGGTTAGAACTGCATTAAAAACATTGGACTCTTCTAATTGATAACACACTGACACTGTATAGAGTCTGGGGCATCTTTCTAGTATTGGAAGCTCGAGGTTGAAGTATTCTAAGCTTTGAACTGAAACCCTGTAAAGCCCAAATAAACGGGGACAATTGCTCAATGATAAGATCACGAAATTCTTGTTGCATAAGTAGCAAGTTGCACAAATGGTGTTCTCACTTCTACCTGAACTTACAGTGTGATAGCTATGAAAGTTATGCTTAACGAGTCATACGTGCTAAAGTCAAGTAGAGTGATAGTTATACTCTCTTTTGGTGCTTTAATCTAAAGCCTTGAAGGAGTGAAAGAGTGAAGAATACGAAGTAGAGATGACAGCAATGAGAGACAGGATAAAAACTGTGCCAGTGATAATATGAAGGGTGAGCAGGAAGACAAAAGTATTAGCGAAAGAACATTTGTGGTTCCAACAATAATTGCTTGATGAAAAACAATTTTTTTCATATTTAGCTGAAAGATTAAGAGTCTCTTTTCAGGCATGGTTATCTGATTTTTGTCCATGTGTTGATTCTGGAAGCAGGAATATTTGTTTCTCTTCAGTGAACCACCTGTATGTCATGTCTCTATCACCTCAAGCAATATTATGTTAGATGAGAACTTCACAGCCAAAGTAAGGAAATAGTTCCCTTTCTCACTGCAAACTCTTGCCTTCTTTATATTATATCTCGTTTCAGATTGACATGCCAAGGGCAAATAAAGCACTGGTTTAGAAATCGTATTAAATTAGATTGAATTCTGCAATTACAGCTATCTGACTTTGGCCTTCTTCCATCCGGTGGAAATTCTATTATGTTGCCATATTCAGAAGGTCACTTCTTGTAAACTACTCTTACAAGTTTCATCAAAATCAAATTTGAAAGTGCTTACATTTTGAAACTTCTCATATTTGCTCGCCATGGTCGTCTATTTCAGATTGCTTGAAGCAGAAAAGTTGTAGGATTATATTCCAACTTGGAGTGCTCATACTGGAACTGGTCACGGGTCAGTCTTCAGAGATGGAAGGTTCCGATTTAATTGAATGGATCCAAGAATCACGATTTTACAATTCCATTGATAAGATGATAGACCCTGATCTTGGTAACAATTATGACTGTACGGAGCTTAAAAGTCTTCTCGCTGTGGCAAAACTATGTATCAAATCATGGGACAAGCCCTCATTTACAATTCCTCAGTTATTTCGGCATCTCCAAAAGAAGATTGATATTACCCACGAATAGAACTGTTATCTGATTTGCTTGAAAACCTTGTGGATTCTTGGGAGAATATTTAGCACTCCCTTGTGTGCATGCATGCTTTCACTTTTCGTGTCGGTTTTGATAACTGCGATGATGTTCATTTTAAATTACATCAAGAGAGAAAAAAATGTTAGTTGTCTATTTTTTTAATAATCTGTAGTGTGAAATTCAATGTAAGCTCTAACCTTATATTATAAAATAAAAGGAAGGAAGTTTAGATGAAAACATTTCCTTAAAAAAGTAAGGTTATTTTTATAAATAATACATTAAATAAAATAAATAAATAAAATAGCAAATATAACAAAATTAAGAATAATAAAAAATTGATTTAAAATGAAAACGTCACACGCATAAAAAAAAAATTCCATTAATTTGACAAAAAAAGTGATAAGTATTTTTATAATTACTTAATACATTAATTAAAAAAATATATTTAAAACAATAAGCAATTATTTTTTTATTGTTTTAGCATGTTTTATAATAATTAAAAATATATTTAAAATTATTGTATTATAATCTTATAAAAGAAAGAAAAATTGGCATGAAATTTTCTCTCAAAAATTAAGGTTATTTTTTAAAATTAAATTAAGTAAATTGGTGAACATGCAAAAATTAAAAAGAATATAACATTGATAATCAATAATTAAAAAATAGAAATGTCTCGTTTAAAAATGAAATTGCATCAATTTAGCGTAAAAGTTATATTAGTATTTTTATTAATCACTTAATATACAACAATGTATACATTAAACAAAGTTATATTAGTATACATTAAACAAAAAACAACAATGTATCAAATTGCTCAAAAAATATATGTAGAAATTAGTGTTGATAGTTTTTCCAATTTTAAGTATGAGAAAAAATTGAATTAAATTGTCAATACTAGTGTAAATTTAATGTATACTAATTTAGGAAATTAATGTATTTTAAAATATTTTACAGTACTCCATTGTATATTTAAGAACTTAATTTATAAAATGATTGTACTTTAGCGTAGTTGAAAAAGAGATGAGCTTTTTGTTGGAAATTATGTTAGAAAAAAGAAAAGAAAAAACAATAGGTAATGCAAAAAATACATTATACTTTTTTTCATATTCTTATAAATTAATATTGAAAACAATTCATAGGATTTGTTTTACATGTGAAAATGGGGGAAAACAACCCCGTAAAAGTTGAGAAAAACTTTGTATGTTTACAATGTTTAAGCTAACATTTTCTTCTTACACACTATTAGTTTTAGGTCTTTTAATTTTTTATATTTAAATTAAGATTATTTTAAATACTAATTTGACTGTATGTCTTGATTTTTTTTTTAAATGACATTATTTTGGTAAAAAAAAATGAAAGATTTATTTATTTGTCTTGCTTTTCAATTCTAATGAATTTCTTTCATAATTTTTATTTCAGATGAAGAATATTTAATAGGATAATATTTGTAATTGAGTACTAAAACTAAAATTGACATTAGACTTCCTCCAATTATTCTAAATCTTTTAAACTAAATTCTTTTATTTTATCTCAGATTTTTTTAAGTTTTACTAATTCAAGTAAAAGAAAAAATAAATCTAATAATCCAAAGTTTTTTTTTCACATGGACATGCTGTATATTTTATAAATGATTTAAAAATACCAATAACATACTACGGAGAATTAAAAGTCAATATAACTTCAAATTTGGTATTATTTAAAGAAATTGTTTAATTGGTATTATTTTACAACTTATTTATAAAGGATTTGTAACTTAAATTGCCATTTCTTCTCTCTTGAGAGAAATTAGATAAAATGTTTATTTACTTAAATTGCCACGCATATTAAATTTGAAAGCAACAAAACAACTTTGAAGAGAATGAAAGAGATAGCGATGCAGGCAGAGTGAGTAGAAGAAGGAAAAAAAAATTGTATTTAGTTGTCTTCTGGAAAATAATTTGTTGAAGAATAAATGTAGAGTGTTTGGTTGTCAAAATCGATTGATCAAACACAAATTATGTTTAGTCCCGTAAATATACGGCTAAAAAAATCAATCAATATCATCACACCACAGGACCTACTCCTGCTCTGCTCCTGTGGCTAATCCATTACTGCTGAGCGCACTGTACTCTCTGAGCACCGCCATGCATGTCGTCATCCTCCTCGTATGCCTCCTGCGGAATTTGTTGCCTCCTCCTTGTTTCTTCCTCCATGTTCACGCCATGAAGTGTAGTCTCCTCACACTCGTCTAGCTCCATCTCTGTCAACTTTTGTGATGAAATCTTCGCTGGCAAAACAGCCTCTATGGCCTTCACCTGATCAGGGCTCAAAGAATCAGGAAATTCCACGGTGAAATGAATGTAAAGCTTCCCCTTCATGAACGGCCTCTGGTACATAGGCATTCCCTCATCGTTTATAGCCTTGTATGAATCTGCATGGAAGAAATAATATATTCCAGGTCAAAAACATCCAAGTTTCAATCATCAAGTACAACCAAGACTCACAATTTTGCATACCAGGCTTGACAACCTCCCCAGGGTTTGATTTGATAAGGAGTTGTCGACCATCCAAGTGAGTCAGCACAAACTGGAAGCCACATAGAGCCTCAGTGAGAGACAAAGTATGCTCAACAAAAAGGTCTTCAATCTTTCTTTTGAACTTTGGATGTTCCTTCTGTTGCAGGACAAAGACAATATCCCCAGTAATTGTATCAGGCTGCAAAACACAAAGCTCAAAGTCAGTTAAGTCCCATAGTCCAGTTCAATATCGGTATAAAAAAATTTATACTCAATAGCTCCACATACTGCTTCATCAGCTTCACCAGGGAATGTAATCTTCTGCGCATTTTGCATTCCCTTCTCCACAACAACTTCAAGTACTTTCTTATCCTGAACAACTTTTTCTCCCTTGCACTGAGTGCAACGGTCTTTGTCACTGATAGTCTCTCCAGTGCCCTTACACTCATTGCAAGGATGTTGCATTTGCTGAATCATAGAAGGACCAAGATGCCTAATGGACAACTTCATACCAGAACCCTGGCAACCAGCACAAGTCAGTGAAGCCCCAGACTTTGAACCCTTCCTGCAACCAATTACATACCAGAAATTAGAAACCGATTACCATAAGGTAGCAAAACAAAGCAAAGCAATAAACATGCCCTTCAAGATATAAAACCTAAAAGCACGACACATACCCATTGCATTTTGAGCACAACACGTTTCGTGAAAGAGAGAGTTTCTTAGAAGTTCCAAGGTAAAGATCCTCCAAAGAGACCTTTAGAGGGTGAACCACATCTTCTCCCCGTCTCTGCCTCCTTCCTCTACTGCTACCACCTGTTCACACTCCACAACCAAAAACTCCTCTTAACACTCTTCACACAATTATCAATTGAATGAAATCCCTTTCAACAATAAACAAATAAAAAAACCATACCCCCACCAAACGGATTTCCACCAAAGAACGAACTGAAGATATCAAACGGGTCATGGCCACCGCCGCCACCACTCATTCCCTCCTTAAGAGCATCTTCACCGTAAGTATCGTAAATATCACGTTTCTCAGCGTCACTCAGAACCTCATAGGCTTGAGCAAGCTCTTTGAACTACACAAAAAGTACAAAAATTCATCACCACAACATCCTATTCTCAACATCACAAAATAGCAAACAACGCCATCCAATCATATCAAAACCACTGAACACATTCTCTAACCCTCTTTCTCCCCTCCAATTCCCCTAACCCAAAATTAATCAGAAAAACTCGTCACCACATATCCCATCATAAATTGATTAATTCTGTAATCAATCAATAATAATTCAAACCGTCGGAATTATCAAATCAAATACAAAATAATGTTCATGTATCAGAAAATTGGCGACGGTTACCTTCTCGGGATCACCACCTTTGTCGGGGTGATTTTTTATGGCGGCTTTCTTATAAGCCTTTTTCAAATCCTCCGGTGACGCGTTCTTAGCGACGCCAAGGATTTCATAGTACCTGGTGCTGTCGCTTTTCTTGGGCACTCTCCCAAACATCGTGTTCTTCAACCTCGGAATCCGTAACCCTAGTTTTCAACGAGTTTCTGCACTAGATCTCCAAGGAATACGAGGAAGAAGAAATACGCTCTCTAAGCCAAATATGATTCAGTAACTCCTCGTCTCCCGTGTTTATATAGTGTCCGTATTTATTGGTTAGATGGCCACGATTGCGCAGAAGGGTCTAGAATTTTTATTCGCCAAGTTTTTGTGAGTAATTGTGGACCGCTGGATCCATCTGAAGCTTTGACGGATCTAGGTTTTTCTTCTAATCCTTCTTTAGCGAAAAAACCATAAGTTTTTAGCCTTTATTTTGTTTTTTTTTTAATTCTTATTATAACAATAATTAAAATAAAAATTACTATTAAATTATAAAAGAATTTCATAACAAAATTATAAGTAACTTTTTATTATATAAGTAGTTTTTTCATTGTAAGTAGTTATTAGAATTTAAAAGAATAGTTACCTAAAACATAAAATAGTGAGAATTTGTGTATGAAAAAAAAGAAGTTAATATGCCTCTTATCAATATTAATTAAAATAAAAATTATTAAATTATAAGAGAATTTCATAAAATGATATTTATAACAATGTATAATGAGAATTTCATACATTATATATTTTTTACTAATTTTATCATCTTTAATATATTTTATTTTATTTTATTGTGTGTTCACATTTTTTTTCACTTTTATATTTTATATATAATATTAAAATTAAAATATGAAAAACTTGACAGTTACTTATTTGAGAAATGGAAAATTTGAATTTAAAAAAAATACATTTTTCAGATATAAATTTTTGAAAAAAGATAGCATTCTTTGTTTGTATTATGGTTGTGGTGATTATTATGCTCATTCATTTTTATGTTTTAAATACATTTTTTTAATCACTATTGTTTTACAATTTTCTGTTTAAAATTATGAGGACAACTATGTGTCTATTTTTTTTCATTTACGTCAACAATTTCTTATCATAGCAAAAAATTAAAAAAATTATTATTATAACAATAATCAAAGTAAAAAAAACCTTATTAAATTATAAGAGAATTTCATAAAAAAAAATTATAAGTTAATTTTTTTATTATACAAGTAGTTTTTTTTATTGTAAGTGGTTATTTGAATTTTAAAGCATAGTTACCTAAAACATAAAATATTGAGAATTTGTCTACTAGTAAAAAAAAATAGTTAATCTGTCCCTCGTTAATATTAATTAAAATTAAAATTTATTAAATTATAAGAGAATTTCATAAATCTATATTAACTTAAATATTAAAAATAAATTAAAATAAATATAATTATTATAAATTTATAATGTAACAATATTATATCAATATTTAAAAAATGAGAGACTTCTCTTTGCACTAGTTTCTTTACTTTTTTTTTCACTCCTCAAACAATTTTTCTTATATTTGACCATTTAGATACGTGAATAAGAAAATTTGGACCATGCATTTTTTTGAAAATAGTGTGTATTGACCTTTTGATAATAACAAAAATTAAATAATTATTTATTATAAAAAAGATTATTAAATTTATAAAATAATTGTGATTATAAAATAAATAACTAATTTAGAATTTTATCTATAATCTACATCTATAACATTATATAAAGAGACACACCTCTTTTTCATATACAAATTCTAACAATTTTACCATTTAAAAAACTATTTTTTTAAATTTAAATTCGTAATAAAAAATAACCTACACAATAAAAAAAAACTTATGTACAATAAAATTTAAATAATTATTTACTTTTTATAATTACTTTTAATAAAAGTATTTTTATAATTTAATAATATATTTTTATTTCAATAGTTATCTATAATCTATAATAATTCTTATTTTGTGTACATAATTTTTTACCATTTTATCCTTTAAATAACTATTTTTTAAAATTCAAAAAATTATTCACACTAAAAAACCATATACACAATAAAAGAATAAAAGTAGAAAGTAAAAAAAAATAATTATGAAACACATTTCACACATAATTAAGAAAAAAAAATTTATGAGGATGAATAAGTATGGTTAAACATGTTCAACCAATATACACCATAAAAGAACAAAAGTAGAGAGTAAAAAAAATAATTATGAAACATATTTCACACATAATTAAGAAAAAAGAAAACTTTTTATGAGAATGAATAAGTATTTTCAAACATATTCAACCAACACTTAAAACAATAAAACGTATTAGCTCATGAGTTGATGAAATTGAACAACCAGAGTACAATAAATAAAGTATACAAGTATAAGCAGAGCTTAAAATGTAAACATTTAGTTATGATATCTATTCAAATCAATACAAAATTAAGAAATAACATGCACATATACAAACATTTAGTTTTAAAACCTATTCAAATCACGACAAAATTAAGAAATAACATGCATATAAGCAACTTAAAATGTAAACATATTCCAAAACTTATTATCCATATAAAATCAAAGAAAATAAAGTCAAATAAAAAACATTTAAACAAAATTAATACATATAAGTAACTTAAAATTGCAAATATTTAATTATGAAACCTATTCAAATCACGACAAAATCAATAACTAACATGTATATATAAGTAACTTGAAATGCAAAATACATTTTGAAACTTATTCTTCGTATAAAAAGTTAGAGAAAATCAAGTCAAACCGAAAACATTTAAAATATAACTAATTCAAATATGTAGTTTAAAATGCAATCAAATTTATAAATCTAATAAAATCAGGACAAAATCAACATATATTAACAACATAAGCACCAAAAGATGTCATGATTACAACATGTAATAGTTTAATTCAAACTTCACTTATAACCATGAAACAAAAGTAAAATATGCACATTAAAGTTGTTTATCATGCACGAAATACAAAGTAAAGCAAGCAGTCACTATATAAACATTCCTAACAACAAAATGCCACACTCATGAGAATAAACAAACACAAAATGTAAGAGACACAACATGGAAATATTTATACTTCAAGAACAAAACAAATTAATAAAAGAAAAAAAGTAAATCCAAAAGTCTCATATTTTTTCAACATTTATAACAATAGTTCACAGAAAATACTAAGTATCATGAAAAAATATATTTTATCCCCTATAAAATGAAAACATAATGAACTTATATCATAATAAACAAACCTAAGAAAACATTTAAGAAGCATAACATTCAAATATTTTTTTTTTTTCTTAAACAGCGGAAGACACTAACCAAACAAAAAAAAACTATAAAGTCACATTTTTTCTTCAACTCATATGACAAAAAAAACTATAAAGTCACATTTTTTTCTTCAACTCATATGACAATATTCCTAAGAATAAGAGAAAAAAAAACATGTAAGTATAAGAACATGAAAATGTTATACCTTGTATAAAATAAAAAATAGAATGAACTTCTGTCAAAATAAACAAATTCATAAAATCATATGAGAATTAAGAACCTGTTCAACAACCAAAGACGTTAAAAAAAAAAACCCTAAAATATCACATTTTCTTCAACTTAAATGAGAATATTGCTAAAAATAGAAGTATACATAAAATAAAAGAAGCATAAACTGAACACAAGGGTTCGTAAAACAGTTATTTCAAACACTTGGAATACATAAAACACATTAATCTCAAATAGAATGAACCAAACAAAAATACACTACAATGAAATAGGTTTTTGTGCATGGTATTTTAAAACTCAGTCTATTCCATACACAACATTCATACAAAACATTCATACAAAAGATGAAGGAAAAGAAGAACGGAAAAGAATTTAAAAGAGTACAAAGGAAAGGAAGAAGAAAAAAATAATAAAATAAAAAAAATCAAAAGTGTAAAAAAAGGAAGAATGAATTATTTGGATTTTTTTTTTCCATAAAAGGAGTAAGAAAAGGACTACCAAATGAAAAAAAAAAAACCAATAAAAAGAAAAGTTTCACACAGTAATAATGAACATTTTGGAAAAGTTCACGATCAAAATAATAAAAAAAAGCCATAAAAGAACATGTATCAGCAAATAGTAATGAGTATTTTAAAAATTTCCCTATATCATTCTTTTTTTTATGGGCATAGTTGATTTGATTATACATTAACCAAACAAGGATTAATATGATGTGCATAAGGTGGGAATAACGCACTAACACTCCTTAAATCACTCCGTTGACAGCTACACGTCGTCGTTTTGCGTGCTGCTACCGTCCCGGTGCAAGTTAGACCACAGCTGTCCTAAATCCTCATTCTATACTCGTGCTCCCTCCCGTGTTTTTTAAACCAATATTTGTTACTTAGTATCATTAAAATATTAGCATATAGTATCCAACGTTTTCTTTATTTATTATCATAATTATAATTTATATCGTAATTATAATTTATTGAAATATTTATTACATCCTACATTCACGGTTCATTTCCTTTTCGCACACAATTATTTTTTTTCTAGTTTTGTTTTACATCGTTATCTACTTTCTTTGTTTTTATTATTATTATTATTATTTTCTATTGAAAATCAGTGCGGAGTGATAGAGAAGAGAACGAGCTTCACATGGAAATCTTCTGAATAGGCACCGAGTTTGCGTGAACCAGAACTCGGCATTAAACTCAGTGACGGTTCGCCACATTCTCTTGGCTGATGGTGAATTTTATCTCTGTGATCATCTCTCTTGCTTGACTGACTTTAAGGTGAATTGTGTCTCCACTCTTCTTTTTCTGGATCTGAGTTTTTCTTGCTCGGAATTCTAGGTTTTAATGCCATTAAATTGAATTGTTGTAAAGTTACCAAATCTATTGCGCATTTATTTATGTTGCACGAAATTCATTTTTCAAGCAACCAAGTCAACTTTAATTCAGGGCAATTGTCAACATCCTTGGTTATCATTACTCGTCTAATTTTCTTTGTTTGACATAGAATCTCGATCTTTGTAGTATATGTCGTTTTTTCAATTTTCGTGGTCGTTTTTACTTCAGGTTTAGTGCACTAGTCAAGCTCCAAAAGTACTTTCATCTTTCCCATGAGTTGAAAACACATTTTCAGCAAGTTCTTAAGCAATTCTATTTAGTTGTGTGTGTGTTTAAAACACTCAGCATTATAACTGATTTCGCAACTCGGATTAACCCGGTATTCAAGTACACTTCAATTACATTTTTTTGTGAAATTTAGCGCGCCCACACAAACCTAATGTTGTAGTCTGGTGCAAGTTGCATTTCTTAATATCACTTGGCAATCCAGGCCTTCATATGACGATGAAAGAAACAAACAAACCTTAGGAGTTGGTAGGCCGGCTTGTGTTCAGATTTGCAGTTTATGGCTGATCCTCCTGACACAAAATATGGCTTTGACAATGAAGCTATTTCATGTATTACCCATTTTCATACTATAATGGTTTTTGATTTATACGAGGTCAATGTCTTGATCAAGTAGAATTAGTCATGAAGCCAAAATAAAAATAAAAGAGTAAACACTAGTAATTTCAAAAGGTGCATTTTCATCTTAATATGCAGTAACTGTGTTATGGCAGATTTCGAGATCCTCTTTTTTCTCGCTTTACTTCCCCACTGTTTATGGTTGCTTAGAAGTGAAAACTCTGTTCCTATAGTTGTAACCAATTCAGTAAAGTACTACTATTTTGGAAATAAAATTAGAAATTAGACCAATCATAATAACCAATATAGACTTTAAAAGTCATAAGAAGGCATATTACTGTGACATATTTGAATTAGTTGTCATTTTAAATAAGCTTTATATGTTAAGCTTGCCACTTTGATGCTTTGTGCTTGTCTTGTTATTTTTGTTCCCATAGTTCGTAGGCTAGTTAAGATTGTGTATAACCAACTACTTTTGCATTGGCTTTGCCATATATTTCTGTGCCAGGTTTTGTGCTAGATTGAGATAAACCTGCGCTGGCTATGGGTGTATCAGGGAAGTGGATTAAAGCATTGATTGGTCTAAAGAAATCAGAAAAGCCAGAGTCTTCCGTGAAGGATGGAAATGTAAATTTCTCTCTGTCATAACATTTCATACTCGTATTCCTGAGTTTTAGTATTTCTTTTCATGTTCTGGTGGCGAAAATTACCATCAGATATGGTGCTTTTAATTGAGGTTCTGTATTACTATGTAGTTATTTGTATCCACACTACCTCAAAAGAAAAGCAAGATTTTGTTGCTTGGGTTCCATAGTGGGAAAGTGTTTTTTTTGTGTGTTTGAGAGTGTTATTCTCAGAGGACATTTAGTATAGTTGTTTTGATTCTTCATCAGAGCTTGGCTCACCTTGTTTAACTAGTTTTGTTATTGATAGTTTCAATGTTAGTATGTGCTCAAGGAATTTTCCTCTTGAAAACTATATAAACTGTTTGTAAAATTTAAAACCAGGTCCACTAGAGAGGAGGGGGAATACTAGATCCCCCAAATCTGATGGTAAGCAATATTATTGCTGTCACATCACATGAGAGAGTTATTGGAAAGTCTTGCATTGTCTGTGTCAGTAACTAGGGTGCAGTTTAAATACCTGTAGTGTAATTTCACTTTGTACCAATTGGTTTTTAGAGGGGATACGCCACCTCCCAAACCTGATAGCAAGCCAATGTTAATGCCTTAGCATGTGAGAGATTTGTTGGAAAGTGCACATGACTTACCTCAATTACTGGGGTGCGATTTAAATACCTATTGGGCAACATAATGTCAAAAAGGTTTAAGATGATATCTGAAAGAGCCACCAAGGAGGTGGCACGTTTACCATATGAGAGAGGCCAAGGATCTGTCCTTATCCAAATAAGTTCTTCTGGTTCCATTCCTGTATAAAATATTACATATTATATATTGCTAAATAACTGTGTATTTTTTAACTTTTCACCTGTTAGAAGGTTGGCAAGTTTCAACATCAACGAAGGCAAGCTGTTGAATTTGATAATGGTAAACTTCTAAACGAATTGGATTGTGAAGCTACACCACCTACTGGAGATGATAATGTCCATGCAAACCTTGATGCCCATTATTCGTCCTCTTCTTTGCAACAAGCACCTGTTGCTGCACATGATCAACAGAGGAGGGAGGAATGGGCTGCAATACACATTCAGACAGCATTTCGAGGATTTCTGGTAAATTTCATATTAAATGCGTCTTAATTTACATGAGCTGAACTGAAATCTTTTATTACAATAAATCATATAAACTGAAATTGTTATTATATTTTCCAATGTGACCTTAGGGCAGTGTTTATATGATACTGTTTAGTTCTGGCCAACCCCCAATTCAGAAAACTATCTTTTTTCTCTAAAATTATTTTGGCGTTGAAGAATCAGATATTGTCATAATTGACAAAAGTGACTTATCAACCTCTAGGTGTTGTTGTTTCTGGAATTTAATTTCTTTAAGATGCACTTTGGATATTTTTTATTGTCTTTTTACTCTTTTATTTGTTTGAAAGTTGTTAACAATCAAAATTCAGCAGTTTTATGGCCAACATGGCATCGACTTTGACGTACCTGGAAAATTGTGTTTTATGTATCAGGCCAGAAGAGCATTACGGGCTTTGAAAGGTGTGGTAAGGCTCCAGGCCCTTGTAAGAGGCCATGCAGTGAGAAAACAAGCAGCAATAACACTCCGATGTATGCAAGCTTTGGTGAGGGTTCAAGCTCGTGTTCGGGCAAGGCGTGTTTGCATGGCATTAGAAACTCAAGCATCACAACAGAAACTTCAGCAAAACCTTGCAAATGAAGCTCGAGTTCGAGAAATAGAAGTAAGGACTAAGTTGGACTGTTCTGAAAGTGACATTACGTTTTTATTTGCTGTGTAGTTCTTCACCTCTTTCACTATTATTTCCTTGTTATCCATTTTCTCGGGGGATGAAATTGAGCATGAATTTGAGATGGCTGTGTTATAGTAAGTTTAAGAAAGAGGATATACCTTTTTCCTCCTTGCTACTTGTCACTTGGGTCTAATTGCAAAAATTTCTGCTTGATGTAGTCTTTTGGATCCATCAGTTCGTTGGTATTTCTGAACAACCTGTCATTCTATATTTAGTTTCACTTTACTATGACTATATGCTTTCTTGTTTCTTATTTACCAATTTATTCACAATAATTATCATAAGGCTCATGCTTTACATAAGCAGGATACTAAGTACCACAAACTATGTGCCTATAACAGTTGAATGTAATGAGCTGGTTTAATTTCTTTGAGACATTCTGATGGGTATATCAGGATAAGAAACATAGAATTTGGAAAGGGATGAAAAATTAATAATCCACAGAAGATGTGAAGTGGAGACTGGAGGGTGTATTTTGGAAACAGTAAACAAGATTTTGGGGGCTTGGGTAACAAGATACACGTTTGAGAAAACCTTATAGAGGTAAAGTCAGTAACTGAAGCTAGAGGGAAAAAACGAGAAATAACTGGAGCTGAGAGAACTGCTCTTCAAAAAGGGAAGTAAAATGAACAGTTAAAGAATAATGCCGTCCCAACTTCCATTCTAGTTATAAAGTTGCCATGTCTCTTGGGGTGTTTTACAGATTCTTAGCAGAAATGTTGTCAGATAATGAATTGAAAACATAGAATGCTAGGAACTAGGAATTAAGGAAAAAAAGAGGGGAAAACTGTCATATAAAAGCCCAAAAAAAATATCTATGATAATGCCATTTTGATTTTGATCTAGTTGCCTATGCATCAAATTTCTCTTAGAAAATTTTCATAAAGGAAGTAATTCCATAAATGTTATGGTTCTTGGTATGTTATTGAAAGGAATCTACCTTCTAAGTGGGACAGGCCATTTAAGACATATCATCGGAGGTCCAAACATCATGAGGCCTAGTATTATCTGTTAGTGGAGAGTTAGTTAGAAGAAAGAGAAGGAGTGCTCTATGGTTCTCTTATATTGGGATTGGGGAATCGTTTGTTGGGTTATGTCTGATTTAGGAATAGATATTGGAGTCAAGGGAACTTTTCTCTGACTTGGGGGGTATTGCTCTCATTCCATTTCCCGTTCTTCTTCTTTCAATATTATTTCCTTGTTTTTCTGCAGCTCCTCTGATATGTATTATATCATGTATAATGTGATTAAATTGCAGTTTCTTATCAAATTTATCTGTTTGAGGGACATTGTGATTTAATAATGGTGATTAATAATCAACTTTTTAAAATTTGCATATAGGAAGGATGGTGTGATAGTGTAGGATCTGTTGAAGATATTCAGGCTAAGATATTGAAGAGACAGGAGGCTGCAGCAAAACGTGAGAGAGCCATGGCATATGCTCTATCTCATCAGGTGAATTTACAATAGCATGTTGTTTGATTGTGTCTGTAGTAGTGAGTATTATGCATTAGTTCATTTCTTCTGCAATGTGCATAATAAGAAATATACGAAATTTGTAATTTCATTAATTCCCTGGAGGGTGTCGTTTCTAGCTATTCTCCATCAGGAGACGTAAGAAGTTAGTTTCTACATCCTATTTTAGTGTTGAAAACTCAATCAGATGTTTTGAATGGTCCATCTCATTTGTATATAGAATTATAGAAAAGAATACTAACAACTTTGGAATTGTTTTTTCCCAAAATGAAAAAAATACTAGACCAATTCAAACATTATTCAATCAAGCCACCTAGTTTTGTAACTAGTAATGAGTTACATTGATAGTGTAACATACACATACTAACATAGTACTATCATATGCTACTGAACTTCTAGAAGTAAAGTGAACTCAGAATTTTTGTCCAACAATTTCCTTAATCACATGGTCCATGGCTTTGCCTTGGTTATAGTATCCATTTTCCTTTGATACATCGTTTTGGTCCACAGGCTTGGTGTAAGATTTTTCAAATTTTCCCCTTGGCAGTGGCAGGCAGGATCAAGACAACAGCCAGTTTCCTCTGGATTTGAACCAGACAAAAGTAGCTGGGGTTGGAATTGGTTGGAAAGATGGATGGCTGTGCGGCCTTGGGAGAACCGCTTTGTTGACATTAATGTGAAGGATGGGGTAACGGTGCATGAAAATGAAGCTAAGGATGGTAAAAGTGGAACCACACCTCAGTTGAGCTCTGCTAACAAGAAACCATTCTCATCAAACACTCATCCAAACCCAGCAAATCATGGAACTGGTCCCACTATTTCTGATGAGTGCGATTCTTCACCTAGCAAGTCTGCTGGTTTACTAGAATCATCAAAAACGCAATCTGTTAAGTTAACTCCTAAGGGAAATGTTGAAAATTCTGCTGAAGAAGTTAACTCAAAACCTAGAATTGGGTCAAGATCTCACAGTAATCCAAAGGAGAGAACATCACAGGTAGATAAGCAGGTGAAAAAACGGTTATCTCTGCCTAACAATGGTGAGTATTCTATTTATGATCATTTTATTGGTTTTTGTACACTGGGGGTCTGACACCTGCTTCACTAGGTTGGAACAATTGTTAGGTGAACTATAATATAGATAGACTAACCCAATCGATGCATTCCACTTCCAACTAGTTTGAGTTTGAAATTGACAACTAAAGTTCAAGTGAGCTAGGTGCATTCACTCATTTACAGAGGTTGGCCAGCATTGTAGAGGACCCTAAACCTTAAAATTAAATTAATAACATGTATCCCGTTGCAATAGCAATGTTACTTTTTACGAGTTTTTTAATGAAGGGTTTTACAGAAGTAAATATGACCAATCACTTGGAAGAGTTATGTTAAGGCTTAAAAGAAGGTTTCTAAATAACTGCATCCCAAGTTGATTCTTATGGCAATGTTGTAGAGAAGTTTTCCTAAACTTCAGCATTTCTTAATTTGCAAATAAATGTTGGCCAGCATTATAGAAAGCAGTAACCCCTTCCCCTGTATTCACCATGGTTTGAATTATCCATTCTAAAATGTTACTCTCTGGAATAACATCTCTGATGTTTCTTCATAAACCTCCTTTAAAATTAATTTGCCATTTTGATTAGAAGTTTATGTAATAATCTTTGTTTCTAAGATTAGTGTGTTGTCGAAAGCTCAGTAAGGAATCTGAAAATCCAGTTGTCTGGATTATGTTAGGATAGAACCAGCCTTTGCTAAATATTATTTTTTATCTATGCTAAGCAGGGGGTGGTGCAGGATCTCAAATAGTCAAACACCCTATTAGTACTACTAACGTGAAAGGGACGCTAAGCACACAAAAGTCTAGTAGGGATAAGCCTAAGCTGAATGGAAAAAGGGATATGAATACAAAATCTGATCCATAGCTCAATGGAAAAAAGGATATGAACATAAGCAGACGTAAATGTAGTTTCGAGAATCTCGAACAAGGGAAATCACTCTTTTTCTCCATTGTTATATACCGTGCATATAATGGGAAGCGGTGAGGGCTTTGTTCTAAGTTCATCCTTGAAGACAGTGATGTGGTTTTGCAGTTTTGAGATTGGCTTGGGTGGTGATAGGAATAAGATTTGCCTGGTTGATAAAAGTTTGTTTTTATTTATGAAGTATTTGTTGTGGTCAGAATGTATGTGAGAACATGATTTATTTATATCAAAATGTACACATTTCAGTGTGCTACAGCCGTTTGAGGCATTGTATTGTTGTTACCAGTTGTTCTTTGATGAGCGTATTTTACCTACTCACTATTGCGTAGATTTTATTATTTCATCTTAATTGGTTATGCCTTGTTTTATTTACACTTCTCGTTCTGATTAATGTCATGTTACTAAATGTTAAGAAACAGATGTGTCTAAAAAGAATATACTAATTGTTGAAAGCCTGAAATTTGGGTTAAAATTGTTTAAATTCCCTGCAATCATGATGAAAAGTAGATCCAGTAAAGCAGCTACATGACGTTCCCGTTTATTTACGTGAATACATATAAATCAATTCAGAAATTTTTAATATTATCTTAATGATTATATCTATCAAGTTTCACATTATTTACAATTTTTTTTAAAATATTTATTAATATTTTTTTGTATTATTTGTTACAATTAAATAATTTGAGAAATTTTAAATTATTTTAAAATTATATAACATTTGTAGATATTATTTAATAAGGAAGAATATAAAATTCAGTAATTAAAATAGTCAAATTTATATTTTATAAAACATTTATTGAAAATATAGTTTGGTATCTGATATAAACTAATATATATATATATATATATATAAATTTATACACACACATAATAAGTTCTTATTTAGTGTATATAAATTATTTCCCTATTTTATTTTTAATAATATTTAAATTTACATTGCAAAATTTATAAGGGTACCAAAATTAAAAGAAAAACTTTATAGTAAAAAAAAACAAAAAGAAAAATATCATATAATGAAAAGTGTTCTCACTTAGATTAAAAGAAATGACAGTGAGAATATTTAATTTTATATATTATAATATACCTTAATATATAATATATAATATATTTAGCTATCTCATTTTTATATAATAAATAAAACCATATAAATATATATATATATATATATATATATATATATATATAAATTACAAGACAAGTTAATAAGAAAATAAAATACACCAACGCCTATGTATCTATCTGGTCTGTGAGGTTTTCTGTCCTCCCATAGTAATGCTCTAATAAATTTCTGTATATTTAAATGGATATTATGACAGCGTAATTCATAATTTTTTTTTATATAGTTATATAATGATTTTGTTACCAAGTAGTTATGTTTCTTAAAATATATTACAAAACTAAATGTTACATATATCCTTCCATAGAGTTAAAATAAAATTTAAAATAATATAGAAAACTATTTTTAATTTTAATAAATATTATAATTTAAAATAATAATATATTAAAAGGAATTGCTTTCGAAAAGTCAAAATTTAAATTAATTAATATTATTTTATTTATAATTAATAATTATCATTTAAGAGTCTTATAATCGTGTTAAGATGATTTCAATTGAGAAGTGTGAGATTTTTTATCATCAAAGAGATGATAATATACTTAACTCATATATCCAAAGTTATTCGAATTCAATATTAAAAATCAGTAAATTAGTAAATTAATGTTTATAATATATTTGTAAATAATAAAAGTTAATAATAATAATAATAAAATAAAAAAAGTAAGGATTGTTGTGGAAAAAAAAAGAAGAGATTATAAAAAAACTAAGAAAACCTAGTGTTTTGTTTCTCTACGGTCAAATTCTGAAATATTTTAAACTCTACAATTTTTTAAAATTCTTCTTTTCTTTGGACAAAATAAAATTTGAAATATCTCTAAAATTATCAAATATTTTCTTTCTATATTCTATCTTATTGAGTAAATATCTTATTTTTTAACTAGTTCATATTTTTTTTTTCTCACTTTTTTTTTCATATATTTTGTTTCTGAGCCTCATCCATATTTGTAAATTAATTATAATTAGACTTGTTACTTTTGCGAGATATATTTGCAAAAAAATGTATTTGAACAATATATTTAAAGAAGTTTTGCTTTGTTTTTTTTGAGTTTAAGAGGAGAGTTTTAGTTTCATAAATTTAAAAGAAACTTCCAATTTTGTTAATTTTGTTTCAAAGATAATGTAGATTTTACTATTTAATTCTTTAACTCGTATTTTATTTTTCATTTTGATTTAAGAAAGTAAATTAAATTTTTGCGTGATTTGATCCACTAATAAAATATTAGTGTTTTACTTAAAAACACATAATTAACAAAAATAATTATTTAAGACCCAACTAAATTCAATTAAATGAATTTTAAAATAGTGAATTTATTCATGATTAGTCAAAAAATATATGACTAAACCATTAAATGTGAATGAAACTATACTCATCAATTATTTAAATATTTTTATTTTAATTAAATGTTTTAAAATATTTTTTATATTAAAAATAGTTTACATATAATTATTTTAAAAATTATAGTTTATAAGTGTAAATAATAATAAAATATTTTGTATTAAATAAATGATTATATTTAATATAATAAATAATTTATTATTATTTACGTCTCTCTCACTAAGTTAAAAATAGAATTGATTATTATGTTTTTGTTCATGTTTTAGTTTTTTTGTGTAAATAGTAAATCATGCTAAATAAATACTTATAATTAATAAATTGATGGATAAAAAATCAATATATTATTATCTAATTAATGTATTGGTGGATAAAGAATCAATATATTATTATCTAATCAATGTATTGGTGGATAAAGAATCAATATATTTTTATCTAATTATAAAAGGCAAAGTATTGTTTTTTACTAGTAGTCGATATATAATTTTTATAGTATAGAAGAAACATTTTATTTATTAACAGGATAGTTGAATTTTCGGGTAACACAGTTGATCTCTTACTATGGTTTTATCTAAGAATAGAATGTTAAGGTGGTGAGTTAACGTATATTGTTAAGGCTAACGCCTGTTTGAAGTTAGTTGGGTATTGTTAACAAGAAAAGCAAACTAGTTACTTGGAAAAAAAAAACTGCAAATTTTGTTTTGCAGATATGATGCATTCTTCATTGCGAAATTTGAACTGTGAAAAGTTAGATGTGGTAGGGTACAGCTAGCAGTTACAGTATATCGTGAAAGAAGATAACAGAACAAGAAAAATCCCAACCCCAACCCCTTCTGTACCCACTACCCAATCAAACCCTCTCTCACCAAGCCCAAACCCTTCTTCTTCTTCATCTTCTTCTTCTTCATCTTCATCTTCTTCATTCTTTTGATCCCTAACCCTAGAAAAGCAGTGTGTGTTTTTGTCCCAGTAACACACACAGAGAGACAGAGAGAGAGTTGATGAGTTGTGGAGGGAAAGAGGAATCGATCGTTCACAATTCCAGACCAGAGGCATTGGGCAGGAAGAGTGTTGCAGTGGAGCATTTTACCTCAATTGAGGATAGCCCCAAATTCAATGTTCTCAACCCCATTTGTCCTAACCTTCTCCCTCCTCCTCTCCCTCCCAATCCTCTTCTTCCTCGCTCCCCGGATCCTCCCTCCCAAACCCCACTCCCTCCCAATCTCACCTTCCGATGAACTCGATGACATCAACCTATTCAACCGTGCCATTACCCTTGCCAATTCCCACGCCACCACCAACCCCTCCAAATTCTTCCACCTCTCCTCCAAAAACCCCTCCCTCAAAATCGCCTTCCTTTTCCTCACCAACACCGATCTCCACTTCTCACCCCTCTGGGACCTCTTCTTCCACGACACCCCCTCCAACCTCTTTAACATCTACATCCACGCCGACCCCTCCGTCAACATCACGCGCTCCCTCTCCCCCCTCTTCGCCAACAAATTCATCCCCTCCAAACGCACCTTCCGCGCCTCCCCCACCCTCATCTCCGCCACGCGCCGCCTCCTCGCCACTGCCCTTCTCGACGACCCCTCCAACGCCTACTTCGCCCTCCTCTCCCAGCACTGCGTCCCCCTCCACTCCTTCCCCTACACCTACCGCTCCCTCCTCCTCTCCCCCACCTTCGACTCCTCCGATCCCGAATCCTCCCGCATCGGCATCCGCCTCAAGTACAAATCTTTCATCGAAATCATCTCCCACGCTCCCAAGCTATGGAAACGATACACTTCCCGCGGCCGCTACGCCATGATGCCCGAAATCCCCTTCGAACATTTCCGCGTCGGCTCCCAGTTCTTCGCCCTCACGCGCCGCCACGCCCTCGTCGTCGTCAAGGATCGAACGCTCTGGAGGAAATTCAAGATCCCCTGTTACCGCGATGAGGAATGCTACCCCGAGGAGCATTACTTTCCCACGCTTTTATCCATGGCAGATCCTGATGGCTGCACCAAATACACGCTTACAAGAGTTAATTGGACCGGCACCGTCAACGGCCACCCCTACACTTACCGGCCGCCGGAAGTTTCGTCGGAACTCATTATCCGGCTTCGCCAGTCCAATAACTCCGAGTCTTACCTATTCGCAAGGAAATTCACCCCGGATTGCTTGGAACCCTTGATGCGCATTGCTAAATCTGTCATCTTCAGGGATTGAAATTTCAACCACGGTACTTTTTTTTTCTTTTCTTTTTGTTAATTTATTTTATTTTAGTTTTTGTGATTTATCTGAGTTACCTGCACTTCGCAATAGATACAATGAGTTGGGGTTTGTTTGTGGTAGAATAGTCAAAAGGATTGGATCTTTGTTGTTGGAGGGTGGGTGTTTCCATCTTCAGCTTTATGTATTGGAATCTGAGAATGCTTGTGTTATGTGCTTTCTTACGTTTGCAGCATCAAAATGTTGCATGATGATATTTCTAGGGGTTTAAAGTTGAGAGTTAATTTTTGTGAATTTTCAATGCACAAAATGAAGGAGGAATAATTTGTTGCTATGATAGTAAAAGTAATTTTGATATCTCTCAACGGAAATCTGAACATGCTCTTAGTCCTTAGGTGGAATAAAATGGAGGGCACTGCTGCAAAATTAGGAGCGACCTCCTCAAGTTGCTTTTTAAGCAACTTATGTGTGTGTAGGGGCATTAGTGCTTCTAGGGAATGGGATTCTCTCGCTGTTTATGGAGAGTATGTTGCTTTTGGCATTTGCAGTGTTCATGCCCTTGCTGCTTTGTGATGCGAGAAAGGTTTATGACGTCTACTTGTCCTCTTAATTTCAAAATCATGGTGGTGCTAGACTAGTTAGTTACGGCGTTTAGTAAGGACAGGGACTCCTGATCTTTTACATTGATGTGAGTTATTTGGATCTGGTTATGAATGTAAAGACTTAAATGATAGGTAATATACAAGTATTGATACCTAACTCACATTCACACACGGGTTAATAATATATGAATACGTGGGTGAGTCTAATCTAAAGTGTTATGTAGTCATTTCCTAAATTCTTATCGGTCTGTTGGGTTTTTTTTCTTATTAATTTGGTTTCTCATGCACAAAATATGGAGGCTTGTCTATGCTATTATGGGTAGATTTTCTTATTAATTTCTTTGTCTGTTTCTTCTGTTGAGTAACTTTGTTCAACCAAATTTTATTCTAGCAGGTGGAAAAGGTCAGTGAAAAGATCATGTTGCTTTGGCTATAGCTTGATGGTGGTTTATAGTTTGAAGAGGCACGTACAGCCCACATCCTATATACCTTGTACTTTCAAATTAAGAGTCTTGGAACTGCACAAATGAGGGAATCAAATGAAAATAGAAAGAGCAAAGAAACAGGTAAACACCTGCGTGAGTTGAAAAAGAAAGGCGGGTGCCCTAGTAAAGTGTATTTAGTATGGTGCAAGTGCTCAAGTAATTGCGAATTTGTCATAGAAAACCATTTAGGTAGTTTTTCCTTTTGTGGGATGGTTTTGTACATAGAGTTGTGTAAAACATTGTTTAAAAGCTCTACAGTGTTACTACTTTAAAAAAAGAAAAAAGGAGCTGTTGTCTAAACGTGAGGCAACAGTGACTGCAATTATAACAGGAAAAAAAGAATTCTGTCCACATTTGGCCAATTGCTTGCTTCCCCATTCTCGATTTTGATACCTTTGGAACCTTGTAATTTCCCCCGCCTGTTTCTTCTTTCCGTTTGACCTCTTTTTTTGTGATATTGTGTTGGTCTATGATCGCTTTCTTCTCTGCAAAGTATTATAGAGTTGCTTTACTTTCATTCCGCTAGATAAACGTACATAAAAGAAAAGAAATAAATATTCTTGTAGAATTTGTGTGAAGTAGTCACGGGATCAGTTTCTTGCTATGTCTAATATTTATCTATGCTTTTACCAAGATTTGACTTTGTTCATTTAAACATATTTTGCTTGAGAGGAGTCGGTGGTAGTACAATAATTGTTATTAGTTATGAACTGTTCAAATTCATATATTATTATATGATTGATGATCATGTGGTCATAGATATGCATAGTTGGCTTCTATAATCGCGACAAAATTGAAACTTGTCGGTGCTGGTTAATTCTTTTCTCTCTCTCAATAAAAAATGGACCCAGAGGACAGGAAAGTCGCAGACTTTTTGTGTGTGGGGGGGACCACAGCCCACATAAACACTGTTGGCTTCCATTTTTTTTCTGAGTTATGTAGACACGTGTGTAAACGAACACTAGATAAACTTCTAGTTTGTATGTCTGTAAATTCACTGGGATTTCCTTTTTAATTTTAACCTCATTCTGCAACCTGACAAAAATATAGTAAGGTATTTTGTTATTTTTGGATGTTGGTGTTAGTTCATCCGAACTATATTAAAATGTTTTAATTTACTCAATACAGCATTTAATATGATTGAACCCCCACCCCCTCTGAACAGCGACATTTTAACTGCAACTTTCATATAAAAAAGAAGAAATGGTTTTCAATATTATAATAATGAATTACTTTAATCAGCTGATGCTCTTCATAAGTTATTTGTTGATAGGAATTGGGATAATAAGAGCATAAAAGAGGGAGTTAGTAAGTTGTTAGCTTACCACCAAATTTTGGTTGAAAAAAGAAGCATTATTCAATGTAGTTTACATCTAAATAAAAAATTTGGTAGGTGCAGTGCTAGCTCGAGGAAAAGGTACCCAAATTAGTTGGCCTGGCTGCTTAGGAATTTTTTTAACATTAGATTGTAGTCATAATTGAAAGAGAGGGGTGAAGAATAATCTCTCACCTTTTGTCGTGTTTAGCTACTTCCTTGAGCTCAAAGAAATGTATGGCTCTGTCAGATGCACATGTGATCTTCATATTCCTGGAAACAGAAGCAAACAATCCACATTTATGCATTTAATCATTAATCCTTTTCACAGTTGACAATTCTGATTTTCGTAGTTTTGACAATTCTTAATTATTCTTAAAAACATTAATAGAAAATATTCACATTATTTAGTAGACTTGGAATGAAAATTTACTTAAAAGCATGTGTTAAATAAATAAATTACTACTGCTCAATAAATAGTTTAGAATAACAGATAGGCATTTAGAAAAATTAAGGATATTTTTCATTCATAACACTTGTCTAATATAAGATGAGTTAAATGTTTATTATCTGAACTTTTAGACTACAGATAAAGAAAACAAAATGAAAAGTACATATTTTTTAGAAAATGTCTTGAGGAAACCTAACCCCAATACTTTTGGCTATTATATATGCTTTCTAAATTCTAACTCGGAAAACATGTGTACCATAGTTTTTGTACGATGGAATCTAATCATTTTTTAGATGTCTAAGATACCCTTCAAAGGTCCTTAAAATTTCAAAGCAAATTACATCATGATTGATGACTTGTGGTAAGTATTTTCCTTTGTTTTCATCGCAATGTGAAGTAGTATATCATATGAAGAAAGCCAACCCAAACAATAAAGTAGTCTTAGCATTTCTTAGTGGGCCGCTTCTTTCTACACCTCTATATATGTTATTGTGTCATCCCCATAAGCTTTTATATTCCAAGAAGTGTAGTTTATATTTCACATTACATAGATTTGGAAGTTTTTTTCAGATTTCTGATTAACTTCTGTATTATGTAATTTGGAAGCATTTTCTAAATTTGTGATTAGTTTTTGGATTATATAATCTGAAAATCTTTTCTAAATATGAGATTAACTTTTGGATTATGTAATTCAAAATATATATTTTTTAAATTACTTTTGATTTCTATAAATTCAGAGAACACTTATGGATTGAAAATATCTTTTGGATCATGTAATCTATTTTTTTTTTTAAAATGAAAGATACTCAAATCAATGCAAGAAAAGAGTGGAGGTTCTTGGAGTGTCGGAATGAAATAAAATGAAAAAAGAAAAGAAGATGAAAAAGGTGTATAAAATTTTAAAGGTTAATTTTTTTTATTTATTAAAAGACAAAATGTATTTTCATTTAGTACAAAGTGTTGAAGAATGTATGGAGTTACAGGAAGAAGCAACCTTCTTCTTAGCAAATATACTTGGTAACCCATACTTACTCCCTTACTTTTTAACTAAAACTCCAAAAATATATGTAAATAAAATAATTGAAAACCTCTTGAATAAATGGTTATCATGACATATAACTTAGTTTTACAATCAAAATAAAAAAATATAGAAGAAATTAAAATGAAAAAAGTAGAGTAATAAATTAGCAATCGATTTTCAGTAATTAATCTTTGGATACTCCAGCTCATGACAAACCAAGTTGGTACAAGTGTATTATTATTATTATTATTATTATTATTATTATTATTATTATTATTATTATTATTATTATTATTATTATTATTATATATTGGTCAGAGGGGATTGCATGTTCGCATAAACTCTACTAATTTAATAATCTACATTACGTTAGTTAAATTGGTTCGATTTTTTAACTTAATTCAATTTTATTTAAATTAGATCAATCAAATTTGGTGGTAGATCGTTTGAATATAATTTACAAATTTAATAACTTTAACTATACTAATAACGCATATTTTTTTACTATAATATATGAAGTAATATGATAAATTGTATATTTTGTAAACATATTATTATCACTATTTAATTTATATAAGTCAATCACACCATAAAAATATTTTTTTTACGAAAAGAATATATATATAAAAAATTATGTGTTTATTTTTTAAAACAAAATATCCAATTGATATGAAGTTTATAAATTCTCTCTTAATTAATTTAGTTTGGATTTTTTTATAAATATAAACCAATAAAAACTTATTGATTGGAATCTATTTTGTTTCAAATCTTATCATTTCATATTAAAAGGATTTTTAATTACTATTCAAAAAATATGAATGATTTTTTTTTTTAATTTCTAAATTTTGGAAATATCTTGGAGAGATAACCATAATCATAACATAACATTATATGTTAGCGAATTCATATACAAGCATAATAATTATCTAAATACATAATAAAAAGAAATCAATTATTAAAAATTATTGAGTAAATAATATAAGCATCATATTAAAAACAATGAACTGTCTTTAAATTCAACGTCATTTATAAATCTTTTTAAAAAACTAAATCATTTTATGATTAATCTTTCTTTAAAAAAATCATTTAAATCTTTTATAAGCACATTATACTAAACATGTCTATCTTTTACTCATATTCATATTATAAACACATATGAAAAAATATATAAAAATAAGTGAAAATTTCACGAATCTCAAACATCAATTTAATCTTAATAAACTTAATACGAAATAATAAAATAGGAAACTAGAGTCTTACATAAATTTACAATATTAAACTTTATCAAATGTATGAATTTGTATCAAATATTTGATAATCTGCTTCAAAAAGTAATGACCCGAATTATTTCGACCAACAAGATGTGATTGTTTATATTCAATTAGATACTAAGCAATTTAAGCAAAAGTTTATACTTTTAGATTAATCAAATTAATACAAAGATATATATATTTTTTAAAATTTATCATTATGTACTTGTTGTTATTATTATTAGGTAGTAGAATTTAAGTCTTCGTTCTATTTTATTACTATAAACTAGTCTTTTTTTAGGTCATATGAAATCTACAATATAACACTTTTGAGGATATTGTCCGTTTACATAAATAATATCAAGTATGAAAATCAAATAAGATTCATAATGAATAATTGGATAAATCTAAATTTTGATTAAAATAAATTTTTAATGACTTTGTCTCCATTTATATATAGGGTAAATTAATCTTATTTATAGTGGAAATATAATTTTTTTAACAATTTTGGGATAGTCACTAACACAATTTTGCACTTCTACTACCACCATGAATCTTACTATTTTATAATCATACTTCAAATATAAAAATTATAATTCTTAAATAATTTTAATTTTGAAAAAAAATTAAAAAACACGAAACTACAAATTCAATTAATCCTATATATGGCAAACTAGAATCTACCATTTATTTAATATAAAAACATGAATCTTAAAAGTAAATTTAACGTCATCACACTACAAATGAAGTATTGGTTTTTGCACGCACAACTCATCCGTAGTGTTCAAGGACATCATAGTTTCTCATCATGAGTTTTGGGTGATTAGCATAATTTTATTCACACTTAATAGCTTTAATCATAGATTATTGGACTATAATAATGAATAAGTCTATTGTTTTAATTCAGATTCATATAATTAGATTTATTTGGACCTTAACTATTTTTTGTGTTAATCTTATGTTTTTTATATTAGACAATCTAAAAATTCTCGAACAGAACTAAACCAGATTAAACATGTGTCAATCTGATTCAACTGAAACTCATCAGTAAAACATGCGTCTACTGGTTAAATCAGTACCAACTTTGTTTCATGTGTATACTTCATGGGAATGCTTATCTGCTCTCTCTTGAATCATGCGCCCAAAAATTACAATGCGAACCAATTAAGAAACCAAAGTTTAAGATAAGGAAGACTCTCAATTATGTTCAAGTACAACCTTTCACAAAAACTAGTTTTCCAGTAGATTAAAATATTAAAACAACTGCTATAGAGAATTGAAAAATGAAACTTTTATTGATCAAAACCTCATAACTCAATAAGGAATACAAAGCAATCAACCAAAAAGGATTAGCCTTTCATGCAGAGGCAAAACAAAATAATTACAAAGAAGAAAAGAAACTATTATTTGTGAAGCTTTTTTCCTTTCTACTTGAGACTTAGTGTCTTTTTATATGTTTTTCTGCTCCAAGAATCTTGGAAAAATATTTTGGTTAGATTTTTTTAACGGTCTCTCAATTTCTAACTTTCCAGAATTCTTGGATTTTGTTTACTATTTTGCAGGATATTTGCTTTCAATTCTATTTCTGAGATATTGTGGATTTTATTTTCTCATTTTCCTCCTCAGATTTTGTTTTCTATTTTGATTCAAAAAAACAACTTAGACTTTTGCATATTTGACCCATTTGCAAAGGTAGACACTCCCTTCATAGTGTCTAATCTAAGAAACACAAAATTAACATAAAAAATAATTAAGGTCCAAATAAATCCAATTATATGAATTTGAAATAAAACAATATTCATTATTACAGTCCAATAATCTATAATTAAAGTGCTACTAAGTGTGAATAAAATTATATTCATCATTGGACCAAACAATAATCTTAGGTCTTAAATATTTTGTTTCTTGCACCCATCAAATTTGGACATGCAATCAATCAATCACTTATGCAAATGATCAAAATATTCTTTATATTCTTTTTAGAAAAAATTTTCTAAAATTTTTTTCTAAATTTTTTTTTCAGATTTTTTTTTTAAATGTAGTTTTTATTTTTTGGAATGAGATTTTAATTTTTCAATATTATTTTAGACTTTCATTTCCTAAACACAAAAATTAATTCCAAATTTTCTTTTTTAAAATATATTTTTTAAAATAATTGGGTGCAAAGTTTAAAATCATTGGATGCAGAAAATAATTGTCTTTGTCTCATTGTGTTGTGTCATTTCCATTCTAGCTTATTAGTATGTCAGCTTCAACTTGAAGATGAAGCTCAAGTCCTTGGTACCCCCATTAAACTTATATGCATACTTTGCACCCACTAAAATATTCCCAATTGATATTGGGGCAACTCATTCTGTTGCAGTTTCCAATTCAACCCCTGATCAACAAGTGTGTTATAAGAGAGCGATAAAAATAATAAATATTATTATCACACATGAGTATAAATTTGGATCAAACTAATGACTTGTTAAAGAAACTAAACCAAAATAAAAATTGTTTCATATCATTCTTTATTTTTAAGTTTATTTAATTTTATAAATTTATGATTTTATGTTGAGTAATTTTATAATGCCAATTTTTAATATTATTTTATAGTTGTCTTTTAATTTAATATTTTTGTATATTTTTTTATTCGTTGACTTCATGAAACACAAGAAATAGTGGCGAAGTGAAACAATGTAACATTTGCTTTAGTTTATCGTAAGGAAAAAGAGACAATAATTTCAAAACTAAATAATTTGACAAAATAGTGTGAGGTATATTGATAGTTTGCATCTTTTCGGTTTGAATTATTCTTTCAAGTGTTCGGATGGAAATGGCAGAAGAAATTGTTGATTGAAATCAATGATGAACTCAAAGAGTTCTATGAATCTTGGAGTAGTTGTGAGGTGCATGAAGAAATGTGAGAGAGATTAAACGAAGTGTCTACCCTAAAAAAATGGCACAAAAGGAAAGTTTGGTTACAATTTGACAGCATGACTCTTATATATTTGATCTGAACTTTCATGAGTCAAACACTCCTATTTATAGGTAAAGGCTTCGTCCAAATAAAAGGAAAATTGGTGGGAGATTTGAATTCAAACCTAGGTGCCAAAGCTAGGATCACAAGACAAGTGTAATAACAATGTGTTTTATGTGCTTAACGTAGGTGTGCAATGTCTCTTATGGTTGACCTAGGGTTTAAGATAGGTCATTTTGGGGTCGAATTAAACTCCAAGTAGGTTTAAAAACCCCAACGCTAATAATAATATAGTTAAAGGCAAATACAAGCCTAAAATCTACATTATTTGGTCTAAATTATTTTTGCAAGGAAAATAAAGTCCTATTCTACTTTTTACAATAGACCTTAAAAATATATAAAAGTATGTCTTTGTTTGGGATAGCTAAATGTCACTCTTATATTCTTCTAATCATTACCCTAATAGTTGATCGTCTATTAAGAGCTCTATCATCATATATTGTAATTTAAGGTCAATCATGTCATTATATTTTTTCCAAAACATTCACTTCAACAATTTGTTTACAAAGAGTCCTTGTCTTTGGTTGATTCAACAAACAATAATATTGGTATCCTTTTTATATATTTTACACAAATCAAAATGTCATATTCTTTTATATCCAAAAATTGTGACTTATTGTCAGTCCCCTATTTTTTTTAATAACATTACCTAACATTACTAATTTCAATTTAACTCAAATCTTAAACTATGTATTATTTCAATTTGAAAATATTTTATTTCAGATTAATTCATTTTAAATAGAGATTACTATTGAGTTTGGCAAGATAAACAAAATAGTTAATAGTATGCTTGATTTATTTATTACTTGATTTGACCAATATGTAACTGTTTTAGTAATATATCTTGAAATAACTCATTTTAAGAGTTTCTAATTTGTGGTAGGAATTTCTAACTTATAAGTTAGAAACTAATTAAAGTAGCTTTTAAACTGCAGTTCATTTAATTTTCTTTTCTTATTATATATATATATATATAAATATATATATATATATATATAGATATAGATATATATTATTTATTTCAATTTTATAAAAATAAATAATTATTGTGTTATTTTTAATATTTTTTGATTTTTTTTATATATAATTGAAATTAAAAAAGATTTAATATCACAAATTAAAGTAATATTTTTTATATGATGCTATATGAAAATTACACACAAGTGAATCAGGTAAACGAAATACTCAATGTAATAGTAGTTTAAATTGAGAAATAAAAAATAAATTTCTAAAAACATTTAATTTAATTTATATTGATAAACTCATTTTAATAAAATAACTTGCTCAAATAAAAAAGATATACAACTTTTAAAAAATAATAGAAATAGTATAAATTTAATTATTTTAAAAAATCTAAAATTATATTTACATAATATATTTTTTTAGAAAACAATTTTTTTACATAATTAAATTTATGTAATTATATTCTTTTATATTATTTCACATTCACTAATTAGTTTATCAATTAATTTTACGGAAAACTTAAATCTAATAAACTAGCTCAATGGTTCGAAACTTATAAAATTAAAAATTATCAACTATAAAACTAGCTTATATAAACTAATTTTGACAAACAAACCCTACGTGTTTTATGTTTTGAAAAAGTTCATAGTTAAACTTCGAAATTCTTTTCACTTTCCTCTCACGGCCATGCCATTTAATAAAGGACTTAGTAAAATTGTTGTTGCTTTTAATGGCTGTTTCTTCTTGCACCACCGTAACTTTTTCTCTGACACCCCATATCTTTAAAATACTAAAAATATCCTTTATTTTAATGTTTTTCAATTCAAAATGGATGGATGATCAAGACAAAATTTGAAAGATATTTTTGAATTTGAAAACATCTTATGAGATTCTATAATTCTGTATTTTTTAAGAAAATAATAATAATAATTAAGAAGGTATTTTCAAATTCAAAAATATATTTTAAAGTGTAAATTAAAAAAAAATACATTTTAGATTAAAAAATCTAGAAAGTATTTATGTATCTAAAAATACATTTCAAATTTTATAATCCATAATATATTTATTTTAAAGAAAAAAATATTTTGAATGATAGAATTCAGAAAATATTTCCAAATTTCAAAATACCTTCAAGATTACTAATACATTTCAAGATTACTAATATATTTCAAGTTATAGAATCCTGCTAATACGCTAATACATTTGAAATATTTGAAGTTATAGAATGTAGAAGGTATTTCAAATTTTACAATCCAAAATTTATTTCTTTAAGGACAAAATGGTATTTTTGCTGGGTGTTAGGAGAATGAAGGTACATGAAGAAAGAGTGTTTTAATTACTTTGTTTTCAGAGCTTAACCTTATTAAGTTTGAATTCCAAATTTTGAGTTTACTGGAATAAGCGTATCTGTAAGCATTTATAATAATAATAAATAATAAATTTCTTCCTAAAGTAAAACTAATGCGTGAACCTACTAATATAATTTTTACGTTAGCATTGGACTTTTTAGCATGTTTGCATCTTTCAAGAAGAATAAGCACCTGTTTTTCAGAAGCACTTCCTAAAACTCGATGAAAATAAATTTCAAAACAAAACAAGGTAAAACATGCACTCTGTTTATCTCACAGGTACCCATTAAGTACTTCTTAATTCATGGTACGAACTTTAACCAAAAGAATTCAATCTTGTATAAAGTTTTGTGTGCTTTTATTCGTATCGAAGAATGCAATCCTATTTCCTTTCCAATGAAAGCCATTTACAATAAACAATCAACATGTCTGCATCTATTTGCCAAAATCCAAAAGCCTTACAAAATTGCCACCCACCAAATTTCCAACTATTGTAAGAAAAATAACATGATAGTGATTTCCCACTCCACATGCAAAATGTACCCTGGAGTTAGAAAAGATGAGAATGCATGCTGCTCCTTAACTTTGAGAAGCTAGAATTGAAGGCAAAAATATTGTAGCTTCAGAAGCCTCACCATTCCATCTTCCATAGGAGGACCTTGTACAAGAGGAATGCACGAGAGATATAGAATCTCCTCATGAAGGAAGGTTGCTGAGTCCAAAATACAGAGTTCTCTGCTGAAATGCATTAACAGCATAATCAACTTGAAAATGACCAAATTGTGATTTAAATCGAAGCCCATATCCTAATCCAACTCCAGATCCTGGTTTACCCTGCCTCAAAGCTGGATTTCCTGAATTTTTATGACATCAACACAGTCAGAGTTCATTTGACATAATAGCTTATGCACAAGTTAAGAAACCAGCTAATAAAGAATGTAGCACGAGAATGTTTCCATAAATTAACTTATGCATGAGTTGAATTTAATTTATATAAATATATATATATATATATATATTACTTTTTTTTCTTTAAATTTTACTGTAAAGTTTATCCAAACAGACCATAAATTTTACTGACAGATGTTGGATCACTTGCATCGATTAAGAATTTGTATGACCATCCCACTTAAAAAGAGAGATTGTTTCAACTTTCAAGGCTTGGATATTGAGTACCCACACTCATCATAAAACTCAGTAATGGAACTCTATATAATGAGGAATATTTGCCACCCCAGATTTTGGTCTAGCTTTTCGTGTCTTATGATAGTAGCCCTTATTTTACTACATAAATGATTCTTAGCGATTTCCTCCTACCACTGGAGAGAAAGAATACGAATCATTCTCACAGTTTTGTTTTATCCAATCCTAGCTCCGTTATTATTCCACCAAATCCATATAATGGACTTACACAAGTCAGTCCTAGACACCAGAACACACAGCGGAATAATACGAGGAAGACCAGGAATCAATGTGTCCTACTCCTACAACAAACGTAAATTTGCAAGTAATTTGAGCAGAATGATATTACTCACCTGGTACAAGATGACCAGACCGCAAGTCTGTTCCACAATCCAAGAAAATGGCACCCTCCAACATTTTATTCTACATTAGAAAAATACATCAAGTACATTGCATTTAATTTCAACAATAAATGTAATAAAATAGAAAGGAAAAGTGCATGCGTCCAATTCTGTTTATCTGCTTGTGTATGTATAGCAGAAACAATTTTAAAAGGAAAGTGATGAGGTTAGTTTGTCAATAACTTTCTTGTTTGTTGAAAGGTAAGGTATGCTCATAAATGACAGATCCAAGAATATTAAATATCAGTCATATGGAAAAAGTGAAATTTTCAATAGAAATGACAATCCAAAAAATGCTAACTTATTAGGAAATGGCACTTAACATAGCACTTTAAAGCCAATATGCCATGAGATTAGCAGAAGCACAAACAAAACATCAGAGAAGATGGTAATTATGATCCTGTCAACTTCTTACCAGATGGGGAAATATATTCCCACATATGCCCAAACATTCACTAAAACCAGGGAAGTCCAACATTGCAACAACTAAAGTAGTAAAAGCAGTTCTTGCCAAAGATGATGAATATGGGATCATGCTTACCAGATACAGTAGCACTAGACAAAACAAAACTTTGAAGAAAGATCAAAGGAAGTGCAGTTTAGCAGCACCAGG
Source organism: Phaseolus lunatus (assembly GCA_013389735.1). Classification (NCBI taxonomy): domain Eukaryota; kingdom Viridiplantae; phylum Streptophyta; class Magnoliopsida; order Fabales; family Fabaceae; genus Phaseolus; species Phaseolus lunatus. The sequence goes on from CM023861.1 coordinate 31,918,803, forward strand.
ATATTTTAGGCAAAGGAGGTCATAAATCTGACTGGTTTTACATTATAGGAGTGCTATTAATTATGCTACCACATACCAAAGGGAGTGTCAGTTCATTATTAGCCACCAGACATGATCGCCCAGATCCAACTGCTCCTTCTCCGTATCCTCGCACACTCCCAAGCCCTCCAATAGAAAATGCTTGGTAAGGAGCCATGTCCCCGACAATTGAGCCACCTGTTAGTCTGTCACACGAAAGGGTTGGATGATAGCCAACTGTTTGTCAAACAACCAGAAGAGGAAATAAAAAGGGAATTTTCAAAGCACTAATGCATTATAATGTATTTCCCAGCTCCACATGGTTGTGTCTTAGAATGCACATAATGTTTTCCCTTTCATGTCTCAACTCAACCATGTCAAATACCAACCTTGTCAAGAGAAATGCTGGTCCAAGTTTGATTCCCTTCGAAGCAACAAATTTAAATCGATTGAATATTATCCACTTAGAAAGAACTGGAATACCTTGTTCTATTTGAAGATTAAACTGAAAAAGACAGGCACAAAATCAGTGGAATACAGACACAATGCAACTCTAAATGATCCACAATCACAAATCGAAAGGAACTTGGAAGCAAACTGGAAATAAGAAAATATCTTATTACATGAAAAAAGCTATTATCATTCGCCTTCGCAAATTGAGACTCTTGCTTTAACACTACCATACTGTCGTGTGGATTGCCACTGCATCAAGCAATGTGCATCATATGATCAAAATCAATTCGACATCAAGAGAACTGGAATACTAGAATCCTTAATTACCTGCATGTCAAAGGAAATCCGTCATAATCTCTACTTATAGCGCGACCATCATCATTCAATGGACGAACATGCTGCACAATGGTTTACGTCACAGTATTAGTTTCCCATTTTCCTATAATCAAATCAAAGAATACGTAAACCAAAGAAACTAGAGCAAGTAAGGCTTCAATATCACGACAAGCTCATGAAATGTCCAGCTGAACCTCAAACTTTATGCTGGTTGTGCTGCTCCATTTTGAACTAGCTGGTTCCTTCAGATCCATTCCCACTGACAATCGAGATAAATTTATTCCTCCACTACCTGAGCGGGAGAAATTGTTTACAGGGATACCATGGATTCCAATCTCAGGTGAAAGAGAATGCTGGAAGAGGAAAAAGACAACAATTAGTATTTAAGAATGTGCTATAGATTAAGGTACGGTCTAATAAACTTCTTCCTAGACACTTACAAAGAGAGAGAGAAAAAAAAAGTACAATGAATTGAGCTTCTCTAATGTCTTAAAATCAATTTATGCACTTTAATTATTATATAAGTTCTTTCATCTAAATCTTCTGAAACTTTTAGGGGCAAAAGTTGATTTTAACTTCAGAAAGAAATTGAATTCATTTACCTTCTTAATTTCTTCTCCTACAAGTGTTTACAGAGAAGATGATCTAAACATGAACTAAATAACGTAGATTTAACCAGCTGAAACAAAGAATCCCATTTAAAAAGAGGCTCGTTGCCCAACACGGCCTTGCATCATCATCACCATAAAATATAATGATAATTATAAAAACCAACCTGTAATACAAAAGACTGCTGTGCAAGCCACTCTGGTCGTGGCCTTCTATACGCAACTAAGACATTTGAATCATATAGACCTTTGTCCCACGAAACATCGAGCTTCTCACTTCCACCAAACAAATTTGGGTGTTTGATGCAAAGACTGTTCAGCAAACGAAGTTAAACTATTGATTACACAATTACAGGAAAACCAACCAACACCCTCCGCCCAAAGCATAACACAAAGCCAACAAGTTTCAAAATTTCGCCATTTAGATTCACCCAAGATTCCTCTCACAAAAAAGGCAAAACTGAGACTCTCACCTCCCAATTACCAATGAAAATGGGCTGCCAGAACTCCTATTAGAGGGAAATGCAAAATAAAACCACAAAGATATTTGTGAGTTCAAAATTCAAAACAAATTAAATTATTTTTTCAAAGACAGTGCAGAAGGAAAGGAAACCTGAGAGTAGGGAGCATCAAAGAAGCGCATAGCTTGTGAGTAAAATCAACATTAACGTCAATCTTTGCTGTAAAACCACTCAAACGAGGAGAAAAAACACGGTCACGCAAAAAGATGGAACGAAAAAACAAGAAATGAAAGCTTCTGCAATTTGCATCTTAAGTCTAAACCTTTGCCAGCATGGATGCTCTTCTGAGCTCCCATCCCATCAAACACGCATCAACCATTAAATTGAAGACACAATAATTGGGCCAACACAATACACCCCAAAATGTTAGAACGATTATATAGTGGAGACAATGCACCGCTTTGTTCCGTAACGTTGGCAAAACAACAACCAACGACGGTGTCGTGTTTATTCTGTTCCTAGCTTTCTACTTCTGTTATCCCTTTCGTTTCTCCACACTCCACGACCATTGTTCTTGCACGTGACACGACACTCCCGTTGCTATTGGGCCTTAGATTTGCCCAAACTGGTTATTGCTTCCTCCACCCCATAATTTCTAGCGTACCTCCATCGGACTTTAAAAAATCTAAATTGCTCATGTTTAAATTTTTTAATTGTGACATTCCGAACTACATTCCTGTATCTAAAAATATAAAAAAAAAATATAAATTAGATTATATAATTTCGAATATATTTCTAAATCTAAAAATATGTTCTAGATTTATTGATTAAGTAATCTCGAAACAGTATCTTACATTGTAGCATTCAAATATGTTTGTACATTGTACCATCTAAAATTATATTTTAAATTATACAACTTAAAATATGTTTTTAAATTCTATTATTGATAATACATTTTTAGATTATATAATTAAAAAATTATAAAAGTATATTTTTGAATTCTTATTGTAAAATTTAAAATAGATTCCAAATTATCCCATTTGAAATTATTTATAAAAAAACTGCTCCCAAACTATTGTTAGTCTTTCAGCATGGGATGTTGGACTCATTCTTCTAACGTCCCCAAAAGTCTTCTTACATATTTTCAATAAAAATAAAAAGTATAATTACATATCTCTTGCTTTGTTTGGATTAGAGAGTGAATTTGAGATGATTTAAAGAAAAAGTGTAAAGAAAGTTATGATGTTTGGATTAAGGTAAATAGAGTAGAAAATGTGGGGAAAATTTATAAAAGTTTGTAAGTGATGTAATAGGTGTGATCTATGTAGCACAGACACGAACACTGATACGGACACGGAAATACGTATAATTTCTAAAATATAGGATACAGAGACATGGATTTATATATTATATAATTATGAATTATATAAATTGACAGTAAAGATTTATATGCACAAGTATGTTTTAGTTTCTTTTTGGAGCAGAAAAATATTTTTCATGGCTGATTCAAAAGAATTTGTTCCTTATTTTTATAATTATACTAAAAATTTATACAAAAAATTTTAATTTTTAGAAAATTAACGTATTTTTTCTTTTTAAAATTATGTTAGAATCGTACTAGAATAGTTAGAAATCCAACAAATATTTTTTGAATCGGACACTTCACCGATACGTGTCTTACGAGTGTCATATAAGTTCGATACGTGTGTCTGACACGGACACGCTATTTAAAAGGAAGTGTCCGAGCTTCATAGAGTGTGATTGAAAATATATTTTTTTTTAATTGATAAAAATATATATTTACAAATTTATCCTTATATTTAAAAATAATTAAAAAATTAATTTGATTTATTTATTTATAAATTATAATTATTTTTAGTTAAAATATTATTTAAATATTTATAATTATAAATAATTGATAAAAACTTATTTCTACATTAAATAACATTATTATTTTCATTTTTATTCTTTGTAATTAATATAATTATTATAGAAATATGTTGTTTTATTATTAAAAATATATTTATGTTTATTATTATTTATATTTATAATATATTATATATATAATATGATTAATTATGTTTTTTTATAACAATTATTTTTTATAACTTTAATTATATTTTATATATTTAAATTGTAATTAATTATATATATATATATATATGTATATATACAACTTTCTTCCCAACTGTGCGAAGGAAAATTTTGAATGAAAAAAAAAAGTTGATTTTCATGCTTTTTGTTTTTATTATCTAGATTTTTATGGTTTTTCTTGTAAACAAGAATGTCTGGATTGGGGGAGGAGATTTGAGATTGTGGATTTGAAGTGATTTGAGAGAAAAATGAGGTTGTTTGAATTGAAGTATGTTAGAATAGATTTGTGAAAAAAATTTATTAAAGTTTCTGAGTGATGTGATGGTTGTGTGAAAGTCTGTGAGTAATTTGATAGATATAATAAATTTAAAATAATTATAAATAATTTAATATAAAAACTTTAAAAATTAAAATTAAAATAAATTTTAAATTAATAAATAATAATAAAAATACATATTAATAATTATTTTTTATTTTTTATTTTAATTATTCATTTATTATAATATAAAAATATATATTAAACATTATACTTATATTTATATTAAAATATAATTTTATATATAATTATTTTATAAAAAAAAATACACTTTTTTCATAAATCTTCTCAAATCACCAAAGAAAATTTGAAGCAATAAAAAAACATTGTTTTTCGTAATTTCCTTTTTTTTTTTCAACTTTCCTTTCATTGACATTTTTTTTTACCGTTCTTTGCTTTTCTCTTCTCGGATGCAAACGGGCCTTAAAAGTGTACTAACTAACATTTATATTTTTCTAATTTTAAAATAAAAACTTATTTTTCTTATACTTTTCATTTCTTTTATATTGTTAGTAAAATAACACTCACATTCTATAATTTTTAAATAAATACTAACAGATTTTATATTTTTAACTAATAATATTTATCTTGTTTTTATTATATTGACATTTATCTATCTCGTTTTATTTATAAGAACAAAATTAGTATTATATCAAGGTATATAGTTAATAAATTGAGGCTTCCTTTAGTATACATATATATATATATATATATATATATATATATATATATATGTATGTATGATATTGTAGGATCAAGTCTTTTTTCATGCTATTTTTTAGCTTATTTCATTAAATATAAAAAAATTTAATAATATATAAATTGTGTATGTTCCGCTATAAAATTGAAAATGTCAAAGAGCTCAAGTAACTAAATGTATCTCGAGTCTTTATTGTCATGATCATCATGAGTAAAACGCTTTAATCAATGAGGCTTAAATGATGAGCGGCTATTTTTGGAATAATGAATAGTAGTTATGTGACTAATCCAAATATCTCATAACAGTCTATCCAGATGATATCACCTGATTAATTTATAAATATTCATTCTCTAAAAAATACAATATATATTATCTCATACTTTTAACTCTTATACAGTTAATAACTTATCATCTTTGACTTAAGAATTGGAAAGTCTTTTGCACGTGGACATTCCTTTCATCAGAAACTAATTGAAAGATCATTTCATGAGAAATACGAAGTCCTTGTTGAGTTGCAGTGCCCGAACTCATTTTTAGTAGGAACAAGTTGATATAAATCTAATTTTATAAATTAATTTTATAAGATTAAGTTACGTTATAATTTTTTAAAATATTTTCTTAAACACCAAATATCTTATAATCTAACAAAACAAGAATAAAATTTATAAATTATTATGTAAATAAAGATGGAAACAAAATATTGAGGTGTACTCGAAAATGAGAATTGAATTTAATAAAAGTTTTAATTTTTTTTAATGAATTAGGTTATTTTGTACGGGTTAGGACTATAATGATGAATAAATGCTTTTTATAGAGTCGCGTTCTCATTTGCTACAAAATGAAAAACATAAATCATGTTAAGTGTGAGACAATAATTATCAAATAAATGAATATTCAAATAGTCTAAACTAGAGTCTTGTATTTAAATATTAATAAACCAAAATTGAGATTATATGACACTTGATCAGCATCATCAAGATTAAGCACTAAATATTTTTGAAAAAAAAAATATTGTACCAATATTATTGAAAGGTGTGTAATTATTTAGTTACTTTTTAAAGTAATTTTTTAAATAGAACATCAAATATTTGATTCAGATTTATATATTTGAGAAAGAAAAGTTCAACATTGTAAATTTATGTAAAACTCTAGTTTCTTATTTGTTATTTTGTATTAAGTTTATTGAAATTAAAATTAATGTTTAAGACTCGTAATTTTGTATTTCTTACTTTCATATATATTTATGGTATGAGTAAAAAATAGACATGTTTAGTACAATCTGTTTATAAAAGATTAAAAAAAAAATTAAAAGAAGGGTGAATCATAAGTTATTTAATTTTTTAAAAATGTTTATAAGTGATGTTGGATTTATAGGTAGTTCATTATTTTGATACAATACTTTTATTATCTACTCGATAATTTATAATAATTATGTTTTTCTTTTTATTATGTATTTTAGATCATCGTAATTTTTAATTGTTATGCATGCATGTGAATTTGATTATATAAAATGTTGTGTTATGATTATGGTGTTTGGATTGAGAATTGAAAGTGTGAAAATTTGAAAGAGTGGATGTATGAGTATTTGAGAGAATAGTATGAAAAAAGTTGGTGTGTTTGGATTGGGTATGTTATAGTGAATTTATGAGGGGAGTTGATTCAAGTTTGTGAGTGATGTAGTGGTTGTGAAGAATTTTTTAATTTAAAAAAATATAAAATGTAAGTTTACAAATTTACATTTGTATTTAAAAATATTTAAATAATAAAATATAATGTATTTTTGTGTAGATTTTAGTTAATTAAAATATTGTAATTATTTTTTGTACTGTTGAATATTTACTTCAGTATCGTTGAATAATTATTTTTTAAAAAATGAGTTACTTAATATTGTCAAAATATAGAAAAAATAGTAAAAATAATATTATCTAAGCATATATGTGTATATATATATATATTTACTGTTATATTTATTTATACATTTCAAAAGTTTTTTCTATTCATTAAATTAGATTGTATGTATATACATAACCATGTAGATGTTTTAGATGACATTTTATTATAAAAAAATGTTATATGTAGAGTCAAATGTACAACAAATTTATTGTAAATAAAAGAAAATATATAGAACAAATGAAATATCATACAATATGATGTAAAAATAATACAAATAAAAGGTATTATATATTATTGCATGAATGACACATCTATTTTATAATAACTCTTTCTTTTAGTTGTTGTTGTGTCATCCCAATCTAATATACTATTATATTAGTTATTAATTATACTGGTGGGGGCCGAACGTCCTCTAGGAGGTCTTGGCCTCACCTGCAGACTGACTGATATCCATTCCTATTGCGACGAATCTCTTAACCTCGTGGTCTGTGTTAATAGATCGAACGAAAAAATCTCATATATGGGCCGACCGACCCATGACGACAAATCATTCATTGACCAAGTTAGCGAAGTTAATCCATAATTAAAGGTTGCTTAGTGCAACCCTAAACACAGTAAAACTCCTTAATCTGACCCACCAACGAAGGTCCACTAAGCTAATATAAATAGCGCGGATTCCAAGAACCAGGTACGTCATTATCTATGGTACTCTGACAATCGAGTGTCGAATACTTTTGCTGACTTGAGTGTCAGAGTGCCTTCTGTAGGTACCATCCAAGACCGAGAGTAAGGAGCAGGAGAGGAGGACATATCTTCAACTGAAGGAAGGAGGAAGTGAAGAACCGACCGACCGAAGGAAGATTCTGTAATCATTCTCTAGGCCCCAATCCCCGAACGAGAGCATTAATAATTAATACAATTTTTTTTAACCTTCCTTCCAATTAGTTAAAACCTTTTCCAAATTTGGTCCTTAAACTTGTTCCATGCAAAGCAAAAAACAAGGACAAAATAGGAAAACACTACCATTCTACATGACTTTTTCCCCTCCAATCTTTGCATATGAGAGGGGAGAAATCACTCTTCAAACGGATCCACTGCCCCTCCTTCCCTATACATCCCTTAGTTCAAACCATGAATATCCTTTCACATTCTTCCTCTTCAAGAGTGAAACCCTTGAAGCAAATAGAGTTATAAAATTCAAAATTTTGCTTCTTTCTAAAGCTCCACAGATTCTTATATTTCCAAAATGACCTTTACGTAAAAAAGTTAAAATGTTTGAAGATTTGGTTAATGAGATGTGTTATTCTATATATTGCGGACTATGCTGAATTACACAATCCAAAATTAATTAAAATGTTTGTGTACCTTTTGGATTTGACAATTCAAAACTTGTTATTAAATATAGTAAAGCATTCTGGATTAATCAATCCATAGTGTAAATTTATATTCCAAATTATGTAATTCAGAACATGTGTTTTCTTAAAATATATTTTGGATTATGTAATCTGAAAGTCAATTTATGATTCGGAAACCTTTTTTAGATTGATAGAATCTGAATTCTTTTTTGGAAACATACATTATGGATTAATCCAAAATATTTTTCTGAATTTAAAAAAAAAAAACACTATAAATCACGTAATCCATAAGCTTATTCCAGATATGGGAATAACTTTCAAATTATGTAATTCGAAATGTATTCTTTTTATTGAAGGGTAAAAATGTATTTTCACATAAAGTGGAGTGTCATATGAATATATGGAGGTGCAGGAAGAGATAACCTTTTGGTAAGTGTCATCTCATCGAAGAAGAAAGTAATTCTCATTTTTTTATTTCAAAATTATAATTCATAATATTTGTGGAAATGACAAATTCATAATGAAATGGAGGAATACATACATATTACATTTTAGAAAGGAGAATTCGTCATACATACCTATTTCTAGGAAGGATAATCCATAATCCATAATCATTTTAGAATACTGAATACCCTTTCTGCAACATATTTTATGAATTATGGATTTCTCATTCCGAAAGTTAAAAAATGTGTTATGGAATGGGTATTCCAAAAAGCATTTTTTGTCTTTTATTGGATTTTCTATTCCAGAAACACCATTTACTTACAAAACGCCCCTTATTTCAAAACCACCCAAAACTGTCAAGGATTATTTGGATATTTTGAAAAATGTAAGGGTGCAGGAAGAAACATCATTCCATATATACACCACTTCCTTTGTAAGAATTATTGGGCCCATCTGTTTGGCCCAAAGTTTTTACTAATTCACATGCATTTTTTACATCCGCATCCCACCAGCTTTTACCTTTTGTAAAAAGCCTGGGCCCATTACTTTAAATTAAAAAGAATAATAATAATAATAATTTACTAAATATATCATACATGTGTATCTGAGCAAAACAACTGTTAGCGGCAATCCTTCCAGTTAAAAATATAATTTTTTTCTTTCATGAATTACTTTTAATTAGTATTTTATTACGGAACCGTATATATGATAAATGATTGTATTTACTCGTTAATACAAATAAATTTAAAATAGGAAGAGTTTTTTAAATATATAATTTTATTATTGTATTAAAAATCAGAGTGCACAATTTGAATTCTCACTCTCTTATTATCTTCACAAGACACTATATGTTTTGTTTGGATTGAGATGGAGATTTGTAAGGAGGAGAGAGAGTGAATTAGAGGAGATATATGAGGATGTTTGAGGTTATTTGAATTGAGGGATGATAGAGTAGATTTGTGAGGATGATTTATTGAAATTTGTGAGTGATAGGATAATTAGGAGATAATTTAAAATTTATTTTAAAGGTGTAAAATGTAAATTTACAAATTTATCTTTGTTATTAAATTTTTTTTAATAATGAGTTATGATATATATTTTTTTTTGTAAGTTTGAGTTAATTATTTTTTCTAATATATAGTATTCATAATTACTCTTATTTTATAATAAAAAATAATTTTGTGTTAAATTCAAATAAATTTATTAAATATATTAAAATTTATGAAAGTAATATTTATCATTATATACATTTGTTATTTTATATAATTATATAGGTTTTGTTGATAATATCATTTTATTTTATTATTTATAATTATATGTTATTATTAATAGTATAATTAAATATATTTGAAATTATTAAATAAATTTATGTAATAGTTAAATTTGTATATTGTATATTGTATGTATATAATTATATTAATAATTATAATAATACTAAAATAAATAATGCTATTAATATTTTGAATAATTATATATTTTAAAAATAATGTACAATTTAAACATGGTAGCACGATAAAATTTACATATTTTCTCAAATATTATGAAATATTAACTACCAACATCAAAAAAAATATATTTTATTTTTTATGTATAATATTTTTTTTTTAATTTGTATCCAATAAAAAAAATAACAACTTTTGCTTATCATTAATAAACATTAGATTAACATGAAATAGTCGGTGATTACAATAAATAAATGAAGTCATTAAATTAGAATCCTAAATGATGTTATGTAATGGAAATTAAAAAAAAAAAAACATAATAATGTCCAATAACGCATTAAATTTAACTGACAATCAAAATAAGTTCAACATAAAAAATAATAATAACACAATAAAAATATAATCAATGTTCTTCATTGAGTTTAAGCTGGTGAAGTGTATTTTCGATTTAGTCCAAATGTGTGTTGATATTTTCCTGCATATTTTGAATTCCCCCAAAATTTGTATGAACATCGCCGAATCATGGGGAATTTCAAGTTGAGGATGACCGCCTGCAATATGTTCTTGAGGCAATGGAAAGTCTTCGTGTTCTTGTTCATGTTCATCGTCAGGCCTTCCAAGTTGCCACACACCATTGACCTCAAAGATATTCATTTTCTTCATGATTTTTTTCTCGAAGAAGTTATTCCATCCTAACGTGATTGATGACTCTCCCATTAAGTTCATGCCATATAGCAACATGAGGTGTGTGATTAAACAACCATATGGAATAGGCATATCATTGTCACGACATTTTATTATACGTTGCATGATATAATGAGGCCAATTAATCATTACATTACTTTTTAGGCATCATAACATAAAAACATCTTCATGAACCAACTGCGAGAAGTTGCTCCCCCGAGAGGACACAACATATGCACCCATGTGTAATGAAGTAGTCTATCATTCATAGTCAAACTAGCTACGTTTCTTATATTTTGGTCGTGCACCTTTTCTCTTGTCATGGTTAATAGGGCTTGTTGACGATCAAAATGTATGTTCGCAGGGATGGTACCAGGGGTTAACAAGATACCATCATATTTTAGATTCGCCACGTTCATCCAATCCTTATGTCTAATTATAATCTTCTGGGTGCCAATCTGAGTAGCAAGGTAACCTTGTGTCGTTAGATGGAGATTTGAATAAAAAACCCTAACCATATCCTCATAATATGGTAGTCTTATACTAAGAAAGTTTTGCAATCCTTGGAAGTTCAAATATTCTTGAAACTGAAAACCAGATGTGGCAAAAAATGGGAAATCTAAGACTTTTAGAGGTATGACTGATCTTCTATGAAATTTTTTGATATGATTCCAAATAGAACTAACAGTAGAATTGGGAATTTAGGGTTACGGAAAGGAATCAATTAAAAATAAAAACAATGAAAACCTAGATAAAGGAAGGCGCTACAAAAAAAGTTTGATAATCCTAAGGATGATCGCCACAAGAATTGGTGGATTCTTGATAAGATCGCAAGATGCAGAGAAAAACCCTAGCAGAGAAATACTCTCTCTTAAAATTGCCAAAATATTCACCGCTCATTCTGATTTTCAAAAGCGTATAAATACAAATTTAGTTATAGGTATTGGGTTCAAATCCTAACTCCAAGCAAAATAATAATATTATTTTATTTTAATACTCTAAGCATTTTGTGCATGTATCAACTTAGTCTTTTTAAACTGTGTCGAGTCATGATGTTAAACAATTTTGTCATTCTTCACTCTTTCGACATACAAAATACTCGCATCGCAATAACTGGATTTTCACAGAGAAAGTCGTAGCATTGGTCCATGACTGCTTCATCCTGAATATTTGAATCAATTAGCATGGACCAAATATCTGAAGGTGAGTATTGATATGCGAACTCTTACGACGATCATTTTGTACGTGTTCACCATAATAGTCATTTTGTCGTTTGATTTCCGCAGCAATTTCTTGTGATGAAGTGGCTTGTACACGAGCAATGGCTAATACTCATCAACGATATCGTTACCACGGTTAATGGAAGCGACATAATTTTGCAGGTTCGTATTCAACATATTGAACTGATTCTCAATTACATCCACCATGGGGCCTTTTCTCTTTGATCCCCTAGATGACGATGTCGCACCGGATGGTTGAGAGGGTGCAAATGGAGTATTACTTGGACTGCCTATTGATTGAACATGAACTACAGGTGAGCGTGGAAGTTCGTGCTTCGCAGCATGAAACTCTGGCGGCTTAGGTATGTAATCCATGTTATGATCGCTTAGGTGCACACTTAAATTTTCTGTGTGCACCTCTCTAGATGCCAATTGGGTTCTCCTTTGACCACTTCCATTGGCCCTTTCGTTTGACCACAACTCCTCCATAAGATCGTATTGTCGAATGGATTTGGCACGCCACTTATCAGCAGATGGTTTCACCTACAAAAAGTAAGGTCTTATTATAATAACGAATTATGGGATATTGCCAAATTTAATTATGGGGTATTGCCAACTTTACCTAAATCAAGTTTTCCCAAACTTCATCCTCAGCCTCAAAACATTTTGTGGATTGGTTCCAACCAAAACCATTAAGACCACTAAATAGCTCGTGAATCTCCCTCCACCTGTCCTTCAAACATTTTTGTCGATTCTTGACATTATTTTTCGTAATGGTAGGGAGTCCGGCCTTGTGTAATGCAAGTACAATGTTATTATATCCCTAAGTCGTCCAACTGCCATCGATTCTCGACCCTCGTCGTGTCTTGTCCACCATAGCATTAAGCAGGATAAAATCCATATCTGTCGTCCACTTTGTTGTCTGTGAGGACCCAGTGGATGAACTTAGTTGAACACTTTTACTGCGATCCATCTAAACAAGCATTATGAAAGTTAGGACCAAATAGAATAAGCATAATATAAAACAACATTGATTACAATATCAATTGTTTACATAATCTTGCTACATTTCATTCGCTATAGTGTCCCTAATGTGTGAACCTAGTCTATGATCATCGTCACGGACTTGAGAAGCTAAAACTTGTATATTTTGTTGCAACAATTCATGATCCACTTCTTCTATTAAAGAGTCATCATTGTCTACCCCGCGAAGAAAGTTATGCAAAATACAACAAGCTAAAATAATATTTGTCATAGTATGCAAATTGTAATGTGGCTCGATCCCACTAGGTATAATTGGGAAACGTTTTTTCATGACACCAAATGTCCTTTCAATTACATTTCTAAGCGACGAATGACGATGATTAAACAATTCTCTCGCATCTTGTGGTCCTCTTCGAGAATACTCTTTCAAGTGGTATCTAACCCCACGATAAGGTGTTAATATTTGTGGTTTTAACATAAAACCTGCATCGCCAAGATAGTATTTTCCTACAAATATTCCAAGGAAACATCCATTAGTTATGTATATTACCACCTTTGTATCTATTGTTAAGAATTCTCAAACACTTTAAACTTGCCTTTTGAAATAACCAAAGGATCCTCTCCTATGAAAGCCTCCTTCAATATCCTCGAATCTGAGGTTGTTCCTTCCCACCCGACAAGAACATATGTGAATTTCATATCCAAATCACAAGCTGCGAATATGTTTTGAGTTGGTCAATCTTTTCTTCCTCAAAAACGAGGTGCATCAGCACGTGAGACCTTCACATGGACATGAGTGCCATCAATGGCCCCTAAACAATCCTAATGCTAACCAAAATTTCAAGTCTAAAAAAGTAGAAATACAAAAGACATTATGAAAACCCTAAAGGAAATTTGTAATAAACAAACCTTAAAGTACGGGAAAAATTGGTTGTTGTGTAAGATTTGGGGTTGAACAACAATACCATCTGCTTGCTTTATGAATTGTCCTTCCAATATCAAAATTGCATTTAATATGTTGTGAAAGTGACGAGAAACTGTTTCTCCAGACCGATGGAAAAAAAATGAAACACTTTGATTCTTGACATTATGTCCAATAATATGAAGAAATTTAGCAACTTTTCTTCAATCGTTGAACGATATGCATCCTTAACAACTTCGGTTGCCCTAATCTGTTGACATAATTGAATGGATGCTTCTGGTCCCATGTGAATAATGTCATGACAACGTTCCGTGTGCACCAAATACTCCATCAATTCTTGTCTGCGACGCTCTTTTCTTGATTCAAACTCAGTAATAGAGTTTCTAGTATCACTTAACATACACAACAAATTTAAACCAAAAAGCAACGATGCAAAGGATGGATCATCACTGATGCAAGTTGAGTCTTTATGTTCAATTGTTCTTGTATTTTTGAAATTAGATTCATGTTCGTACGAGCAAGATCATTATAAATTACAATTGTATCCTCAAATTCTTACATGTCTTCATCATCCCAAAAATGGTTTCCAATTGTTCTCGTTATCCATGTAATCTTGACCTTGTCATTGACAACCATAAGATAGTTTATGGATACACGTGAAATAATTTATGCTATGAATAACTCTAATCATTTTAAGTTGGAGTTATTGTAATAGCATTAGAGCTAGAATTACGATTATGATTAGGGTTATGTGAAAAATACTAGTAGGGATAATATGTACTTTAATCCTTATAATTAAATCTATACATAACTAATGCCACTACTACTAAACAATTTGTTTATAACTAATTATAAATTTATTTAAAATCATAATGATGTGAATTTAATTATAATACATAATAACACTGCATATTTAACAAAATTAAAATAAAATTAAGAACTTAGTTATAGTTCTAAATAAATTTATAAGAATTCAAAACAATAAACACATAATAATAAAAAAATATAAAAATAGTAAACACATAATAATAAATTATAAAAACAGCAAACACATAAAAATGTAAAAAAGTAAACATATAATAACAAAAAATATATAAATAGTAAACACAACAAACACATAATAACAATAAATAAATAAATATATTTGTAAAAATTAAAAATAGTAAATACATAAAATAAATAATTAAACAGTAAAGACATAATAATAAAAAATATAAAAACATTAAACAAATAATAAAAAATGTGAAAACAGTAAAGACATAATATAAAAAAATATAAATACATTTATAAAAATAAAAAAAATTGTAAACCCATAATAAAAAAAATGTAAATATATTTATAAAAATTAAAAACAGTAAACACATAATAAAAAAAAGTAAGAAAATGTAAATGCATTTATAAAAATTCAAAACAACTGTCACATAAAAAATAAATAAAACAGTAAAAACATAAGAAAAAAAATTTAAATATAATTATTAAAATTAAAAACAGCATACACATAAAAGAAAAACTAAACACTTTCTTGTTGTTAAAAAAAAAACAATAAATACATAATAACAATATATATATATATATATATATATATATATATATATATAAAATTTATAAATAGTAAATACATAAAATAAAACAAAAAAAAGTGTAAATCCTTTTTTAAAATTAAATAAAACACATAATAAAAAATAAATAAAATTCTAAATATATTTATAAAAATTAAAAACAGTAAATACGCGTAAAAAAAATAAACAACACAAAACAAAACAAATCTTAAAAAAATTACATACAATTATTAAGATTAAAAACAGTAAACATATAAAAAAATTAAGCACTATCTTGTTAATAAAAAAATTTAAAACAATAAAGACATAATAACAAAAAAAAAAAATATATATATATATATATATATATTTATAAAAATTAAAAACAATAAAAATATAGAATAAAAAACTAAAATATAAACATAAAATAATAAAAAATATAAAAAAGTAAACAAATAATAAAAAGAAAATATAAATAAACTTATAAAAATTAAAAACAATAAACACATCAAGTAAATGCATTTATAACAATTAAAAATGATAAACACATAAAAAAAGTAAGCAAAACAGTAAATACCTAAAAAAAATTATAAACAACAATTATTAAAATTCAAAATAATAAACACATAAAAAAACACATAACACCTAATAATAAAAAATTTAAAAACATTAAATACATAATAATATAAAAAATAAAAACCGTCAAATCAAAAAATAAAAACTACACTGTAAACATAATAATAAAAACTGTAAAACCAATAAACACATAATAAAAAAAATACATTCAAAAAATAAAAAACCATAAACACATAAATAATAATAATAATAAAGAAAAGTAACTACATTTATCAAAAACAGTAAACAAGAAGATAAACTAAACAACAAACACATATAAAAGAATATAAATATATTTATTAAAAATATAAACAATAATTATATAGAAAAAAATGTAAATATATTTTTAAAAATTAAAAAAGTAACGGCACATATTAAAGAAAAAAAACTCTAAATACATTTTAAAAAGATTAAAAACTTACTTGAAGGTGAAGAGCATTGGAAAGAAGAAGTTTTGAAAAGAAGAAGCACTGGAAAGAAGGAAACAGTGTGATGATGGAAGCAAAGAAGCACATCCAAGATGATTAAAGAGACCCAAGATCGAATTTAGAAAAACAAAAAAAGAAATATAACAAAGTTAAGCATCTTTTCTCATTGTCCATAAAAAAAAAATCATTTTTTTTCACATAAATGAAAATCGATTCTCCTTCTAGGTTTAAATGCCACAAAATCGATTCTGTATCATTTCAAAATATGTAAAATCGATTTTGCACCATGTAGAAAAAGAGGAAAATCGATTTTGGAAAATTTGGAAAAATGAACACAAACCAATGATCTCTCCTTTCTCAAACTAGTGAGTTTTTTCTTGCTCAAACCACTTCTCTCTCATTCGTTTTGGGCACAGGAGTACAACAAACATAACTATTAAACCTAATTTCATTTACAACAAACATAAATTCACTTTCACATTCACGGGCTCTACAGTTTTTTGGTCAAAATGAATTTTTGGTTAAGATTCTTCTGCAATTGATAGCACTGAACAGTGTAATAAAGAAGAAAAGTCATAGCTTATGCAGAACTGTCCCAGTAACATAGTGTAAACCCATTCACGTGCCTAGACTGTTTAAAGGGTATGAAAGTAAAATGTTATTTCTATCCTCTTTGTCACCTATAATCTTCTCAGTTTTGTGAAAGACAAAAAAAAAAATAAAATTCCACCCTGCTCTCCCATTCGCACCCACACCTTCAAATACACGGATCCAAATATGAGTTCCACCCGCTCGCTCCTCCCTCCTCTTTGATCACGCCCGGAAACAAATACTGCCTAAATATTTCCCCCCTTCTCCATCTCACCCTCTATATTCACAATTATAAAATTTTTTCTCAATTATCTCAATTTTTTTTTTTTACTTTAACATGTACAGTTAATATTATTAACGGCTTATTCATTTTAATATACTCTATTTTATTTTTTTTCTTTAATTGAATTTCAATAGTCTTTAAAGAAATGAATAGTTAAAAATTAATGGTTATCTAATGAGTTAGAATTGGGCGAAGTCCATGATTCTTCAATCTTCACAATAAACAAGCTCAAAATTTCAGCGGTGTTCATCAGTTGTTGAAACCAAAAACCCTCCTGTCTTGTCCCTCCCCTGCTTCAGTCACACTCTTCTGCATCTCAATTCTCGAACAGCTTGTAGTTCCTTTGGAGCAATATTGCTTCCGCTATCGTCTTCTTCATCCACTGCAATTCCTTCCGACTTCCGGCAACTGGCAAGTTCTCACTCGATACTTTGTCCCTGACAGAGGTAATTTTTTTCTCATTTTCCTATGATTCTTTGCAATCTCTTATTTATCACTTATCACCTATAAATATAAATATAAATATAAATACTATACAAAAGTTAAATTATTTAAACCATAAAAATTAAATAATTAAAAATAAATAAATATAAATTTTTTATATCCAATATTCTAATAATATTCCCTCCATCTTCATTTTTATCTTCATCACAGTCTACGTTGACACCAAAAATTATATTTTTAAGATGAAATATATCTAGAGTTTGAAATTTTTATTGTTCTAAGTGAACATTTTGATCAATTTTCTCTAATTCCAGTAAAATGATATTTGAATTTAAATATTCATCCACTTAATATTTTAATATATTTTCTACAGCATTTTTAGTTATATTAAAAATAGAAGATGCATTTGAATTCACTCTCAAACATTTCTAAGAAAAAATACACTATTCCAAATACAAATTTGCCAAAATAAAAGAAAATTTAACAGCAAATTTTCCCAATTAAAAAAAAATAATATTTAAAAGAAAAATCTGTATCTCAATTAAATAAAAAAAATCTAATTTGGAGTCCATCTTGTATTCTACCGCCCAATAAAAAAAAAAACCCTAGTTCTCTAAATGACACCACATAACAATGGAATCCTAAGTCCATACCACCTTATATGGTGAACGGGACCTCCAGTACCACCGTCTTCCTGCAACCTGCGACCACCGCAATCGCCACACGAACGTACGAACTGCCACCACCCCGCGACCTAACATCCATCATCGCGCGACCGCTCCGCTCGATTGCCACCACCGCCGCACTCGTTCAGAGAAGACGCACCACCTCCGCGCACTCCACAGAAGACGCAAAGTGAAACCAAAACAAAAACGAAACGCGAAACCTAAAGGTCAGTTTATTTCATTTAATTTTCCCTATTCAGAATGACACCGTTTTGGGATAAAACGAAAACATAATTGAACTCGCCAAAGCAGACTCGCGAGTTTGAGCGAGTTCACCGAGTTCACGCCAAATTTACTTAAAAACCGAGTTTATTTGGAAACGTGAACTCGAATGAGTCAACTCGCGACTTTCACAACCATGATTACTTATATACACAAATTTTATGTATATGAAAATAAGTCATTTTCAAGCAATTAAGTGTATAGCTTAAAAAGAGTATACACAAATTTAATGTGTATGAACTGAAGTGCAAGGCCCAAAAAGGCTGGGAAAAAGCACGAGCAAATGTGCACTGCTTGAGTGATGGAAATTGCTTATTAGATTTTTTTTTTTTACTGTGGCTTGTTCTTTTGATTAAAAATTAACTTGTATAGGGTTGGGATGTTCCACATTTATTCTTTTAATGGAAAAAAATGAATTTCAATTTTGTAAGGATTTTGTCTATTACATACGGATTTCTGCTGTGTGTAATACTGAATTTTCTTGTAGTGGATATTCTTGGATGAACGAGGATGAATTCCATGTAGAAGTTATTTATCAGAATTGGATAGACGACCAGAGTGCTTGGGTATGTGGATGGTGCTACCCTAGCAGATTTTTAGGGTTCTAAATCATCATATTCCTTTTGTGATCTGCACATTAAATTTCAGGATAAGTTTAATGTTTGGCGTCAAATGAAGGTGAAAGGTGAAATTTGATAAGGCTGAACTCTCAAACATCAAAACTGATCTCTTGAGCTGAGATTTTTAATATTCTTTTATGGGCCATAATTTACGTCATGTTAAGCTGCCTTCCAAGACTTAGATGTATTTCTTTCTTATATTCTTTTCACAAAGAGTCCGAAAATATAAAGCAAATTCATGCCCAGTTAATTACTAATGGCCTGAAATTGCCCGCTTTCTTGGCCAAGTTAATTGAGCATTATTGTGGCTCACCAGACTCACACATTACTAATAATGCACATTTAGTGTACCAGTACTTTGACAAGCCAGACCTGTTTCTCTTTAATACTTTGATAAGATGTGCTAAACCCAATGATTCTATTATAATTTTCCGATATGAGTTTTCTCGGGGACTCATGTCTTTTGATGATTACACTTACAATTTTGTTCTTGGAGCCTGTGCTCGCTCTCCGTCAGCTTCAACATTGTGGATAGGTAGACAACTACATTCCCTGATAGTAAAACATGGGGTCGAGTCAAATATTTTGGTTTCGACTACCAAAATATACTTTTATTCGAGCAACAAAGATATTATCTCAGCCCGACGAGTGTTTGATGAAATGCCAATGAGAACCAGTGTTACGTGGAATGCTATGATAACAGGTTATTCTTCCCTTAAAGAAGGGAACAAGCAATATGCTGTCAGTGCATTGTCATTGTTTAATGACATGTTGGTTGATGTACGTGGAGTTAAACCAACAGATACAACTGTAGTTGCTGTGCTTTCAGCAGTTTCTCAAATGGGTTTGCTGGAAACTGGTGCTTGCATGCATGCATTTGCAGAAAAGACATTGTGTACAGAAGATGATGTGTTTATTGGGACTGTTCTTGTTGATATGTACTCAAAATGTGGATGCCTTGATAGTGCCCTGTCTGTTTTCTGGCGCATGAACCAGAAGAATATCTTGACTTGGACGGCAATGACTACTGGCCTAGCCATCCATGGGAAAGGAAAACAAGCCTTGGAGGTTTTATTTAAGATGGGAGATTATGGTGTGAAGCCAAATGAAGCAACTTTTACTAGCTTCTTGTCTGCTTGTTGTCATAGTGGGCTTATGGAAGAAGGCCTTCAATTGTTCCATGAAATGAAAAGAACATTTAGTGTGACACCTCAGATACAACATTATGGTTGCATTGTCGACCTTCTTGGCCGTGCTGGAAAGTTAAAAGAAGCATATGAATTTATCATGCAGATGCCAATTAATCCTGATGATGTAATATGGCGGATTCTGCTAGGTGCATGCAAGATTCATGAGGATGTTGTGATGGGAGAGAAGGTGGGGAAATTTCTTCTCCAGTTAGAAGAATGGAGTCATCTAGAGTTGACATCAAAGAGTCAGGACTATGTAGCTCTGTCAAATGTTTATGCTTCAGCAGAAAGGTGGGTTGATGTTGAAGCTGTAAGGAAACAAATGAGAGCTAAGAGTATCTCAAATAACGCTGGTTGTAGCGTTGTTCAAACTGTCAGCATGGCTATGTTGGAATGATAAATTGATATTTGATTCTTTTCAAAAAATTATGCTAGCAAGACAATAAATCCATTTGGCAATGAATAGATGGAGCAGTTGATACTAAAGGCAATAGCATAGAAATAGTAACGATGGTAGGTATACAGTGCATGAAAAAGTACTCTTCAACAGATTGGAAATACGAGATGTTCTAACAACAATTTTTATGGGATATAACCTAACCAATCATGTATAAATGATGTAGAGGTATGATACTAGTATAAGTGTTATTGACTTATTTCTCAGTTTAATTGTTTTATTAGTTACTGATTTCGTTTTAAAATTCACATGACTGAGTCTGTAGAACAATGACCACAAAAGGAGGATTTTGAAGATGAACATTTGAGTGAACCACCAGAGATTGACTGTTGAGCGGGATAATCATACATTTCCTTCTCGTATGTCATCTCTTTTTGTCAAAGTATTTTCGAAGATGCCTTTGCAAAATGTTGTTTGAGTTCTTAATCAATTAACCCTTAATTATTGAAATTGAAGGATAATCGTACATTTCCTTCCCGTAAGTCTTCTCTTTTTGTCAAAGTATTTTCGAAGATGCCTTTGCAAAATGTTGTTTGAGTTCTTAATTATTGAAATTGAAGGAAAGAAGACAATATAAATTCAGACTATAGAAAGTTGAATGTTATAGTAGTTTGAGCTCTCAATCATATAAATCCTTAATGATGAAAATGGAAGGAAAGAAGACAATACATTTAGGCCACAGAAAGTTGAGTGTTATAATTCATGTTCTATCCTGATCGAAAACTTGAACAACCCAACAGACCGTCTTAACCTCCTCTGAAGCATTGTTATCACTTTTCGGTTATGGCAGCGCCATGGCAGAAGGCGGTGGCAGATTTTTTGGCCACCGCCACAACAAGACGGTGGCAATGCGATTTTCCCATGGCGACCCATGGCAGTTGTTTTGGCATCTCATGATGCTAATGGAAAACGAAAATATCATAAAAGGTGGAGAAATAGACGGTGGCATCGGCGCGAGGTGAGCTAATGCGGTGGTAGCAGCGACGACAATGCACGATGGCGGAAAATGAAGAAGGGACTGTGTGGAGCATGAAGAAGAGAGAAGACCCTAAACCTAATTTTGAAAAAATCCTAATAAGTTTGGGCCTTTGGCCCATTCCAACTTTTAACTAATAAAACCCTAAAACCCTAATTATTCAAATAAAATTTGAATGTGTTGCGGCTTCATCAACAGTTAAACCTAATTAAGAGTTCAAAACCGACTTCAAATTAGGTTTTTAGGGCCTATTTTTGGCCCATTTAAAACATTATATTTATGGTAATCTACAACACATTTTTTTTATCTGTCACAACACCTTCTGCCATAACCCGTTATGGGTTTTGTTATAACTTTATAAAGGATTTAGTGCAATAATTTTGAATATGAATCTCCTAAAATATTTTAAAAAATTGTGAATCGGGCTTTTGTGATCATGCATAAGTTTTATTAAGATGCTATGTATTGTCACACTCATACAACGTGATAAGATTCAGGTCTACCTTACCTCTAGTAAAGGAAAACAAAATTGTGAGCGCGGGAGGAATCATGATCTGACTAGATGATCACGTGTGATTCAGGAAAGTGTTTTTACACAATTGTTCAATACATTAGTCGTCCTTACATGGTTAAAAGGGGTGAATCAAGATTCATCATGTTAAATCCTACCGTGTTTTATTTATTTATTGAAGGCTTCAAACATTGCCATTCGGTTTGACTATATTTTTCTGATAGACAAATATTATGCTACTTTATTGATTGCACTTGCAAGAAGACAATAGTAACATATTTTCATTAACATTTGTTGAAGATAAAACAAATGATGTTTGGATATGCTTTTTTCAACAAAATACATGCATGAACACATATGGAGGCACAACTGTAATGAGTCTTAAATATTTGAGAACATTGGTCAGGAATTATAAGGGTTAAAATCAATGTAATGATTAGACTTAGATGTACTGCCTCAAACTTTTAACAAAATATTCAAAAAAATGTAGAGGAATGGCAATACATATACATTATAAGTGAATGTCACCAAATTTTATGGCTCTTTCATGTTGAAATATTATCATAAAGAAAGATCACTGAAAATTACCTATGTCTATGCAGCTCCATGAACATTTCTACTACATCAACTTTACTCATTTTAGTGAACTTTGTCAAAGTTGCACAGTGTAATCTACTAGTCTACCGGAAATTTCCATTATTCTATCTTTCATTTCTTCTTAATTATGTCGTCAAACTATTTTTTGTGCTGACTTCATTTTCTACAGACCTTCACATAATTTAAATATTCGTTTTGTCAAATTTTCTAACATAATGTTGATGGTTATAGATTGATCAGTTTTATATTTTGTATACTTTTCATTATGTTTTCTATTTTTTTTGCAGTTTTATTAGTTAATTTTTTTTATTCTTTTCTTTGCTTATGGTGAGCCAACTTGTTTAATCAACCAACTAGGGTGAGTTAGCCAGGTTGGATATATTTTGGCTTGTTACCAAAGTGAGCTAACCCAATGAAGACTGAATTTTGACAATCTAATCTATGGTGATCCAGCCTACCTGTTAACTCTATTCGGCCTCAGGCTCCAGGGGAAAAGCAGAACAAGATCAGGGAATGATGAATAACTGCTTGATTGTGCACATCCCGGACAAGCAGCCATATGACCTTCACCACCAACCCACTGGTCACTTTATCAAAACCCATTAGTTGTAGATTTGGTCTCTTTATTTGGAATTCATTGAATTGAAACAGTCATTTTTTTTGTTTCTGTACAGAGAGTGTTTTTGCTTCTGCCATCAACCCTAAGCATGCCAATCAAATTGTGAGGTTAGCTCCCCACCGAAATCTTCATGTCTTTGCTTCAGTTTTGTGTGCTGATCAAAGGAAGTTGTTTGAATTTCTTGTTAGGCGTCTGAATCAGATAGTACCGCTCGATAATCTCCGTCATGTGAAACGAATTCAAAAGAATGTTCTTGAAGGAGGTGAATGGATGTCATTGTAGAAACTCTTATTCCCCCTTTCCAACCCACAATATTATGTGCAAGGAAAATTTGTCTTTTTCTTTTTTTCATTTTTAAGAAAGTGTAAAATTAGAGTGTTTTTTTTTTTGTTTCAGCTTACAAACATAAGTGAAATATTTTTTGCACACTCATTCCCAACTAAGTGAACTAAATAGAAAAAGTTCATTGATTTTAAAAGATGGTTTGAAATGTGAGTCCTAATAAACTATGCTTATAAAAAATCATCAACTGTTATCGAATCTTTTCGTTGGTGTAAATTGTAATGAAGAGATGTATAAATGTATATGAGATGGTTTGATTAACACACCATTCTTCATCGTTGCACATAGAGCTAGGTCTTCATTGCTTCCTTCAGAACATAAAGGTTAACTTTTACTTACAGTTGTTATATAGTGTCCTTATGTGCCTATTTGTATAAGCATATTTAAATTGCTTTATTATTTGTTAATATGGGATATGGATTGGAAACCACCAATAAAGTTGCTTGTGACATGGGGAATGTTTGACAGGAGAAATACAGCTATTGGTGATCTTGTGCGTGGCCTCTGAAGGCAACAATCAGTTGGATAGCATGCCACCTCATCTTCAAGAGTTGATAAGTTCGTATCAGTTGAGTCCTTTTATCACAAAAGTGGGTCTTTGTTTGTTTTGGTGTTTCTTTTTACCCTAATTAATGCATTCTTCGATTATGGTTTGCTCTAAGGTAAAATATAGGATGAATTTATCATGTATTTATATTGATATATAAACAATCATGAAAAGTTTTGTCGTTTTGGTTTGATTGTTGTAATTGTAATGAAGCTTCAAAGCTATCTGATAATTTTGTAGCAGAGTGGATGATCAGTAGCTTTTATGTGAAAATAATTCCATATGTTCATTCTCGGTTCTGCATTTATTATTAAAATATAATCTAACAGTACCAACATTTTTTCTTCCTTTTTTTGTCTTCTAAAGCTCACTAAGTACCTGTTTGTTTTATCTGCTGCGTTGATAAAAATTGGGTTGGAGTGATTAGAATAGATTTTGTTTAATGCAAATTTTATTTAGTTTTTTGATAAATTCCAAATTCAATTCCGTGATGAGTAGAATTGATTTTGTGTGAACTGAAATTTTTTAACTTTTCCATTAGGCAGTATCAAATATTGGTGCCAGGTGTGGTGGTACCCAGAAATTATTATCTACATACACTCTAAAACCAATTTTACTTTACCTACTAAAAAACCAATTCTGAACTCACTTCTGAAATATCTTAGTCAATCACGAATCAATTTTACCATAGAACAAAACAAAAACAGAGGGTAAATGATTAGATTCGAAAGAAACAAGAAACCTTGATGCTGGAAATCATTGGTCTATATGCGAGTGGAGTTTTAGTTTTCTGTGCTGATCAAATGACGCATACAAATATCTAGGACTGTGTTAGTTAAATGGCCATCATTTGATGGTCCACTATTAATGAAGACTAAGATTATTATTAATTTTTGAAATTATGGTCAATTCTGGTTAGAATTCTAGGAATCTTGGTCTTATTGTGTTTGCATAAGTTATAGTGTGCATTAAATTTGAATTTAATCAACATTAGGTCTGCAAATATGTTGCAACATCAAAAGAAGAGTGGCAAGAACAATGCAAATTTTGGCCAACATCATATCACCCAAGGACCTAGTAAGTTTCATATCACTATCCCTTTATTTATTTGCTCATTTATATTGTTTCAAACACATTGCTTTCTTGTATCAAATTTCACAAACTGTTTGGTTTAGTTTGAGTATATTCAAGTCAAGTAGTATATATGTGGTGGAATCTTTTATCAAATGAACTGACCAATCCATGTTAAATGAAAATTCCATGGAAAATATCCTTCAACTTGATGAGCTGATTTTCAAGATGCTCAGGCACTTATCTGTTAGGCACTAAATGCACGCGAGCGGTTTTTAACGTAGATGGAAACACCCAATTAATAAATATACAATATTATATCTCTGAACTGCACACGTTAGCAATTATGTGTAGTTGGTTCAGTATACAATAGTTATAATTAACGGCCACTTCCTAGATGAAAACTATAAAGTGACACAAGCATCCTTGTGTTTATAACGTCCACTTTGTAGTAATTACTTTTAGTTTTCATAGCTGAAAAAGATTCATAAATAACCTAGGTGTGCTTACATTTTTTTTATATTTCTTGTAGTTATAGTATCTGATGTATATACTATGGGTAATAACACGGGTGTTATGTATTGACTAGGAAAGTGCCGAAAGGGGATTTTTGAAATTTTGGACTGTTTAGATTTTGGCTGGATTTTTAGAACCCTTCGGTGCATTGAGATATTTTAGTCTTATATTTGTTGGATACTCTGGAAAAATTATGATAATCATCAAACTTCTACCAAACTCATCAACATGTGCTGTGTTTTTCTTTTTGTGAGGGGGGAATGGAATCTTGTTGATAACATGTGTTGCTTATCTCAAGTCTCAACATTCTATTTGGTTCCTATATAGTTAATAATCTCATTGAATGAGAAGAAAAACCTTCTCTTGTATGGTAATAGCTGTCTTTGCATGTCGGGTTTGACATTTTTAATCAACTACAGCAACATTGATGGCATTACTGGATTTAGCGAGGAGGACTCACTATCAGTTTTGAAGTTTATGCAATCGGCTGTTGAGTTGGCAAAATCTAACGGCTTGGTAAGTG
Organism: Phaseolus lunatus; assembly: GCA_013389735.1. Lineage (NCBI taxonomy): Eukaryota > Viridiplantae > Streptophyta > Magnoliopsida > Fabales > Fabaceae > Phaseolus > Phaseolus lunatus. Next base: position 31,945,548 of record CM023861.1, read on the forward strand.
TGCAAAATTTTTCCTTTTCAAACAATTTGGTTAAAGTGTCCTACTAGTAAATTTCAAATTCAACTGTTGCATACTAAATTTGATGTTTTAGGTAGTCAATGCGGCAGTGATAGTGGATCCTTCAACTAAGGAAATCATTTCAAGTGCATGTGATCAGATTTATGCTTGGAACTCTTGCAAAGATGACAGCTGTTATGGAAAGCCGGAATCATTTAGTTCCCATCTCAATATTTCTAGTACATGTGATCCACATGAACCATTGCATTCCAACAGTTCCTCCAGTTGGCTTAAACAACCATATACAGGTGTTGCCTGTTTATATATTCGGCAATGGGCTGAGCAACCATCTCGTCCACACAGTTCATATTTTTGGCACCCTTTGCGACATGCTGCCACTGTTGCTATAGAATCATCTGCTGCCAGGGATAGAAACCTTTTTCCCAGTGAGGGGACCAATGAAGCAAGTTATCAGGAATTGGATAGTGAGAATGCTTCTTGGACTAGCTCTCCTGCAAAGAGACAGAAAACTGTGTGTGGAAATGTAAGTTTGCCTGCACCTGATATAATTTAAGGAATCTGGATGGTGTATAATTTAATAATCAACTGCAGCTACCATCTGTTTTAAGTGTTAACCACGTCACTCCAATAAAAATATTAAAAACTCCTTAAACTCCTTGTGTGACTTTCTTAGTTTGAGTTCATGTAACTTATTCTATCGTAAGCTTTATGGAGTTTTCTTGTGACCTTAATAGATCATGGTGTTCCTGGTTTTATCAAGCCTGCAATATTGTTTCGGTGGATAGGTGTATGTTAAGTTAGGCCTTTTTAAGCAGATATTGATCGGGATTAGGTTCTTTTTAAGTTGGTTCTTTTTAAGCCCGAGTTCTAAGAGTATATATTGTGCAGAAGGCAAAGAAGGTAGAACCATGATAATCAATTGTTCATATCTTTACTTGGTGTGTTTATTATCATTACAAAACAACTAGGTGAAAACTATGATAAGGAATTGTTCATATGTAGACCTAATGAAGCATCTCACACCAAATTCATTAATTCACTACTAGCATTTTGGAAATATAGAATAGATATGCGATGGCATTTCCCTGGATTTTGTGTGTTGATTATTCCGTTGAATATATTTTGTGAAAAGCTTTATCTGTGTTCAATTATGGTGTTTCAGGGTGAGGATGATGATAAATTGAATGCTTGCACAAAGCCTTCTGGGCAGCCGTCAGCGCGACCGTACTTATGCACTGGTTATGACATATATCTTGTTTGGGAACCATGCGCTATGTAAGCTTATATACAAGACAGTTCTATAGCTTTTAATCATTTGTATGTATTTGGTGAATTCCTTTGAGGTCTAAATTGGCCTCGTTTACCCGTCAATGAAGGGGGCATATCAGGAAAAGAGGCTGTCAATTCATTCTGAGTGATTCTCCTTTCTTTTTGAATGGCATGAGGGAATTCCCCATATTGATTCATAGAATAGAGGAAATTCTTTAATTCTGATTCGCCCTTGTTTACATTGAGTTTCCCTTTCAAATAGCTAAATTTTTCCGAAGTAGTTATTTTCTGATATGCTGACCTTAATTTGCTTTCCACTGTATGTCAGGTGTGCCATGGCCCTTGTTCATCAGAGAATTAGACGAATATTTTATGCTTTTCCAAATCCTAATGCGGGTGCCTTGGGCAGTGTTCACAGATTACAAGGACAGAAAAGCTTAAACCATCATTATGCTGTTTTCAGGGTTTTGTTACCTGAAGAAGCCCTGCATAAGTGTCATGTTTAAGTTGCAGAGGATTCATTCCCGAATTTTGAATGACACTGTTTTCTAATTCTTTGGACTACTTTCTGATATTAATGACAAATGAGAAAGGCTAACGAGACAATTTATTCTTTTTAACAATTTATCTATATTTAGTTGAAATTTGTTGAAAATGACAACTGTGGAATGAACGGTCACTTGTAATTTTGTAATTTTCAATAAAGTTTAACTTAAAAAATGTTTAGTTCTGCAAATCTATTCTTACTCTTGCATAAATATATTAGTTTTAAATTTATGATATTTTCCAACTATCTTTTTTAATCCATACTGCGAATTATATTTAGTGTAATACTAGCAATAATAAATATTAGTTAGTATGACTAATAAAACAAAGAACTTTTACTTTATAATTTTATATTTTACTTTAATATTGTAGTTTTTACTTAAACAATATTCTTTACTTAAAAGTTTAATTTTTTTTCAACATATTAATTCTGATATTATAATATTAAATTGTTATAAAATATTTTTTAATATATTCTAAATAAGAATTTTATTTCTAAGGGCAATAAATATTTTACATTTTTAGAATTAATAATTATAATATATTAAATTATGTGCAATATTAAAAAATAATCATTACTATTTTTTTCTATCCTTCAAAATTTTGAAATTAATACAACATAATTGACTTGTATATCTTTTAAATTCTGACATACATTATCTTGTCTTATTTTAGTTTCTGTAAGTCTCTTGTTGCTTTTAAATTGACTTGTATACGTTATTTTAGTAAAAAAACATTGACTCTTGTTGCTTTTACATTGACTTCTATACCTTATTTTATTAAAAATGTAAGCTTGTTGCGTTTAAGATTTGAAGTTTAGGGTTCACGTTTTTGGAATAATCCTTTCATTTGATGTTTACGGCCAATATGTTCTTTTGATTTAGATAGTTAAGTGTCACGCTACAAGGACAATTTAGGGAGACGCAAAATTGTATGCACATGACACTGTTTATAACAAATTAATTTTATTATTTTAATTAACTATTTAAACACAATAATATATATATATATATATGTGTGTGTGTGTGTGTTTAATAAAGAAATAAACTTTATAACTTTTATTAATCTAAATAAAAGGATTAAAGTATTTTTGTTTTAAGATTTTTTAATTATATTTTATAATAATTGCCTTCAACAAATTAGTTATTTGGTAAAGCAAAAAAAAATAATAATTAAAAGGAAAAAATATTTATTTTGAAATTTGAGGATAAAATTCTTCTCGTCACAAAATTTTATTTTTAGTGAAATGTTAGTTATTTGCAATAATAATAATTGAAGTACACAGAATGATGTTAGCACCAATTGATATATGTTTGGAACTTCTACAATTATATTTAATAAATAAGACTAAGACTACAAAGTGTAAAAGAAATAATTATTTAGGTTTTATCAGTTCTATTTATAATCAAATAACATCTTAAACTTATAATTATTTTTATTAAAATTAAGTTCCTCGTCCTTAATTCGTATAGTTAATTATTATTTGACCTACTTCCTTTATTATTATTTAACCCATGTGAATGACATAAAACAATTACTCAGGTGGATGAGAAAATGTTTGAAATTGAAAGAAAACAAATTTATCCATGTGAATGACATAAAACAATTACTCAGGTGGATGAGAAAATTTGGAAATTGAATTTTTTTTTTTATTGCTGTCACTGTTGAGATTGTTTGAAAAAAATAATTTAAATGAGAATAAAAAATTTCATATACACAAAAATAATATTTATATGTACAAATAAAAGTTCATACAAAATTCAAATAACAAAATAATAGATTAAATTTTGTAGGATGTTTTATTCTTTTAAAACATAATTCGAATATTTTATGTTCTAAAAATATCCCGATAGTCGTGTTCAGTACCATTTGAATATTTTAAAATTTTGATTAAAAACCACAAAATTTAAAAAAAAAAAAACTTTTTTTTTGAAATCTCAATTAAATAGGTCGACTAAATTATTTTTATTTTTTTAAATAAAAGCTTTCATGTTAGGTATTACTATGCAACTTGACATCTTAGTTAAGTTAATACTTCAAGCAACAACAATCATCTGCCATTACATAAAAAAAATTATTATTACAAAAAAGAAATGAAATACAAAAATATGGGGGATTAGACCAAAATTCATATGTTAACAAAAATTATACATAGGTAGACTATACCTATTCATAAAAAATTCTAAGAAATGGAAGCCTATTATACCAAAGAAAAGATTCTCTATGAATAAATCCTAAATTAGCCAGTTTATCAACACACGCATTCTCTTCATGGAAGATATGAGTAACCCTAAACCTGATTTTCCCAAGTAATTAAGACAAGTATTCCATTAATTTCGAAGTATCCAAGGAACATTTGTCTTAACAGTAAGCGCAACACAAACCAAAGCAGAATCACATTCCAACCAGACATTAGTAAGCCTCAACTTTTGAGCTTCCGCCATAGCATGTATAACCCCATAAAACTCAGTAACTAGAGCAGTTTGAACTCCAAAAAACGCAGAAAAAGTTCCAATAAACTCCACCATACTCCCATGAAAAATACCTCCACAAGTAGCAAGAACATGGTATTCCTAGCAGCCCCATTAGTATTAATTTTAACCCATCCTGGTGAAGAACTCCAAAAAACGCAGAAAAAGTTCTAATAAACTCCACCATACTCCCATGAAAAATACCTCCACAAGTAGCAAGAACATGGTATTCCTAGCAGCCCCATTAGTATTAATTTTAACCCATCCTGGTGAAGGAAACTCCCATCTCACAGGAAGAGGACGAAGAACTTTACTATGAGTATTGATAAAAAAAAAAACTTGATCACATTGAAATCGAACATATTATTATTCATAGAAGTTTTTGACGAATTACCCACAAGACAAGTTAAATCTTTAATATCCAAAATAGTCCGAGTAACTTCAATCTTACCCTGAAAACGAGCAAAATTTCTCATTCGCCAAATCATCTAAATAGAAAAGGTTATCACAACAAGCTTAATCAATTTAATCAAAGTACCATCACTCTTAATAAAACTAAATTATTTTTAATTAATATAACCATTGATTAAATAAAAATATTCTTTAATATTATATATATATATATATATATTAATTATGAATGTACATTCTAGTCTTTTCACAATAGTAATACTTCTCTCAACTTTATCACATTTTTATTTGTATATCATAATTTCTTTTGTGTCATATTCACTTTATAACCTTTTTTGTGTCTACTTTTTTTTAAGTAATTTTCAGTATTTTTTAAAATCATTAATAACTGAAGAGCAACTGTAAATAATAATTTATACGAACTTTTATAAATCTAAAATACATTTCATACAATAAAAATGATTTATTCTGGAAATTAGCGTTATATAAAAACGATAAAATCTCATTTTCTACAAAATACAATTAATACTTGTTATAAATTAACTGAAAATAGAAAATTACAGACAATGTGAAGCCAGGTTTTAATTTCATGTTATCTTTAATATTAATTTAAATTTAAATGAAATGTATTAAAAATATAAGAATTATTTAATATTTTTTGTATAAATAATTTTAATTTAATAATACATAAAATATTTTATAATTATATGACATATTTATTTTTATTTTTATATCAAACTTTAATATTTTACAATGCATCCATTCATTTAGGAAGGTTTGCTTCCCTCGCCCAAAGCATCACAATAGGGTAATTTGAATTGTAACTTTACCAAGAACTTTCAAGCATGATTTACTCAAAGTTGAGGATATTTATTACGTGTATTATACTTATTTCAGAAGGGTAAAAGAGCATTTAACACCTTTTTTTTTCAAATACAAACAACTAACAACTCGATTTAATAATAAAATATTAAATTAAAATAACTTATAAAAATAGTTATATAAATTAAGATAAATGATTGTCAATCGATTCATTTTAAATCATAATATTTTTTCATATATAACTCCGACGAATTTCAATCTAAACATATTAAATATTTTACATTTTCTCTCAAATCTTCATATATCTATCTTTCAAATCTTCACATTTTAATTTTCAAATCCAAAATGCTTAGTATTTCATAAATTTTACATTTTTCTCACAAATCGTCGTAAATTCATTCCTTGAAATCTTCAAACTTTACTCCAAAATCCAAAGAGAATAAATGCTTTGGTATTTCACCATATGAACCCACATATTCAAATTTTAATGCGCAACTTCATTTTTGTTGAATAGTAATATTTTAGTAGATGGTACCAGCTATCCAAACAGCCAAACATGTGTATAGAAAAAGAGTCAAAAAGGGTATCAATTCAGGTGCAGGTTAATAATAACAACGAAGAGAAGCATACTTACTCACAACCCAACAACACACATGACAGAGAGAATCAAAAGCAATATATAGCGGCATAGCGCTTTGTTCAGCGCGTGCTTTCACATTCAGCTTTGCTAACTGAGCCGTTAAATAAACGGTTTAAGCAATCCCCGGTAACCCGTTTCCCATTCTCCGCCGTGAGACGGGGGCCGCCACCGCTAGCCCCTCTGTACACGTCCTAATCGGTTCATTTGGGTCACCCTCTAAACTTTTCTAAAAAAACAGAATATACACAATAAAAATATATTTTATATAAAAAAATAGAAAACCAAAAAGGCAAATAAAATAAATTCTAGAGAGCGAAAGACACAACACCTTCAACTCAACCCCAAAGAAAGTGTTTGAATTATTTATTTATTTTAATTTTTTCCTTTTTCGGCTTTGGGGCTGCGAGTGTGTGTTTTTCGTTGTTGCTGTGGTTTCGATATTGTCTCCGTCCCCGTTTCTTCGACCGCTTCTTTTTCTTTTCTTTTCACAGAGTTTCAACTTTCAACGCAGAAGAGAGAGAAAGGAGAGAGAGAGAGGGAGAGAGAGAGAGAGAGAAGAGAGAGAGAAAACCTAGAGACTAATTTCCTTTCGCTGGTTACTGTTTCTGAAATTTTCTCGTTTCGGATTTTCGTCTTCGAATTGGAGAATCGTCCGAGTCGAGGCTTTTCTATTGAGAACATTGATTTTGTTGGCTTATTTGTTCGTTGTGCGTGTTATTGAAGGTAGCGAGTTCGTTTGAGGCGTTCGGATTCCGCGAAGCGAATTCAAATGTTGGTTCGAAATTTGATTTCGCCGGAATTTTAGCTCCGATCTTTTGAAATTGCTCGAATCTTAGGGTTGAAGCAATGGATGTTGATTCCTCGATGGTGCCGGAGACCGATCACGATCCGGCCGTGCAGAACCACGCCGCCGCTGCTCCGCCGTCGGCTGAGACGGAAGGAGAGCAGCTAGAGGAGCCTCCGTCGTCTGGAGGCGGATCTCCGGCGCCTGCTGCGGCGCCGCAGAGTCCGTCGGGTGGACCGAGGCTGGCGCCAACTTATACTGTGGTAAATGCAATTTTGGAGAAGAAAGAGGACGGACCGGGGCCGAGGTGCGGCCACACATTGACGGCGGTGGCGGCGGTCGGAGAGGAGGGGACGTCGGGGTACATTGGCCCGAGGCTGATTTTGTTCGGCGGCGCCACTGCTCTTGAAGGAAATTCTGCCGCTTCAGGGACTCCTTCATCTGCTGGAAATGCGGGCATACGTATGTATTTAATTATTATACCTTGGTTTCAGTTTCCCCAGCATATGTTATGAAGTTAATATAACATTCCTCCGTATTTTTGTGGCTGAGAGTTGAGTTTTGGTATTGTTAGTTTGTTAACTACAGGCTTTGCATGCTTGATGTGTTTTGAAGTAAAACCATTGTAGAGTTTTCTTTGGATTTTCTTTACCGCCTTTTAGTGAAACTATCTTCAATTTGATTTACTTTTCTCATTAGCCTTTGTTGCTCTTTTGTTCTCATGATCTAACCACCTCAGTCTAGTTTATCTTGTTTTCTATATATTAAGTGAAACTCCTACTTCTTTGCAAATATTTCATTCCCAATCTTAGGGAAAGAATGAGTTTGTGCGATGCAATTAAATGGAATGAATTGAATTATTTATATCACAACTTTGTTTCTGTTTTATGGTTGTTTGTCATTTGAAATGTCATAAAAAATTATTTACAAGACTTTCCATAAATCTCACTTGTTTTCCTATTTTTGAGGGGAACAATAAGTAAAGGAAAAAGGAAAAATATGTAGTAGAGAACACTTTTGTTAGTGTCTGTTCGGTTCCACTTCATAGCAATTGCATTCACTCAAACAAGACGTCAAGAACTAATGCACCTAGCTGATAAGCTCTCTTGGGTGGAAGGCCATGGATGGTTTTATATCTAACGCACCCTACAAGCAAGAGAATCTCACTTTTGAATTTTAGACAATGCACAAATTCAATTTACTTATAAATTACTCTAATTTTGGAGAATGGTGATTGCAACTGGCAAGGATTGAATTCTTGGCCACTTGGTAGTAGAACTGTAAAAGCTTTGGTACCTTATCAAGACCAACTCTTCTAAAAGGCTAAAAGCTAAGCACTTAGGTGGAGGTCCGTGAATGTGTCAATGAGTTTCGATTGATACCTTTCATTTTTCATATAATTTTTTTGGTTATCATATATGACAAACCATATGAAGTGATATCTTTGGTTCAGTGGTATAAGGAGCTCAATGAATCCTGTTTTTACTGAAGAAAGAATGGTTCTGTTTCAGTATATGTTGTGAAAAGTATACGTTTCAAATAATGTTCTAACTAAGTAGTAGTTCATGAAAGTAATAATCAATTATTGTTTCCACGCCCTATATTGTGTTTTTATTCATTTTGAAGTGCCAAATGGTTTTTGTTCCTTAAATCTCAAAATTAGTCATCCTAGTAGAAAAATGTTCAGAACAATGTTTTATTTTTGTTGTGCATATCGATGTTGGTAAAAACACCTTGATTTCACACCAACATTCTTGATAATTTAGTAATTGACTACATCTGCATATCTTCCTGAGAGGAGTGGTACAAGACAAGCAATAATTTATATAGATTTTTGCATGTTTCTAGATTTTTGCATGTTTCCCTTTTAAGAAGAGTTCATTTTGATTGGATTAGAGGAGCTTCTTCTGTGAATAAAATGGCATTAATTACCTTTAACAATTGAGTGTTATAATGTGTTTTCTTAAAATTTATCATGGTATATGATTTGCTTTTCAGGTTTAGCTGGTGCCACAGCTGATGTCCACTGTTATGATGTCTTGACCAATAAATGGTCTAGGTGAGCTTAACCAATTCATTCTTTCTCACCTCCTTTAAGACTTATTAGTGTTTTTATAGACTTACCTACTTTGCATCAGTGCTTGATAAGGGAAATATCATGCAGGTTAACTCCCTTTGGAGAACCTCCGACTCCAAGGGCAGCACATGTGGCGACTGCTGTGGGAACTATGGTGGTTATTCAGGTAGCATGGAAAGGGTATCTTATTGTTTCTGAACTTATTTCCTTTCTTTAAATGATTAGCTTACTTCATAAGGGAATATTGCAATGTTACACAGGGTGGCATTGGTCCTGCTGGTTTGTCAGCTGAGGACCTTCATGTTCTTGATCTAACGCAGCAATGGCCACGCTGGCATAGGTTTGGATTGTAATCTGTGTTTTTTCCCTTAACGACTTAATGTGACCAATGTTATTTATCTAATCTAGGGTTTTGAATTTCATGTAGAGTGTCTGTTCAGGGCCCTGGACCCGGACCACGTTATGGACATGTAATGGCTTTGGTGGGGCAGAGGTATCTAATGGCAATTGGAGGCAATGATGGTAACTATTCAAATGCCACTCCTTTTGCAATGCGTGCCTTGGTTGTTTTTGTGAGTGAAAATTTATTGGGTGTCACACTTCTTGGTCTTTGCTTTCCAGGAAAGAGACCTTTGGCGGATGTATGGGCCTTGGACACAGCTGCCAAGCCTTATGAATGGCGCAAGTTAGAGCCAGAAGGAGAGGGTCCGCCTCCATGCATGTGTGCTTCTACCTCCATGAATTCTACTTTATTTTACTGATATTTTGTTGTCCCTATCTGCACATTGATTTTAAATTCTTAAAAACACGTGATAGGGTTTGTGTACTTTTTACCCTTTGACGTCATGAAATAGGTTGTGAAGACTGTCTGCATTAGCCAAACTGTTAAGTGGCTAAATCAAACACTCCATTCCAGTTTGCTTTTATATTAATTGATTTAAATGATGATTTTATAGATCTATTTTTTATTCATTAAATTGGTTTCATATTCATAGTTTTTTTAATATTTTCATGTCAAGTCCTGGATTTGATATTTTCCACCCACTCTCTTTTCTTCAAATGAAATTTGGCTATATTTATACAAAAATTAATGAAAGTTGAATTGTCAGAAATATTAATTAGTCTTTCCATGTAGCAATAATGTCCATTTGTTTATTACTACTTTGTAAAGTTGGACTGTGGTGTTATTTTGTGTTTGCTTTAATCTTTATTCCTTGTGAGAGCAATGTGATTATAGAGTAGGCTCACATTCCTCTTCTAGTTGGTTTTATGTACGAAAACTAGAGTTAAACTGCAGCTCAAGTGGGGTTGTTTGAATTGAACCTTCATCTTAATTTGGTAGTTTTGAATAGCTTTAGTATTACTGTTCTCTGGAACAAAGTTCTCACATTATTGCTTTCTTTTCATCAGTACAAGAGAACATATAAGCAAATGGATTATGTGTAGTGTAGACTTACCATATATTTATGAAGTTGGCTATTGTTTAGTGCAACTTGTCATGATGTGATTGTCTTATTTCCATTTAATCATGACTAGGTATGCAACTGCAAGTGCACGCTCGGATGGACTTCTTCTGCTCTGTGGAGGGAGAGATGCCAATAGTGTTGTGAGTTATTATCTATTCATTCTGTTAATTCATGAGACTTCTGTTTTTTTTATTTTTTTATTTCTAGTATTCGACTTTCCTTTATATAGGATTGAGTTTGTGCTTTATTTTTTAAAATAAGTTTTTTTAATTAAAATAAGCAGATTCTTTTGACCTTTTTATGTGTTTATATAATCTGTTTATTCTGCTTTTTAAAGTAGTAAATCCTATCTGCATTTTAAATAAGTGATTTTCTTAATTTATTTCAGGAACACATATTTTAAGTTTAATGAAACTGGTCCATAATAGAACAAAATCTGTTCATGGTTAATTGAATGTTTTCATATTGATGTTTGAATTTAAATGATGAGAAACATTCAAACTTTCCAAAACTACTGGAGTGCTTTTTGAGTTATCGAGTGTTCAAGTTCCAGTAGCTTTTCTTACCTGATTGTAGAATTCAATTATTTACAAGTGGCATTCATAGTTGTGATCATTTTATGTTTGAGTTCAAATGTTGGCAGGCAATTGCTCCTATCATTGTTGCTTTCTGTTTTGGGCCTATCCTTATCCAGACTGACTCTAATTGTATTCCTATTTAATGTCAGTTATCTGTTGTGGCTGAATTATTTCTTCCCATACTTTGCTGAGAATATCATTTTACCACTTGTGTTTGCAGCCATTGGCAAGTGCATATGGACTTGCTAAACATAGAGATGGTCGTTGGGAATGGGCAATTGCCCCAGGTGTCTCACCATCATCAAGATACCAGCATGCAGCGGTTTGATTCAGTTGATTTTATTTTATTATCATTTTTCTTAGTTGAATATACATTCAGGGATCATGCTTAATTTAATGATTATAGGTATTTGTCAATGCAAGGCTCCATGTGTCTGGTGGGGCTCTTGGTGGAGGAAGGATGGTTGAAGACTCATCAAGTGTTGCAGGTGCAGATCATGGTGTAGCTTAAAGTTTTTGTCTGTTCACTGCTTCTGTGCTTTTTTGTATATAACATGGATTGTTTGTTAATGGACTATTATTTTAATCTATTTGTACTTGGAGGCAACTTTTAGCATTATTCTAATTTAATCTGTATTTTTGGATTCCTTTTCCTGTTTATAGTATTGGACACTGCTGCTGGTGTTTGGTGTGATACGAAATCTGTTGTTACCAGTCCAAGAACTGGTAGGTACAGTGCTGATGCAGCAGGAGGAGATGCTGCAGTAGAGTTGACTCGACGTTGTAGGCATGCAGCTGCTGCAGTCGGTGACTTAATTTTTATTTATGGTGGTTTACGTGGGGGTAAGATATAAATATAACTTTTTGTGGGTTCATCCTACTGTTTTTATTTCCAATTTGATTGATATCATGATATTTTTATCACTTCAGCAGAAAAAGAAATTTGATATTTTTTATCAATCTAGTTATCAAATTATTACTTTGTGCTCCTACTTATTACAATACTGCATGAGATTATTTTTCTGTTATCTTTGATTTACATGTTCTGTTATATAATAAAACTAGGTGAGAGAAAATTCCAATAATCTGAATTGCTGGATACTTTCTTCTTAGAAGAAAAAAAACCTCGGGATCTGGGTTTACAGATTTATGATATAATTTGACCATGATTGTGTTTTACCTAGTTTTTTTCTAGCTTTCCTTTTCTATAAGAGAAATTGGGCAAAAGAATTTGAAGAAGTCATAAAAAATTAAGGATCTTAATTTTTAAAGAAAAAAGGACGGAGTAACTTTTGAAAAAAAAGCTAACTGAAAGGGTTTTTAAAAATAAGTTTTGCACCTTCTTAGCCTTACTCTCCCTCTCATCAAGAATTAGCCAAGGAAGGACAAATTGTTTTTTTTTTTTTAAGTTTTACAAGCTGTCAAGTTAAAGCTCTCAAATGACTTATTTTTTAAATTTATGAAGTTATTGAGCTTTAACTTTAAAGTTGCTTTAGCCTAAGATTTATTTTATCAACTTTCTCTAACAACGAAAGTGATTTTCCTTTTGATCAAGTGGATAAAAGTTTTGCCCCAATTACTACTGTTCATGAAAATGGTCCTTCAATCCATGTTCATCTTGCAAGCTGAAATGTACGATTTCATCTGAAGTATTTACTAGCTTTATGTTTGTTGTAATCGTTTTTAGTAAATACATATACTTTAAATTTTACTGTATGACAATTTAATCATCTAATCAATTCATAATTTAATCATCTAATCAATTCATAACTTCAAGAGCTGGACTGACTGCAATGTATTGTGTTTATGCTTCAGGAGTCTTGCTAGATGACCTACTTGTTGCTGAAGATCTTGCAGCTGCTGAAACAACCGCTGCTGCTTCACATGCTGCTGCAGCTGCAGCTGCATCTAATGTACAAGCTGGGCGCTTACCTGGACGATATGGATTTGTTGATGATAGAACAAGGCAAGCAATTCCTGAGGCAGCTGCTGATGGCTCTGTTGTTTTGGGAAATCCAGTTGCACCCCCAATGAATGGTGACATTTATACAGATATCAGCACTGAAAATGCCATGCTTCAGGGACCTCGGTACAATAGCTTTTTTCGTTTTATTGGGCAAGTATTTTATGTTACTTGTTTGGCTTCATTCATCTAAAGGACTTTGAACAGGCGAACTGCTAAAGGTGTGGAGTATCTGGTTGAAGCATCAGCTGCAGAAGCTGAAGCTATCAGTGCAGCACTGGCTGCTGCCAAGGCACGGCAGGAGAATGGAGAGGCTGAAGTGCCTGAAAGAGACCGTGGGGCAGAGGCTACCCCAAGTGGGAAACAAACATCTTCCTTGATCAAGCCTGATTCTGCTGGTTCAAATAACGTTACCCCTGGTGGAGTTCGGCTGCATCACAGAGCTGTGCGTAATATATTTTCAATAACAGGGAAAAAGTATTCTGCGCACAAGTTTACATAAAGTATTTAGGCACATTTTTTTGTTGTGTTGAATTTTCTCCAGGTGGTTGTTGCTGCAGAGACTGGCGGTGCATTAGGTGGCATGGTTAGACAGCTTTCAATTGATCAATTTGAAAATGAAGGCAGGCGGGTTAGTTATGGGACACCAGAAAGTGCAACTGCTGCCAGGAAGTTATTAGATCGGCAGATGTCTATTAACAGTGTACCAAAAAAGGTACAGATTCATCTCTACAACGAGCTATCAAATGCTCATAAAATAATTGTATTTCATATTAAAAATATTAGAAAAATACTTTGTAATTTGTCACTTGGTTGGTCAAGTTTATTAATGTTTCATTGCTTACTCCGCATTGCATTTTTTGGATTATTATTTTTAGGGGGTTTTGGTCCATGTTTACATTTATATTCTCTTTTGTTGGATTGCAAAGCATTCTTGCTTCGACTTGTATTCAGATTCAGAATTGTTTCTAATGGACTTTCCTCACTTTTACAGGTCATTGCACACCTCTTAAAGCCTCGTGGATGGAAACCACCAGTACGGCGGCAGTTTTTTTTGGATTGTAATGAAATTGCTGATCTTTGTGACAGTGCTGAGCGGATATTTTCTGGTGAACCAAGTGTTTTACAACTTCGGGCACCAATTAAAATATTTGGTGACCTACATGGACAGTTTGGTGATCTCATGCGCCTTTTTGACGAGTATGGTGCACCATCAACTGCTGGTGACATTGCGTAAGTTTCATAGCTTCCATTAATGGTTATTTGTTTATAATGGATATGGTTATAGTGTGCATCATGGTGCCAGTGGCAGACCCATGTATAGATGAGGTTGGGCAGTTGCACCCTGTCATTTTGTGAATTTACAATTAAATAAGTTAAATTTTCACGTTTTGCAACTTTTAATTTATATATTGACCCCACTATCAAGTGACAAGTTGATATATTAATATAAAAATCTGTGTAAAAATTGGGCAGACCCATTATATTATATGATAATATATATTTTTTTATATATGGTCCCCACTGGTCTTGGGTCCGCCACTGATGGTGACAACTATTCATTTAGCTGGCTATTTTGGGTCAATAAGGGCAGTTATTTTATTTGGGCTTGTTTATTGGTGTAAAAGATGTTCAATTAAAACCACAACCAGCTTTCTATATTTACCACCATTTTGTTTCTGTAGTTGTTTAACACTTGGTGCATTGTTGAAATCTTTGAGCAATTTTTACATTATATAGATAGATGTCTCATTTGATTTTTAAGCTTAACTCTTCTTCACAAAACTGGCTTTTTAGGTAAGGATTGCCCCCACTTATATACTGTAAATTGGCTTAAGCTCTAGTCGACATAGAATCTCCAACACACTCCCCTCACCTTGAGGCATATACATCTCGAGTGTTGAACTAGATATTTGTGGGTGGCACAATAGGGTCATCAAACCTTATTATGATAAACTCTTATATCATATTAAGAAGTAAGTTTAAGTCTAACTCATCTTTATAAAACCGACTTGTAAGGTGAGGATTGTTCCACTTATATACTATAAATTGACATTGATGTGCGATCTCTAACACATCCCATTGTGTCGCATGTATATCTCGTTTGTGGGTCTAGATATTCATGGGTGATCTGATAGCAGGTGGTACGATAGACTCATCAACTTCGTTATCGGGCCATTATTGGACCACCATGAATATCTAGATCCGTGCACAATATGTACATGTCTCGACGTGAGGAGAGTGTGTTGGAGATCTCATGTTGACTAAAGATAAGATTGATTTACAGTACATAAGTGGAAACAATCGTCACCTTACAAGTCATTTAACAAAATTTGATCTAATTTTTTTTGTTTTTCTTCCCCCAATTACCTCATTCTAGTCTACCAGAATTATGCTTCTCAGTGGGGTGTAGTAATTTGTCTTGCATGCCTAGTTAGCAAAGAAATGCATGATTCACATATTCCCTTTAAACTAAATGTAGAAGGCTTCTTGTTGTGTGAAGTTATGGGGGGAAGTCATTGTCTTGTATATGGAAAAAGGTTGTTCCTGGATTCAAAACTATGATCAACCGGTCACCAATCCCAACCTCACTACAATGATATAATGCATTTTTCTAGATTTTATTTCAATTCATATTAAAATTACTTCAGATTTCTAGATTTTTCTAATTGTAGTTCGCCCAAAGTTTGTAATTGTCTTTTCATAGACATGGTTTTAGTATAAATACAAGAGTTAGATTATTTATAGAACAATATTTAATCTCATTGGTAGAGTTAGATTATTTATAGAACAATATTTAATCTCATTGGTAAAATACATCTTCTGTAATTTTTTTTATATCTACTCTATACTCAATATAACACTAACAGGGCTATTATAATACTAGTTACTTAGGCATTTGATTTTCTCTATTGCTAATTTTGTATAAACGACTATCAGATATATCGATTATCTATTCCTAGGAGATTATGTTGATCGTGGACAGCACAGCTTGGAAACTATAACCCTTCTTCTTGCTTTAAAGGTACTCTTGATTGTTTAGGTTGTCTTTCTCTGTTTTTGTGTGAAGTTTGGTGGCCTCATATTTATGCATAGTTCTGTGAATATTACAGGTTGAGTATCCCAACAACGTACATCTAATACGTGGAAATCATGAAGCTGCAGATATTAATGCACTCTTTGGTTTCCGAATTGAGTGCATAGAGAGGATGGTAAGGAATTTAATGTACCAGAAATTGTCTTGTTTATATTGAACTCATCAACAATCATGTTTGTTGCTTATCAGGGTGAGAGAGACGGAATTTGGACCTGGCATCGGATAAACAAGCTGTTTAATTGGCTTCCTCTAGCAGCCTTAATTGAGAAAAAAATTATTTGCATGCATGGTGGTATTGGTCGTTCAATAAATCATGTAGAGCAGATTGAAAACATTCAGCGTCCAATTCCAATGGAAGCGGGGTCAATTGTGCTTATGGATCTATTGTGGTTAGTGCATGTGTGCTATTGCATGTTTGTTGTGACTGTGTTTCGCCTTTCTGGTTGATAACATCATGAATTGTTTCTAGGTCTGATCCGACAGAGAATGACAGCGTGGAAGGACTGCGGCCAAATGCTAGAGGTCCTGGATTAGTTACTTTTGGGGTGAGTGCTCCTTACCTGTTGTCATTCTAGAAATAATTTTTCAATTTTCTTCAGTAATTTGGTTGTTAGTGTTTGAAGATGAAATAAAAAAATGTAAATAGAAAGTAATATCCTAATAGCTGTTTGTAATGAATGCCGTCACTTGGTATTTTCCACATGGTCTTGTTGAATGACTATCGTAATTTTTGACTTATCTTACCTGATATTCTTCTTGAACATCTTTTGCGATCATTTAATTGTGATTTGTTACTTCAGCCTGATCGGGTGATGGAATTTTGCAACAACAATGATCTTCAACTAATTGTTCGTGCACATGAATGTGTGATGGATGGGTTTGAGCGTTTTGCCCAGGGACATTTGATCACGCTTTTTTCAGCTACAAATTATTGTGGTATGTTATTGACTTCTGTATTGCACTTTCTCACTCCTTTGATTATCTTCTCATCTAAATATTGGCACTGCTTGCTCCAAAAGGTACCGCAAATAACGCCGGGGCAATATTAGTTTTGGGTAGAGACCTTGTTGTGGTTCCTAAACTGATTCATCCATTACCACCAGCAATTTCCTCGCCAGAAACGTCACCAGAACGTCACATTGAAGATACATGGATGCAGGTACTCCCT
Organism: Phaseolus lunatus; assembly: GCA_013389735.1. Lineage (NCBI taxonomy): Eukaryota > Viridiplantae > Streptophyta > Magnoliopsida > Fabales > Fabaceae > Phaseolus > Phaseolus lunatus. The sequence goes on from CM023861.1 coordinate 31,962,858, forward strand.
CAAATGTTTTTCATTAAATAGTAGTGTTGTGTAATAGTGTTGCAGATATTTAATTATTAATAATTTTGAGCTGATGTGATTTCAATGGCGCTTTTATTGTAAAATAAACACGTTTTTATTAATGCATACAGGAGTTGAATGCTAACAGGCCACCAACACCAACTAGAGGCCGCCCCCCAGTAACAAACGATCGAGGTTCGCTGGCTTGGATATAATGATCGATCATTGAAGAATGTCCAGAATATTTATGCCCTACTGGCTCGTGCTAATCAGCCTAGTTTTTAGTGTTTTGTAAATAGCATGATGCCATTTACGGGAGTCTCCGAACCTGTGAACTTAATCCCCGCACAAAAGTTTTGGTTCTCACTACTCCGTCAGCAGGCCTTGATATAAGATACGCGTTCGGTGTGCAAGGTTGGCAGCCACCGCTACGTTTACTTTGACCAGGCTATAAGTTCCCCCACCCGTTTGTAAATTGAGCATAGGTTACCAAATCAAGGTTATGGTTCTGTCATGAAGGCTGTTTTTGTCTTCAATTCTTACATATTTTTTACTGCCCTTAGGCTATTGTTGAGGTTTTGTTAATCAAGAGGACAGGAGGGTTATATTTTTTTTTATGTGATGGTGAGATATATAAATCAGAAATCTTCTTTGGAGGGTCATGTATCATAGGTGTTGCTCTGTAATTTTCATCTTTGTACAATTAATTTTTGCGTGGATCGATATTGTCCTACGAAGAATGTGAATTTTGGTAATAGATTTTGCATTTTTTTTTGCACTGTTAACCTCTGTATTTTTACTTTGCTTCCAGTTGCGCTTTTGATATTAACTATTGCGGTGCCTAGTTACAGTTATTTATCCATTCATAGGAAACAAAAAACAGAAAATCTTCAACAATTTTATTCTCATTCTGTTTTTTCATCTTCGTGCTGCAAACGTGGATTTGTCATCGTATAAATGAAATTCTCCATAAACACGTCTAACCTAACATTGCAATGCTTCACTGCGGATGACCAGTAGTCACAAGTTTCCTTTTTATATTTAATAATTCCTATGTGTCAGTATGGGGATGTAACGTCCTAGCATCCCACCAAAAAGGGATATTCATTCGCTGGAGGTCTACATTCCATTAACATAAATCGTATACAGGTAACAATCCAACTGATACAAAAGATAGCCTACATCAATGAGTTCTCTCCAACTCCTGGTTTAATTGATAGCTGTCATCATCTTCTAACAAATGGAAGAACCCATACCCCTAACCTCTTTTTACAGGCCTTTGAACATAGGATTTGTTGGGGTCCTCGGTCTTGAGCTTCGGAGGACGAATTTCCCCTTTCTTATTCTGCATACATACAAAATGGTACATAATATTATTAATCTTAGTTCCAAGGTAGATGTCAGACGGAATAGTCAAGTATACGAGATATCTCACCTTCTTTCCACCCTTCATAAAATCTCTCCAACTGGATACCTGATAATGAATTGCATTAATTTATACATTTTTTATAAGAAAAAAGTACGGCATGCCAAGAAAATTCAGCTTATATTTTAAACAGATGATGAAAAAGAATGATAATATTTAAACAGCTTCAGGGCAAGTAAATGCCAGAATCAAAACAAGTCATGCCAATAAAATTCAGATTATCTTTTAAACAGCTTCAGATAAAAGACAGGTGTAGGCTTAAAATGCGAGAATTAAAAACGGAACCCTTGTATCAGTTGTGAGAGGAGAGGCTGCTCATCAGTTGTGACTAAACTTAGTAATAACTACTAGATCATTTAACTATTTTCTACTGTATCCCCAACGATGGTGTTTCTTCTGTTAAAAAATTCTTAATAAATATCTCATTATTTTACCATTTCCTAATATGTTGATATACTGGCACTTTACAGATAAGCATAATACAGAAAACCAGAAGAATATGTTAAACATGAACAAAATATTGCCAAATTCTGGAATCCTTTATAGCTTGTAGATATCAAAGAAACACATCAGAAAAAAAAAAATGCTTTAGCCAAAGGTTTGATGTATAAAATGAAGTTTAAAGATGAAGTCATAGAAAACTAACCCTCTTCTCTCGTGTTCCTTCCCATTCCTCCTCGTGTTCACGCTTTCTTTTCCACATTTCTTTTTGTTCCTCTTCATCCTTTTTCAATCTGCCTTCCTCCTCAGATATCTAAATAACATCGAATAACTTAAAGGGAATAAATTATCTCCAAATGATCCCGCTGACTTGTTACTGACATTTTCAAAGACACATGAAAATTTGGAAAGGTTGGATTAGAGCATACCCTCATTTGCATTTTTCTTCTCCTCCATTCTTGTTCTGTTAATAGTTCACGAACTTTGACCTTGAGATCCTGCTTGAATTCCTCTGACTGTTCATATTGTTTATCATATTTTCCCTGAGAAAAAAATAAAATGAATTTCTTAAAAAGTAAGGGTATTGTCTCTTAACAAATAGTGATAGACTAAGTTTTCAATATCAAAGTCTGGTAATCGTAGCATTGAGTGTGTAATCAGATCACCAGGGAGGTACAGACAGACACCACCAATAAGCAACACACACACAAGGGGGGACTATTCTAAAATTCTAGGTTGCAAATTCAGGTGTTAAAGATCTTAAAATTGCAAAAGAACCCTAATAAAATTATGCATACCTCTTCAACCAGAGACTTAATTTTTGAAGCTGTATCTTTCTTGAGCTGTTTCTTCCTCTTTGCTCTAAGTTCTTCTGCAGTTCATATCAATGAAAAAATTAGTTATTTTCTTTAATATGTACCTAGCTTTCCCATGAATAAGCATTTCTTCTAGAGGGGGCCGCATAAAAAGAAACAAAAATAAGAAGATAAATGGGAAAAGAAAACACAACAAAAGAAAGCTTGATCCCAAGTCAGAAGTTTGGGGTTTGCAATGAGGGAAAAACACTATTTGTTAGAACGACAAAGATAGTAAACCAGGTATGACAATAATTCAGAACAGGCTCCAAAGCTTAGCGGAAGCAATAAGCATGTGTAAGACATATATTCAGAACTAGATTCCAAACACAAAAGACAAAAATAAAACTAACCTTTGGCTGAATTAACTTGGCTAAGAAGGTAATCTCTTTCATTTTGATCCAGTAATAACTGTTGTGCTTTTGCTAAAGCTGCATCCATTCAAGTAAATACCACAGCAAATATTAAAAAATATAAAATTCTTTTTTTCTGAACCCTATAGCTGAAAAACTACTACTTTTAGATCATTATGTTAGAAATAACATTCAAAATACAGACTCAATTTGATCACACAAAGAATAAAAAAATAGGATCCAGCTTCAGACTCTCCAATATTGTAGTTGTAACCAGTAAGTAAAGGGGTAAATATCGAACCAAATAGCAGTTGAATGACACATAAAATACCAATGGTAATAGGTTAAGCTGAAGTAGATACAGAAGATAGTACAAAGTGGTAATTAATAACAGTATCTACTACAAAAAAGTTGAAGTACAAGAATATGTTGAAAGAACTGTTTATAAATTCACAGTAGTATGTCTCCTTAAGCTATGTCAAAGTAACTGTGAGAAAAAGGATGCATTCATAGGGGCACACACTATTACTTGAAATTTTGAACCCTATTTTCCATCATATATGCCGAGGAAAGAAGTAACCTCTCCCAATATGTCAAAGCTTTTAGTCAATAATTATTCTAAAAGTAACATGACTCGGTACATTTATGCACTTATTTGTCTTCCGGAAGGAAATTACAAGTTTTGGACTCAAGCTATAGTCCCTAAATAAATTATGTCTTTGATTGGAGAGGTATGTAGAACTTACTAGGGTTTGACCATTCTCTGCTGTATGATCACAGCAATTGCTTTCAGGACTCTGGATAGTAAATAAAAAAGACATGTTCTAAACAATAAAGAACAAATCATAGTTCTATTTGAAATGAATGGGGCCCAACTCAACCCCAAAAGCTAGTTCAAGAGGGAAAAATTGCTTAGTCTAATGCAAAGTTTACTTTGTCTATTTTCCAGGCTGATGTGGGACATCTTAGCTCAACTCCAACACCACTGGACATCGAAATGTGGCTCAATATCTAGACTGAGTATGCCACGACGATACCATAATATATATAAACTAGGCCAAACCAAAGAAGCAAGTTCACGGGGTGAGGATTTTCTGTCTTATAAGGACGGCAATGGCAACGTTCATAGAAAGTATGGGACAATTAACAAGTTCAAAGAAAGATAAACAAGTAAAATATTTAATACTTCGGAGGCTATCATAAAGCATGTACTCGTGTACCTCCAAAAGCCTCCTTTGCTTGTGGATGCTTACATTTGTCAGGGTGAACCATCAATGATAACTACACAAGATTGGCAAATGTATGTTAAGAGAGAAGCCAGCAGACGAGTTGAAGCAGCCCTCAGTACGAGGAAGACATTACCTTACGGTACTGTTTTTTCACATCATCAATTGATGAATCAAATGATAGGTTTAGATACTCAAATGGATTCAGCTTAAAACAAGAGAGGATCCTGTGAAGAAAATCAAAACCCAGAGGATGTTGTTTAGAAAGTAGAAACAATACCAAATTTATTGTTTTCAACATAAAAATTTGGTAATAGTGATTAAGAATCAAGACTATCTTTAAAATTGCAGATCGAAGAATATATTTGTTAAAAGTTCACAACTACACAAGCTTGCGCCGTTTCTTCAGCCATTGTTCATCATTAACGAATGAACCATCAATTACTGATTTCAGCTCCATCCTCAGGCCTCCTTGCATGTTTGTTACATCTTCCGTCAAAGATAATACTCAATTTATTCCAGCCAGCGAAGAGCACAACACATACAATGCTAACACTATGTACACTTCAAATAATTCCCTCTAGTTGCAATCAAAGGCCAATCATATACTCATGCGAATGAATTTGCTTCTTCCCGGCACAAATACATAACTGCAGGCCAAACGTCTATGAAAAATATCGCATCTATGAAAAACTGAAATTCCAACATGAAAGCAAAATAAAATGCAAATCACATATCTCCATCCTCACGCCGACGCATATCATCCTCGTTCCGACAAATCAACCGACAGAATTTTGGATCACGCAAAAAATCTCAGCTGGAGAAGCTTCGGTGATCCAAATCAAAATAATTAAAAAAGCAAACACTTCAAAACCACAACATAAATTCTCCAACAGATACAATAGTTAAACAGGAACAACTATCCAGAAACCCTAACCATGACCTAACCTAAACATGTGACATCAACGCACGCATACATTAAAAAAATTACACGAAATAAAGAGAGATTGCAGAAAAATAAATTCAGAAGCACACAATGAGACAGCGAAACATACGCACACAGAGAGAGACAGAGAAGTACCTGAGGACTTCGTTGTCCCTCTCAACTTCGCTAACTTCGGCGAAGAAGTTTTTGAGAAGCAAATCGTCGCTGACGGTAACCGCGTGGTTTATGTCTCCCATTTTGCTTCGGAGGAATTCACTATTCAATTCAATTTCAGCTTTGAAAACGAGATTCGCCGATCGTAACTTTCAGAATCCTCTCAAACCTCTCTACTCACGCACGAACCACAGTTTTTGACGCCGTATGTATGGCTTACAATTACATAATATTCTAGCGCAGTGTTTGTTTTATTTTCCCTTTATTCCTGAAAAAGGGATTTTATTATCTCTAGTTCAACAATCAAACTACGCTTATGTGTCCTATATCACTAAAACGAAATGTCGTTTTAGAGCTGTTTCAAGTTAGTATCAAGTAATTATTATAAAAAAGAGATAAACATTTTTTTCTCATGGTTAAATGTATAGAAATATGCACTTTTAATATCTCATATTAATATTTCTTTTTTTTTATTCTATTTCCGAAAAAAGAAACACTTTAATGGTTGGTCTAGTTGTATCTTAAACAATCATATTACCCCCATTAAATATCTTTATATATAATTGATCTCCAAAACATTACCCATTTATTTTATCAGTTATAAATTTGATGATACATATAACAGTTTTCTATTAGTTTTCTTTTATAAATGATAAATCAATCTTTAGAACCAACCTCTGGCACCACTCCCATTTTCTTTTTTACGAAGAAGATCATATAGTTTCCGAAATTACATATTCGAAAAACTAAAAATAACTTATTAATTATATAATTATTTTTAAAAAAAATAAATAACTTTTAGATTGTAAAATTTATAAGTTTTTTAAATTACATAATTCAAAAATCTGAAAATGATAAACATGTTTAGAGAGTGTAGAAAAAATTGTATGAAAATCAATAAATAAATGCTCTTGAACCAATGGTATCTTGGCTCATTTCAATTGAATTTAGGCTTTGAGTGTTTCTTAAGATTATTATATTTTTAAAATGGTTGTGTCTTGAGAGCACATGTTAACTAGTATTAAATACTCATTTTATTTGTCAACTTACAACGATTTCTTCCTGCACCTCTCTATGCTTTTCTTTAGCAATTCCATATTTTAAAAATATCTAAATCATTCTTTATTCTTTGAAATTTTTCATTAAATATTTTTTTTTTAGAATATGAAATTTAGAAACTTCTCGGATTATAGAATTCGAAAGTTAAAATTTCTGATATTTTGTAATGACAATCTGAAATACAAAATTTACATTCTGAAATGTATAATTTAAAATATAAATTTTTTTTGGATTGTATAATTTAGAACATGTATTTCTGAATTGTATACACAATTTGCATTATGGATTGTACAATTTAAAATGTATTTAGATTTCACAATTATTGTACATTCAAAAATACAAATTTTGTATTTCATATTGTATAATCTAGAACAAATATTTTAATAATTTTTGAAAAAATGGGGTGAAGGATGAAATCATCGAAGTGCAAAAAGAAATCACCCCAACTCACACATAGAAAGATAGAAAGTAATAAATATGTATCCTCACATTTTTTCTTCTTTCTTCCTTTCCTTTCCTATAATTATTATCTTTCTTTTTTACAAAAAAAGAAACAAAAACAATTTTTAATTCCTCTTCCTCTTTAAAGCACTTATGCTTTGTTTGAATTCAGAGATGAATTTGAGGGAGAGGAAAATAATGAATTTGAGGGATAAATGATGTTGTTTGGATTAAAGAAAAAAAAAAGTGAAAAGTGAAAGGAAATGAAAGAAATTTTTATGAAAGTTTGTGAGTGATATGATGAGTATGATTGACGAATTATTTTTTTATTGATGAAATTTTAAGATCACAGTTTTCCCTTGTGATTAAAATTAATTAGAAATAAAATATAATTACTTATTTGTACATGCAACTTGGGTTCAGCGGTAATTGGCCTCGGGGTTTAAATGCATCGTTTTTATGTCTGATTCCAAAAAATGAAAACCCTCAACAACTTGGGGAGTTTAGACCTATTTTGTTGGTTGGATGCCTGTACAAAATTATATCTAAGGCGTTGTCATTACGTTTTAAAAATGTGATTAGTAAAGTTATTGATGTCAGACAGTCTGCTTTTCTCGAGGGAAGGGATTTGTTGGATAGTGTGTTAGTTGCCAATGAGGTGTTGGATGAGATGAAAAGAAGGAAGAAAATGTGTGTTTTCTTCAAAGTGGATTTTGAGAAGGCATACGATTCTGTAAGATGGAAATTCATTTATTACATGTTAGAAAGGGTTGGTTTTTGCGACAAATGGATTCGTTGGATAAAGGGATGTTTAGAGTCAGCCTCTGTGTCAGTTCTTGTAAATGGTAGCCCAACTAAGGAATTCTTGCCAAAGAAAGGACTTCGACAGGGCGATTCACTAGCTCCGTTTTTATTTCTCATTGCGGCGGAAGGTTTGGCGGGAGTGTCTAGGATGGCGATGGAGAAGAATCTGATTGATAGTTTGGAGATTGGTAGGGAAAAGGTGAAGGTAAATATGTTGCATTAGACTGATGATACTATATTCTTTTGTGAAACAAATGTCAAAAGTCTTTTTAATATAAAGGCGACTTTGAATTGTTTTGAACTCTTTTTCGAATTCAAAGTGAACTTTATGAAGAGCAAATTAGAAGGCTTGGGGGGTTGAGCAGATTCAGAACTTAGTCATATTTTTCTCATTTAATTGGACAAAAGTAATATATATTTTTGTTATACTAAAAGTAAAGTTTAAGAAGCTAACTAGCAAAATATAATTTGCTTTACACACGTGTAACAATTATACTATGACATGTAAAACTGTGTAATTTCGTGTTGGATACTACTTTAGAAAGTGTTAATAGTTCTTGTAGATTAGTTGTTCTTGCCCAATGTACAGTATTTAGTTTTTGCACTACTATTGAGTAGTTGTTTTTCTTCCGTCAGATCCATTTTGTTTTTACTGAAAAGGCTGAAAAAGAAAAAAAATAATGATAATGTGGGGGAAATGGGTGCTATGGACCAACATTATTGGTGAAGGGAATTGGGTGGGTGGGTTAATAAAACAAAAAGTAATTAGACTTTATTTTCCAATAATATATCCTGCCATTTTAAAACTAAACAAAAAATAATTAATGCATTATTACCGATTTTAAAATCCCATTAGACATCTCATTAATCCTAAACACAATAAATACGTAGGTTATAAAATTTTCTCTTACGATTTTTTAACATAGGTATGTTGGTATTCGAGATCACTAAGTAAAAGGCAATTAAGACTGTTCACATAAACAAGACAATTATATTATTTTTATTTTTAGTACTGTATTTCATTAAAATATAACTTACTGAGATTTTTACAATTTATTTTTTCTATATATTACTTTTGAATGATGGTAAAATAATTTGTTTTATAATATATACTAAAAATCATTTCTAATATTTGAAAAGTAAAAAACACTTTAAAATATTTAAAAGAAAAAAATATCATAATGGGGAAAGGATTGAAGTCAATCCACCTTAAATAAAAATCATTTCAAATATTTAAAAAGTAAAATCACACTCATGGCTAATTTAATTTGTGGTGGTATATTGTTTTTCCACCCGCAAAAATAGAAGTTAAGATATAATTGAATTAAAAGTTGATGATGTTGTCATTGCTCTCTCCATAATTGTTTTTCACATTTAATCACATCATTAAAAGATGGTGGAAAGTTGAAGTGGTGATAATTAACTTTAGAGATGACACACATTAGAGAAATTAAGGATAAAAAACTATAAAGATCAAGTTCAATATCACTTGCGATCTTTCATGTCTTTAATCAAGCACATAACAGCCATTATCTTTGATTTATAACCTCAGGAGTGGTGGAGAGGCAAAAATATCACAGGACAGATCACGTTGTTCCCAAAACATAGGACCAGTTAGAAAGGGCACGACCAATTTTGAAACCCCATTGGTCTATATTTTGTAAAAGGATGGTCAAAGAAAAACTTTGGTTATGAAATTGTTGATAGCATAGACAACACAGATATAATTCATGACACTGTCCAAGATTTTTTTTTTTTCTGATCTTACAATTACAAACAAAAGTTTTAAAACTCTTTCACTATCCCTTTTCTCACCCTCCCAATTTTGTATTATTTGACTACAGTTCCCTGAATGAGTGGAACCAGGTGGAGAGAAAATGCTACTGCAGTAAACAGTGTTTAAGTTGAGTAACAAGTTTTGAATTAGCAATGGGACCAAATCAGGATCTCAGGTTATGTAGCAATGCAATAAGGTTCCCAGAACAGAAAAGACCTCCTAGAATCCTTGCAACTCTTGGAATTGTTGTGTTGAAAGGTAAACGTGGTAGGAGAAGGAATAGTTTTTGGCTTGGGCTTGGTTTTCCAATAGTATTCATAAGCACTGAAAGCACCCGAAGATGAGGGAACTATCCGAGCCCTTGGCCTTGGTGGCAGAGAACTATGTTGTGCCACATCAACATCCTTAAAATTGACCACATCGTTGAACTTCTCCGACCATTTTGGACTTCTATTAGAATCACCTACTCCACTTGGTTTGTTCATCATTAATGCTAAGCCAATCCCACTAGACAACATGGGTGCATGCTCTTGCTCCTTCACACAACTCTCAAATTCCTCTGCCTCATCGTCACCTTCCTCAAACTCCTCTTCTTCTTCTGCTTCTTCTTCAGAGATTTCAGCAAAACTGAGGACAAGGCGACCATTTTCTCGTTGAGCAGAAAATTTGTTCAGAGAAGGAACAGACACAGCTTCTATGAACAACCTTCCGTTGTCACGGTGGGATCGCATGTGAAGTGAAGGGAGTGGCGGAGGAAAAGAACGAGGAGAAGATTTTTTCACTGCATGGTTTTGTTCTGGCACTTGAAAATCTTCCTCGTGTGAAAGCTCCACTTTCTCTCTCTCTTCCTCTTCTTTTTCTTCCTTCTCTTCCTCTGAATCCTCTGTCTCAGATGGTGAATAAGAAGAGAACCCATCTGAACCAGTTTCGGATCCTAGACTCTCCGTGCATATCTGGAGACTCTTTTCACTTAGACAGCTCTTTGATCTTCTCACAAGTGGATGAACATAAGGAAGGGTTGTTAATTTGGAGCTTTCTTCGTTGCCTTTCTTCGACAAAATTGAACTCCATACGTCAAACTCTCCCAGTTTGTCCACATTCTCCTCCTTTTGAACTGTCTTCCAAATTTGGCACCGGTTTTGTTTCATTTCTTCGCTGTTGTCATCTTCTGACGAAGATGATGAGTCAGCAGCAGTGGGTTCTGTAAGCGAGCGAGAGATTTCTTCCGAGGAAGCGATCTTTTTCATGGGAGAAAACCCATTTTGAGAAAGCCATTTCTTGGAAGACATGTCTGCGGATAGAGTGCGTCGAAGAGAAGTTGCAGAATCGTTGTTCGATCCCAAAATGGTGACAATGCCCTGCTTCTGCATCAGAAGAGTCTCTTCGTCTATTCTCCGAGACTTAGGTAATTGGATTTTCTTGTTCGTACAAGTTGACATCTTTAGTACCAGAGACAAGCAGAAGCACAAACACTTACTTATCTGCATGAAAGGCAAGAAAAACCAATAAGAAAAGCCAAACAAAATGTATAACCTGAGAATCAGGTAAACTAAACTAGTGATGATACCAGAATTTGAAGTTACATATTTGGTACATATGCATGCAAATTTGAAGAAAAATAAACAAATGGGAAGCTTAAAAAACTAAAAAAATAATTTCTTGGATGAATAGTTACCTTAGGCAACAGAACAGCATTCAACAGAGGTCTACTTTGAGATCACTGGGGGTGAGAGTTGTGAAGAAGGTGGAAAGGGTGAGGGTTATGACGCTTGAGATGATGTTAGAGGAATGGTGGTGGTTGATGGTACTGAAAGTAGGGGAAATGGGGGGTATTTGTAGGTGCCAAAAAGCTTCTTCAACTGATACCCTACGCCACCATGAAAAGATCCCTTTATTGCTTTCCTTTTTTTATTCTTTTATATATTTTCATTATTTCCCATTTCATAAAAAGGTTTCATGCAATCAAACTCTTATTGGTTCATAATTTTGCTGTTTAGCCATAAAAAATGTACTGACTGTTACACCACTGAGACATGAACTAAAATGAAAAGGGTATCAATCATTAATTTAAACATTCAAACTTAGTTAGAATTAGAATCATTACTTGGGTCTTATCAAACCTTCAAAATGTTTATCTCTTATTTATATGTACTAATCAATCTATATCAATACTTGATTTATACTTATACTACTCACGACTATAACTCAAATGCACCACTTATAAATTATCATTCCTATTTAATACTTTTTTAAGATCTTTTACCTAAACCAATACAAATATGACTTAAATATATATATTTTCCAATATTTTTACGTAAAAATTAATTTTCATTTCTAATTCAAATTTTTTATGTAAAATTAATTTTTTAATTCAAACTTTAAATTTATTGAGTACTTATAAGAAAATTATTTGAATGAGTCATGGACGAGGATGTTAATCTATTTCATACTAATTTATTGTTTAAATATTATAATATTATAATATATTGTCACTCATTCTCATACTTCTCTTAAGACAAGACAAATATTCAAGAGGTTTAAAGTTTGGTTCAGGAGAAAAACAAATTTGACATTATAGTAATGGAAACATATTTAATCCTAAAATTATTTAATTTTTCAAAGAATTTTCTGTGTATAATAAAAATGGAAAAAATATATATTTAAAAATGTTATCTTAAAATTAAAAAAAAAGGAATAAATTTTCCTTTAGAAAGCTACTATTATGTGAGAAAAAACTAGTGATTAGATTGAAACATGAATCAGTAGTAATTGAAATTTAATTTTTAGTTTTTGAAAATATAAAAAAAATATAATTTATTTAGTGTTGGTCAAACTTTATGGATAAATTAATTTTTGTGTTCAATGTAAAAAAGAAGAAGTTTATAAGACATATTATTTATTGTACGAATTAATAACATGTATGCAGTGTAATATTACACTTAATTAAAAACAATCATCAGATAAATCCTCATATTATCTAATCATGTATCACTACACAATATAATATTCATGTCATACTTTCTCACATAACAAATTGGTCATATCAAGAATTCAACTTCTACAAATTGTTCAATAACAATTAGTTAAATATGGCTAATTGACAGTAACTACTAGATACTGTGATTAATTTAGTGGTATGAACTCTAATCAGTGTGAAAACTTTAACAGGAATAATATAAGCGGGGTACAGCTAAAAAAACTTGTAGAATAGTCAGTACATTCTATTGGATTATATGGAATTTGCTTAGCCAACCCCCAACATTTTCTTCTTTTTACTCGGTGTACAAATAATATCTTAAAATGTTATTTAATTAATAATAAGTCAATTTATCTGCAAAGCATAATTAAGGTGTAATTGGAGTTTTTTTTAGTCCTATGTATGGGTTATGATAATAAAGATTCAATCAAAATATATAAATAGGAGAGACAAACAGATGGTAAAGGTAACTTTTTAACTCACACACCTACAGATTCTATTCGAACTGGAACGTCGGAATATTTTTGCATGTTCATCCATCGTCATTTGGTGAAAGTCATTTGGTGAAAGTGGAAGGACTGAAAGGTTGAAAGACCCTTAAACCTGAGGACTAAGAAAACCAGAAACTAAAGAAAAAAAATTTATTATAAAAAAAATTCGACCTACTCAATATATATATATATATATATATATATATATATATATATATATATTAAAAAAATTATTGAATATAAACTAATCGAATGATAAAAATAATTACTCATTATATTAATTAAATTAGATATATTTTATAAAATAAAAATTATTGATATATAAAATATTTCTATTATGAATAAAAATTTATAATAAAATTAAATATAATATTTTCAGTAACTAATAATTGTAAAAAAAATATTTGTTTGTTTAGAAACAAGTTTTTTAGTTTTTCATTAAGATGTAAGTAGAAACCATTTTTAGTTACTTTTACTTTATTTTAAAGACTAATTTTTGGTCGATAAAAAAATTAAATTAAAAATTATTTTTTGTTTTTTAATTATCATATTATTAGAGATTTAAATTTTTATTTGGATTTCTATATATTTGATTTTTAAATTGGTATCAATGAAATTGGTTGTTAAATTAATTTTTATATAATTAGTTACTAAATTAGTTTTTTTTTCGACATCAAGTCTGTTGAGATGATATCGTTAGGATCAATTACCGCATCTAAAGTATTGTCCTAGAGTTCAGAACTCTGTCACAATTTTGTCCTTAAAAGACACATTAGAGGGTTAATTTAAATTGGCCTTTAGCATACCAGAACAAACTGTCGAAAACTAGGATTTGTCTTAGAACCATTCTTCTATTTCCAAAGATAGAGCTCCAAACTTCAAAATGGACAATTTCTTTAATGCAGTGATTGATTCTATTGATACTATCTCATCGAACTTAAGTTCAGAACAATTTATATATAATTGATAATGGTATATATTACTAACATTATTATTCATTTTATTTGCAACATAAATATTAACTTGAACCTATAGTCTTTTGAAAAGTAACACCCCTTAAAAACTAAAATATGTCAAAATGAACTTAAAAACCCTGGAACACTATAAAAAAAAAAATTAGAAAGAAAATCATTCCTCAACTTCTAAGAACAAAATAAATAGTTCAGGATACTTAAAAGGCTCATGTACATTAATAAATTTATTTTTCTTACATATTTATAGAATTTATGATGTGATCAAAGAAAAAAAATAGAAGAAAAGAAGAAGAGGTGTCTAATAAATATCTATTAAATGTTTTTGTATGTGAAAGGCAAGGTGGCTTTCATTCATTATGTTATTCAACAAAGTATGGCTGATGACTAGTGGTTTAGTATCATAAACTTACTTTATTAGGAAGGTAAAAAGCTATTCCATCATGTATAAAAACAAGAACAATCCATGATGATTGGGAATGACAATTACATTTACACTTGGTAGGCCCCTAAACAAATGTTGATAACAAGGAGAAAAAATAAGCGTTAAAATGGGTTCAGGTTTCTGTGTACACAAAATGGGTTCATGGGCTACGAATTATAACATTTTTCTTCTTATTATTTAGCTTCTCTTCTTATTTTTCTGTGACTGCAGGAAATCCACATCTCATTGGTAGCATACGAATTAGGAAAGACAAAGTGACATTTGGGTTGAAAATGGCTTAAGAAGGAAGCAAAGGAATCAACTTTGGGAGAGAGCAATATGATTGGGCGGCTAGAAACCCACAATCCCACTGTCTCAGAGAGAATCTCACATTTCTATCTATATTAATTTTAAACTTACATAGTTTAATCACAAGGAATAATGTATGTGGAAACGAATGAACGCGCGTCATGTCTTGCTTTTTTCGACCTCCTTTTGGTTACGATACTTGCTTCATTTGTCTTTCACTCTCTTTAAATTCCATTTTTTGCGAAAGTAGGTCAATTTTGTTATTTTTTTTATCAAAATAAATTTGTTTTTGAAGAAGTTAGGAATATATTATGAAATTATAAATTGATTTTATAAGATTGTGTGAGGTCATGGGCCGAATCCAATAACAAGATGAAAGCGGATCTGATATCAATATCTGAATGTAATGGTTATGAACTTATTAATCTCAGCTCTGAGGTCATGGTCCGAGTCCGATCATGTGGTAAAATGATTTTAATACTGATATCTGAAGTTAATGAAAAAAATTCCACTTATTTTTCATAAAGAAAAAAACATATTAATTATGGAGATTGACCGTATATATAGAATTATAATCAATTTTAAAATATAGCTCAAAATAAAATGAGATAAAAAACAAAGAGAGAAAACACATCTGACCTTTCTCAAGACATTTTGGTAGACAAGAACTTCGTTTTTTCCTTTTTTCGGATGGTAAATATTTCTCAGAACATGGAGTGTGAATCCAACCTATGTTTGAATTGAAATTGAGATACTAACCCTATATAAAGAAAAAAAAATTACCTGACAAACACAACATTTAATAGTATACTATTTTATCATGAAAAATCATAATAAAATCGTACAGTGTTGATACGAATTTTTATATCCATAATTTTCTAAAAAAACAATTTCATTTTAATAAGAAAAAGGAAAAATTGCTCCACTTTTCTAAAAAAAACCTTTTAAACTCCTTCCTCTTCCTCGTGGAAACACATCTCTCTAATACTCTAGTATACATATAACAATGCCAATTACATCCACAAATTAATAATGCACACAAAAAGGTGCTGACGTTGATCAAGGCTTCAGACTCAATAAAATAATACACTATAAAATGCCAAATAACGTAAGAAAAATGAGGAATAACTTCTACTATTCGCAGGGGCCGAGCTGAGAGAATTTTTAAAGGACCAGCCTAAAATTATGACTAAAATAAATCAATTTTCGCATGCATGATATTTATAAAACAATAATATATATTTTATGAGCAGAAAAATATACAACTATATTAAATATTATAAAAGAAAAAAATATTATCTTTAAAATTAAACATGATAATCAACGTATTAAATCTAAAATAGAATTAAAATATTACGAAAATCATATTATTTTTTGTACATGATATAATAAATAAATTACAAAAAGTGGGATGATCATCAGCCTTTTGACCATCCCACTCCCTCACCCACCCCTAATTATTGATATCCTACATTTATTTATTCTATGAATTTAGTTTTATTTATTTTTAATTATATAAATTCAATTTCTTAACTTTTATCACTTTTATGATTAAGTTTTTGTTGATGAAATGTTAATTTACTATTTAGTTTGATGTGTGATAAAAGCTTGAAGGAAAAAGATTTTATGTTCCAATCGAGGTTTGGATTGATTTTTTTTTTTTTTTTTGCATTTTTATTAAAATAATTTTGCTATATATTATTTTTTCAAAACAACCATTTTAGTTAAGAACGTTAGCAATGAATTTAAAGCAAACACTATTAATTGTTGTTTTCAAACATTACACAATTGCATTTAGAATAGATTAAAATTCCATGATCATGAAAGATTCTACTAATACAAACATGATTAAAAATATGATGGATAAATTTAAAGATATTTGAATATAGTTTGACTTCCATGTGTAAGATGAAATCCAACATTAAAATATAACTATCATTTTGAACTTACTCAAATTAAAATTAAAATATATAAATTTTGTTAACTTCATTTCTATGTCTCATATAAATTTATGAATTGCTTTGTAGTAAATATGATATTAGAAGATGGAAAAACACTCATTTTTTTTCACTCATATATTTTTAATAAAAAGTTAAATTTTTTGAAGAGTGGAAGTTGTTTAAATGAGGTAAAGTCTGATTATTTTATTAATTAAGTTAAGAAAATTATAAATAAAAAATATTTAAGTAATCAAATTTTATTTTATAAAAATATTATTATCTTTTTAAAATATATTTTGTTTGTCTTTTCTCTAAATTTTTGAATAATTTTTCTATTATTTTTAAAATTTGAATGTCCTATCCTTATTATGATACTAGCAAAAAAATGAGAAAAATAACATATAATGTTCAGACTTTATCTAAATAAAATACAATATATATATATATATATATATGAATTTAATCATAAAAGATAAAATATAAGATTTTTAATTCTTATTTAAAATTAAGAGTAAAATAATTAATATAATTTTCTAAAAATAGGGATGTTACATATTACGAAAGTCATCGAATGTCTATGTGATTGTCTAATCTGATAAGATTGATTGATTGTCTTTAGGATGTAGTAAGTGATGTCAAGTTTTGATATAAGATAGTGTGATTGCTTCTGGAATGTGACAAGTGATGCTTGTAAGTTTTGGCATGAAATAAATGAACACTTGAGTTGATATGTGAATGAATATGTGTTTGGTATAAATGTTATAAGTGTTTATGAGATTAAATAAATTGTTTTTATTTTTGTGTTATGCAAATTTTTTTGAATTACAAACTTACATTTTGTTGTGTAGTTTATATTGTAATGATCGTATATTTACATAGGAACGTATGATATGTCATGTGAGGAGAAAGCTCGACAAAGATGATGTGCATGGGAAGAATATTTTGTGTTATATTAAATCCCCACAAAGAGAGAATTAACTTGTTTAAGATATTAAATAACTCTTTCAAATTTACATAAACTTTTCATTTTGATAATTTTAAGTTTACATAGTGTTTTAGAATTTTTGGTGATATAACAGAAAGAATATTTTGTGTTATATGTAAAAATCCACAAAGAGAGAATTAACTTGTTTAAGATATTAAATAACTCTTTCAAATTTACATAAAATTTTCATTTTGATAATTTTAAGTTTACGTAATGTTTTAGAATTTTTGGTGATATAACACTTAAAATACGAACTCCTCAAAATTAAAATAATAATATTTGTTTGTAGTTGTACTTCCTCAAACCCAATATCAAATATGTTGAAAAAAATTAATCAATATAAATAATTTTAATACAATAAAAATATATTCAGAAATTATACCAAACATAGTACTAAGGCACAATGCAAAAGAAATTTAAAAAATATAAGAACAAAAATGATAAAGAATATAAGAGAACTTACATTATTCAAAGATAAGCTAGCAAAAACAAGCAAACAAAGACATTGATGGTGATGCAAATAAAAGGAGAGGCACAAATAGCACCAATATAGACCAAAGATAAGCTAGCAAAAACAAGTAAACAAAGACATTGATGGTGATGCAAATAAAAGGAGAGGCACAAATAGCACCAATATAGACCAAAGGTAAGTACAATGAAGAAAATATATGGAGGCAAAAAATGACAATACCAGTTCAATGACGAGCCATAACAATGGTGATATACACTACAAGAAAATCATCAAATAAAAATCAATTTTAAAGATAAAAACTAATTAGTTGTTATATTGACTAAATTAGAGACCATTTTAGAGATTAAAAAAAATTTTGGTTTCTAAATTAATTTCTATTATTGTTAAATAGTTTATAAATTAGTATCCAATTAGCTGTCAAGGTTTTAACTATAAATTATTTAGATTCTAAATTTGGTAGCAAAAACTTTGGTAATTAATTAGATACAAATTTAGAAATTATTTAGCATAATAAAAACTAATTTAGAAACCAAATATTTTTTTTAAGTCTCTAAAATAATATCTAATTTAGTCAATATAACAATTAATTAATTATTTTTAATCTCTAAAATTAGTTTTTATTTAATGATTTTCTTATAATATCACCTTTTCTTCATCTTGACACATCTTTTCTCAATGAAGACTTTTCCCACAAATCCTCACATAAATAAATCACATAAACCAAAATACCCACAATCTTTCCAGATAATTTTAAATCAATCTCCATGAATTCATATAAATAACAAATCACTCTTACCAAAGAAGCCATTAATTATGTATAGCTCAAATGGATGGATTTGGACTTGACTTGTCAGCTTGTACATTTTAACATTCTGTGAATTCGAATTTTTGGTTCAATATATTCCTTGTATATAGTTATGAAAATGATCGATTGATTCGGATAGCAATTATTTTTCAACTTAACTATCATGTTTGCAAAAGCATAATGTATTATTCACTATTCACCCTATTATATTATATATTATATTCATAAACATTTCAAGGTTCCTAGCGCTAATCAAAACGTCTTGATTAATTAATCGGTAACCAATTAGAAGTTGGTAATTAATTAATTAATACCATTCTTGATAATTGGATTATTTTACTTTAAGATTCCGTCAACCTAAGTGCTATCTTACTTAAACCTCAAAGCAATACCATTAAAATGAATCGATGTGTGGACCTATGTTTGAAATACAGCTTAATTCACCCTTGGAATTTTTCAGCAATTATATTTTAACCTATAAAAGTTGGAAATAGCATAGTGTTTGACCTAAACTTGTTTTTGAAATGGCTATTCATTATGGAAGTATAAAGCTAAAGCATGTGCTCTTATAATTTGTTGTATTTGTTTCTTAACCTGATATTTTCTTTTAATACTTTTGGCTGTACTAGAAGTCAATAAACACTTACTGCAAATTTGTATATGCTTTTGTATTATAATTTATAAAATAAATTAAAGAAAAAATTACTTAGTTTATAAAAGTAGTAATAAAAGCGTTCTTATATAAAAATTGAGAAAGTATCTTTTACCGATTGAATAAATTATCCTTTCAATTGTGATCTCTTTTATTTCTTCATATTTTTTTTTTTGGTGTTCGATTTCGGACACACTAAATATTATAATAATAATATATATTTACTTTATCTGATGTAAGTATTTATATGTTGGAATGAGATTTATATATGTATTATGAGTAAAATTATATTAACTAATTTTTTTATACAATTTAACTTATATTAATATATTTTTATTTTAATAATTTTTTTTTATGAGAATCCATTGTACAAGATATTTTAGGACTCTTCGACTCTTAAAAATACAAAATAAAATTACGTAAATAGCATACTGTTTGGATTATGTTTTTAAGGATGTGATTGTAAATCCTCAACAATGACCTTATATACACTAAGGATCTTACCCATAAACTCTAGTAGTATGTTTTCCGTTGCATTATTAAACATTATCTAAAAATATTAGTTAATGCAATTTAGACAAACGCTTTTATATATATATATATATATATATATATATATATATTTGATTTTAAATTGAAAAATAACACTAACAACACTTGAGAAAATACACCTAAAATTTAGTTCAGTCCATTAAAATAAGTTTGTAGGATTAAATTTCGAAGACTATAATTGAATCGAGACCTTTCAATAAATAAATAATTATTACAGGAACATCGAAAAAATGTCAACCTCCTATATTCTTATTCTCAATTCTACTAAGAATATGCATAACTCCTTTTTTATGCAACGGAAAAATATTGTTTAACAACTCCTTTTTCTCACACATCTACTTTATAATTGGTTTAATTAATAAAATAATAATTTATAGTTATGCAATGGTATCAAAGTATCATCTCACTTGTGCAATTATCTTTACTGTATTTTATAGTAATACCAACACGTATTGCGTAAGATGAACACACGAATTGCAAGAGTACTGAAGCAAACAACCAACAAGAAAGAGGCACGTAATATAAGAACATGAAAACTTTAGCCACAGAGCTGCATTACCTTATAAATAATTGCCATAAAAAGAGAGACCAATGGTTATGGAAAATTGGTAATTGGAGAGCATAGGGTTCTGTCTCTGATTCCCACTTGTTCTTACTCTATACACACAAAAACAGAGAGTGGACAAATTCAATATTTAATCTATCTGTTGTAACATTTGTACCTACTTTCGGTGTCGTTAGAATTTCTTTTGTTAATTTTCGTTTCCTTTATATGATTATTTTTGTATTTCCTCCCCCAATATCATCATGCATGATAAGACATTTATTGTGTATTGCTTGTATATACGTGTGCACACTTTTATAGTAGGATAAGTGTACACCTTTACACAAAACAACTTTTGTGTTCTCATGATACATTGGTACAATAGGTATGTGCAAGAGATGAGAGGCAAATTGATAGGATTGGTCACAACAAGAAAAAGCTTCCATACGCAGTGGCCACTTGTCAACATTTTAGCACTTTATATATGTCTGTATTTTTCTTTATCCAAGATTTAGGGTTGCTAGTGCGTTCAACATACATGTAAATAGAGGTGGTAACTAACTCGAATTAAGCTGGACTTTGAACACAGTCTTCTGCGCTAGAAAGAGTGCATATATATATATATATATATGTGTGTGTACTTTTTACGTAATTTAATCTTATAATTTATAAGATAAGTTTTAAATAGTTCTAATATTCAATAAACTAATTTTATTTTTATTAAAATAAATTCTAAATGAATATAATATTATATTAAAAAGTAAAATTTAAACATCATTTAATTTTAAACAATTTTGTAAAAAAAATTTATATTCACTTATGTATTATAAATTCACCTTATATATAGTTGATGATATTAGACTAATTTCTTTCAATTATTTTAGTATATATAAACGTTTTTATTTAGAAAAGGTGGCCGATATTAGGAACGAGTGAATTTAGCAACTTTAATTTGTTTTACTTTTTGGAGTAACTAAACATATGCTCCAGTTGGTTATCATAGCGGTACGGGAATTAAAAAAAAAAACAAACAAAAAATGAAGAAATTTGTGGTTGAAACAGAGTATTATCCATAAATGCAACGTGGATTTTCCACCGAATAACAAGTAAGACGTACCAGATTCCAATATACTATGGTTTAACCATCTTACACGGGCTGAAATGGTGGTGGATATGACCAATTGTTCACGGCAAAATCTAACAAAAATCTTGAATCTATTATATCCGTGTCTCTGAAACATTATTCGAAGAAATCACGGTGCATGAAATGATCAATTGAGAAGGAACAATATATGTGGTTGCTGACTATGGATTGGACAAATGAAAATGGCTAAAGTTATGGATGGTACGAAGACCAAAATGAGAATGCGAGCAGATTTGGTTGGATACTTGTCCTCTTAGTTAGGGTTGACTCAATATATTGTTTCAATGTGAATTTTTGTGTGTGTTTCGCTGTGGTTTTTTTAGGGAAACTCAAAACTTTAAAACATAAAGTACAGGTACAGAATTGAGTTCTGTTGGCAAATATGAAAATGCCTTTAAAAGATCAAGGTTAGGGCTGTAATTTCGTATTGAAATTTTAGTAATTGATATATATATATATATATATATATATATATATATATATATATATATGTGTGTGTGTGTGTGTGATAGGTTATGAAGTTAAAGTCAACTCCATCAATTTTAAAACCAGTTACTGTTTCCAAATTTAATTCATCCTCCTAGAAACAGTACTCATTACTTTAGAAAAATAAAACGTGCAAAGAATTATAATTTGAAGGTAAAATAAGAATAATGAGAGTAATAAATATATACTTTTATAGTATTTAATAAAGAGTTTATTTGTTAAAGTTTTAGATGATATTAACAAAAACTATTTGAGTTATCACACGACGTGTTTATACATGAAAGTATTCACTATGGAATGAATAATCATTTTTACCTAATATTATATAAAGTGAAAATTGTGGCTATTTTCTTTATCATTTAAAAAAAATATGAATTAATACATGTATTAATAATATAAATTTATTATGTAAATTTTGAATTTTTATTATTTAGAAAAAACAATAGACATCTTTTACAGGAAAAGATAATTCTCTTTTAGTTGAATAAGAGATTATTATCTACAGCACAACTTTTTTTTTAATATAATTACATGTTCATAACTCGATTGAGTAAATTTACTACTTACGTTCTTGGTGGTATAGTTTCTTGTCAAGTGGTAATATCTTTTACATATATAAAATATGTTTAGTAAACTCATAGATTGAATATAATTAAACCTTTTAATATTTATAAAAAAGACATAATTTTTACGTGTTGTCATATGAAAATCTAGCGTGAAAGATTCATATTCATTTTCATTCTCTTCACATGTATTATTGGGTAGCTGAGATTAGACATCACTTTACTTTGTCTGGTGCAGTTTTTGTCTCTCATTATGTATGTCTGTTACATGCTGGATACTCCTTAATCTTAAAATATCACTCTCTTGGTAATAGCCCAAGACATGATGAGGATGTTGCAAGAATTTATCGTCATTGTTGCCAAAAAATTAAAATAATTAGTTATTGACAAAAAAAAAATAAAATGTTAAAACAGTCCCACTACTGGTTTTGGTGAACAATTTACTGATGCAATCTTATCTGAATTGTCTCATAAAAGAATTAAACAGGTGTTTTAAACCATTATGATGAGTCCTCCTAAAAATATGCCACTTTTCATATTTGTTTACAAATTTTTGAATGAAAAATAAAAATCATCCATATCAAATAAATAGTTTAAATAAAAAAAGAAAAATAATAATAATTTACTAAATATATCATACATATGTGAGGAAAACAATTGTTAGGGGGAACCCTTTCAATTAAAATAGAATTTTTTTCTTTCATGAATTACTTTTAATTAGTATTTTATTACGGATGATAAATGGTTGTATTTGCTAGTTAATATAAATAAATTTATAATAGGAAGAATTTTTTAAATATATAATTTTATTATTGTATTAAAAATCAAAGTGCACAATTTGAATTCTCACTCTCCTATTATCTTAATCAGACACTAAATATTCCACCCTTCTCCTTTTTCTATAAGTGCATAATCCTCTATATTCACAATTATAAAAATTTCTCTCAATTATCTCAAAGCCCTTTTTTTTTACTTTAGCATGTCCAGTTAATATTATTAACTGCTTATTCATTTTAATATAATTTTTTATTATTTTCTTTAATTGAATTTTAATAGTCCTTTTAAAAAAATGAATAGTTAAAAATTAATGCTTATCTAAGGCAATTTTTTCATTCACATCTATAGCTTTTCTATCTACCTTCATATTAATTTTCAAAAATCAGTAGTTTTAATTTTTTAAAAATATAAAATAATTCTAAATGAAACATAATTTTACCTTTTTAAATAATAATTAGTTGCATTCCCGTAGTATCATATTTCTCTTTCAACCGCATATCTTTTTTTCATTTGTAACACTTCCATTCTTCTCTAATAACAATGTTTGAGAGAACAGTTCAGCGAAAAGATTTACTGTATTCGATATTCTCTAGTACAAATATATATATATATATATATATATATATATATATATATATATATATATATATATATATATATATTGAGTTTTGTACTCATCTTTGCACATTTTTTTCTGGACACAAAACCTATTTTAACCACCAACATTCATCATTAGCTACCACAAATAATTACCACTTGAAATTTGAAAATGAAGGAAAAAAAATCACATTCTCCACCGTTGAAATTAAAAAAAGATGGAGTGCATGAAAATATATGGAGGTAGACGGAGAATTTTCCTTATCTTGCAATTTCTTCTTGCACCATATCAATTATTACCTGGAGCATATATTTTTTTTTTCCAAAATTACCCTTTTTGATATAAAAATCCAGAATAGAAAATATATATTCCGAATAAAGAAATCCAGAATACAAAATTAAAAATGCATTTTAGATAACAGTTTCTAGAATTCAAAATGTGTTCTGGATATTTAAATCTGGAATATTTTTGGATAATAGGTTTCGGAAGTAATTTTCTTTTACACCCTTTTTCATTTAAAGGTTATTTTCGTCATTTTGAAGGGACAGGTTGGAAGCATATTGTAATTAATATGGTGTAGGGAGAAATTGCCCCTTATCTAATGAGTTAGAAATTGGGCCATAAGTCAAAGGCCCATTCTTCAATCTTCACAACAAACAAGCTCAATTAGCGGTATTCATCCGATGTTGCAACCAAAAACCCGTGTTGCCCCTCCCCTGCTTCATTCACACTCTCCTGCATCTCAATTCTCCAACAGGTTGTAGTTCCTCTGCAAGAATATTGCTTCCACTATCGTCTTCTTCATCCATTGCAATTCCTTGCTGCAACTGGCAAGTTCTCACTCGATACTCTGTACCTGACAGGTAATTTTTCTCTCTTTCTCCGATGCTTCTTTGCAATCTATTATTTATCACTTACCTCCTACATTAATAGTTCATTGATATGTGTGGTCCTATTGATCTAATTCATCTACTTTTCATAGTTTAGTTAATATGCTTAATTGGATGTGTCACGATTAGGATTTGAAAGCACCGGTTTTCTATAGTTTCGTGATGGTAATGAGTCATAGATGATAATACAGCAAAATCAGAATGAGCATTTTCAGTGAGGTGGAATGTCGACGTATATCTAAATGTTGTCATTTGTTGTCACGTGAAGAACGAGTTATCACATATTTAGCTGCGTATGTTTCTTGGATGGTAGAACTAATAAAATAGGAAGTTATTTAATGAAGTTAAAAGTTCGTGGTAAAGCATCATAAAATAAGTCTGCAAAATTACCTAGACTGTGTATGACTTGTATACACAAATTTTATGTATATGAAAATAAGTCATTTTCAAGCAATTAAGTGTATAGTTTAAAAAGAGTATACACAAATTTAATGTGCATGAACAGAAGTGCAAGGCCCAAAAAGGATGGGAAAAAGCACGAGCAAATGTGCACTGCTTGAGTGATGGAAAGTGCTCATTGGATTTTCTTTTTTACTGTGGCTTGTTCTTTTGATTAAAAATTAACTTGTATAGGGTTGGGGATGTTCCACATTTATTCGTTTTAATGGAAGAATTGAATTTCAATTTTATATGGCACTAACTACTAAGATCTGATTCTGGGGATTTTTTACGTTATTACTCGTGATTAGTTTGTTTACAAATGAAGAAATGACTGAGAAGCCTCGGAGCATTCTACTAAATTGAGTTAAGGATATTCTTGGATGAATTCCATGTAAAAGTTATTTATCAGAATTGGATAGACGACCAGAGTGCTTGGGTATGGGGATGGTGCTACCCTAACAGATTTGTAGGGTTCTAAATCATCATTATCTTCCTTTTGTGATCTGCACATTAAATTTCAGGATAAGTTTAATGTTTGGCGTCCAATGAAGGTGAAATTTGATAAGGCAGAACTCTCAAACATCAAAACTGATCTCTTGAGCTGAGATTTTTAATATTCTTTTATGGGCCATAATTTACCTCATGCTAAGCTGTCTACCAAGACTTAGATATATTTCTTTCCTATATTCTTTTCGCAAAGAGCCGAAAATATAAAGCAAATTCAAGCCCAGTTAATCACTAATGGCCTGAAATTGCCCGCCTTCTTGGCCAAGTTAATTGAGCATTATTGTGGCTCACCAGACTCACACATTACTAATAATGCACATTTAGTGTTCCAGTACTTTGACAAGCCAGACCTGTTTCTCTTTAATACTTTGATAAAATGTGCTAAACCCAATGATTCTATTATAATTTTCCGAGATGAGTTTTCTCTGGGACTCATGTTTTTTGATGATTACACTTACAATTTTGTTCTTGGAGCCTGTGCTCGGTGTAGGTAGACAACTACATTCCCTGATAGTAAAACATGGGGTCGGGTCAAATATTTTGGTTTCGACCACCAAAATATACTTTTATTCGAGCAACAAAGATATTATCTCAGCCCGACGATGTTTGATGAAATGCCAATGAGAACCAGTGTTACGTGGAATGCAATGATAACAGGTTATTCTTCCCTTAAAGAAGGGAACAAGCAATATGCTGTCAATGCATTGTCATTGTTTAATGGCATGTTGGTTGATGTACGTGGAATTAAACCAACAGATACAACCGTAGTTGTTGTGCTTTCATCAGTTTCTCAAATGGGTTTGCTGGAAACTGGTGCTTGCATGCATGCATTTGCAGAAAAGACATTGTGTACTGAAGATGATGTGTTTATTGGGACTGTTCTTGTTGATATGTACTCAAAATGTGGATGCCTTGATAGTACCCTGTCTGTCTTCTGGCGCATGAACCAGAAGAATATCTTGACTTGGATGGCAACGACTACGGGCCTAGCCATCCATGGTAAAGGAAAACAAGCCTTGGAGGTTTTATATAAGATGGGAGATTATGGTGTGAAGCCAAATGAGGCAACTTTTACTAGCTTCTTGTCTGCTTGTTGTCATAGTGGGCTTATGGAAGAAGGCCTTCAATTGTTCCATGAAATGAAGAGAACATTTAGTGTGACACCTCAGATACAACATTATGGTTGCATTGCTGTCCTTCTTGGCCGTGTTGGAAAGTTAAAAGAAGCATATGAATTTATCATGCAGATGGCAATTAATCCTGATGATGTAATATGGAGGATTCTTCTAGGTGCATGCAAGATTCATGAGGATGTTGTGATGGGAGAGAAGGTGGAGAAATTTCTTCTCCAGTTAGAAGAATGGAGTCATCCAGAGTTGACGTCAAAGAGTCAGGACTATGTAGCTCATTCAAATGTTTATGCTTTAGCAGAAAGGTGGGTCGATGTTGAAGCTGTAAGGAAACAAATGAGAGCTAAGAGTATCTCAAATAACGCTGGTTGTAGCGCTGTTCAAACTGTCAGCATGGCTATGTTGGAATGATAAATTGATATTTGATTCTTTTCAAAAAAATATCCTAGCAAGACAATAAATCCATTTGGCAATGAATAGCTGGAGCAGCTCCTGAGACTAAAAACAATAGCATAGAAATAGTAACGATGGTAAGTATACAGTGCATGAAAAAGTACTCTTCATCAACAGATTGGAAATACGAGATGTTCTAACAACAATTTTTGTGGGATATAACATAACCAAACGTGTATAAATGATGCAGAGGCATGATACTAGTATAAGTGTTATTGACTTATTTCTCAGTTTAACTGTTCTATCAGTTACTGATTTCGTTTTAAAATTCACATGACTCAGTCTGTAGAACAAAGACCACAGAAGGAGGATTTTGAAGCTGAACATTTGAGTGAACCAACAGAGATTGACTGTTGAGCGGGATAATCGTACATTTCCTTCCCGTAAGTCTTCTCTTTTTGTCGAAGTATTTTCGAAGATGCCCTTGCAAAATGTTGTTTGAGTTCTTAATCAATCAACCCTTAATTATTGAAATTGAAGGAAAGAAGACAATATAAGTTCAGACTATAGAAAGCTGAATGTTATAGTAGTTTGAGCTCTCAATCATATAAATTCTTAATGATGAAAATGGAAGGAAAGCTGAGTGTTATAATTCATGTTCTATCCTGAACGAAAACTTCAACAGCCCAACGCAGAGTCTCTACCTCCTCTGAAATGAAAACGATGAAATAAACTAAAATATAAAACTTTCCATTGAGGGGGACTGAAAAACCCATGTCTCACTTTTGGTTCCAAAATGTAGAAGAATTTCTTAGGGCTCATCTTCTATTAGCTTTTAATTGCGTCATTTTCCTCTGGGTGCTTAAATGTGGCTAAATTCCAAAATCCATATCATAAAATGTTTGTCATTATACATAAGGCTTAATCAAACTAAGGACAATAAGGAAAATGATTCTTAAAACTATGAACTAATTTTAATAAAATGTTTCTACGCTAAGAAGTTGCACATATAATTGTGTTAAAATTTAGTGCAATAATTTTGAATTTGGATCTCCTAAAGTAATCTAAAAAATTTGTGAATCGGGCTTTTGTGATCATGCATAAGTTTTATTAAGATGTTATGTATTGTCACAAAAAGTCACTCATACAACGTTATAAGATTCAGGTCTACCTTACTTTTAGTAAAGGAAAAAAAAAATTGTGAACGCGGGAGGAATCATGATCTTACTAGATGATCGCGTGTGATTCAAGAAA
Organism: Phaseolus lunatus; assembly: GCA_013389735.1. NCBI lineage: Eukaryota > Viridiplantae > Streptophyta > Magnoliopsida > Fabales > Fabaceae > Phaseolus > Phaseolus lunatus. The sequence goes on from CM023861.1 coordinate 31,991,643, forward strand.
GTGTTTTTACACAATTGTTCAATACCTTAGTCGTCCTTACATGGTTAAAAGGGGTGAATCAAGATTCATCATGTTAATTCCTACAGTGTTTTTATTTATTTATTGAAGGCTTCAAACATTGCCATTCGGTTATTCAAGTAGACTATATTTTTCTGATAGACAAATATTATGCAACTTTATTGATTGCAATTACAAGAAGACAATAGTAACATATTTTCACTAATATTTGTTGAAGATAAAAGAAATGATATTTGGATACGGTTTTTTCAACAAAATACATGCATGAACATATATGGAGGCACAACTGTAATGAGTCTTAAATATTTGAAAACGTTGGTCGGGAATTATAAGGGTTAAAATCAATGTAATCATTAGACTTAGATGTACTGCCTCAAACTTTTAACAAAATATTCAAAAAAATTAGAGTTGAAGAGACAATTTACTAATATAGGTATTTCTATATTTCTACTTCAAAAGTTTTTAGATTTAATTTTGTGACATTTTTATAAAGTAATTTACTTTTTTTTTTTATTACAAAGGGTACAAGATAATGTCATTGACAATCTAAGTGGATCCAAGCCATGTCTTGATTATCAAATACCATTGGTAAAGTGGACTCAAGTCCAAATAAAAGATATAAGGCGTACGAAGATCAATCTTCAAGAAATCATGAACTCCATTTTGAAGGTAGCAAGAACTTTACCCATAATTGTATTTGTCAAAACAGTATTTAAAATAACCAGTTCGTTGTTTGTTGAAAAAAAAAGATTGCATTTTATTATATAATGATTACCCTAAAAAATAACTACATTGCTCAAGCAAAATCTACAATGAGTGGGCAGGCGTCACATCGAAAGACGTTCACTAAAACTGAGTTGGATATTCAAGAGTTAGAAAATTTGAAACTTAGTGATGTACAATGAGTTGAGGAGAAGTTAAATAATTGGTGACAGTGATTCTCATTTACAAATTGACACATTTGTTTATCTCATCTATAGGTTAAACCATAAGATTTATTAAACCCTAGTATGAAGAGACAATAATTAGGAAAGACTAATATAACTTATAAATGAACCTTTTTTTAAATAGGTCGAGAAAGTGTTATTTTGCCAAGTGAAAGTTATAATTATGGTGATTGTCAGTATATCCAATGAATGTCTTATATTGTAACATTTTATTTATGTAAAATTAATTTACATTGTACCATATTTGAATTTTGATTTCCTGTGATAAAACAATACATATATACACGTTTCAATTAATTTTAAATCAATAAATTTAGTTAATTACACAAATAATTTTAATCTATATATTAATGCATTATTTTTAATTAAAGTATATTTTAAAATATGATATGCACTTTACTTTATTTTAAAAAAGAAAATATAATTTAAAAAATTTACCCTAATTTATTTAATTTTTTGGTCTTTTGAATTATGTGATAAGTAAGCCTAAATTAAAAAAAATATATATTAAAAATGATTATCTAAAAAAAGATCATATCTTTAAAAAATCAAATTTCTAAACATGATTTTTATTCTTTATTGTTTTTATAATAACAAGTTTAATTTTAATTTTCTATTGAGAATAGTGGTTGATAGAAAATTAAGTTTTTATTTTATTTTATTTTTATTTTCATGCTTTTATAATTTTTTAAAAATTATTATATTATTTACAATTGTTTGAAAATTATAATTTGAAAGTGAAATAAATATAACTAAAATAATTGATCCTTAAATATTTTTTATAAGAGTGTAAATTTAATTAAAATTAAAAATTAAATAACCTAAAATATGTTTTACCAATAAAATAAATTAAAATTGATATAAAATATGCATTGAATGAATTGATAATAATTGAAGATGGATGGAGAAGAATTAGATGAACAAACATAGGCATAATCTATATTCACCAACATAGAATAATGCTTCTTAATTTCATTGTTCCTTTGTTAGTGATAGAAATTGTAAGTTTGTAAGTAAATTCAATTTAAATATTCTTACATCACATTTATTTAGGTCAATGCACAAATTCAAACCAATGATAAAATGGTAGTATGAAACTTATGACCTTTCTTTTCCTCCTTCTCAGCTCACCCATCATGAGGCAACATTTGAACAACAAATTTATAGAAACAAACACAACACTAGTGAAAGACTATTCTCATACTCTCTACTGAATGTAGTACCATTTATTATGTAACTTCAACTCATTTTTGTGACCCTTATTTTCTTTTAAGTTTTTTTTTAAATATTTATGTTTGATTTTGTCAAAAAATATAGCATTTAATTAATTTTGAATGCATATTTTATCAGAAATTTTGGGGTTCTTTTCTTCAAATCAAAACGGCATAAAACCCATCTAAAAAAAATGGGGATAAAGATCACATCATAATCCGCAGTTAACATTTAACAAGGAACTCTAGAAAATTGCGTTGGTTGATCAGAGTAGGGAAAATTAAAAAAAGAGAGAGTTGTTTATGATTTTATTTATTAATCATTAATGAGAGGCATCTGAGAAGAATGAAACAAACAAATAAGCGAGCACTATAATTTTTAAAAATATGAATTTTTAGGCTCAAACATATAATTTTGTAACATCTATGTGTTGTATGGGAATCAAATATAATTAAGAGTTTATATTGATTAGAAATAAATAACAAAAATAATATTTTAAAAAATTATAAACCTATTTTTGAAAATCTTATATTAAAATAATATCTTGTTTTATATAAATTAATTTGTTGATGTCAAAAATCTTTTGAGCATCTCTTCCTGAAAAAAAAAAATGCGTGTATTAAATTGTTAACTAGGTATAAAATATTAAAAGAATGAAATTGTGGTGATTAGGATCACGAGGTACACAGCTCACAGCGAATTCAGCAGCACAGGAATATATAATTCCTTGTTAGTTCATACCCATTTATCTTAGCTTAATCGCAGCTCTCTTTGACCATTCCCTCTTTTAATTCCACACAATTCAATGTATCTCTCAAATAAAATCGCCTAAACACAAACTACACACAACTAAGAAACTGTCTCTCTATATTTTTTTAAGTCTCCATTCATTGTCTTCACCTTGCTTCACCCAATTTCCACTAGTTACACACATTTAATATATATTTCAAATTTCATTCAGTTGAATTTTGATTTGCTGAGGGAATATATATATATATATATATATATATATATATGTATATATATATATATATATATATATATTTCTATATATATATATATATATATATATTTCTATATATATATTTATATAATCATTTACTTGAAGTTATATCTTTAAAATGATTACGATAAGTGTTATCATAGTTCATTTTTTATAACATAGTGAGTATAAATTCATCTTATGAGCTGATAATTGTATATTTATAACTGTGTTAAACTGGTAATCATCTTTGAAATGTAAGGGTCCAACAATGTTGGGAAGTTTCCAATGCCATGTGAATGACGATAATCATAATTTTGTAGCACATGGATTTCTAGATCAGATCTTCAATATTGACTTCTATAACATAAACTTGTTTTTCAAATTATGTTTCTTTAATCTTTACCTTTTTCGAAAAGATGATGGCAAATTTTTTTGGTCGAAATGTAAGAAAAAGTTCCTTTTACAATTTTTTAATACAGTTGTATCAATTGGAGCGACACTGTATTAAAATATGTTGAGGCGTTATAACCCTGTTGACGAGTTTAATTTTTTTTTAATATATCAAATTCCGTGTATTTTAAAACCTAAACTCTAAATAACACTAACAAGAAAATTGGTTATTTATTTTTACTAGTTTTCAAACATGATATTCCTTTTACTTCTATCATCTGCTCTTAATAAATCGACGGCATTGAATGAATCCAAATGCAGTCAAAGATTAGCATCCATACAAGACAGGAAATAATATATATAAAAAAGTGATTACAGTATGATCTTTTGCACATACAACATCTACAACTAAACTTTTTATTTCATCAAATTTCACTGCATAAGAATTTATTTGGTAAATTTTGCCTATGAAAAACAAGTGTGTTACACACAAAAAAAGCTTATCAAAAATAAATTAAACAAAAAAACCTATTAGAGTCAAACAATTTCATAAGTTTGAACAAGTTCCATAGTCTCTTTCAAATACTATGAATAATAACTGTTTTGCCATTTGTAAAATCACTATATTTTTGACAATGCATTTTGCAAATTTATATTTGATAATGCATTTTGCAATCAGTTATATTTTAAACCGTGTAGTGTTAATATCTTACCTAGTAATAAACATTTCTCTAAGAAGAGAGAGGCATTTACCTTAGCTACAAGATATGTTATTGTTCCGTAACATTAATTTTTAATAAAAAATATTTATAATTTTTTTAATCATGATTCTTACACTTGTGAACATGAATCTTGTATTAAGAAATGAAAACTTACCTCAATTTTATAAAATTAATTTATAATAAAATAAAATTTATATTTACTTATATATTCTTATAATTAATGTGAGATTTTTAACATATCTCTTTATATCTCTTTATATTAAGATTCTCAAATTTATATATGAAAGTTTATATTTATAGATAATTTGATTACCATTAATGGTAAGTAAATAACTCTAACATTATATTAGAAATTAAATTTTTATAAAATTAAATTAAGTTTAAAATTCGTTACTGTTGTTTACATTTTTTGAGTGCATCAAACTAATTCTAATAGTAAGGGAAGAGAGTATGAATTTAATAAATTTAGGAGATGGATAAAGTAAGGATAAAAGAGGGTGGACGAAATTAATAGTACTCCTGACAAGAAAAGTAAGAATAGCCATTACTTAGCCCTTAGCTAAAGAAATTCCCAGAATTCCAGCTCCCAACACGTTTATGAGGACACAATGAAAAATGCATTAATGGATGCAGCCGAGAAAAGCGTGAGAAAGGATCCAATCATGGCAAAATGCATGAGCCTGATCAGAAGTTGTCGGCAACAACCATGCAAACATTAAGGTATCCTCAGAGATGTTAACTAATGTACCTAAATAATAATACTATTTTATTACATAAGTGGAAGTCAAAAGCCTCCATAAAAGGCTTTATTTCCTTAGCATTGCAATTTGCTACACCGACGTTAACTCCCTCAACACCTTACAACAATTACTATACAATTCATCATTTATATATCACCCACATATCGAAGCTAATAGAAGTCTCTACCAATATTATAACACCTTTTCTCCTTCCCAAACATTGGAAAAGACCCTTTATTAATTCACCCTCCTCATCTCTCTCTATTTCCGTGTGTTGACTTTATCGTTTATAACAACATCTATTAAAATTCGCATCTTCCTCTACCACAAATTTCATGACACAACTAAATGTGCCACAACCAGAAGCAGCTACTTCTTCTCACCAATTCACAAATTTGACTTCTTATCCCCCATTCAACTCTCTACACACTCTTCACATTTCTATATCTCATCCTTCTTCTCACATAACCAAATCATCAAACCCAACTTTTGTTTTTTCTTAGTTTAGGACATTCCATTTCCAGCCTTTCAACATGGATGAAGTTGAAATTCCTGCTCATTTTCTCTGCCCCATTTCCCTCCAACTCATGAGAGACCCTGTCACTGTTTGCACAGGAATCACTTATGATAGGGAGAACATAGAGAAATGGTTGTTTTCATGCAAGAACAACACATGCCCCGTCACCAAGCAGTGCCTACTAGACCATGATCTCACCCCAAACCACACTCTACGCAGGTTGATCCAATCTTGGTGCACCCTCAATGCCTCACTTGGAGTTGAGCGCATTCCAACTCCAAAGTTACCCATTGACAGAACTCAGATTGTGAAACTCCTCACAGAAGCAAAGAGGTTCCCAGAGAAGCAACTCAAATGTCTCACAAGGCTTCGATCCATTGCCTTTGAGGGTCAAAGGAACAAGACCTGTTTAGAGTCTGCAGGAGTTGTTGAATTCTTAGCCTCAACCATGAAGCACAAGACAGAAGAAAACTCAACTGTTCTTCTCTGTGAAGCAGCCATCGAAGTCTTATTCCACCTTAACCCTTCTGAGGCTCAGCTTAAAGCTCTCATATATAAAGAGGGGTTTCAGTTTATTGAGTCATTGTTCCACGTGTTGAGGCTTGGAAACTACCAATCTAGAGCTTATGCAACCATGCTACTTAGATCAGCATTGGAGGTTGCTGATCCTATCCAACTGATCAGTGTCAAAACAGTGCTGTTTGTGGAAATCTTGCGCGTGCTGCGTGATCAGATTTCACAACAGGCTTCCAAGGCTGCATTGAAGCTGATTGTGGAGCTCTTTCCGTGGGGCAGAAACAGGATCAAAGGGGTTGAGGGTGGTGCAGTTTCGGTCCTCATTGAGCTACTTCTTTGTACCTCTGAAAGAAGAACATGTGAACTCATTTTAATAGCTTTGGATCAACTTTGTGGGTGTGCAGAAGGGCGTGCGGAGTTATTGAACCATGCTGCAGGGTTGGCCATTGTGTCCAAGAAAATTCTAAGGGTCTCTCTCGTGGCAAGTGATAGAGGGGTTAGAATTTTTGCCTCCATTTGTAGGTATTCCGCCAATGCTAGAGTGCTTCATGAAATGTTGCAGGTTGGGGCTGTGTCCAAGTTGTGTTTGGTGCTTCAAGTGAATTGCGGTTTCAAGACTAGAGAAAGGGCCAAGGAGATACTCAAATTGCATTCCTCAGTTTGGAAGAATTCCCCATGTATTCCTGTACCTTTGTTATCTTCCTTTCCTTGATCTAATTTGGTCATGCTTTCTAAGCTTTTCATATTTTTGTGTACATGCATCTGATGAAAGTATCTGCTGCCAGAGGTTTTGGAATTATACAAATGAATCACGTAGTTATGGAGGGGGAAAATCCTTAGATAAATTTTTGTTAAACATTGTACTGATCTAAACAGTAGTGTTAGTTAACTATAACTTCATTTTTTAACATGGGTATTCCTTGATTGAAAGTTTATGTTCCAAAATCATTTAAGTTGACTTAATCTAATAAATATTTTTTTTATATGAACAGACTTCAAAGAGAAATTTTGATTTCAATTTTAACAGAAAAAAAATATTTATAAATTAGCTCAATGTAATGTTGATATAATAATTAACCATAAGTTATAAGTTGCTGACAATTATAGATTTCATATTTCGTTGCCTAAAGGTTGGGTTGGGTGATATATTATACATTTGTTAATTACTAATTATATCATTAACTTGAGCCTAGAAATATTCTTATAAGTATCTTGTTCATTTTTTCTGCCATTTTGGTTTCCTAAGAAGTCTTACATATTTTTTTATTGGTGATTATTTTTCTAACGACTCTCCCAATTGTTTGAAAACCCCTCAGGAATAGTATATTAACAAAACATGTCGAAGAGACCAACTCTTATTCTCCTATCAAATGTAAGGGAAAATACTGATTTTTTTTTTTCTTTTCTGGTGACATTGAAAGTTCAAAATAATGATAAATAAATTTTAGTAGAAATTCAATATTTTTTTACTAAGTATATGCTCAAAGTGAAATATAAATTGAATATAACATAATAGAAGTTAGCTTTTGCTTCCTGCAATATATCAATTTTGAACTTGCACTATATCACAACGTTGAAATGACTGAAATAGTCTCATTAATTTTTAAAAAGTGTTAGGGTTGTCTTGTTTCGCTTCTGAAAACTCAAATCATAAAGCCAATATTCCTCTTTCGGAGTGCACTTTTCATAATAGAAATTTCTCCTCTTCTGGAGTGTATTTTTGGTAATGCAAATTTCTCCTCTTTTAGAATTTACTTTCCATAATGCAAATTTCCTCTCTTCCATAATGTCAAAAACAAACTATACATAAAAATGTTTCTAGATTGAATATTTCGGAAGGTCTTTCCAAAACTCAATTTTCAAAGACCATTACCTTTGTAATTTTCATCCCAAATTCATGTTCCATTCTTACTTCAATTACGTAATCCAACCTTCCAATTAGAACCATGATCTCTAATGCACCTTGTCGGAGCTGAACCCTACCTCCACTTCCCTTAAAATCAACCACTGTCAAAAATCAAGTTATGCACTCTGTTCTCTTTCAAATCAAAATTGAAAGGGTATTTTAGGTATTTAATTTTTTTGTGTAGTGTAGGTACCAAAATATATATTGCAGGAAGCAAAAGCCTAGAAGTCCATGATGTAGAGGATACGAATATTTGAATAAAGCCCAAAACTTCAATGGTATTATTGGGCCCCAACTTAGTCAACCACTGGGTCGGACGAGGAAAAGTAGTGGCAATTGCTTTCTGTACCCAACATTTTTGAACCTGCACCCAACACAGCTTTTAAAATTCCGAAAATATCATTTATTCCAGAAATAAAAATCCAGAATTAAAAATAATGCATTCTAGAAAAATAAATCCGGAAGAGATTATTGTATTCCGAATATAAAAATCTGTAAACAAAAATTAAAGTTCCATTCCAGATAAAAAAATCCAGAATTGAAAAATGTGTTCCAGAAAAGGGAATCCATAAAATATTTTGTATGTACCTTTTTTAAGGATATTTTCTTCTTTTTTTATGGAATTGGGTGCAGTTATATAGTCCAGGAAGCAATTGCCAAAAGTAGTTTGCATTAGTTCGGCCCAGACATTGACCCATTCAAGCTAACCGCCGCCCCGAGATATAAAAGAGAATCATTAGATAAAATTATTTCAAGGATAACTTTCAAATTCTTGCTCTTCATTTTCATTCTTTACTTATTCTGATCTAATAGTGAATGATATTTTATTCGATAAAATAATTAAATTATGGAAAAATAAATCATGAAAATATAAATATCTTCAAATAACTAGATCTAAAAGTAATTCTAAAACAAATACTCTTTATTTTCATATATTATTTTTTTAATCTAGCTATCACAAATTAATTATTATTTTTATTTATTTAAAATTTTGGATTAAAATAAAAAAAATGAAGAAGATGAAGAGTAATTATTTCAAAATTATTATTGGAATAAATCTATTCTTCTATTTCATTTTTTAAAATGTAATAGTTTTAGCAAGTGACTTATCTTTAAGATTAGGTTAAAATAAAATAAAAAGTCAGGATATGAAGTGACTTTTTTTTTTGTTAATGTTGTTGGTGGATTGATCCATGGGGCGATTTCATCTTGTAACCTGTAAATATATTTAAACAAATATAATAATAAAGGCATTCATTTAGTGGAGTAATTGCTTTTGATTTATGTGATAATCTAGTTAATACTTATATTTTGTTTTGAACAAATTTGAGGAAGTAAAAATGCTTAACTTTTGAAAAGGGCTTTGAAAAGTACAATATTTCTTTTATCTAACTTCTCATTTTTAAAGATAACAATTTTTGAATCAAACACCACTTATTATATATCTATAGAAAAACTCAAGGTATAACGAGTGATATTAAAAAAAAAAATAAAAATTTAACAATTTCTTAATATGGAAGATGGAAGAGATCATCCATGGTTTGAATGCTGCAACCAAACATTGACTAAGAAGAGTAAAGGTTCAATTACTTCCATTTATTTTATGGGACAAAAGTCAAGAAAGGGATATATCATCATTCATTCCAAACTTGACTTTAAGTAGTACTTTCCAGTGAATATTAGAGGTTTAAATGATCTGCTTAATCTAATTTTTAATTTAGTTTAATATAATTTAATTTAATTTTGAGTTTATTCTAAAAGAGATTTTAGAAGAAAAAATGAAACTATAAGTTAAAACTAATTTGTAAGTCAACCAAAATGTTAACTTATCCATAAATCACTTTTATTATTTCTTCATATTTTCTTCTCCTAAAAATTATTTCAAAAATATTTCCATAGACAATTGAGTTGATATGAGTCGAGTTATCCTTCTTTTTAACAACCAAACTCAATATAACGCGTTGAGCAATTTTAAAAAAATTCTTTTATCAAACAAACTACCTTAAAACAAATATTTCTTAATAATTATAAATTAAAAAATATTACTATACATACATAATATTTACATGATAAAATATAAATTATTTTTGTGTAGTGGAGTTAGGTAGATTTATTTTACTTGAAAATTTATCTATATGTTATTGAATCTAATTTTAATTGAGTATAATGAATAAAACATAATTTACAAAAATATAATTGGACTGAGTCTTTAAAATTGAGTGGAACTAGCTCTATGTATTATGATTGGTTTGAAGTAATTTGAAAAGAAAATAAATAAAAAAAATGAAATGGTTTTGTTTAATGTAAAAACGATGAATTTGAGTGAAAAGTTTAATTGAATCAATGTTGTTAAGTTATTTCTTTAGTATAATATCAAAATTGTTTTTTAAGTGTAATTTTAAAAATATAAATATTTTTTATTGAAAAAATTAGGTTAGAAAATAAAATAAGTTATTTATTAATATTTAAAAATATTAGTTAGTAATTGACAATAATAATTATTAGAAAATGAAAGAAAAACATAATCAATGAAATTATTTTAAAAAACTACATGTTGCGTATAGAAAAAAAAAATCACAATTCTTCAAATAAACCAAATAAGACATTCATTTAATGAAATCGAGATAATTTCAATAATTAATGAAGTAATATTTGCTATTTATGTGATAATATAGTTAATAGTTATTGTTGATTTTGAGAAATTTGAGGATATAAAAATGCTTAACTTTTTAAAAAATGTTTTCAACAGTACGTTTTTTTGTATCTAGCTTTTTTATTTTTAAAGATAAAAAATTTGAATCAAACATTACTTATTATATATATAGAAAAAGCTTAAGTGTGGTAAGGAAAGGGACATCATCATTTATTGCAAACTTGACTTTAACTCGTATTTTCTAGTGAAAATTAGAGGTTAAAATGATCTGGCTCAGGTTTAGTTTAATCGAATCTTTAATTTAATTTAATCAAATTTAGAGTTCATTCTAAAAGGACCTTTTAGAGAGAAAATAAAAATAATTTTACTATAAAATTAAAATTAGTTTATGCATTAGTTAATTTGTATATATAGTCCTTTTAATTTTATTATTTTTTAATATTTTTTCTCTGAGAAATTATTTTTTAAAAATAACATAATTATATCATAATTAATTTGGATATCATAATTAAGTTGGATTGAATCAAGTTTATTATTATTTTTTCTATTTGGAAATCAAACTCAATATAACGGGTTTATTGCAAACATTCATAGTAAATGAATTAAGAAAATATAAATAAAATAAATAATTAACGGAAGAACTATTTAATTTAATTTTCATCCTTTCAATGATATTTTATATTTAATAAGGGAACATAAAATAATGGATATTTATCTTTGGTATATAACCCATTAATTAATAAAGGAAATAGTGGTTCTAAATATTTGATGCAAGTGCTACCTGCAAATGAGATAAGACTTGGTGAAGTCAAAAAAGAAGAAAGTTTGAGTGTGTTATGAATTGTCTAAGATCCACAGCCCCAGAATTGTCGTCGAATAAGAGCCATTAAAATTGATTGACATACCAATTCATTGACTAGTTATGATGTTTGAGTGAATCTTCTTTCAACTATTATCTTCATATAAAATGACTGCGACCTCTGGAGTGTGCGGGTAAAATCCTGGATAAATTTACTAATCGAATTTATTAATCTTGATTCGCTTAGATATATTCATAACTCATAATCTATATAGACTAATAACGGGTGGAGCAGGTTGCTTGTTGACCTGCATAAAAAAATAATTATTTTAACTTTAAAAAAAAATTATATTTCACTCTGTGACCTTTATTTTATTTTAAAAAAATAAATTTAATATACTAAAAATAAAATGTTTTATTTAATTCATTTAAAGGAGTTAATATTAAGAGTGACAATAGATTTAGTTTTAAATAAAGTATTCTATTTAAAATTTGTTAATAAAGAAATAATATAAAGAAAATATTTCAATAAGACACTCTTTAAAAAATTAGTCATTTTCGTTAAAATATTTTATAGTAAAACTTTCATAAAATACTATGATACATTTACATACATATAGAAGGATAACACATGCAAAACAAAACTTTAATTATTTTTAATCAAGCCTTCTAATAATTCTCATACTTGAATTCATATTTTTATTTTAATTGAATGAATTGAAAATTGGATAAAAATTTATTTTTTCAGTAAGAGAAATCATTTTTTTTAATTAATAAAATTTGATTTTTTAAAAATTTTTTTCCTTATGTGGGTTGGCCTGAAGGCTCATGGGTCATCTCTTATACAGGACAAACCAGTGAAATAAACCCTCATTCCTTACGTGGGACAAACCAACCCAGTCTGCATTTTGCGTGCCAAACACAGGGTGAGCTTATACAGCCCACATTGCCATCTCCATCCTCATACAACTCATCTATTCACATATAATATAATATGTTTTAACTTTTTTTTAATTAATAAAAATAAATAAACAAATGATAATATTTTAAAGATGTTCCAACCCTATTAAAAAAACATACAAATTCATACAAATAACTCTACAACATCTTCAAAAAATTGGCATTTTACCCCATACCCTATAACAACAGTCTAAGTCTCTCATCCAAAGCATTTGCATATAACATGAGAATCTGCTCCATATGACATTCTTTTTATAAGTTGTAGACAAATAAAGAACTTAAAACACAATTAATAGAATAGCTACCAAATAAAAAATTAATTGTGCATCCAATTGTGTAGGACTTAAACTTACTACCACAAAAACTTGGGCTTAAAATCCTACAACACTGTCTTTGCTCCTGTGCATTAGACTATACTGTAAAAATAACCTTCCACCTTATAATTGTCACAGGAACTTTCATTTGCATGGATCTCTTTGTAGCTGTTGAACTTTTATGATTGCCACAATCTTGTAGCTATTTTCTTGCCAAGAGAAGAAATAGGGCTAGTAGAAGATATACTACTACCTATGGATTTTCAGCTTAATTCATGTGAAAAAACTTGAAAATTTAGAGACCCTAACAGGCAGTAGGATTCAAGTAATTTGTAAACATGTTCTAGGACTTAAACACTAATTTGATTAAATAAAAACATTTTTTTTTATTTAGATTTGTGATCCATACCCACCATTTTATTTGTGCTACACTCAAAATTTCCTCCCCGTCACATATCGTATTTTTAAACACGACTCTATTTATCTGTTCCAAAATTTTTAATAATACAACTGTCCACATAGTCTTCCAAACCAAGTTTTGCTTATTAGTTAAACTTGGACAGTTAAATTGATAAAAATTCTCAAAAATAGTGTTATGCATCACATTTGAAATTCCAATCACCTGAAGCATAGATTAAAAACTTAACAAGAAATTTTGCTTTAAAAAAAAGTGTTTGATAGTCTCTACCTGTCAGCAAATGGGACAAATATTTGTACCCATAACCACTTTCCTATTCTGCAGATTCACCTTAGTCTAAATTCTTTTTAAACTTATCCTGCATATAGAGTTTTAGAATTTAGAATCACATAAGTTTTTCATATTTCACTGAAGTATTTATCCTGATAACCTACATTGTTGTTAGGCAAGAGGTCATATGAATACCTAACTGAATAAGTTTATTAATTTCCTCCTTTCCACTGCCACCTATCAAGCCTATTTTTATTTGGAATTAATTTTGTTAACTCTAACTTAAAAGCTTCTAACATGGACTTTTTCTGTTCAAACCAATCTCTCCGACACTTGAACTCCCATACCCAATTATTATTATTCCATCTTCCAGCTTGAGCTACCTGACAATCAATTACAATAGAGTTCATGTACAACCTTGGAAATTTTATGCCATTGTAATCCTGTCACTCCACTTAATGGTCCAGAACCTGATTTGCTCAAAATTTCACAAAATTCGACTTATATTGTTTTCAAACCAGTTTTGGCCATGAACAATCCCACACACTTTGTTTAGATTTGACCATCAAATTGATATATCTCTTTGCCTATACAGTGTGTTTGTTGGCCTCCAATATTTGGGAGGATATATAGTTGGGGAGTACACCACTTAGAGATGAATTTCCTAGATTATACTTAGTTTCTATTAGTAAGGGCACTAGGCTAAATCAAGTAGGGAGTTGGCAATAGAGGAATTGGACATGGAAGTTGATGTGGAGGAGGAATTTATTTGAATGAGAACACATCTAGTATAACCAGTTAATGCTACTCTTAACAGACATATCTGTACATATGTAAATTGAAGATGAATGGAGATGGAGGGAAAGGGAGATAGATTCTTATACAGTGAAAGAAGGTTATAATACACTATTGCATTTGATTAGTGGGGAAGATAGGAATATATGTTAGAAATGTTTTGGAAAGTGAAGGCACTTCTCTTAGCACAAATGCTTGCCTAGAGAGTTATTCTTAACAGTGTGGCAATAAGTTAATCTTCTTAGGAGGGGAGTAGCACCAGACAACAAACTGTGTGTCATGTGCAGTGAGGATGAGGAAAATACATCCCATATGTTTTTCACATGTTATAGGTGGTTGAATGAGCTAGTAGTCCAACACTGTATGCAAAAATTATGCTTCCATCAATTTAGGATGATTAGATTATCAACGAACATATGCAAACTCAATTTAGAGATGTATGTGGGTGATTGCTATAAGGAAGATCTAGAGACAAAGGAATAATGTGACACTAAACAACACTATCATAGATCCAATAGAAATTTTCACCCTAATACAATTAAAGTCCTGGTCCTAGATGTTTGGGAAAGAAAATTTAGTTGTTTTCACTTACACATGTATAATCCATACAATTGCTTGAAAAATGTAAAATAGCAATCCAGATTTTCACTTTTCTGTTGGCAATTCTATCTTGATTATTAGTTGCGAGGAAGACATTTTTACCAAAATGGTGCAATTTTTTTTGATATTTACCTAAATGGGCAAATTCAGAAAAAATTACAAAAATGGGCATTTTTGGTTTAAAGTTGCCAATGCTGTAGGCAATATGAATTAAATTTATTAATCTGCTTACGTTTTGTTTTTTTAATTAAAGTTGACAATCGGATTAACAACTTCAGTTTAAATAAAATTGCATATCAGATTGGAAACTTAGGTGTATTTTATCTGAATTAAAGTTTTCAATTGTGTTGACAAATTTAGTTGATTTTTTTAAATAATTAATATTTGTTAAAATTAAAAAATGTATATAATAATTTAAAAATTATTTAAACTTCCACGAAGTGAATAAGAATAATAATATTGTGAATATTTGTATTTTTATAGATAAAATAATATTAAAAAAATTAAACTAAATTTTGTTTTCACAAAAAAACAAAGTTATCCAAAATTAAGTTGGATTTAAAATAGGTTGTGTAATAAATATAAAAAATTTAGTATTTTTTAAATATTGTTAAAATTAAAAATATTGTTTTTGTGTTTAAAAAATTGAAATTATGTTTGTGAAGTAACATTTATAGTTGACACAATTATAAATAAAAAGGATATATTCATCAAATATTTTAATATCATCTTCTTTTAATGACTTATATTCAATAATTTAATTTATTTTTTAATATATTTATTTTACATAAATACATGTATATTATTACTTTTTACACATTATATAATTTATACTTTTATATATTATATAATCTAAAAATTTATACATAAATTATATCACATTTTTATAAATTTATTTTTAACTTTAAAAATATTTTAAAAAAATACTAAATATTTTTAATTTAACAAAAAAATCATTTTTAACCCAATTTATTTAAAATTATTTTAAAAAATATTCATTTTAATTCTTCAACTTTATATATTATTTTTTAAATTAAATTAAATTAAATTTTGGTATTATTTATAAAATAATTATTTTAACTATATATTTTATTTTGAAAAATATTAATTATCATTTGTTTAAAAAAAATTAAATCAACTGAACTTGCCAACTGAATTGGCAACTTGAATTAAGATAAAATATATTAAGTTGTCAATATAGTATTCAACTTTAACTGAAGTTGCCAATCAAATTGTCAACTTTTAATTAAAAAAGTTAAGTATTTAGAATTAATGAATTTAATTGATATTGCCTATACCATTGAAAACTTTGACCAAGAGATGTCTAGTAATTTTTTCTGAATTTATCCATTTAGGTAAATATAAAAAAAAACTGCACCATTTTTGTAAAAATGCCAGTGCAGGTACTTCATCACTTTAGGAATCATATATTCTTTGGAAGCTGGACAGGGGAACGTTGGGAAGCCTCACTAGCCCTCACAATCAATTTAGAAGGAGCTATTAGATGTAGGAATAAACTCCATTACTAAGTATCAATTCTGTTCAAAGTCGGAAGGATGTGCACAAGTTGGTTAAAGGCACAATAGGAAAATCTATACAAATGTGACTACTCTCATGATGAAGGTATGGCTTAAATGCATTGGGATGACCATATATTGATCAAATGTGCAATGATTTTCTATTGCTTGGTCTGCTACACTTTTCGTATTGTATTTTCCTTTTAATTTGGGGTGATTAGAATGGAATGGAAACTAGTGACACACGATCATCTACCATCTTTGTTTTTCTTCAACACTGTATCATGTATATCTCTCATGGATAGCTAGATATAACTGTTATAATTTTTGTAAGACCATATTTAGGTAGTGCAAGGTTTACCCAGTTTTAATTGTGGATACTTAGTTAGCTTAGGATGTAAGTTCCTTCTATTGGAACACGTTTTGGGGATGTGAGTGGGAACTTATTTTGTTTACAAGAATTGAAGTATACCTAAAATACTCCAATTTATTCTATTTATTCATTGTTGATAAAAAAATAAAAATAATTGCATTAGCATTTACTAGAATGAGTTTACATTTTAATTTAATCTATTTCACATAAACAAAGAATACTATCACTTATTTCTCATAAAAAAATAGAGACTAGAAGGAGTATTTCTTAGCCAAATATATAGAATGAATCAATTTTTCATTCATGTTAGATTAGGTTAAATAAAACCAAACTTACTTTTGTGAATCCAAAATGTATATGCATATCCAACCATTTTCCTTATGCGATTGGATTTGATCTCCTTCCTAACCCATGCTCACAGTGATTATTAGAAAGAAAGTAGAAGAGAAGGAACATACCAGATTTCACCCAGAACCACTACAAAATAAGAGGTTAGATAATTAAAACACATGTAAAATGCCACCGCATTGATGAAATATTAAAGTGAGATTTTGGTTCTACCTTTCAAACAATTCACCCACCCAAGTTAATCTTTAGCCACCATTTTTGTCATAGTTGCCGGCTGCTCATCAACCGCCCAATCAATCAACTCCCTCTTTAAACACAAAATTGCCAACTGTATCCAATTACTACCTTCTAACACAACACAAATTATTGAATAGTATGAACCATTTTGATTCCTATTAATTATGTCCTTTATCATTATTTTTCTTAATTTCTAAAATGAAATATCCAGACTTCATTCTATATCTTAGTTGAGATTAGGGTAGTTTGAACTATATAATAAATGAACTAGAAATTGCTATAAGAGCATCCCAGATAAAACACCAGATTAAGATAGCTTACTCTGAACTTTGCATATGCATCCAAGGACCAACTACCATACTTAGATACAACATTCCATTTGAGATCAATCCAAAACAAATTTCACAGAAAAGGTTCAATTCTAATATGGATTCCCAGTATACTGATCAGATAACAATACTTCCATATTAATCTCCAACAAATTATCACCAGAATTTGATAACCTTCAAAATTTGTTCCACAAATGATCTATCATTCCACAATTAAACTGGGTTACAACAAATGATCCATTCAAAATATGTACACTTGATTTGATACAAACTATAATAGATTATGAAGGCTGAAAAATAAAGGGTATGAAAAAACCCAGCAATACTTTTGAGAACAAAAAAGGATTTAGAGCTTCAATTATATCAATCACCTTTGGAATCTGGTTAACAAATATACTTGAATACAGGGAGAATTATTCCATGTTTTGGAGTGTAACCTAAGTACACTTCTTGCCTTTTCTTTCAAATAGGAAGCGCAATCTGCTTGCAGCACCATGCAAAGCTTTGACACAGCACCAACCCTCAGCATCTCTTGTACTACTTCATGAGACGCTGAGAACTTTGAAATCAAGGAAAATATATGAAGAGCTCGATCATCGGTGGTTGGAGAAACCCTAAGGATTCTTTTGGAAACCACAGCAATGCCTGCAGCATGCTGCAGAAACTGGTCTCTCCCATCAGCACAAGAACACAGATGCGCCAAAAGGATGAATACGAGTTCTGTTAGATTCTTTTCTGGGTTTTCAAGTGCAAGTTCAACGAGCTCCTCCACCGCACCTGCATCAACTATCTTCGTTCTATTTCTCCCCAAAGGACACGTTTCTATGAGCACATACAATGCCGATTTAATAGCTTGCTGAGAGAGTTCTCTATTTTTCATCACCTTCACAACCACTCTGAAGAATTCAAGCCCTAAGTTTCCTAAAGGGGTTGAATCTTTGGCTTCAATTGTCAATTTCAATATAGGCATTGCTTCATTTATTACCTTAACGTTGTTCTTAGTTTGAAGCTGCAAAACCCGAGTCAACGAGCTCAGAAAGTCAAAGTTCTGACCCAGCAAGCGCTTCATGTAGTTATTGTCCATCACATTGGCACTGCTCCAAAGCAAACGAAGAATCCTCAGAGCCTCCTCAATGCATGACGTCGTTTTGTCCGGCGTGAAACTCTTTGTGATCACCTGCACCATAGCTTCTGCTACACCCGCTGAAGCCATACACCTTCTGTTCCTCTCGTTCTCTACTGCAAGGTTATGCAACTTCTCCATTGCGTTTTGAAAGCGTGGTGGAACTTCGAGATCCTTCACGAGCTTCTCAACGTTGGCATTGCTAAGAGGGGATTTCGGTGTCGGAATTTGATCAACACCCTTTGCTTCATTCGCTGAACACCACGCTTGGATTAGCCTCCGAAGCGTGTGGTTTGGGGTCAAGAACTCTGAGTTTCGCGGCAATGGTTGCTGTGTGATTGGACACGTGCAATTTTTAGCTTTGAGCAACCAGTATTCTATGCTTTCTCTGTCGTAGGTTATGCCCGTAACGGTTGTCACAGGGTCCTTCATGATCTGAAGCGAAATGGGACAAGCAAAAAACTGAGGAATTTCAATTTCTGTCATTGTAACAGATACACAGCATAAGAAATATGGTATAGGAATATTTGAAGAAGGAAAAGGAAGTAGAAGAAGAAAAGGGTTTGTTTTCCTTGGTAAGACAAATCGGCTCTGTTGAATATAAAGTCCCCAATGATGATTAACTCTAGCTAGTATAATATATAAATCTTGTTGATATGTGTTGGCCACAGTTTTTGTGTGGATGAAACTTGATTACAGTGTCATGTGTTATATATATATATATATATATATATATATATATATATATATATATATATATATATATATATATATATATATATATATATATATATATATATATATATATATATATATATATATATATATATATATAGTTACATACATATAATTTGCCTTCTTTTACTAGTCTAGATGCTTGAACATTTTAAATGGTGAGTTTGGTGGTCAAACGTAGCAGTAATCGTTTGAAAAACTACAATATGAGGGTGTTCGAATTCTAGACGCCTGAAATGTTTGCCTCCATAGAAACTATATATTAGATAGTTTTAAATCATTATTATATGAAATTAAATACTACAAAAAATTTATATATTAAAAAGTTTAATACATATTATTTCTTAACGAGTTTCTCGAAACAAGAAGAGAAAATCATACGTATGTTGTGTAATTTATCGTATTAGTTTTTTTTTTTTTTCACTTTCCTTGGTTAAACATTACTTTCTAGAGAGTTTGTTTTTTTTAACATCTTATATACACGGTGGGTGCGGTATCCTAAAATACCTTATATTTATTAATTTATTTTTTATTGATAAAAAGAAAAAAAATATTAATTTTTAGAATGAACACTTTTACTTACACATTTCATTAAAAATCAAATAATATAGATTACTAATATGTTTATAATTGAAAAGTGAATAATTTCATATTACAAATATTTTTATTGAAATATAAATTCATACAAGAAGATGAATTTTTAAAAAAAGTTTTAAACTGATACTTTTAAAAATAACATTTTTTATTAATATATTTTATTTTTTATCAATAAAAAAATAAATAAATAAAAACAATTTCAGGAATAGTTTAAATCAAAAATTTCTTTCAAATAATTAATAAATACATCTCACTAAACTCATACACCTACTACACTATTAACCAATAATATAATATATCAAGTAATAACCTCATAAAAATCAAAGAATTAAAAAACCAATCAGGCAGAATTAAAAAAAAACCAAATATCACTGGAAGTAAGAGAGTATTAATATATTTTGTTGAATATGACATAAAGTGGTAGAAATGAAGTTGGAGGCCACTTGTTAACGTTGGCGGCTTAGAGGCAGCTTGATGGGTTGATTTGGACAGTGACATAATTTTCAAAAGAGGAAGTGATTTAGAGAAAAGAAAAAAGAAAAGAAAAAGAGAGAGACAAAGACAAAATAGGCTTCAAAGTTGGTGATGCCCTAGGGACTGTCTACAGTGAATAACATTGAATAAAATAATATGCATGGATGGTAATATTTTTAGTTCATTCATATATTATTCTACATAAATGTATTTATTTATTTGTTTGATTTGGACCCAACTTCCAGAGTGAGCTATAAATAACGCCGGCTTGCAACTAAAATTAGAAATTAGTGCGTGGAACTTTCAAAGATGCAAAAGATTGAGTTTGAATTCAAACTTACCTTAGCACGATTCTTTGTCATAAAGATTCAATAATTTATTTTTCATTTAATATAAAATTTAATTAGAAATTTTCAGTATTCACAAATGAGTAGTGACATGATTATTTAATTTAATAAGTACACTTTCAAATTTGAATTCCAAGTATATTTATTTATGTTAAATATTCAAAGGAGGGATATATTATTGCTTACGATGACTGTTTTTAGTTTAATGAGGATACATGTAATCTAAAAAAATCATAAATGATTTTCTAAAGATAAATTAAATCTAAAATTTTAATTACATATATAAGTATTTTTAATATACATATGGTAACAAAAATTCAAATAAACTATTTTATATTTACTAAACTCTTTTCTTACTTTTAACACCTAATCTAACTGTAACTATGTTTTCAAATTAACATATATTATTTTTTTCCAAATTTTTGTTCATACTTGTTGTAATTAGAGCAGAAAATAATAATGCTATAATTTTTAGAAAATAAAAAAATAAATTAATATTAGGTTTAAAAGAAATTAGTTAAAAGAAAAAAAAAATTCAACCTATGAACTTTATATTCTAGTGGGAGTTTTTAAATAATTTTAAAAATAAGATCAATATAAAAAAATAGTTGAATAAATATGTCCAGAATTTTGTTATTTTTTATTTTATTTTAATAAAAAATGTGAACCTTATAATTTTCTAATACAATATTTTTTGAATATAATTTTATCTTAAAAAAATAAATTTAATTTAATTTTATACAAATGTAGAAAAATAATATCAAATAAGAAGGGTTGTGGACAGCTCTTCTGCTACTTACAGTAAACTTAAGAAGAACTCTGAAAGTTCAACTTCTAAAGGGTAGAGATATATATACTCATAAGTTTGCTGTAAATTATATATTTTTGTTTTGATTTGAAATAGTTTTAATAAATAAAATAAAATATTATTAAATGGTAATAAAAAAATCTGGTATGTCTTAAGATAAGAAAGGTTCTTTGTTAATAATATTATTTTATTTTTCTAGCAGTTAAGGATGAAAGTGGAACGAATTAGGTTAAATTTTATAGAATAGAATATGATGTTTTCTAAGTCTTTTGGCTTAAACCTAACTTATCTATTTTATTTAGACCTTCTCGTAAGATCTTTCTTTGACCTTTTTAATAAAGCCTGCTATTTGAAAGTCTAATTTGAATTAAGTACTTTTTGAATTAAATCCTTTTTAACAGGTAAAAATCCAACAAGTAAATTAGATCGAAAATAGGCCAAATCTTATATGTAGATAAACATGTTTTCTTTTTGGGTAGCCATAACATGTTAAAAATTTTAAATAAAATAATGAGTGAATTTTTTTTTAATTGACAAAAAATAAATTGGACTATTTTAAGAGAATATCCAACTCATGTATAAAAAGAGTTTTAAATTTGATGTGGCCAAAAGAGATACCAAAACATTACACAAAAAGACCACCATCTTAGCAATGAAAAAAAAAAACTCCAAATGATATATTACACAATATTTGCTAAAAACCTACTCAACTATATTACACATATATTATGTCCTTGGGTTAGACTAGTTGCATTCCTTGCAACCATTGAAGTCTATAACATTTGGTTTTGCAATACAGTTGCACATTATGTCCCTGAGACGTCTTGCGAGATTATTGACATGTAAAATGTTAGCCAGTTTTTAGTTTTTAGTTTTTTTTTTTTTTATCAATAAGAAAAAAAAAAAGGGATATTTCTACTTGACCATCAAATTAATATCTTCAAAAGTAGGTAACTCCTTTAACACAATCTACAAATATAATATTTTATAAAGATACCACATGACATTCATGACATTAGTCTCTTTTTCAAAATGAAAAGCTCTAAACAAAAACTAAAATATCCTCCTACTAATGGCCAAACCACAACCACTAAAATTCCCAACTTGCATTTTACATTTTCTTCAACATTCCATCTTTGAATTTCATTAAGGCACCTTTCCATCTTGGTAAGTCTTTTCTCCTAACAGATCGTTCTATATTCTTTGACCATACATACACTGCACAGTTTTTCCACTCCAAAAGATTTGACAAACATGACAAAATACAATTAATGTAATGCACAAGTTTGTGTAAACGAAAATGAACTCCCTTCAATAGCAAATCAAAATATTAGATTCCTTCCACATATCAACAACCTGTAAGAAGAGAAAAACAAGTAACTCACGGTCTTGATTACGAGAAGTCAGAAAATACCATTTTATATAAATAGTAAAATAACTCCCAAATTCTCAATTACCTTTTCTAATATATCTCATACATTCTAACAGTTCTATGTACCAGTCTAAATAAGAATAATCAGTTACATGTTCCTTACCATTGTCCATGTCCAAACCTTCATTTGTGTAATAGTAAAAACTTCCACGTGGTCCACTCTAATTTTTAAAAATGCATCCATTTATATGTTTCCATATCTTTAATTATCCACATGCAAGCCACTTATGGTAACTTGTAAAACTTCATATTCCATCAACTTCCTATCCACAAAGGGGTTTTCTTCTTTTGCTAACATTGAGCCAGAACTCTTCCTCCCTCAATCACTCTTGTACCCAAAAAATTGCATGCCTATGAACTCATAAGATCGCAACTAGAGAAAGATGATGTGTAATGGTCTAACCTAAAAAGTGTATGTTTTTCATGAACTCGAGCTTCCAATCATGGGCATAGCCAAAGCCATTACATGACTTGAAGGTGTTGTGAAATCTTTGGATGATATGCAATGATTTGAATGGTAGTATCAAAATTCTGCTGTATACACGGATGTGTGGAATTGAATAGAGATATAGCCAAAGTCACTGCAACTCTTTTGGTGTTGGGCAGAAAGGATGTTAGGTGTGCTAACCTGTCATGTTAGCAATGAAGTATCATGTAATCTATTTTGGTAGACTCTATGACTGGTGGTATCCTGGATTGTTATGTTTTTTTATTAAATTCCACAGTTATGTTTTGGACCTTTTCTTGTCTATATTTATGCTTTTTGACACTCTTATACTCTGCTGGGTTGAGATTTTTTATACATGAGTTGTTGGAGTACTTCTAGTACTATCATTTAATCTATTTTTATTTCGAATAAAAAAAAGTATTTAATCTTAAAACATCATAATAATATTTTATTATTATTATTATTATTTACTTAATAAAGCTGACTTGTTAAGGTAATATACTTCTTAATAAAAAGTTTGACACTATTGACTAAATAGGTTTTCGAATAAATATTAGACTGACTTATTTAATAAGAAAGTTGGACTTGACTTAAGCTTACCAGCATGTGTTCCATCCAATATAAGTTAAGAAATTAAGTTTAGTTTAACTTAATTAAAAGTTAATAAAATATTGTATTTTTTAGGTTAATTAGAATTAGAAATAAAATTTGCTTTTAACCGGATCTGAAAAAAATATGTTGACACATTATTAAATAAAGATTAAAATTTGATTTTGAATATTTCGACTGAAATTCAAATATGTTCATATGTTGTATATTTACGACAAACATGGTACTTATGTTTGACCTAATTTGTAGTTGTCTTTATCATTAAGTTTCTCATCGAATATTTTTAAATTTAGGTAAACTTTCTAAAGGTAAATTAAAGAGAATAAATTGTATGGGAGTACGCATTAGATTTTATTTTATTTTTTTTTTAGTTTAAACTCTGTATAGATTTGGTCTAGTTCTTATATTTTTGTTTTCTTTTTTCTTATTTAGTTTTATGCTATTGACATGTGCTGTTTTTGTGCTGTTTAGCATGAGTTTTTATAGTAAAAAAAATTAATTTTTTCAACTCCTCGATCATGCAGTTTAAAAGGTAAGTAAATTTTTAACTTTTTATTAATGAGAATTTTTATTTTCATGGATATGTGAATAAACATAAAAACTTAAATATTTGATGAATTACAAAATTTATTTTATGATTCTAGTGGTATTTTATTTATTTAGTTATCTAAGTCATTTATTTCACCGTTCAAATTTTATCTAAATTATTTTATAGGTAAAAATAAAATAAAAATGTATGAGAAGTAAAAAGTTAAAAATTATTAAAATACCGTAATTTATAAGAAACAAACATATTTAAGTGAAACTGAAACAAAGTTAAGTTTTGGGTGTTTCTCCCTGCACCCCCAACAAATGGCTTTCTGCATCCCATCATTTTTCAAAAAGACTATTTTACCCTTTTTAAACTTCCAGGTTACTCTTTCTGGAATATTTCCATGACATATTTTTCATGACATATTTTAAGGGTGGGCAAAAAATCTGATTTTATCAAACTGCTTTATTTTTTCGCATTGCTTTGATCCATTAAATATCCCTTTATCTAAAATCTGGTTTTTACTTTAATCCACATTTTATAGCATTCCAGATCAGATTTCCATTTTAGTTATACAGATTTTAAAAAATAGAAAATCCAAATTTCCAATCCAAATTTTATTTATTTGAACTAACCACATTTTAATTTTCGTCTCTCAGCATTACGGATTATTATTTACTCAGATTTTATAACAGCAAAGCAATGCACCTCCTTTATTTTTCTTTTTACACATATATATAATAACATAGAAATGACACTGTAATGTTAAAAGAAAAAGAAAAAAAAATAAAAATAAAATATATCTATATATTTATAGATATAAATAAAAGGCAATTACAACCATATTAAAAGTTTCGTCAACTAAAGAAAAGTAATTCAACTGATAAATTTTGTTTTAAAAAAATGGTTAATCAAATTTAAATGAACATTTATTGGTTCTATTTTTTTAAAAGTAAATCCAAAATTAATCAAATTATTATATGTAGATATATTTGAATATTAAGAATTTATATAATATGTTGTCTTTAAATTTTGGTATTATTAAATTATAATTAAATTATATTTAAATAACATTTATATATCTAGTTAACCATGTTACATGCAGACTGAATTTTTAGTTTCTAATTTCGATTAACATATTATTTTTATGGTTTTCTTTAGTATTTTTTTTTTATTTTACGAAAACGTTAAGAAGAAAAGAGGTACATGAAATAAAAATATTAAATTTTTGTTTCTTATTAGATAGGGAAAATGGAAAATATTCATTTTAGAATTCTAAAGAGTAAACCTTTCCTATTGAATTGGCATCAAATAAGTGAAAAAATCTCTTTTATACAATTATTTTAAAAATTTAAAATTAATTTTTTTTTATAACAGAAAATAGAAAATAAGAGAATGATTTATCTTAATAAAAATAGTGGAGTAATTTTTATAAAGCATATTTTTTTATCAAAATTAAGATGTGCGTCATACAATTTTGTTTTTAAATTAAACGTATTAAAATTATTTAATTTATATTTTATCTGAATAGATATAAAAGAAAGTGAAATTAGGATGAAAAATCTCTCCTAAATTCAAACTTAGTTATTTAAATATATATTAAATAAGTAATAAATTCATAAATCTAAAAATGTTAAAGTACAATAAAATATTGAAATTAATGTATAATTAAAAACATAAACTTAATATTTAAAAATTTAATAATTAACCTTTAACACATAAAAAAGTAAAATAAAAATTAAATTACATTATACTAATAATTTTTTAATATTCTGTAGATTTATAAAAAAAAATTAAAAATATATGGATTTGGATTTTATCCAAATCCAAATATTTGGATTTGAATTTATAAAAATCCAAATTACTTTTAAAAAAAATATGGATTTGGATTTAAAATTTGATCCCAATATTTGGATTTAGATTGGATTTGGATTGGATTTTCCAAAATCCAATCCATGACCACCCTTAACATATTTTATGAATTCTGGATTTATTATTTTGGAAAAGATATTTTGGAATGATTTTTTATCTTTAGATTTCCTATTCTGGAAACATACTTTGCTTATGAAACTCTTATTCCAAATCACCCAAAATTATCAAAGATAATTTTGGTATTTCAAAAAATGTAGGGTGAAGGAAGAAATACCCTAAGTTTTGCCTTTCCAATTTATATGGGCTCAGTTTACCCCAAGACCCAAAACAACGCTCCCAAAGCCCATTAAAAAGGACTAAACTAGTGCTGTGATTGGTCCAGCACTTACGAACCTGGACATGCCCAATTTTTCAAGAGGATTATGTGTTCCATTTTTTATTACCTTTTATTCGAGTCCATTTCTTTTTACCCATTTCCATTCTGATGTAATCCTTTTTACTTCTTATATATGAATTGAGAAATATTACCAGAACAAAAAATTATTTAATAATTTGCACAATGAGAAAAGAGGAAGAAAAAGAACAAAAAAGGAATTTTAATTGTAACAAATAGTGCAATAGAAAAAGAAATAGACACATAATTGAGGTTGAAAAAAAATGTTTTAGTTATAATAATCATAAGGCACAAAATAGTTTAATTGAAATTGTAGAATTTTTTCTTATTATAATCTCTGTCATAACTACATATCTCTAATTTTAATCAAACAACAAAAGAAAATAAAATGTAATTTATAATTTTGAATAGAAAAAAAAAAAACATAATCGAAAGAGATTAATGAAGGAGAGTTAAGCGCCGATGATGAGTGTGATACAGTGGAGAGGCCAAAGAATGATGGTGGAGATACGAATCTAAACATCGAAGCTAATGAAATGACAGGGATGAAGAGGCTTTCTGAATGTTACAAGGCAAATCTAAATAGGGAAATCATATTCGTAGAGAAAGTAAAGGCAAGGTAAGCATGAAAAAAAAAAATGGCGGATAAGACAAATTCAACGTTCGAATCCATTGTATGACATTCTTAAGAGACAAACTCAAAAGATTGAAACAAACCTAAAAGTTTGGAACATAGATGTGTTTGGACATTTACACTTGAAAATACATGATATCATTAGGAGAATAAGAGAACTTTATAAGATGGATGATGGTGAGAGTCACTTAGAGGATGAGAAATTGCTGATAAAAAAAAAAAAAATAGTGGATGAGAAGAAGTTAGAGAAGAGAGTTATTTAGTGACCTCAAAGTGCTAAGTCATACACATTAAGCATTGATAAAACATAAATCAAGGGTTAAGTGGATATACAAGTGTGATTTCAAGTCTAAAATATTTTCATTCAATGACTAATTGGAGAAGAATCAAGAATGTTATTAAAATGAGTGGAAATTTTAGGATAATAGTGAGGAACCAACACTATGATAAATCATTAAGTATAAACTAATTTTAAAAATAAATAATAATTCATTAGTATATTAATTAAATTAGATGTTATTTTAGAAATTAAAAAAATTATTAGTATTATAATTTTATTATTAATAAATACTTTATAAAAGGGTATCTAATTAACTACTAAAATTTTAGTTACTAACTTTTAGAACAGTAGCTAAAAAACATTGATAGTTAATTATATACGAATTCATAAATTAATTTATAATTTTTTTTAATAATGATAGCTAATTAGATATTATAATTTTTTTAGTAATAAAAATTATTTTAGATATATTTTTATTATTAATAAGTTGTTTTTAAATTGGTATTTAAGTAGCTACCAACATTTTAACTACAAACTTTTAGAATTTAAATAGTTACTAACTAAAACTTTGGTAGCTAATTTAATATAAATTTATAAACTAATTTATAATTTTTTAATAATAATAGCTAATTAAATATTCATTTAAAAACTAATTAATAAATTTTTTTATTACTAAAAATTATTTTAGATACCAATTTTAGTTATAATTTTTAAAATAATATCCAATATAGTTAATAACTAATTATTTTTTTCCTCTAAAGTTAATTTTTATTTAACAATTTTCTTGTAATAAAATCATAATGAAAGAAATAGTTAAGAAATTCCTTTAAAAAGATTGAAAATGTGAAGTACAACAAAGATTGAAAGAGTTATGTTTGAGTATCAAATCCAGATACTTTCCTTTTCTTTTCACTACATTACTGTGTTATGCTATATATCATATACAAAACATAATAATGTTTTTTTTAGTGTAAATTCGTTATAGAAGATAGATTTGTGACCTAGGCAAGAAACATGCGTTTGGCTCGACACCTTTGACATTGGTTCGAATCTTCGAGATACTCACCAGAAAACACTTCTACTCCCTCAAACTTCTCTCTCGGATAATGTCTTTCACTCCCTGCTACACTACATTAAAACATGTTTTAAGAGAAGGAAACCGGAAAAATCTCCGTTTCTCATATTACATAAAAAAAATTATAACATAGTTCGAGAATACATATTTAATCTTGAACAATTTTTATGTAGCATAATATTAACTATTTTACATAAACTAGAAAATGTAATGGATATATAAAATAAGAAATGAAACGTTATATACAAGTATAGTTCTATAAAAATATGACCTCACGTTAAACTCTAATGAAGAGGAGTTTAAAAAGGAATGAGAATGATTATTATAATTACATTCAGAAGGTAGCTTTGAGGTTATTATCGAGGGGAAGGGTCGTATTAATTACTTTCGCATGCATGCAACGTACTGGTAGAGTGTAAAGTAAGGAAAATTATTATTTGACAACCGACTTTCCAGGTGCGCCAAATTACAACCTATTGAAAAGTCTTTTTTATCCTTCAACAAACCTCTGTAAGTCCATAAACTATTAAAACTATTAAAATAATAATATTTTGAAGGGTTGTATGTAAGCGCACGTTGTCAAATTATCATGACCCGTAAAGTAAATACAAGACAAATTACGCATACCCTTCTATTCCCTCTCATGCATGTCGCCCACTAGTATTTCATCCTTCAACCACTATTTATGTAAATAACCACATACACCTATATATATATATATATATATATATATATATATATATATATATATATATATTTAATACCAATATCAATCATGAAATCAAAAGAAATCATCAATCCTTCTGGGTACCTGGCTGCATCAATACCATATACAATATATATATATATATATATGTTCCCTCCCCAACTTTATGGATCCTGTAATTAAACCTAACTTAAATTTATGAAAGTATAATCCTATATTACTATCAATCTTTACAGGGAGCAAGCATCCCCTCCCATGCCAGGAATTTCAGTATACCAGAATCAAGGTACATTTCACAATTAGTGACTGCATGTGTCTGTGAAAACAACCTATACCTCTCCATTTCTTTTCTTGAGCTGCTAGCTAAGTCTTCTGCCAAGTTAATAAGTGTCCAAAGAAATTAAACACTCAGAACTGAAAGATTTTTCTCATAAAATTTCCAATATTCTAGCTAGCCATCAGATCTTATTAGGCCACGAAATCAGGTAATAACTGAGCAACAAACCTCTTTCTGTTTTGAATGTCAATGCTCTCATAAGTTGTTCCTGAGTGAGATGAAGGTGGAGTGTTGATAGCACAAAATTCATTCCCACTCGTTCCCATCTCAAGTCTCCTTCCCAGATGAATATTCTGTGAGAGAAATCCATGCTGAGTTCCTGAGATAGAAAGATTTTCATTGTGGGGAAGACCTAGTGTCAGAGAAACACCATTTCCATGGAACCTTGAAGCCAATTGCTCAGTACTGACGTTGAATCTGTTTCCAATGTCTTCCATGGCGAACGCTCCAAAACCCCCACCATGGTTTGTATTGCCACTCATCAAAGGGTATCCATCTTTGTGGTGTCTTTCAATGCCAAACTTTGTGTTGGCTTCTCTAGTATTTGCATGTTCACCATTATGCTTCATTTCCATGTCCACTGAGAGGATGCTACTTGGAGAGTTTTGCATTTCCGAACTTCTTGGTTTGTTTGGACTCCTTTGCACGTCAGATGATCCTGCAAGATGGAAACCAGAGTGGGATTGAAGGGACCCTCCCATGGGAGACATTGAAGAGTTTGTTGAGATTTCAGTTGGAGAAGTGTTTTGGTTGTTGAAGCTATCTTGTTTTGATTGAAGATTATCAAGTTTAATGGCTCCTGATTCTGGTGCAACATTTGCTGTTGACCCCAATTCCTTGCTCAATTCTTTTGATCTGGTGTTTTCTGAGCCGTTCGCTTGTTCATGATCCTTCATTTCTTCCAGGTACATTTCTTCAACCATTGGCTTCCACAGCCGAACCCGGGCATTGATAAACCAGTTTGACACCTGCATTAAACTTATTACTATCAGAAACCTTTGATTTTGAGATTTACTTGTAAATTATTTAAAAACCAAAAATAGTGAAAAATTCACGTCAAAAATAAAAATAACAGTATATCATAATAAATTTTATAGTTTTAATTTTTATTTTGTAACCTAAAATAATGAATTTGGGGAGAAAATACGGATTTGTTGTTTTGGATTATTGTCATGGGAAAATAGTAACTTTCACTCTATTTTAGAGTGAAAGGTGAAAGTGTCACGAAGAAGGCAAAAAAGAGAGTAAATAAACAAAGGATATTTTGACAAATACAGAATCATTTGACAACCTACCTATAAGGGTATTATGGTTTCTAGAAAAAATAATTTTTTGTAATTAAAAGAAAGAAGGGAAAAATAATAAATATAAAGTGGTCGTATAAATTTATTGGGTTAAAAAGATATGATTTTCCTAGTTCATATTTATGTTTGTAATCACCCCTTTTATTCTTTAGCCTTTGAACTGATATTCTAAAACTCTACAATTAAGTTCTCAAAAAGAATTTCATCATGTAGCATGATTTACACATTGAAGTAAAACTGCCGTATTGTTTACATTATTTCTGATCAAAATCATTCACCAACACTTAAATTGTTACCCGACACCTAGAAAGAGAAAGAATAAAGGGAAGGGCAATATTGTTTCAAAAAACAATATAAATATAATAGATACTATTATTTAATAAGAAAAAGTAATGGGTGAATGCTAATAAAGCAGTTGATCTATAAAACAACTATTTAAAAAAGCTAAGATAAAATTATGGGCTATCTCAAAAGCTTTGAAGAAAAAGTAAATATTTTTCAAACTCAAATCACATCGATCAAAAGCTTTGTTAATCCTTGATGAAACATACCTGGCTTCTAGCCAGTCCAGTTTGTTTAGCAAGCATGGCTTTATCCGAGTCCTTTGGATAGCTGCAGGTCACATTTAGAAGCACTTATAAGTTGATGCGAAGTATATGCAATAGCTAAAATAAAAGTAGTAATACAAAACGCAAGGCTAATTGTAACATACGGGTGAAGAAAATGCTCAAAAAGCCAAGCTCGAAGAATGGAAACGGCTCGTTCTGGAAGGCCTCTTTGTGGCCTCCATGCATTGGGTTGAATCATTCCTAGCTGCTGCAGTGCCCTTTGTTGCCTAAGGTGGTGGTCAACATACCTTAGCCTTGACCCTTCTACCTTCACTCCTAAGCAATCATCTTCACCCAATGTCTTGCTCGTGGCTTTGATTTGCGCAGAGATTGCATCTTTCAGGCACCGGAATTGCTTTGAGATAGTCTTTAGGGCAAGGGCAGTGTAAGATTTTGCCGCCCCATAACCCGCAGCTTGCTCAAATGATGATACCACAATTTGCATTTGGTGGTGATATTGCCTGTACCTTTGTTCCACCTGCAGTTTATTAAATAAATAAAAAATTAATTAGAATCATGTGATCATACAGGTACCATGTACGTAATTAAAGTGTACCTAATTAAAAAGTTAGAAGGGCTGTTAAGATGAATCATGAAACGAGACAAGGTATATAGTAAGGTAATTGGAGGCTTATAAGTTATAAACTATAAAGTTTTGTAATTTAACTGTCTACGACTTCCTCAATCTGAAGAATAAAGGGTTCTGCAACTGTGCGGATTGTCATGGATAAATGCTGAAACTGACCCAACTGGGTCCAAACACAAATTATTCTCTGACAGTACTCATCAGACCAGATTACTTTTCCTGCCAGTTTACTTTCCTCTCTACACATAATTTCAGGGCACAGGAGAAAGAACTGATAACGAGAGACAGCATTACTGTCAATTTCACTGACCCTCTGCCACTGTCACATTCTTGATTATTGCCTCCTCCAAAAGCTGAATATCGTACTAGTACATAATTTTCCAATTACTGAATCACCAACACAGACCGAATAATAACTCATAAAACCAAACCAAACCACTACACGCTTAACCGATTACTTAATTATAGTGCTTCCACAAGATCAAACACACACTCATATATTATATATATACGCGCCCTATTGCATGACAAATAAAAATCACTATGCGTAATAGTAACCAAATTATTACCTCATCGAGCATGTTGACAAGCTTGGACTTCTTCATCTGAAGTTCTTGCCTCTGGGCGGTGCTGAGTTCAACCATTTGCTTCCCTGCACTGTTTTCGCCTCCACCACTTGAACCAGCACCAGCACCAGCACCGGCACCAGCACCAGAATTACTAGATTCTTTATTCGCTTTCACCTTCTCTGAGAACTTTTCGTCTTTGTAGATTCCTTTTCCTACGCTAACAACTTCATCCAGAAGCTCCTGCGTCGCTTTTAGATACTTCGACCCCAAAATCAGGCCGGAAACTCCTGTCGACGCAGCTGATGTCGGCGAGTTCCCAGTTCCGGCGACGTGGCCCTGTCCGGCAATCTCAAGCTCGCCAGAAACTGACCTGAAATTTGTTTGCTGTGAGGAAAGGCTGAGAGACAACCCCTGCTGACTGGGCCGCCGGAAACCGCCGCCGCCGGAGCTGCTAGAAGGCGTTCCAGGTTGATCAACCCCCGAACCCCAGAGGTTATAGTGAACGCGAGGGGCGGCGGAGGAGCCTCCGCCGGAGAAGCCGTGGAAGGCGGCGATATTTTCCCCGAACAAAGACTGTCGGGTGTGAGCGTGTTCATCGGAATTTCCGGATCCAAGGACGTTTGACACCCCGTGAATAACGTGCTGGTGGTGGTTGGCGGCAGGTGATACCGGAGGCGCGTGGGTGAGACTCGCGAGGTTGAGCGCGTTGTTGGCGTTGGGATTGACGAGAAGTGTTGGGTGGTGCGGCGCGTCAGCATAAGGTACGTAAGACGGGTTCATAAGGTAAAGCGTTTGCAAGCCATCTGCAGAAGATTGAATCTCCGAAGTGCTTCCATGAAAGTACGTTGCCATGTTACGCTTTTGCTCTTGTATTCTATTTTCTCTCTCCCTCCTCAGTGACACTGTCACAACACAACAACAACAACAGCTTTCTATTATTAGCCTTTCAATTCAATTCATCATCCTTTTCCAGGATCTATATATAGACACATATAGTCTTATCACTTCGATCTTGATTAGCCCATTATGCATGTATATTGAAAAGTTATGTTGGATTAACACACAAGCTTCCTCCACCAATGTTGGGGGTTTAATTAAATTAAATTTCTTGTTTGTTTATTACAGATCCTGAAAAACAAAAGCTAAACAGGCAGCCTCGGAAGCTGTGTTAGTGAATCCTAGAAACTGTGTACCTTAAAATTGGAAAAATCAATCTGGACAAGTAAACAACAATTTAACATATGACTGATGGAGGAGGTGAAAAGGAAGTTGTATCTTGGATGATTGTTGATGGGAAAAGTGAAAAGTGATGATGAAATGATATGAAATTACAAAAAATGATATAAAAATAGAGAATTGGAAACAGATCCCGTGGGAGAGGAATCACATGAATATAGGTGAGAAGAAATTAACTAAGGAGTTGGGTGTGATGTGTTCGTACCATTTGGTGAGTTAATAAATGGATTGAGGAAGATAAGAGAAGATAAGAAGGTAGAAAGGTGCTATCTAGATAGAGAAAGTGTCCTTCATCGCGGGGTAGAGGATGCAGATAAAAGGGTGGTTCGATGGATCCGTTTTGGTTTGAGTTGGGAGAGCTTGAGGTTGATTTATGGCTTCTTGCTTCCTCCTGTCATCACTATTCTCTGCAACTCTCTGTCTGTCTTCTCCAGACGGAAATTATATATATTTGTGTATATATATATATATATATATATATATATATATATATATATATATATATATAAAACTTTTTTAATATTTAAAATAGGTAGATGAGTGATGAGTGGTGACTGCTGAGATTGTGGTCCTATTTATTTCAATAATGGTAATTAAATAGGCTTAAAATTAATATCCGTCTAATTGCTTTTATTTATAACAATAATGGATACTTCAAAAGTGTTTTAGCTAGAAGATCTATAGTTTTTTAGTCAGAAGTGGGTTCTATTTTTATATCTATGTTTTTTATATTGTTTTTAATTATTAATATAGTTTCATTAAACTCATAATTTATATTAAAGATAATTTAAAAATATTTTTTGGATTCACCCATTAATTAAGTTTGATTATAGGTCAAATCTTATCTTAAAGATCGAAATTCTATTAGTAATTATTAGTAATGTTAATAAATCAATCCTAGACTCATTAGGCATGGTTCATTATCTCACCCAATTTTAAGCTTCAAACCCTTTGAGCCTAGATGCTTAAATATATATTTCAAGTACAATCAATCAAGTATAAGTGTTTCGTCGATGCTAAACTCTAATTATAATGTCTTTGATACGGATCACATTTTTTAACATACATTATTTAATTCTAACAAAGCTAAGGTAAGAAAAATCCAGCTTAAAGAATTTTACTAGCCAAAGGTCTCCTTTAGATTTGGCTACCACAAATCCTCCCATGCATTTATTCCAAAATCCAATCAACTTGAGCTTTTTCCACAAACCTTAATAAAAAAGGTGTTGAAAACCTCCTTCTATAAACATGTAGCTAGTTACATTATTTCGAAAAATTCTCAACTGGCTAGCATCCTCTGGTTCCTTTCCATTCTCCAACCACCTAATATACATATTTGTTCAAGAATTCCCCACTCGAATCTTCACAATTTTATCGACTGTGACACTTAGGGTGTCTATACTTTCTTGAATCACCAATCGGTGATTTTCTGACTTTTTCGTACTCGTTCGCTTTGATAGGAGATTGATCCTTGCATTCTGACTCCTAGCTAAGGACATGTATCAAAGTAAAACTTTTAAAAAGATGAGTCATCTATCTTACCTTTGCCAAATATTTGACAAATGAGGATCCCTCACTTTAAAATTCCCTATCAATTGTTTTATTACTTCCATGTCTAATGTTAGACACATTTCAATAATCAATCGTAATACCATCGAGACCCTTCAAAATAATTTCAACCCCACTTACTTTCAAATTAGAAGTCTTCCTACCAACAGGATCCATCTAGGCTCTACCTCCCCCAAGATGTCTTGTTTACCGAGGATGTCAATTCAACCACAAAATCAGCAAGTGCCTTCACTGGCCCCTTAACTCATAATTTATGTCGTAATTCGACAATTCTACAACTCATTTCATCATCCTTCCAACCAAACCTATTTTTTTGCAATACCTGCCTAATAGGAAAATCGGTTTTAACCACAATCTTAAAAGTTTGAAAGTAGTACCTCAACTCTTGCGTCGTAATTACTTCTTCAAAGCGACCTTCTCCAATTTCTGATATTTGACATTCGATCCTTGAAGAGTTCTACATACAAAATAAATCGACCTCTCCTCTTTCTCGATTTCTTACACTAGAACTATGTTAACTACTCGTTGACTTATACAAATATACAACATAAGTAAACCAACAATTGGTTTTTGTCAAGATCAAAGGATGCGTGAGAATCTCCTTTAACTTGTGGAAAGCCAGGTCATGTTCTTTCAACCATATAAACCTATCATTTCTCTTTAAACACTAGAAATAAGGATACCCCTTATCTTCCGCAACAACAATAAATCTCACAATTAAAGCCAACCCTGTTATCAACTACTACACTTCCTTAATGGTACTCAGACTACCCATGTTAATTATAGTCAAGCACTTCTTTAGATTGGCTTCAATTTCCCTTTAGGTCAACATGAAACCCAAAAGCTTCCTTATTCTCACCCCAAAACACAGTTTTCCAGAGTTTAACTTTAGTTGATACTTCCCTAATGCTTGGACGAACTCTTCCAAATCATCAATATGATTAATCAACTCTTTAGATTTCACCACCATATCATCCACATAAGCTTCTACATTACAAGCCAACGTATTATTCAAAATACAATATATGATCCATCAATTTATGATAAGTTGTCTCGATATTCTTTCGACTGAAAGGTATCACCTGATAACAATAATTCAACATGTCTCTCATAAACATTGTT
Organism: Phaseolus lunatus; assembly: GCA_013389735.1. NCBI lineage: Eukaryota > Viridiplantae > Streptophyta > Magnoliopsida > Fabales > Fabaceae > Phaseolus > Phaseolus lunatus. The sequence continues at coordinate 32,028,606 of CM023861.1, forward strand.
TTATCTTGGTGTATTATGATTTGATTGTACCTTGAATATGCATCCGTAAAGCTTCAGCCTCACATCTTGAGGCTCCATTTACCAACAAATCAATACTCAATAAAGCATACGCATCCTTTTGGACATGCCTTATTCAAATTCATAAAATTCGTACACATTTTTCATTTCCCATTAGACTTTTTAACCAACACCACATTAGATAACACAAATGGATATTAAATTTTTTTATATGACCAACATTTTTTAATTTCTCCACCTTCCTAGAAATAACCTCTCTTTTTTCCTCTTCCAACTTTCTTCTCATTTGCACCACCGGTTTAGCCCTAGAATCCCAAAATATTTGGGTTAATCTCATACATATAAGATGTCGACCAATCAAACACACTAACATTCTCCTTTAAACACTCCATTAATCTTCGTTCGAACTCCCGCTCCAAACTACCACCAATCTTGACACTTTCTATTTTCTAATTTCACCTCCTTTTGGTTGAGGTTGCCTTCTTCATAATCTACCCTTAGGTCTAACTCCAACTCTAACATATTAATATTATCCCTCTTATCCACTTGATAACACTTCCTTTTATTTCTCGAACTTCCTTCATATATAACATTTCTTAGCCACACACTGATCCACTTTTTTAAATCCAACCAACCCTTTATTGATCGGATACTTTAACTTAAGATGAAAAGTAGAAACCAATGCTCCCAACCTATTCAAGATGGGTCGTCCCAATAATATATTGTAAGGTAAAGGTGCATTTACGAACACATACTTGATCATGCTTGGTTTTGCAAGTCTCCCTCCCCTAAAGTCATTTGTATCTCTCCATGCCCACAAACTTGAACTTGTTCTCTAGAAAAACCAATGAAAGACCATTAAAATCCTAAAAAATCACATTTCTTGAACTTACTTGATAAACTGGAACTTTATGCACCTTTTGACTCTCCATTATTATTGATACAACTATTGGATCGTCCTCGTGCAAGAACACATCCCTCAAATCCCCTTCAAGAAACTTAAAGTAATAGTTTCAAATTTTTTTTCTACTAGGGTCAGTACAAAATGAGCATACCTTTTACGACCCAAACTCGATAATCAGTCCCCTGAAAATCCATCATAAATCAAGTTAACTTCTCCTATTGTTGGTGTCTCATGCTTTTTCTCTCCATGATCCTTATCATCTTTTCGACTAGACTTAGAACTTCGCACTTTAAAAATCTCCAATAGTTCTTGCTTCAATAATTTTTTTATCTATCATGACAATGTAAAAAAATTCTCTGTGTCATGCCCAAATGCGTTATGAAAATAACACCAAGCATCCTTATATGGACTAACCTGCCGATTTTGAATTTTTTTGAAAAGTGTAACAACTTCACAATATTTACATCCCTCACCAACTCCTTCTTAACACATTTATCTTAGAGAAGTCTGTATTTATCATTCCTCTTCTATTAAACACCTGACTTGAGTCTTATGACTTATATTGTCTTCTATCTTCTCTATTTCTCATTCCTCGATTTTGTCTTGACCTACTGTTTTGAAATGACCAATGTGACACATTAACCCCTTCATATCTTTTTTTCATCCTTTCTTTTTCTAATCATAAACTCTTCAGCCTCAATACATGAAGTTGCACAAAGTTTAATTTCTGCCACATCCTCAGGCTTTCTTGAAACCAAAGATTCCCTGAAAGGTCTGGCTTGAAGCCCTCTTAAAAATGCATCTACAAATATTCCTTCATTTGGTTGAGCAATTTGCACAGAAATTTCCCAAAAACACCCGAAAAATTGTGTTAAAGATTCTTTCTTTTCTCATTTCACATGATGAAAGATCTCATACTTTCAAAGGTTTAACTTTATTCACTACAAAAATGTGCAATAAAGAGTCTTGAGAAAATCTCAAAAGGCGTAATGACATCTTCAGGAAGACTGGTGAACCAATCTAAAGCCATTCCCACCAACGTTCCAACAAACATTTTACATCATATATCACATTCGACCCTCTACATATTAAACATTTGAGTTCAAAAAGTTTAGATATGAGCACTAGAATCTTTTCTTCCTAAGAACATACTAATTTTGGGAACCACATAATTAGCTTGTATGGGTTCCATGAAAATTTCATTTGAAAAAGGTTGAAAATCTTTATAAGCCTCCTCTTCATTTCAAACAGCGACCCACTTATTCTTAATTACTTGCTGCAACTCTTCATTTTTTCTTCTAAATTGGTCTTGAATTTGAAGAGAATCATTCAACATCTCTCATGTGGCTTCACTCTCCCTCTTTAGCTCCTCATGTACTCTCCTAGACTCTTCCACCCTCCTCATTTTGTCTTCTCATTTCCTCCATCATGACCATCATATTTTGCAAAATATTGGGATTTTCTCTTCCTCTCCATTAGCCATCGTCTTTCTTGTCGTTCACATTTCAAACAATGACGTAAGATTAATTTACTTGCCTCACAATGAGCATAAAAAATGTTTTAGCCAGAAGGTCTATGGGTTTCTAGCTAGAGCGTTCAATGTGTCCTCTTTCTTTTATCTTGTCTCTCCCTTTATATGATTCATTTTTCTTGTATTTTTTTCGTTGTTATGATCGTATCATGTCCTATTTGCCATCCATATTCACTATATTAATTATATCTTATCAAACTCATGATTCATATTAAAAATAATTTAGTCTTAACCACATCACTGAGATTCACCTATTATAAGGTTGATTTTTAGTTGGATCTTATCTTGATATTGGTCTTTGTAACATCCCGCCAAAATACCATACATGTTCATATAATGAAAATAAAAGTAACAAATAGATTGAAGTGAACAAAATTTTATATAAATAAATAAAGTTTCTCCTCACAGGGAGATAAATACATAACCGGTATATTTTTCTAAAATTTAAACAAAATACAACCAACTAAATTGAAAACCGGCGATCTCCCTACATAGACCGGCGATCTCCTATCAGGGGACCCAAAACAGCCGATCTGCTACCAGAACAGAAAAATAGGCGATCACCCGATAGCGGCAGAAACAGGCGATCACCCGATAGAGACGGAACAGGCGATCTCCTTCCGGCGACCACTCTCTAAGGAGCTCTACTCCCTGGAAGATCATCTGCTCCCGTGTAAAAATACACGATCATCACAGTTTAAGAGAAAACAGCCAGAGAACAATACAAAGAAAAGGGTAAGCTAGATGGTTTAAAAGCTTTGAAATAAATAGCAAACATAAAACTTCACGCCATTCATGATCCATAACAATTACAACCATCAACATACTCATATTCCATAACTCGTCAAGTGTCTATTTCAAATTTCAGTATTCATGGTTCACACGTCAGACTTTCCACTGACTCACAATGCATAGACACATGACACTACTTCCGGATTGACTCGTGCGTTGACTCAGGCTCAGAGATCTGCACCTGTCATACCATACCACTGTGAAATCCACACAGGGTCGCTGTGAATCCACACAGCCATGCGCATATAATCTCAATGTCATCAACTCTCCCGGTATGACAGGGTGAATTCATATAACAGGCCGAGCTCGTTCCCACTTGAACAACTCACCCATACGTATGAACCTCCTTCGACTCTCACCAACTGAATAACTTCCTCTATGTGGTTCCATTATCTCAGCAGAGTCAGGATATCTCCTTCTAGACAAGCCCCTAGTCAATACACCTATACAGATCTTACACGGTATTTCCTTTCCTGAAAATACTATGCCTCGATCCCACATTCACAGCATTCAAGACGTCATACCATGCAAAGGAATATTTCAAATTACAGCAACAATCATTTCAACGTTTCAAACTTTCGAATATCACATATATATTGTATTTAAATCCCAAACAGCTTCAAACAACGTCGAACACAGGGGAGTTCGAAACCCGTATTTAAAACCGGCGACCACGTCGCCCAACCACATAGAACAGAACATTTCGAAAAGAAACAGAGAACCGGCGACCACGTCGCCCTCACTTCAGAAACAGCAAAACTATGGCTTGTATTGAAAACGAAGGCTAGCTTCCCTTACCTGGGCTTGCGCAAAACACCAGGAGCTCTGAAACCCAACGAAGCTTGAACAACGCCTTGGCTCTGTTTTTTGCGTCTGGTTGAAGGACTTGCAGAGAACCTCCCAGGCGCTCTAATGGTGGTCGTCGTTCGTCGTACTCTTGTGTGAAGGTGCTAGAATCGTAGTGCGAAGGAGAGAATGGAGAACAAGGGAGGTGAACTCACTCTTTCGCTCTTGAACAACTGCGACGTTTCTTTCTTTCTCTCTCAGAAATGGGTTTTTTGTATCTTAAGCTGACTTCTCCACAAAAACCGCTGCCACCACCCACTCTGCAGGGAAGTTTGCGTGTACGCTTCACTGAACAGTACGACTAAGCGTGCCTCTGCGCAGGCTAACACTCTGAGGTCACCACTCTGAATCATCCTTTTTGTCTACGTGGCGCGCGTGCAGGACGTTTCATGCTGAGAGTCTGGGTCCCACTTTACTCTGTGTGAAACCCGACGTCGCGCGATAACTTTCCACTGCTGACTCATCCTGGCGAGCGACCGATGTCTCCTTCGCCCTGGAAGACGACCGATGTCTCCTTCGCCCTGGAAGACGACCGATGTCTCCTTCGCCCTGGAAGACGACCGATTTCTCCTTCGCCCTGGAGGACGACCGATGTCTTCCCTGGCGACGCCCTCATAACCCTCGCGCCCTGGCTTCGTCCACATGCATCGCGCCCTGGCGATGCCCGCATGCTTCTCGCGCCTTGGCCACGTCTACGTGCCTCGCGCCCTGGCAATGCCCGCATGCCTCTCGCGCCTTGGCCACGTCCACATGCCTCGCGCCCTGGCAATGCCCGCATGCCTCTCGCGCCTTGGCCACGTCCACATGCCTCGCGCCCTGGCAATGCCCGCATGCCTCGCGCCCGCGCGATGCCTGCATGCCTCTCGCGCCCGCACGATGCCTTCATGCCTCGCGCCCTGGCGACGTCCACCTGGCGCTCATGTGTAGCAGGCGACCGACGATCTCATAGCCTTCTAAACTTAACTTTTCTTCCTTTACTCTTCTTGATCCACACATCATCCGACCGACTTCTACCAGCTGACCCCAGATCTTGGGCGACTTCCGAGGTCCAGCTACTACGAAACTTCATTTACCAGCTCTTTGTATTTTAAATAATAACTTCTTCTGAAATTATTTAAATATACCACTTTTATTTCAATAAAATTTCCTGGGTCCTTACAGTCTTCATCCTATTAGTAGAACTAATGAATCATTTCTAGTTCAATCAAACACTAGTCATGACGCCACGCAACCTCCAATCTGAGACTCCAAATCTAGAGATTTAAATTTATATTTCAAACAAAATTAATCAGACTCCTCATAATACACAAAGGGTATTCTCTTTTTGTACACGTCTATTTACATATTTTTTTTTCCAGTCTTTTTGGTAGGTATAAAAGTTGTTCTTATGGTATAATTTTCAATTTACAAAAATTATATTTTAAAATACTATACCTTAGAATGTTGTTTTCACTAACATATTTGATTAGTAGTTAACAATTTTAGAAAAAAAATATTTAATTAAAATAAAATAAAAATCTATTAAAAAATAGTCAGAAATATGTAATAGGACTTGAGGTAAATGAGTAAATATTAGATTTTATCCTCTTGAAAAATAGAAACTACTTAGAACATAAGAGTGTAGTTTGGCTTTGTTTGGATTGGGGAGTGGAAAGTTGAGGGTATGGGAGAGTGGGAGTGTGAGAAGAAAGTGTGAAAAAAGTGAATGTGTTTGGATTAGGGTATATTAGAGTGGATGTGTGAAAAAAAATATATTGAGATACGTTAGTGATGTAATGATTGTAAGAGTATTTTAAATTATTTTGAATAGTGTAAATTGTAAGATTACAAATTTACCTTTATATATAAAAAAAGAATAAATAATTATTAATTTTGTGCATAATTTAGTTAATTAAAATAATTTAAAGTTTCATTTATAAATAAAAGAAAAAAAATGTAAAATTCAAAAAAATAATTAAATATAATTTTAAATGTAAATATAATTTTATTATTTTTTATTTTTTTAATTAATTTAATTTATTTAGATAATTTTAATATTATTTATGATTCTTTAAATTATGTTGTGTTATATATATATATAATTATTATCAATAATAATTTTCATTATTATTATTATTATTATTATTATTATATAAGAAAGTAAGGACATCATGATTTTTTAATCTTATTTCACTCTCCTTTCTCTTCAATTATGAAAGGATTCTAAATACCCTCAACTTTTCATTCACTCTCACCCTCAACCTCTCTCTCTCAAATAAGTAAACGGGGTGACACCCCTTTACCCTACCCTCAATATATTTTCATAATCTTTTAAAACAAACGTAATTTAAAAAAATAAAAGAGTTCAAATCAACGTAAATGACATTCTAAAATTCTATCAAATAAAACACTTTATACCACAAACATGTATTTGTCAAATCGCATTACATATCATGTTTAGATTTCTCTGTCTTCTCTCTTTTTCTTTCAAGCCTCAAATAACTTACAGTGTGTATACGTATTTATCCTAAAAGAAAACTTCGTTGACATAGTGCACTTTGTTTGATTAAAAAAATCAAAACCCTGTCGCCTCCAAAACCACACACTTAAACAAACAAAAAAAGTGAATATAATTAAGATGTCACGATTACGTACATCTTGTTACAACTTTATAAACAGATCGAGTGACATAATTATTAAATCCCAATAGAGAAATTTAAGTAAATAAAAGAGCAGATAGGATTGGAGATGAATTGGTTTTGTGTGTTTGAGTGGATATTTTGTTTGTCCATATTTTTTTCAAAAATAAGTTTTTACATCCTTATTTATGTAAAGAATTGTTGTTTTTTTTATATATGGATTTTTCCTAATTTTCTTATAGTCGTTTTTTTTCATTATTTTTTTAATAATAATTTATTATAAAAAATTATTAAATAACAATCAAATTTAGATATAAAAAATAATTAGTCAATGTATTGATTAAATAAGATACTATTTTAGAGAGTACAAAATTACTGGTATCTAAAGTGATTTTTATTATTAACAAAAGTTTATAAAATAATTTTAAAATTGATATCTAAATTAGCTACTATGGTTTTAGTTTTTAATATTTTAGATTCTAAATTAGTTTCTAAAAGACTAATAAAGATTAATTTAGAATATAAAGTAGTTAATAGCTAAAATTTTGATAACTAATTATTAAATATCAATTTATAAACTATTTTAAATTTTTTTATTAATAATAAAAATTACTTTAATACTAATAAATTTTTAATTTATAAAATCGTCTCTAATTTAATAAAATAAAAATTAATTATTTTAGTTTTTAAAATTATTTGTTATTTAATAATTTTTTAATAATTATTAAATATAAGATGTTAGCTTAACTAAAATGTGACCATCCAATATGTAACATAAAATTTTATTAATAAATAAAAATAAAGTTAAAAGAATTACTCTTGAATCTTCACGTAAACTTAAGCATGAGTATGTTCCAACTTCATCATATCTAAAGTTATAATTTGACCTAGTTTCATTTTATTGTACAGTGATTTATTTTCATAATAAGAGTTGAATGATGCTAATGTTGCATTTTTATTTTATTTATTATTTATTGATAAAAAAAATTATGTAGAATTAATGTATAAAATATATACGTATAGTAATAAGAAGAAGAAAAGAAAGAAATTTGTAAAAAAAAAAAAAAAAAGCGAATAAAACTACAAAGAAATACATGCATGACTAACTTCTAACCATGAAATGGTGTATATACATAACAGATTAATTTGCCATTTAACCTATATGGTTAAATTAAAGAAGTAGACATTTTCTTTAAAATTGTACTATTTAGTGATTGATACATGTTGTTGTGCATAACAATAATAATACATTAGATATCACATTTTTAATAAAAAGTTACTAACAAAAGATTGCACTATTGTTAGGATATAGTTTGTATCTACCAAAAGCACGATATACTTCCAGTCAAAAAAAATTTAGAAAGGGGTTTATTTCAATAAAATTAAAGTTTTATCTTAAATGCTAATATTTAATCGTTATCATTATTATTACCTTAATAACCAACGTTATCACTTAACAGTAATCTTTATTATGAGAATAAATTACGTAAAATTTTAATTTCAGTTGAAAGTATAATAAAATTTTCCCCTATTGAAAAAAAAATGGATCAAACACCAATGAAACAAATAAAAAAGTGTTTCTATTTATATGAGATACTTAATTATGATTTGATTTCCTCTCTTCATTCGATTCAAATTATTATAGAAACTGTGAGTGAAAGTTGTATTACATATATCAAGATTATGTTATACATATGTTATACACTATAAGGCACTAACTAAATATATGTCACATATATCTATGTGAAAAATAATAACAGTAATTAATATAAAATCATGTGAACTACAAAAACGTCCCCACAAATATTGCAGTTACACCAATGAATTATTATCTTTGCTCGGAAAGGTAAAAGAAAAAGATGGTTTCAATTAATTGCGCTGTCGGTCCCTTAAATATCTGCTTCTAGTTAATTTTTTCGGATTACAAAATGTCTGGGTATTTTGCTTAATTACTCAATCACATTCATATCAATTCCTTCCTTGACAGAGAAAAGGTTAAAAACAAAAATGATTTAAGAAGAAGAAAAAAGAGACTCCGAACTAATTTTATATTATTGTTTATAAGAAAAATAGCCCAAATAGCTAAACATTTACTGAAAAAATATTTTTTCATATTTATTTAGAATTTTTCATCACTGAAATAATGTATAATTTTTTGGACTCTTTGGTTATTCGATCTTCGTACTTTTCAAAGTTTATATCTCTATCTAACACTTAGAGTGCTCACGAGAATTAGAATATTATTCTATTACGTATTCACATGATTTATATGTTGTTCAAAATGTTAAAATTTTATTAATTTTTTCTTTGTTGATAAAAAATTAAAGAATTCAAACTTAGTTGAATCTGCAAATAGGGGAGTAGTTATGAGCACAAATCTTTACCCTTTTTGCCAATAATAAATAGAGTCTACTTGAAATTTACGTTTTGAATGCAAAATTACTTGTCAAGTTTGGAATTTATGTTTCAAGTGAATTGAAATTTCAAATGTGATGTATAACACTATTTTTGAACATTTTTATCAATTTAGTTGTCTAGATTAAGTAATAAACAAAACTTAGTATGAAAATCTATGTGGACAACTATGATATCAGAAATTTGGGAGCATAGAAATATAATTGTATATTAGAAATACAATATATGATGGAGAGAAAATTTTTAGTGTAGCATAAATCAAAGAGTGGATATGGATCACACATTTGAATAAAAAAAAGTCGATTTTACATATCCAATATGGTGCTTAAGTCCAATAACATGTTACAAATGATCTAAATTCTGCTTTTCATTAAGGGCTCTAAATATATATATTCTATTTGCTCACCTGATTTAAGGTATCTTTTTTTTTTTATCAGCAAAAAACGAATTAATAAAATGGAGGTATTTTAGGGATACCTCAACCCTTATACAAACAACTTACATCTAAGCTCCAAGCCCAAATAGAAACATACAAACCAGACAAACAAAATTGACTCCCTAACAGATATCCTATAAACCCCACCCCTCAAAAAACCACATAGTAATTTCTGACATATGTCATGCATACCATAGGTTCAAGACACCAATCGGAGTACGAAAAACCTACACCGCGAATCTTGGATAGCACCCATGACCATACCTTAAGTTGCACCATTGTGAAAATTTCAATGTGGTCTATCATGTCGCTTTTAAAGATCTTCTTATTCCTATGATTTCACAACTCAGGTACCACGGTTATCCACACACAACCCTACATTTGGTTAATACTTTTATTCGCCCCACTAATCTTAAAATTTAAAAAATGCATTTTGACTCCCAATGATCCGTCAAAGTCACCCCCATCCACTCGTAATACTTGGATCATACTAGTCAGACAACTCTACACATGCAGAAGAGGTGAGACGTAGTTTCCTCTTCCTCCCCACATAGACAACAAATGCAACTCTCCATCCTGATCCCTCTTCTTGCCAAATTTTGCTCTATACGAAATCTTGTCTTCCAGAACCCTCCAAGTTGTAACAAGAGTTGATGGTTGAGCCTTAAGTTGATGACAAACACACTTCACAAGTAATTAAAATGCAAACATTTATAAAATTTGTTTTAAATCTCAACAATGACATGTGGATATGGAGGTAGAATTTCACTCTAGGCAATGACATACACTTTGTTAGCCATTATTCTCTCTTGGACATGAAATCAACTACAGGAGTGGGCAACTCATAAAAGTTCAGGAGGTCGAAAGGGACCCATGTCAACTGTATATACCTTAGACAAATATGTGGATTGTATGTTTGAAGGGTAGTGGAAAACAAATAAAATTGATTTTAATAATGCACTCTGGATTGGATGTTTTTTTTGGCTTAGCAACAATACAACTTGGGAGTAATAGCAATGTAAATATGCTTGTATGCAGTATCTAGGAGGTTAATTATATCTTAGATGAGCCTTTTTAAGAGAACTATGTAACTAAACTACGGTGACATGAGTCATGTTTTTTTTTTAAGTTATCCTTTTTGAAAGGCAATGGAAATCATAAAAGTTCAGGAGGTCGAAAGGCACCCATGTCAACTGTGTTTACCTTATACAAATATGGGGATCGTATGTTTGAAGGGCAGTGGAAAACAAACAAAATTGATTTTAGGAGTGCACTATAAGTCGAAAGTTTTTTGGGCTTAGCAACAATACATCTTGGAAGTCATAGCAATGTGGCAGTGCTCAAAGTTTGAAGATAAAATTAAACTCATGTTCTCTTCGCTTATGCTAATATAGAAAAAATGTTCTCTTCGCTTACAACAATCAATATGTAAATATGACCATATACACTATCTATGAGGTAAATTATATATTAGATGAGCCTTTTTGGGGTAATTGTATAACTAAACTAAGATGACATGATGTCATGATTTTGTGAAGTTATCCTTTTCGAAGAGGTTAATCTTTTGTATATTACAAAAAATTTTCTTATTATGTACACGACTTTGTATATGAGTGGGATACTTCATGTAACTTTTATTTATATATACTCTTTTTATTGATTAATATATATATATATATATATATATATATATATATATAAAAAAGCACCCTTATGTTTTTTATTTATTTATTGTGTTAATTAAAAAAGAAAAACAGAATATTTTCCATCTTAAATTTGGAATGGAACTCTCATTAATAATTTCGAAACAACACATGCATATATGTTTAGCCAAAATCATGTTTATGACCAAAGCTTTCTCAAATCGACAACAAATCTCTCGCTCATTCTACGATTAATATATATTTCACCCTTAGTTTACGAAATAAGAAAATATAATTAACAAAGAAACTTATTGCACAAACTTTCTCCCTAAACACATTCTATCCCTAATTTCGTTGATAATGAAATTTCATGAGTTTGATGAAAGTAATTTAGGCAACTTTGTTTTAACCAAAAACAAAGGAAAATTGTTTACAATTTTTTTTATTCGTATATATATCAGTGCCAATCACTTTAAATACAAAAAGGTTAATAATATGCCAAATAAAACTAAATAAAATTATGCGATTAGAATAAAGTAAGTTAAGTCATATACCTTTTTTATATATATATAAAAAAAAAAGACTGATTCCGTCGATATATTTATTTGAATCAGAAAAAATGTTATTAATAGAATTTTTTTAGCCAATCTTTATCCTTCATTTTTCAATTCATAGAAAAAAAAGTTACTTAGAAATTAAAGATTAAAAGCATAAAAAATAAAGTTAAAAATTATTATTTTTAAATCATCCGTCAAATAATTTAATTCCTTTTTTTAAAAAAAAAGTATATATTAAGTTCAAATTCCAGCAAGATTGGGCCTAGCATATCGAGTTCACAACTTGGTAAATAAAATTTTACAAAGAAAAGGATTATGTCGAGAATTGTATTCCATATACCAAAAAAAAAAAAAATCCAAAACCATATCATAGAGAAAAATTTGTAATCATGATTCGAATTTGACTCTTATGAAATATACATGGGACTGAGAAATATAAACACTAATGATTGAAATACATTCTATCAAGAGAAATGATTCTCTCACACTATTTTGTTAGTTGAATAATGACTATTTGACTCAAAAAGAGAAAAGATGCAAGAGAACAAAAATAAATGTGATAAATAAAGTGAAGGAAAAAAAAATACATGCAAAAGGAGAGCTATATAATTTATATAAATTTAATTATATTATATCAATATAAATTATAATCACCTTTACGTATTTTAATTATTTCTCCACCAATAATATAAACTAAACATTTCTATCATTTTGAAATTTTTTATATTAATATTAAATTATTTTGTACAACACTCATTTAAAATTGATGTAATATATTTTTATACTATAAGAAAATAAAAACTATCTTATTATTACTATTTATTTTTGTAAAATATTTAAAAATAAATAAAAAATATTCATTCACTATTCAAATATTTGAATGTTGCATCGTGTACATTGTGATGTAAAATAAATAAAATATAGTAAACTGCAAAAAAAAATTATGAAAATATATAGAAATTGTTTGGCTATCATATATTTTTTTATGAGAAATAATTTTTTGACAACTGCATAATGAAAAACATCAGTTATAAACTACTACTAGCGGAAACACATGCGTTAGTCCATATTTTCCTCTTCTATTCAACTTTTACAACTTTTACAACTTTTACGATGATAGAAATTTAATATACATAAAAAAATAATTTTGAATGACTCGAAATTGAAAAGCAGAAAAATAATATGTTAAGGAAAAATGATAAATTGATTAATCAACCTTTTTTTTTCTCCTATGGTTTTAGTTTGTCTTCTTCTTCAAGCTTTTTCTCTTCTTTCATTGGTGGTTTTGGGATCGGACAGTGAGATGATGCTCACGTTAAGATTATGATTCACTTGATGGTAGATACAAAAAGAATGGTGGTTTTACTAATGAATAAAGTTGATTGAAATGGAGTGATTAAAAATGGAGGTTATTTTATTTGATACGTGAGATTTGATGTAGAAATGGATTGAGGTTGAGAGTGTGCTCTCTTTCTGTTTGTTTGCCTTAAAATAAAGAATTAAAGGAATAGTGGAGAGTTAGTTTGCATATAAAAATTGTCCCATAATATTAATTAAAAAATTAAAAAATAATTTTATTTTTTAAGTAATTCATATTTTTTTTATCAGCAATCAATTAATTAAATTATAATGGAATAATTTAAGTAATTAATATGAAATGACAAAATACTTCATTGTACTAATAAAATGAAATATATTAGATAAGGATAGAATAAAAAAATACTTATTTATTTATTTTATATATATATATATATATATATATATATATATATATATATATATATATATATAGATGATGTGATACATTGTAATTTTAAAATTATTATGCTTTTCTATAAGGGGGTTCACATTTCAATAAATAAATATATATATATATATATAATTGTTCTACTTTTTCATATGGGGTTCACATTTAAAAAAAAAAAAATCTCTTTCTACTTGTGATATGGTACATGATTTTTCGACAAATCAACACTCATTTTTTATTTATGTTATTTATACAATATTTTTTAATTACTATCTATCATTAATATACACCCATTTGTTTTTCAAGCAATTACCTATCTTTGATAGTCTATTACTTTTTCTTCTATTTTATATTTTTTATAATTTAAAAATAAGGTACACTTAAGCATAATTTCTTTGTATATACTACAAGAAAAAAATTAAATAATAATTAAATTTAGAAAAAAATAATAATTAATCACTATATTAACTAAATTAGATACTAATTTAGAAACTAAAAAATTCTTCATATCTAGATTGATTTCTATTATTAATAAAAAATTATAAAATGATTTCTAAATTAATTACCTAAATTTTAGCCGTTAATATTTTAGATTCTAAATTAGTCTCTAAAGACTGATTGATACTAATTACTAACAGAGACTAATTTAAAATATAAAGTAGTATGTAGTTAAAACTTTCATAGCTAATGATTAAATATCAATTTAGAAACCATTTTATAAATTTTTATTAATAATAAAAACTATTTTAGATATTAATAGTTTTTTTAGTTTATAAAATATTTATAATTTAATCAAATAGTAATTAATATTTTAATCTTTAAAATTAGTTTCTAAAATTAATTTTTATTTAATAATTTTCTTAGAATGATATAATTTCTTAATCTTTAATAAAGATAAAACTGTTAATTTCATCAATGATATTAGTTGGAATAGACTTATAACTATATTAGATACTTTTTTTTAAGCACTATTTAAATTTTATTGAATCATCTTTTATATATATATATATATATATATATATATATATATATATATATATATATATATATATAAATCATATATGTGTTTTCATTCCCTTATAAATGATGAAATGCTATAGTTTTGAATGTGTTTGATACTTCATTGAAATGGTCAATTTCATAATGGATTAGGAGGTTGAATAATTTTAAAAGATAGAAAATAATAGTGAAGTAAATGTGGGGAACTGAAAAAACAGGTGGGATTTCGTTTTAATTACGTCTAAGAACTTGCTTAACATCGCTTTTTGTGACAAATATCTTATCAAGAAGAAGATAATTAAAAGAAGGAATCTATTAGTTACCCTTCAAAAAGTGCATGAGAAGAAGAGATGACTGAAAACACCATACACTCTCCCATTATTTATTATTAGAAGTTTCATTTTTGATACCCATGATGGGCACAACCTACCTTTCTCATTTTTCATTTTTTAATACTCAGATGCTAATTTTGCACCTACCAACACATAACCAAGATATTTATGTATTTCTATAATGCTTTTCCTTTTTATTATATCCAATTATTTATTATATCTTTTTGCTCCTTTTTTTCTGAAGGACACAATTAAATCGTCACATCTTCGCTACAAACAACATGAAACCACCACTTTTGAGGAACTCACACAAACCATCAACAAAGAAACTCCAGAAAGAAAGAAAAAAAAAGAACTGATCTAACAGGAATACTTCCATGCACAAACATTGCACCATTGTACTTGCATGCAGTTTTATCAGCCTCCAAGATCCTTTCATTTTGTTGCACCCGTTGCTCCTATACCTTTACCTTTTTATGTTGACTCAAAATCTTAAAATAACATGTTTTAATTTCTTTTTCTTTATATATTATTTAAATTTCTTATTTTTATTTGATATAAAATTTAATTTTACATTTGGATTCTTAACGTAATCATGTATATATAATAATTTATTAAGAAACTTTAGACCTAACTCAACCTTATAAAATTGACTTATAAGAAGAAATTTGCACCCCACTTATATACTATGAAAATCAATGGTCGATGTGGTCTCCTACACACCACATCACGCCATTTATATAGTATGAAATGTTTTAATCACTGGTCGATGTGGGATCTTCAACACACTACACACCGAGGCTGTCAACTCGTGTATGATACTATATAATGGGTGGTCCGATTGTGGGTAGCCTGATCAGCCCAACAAACTCTTGCTAGGATATATGTTACTCTTTCTAGGATATGTTATAAAGGACTCTGATATCATATTAAGAAGTGAACTTTAAGCCTAATTCAACCTTATAAAACCAACTTATAAGGTGAGGTTTGTACCCACTTATATACTATAAAATATTATAATCTCTAGTCTATGTGGAATCTCCAACACACCTCCCTCACACCGAGGTTGTCAACTCCTGCGTGAGTTTATATATTTATATGAATGATCTGATAACAATCCGATAGCGGGTAGCCTGATAAACTCAATAAATTCTTGCTAAGATAGGTTCTAATACTATATTGAAAAGTGGACTTTAAGTCTAACTCAATCTTATAAAACCGACTTATAAAGTAAGGTTTGCACCCACTTATATACTATGAAATGTCTTTAATTTTATTATGTAGTGATAATTAAAGAAAATCTCAAACTCATTAGTATATAAGTAAGTGTGGAATTGAATAAAAAATAAGACATTAGAAAATTAAATTTTATTATGTAGTGATAATTAAAGAAAATCTCAAACTCATTAGAATCAATCATTCCCAAATTTCATTCCACCTATGAATAGAAACAAAATGTTGAATGATAATGTTTTTAAGAATGACCTTGTAATAATTGTTTTTAATGTTTTTTCACTAGTAAGAGGATTTTTAAGAATTTTTCTTAACTTTATTTGACTCAAATTTTTTTCAGTTTTATTTTCTAAATTAGTTTCAATATGCTTTGAAAAAAATATCAACAAATGAACATAACTTTATATAACAATATAAATTATTTATCATAAATCTAAAATACATTTATATATTTAAAATTAATTACTATAAATTTTAATCATAAAAATGTATATATTAAAAGTAATTATTTATTAAAATTTTGTTGTGCGTACTACAATTCTGATTGTATATAAAAAAGTGTTAAAAAAACTAAGATGTCATTTTGCTGTCAAATTAAAATAATTTCAGTGTAGAATTGTCTAATGTTAGATAGATGATAATATAATTGTGGTGAGATAATCTCAATTCGTCTCCTAACAAATCCAATAGTAAATTCAGTAAATCAATATTTAGAATCTATTTGCAAGCAAAAATGTTAGAAATAACAATAAAGATAAAAAGCAAAAAAGTTAGAAATAACAATAAAGATAAAAAGGATTGAGATTGATTAGCATAAAATATAAAAGAGATTAAAACAACAAATAAAAATCAGTTGATTCCAAGTTCTTCCACCAATGAATTTTTCATAGGTTATCTAAAGATTATCATCCTTCAATTCTCACACAGAGTTAAACCAAATTGAACATGCGTTAATCTAATTCAACTTGAAGCTTATCAGTAAAACATGCGTCTACTCTGTTTAATCACTACTCACTTTATATCTTTTTATAGGTTTTTCTCTTCCAACGATCTTGGGAAAATATTCTGGTTTAGATTTTGTAAATAGTTTCTCAATTTCCAACTTTCCAAAATTCTTGGATTTGTTTCATTGTATTTTTTAGAAAATTTGTTTCCAATTTTGTTTCTAAGATATTATAGATTTTATTTTTTTAATCTTCTCTTCATATTTTATTTTCTATTTTAATTCAAAGAAGCAACTTGAACTTTTGCATATTTGACTCATGTACAAATGTAGACACTTCCTGCACACTAATCTAAAAACAAAATTAACACAAAAAATAGTTAAGGCCCAAATAAATCCAATTATATGAATCTGAATTAAAACAATAAATTTATTTATTATTATAGTCCAATAATCTATGAGTAAAGCTATTGAGTGTGAATAAATATATGCTCATCACATATTGAGAAGAGTACATTGACAACCTAATAATGAATTGTTCCAGATTTTAATTGATAGAAGTAAAAGGAGAAATGTGGATTGATGTGAGAAGACTGAAAAAGAAAATTATTACTTTGGCAAGTGCATATTGAAAAGCATCAGTCTAGTTATGATTTGGTCAATATAATAATTACAAAAAAATTATTTATTTTTTTAATTATAATCTAATACAAGATTGTCAACATCTCAGTACTCATTGAAATTTTTTTGACTATACAATCACTAAAGTAATATTTTTTCTACCATAAAATAGACATTTTAATATAAATTTAGAGTAAATTAATATAAACACACGGTTTAATTATTTTTAACATTTTTATAAAACAATATTTTAACAAATTAAAATTAATTATATCAACATTAACAATACTTAGTTTAAAAAACAATAATTATATATCTAAGAGTGTGTTGTGAAACCATTTTAAGCATGTTCAATGAAAGTGTATTGAAGAGAGATACAAACACACACTAAATTGGCTTGAGGAAAAGTTTAGTATAGGGATACATAGCTCCCTTGGTAGGCTTTAACCACTATATATGCTTTTCACCCTGATTTGATACACTTGATTAGTAATAGCTCCATTTAAATGAGTGCTCGTCCAACCAACCTATAGTGACTTTTGCATGGTGGCCTAAATAATCATTGTGTTATAGGTCCACAAAAAGTGTCTCCATCCTCACTAGTCAATTAAAAAAGAAAGAAAAACATCTGGAAAAGTTATTTTATCTACCTCATCCCTTGCTTTTGCACATCTATTTATGGCTGTTACTATTACTATTTCCCCCAACTGAAGTAGACCCATCACAGTTATATACTATTACTTACCATACATACCACTGTCAATTCTCATTAACGAATCTCCATTTTGAACTCTAGCTTCTATCATCCAACTATTCCATTCATTTTGTTACCTTGAAATATCAGTGGAAAATGGGGGTAGGTCATGACTGATATGATATAATGAGAAATTCTTAGGTGATGTTGGAGCACAGTAGAAGTTTTTCTTTCTAGTTTCTACCCATGAATATCTTATGTGAGCAAGATGAGAATTAAATGGCATTTGCTCCTCCGACAGTACCTCAAAAGGAGCAGTTGTGGCCATGGACCACACAGGGTAGTTCTTGGCTTGGCTCATTCAATAGCCACAAATTGTGGGCCTATATATGTGGGTGCGTCAATATCACACGCCATAATGACAATGCTAAGAGCCTCCAAACACGCAAGTATGTATCTATATTGTTTCGTCTGGCTCTCCCCCAATACACCCACCAACAGAGTTAAAGCCTTGGTGGGTGTCATCACCCTCCAAATACAACTATTCCAAAACTTTTTCTCAATCAATTATATATCTTAAACAACCTGTTTATGGTTCATCATTTACGTTAACTATCCCAGAAGATTGAATCTAGTTCAACTCCGATTAATCAATCTTTCAGCATGTACTTTATCACATTAACTACCTTCCCTCTCCCATCAAGATCCATGAATAACCATACATCAGAAACTTACTATATATAGAGTTATCAAACATCTACTATCCACACAAAAATATTTAGTAGTTTACAAAATTATATGAACTATCTACTACTAATGATGTTTAATGTTTTAATTATGAAGGAGATGATATTCTTTTTCTTTTAGTGAGTCTTTCTCTGTTGTGTTAATCATAGAAATATAGTATTAGGTGACTTTATTTTTATCCAATATATTTGTTTATAATTCACTATTTATAGATGGATTGGATACAAAGTATTTTTTATTTATTTATATTTATGTTTTTACTGATAAAAAAATTTTAGTAGTTTACAAACATTTATTATAAAAGTTAATGTTTAATAATATAAAAAGACTGCATAGTACTATTGCGGCTCTCTGGTCTGTTAAACAAAAGTTTAAGGAGAAAGAGATATGCAATGTATTCTACAAAGTCAAAGCATGTTGAAGTTAAACCCCCCAACAACGTACAAGAAGCACTAGAATAGAAGATTTTGTCCATGAACTCAGATTGACGGTGGAGAAAGTGAACATAATTAAGCCTTTCCTGTAGCAAAATTTTTGAATTCGATCCATCTGAACAGGCAATTAACCAATCACTGTTGTGATCATCATTTCAACCCTATAGTATCAGTTTCAGACCTAGCTTCCATAGCTTGTCTTGAAATGATTGTATATTATTGAACCACGCCAGCAGAATCAATTGAGTTTTGTCCATTCCTACACCAAATGGGGTTGTTCATACCGAGTAACGCGGCTGCGGTCGTAGGTAGCGGGCCATATTTAACACCTTCATTATTGAGTTCAAAAATAATGCACACAAAATACCATTTCTCTTTCTGTAAAACTCTTTTCTTTTTTACTTCAATTCTGAAAGAGGTTAGAAAGTAACAAAGTAATGTTAAGGGAAATTTTAGAAAAGAAAACACAAAGAGAATGTCAGAAAAGATACGTGATATAGTGAAGATACGTTAAAAAATTATTTACATAAAAAGTGGTCTAAAGAATAAGAAAATTATAGAGAACATGATCACTCTCTTGCATTGCATCTTAGAGTGTTCTGCAATAGATGGAACACGAATAATTGTGAAGAAAAAGTTCCTGATACAAAGAATAAAAGAACCTACTTAACTAGTCCTCGAATTGACCTAGCTAAAGCCAAGTGCATGGGACAGGTAAAGGTGTCCTTCCTACGGTTCTTGCTTCATATATATATATATATATATGATAAAATAAGAAAATATCCATAAAATGATTGGTTTAATGGAAGAAATATGTAGAGAAGTAAATTATAATATTGCAAAAGTATTGTAACCCATTTTTTTTCCTTGTTGAAGTTGTACATGTAGCTTTTTCAAGTACTGAATTGGAGAATCGAAATCAAATTGTAAAAGGGGTGAAAAGGTACAAGAATATCTGTAAGGTAAATTGGTACCTTTTGAAGGAAGTCACATAAATGTACTATATATGGTTCCTGAGCAGTGAAATGAGAGGAACGAATCAGAATTCGTTCTACGCCACTTCTTGGACGCCATGCTTTCTTCAAAGTCAAATTGTCTTTTCAGTGAGTGTTTATAATTAAGTATAAAGTTTGAAAACCATAGATATTATATATAATTTATTAATGGATTGATGTTGAAATATGAATGATGATGCTATCTGATCGGAGTATCCTTCTTTTGCTTTCAAGTTTCAACAGTAGAAACTCATTTTGCAGCTAGTGTACATGTCCCACACGAGTTCAATACAATTTTATGGCAAAAGTTCATGAAGTCGAACTAAAAACATTGTATCTTCAAATCTTGATAACTAGAGAAACTAATTAAGAAACTAGCTATATTCCCCACCTTTCATGAAATTGATGGGATCGATGGAAAAGTTCAGGTTGCTTGAATTTTCAACATATATTTTTAATAGAAAAAGATTAATGAAAAATAGTGCATAATGAGTCCAATCTTACTTTTGTATACATCAATATGACAAACAATTGCAACGATCCAATGTAAACAAAGCATAGGCTTCTTCTCCTACGTGTACAAAGAAAATTCAAGCCTTCAAATTAGCATGGAGAAAGTTTAAAATGGACTTTAACACTTAAATTTCTAAAAATACTCTATTCCAAAATAATAGGACACTAATTAAAAAAATAATCAAGTAACACATATTTTAGTCCCATTAATTATATTGATTACTCGTAATTACATTCAAGAAGTGTTGACTCTCCAACTCAATTAATTATAGAATTCACAACCTAACTAGTCATCTCTCAAGCTTAACCTTATGACTATCTTTTGATCCTATCAGTCAACTAGTCAAACTATTAGGAATTAGTTTGCAAACTCAGAGCCCCTTATTGATTGTGATTCATTTATTGTTCTTTGTTCAAAATAATAGGTGTTTTTTCTTATCAATACTCTATACCTCTCAATACCAAGAATATGGTATTTTTATGCTTGATGCATAGCAAGATGTAACCCCATAAAATATTCCACCAAATATATATATTTTTTGTTAGAGACAACATAATCAATAAGTTTATGAAACTCATACAGAAAATACACAAGAATTAGATGAACTTCATTTAATTGTCACACAATGTGTTATAGGATAAAACATGCGAGATGAAAAATCTAACTTTACCTTTAAACTTAATAAAATTGTTAATTTTATGATAATAATCTTCTAGAAATCTAGCACATTTTTTTATTCTTTTAGAACATCTAAGAAATTCAACATTATCATATCATTCTATCTTTGAAAGACTTGTGTATTGTTGTTGTAATTTTATTCTTCTGTTTGTCATCTTCTTGTCTTTGTAAATGAGCATTATCTATATCGATTCTAGTTTCAACCTAGTTTTTGTCATTACTTTCGTACTTAATTGGCTTAAGAAGAAAACTAAAATTTTGTTGAGTGAAGTCTTTGTCAAGCCTTTCAATATGAAAACATATACTCATAGAAAACAAAATTTATATTAATAAAAATTTCCCAATTAACTATCAAGGAACACATATCCTTTATGTCATTCTTCTATCATAGAAAAACACATTTTCTAGCTCAGGATTCAGTTTGATTTTATTGCTTTCTAGAGTAGAAGCATAGTAAAAAGATCCAAAGATTTTAAGATTCATGTACGTAGGAGGTTTATATAACATCACATAACGAGATTCTCCATTAAAAGTAAGAGAAAAAGTCTATTATAACAATATGTATAACATGAGCAACAACATACCACCAATACAATCTAGATAAACTAGATTGAAACAAAAAGCTACGTGTGACATTCAATATGTATTGGTGATTTCTCTCCACCACAAAATTTTTTTGTGGAGTTTCAACACAACTTTTATGGAATAAGATCACAAATTCATCATATAATTCGTTATACTCAAATTCCTTCCCATTGTTAGATCTTATGATTTTAAAACATTGATTGAACTGGTTTTCAACATACAAGACAAATTTAGATAGAAGAAATATAAGCATTCGTCTACACTATGATTAGTCTTGTTGCAATAGGTACATTGCTTACCTTGTGTGGAGAATCATCCTCTTCCCCTACCATGATTCCTCCTCTTCCTTGGGATTTCCAGTATTTTCTTTTCACATTTTTCCAACTTTTTTGCTTTTCCATGACATTCACAACAGACTTCACATCTTGCAGCACACTCTTATTACTAGTTAATTATTGTTCTTGTTGCACAACCAAAGAGAACACATGGTTGATATTTGGAAGGGGTTCCATAAAGATAACCCGAGTCTTGATAGTGTTCTAAACATCATTCAAGCCTTTTAAAAAGCACAATGTATTCAACATCTCTATACTTCGCAATAATTTTGGATAAAGCGCAATAAGGTATGTCACACACACATTCTAGAATGGATCTAAAAAGCTCCAATTCTTCCCAAAGAATCTCAAGATTTGTATAAAATAGTGTGATGTTCCTCTCCCCCTTGCTTAACCAAATGAATTTCTTGCACTAAGTCTAAAATTCTGAAGTAGTCTCCTTTAGAAAATCACTCCTTTAAATATTCCCAAATAACCTTGATAACATCAATGTAAATGACACTTTCAACAATTTGTGGCGATAAAGAACATGTGATCCAAGACGAATTATCATATTGAGTCTTTCTTAAGCTTCATACGTAGGATTATCTCACTGAGGAATCATTATGCTTCCATCAACAAATTTTATGATTTTGGAGAGAAGTGAACACCTCATACTCTGGCTCCACGAATGATAACTAACTTCACTCAGCTATGGTGAAACAAGAATCATACTTGAGTTTTCTTGCAAGTAGTATGGACTCGGGAAATTGGATGAGCGATCCATTATGTGATGGTTCTTTTCGTTGAAGACTCCATGCAAGAAGACAACTAAGAGAAACAAAGAAGAACTAAGAAACAACAAGAACCATGGGAAGGAAGAAAAAATGGAAACAGAGCATGATTTAACCTGTCTTGATACCGTATTGAATATGATATTTCATACTTAAAGCAACACAAGAGACAACTCTATAAAATACTTTTTATGTTGTAAGCAACACAATCCATCCACACATGAAAATCATACAAAGAATACATGAAAACTAGATAATTTTCATTTACTAAAAAATATAGTACAAAAGCTTAAACTTCATGGTTACATAAGGGTCTCTTATATAGAATCTTATATAGAAAAACATTTAGATAAATGGTCTATTAGATGATACTTGTTAAATGATCTGCTAAACAATAACTGTTAAGATGATACTCACTAGATAATCGTTTATTGCTGATAAAAAAACACTCACAATACAATCTAAACTTGCGGTTCATTTTTTTTATCAACAATGAATAAATAAATATATTTATGACATTTAAGGGATGTTTCAACTCTTATACAAAAAGAGTTAACTACTAATTGTAACATCTGACACAATAGAGTACATCAACAAAAAACAAACATTAACATTTCACTCTGCATAGAACTTGTTAGTCTTAACATAAAATACTTTTATGAGAAAGCATTGTTGTGTAGACTTAATAGTTGATAAACATAAAGACTAGTGCTTCCAAAAATGTTGTACACATGTATCTTGTGTCACCTATAGACCACATCCACGAACCTATAAACTTTTGATTTGAAAACCCACTAGAAGGTCTAAACCTTTAAACCTTTAGTTTAAAATCATCATCCAGATGACCTCGCTAAAACATGTGTGTTCAATCCAAAATCACATCAATAAAGACATTAAAAAAATTGAATATCTTGCATCACTTTGTACAAGAATTCATATGAACTAACAACCAACAATAACATATAGGAAAATATTTAGTAAACCTTCTCACTCACTCCTTTTCATTAATTCATGACACGTGTCAAGGCTTTTGAAGATTTTGAGGTGGTCGAACCCTCCGTTGCTACTTAGGCAGTGTCATGTTTTCTGACAAGATAGCGAGACATGCCATCTAATAATTCAAAACCTAAGTAAGGTGATGTGCAAAAAATTTCAAACCACAGCTATAAAAAAAAATCCACTTATGTTTCTTCAAAATTGTTAAGATTAAACTTTTCCAACAATTACTAGGGCTACACATACTTACCCTAAATAATACAAACCATTCACATTGTGTTTAGTTTCTTCCTGTTATTGATTATGACTTCATAAATTCCAAAGTCTGCTTCTGTATATACGTCTGTATTATGACACATCTCAACGAGCTTAAAACAATTATTTCATAAACTAAAAATAATTTATCTAAAATTAAAAAATGGTATGAAATTAACTCATTCATAAATTAATGTAATAACTATTATTTTAAAAATTAAAGAGAAACTCGTTCAAATATTTGTGATAACTTTTATTTGTCGTAACTTATATATGAACAGCTTAAACTTTGACAGAGATGCTATCGAACACGCGAGGCTTTTCAAGTTTAAGCTTAGAAAATTCTTCTCCATGCATAGCACATAGTAGATGCGTCTGACGCAAAAATTATATAATTTTTTATGATATTTTATTCTCTCAGATATTAAATTTCTCAGAATAAGAGAAAAAAAAATTTTAGAGATTTAATTTTATTAGTGAAAATAAATACTTTGATGATTGATTTAACTTTTTATGACGGATATTTTAAATGAAGAGAGGGAAATTACATATGTTAGGGTTATTGGCTTTCATTTTTATGAATAATATGTATATAAAAAATTAAAAGAATATTAAACGTTATATTTTAATAAATTTGAAATCTGAATTTGTTAACGACACGTAAAAACTAGTAATTAATTCCTTGAGAAAGGTTTGAAGGTGATGAAAAGAGAGTACAGGGATGGTACCTTGAAATAATATTCCTTAGCGAAACAGAAAGAGCGGTTTAGATGTAGCCACGCTTTAAAACGCACTAATGAAAGAGGTTAGGCAAGTGAAGCGGGTCCCACGCTATCCCCACGTGCCAGCTACCGTGACTTTTCGAAAGTAGTTGGACTTTAGAGAAAGCAGTAGGTCCCGCAGCTTAAAGACATCGACACGTGTCGTTAAAACAACGCTTGCTCTCTTTGCGGGCCCCGGCGTGGATAATCACTTCTTGAACACGCGTCCACTTGCGACCCGTGCGCGTGAGTGCGGGCCCACCGTAAGATTCGTGCAACTCGCGCGTGCGGGTCCCAGGGATCATCAATCAAAGAGGGAGAAGGGGAAGGGCGTGTTTGGATGCACAGTGTGTGAATTCACGAACTTTGTTGGGACCACGGCGCTGCCTGATAGGTCAATGTTGCAGCCAATGGGGTTGTTATGGGGCCTCCGGATTAAAAGAACAACTTTTTTTTTTTCTGTTTCTGGTTTGTTTTGGAAGAAAATGATAATTTTTTAACAAATATTTTGGGATTATCATATCTCACTGCTAATTAGTCGAGCTGAAGTGTTATGGTGAAGAAACTGTGGTGCAAAATTATATAATATAAATTTCAGTTAATTTAATTTATATTATTTTTACTTTTATTTTAAACACTATTTTTTAGGGTCATTTTTCATTAAAGACATAAAAAAATATACTTGTGCTTAATAAATCTAAAACTAAAACCAGAATTTTGTAAAGTTGATACACATGCAAATAATCTTAGGGAGTTTAGGGAGTGTAAGAGAAATTTCCTTTTTTTATTATTGTTATTAATAAATATGAAGTTGGGAGAAGGGAAAGATGACAACTCCGGGCAAAAAGTTTGTGTGTCCCAGACTAGTCGGGTGAGAATATTAACCATACTATAATTTAAATGCATTTTGCTATGATTAGCTAAAAATTTGTTAAAAGCCACAAACCTATTGAGATTTCATTCATTAATTAATGGACCTTACTCACAATTTTATCAATTTTAACTAATGGGAGAGTGTAAACAAAATGTATTAGAAAAGTGTTTTGTCTCCAATTAGTTAATTAATCACCAGAGTAAAATTTGTTTCTTACATAAAAATAAAATAAAATATGTCAACTCCTTCCTTTTAAGGATAATGAAATTATTGGATAGTAAATATGATGTTTCTTAAAGTCTTCAGTTTAAACATAAGTTATACTAGAAAATACTGTTATTTAAGAATTATATGTGTGACACATACAAATGTTTGGTGACATGTGTGATATTATGCCATATTCAGCTGGCTTGCCAAATGGTCCAAACATATAGCTTTGATAAAGGAACAATGGTGCAAACATATAGATTTAAGGAAGCAACTGTTGACTTTTTCGGGAGGAGGATTGAAGGTTATAAATTAACCTCTCCTCCTTCACTGTAGATCATTCCAAGTTGTAATATCTTCTCCCTCATTAATAATAGTGTAGATCATTCCAAGTTGTAATATCTTCTCCCTCATTAATAATAGCGGGTTGTTTCAGCTGTACTTGGAAATTAGGCGAAATTGGCCAAACTCCAATAAGTAATAATTTTCGGGTGTGTTGTTCCTCTTTATCTGTTTTATTTTTCCGCTTTATTTATTGGTATTATGCTGTTTTCTTTTCTGTAGTAGTATAGTATTCAATATTATTTGTCGGGTAGCTCTGTTAGTGTTTTGTCTAGTTCATTTATTTTGTACTAGTTCATTTCACTAGTTGTATTATTTTAGTGGGGAAATTACCCGATTTTCCCAACAAGTGGTATCAAGAGCCGAAGGTTCGTCCTTGGGTTGTCTTTTTTTTTGTAATATTGTAATATTGAATACTATATTTTGAGTCTGTAATGGCAAATCAAGAAGAGAAGGATGTATCTGGGGTGTCGGGCTCCTCGTCATCATGGTCGAGGTTCCCGGTGTCCACTTTGAAATTGGCGGTGGAAATATTTGATGGCACTGGCCATTTCGGGATGTGGCAAGGAGAGGTCTTGGACTCTCTTTTTCAGCAAGGTCTTGATATAGCTATTGAGGAAGAGAAACCAGAAGAGATAAATGAGAAAGACTGGAACATCATGAATCGGTTGGCGTGCGGAACTATTCGATCCTGCCTGTCCAGAGAGCAGAAGTATGCTGTAAAAAATGAGACTTCTGCACACAAATTGTGGAAGGCATTGGAGGACAAGTTTCTGAAGAAGAGTGGTCAGAACAAGCTCCTGATGAAGAAAAGATTGTTCCGATTTGACTACTAACAAGGTACTACTATGAATGCACACATCACTATTTTTAATCAATTAGTAGTAGACCTGTTGAATCTTGATGTGAAGTTTGAGGATGAGGATTTGGCTTTGATGTTGTTATCATCTCTTCCTGATGAATTTGAACATTTGGAGACTACGCTTCTTCACGGGAAGGAGAATGTGTCGTTAGATGCTGTTTGTTCTGCTTTGTACAGTCATGCATTGAGAAAGCAGGATAAGATGAAATCAAAATCAACAACATCAGAAGAAGCATTGGTGGCGAGAGGTCGTCAACAAAGCCAAACAAAGGGGAGAAGAGGAAGGTCTAAGTCCAAAGGCAGAGTCATTGCCAAAGATGAATGTGCTTTTTGTCATGAGAAAGGACATTGGAAGAAAGACTGTCCAAAACTGCAGAAGAAAGGGAAGGCTCCACAAGATGCAAATGTAGCAGAATGCAAAAGTGATGTGGAGTCAGATATCTCTTTGATTGTCTCACCTTCAGCATCATCGCATCCAGATGAGTGGATATTGGATTCAGGTTGTACTTATCATATGTGTCCCATTCGAGAATGGTTCTTTGAATTTCAGGAACTCGATGGTGGGGTTGTTTACATGGGTAATGATAATCCATGTAAGACAGCCGGGATAGGTTCAATCAAGCTGCAAAATCATGATGGATCCACTAGAATTTTACGGGATGTGCAGTACGTGCCAAAGTTGAAGAAGAATCTCATCTCATTGGGGGCTTTAGAATCTAAAGGCCTAGTTGTGATGATGCGAGATGGAATTCTTAAAGCAACTTCAGGAGCACTGGTGATGATGAAAGGTGTGAGGAAGAATAATCTGTATTACTACCAGGGTAGTACAGTGGTAGGGACAGTAGCAGCAGTAACTTCTAGCACTAAGAAGGATGTCGAGGCAACAAAGCTATGGCATATGAGGTTGGGACATGCTGAAGAAAAATCCTTGCAAATTCTTGCCAAGCAGGGATTGTTGAAAGGTACGAAGGCTTGAAAACTTGAATTTTGTGAGCATTGTGTTCTGGGAAAACAACGAAGAGTGAAGTTTGGCACTGCAATTCACAATACCAAAGGTATTCTTGATTATGTGCATTCAGATGTGTGGGGACCTGCCAAAACTCCATCAATTGGAGGTAGGCATTATTTTGTCACTTTTGTTGATGATTTTTTCAGGAGAGTTTGGGTGTTTACCATGAAGAACAAAGATGAGGTGCTTGGAATTTTCCTTAAGTGGAAAGTTCAAGTTGAAAACCAGATAGGAAGGAAGATTAAGGTTCTTCGAACAGACAATGGAGGAGAATACAAGAGTGATCCGTTCTTGAAGGTATGCCAAGATTGTGGTATAGTTCGGCACTTCACTATTAGAAAAACACCACAACAGAATGGGGTGTCGGAGCGTATGAACAAGACACTTGTGGAGAAAGTTCGTTGTATGTTGTCCAATGCTGAGTTAAGCAGAAAGTTTTGGGCTGAGGCTGTGACATATGCTCAACATCTCGTCAATCGTTTGCCATCATCTGCAATAGATGGCAAAACCCCGTTAGAGGTATGGTCTGGAAAACTTGCAACTGATTATGATTCTTTGCATGTTTTTGGTTCTATTGCATATTATCATGTGATTGAATCAAAGTTGGATCCACGGGCAAAGAAGGCTCTTTTCATGGGCTTTAGTCCTGGTGTGAAGGGATACCATTTATGGTGTCTAGAGGCAAAGAAGACGATTATCAGCAAGGATGTTACCTTTGATGAATCTGCTATGTTAAAGAAGATAAGTCGAGAAGGAGCTGATAGTACTCCGCAGCAGGTGGAGTTTGAGCAAACAGTAGTGATCCCAGCATGAAACACCACTACTGACTCTCCTATGGCAGAAGAAGAGTCAGATGAGGAAGAGGTTCCTACCCAAGAACCTCAACAGTAATCGGCGCCAATTGCAGTTAGAAGACAGAGACGAGAGATTCAGAAGCCTGCTCGTTTCATGGACATGGTTACCTATGCACTTCCAGTTGTTGATGACATTCCATCCACTTACCCAAAAGCCATTCTGAGTTCAGAGAGTGGTAATTGGGCAGGCGCAATGGAAGAGGAGATGCAGTCTTTGAAGAAGAACAAGACATGGAAGCTGGCACAATTACCGAAAGGTAAGAAGGCAATTGGGTGCAAATGGGTATTTGCAAAGAAAGAAGGATTTCCTAATAAAGAAGATGTTCGCTACAAGGCAAGGTTGGTTGCTAAAGGCTTTGCTCAGAGGGAGGGAATTGATTATAATGAGGTATTTTCTCCAGTTGTTAAACATTCCTCCATTCAAATTTTGTTGGCCTTGGTAGCACAGTTGAATTTGGAGCTAGCTCAACTTGATGTAAAGACCGCGTTCCTACACGGTGATTTGAAGGAGGAAATCTATATGACTCAGCCAGAAGGATTCAAGGTTGCTGGTAAAGAAGATTGGGTTTGTAAACTTAGCAAATCGTTGTACGGACTGAAACAATCTCCAAGACAGTGGTACATACGATTTGATAAGTTCATGAAGGATCAGAAGTACAAGAAAAGCAAATACGATCACTGTGTGTATTTGCATAGACTTCAAGATGGTTCCTACATTTACCTACTCTTATATGTTGATGATATGCTGATTGCAGCAAAGAGCCAAGTTGAGATTGACAAATTAAAGGCTCAGTTAAGTAAAGAGTTTGAAATGAAGGATTTGGGGAAAGCCAAGAAGATTCTCGGCATGGAGATAAATAGGGACAGAGAGAGAAGGAAACTTTGGCTGTCACAGAAGTAGTATTTGCAGAAGGTACTAAAACGTTTTGGTATGCACGAAGATAAAAAACCTGTAAGTACCCCACTTGCTCCTCATTTGAAATTGAGTAGTCGTTTATCTCCGACGACTGATGAAGAACGAGAATACATGGCGAAAGTCCCATATGCAAATGCAGTTGAAAGCTTGATGTATGCAATGGTGTGTACGAGACCAGATATTTCACAGGCGGTTAGTGTTGTTAGCAGGTACATGCATGATCCAGGCAAGGGTCATTGGCAAGCTGTGAAATGGATTCTACGGTACCTCCAAAATACCGTAGATATTGGATTGGCATTTGAGCAAGATGAATCACTTGGCAAATGCATAGTTGGATATTGTGATTTTGATTATGCAGGTGATTTGGATAAGCGACGATCTACAACTGGCTATTTGTTTACTTTAGCAAATGGGCCAGTTAGTTGGAAGTCTACCTTGCAGTCTGCAATAGCTTTCTCTACGACAGAGGCGGAATATATGGCGATTACAGAGGCTGTGAAGGAAGCAATTTGGCTTCATGGGTTGCAAAAGGAATTGGGAGTTGGTTAGAAACAACTTGAGGTATATTCTGACAGGCAGAGTGCTATTCATTTAGCAAAGAATCAAGTCTTTCATGCACGGACGAAGCACATTGATGTTCACTATCACTTTATGCGTGAGATTCTCGAAGAAGAGGAGATTGTTCTCCAGAAGATTCACACTACGGAGAATCCTGCAGATATTCTCACCAAGGTGGTTACAAGGGTCAAGTTTGAACACTATTTAGACTTGGTTAATATCTTGCACATTTGAAGTTGGTGCTCGGAGACGTAAATTTGAAGCACCTTAAAATTTTTTTTTTTATGTTATGATTGTTTCAGAAGATTTGTATTTGGTGGGACTTGGAATTAAGCCAAGGTGGAGATTTGTTGACTTTTTTTGCTTATTCCCAAGTCCCACATCGGTGGGTTCATTGTTTGGGAGGAGGATTGAGGGTTATAAATTAACCTCTCCTCCTTCACTGTAGATCATCCCAAGTTGTAATATCTTCTCCCTAATAATAGAGGGATGTTTCAGCTGTGCTTGGAGATTAGGCGAAATTGGCCAAACTCCAATAAGTAATAATTTTCAGGTGTGTTGTTCCTCTTTATCTCTTTTATTTTTCCGCTTTATTTATTGGTATTATGTTGTTTTCTTTTCTGTAGTAGTATAGTATTCAATATTATCTGTCGGGTAGCTCTGTTAGTGTTTTGTCTAGTTCATTTATTTTATACTAGTTCATTTCACTAGTTGTATTATTTTAGTGAGGAAATTACCCAATTTTTCCAACAGCAACCACGTTTTCTGAAAACAAAAATGAAATTAGAAGGTGTTCTGTTTGTGCTTAAAATAAAGTGTAGTTTTAATTTTGCATGGATATTACTATTATATTATTTCACTTTTTTTTCCAATTCACTAGTAAGTTTGGACTATACCATATCATATTAAAAAATATACTAGAGTAGATAAATAGTTTTAAACTGTAAACTTTAAATCTAAATCTTAAATTCTAGATAAATAAGGCAAGTAATCTTATGTTTTAATGAAGTGTCTTAATATATATTTATAAAACAATTAATATTAGGTATTCTATGATATAATATAGAAGAACGAGGCATTCTCCTCTAGGATAGTAGATTTAATTTTTGAAATTAGAATTAGAAATATCGATAGAAGTGGTAAAGGATAAGTTTTGTCACCTTTGTTTTAAAGCCAAGCAAATTAGACAAGTGTTCCTTGCTTGTGATAATAATAAAAGTTAAGGAAGGTTTTGTCTTAATTCAGTGTAATTTATGTGGAATTTATAAAGTTTTAGGTTCTTGTGTATATTTATTCATCTAACAAACACCAAAATGTTGGTTTGCAAGTTGGCAACAATACTTATCAATGATTATAGATTTCAACAAATCATATTTTAATTACTCCTGATTAATAAGAACATTCAAATTTATATTTTAAATTATTTTGATGATTTAATTATATATGGTCATGATGGACCGACCGTGAAAAAATTCAAATATTATTTGAGTTAGTGTTTTTTAGTCAACGTAATATGCTTTAGATAATTTCTAAAGTTGGACTGCGATTAGACAAATTGTCCTTTTACAGATTAATCTTCGAT
Source organism: Phaseolus lunatus (assembly GCA_013389735.1). NCBI lineage: Eukaryota > Viridiplantae > Streptophyta > Magnoliopsida > Fabales > Fabaceae > Phaseolus > Phaseolus lunatus. The sequence continues at coordinate 32,061,212 of CM023861.1, forward strand.
AGGTTATTTCATTATTTTGGGTCATTGACTCATTTGTCAATCTTTTAAAAGGCCAAAAATAATAAATAATGTCTTAGTCTTTATAGAGAAATATAAATCCATGACTACTTGTAAAATTGAAATGATTGAAAGACTTGTTGTGTAGGCATGATGCATTCATGTTAATTCTATGGATTGTACTTGTGAAGATAAGTTTTGTATAAGAGTTTGTATATTTCTAAAGTGTCTATTTTTAATTTATTTATTTATTGTTGATAAATAAAAATGATGCATTCAAAATATATATATTCTTACTAGATAGTGAGATAACTTTAAAGATAACTGTTATTTCAATTTTCCTTGATAAACATATGTTTTTTATAAGATATTACATAAATAATTTGATAAGTCTAGATTTTTTTTTCTTTTTCTGGGAATTTTATTATATTCCTTCTTGATGTATGTATATATTTATAACCATCTAATGATAATTATATGAGAAATTAATCATATACTTTTAGAAGACACATTAATAATATTTTGACGTTGACAGTGAATATAGATAACCCATTATATCAATCTGCATATAATAAAAGTATAAACTTACTATTCATTTTCTCTTCTTTACCTTTTAGCATTCCTTGGAAAAGGAATTTTACAATTTTCAGAAAACTCAAATATATTCAATTTGATGTTAACTAAAAAAATGTTTTGTATAAAAAAAAATATTAAATTTTTAATTTTTTCTTATTTGAATAAAGTATTGTGATTACCATCAAATATAAAAATTACCACCAAATAATACTAACAACATTCTTAAAAACATAATCCTTATAAATATTGATAAAAAATAATCACTACATAAAAAATATAGTTAACATCCACCAATTGTAAAAGAATGGAATTTTACAATTTTTAAATGTTTTGTATAGATAAAAGACTTCAAAATTATTAAATTTTAAATTTTTTATTTAGATAAAGTATTTATTACCATCAAATATAAAAATTATCACTAAATATTATCAGTAATGTTCTTTAACAAAATAATCCTTATAAACATTGATAAAAAATAATCCCAAACATAGCTATCGTTCACACAAAAATTGGCCCCAACACTAATTAAGAAAATAATAAAATACATCAATCAATAAATAGTCCCAATCTATATCGACAAATAAATTATCCCGAAAATATCAATAAAAAAAATAACTTCTATCAATAGTGATTAAAAAAACCCTTATTTTCATTGGTAAAAAATACTCTGGCATTTATAAGAAACACAACTAACAATGGCCGAAAGATACTTATATGAATGTTGGTGGAGAAACCATTGATTAATATTGATGGAGAAAATTATATTTTAATGTTGATGGAGAAATAATTTTGACTTTTTTCTCTAAATAATAAGTTTCTGGAAATTAATTAACTGTAGCAATTGATATTTAATTTTCTAGATAGTATTATTTAATATTTAATTTTCTAGATAACATCATTTTTGTTTACAATGAGGATTTGATTTTTAGGAAATTGAATTCTCACATTTATTTTTTAATTTTGCAAAAAGAAAAAAAATCAGAATTTAGTTTGTGGAAAACTGAAATCTAGAGATAATTATTTTTTGATAACGAACCACAAGGGAAGAAGGTTGTTCGATGGGTCATTAAAATCCAATTTCTGAAAAATATAATTTCTAATTTTTAGTCTTGGATTTTGGTGTATGAATGTCCATTAAATTTTGGGATGATATTTTGAATTTTGTTTTTGTTTTTATTTTTAATGAAAAGGAAATATAATATAAAATAAAATAATTTAAGAAAAAATGTTAAATAAGGAATGTTTTGAAAATTTTAATTAAAAGTGGGAAGAGTAAATTTTAAATGAGAGGAAAAAATTTTTAAATTATGTAAGGTTAAATTTTTAAAACTTTTTTGTAGTGAATTCAAATATTTATAAAATTAAAATAGAGGAAAATATAAAATTTGAAAATTAAATATTAAAAACATTAAAATTTATAAAGGATAATATTAATAGAAAGATAATGAAATAAAATATTTTATTGGTATTATGGGAAAAATAAATAAAAAACTGTTTTGTTTTTTTTATATTTATAATCAATTTAAATTGTGGAGAATAAATTCTAATAAATTTATAAATATAATTTTATAATAAAATTGAAATTGGCCGAAAAAATTATAATAAATTATAATATTAATACTATAATTAAATGTTGGTATTTTTTTAAAAAGAAAGATATTAAAGTAATTAATAACAAAAATTAAATAAAATTGTTGGGATAATTTATAAAAAATATTAATTGAATTGTTAACATATTCAGTTTTTCTGTTTTAAGTTATTGGGTTTTGTTTGTTTTTTTACCCAACTTTCCTTTTCTGTTTTAGCTAAGTCTCAATCTTTTCTTATATATATACCATGTATTTTACTCTCAAACAAATGAATAAAAGTTTCTTTCATATTTTCTTTTCTTTGTTTTTCTCTCTTTTACATTTTTGTCGTTGCTTCTTTTTCATTTGCAATTAGGTTCATCAAAACCTCTTTTTTCTCCATTATGATTATGTGCGCTTCATTAATCACCACGTCAAGCAAGGAATACTTATCTTCATTGACTCTAATATGGTATCAGAGCTCTTCGATGAAGAACTCTATTGTGCCTCTATCTGATCTTTATTTCGCTCTTTGCTACTTTTGGTTATCTTTTCTGTTCTCTTTCAAAATCTTGATTGGGTTTCAAAATCTTGTAGGCAATGTCTGATGAAAACCCCACACCTACTTATTCTTCAAATGCAAAACCCTAGTCTTTATAGTCTTAACAGTAGTCACACTATTACATGCAATTTTTGTGGTAAATACGGTCATATTAAGGTTGTTTGTTTTCGCAAAGTGAGATGTTAAAACCTCAAAGTTTTTTTCTACTAGAAAAGTCTGCATTTTTTGTAATTGTCTTAGCCACACTATCGACACCTGTTATAAAAAGCATGGGTTCCCTCCTGGTACAAATTCACCAATAGGACATCCCAAGTCAATAATATGATTACTACTAACACTTCTTTTGACTTTTTTTTTCTGAAGAACAGGATGTAAAGGAGATTGAACTTATATCATAGCAGTGCCAATTCCTTACCAACATTTTGCGTCTGCAAAACCTTGAGATCCTGCCCCCTCACACTCAAATTAATCAAGTCGGCACCTTCTCGGCGGATAAAATCCCCAATACCGAGCAATCTTCACTATCTACTATAAAAGAATCTAGGATTGTTGATTCTGGTGTCACGGATCATGTTTGCCACAAATTTGAGCGTTTTTACTACTTGCACTAAAATCAAATTTGTCTTAATTAATCTTTCAAATGGCCAAACTGTTTATGCCATATATTCTGATTTAGTACGTTTTTCTACCAAGTTTTATTTGTCTGATGTGTTATATGTCCCTCATTTTCAATTAAACTGAATATCTGTTTCTAAACTCACACACCAACTTAAATGCACTTTAACTTTTACCTCAACCCAATGTATTATATAGGACAATCTCACCCAAGAGAGGATTGGTACAGTTAAAGCCACTGCTAGCTTATACCTTGTCAGTACCTTGCCTGCTTCTAGTCATTCTAAACCACATAGTGTTGCTCCTTTTATTAATTGTAATATCACAGACAAAACACTATGGTACTATAAACTGGGGCATCCTTCACTTGAAAGCTTACATGTCTTAAGGAAACAATATCCTTTTATTATTGTTGATACTCATCATGTATGTGATACTTGTAGTCATGCAAAACAAAGAAAACTTCCTTTCACTTTAAGTAATACTACTACCTGTGCTATTTTTGATCTTGTACACTTTCATATTTGGGGACCCTGTTCCATAATTTCTATGCAAGGTTTTCGTTATGTCTTGACTATTTTTGATGATTACTCAAGTTATACTTGGTTTATTCTGCTGCATAACAAATCTGAAGTGTGTCAGCACATCATTAACTTCACTGTTTTTGTTCATAATCATTTCAAAACTAATATCAAAATGACTCATACTAACAATGGTGCTGAGTTTGCCATGTCAAATTTTTATTTTTGATGATTACTCAAGTTATACTTGGGTTATTCTGCTGCATAACAAATCTGAAGTGTGTCAGCACATCATTAACTTCACTGTTTTTGTTCATAATCATTTCAAAACTAATATCAAAACGACTCATACTAACAATGGTGCTGAGTTTGCCATGTCAAATTTTTATTTTTGATGATTACTCAAGTTATACTTGGGTTATTTTGCTGCATAACAAATCTGAAGTGTGTCAGCACATCATTAACTTCACTATTTTTGTTCATAATCATTTCAAAACTAATATCAAAACGACTCGTACTAACAATGGTGCTGAGTTTGCCATGTCAAATTTTTATGCTTCAAAGGGAATTATATATAAAAAATGTTGTGTTGAAACACCACAACAAAATGGCATTGTGTAACGTAAACATCAGCACATACTAAATGTAACCCGAGCTTTACTTTTCCAACTAAATCTTCCTTCTATTTTTTGGGAATTTGCTATAAATCATGTTGTTTTCTTAATAAATGTTATTCCTACTCCATTACTTAATTACATCACACCTCATGAAAAGTTGTTTGGAAAACTATATGACATTTCCTTTTTAAAAGTGTTTGGTTGCCTCTGTTATGTTAGTACCATTATTACACGTAGGAAGAAATTAGATGATAGTTCTATCAAAGGTATTTTTCTAAGTTTCCTGCAAAATACAAAAGGTTATATTGTCTTAAATTTAAAGTTAGAATTATATGCGTTAGAAATAGGGAGAGATAAAGTGTTGGGTCCCTAGTCAAGCCACTATCCAATTTATATGGAAAGTGGTTTTCATGAAAGATTACATATCTTGATATCTCTATGCTATGAAACTTTAAATTTAAGACAATATAACCTTTTTTATTTTGCGGGAAGTCAAGAAAAATACCTTTGATAGATCTATCATCTAATTTCTTCCTATGTGCAATAATGGTACTAGCATAACAGAGGTCACCAAACACTTTTAAAAAGGAAATGTCGTACGATTTTCCAAACAACTTTTTATAAGGAGTGATGTTATTAAGTAATGGAGTAGGAATAACATTTATTAAGAAAACAACATGATTTACAGCAAATTCCCAAAATATAGGAGGAAGATTTGCTTGGAAAAGTAAAGCCCAGGTTACATTTAGTATGTACTGATGTTTATGTTCCATAATGTCATTTTGTTGTGGTGTTTCAACACAAGATTTTTGATGTATAATTCCCTTTGAAGCATAAAAATTTGACATAGCAAACTCAACACCATTTTTAGTACGAATCGTTTTGATATTAGTTTTGAAATGATTTTGAACGAAAATAATGAAGTTAATGATGTGCTAACGCACTTCAGATTTGTTATGTAGAATAACCCAAATATAATGCGAGTAATCATCAACAATAGTCAAGAAATAACGAAAACCTTGCATAGAAATTATGGAACAGGGTCCCCAAATATCAAAGTGTACAAGATCAAAATAGTAGAGGTAGTAGTATTACTTAAAGTGAAAGGAAGTTTTCTCTGTTTTGCACGACTACAAGTGTGACATATATTATGAGTATCAACAGTAATAAAAGGGTATTGTTTCCTTAAAACATGTAATATTTTAAGTGAAGGGTGCCTCAGTCTATAGTGCGACATTGTTTTGTCTGTGATATTACAATTAATAAAAGTAGCAAAACTATGTGGTTTAGAATGACTAGAAGCAGGCAAGGTAATGACAGGGTACAAGCAGCAGTGGTTTTAACTGTACCAATCCTCTCTTGGGTGAGATTGTCTTGCATAATGCAGTGGGTTAAATTGAAAGTTAAAGTGCATTTAAGTTGGTGTATGGTATAGAAACAGATATTAAGTTTAATTGAAAATGAGGGACATATAACACAACAAACAAATAAAACTTGGCAGAAAAACGTACTAAATTAGAATATGTGGCATAAACAGTTTGTCCATTTGGAAGACTAATTAAGACAGGTTTGATTTTAGTGCAAGTACTAAAAACGCTGAAATTGTGGCAAACATGATCCATGGCACCGGAATCAACAATCCAAGATTCTTTTATAGCAGATAGTGAAGAGAGAAACTTAACTGTTGAAGATTGCTCGGTATTGAGGATTTTATTTGCAGAGAAGGTGTCGACTTAATTAATTTGAGTTTGAGGGGCGGGATCCTCAAGGTTTTGCTGACGCAAAATGTTGGTCAAGAATTGACATTGTTGTGATGTAAGTTGAATCCCCTTTACATCCTCTTCTTCAGAAGAAAAAAAAACTCAGAAGAAGTGTCTGTAGTAATCATATTATTGGTTTGGAATGTCCTATTGGTAAATTTGTAGCGAGGAGGGAACCTATGCTTTTTATAACAGGTGTCGACAGTGTGGCCAAGACCATTACAAAAAGTGCAAACTTTTCTAGTAGAAGAAAACTTTGAGGTTTTAATATCACCAGAAGAAAAACTCACTTTACGAAAATAAACAACCTTAGTATGACCGTTTAAGACTATAAAAACTAGGGTTTTTTTTCAAAGAGGTTGAGTGGTTTAAAAAATTATAAATAAAAGTTAAATTATTATTATTGATATGTATGTAATTATAAAAAAAATTAAGGAAATAAGTGTATCATTACGTAAAAAAAAGTTTATAAATAATTTTAAAATTCTGGAATTTTTTTTTTGTGAAAATAAAAAACAAAATTGAGAATTTTCAATGGTACTATACACCAAAAAGGTGTAAAAAAAAGTTAAATAATTTTTACCTATAATTTTATCGATGCTGATCTAAAAGCATTTCTCAACCGAAAATAATCTCAACTGACTTTAATAGAAAAAATTATGTTTAACATGAGCTGAAAAGTTGTTTAAACAAATACAGAAAACAGTAAGTAAAATATTAACTAAAAAATTATACTGACCTATATTGACAAAAAAAAAAAGGAATGATCACTGAAAAATAAACACAATTCACTTTACCTAGAAAAATTCACGACATCACCCGAAAAAAAATTCAACTAACGACACTCTATTAAACTAATGATAAGTTTACCAGAGCGGAACCAACCTATTATTTTAGGTATAAGAAACATGAAATTTTTTTAATTTTTAAGTAGAATTTAAAATTATCTTACTTTTAAATAATTATCATAATTTTTTTATTTTTCAAACTTTTATAATTTTTTTATTCAAATAACTTATTTTTTATGATAAAACCTGTATTTACACTCTACCCATGGATGGTGTGCCACCTTCTTTCATTCTTACTTTATAATCATTTTATCATTTGATTTTGATTTTGATTTCATTTTCAAACTCTAGCTCTTTTTTCCAAAAGTATTAATCTGAAAAGTTACTATATAAATAATGATGATGTATATGTTTTGCTCGAAATGCTTCAAATAATGTGTTCAAATGCTCCAAACATTATCAATAATGCGAATTAATTATATATAACAATAAAGAAACAACAAGCCTTCTCTTCTATCAATGGCCAAAAATGCAAAGTGGCTTTTAAAGTATGTGGTATATGATTGATGTATGATTTGGTAGGTCTTTTATACATTGTGATTGGACTTAACGACACTTTAAATAGATAAACATCATGGACACATGACACTAATAGTCTTCGAAATAGCATGTGTAGGTGTATGTAGGTGACTGTTATCTGAGAAATTTAGAATCATAGAAATAAAGTAATTTTTAATGAGACAGTGGCAGACCCACTAGCAATTTTTATTTTAGCCAAATCAAGGTATTGACATGGGTAAATTTTAAATTTCCTAAGACAAATTTCTCATATTCTCATTGGTGCATTAATTTGTCTACATGTCTAAATTCAATTCACTGAGAGTCTATTTTTTATCACTTATCTACATATATTTGAATGACTGACCTGTGGATATGAAGACGTACAAAAGGGTTTGTTGTAAACATAAGTTGGAAAATCTTTATTTTGAGAAAAGTGGGTTAACAAAACAACTCTAAGGACTTTTGTGAGCTGCATGTAAAGATATAAACTTGAGAATTGATATATTGACAACTTGCACAGTATACAACCTCATTTCTTGATCTAAAATTTCAATTTTTGTATAAAATGACGAAAATACCCTTTTTCATATTATCAATCACAAATCATATATTGGGGCAGGTTGTCAAAGTATCATTATTGTATAGACTTTGAGGAAATAAACATTGTAACTATGTACATGATGTGTTGTTTCAACAGAGATAGATGTAGGAATAGAAACACTTTAATATAACTTTTTTATACTAATATCCTTATATTTGGATAGTGATTTTATATATGGGTTGGAGTACTTCAATACTCCCATTTATATAATTTTTTTATTGTTGATTGAAAATCAACAACCAAAAATGCAAGAGACTTTGCCACTCTTTTCTTTTTCTCGTTGAATTCAATAGGAGTTTGATCATTATTCTACTACACCCAGTGGAATTTTTTTAGCAAATGTCTAACTTTTTCGTAATTTAGAATCATGTTTGGCCTAATTTTTTAGTATTTTTACAAGTGTTTTGGATCTTAGGGTTTTAGTTGCAATTAGGTTTTAATAAAAAAGAAATAAAGAAGCGAATGGAGAATAGATTTGGAAACTATCTTTGTGATTTGGAGGCAAATATTCATTTGGCAAGCTGACACCTCACTTAGCAAAATATTGAAAATCACAAGTCAATTTGTTTCTAATGGCCACTTAAATTTGAGACAGTTCTCACATAGCAGGTTTAAAAGTTTATGCTAATCCAGAGTTGTGAATTTGACAATAATAAAAGAGATAAGAATGAATTGAGAGCTAAAAAACCCACCTTGCCCTAGTCTATCTACATTTTCCACAAACATCAATACTAGAATAATAGTAACAATATGACAAACTTAGTGGCGAGGTTAACAAACTTCTTTAACAAAATTGGATGAAACTAATGAAACTCAATAAATATATATATATATATATATATATATTCAAAGATTAAAGACAAAAACAAAACCCAAATTAAAAACATATCAAGTCCATTTTACATCCATTACTTGTCAAGATCAATATTGTAAATGTAATTATGTACTTTTTCTTTCAATGATTAATAAGGGAAATTAATTTATATATATATAGAGAGAAATTTCTGATTATAGAATTGTTGATTTTTTAATCGATAGTAAAAAATGAAATAAATGAAGTACTAAGGATACTGCAATCCATATAAAAAACTTGTCTCAAAAAAATGTCAAGATACACATGTGACAAACTTTCATCCTATACCAAAATCACAAACTCTCTCATTTGCTATTCAGTAGATACTACAAAAAAGATATCCTTGCTGGCCAACCTATTAATTAGATCTTCTAACCCTTTCACAAAACGATTATTTCATGGTTTGTGTTTCCCTTACAAACCATCCATATAAGATATGTTTACATATAAGCAATAGATATGCCTGGTGCCTTGAGCCTTTGATATGCATGAAGTCGATCAAAGTTTCTAAGAGATAGGGAGGTCTAGTCTAATGAGTCGGTCCCTTTGGTTCTTATTATGGCTAGGTGGTGTGAGGTTGAATATCTCAGCCAATGTTTTGTATAAGAGTTGAGGTATCCCTAAAATATATCATATTAATTCATTCATTTTTCGCTAATACAAAAAAAAAAACATATAAGCAATAGATATCAGAATGTGAACTGCATGTCCCTAGCTGCTATGAAAAATAAATCAAATGGCAATCAATGTGTGAAGGCAGCAAAAAGCACAATAACTTCTGCAACCACCAAGTTGTATATATGGAATTGAACCATGTACAAGGTTGGGACACCCCTAAAGTGTCCATTTCATTCTATTCATTCATTGCTGATAAAAAAAAAAATCACCAAGTTGTAGAACACTCATTCCTCAAAGCAGAACACTCATTCAAGGATGTTGTTGTCATCCCAGATCTTCTGTCTCCAAAATTTATTCCTCCTAAATTGGCTTAGCACTTAATTGTTACCCTCCAACATTGAATGTCAAATGTCCAACAACTAGTTTCATGACATGCAAAACAAGAAAATATTCATCGTGACAATTAGTCTAAGATCAAATGAGTTTTTTATGACAAACTAAAAAGGGAAACCTTAGTTGTAATTTGTTTTGCAATTCTTTTATAGACTTCAAACAAGATAATGGGCCAATGCACCATTTTGCATAAAAAAAAAAGCTAGTTTATTTGTTTTTATTTGTTATCCATGACCAAGTTTTAAGTTGTGTAGTAGTAAAAATCTCTACTACCTCAGAGAAACATTCTTAAACACCATATTTTTTCTTTGTCTCCATCTCCATATTATACTCACTAAACTTACTCACTTACAATCCCATATTGTGTTTTCAGATTTAGACAGTCTTAAAAATTTAAAATGAGTAGAGTGATATTAGTAAATGATGTGTTCAAACTGTGATTTCACCAGACCAATTATAAAATTGTTGATAATCAATTTGTATTTATATTAAGTTCGAATATAAGAATATTTATAACGAAAGTTTTTGCATAAGTTTTTTTATTAATTTTTTTTATTTTTAAAATGAAGCAAATTTGATTCCGCCATAATAATTTGATTTCAAATATTTTTTTCTTTGATTAAATTATGTTATGTTTAAAATTCACCGGTCAAAATATACACCAAATTCGATTCAAAATACATAAAATGACTATTTTTCCTTGGACATCTTTCAGTTTAGTTTTGAATTATCAGTTGACCCCTATGTTTGCATCGTCATTAAAAAAATTGTCAATATGCAACAACACCTCGTGTTGTGATCGGCTAGGGTTTCCAAGGTTGCCATTAATGCATTTGAGTAATTAAACATTTTTTAAATAAGAGAAAAAATTGTCCTATTTAATATTGACCCAGACCAAGAGTTGGTGGAATGTTTCAATTAAAGGTGCTTTTGATTGAATTTTAGGTTAAAGGCACGTAAGTGCTTGAGATTTGGTACATCGTTGAAATCAGAACAATAAAGGAACACATTTCTTAAAGGTAGACCCTGAAGGGTGTGTTGAATTGTATATACACACAATTTTTATTAATTAACCTTTGAATTTGTTAAATTTGAATATTTTCTGAGCAAGATTCTCATCATAAAAAAAAAAAAAAAACTATCAAGAATGACGATTTGCAAAGACAAGATCCAAGTACTATGTTTCTGCTGATAAAAAAAAAGTACTATGTTTCTTGCGATGATCAGTTTAGTTTTTTAATCCAATTATAACTATTTTCAATATATATATATATATATATATATATATATATATATATATATATATATATATATATATATATGTGTGTGTGTGTTATTTTAAATTATAAATTTAATAATTCTCAATTAAGTTTTTACTAAAGATTTATGTTTAATTTTTTTTATATTTTTCAATTAAATTTTTATTTTTTGATTTTATCATCTGTGATAATGACTTAGTCCTTATCTAACATCATTACTAATTATGTATTTATATAGAAAAATAAATAAAAAGATAAATTAAGTTTTAAGTTTCTATAAATTTGATCATTTTTAATTAAATTTTTATTATAAATGTTCTTTCTACTGAAAATATAAAGTTTTTATATTTTATTTATTTATTATAATTGTTCTTTCTACTAAAAATATAATTTTTTATATTTTTTTCTATTTAGTCATTATTATTTGACTTTGTGGTGAGGTGAAGTGATATGAGTGTTTGATTTGCAGCTTTAATCACAACACCATACACTTCCACAACAACAAAAACAAATATTTAAAATCTTAGTTCTCTTTATACAAAAAAATACATTGTTTCATTTTTTTAATTAAATATTAAAATCAAAATCAAAATCAAATCAATAATGATAAACTACTAAAAACAATATCTTTTGTAAAATAATTATGGTATCAGAACTTTATTGTCTCTGTCACCCTAATTGACGTAAAAATTTAATTAAGAAAAACAAAGATTTTGAAATTCAATAGAATAAATTTTTTTAATGGAAATCTAATTAAAAATACTTAAAATTATAATACACTTGAAACTTATTTATGTCATTCTTTTTCATGGAAAAGATGTGAAGAAATTTTTTAATAAATACTGAAATATATATATATATATATATATATATATATATATATATATATATTATATATAAACAGCTTTCTAGTTGGACCTGAGAAAGTAGAAAATTATGGATCATTGCCGTCTCAAGACCCTAGCTTTGGAGATTTAGAACCATATCTACCTCTTCCCTCATTTCAAAATAATATTCTTTTAAGTTTTTCAAGCTATTTTTTTAACAATATTATTATATAGGGTGGATAAAATCTATAAACTAAACTGAACTATTTTATTTTAACTAATTTCTAAAAATAGACCGAGAAAGTTATGTATAATTTAATTATATTCCAAAAATAAAATAAATTTAAATCAATTATATTATTTATTAAATTATCCTTTTTAAGGTAATAATAGCCAACTACCGTTAAAGAATTATTTGTTATAAGATAGTTCAAAACAGTAAAAGAGAATTGTTTGACTACACACTATAATTATTCATATTTTTAAAAATTAGTATTATAACAATATTATAGAACAAAAAATGTTCAAAATAAATAACATTCATATATAAACAACAACAATACAATGATATATCTTTATAATAAAATATTAAAAAACATAATATTTTATTAAAAATAAATAACAATTAAATGGTATTATTTAAACCTCTGAATAAAAATAATGCATCTATATAATTAATTAATTGTTTGAAAACGTTTAGGAAAGCCAGGATTCGTAAGGATTAAAATGGTTTTGTCAGCAGCTTCCTATATACTTTGGAAATCCTACATAAAGAAAAGAAATGTGAATAGCAACTTCTCTAACATTAGCGTAGTGTACAGGTTCTATTACCATTAAAATTTATGAAATTACATAACTTTATCTAAGGCTGGTCATGGATTGGATTTTGGAAAATCCAATCCAAATCCAATCTAAATCCAAATATTTGGATCAAATTTTAAATCCAAATCCATATTTTTTCTAAAAGTAATTTGGATTTTTATAAATCCAAATCCAAATATTTGGATTTGGATCAAATCCAAATCCATATATTTTTAATTTTTTTTATAAATCTACAGAATATTAAAAACTTATTAGTATAATGTAATTTAATTTTTATTTTACTTTTTTATGTGTTAAAGGTTAATTATTAAATTTTTAAATGTTAAGTTTATGTTTTTAATTATACATTAATTTCAATATTTTATTGTACTTTAACATTTTTAGATTTATGAATTTATTACTTATTTAATAGATATTTAAATAACTAAGTTTGAATTTAGGAGAGATTTTTCATCCTAATTTCACTTTCTTTTATATCTATTCAGATAAAATATAAATTAAATAATTTTAATACGTTTAATTTAAAAACAAAATTGTATGACGCACATCTTAATTTTGATAAAAAAATATGCTTTATAAAAATTACTCCACTATTTTTATTAAGATAAATCATTCTCTTATTTTCTATTTTCTGTTATAAAAAAAATTAATTTTAAATTTTTAAAATAATTGTATAAAAGAGATTTTTTCACTTATTTGATGCCAATTCAATAGGAAAGGTTTACTCTTTAGAATTCTAAAATGAATATTTTCCATTTTCCCTATCTAATAAGAAACAAAAATTTAATATTTTTATTTCATGTACCTCTTTTCTTCTTAACGTTTTCGTAAAATAAAAAAAATACTAAAGAAAATCACAAAAATAATATGTTAATGGAAATTAGAAACTAAAAATTCAGTCTGCATATAACATGGTTAACTAGATATATAAATGTTATTTAAATATAATTTAATTATAATTTAATAATACCAAAATTTAAAGACAACATATTATATAAATTCTTAATATTCAAATATATCTACATATAATAATTTGATTAATTTTGGATTTACTTTTAAAAAAATAGAACCAATAAATGTTCATTTAAATTTGATTAACCATTTTTTTAAAACAAAATTTATCAGTTGAATTACTTTTCTTTAGTTGACGAAACTTTTAATATGGTTGTAATTGCCTTTTATTTATTTATATATATATATATATATATATATATTTATTTGCTTTTCCTTTTAACATTACAGTGCTATTTCTATGTTATTATATATATGTGTAAAAGGAAAAATAAAGGAGGTGCATTGCTTTGCTGTTATAAAATCTGAGTAAAAAGTAATCCGTAATGCTGAGAGACGAAAATTAAAATGTGGTTAGTTCAAATAAATAAAATTTGGATTGGAAATTTGGATTTTTCAGTTTTTAAAATCTGTATAACTAAAATGGAAATCTGATCTGGAATGCTATAAAATGTGGATTAAAGTAAAAACCAGATTTTAGATAAATGGATATTTAATGGATTAAAGCAATGCAAAAAAATAAAGCAGATTGATAAAAAATCAGATTTTTTGCCCACCCTTAACTTTATCTTGCTATTAAATTCATTAATGTAAGTGGATGTAAATCTCATAATGAATCAGGTTTATAAGATTTAATTAGACTTAACTTAATATAGTATTAAAATTATTTATATTTTATTTTAATAAGAGTTTATCAGGGTCGTCATTTATAAATATTTAATCTCACACACTAGTTAGAAGATTTTAGTGTGAGGTATGTGTTGAAGATTTCATGTCGACTAAAAATAAAAATAAAAACATTTTCATCATACATAATGTTGGGAAAATCAAAAATAATTTTCTCCTTTTGGTGTAGATACAAAATGGACATTTATGGAAGTAATAAGCAAATAATAGAAAATAGAACAAATAGAATAATAACACATAACATTTTTAACGTGAGAAACTTCCTCAATTTGAGAAATACCCATGGGACCCTAGTCCAGAAAACGCCTTTACTATGAAAATAAGATTACAATATTTGTTTCTCTAAAGGATCTCTAATCTCACACTATGGGTGGATATCTACTCTCTCTTTTTTTTCTCTATTTTGCTCTTCTCACTTGTTTTTTTTTTTCTTCCTCAAAGTCCCCTTTATACAAAGAATGAGAGGAAAACTTTCTTATAAAGAGATTAATGCTCATTACATTTTTTTCATAACTTTTGGATTGTCATAATTAAATATATTCAATGGATCAGTTACCAATATTCATAAGTCATAATCTTCCATTAAATTAAGGAGGGATCCTCAACACATAAATGGATGCAAATCTCACTTTATAAATTAATTTTATAAAATTAAGTTGGACTTAAAATTTATTTTTATGTAAAAAAAAGGGTTGTTATTTTATAATAATTCACATTTACAATTCTCAATAACTTTTTATAAATGAAAATTTTTTTATGTTAGCATGAACATGTTAGACGAAGTTCCGTGAAAGGAAGATTAATACGCAAGATCATATTTGTTTCGAAATCTATGTAATTTGTCTTGTAACATTTATGATACTATGCATAAAGTCTAAATATAATATAATATTATAAATGAATTCCTTTGTCAAAGTAAATGTGGACCACGAAAACTTTTGTTGGTACTCTAGTTTTGTGGCATTATCCTTCTATCATTTTCGTTTCTCTGTTTGAATTATATGTACATTGATAATGATAGTCGAAGCGACTGCAACATGAAACTTTCAATGTTAAGAGTTTTCTAACTTCAAATAACTACTCACTTATATATATATATATATATATATATATATATATATATATATATATATATATATATAATATTAACAAATTTAATTGACTAACATCAGAAAAGAGAGTAAAAAATTAATATAAAATAAAGAGTTTATTTAAGTGTTATCACCCTAATTTAATAAATATGTTAAAATGAAAGTACAAAAGAAGTGAGTACTTTTTTTATTAACAATAATAAATTAATTAATTTTATATGAAATATTTGGGTGGTCTAATCCATAAATAAAAAGATATATATTTCATGTATGTTGTTGGCGTACATGCCTACATCATTTATGCTTCATTATTTTTTTTAATTTTATTGTTGTAAAAGCTGTGTAAATACGAACCTTGAATAATGTAAATAGCAAAATGAAATTTTAAGCATTCATAAAAAAGTTTTTTTATTCTTATGAAAATTTAAAATTTGATCTTTAATCTAAAAGTTATTTTTAATATTATAAGTTGTAGTGGGTACATGTTTGTTGTATAAACTAACATGAAAATACCATGCTGTCGTATTCAGTTTATTTTTGGAATTCTGTGTGTGATGCCAAAGTTGATAGTTTTGTTGGGTTAGTGTATTTGGAGATGGTGAATTGAAAATGATATTTTAAAAAGTTTATTGTCACTTTGCTAGCATAATTTCGGATATACTTCATCTAATTTTGCACAAGCACATCAAATCAAAACTATATGATTTTGTGACCCAAATTTAAATTTAGTGTAATGATGTAACAAACAAAAATAAGGAACAAGTCAAACAACTGTTAAGCAACTTCATTTTACTACCATGTATTGAATAAACAACATTATTCTAAAACTATAATAATTTGTTAATATATAGTTTTTTTTATATATTATTTATACCAATTCTGAATAATTAGGAGATAAATTGCTACTATAAATATAAATAATAAATACATATTGTATAAGTGAATTTATTATTGAAACAATGATTGGTAAACTAATTTTCGAACAATTATAAATAAATAATAATAAAATTAATATGCAATTTAATGTTTTTCTAAACTAACAACGAAAAAGCTATAACTTGTGACACTGTGTAAACTTACCAAAATTTCATTGATTCTAATGAGTTGTATACCTGTGTATAAAATTTGTATATTTTAAAATATATTATTACAAATAATTATTACAGAATATAATACCTAAATATAGAGATATTAAAATACAATTTAATTTTTTAATGTATATATTTATCATTTTTCAGAAAAACCAGTTTATGAAAATGATTATATTAACATGTTAATGTCACTAGTTAATTAACCTAATAAAATAAGATTTAGGAAATTAAAATCACATGAGGCATGTATAAAAAAACTAAAATTGTAATTAAATCTAAAATTAAAGTATTCCCATTAATTAATCATGTAATATAGACTTTTCAGGGACCAGGTCAATCATTATTTGGAAATTTTAAACTTGTTCGTTTGTCGTGTCAGGTCATATCTGTCTAATCAAGGTAGAATTAGCATTAGAGAAATCAGTTTACAAATTTCTTACCATTTGGCATTTGAATTCCGTTAAGGTAAACGTATATAGTAATGAATAAAGTAAAATAACATTTGTAATTAAAATATTAATGATTGAGATTATAATTAATTTTAAATTTCATTATATATGTATTTAATTTTATCATAAATTTTATTAATATTCTAATCTAGGAATTTAAGCATATATTTTATTTTAAACTACAATTTTTTTATCAGCAACAGATTTTTAAACTACATAGGCATAAGAGTCTAAATCAACTTTCTCTACTTCACATAAATTTTGATAAATTAATCAACTCATATATGCGATCACATAATCATATTTTTTTTGTTATTAAAGAATAAATAAATTAAAGTGTAACCCTTATATAATTATTAAAATTACACCTCCTAACTTACAATCCAAAAACATTACAAATCAACAAAGTATACGTAAAAATTAAGTTTCAGAAGGACAATATGCAGCAAAATCTGTATAGTTTACAACACTCATAACCCTTACAAATCCTTTTAATCTAGGATAGTCCAGCAACTCTACTGGAAAAAAAAGTGTGTATTGCCTGCAGAAGAGAATATATATTTCTTCCCCTCTGTAATAACCTCAAAACCAAAGTTTGCTAGAGTTAGGCATCAAAACCAGAAAAGTGCCTTCCATTCTTGCATAGAACAACCTGCACATGGGAATAATTCTACAGCAATACAAGTATAAGATTGTGCTTTTGTTCTTCCAGCATTTCCTTCACAATTATTATCAACAGCTACTATTCTATGCCTCGTAACCTACACACAAATACCTTTCCTTCCAAGATCAAGTTCCTCATATCAAAAGGCAAACATGTTACAAACCTGGAAAAGATTTTGTTGCTTTACCTACATAATCACACATTTATAAGTAGTCCAATAATGATCTAATAGGATTTATAAGTAATCCAATAATGATCTAATAGGGTGTGACATGATAAATTTAATAAATTTTGATTAAAATAGGTTTTAAATAATTAAGATATCATATCAAAAAGTCGACTTTAAACTTAATTCAATTTTACAAAAATTAATTTATAAAATGAGGTTTACAATATTTCATAAAATATGAAATATTCTTATATCTAACACTACAAGAAAATATTAAATATAGAAAATAAATAATTAGTCACTATATTAATACTATAAAGACCTAAAAAATTATTCGTATCTAAAATGATCTTTAATATTAATAAAAATTTATAAAATGATTTCTAAATTGATATCTAGATTAATTACCAAAGTTTTAGCTACTAATATTTTAGTTTTTAAATTAATCTTTAAAAGATTAATATAAACTAATTTAAAATATAGTAAGTAGTTAAATTTTTGGTAGCTAATGATTAGATATTAATCTAAAAACTATTTTATAAATTTTTATTAATAATAGAAATTATTTTAGACACTAATAATTTTTTTAGTTTATAAAATAATTTTTAATTTATTCAAATAATAATTAGTTATTTTAGTCTTTAAAATTAATTTTTATTTAATCTATGTAAAATTTTTTATATAAATTACATGCACGTATATTATAATACTGTATATACGTATAGCATTAGGAAATATAGCTTAATAACTCTCCCGCCTTTTACTGCTTCAAATTCTGGTATATGTAATGTATATTCTTCCTTCAAACCAGTAGTATACACAAATGCTTCATAATCGATGAACAATAAGTCGGTGACTAAAAGTTAATCATCAGGAGTAAAAATGAAAACCACCATGTCTGTAACTGTACTAAGAAACATATTGTATATTAACTGAAGTGATAATAATAAAATTAATTACGTTAAAAAAGTTATATCTAAAATTCTAAAATTAAATGTTAATCAAGTATTAACATATATAAATCATATTAAGATATGCTCATCGAGACAAAAAAAAAAGAGTTTATCTACACTTTATAAAAAGATTGACATTCTAATTAAAAATAATTTTCAACAAAAGACGCGAAAACCTCACCTATGGTTGAAAGGGAAAGAATAGTTAAAACAGGTTTATATTATTTTTGATCACTTCAACTGTATTCACAGTAAGATGTATGAGCATTGAATGGCATGAGACATAAAGCAAGAGATAGTTGTGTGATTAGTTGCACTTAAAAGTTTTTGGATAAGCATCCAAGACAAGTAACAAATAGAAGTCCATTCTTTTTTATATAATTTATCTTTTCCTTTACGCTTTCCTCGTTATCATAATAATGACCAATAGTCATGCAAGTAAAAACTTAATGGAAGGGATTGGAGTTGATGCTTACATTATAAAGTAAAGGGATCATTTGCTTTCAGATTTTCTTTTTTATCTTTTTATTACGAAAATGGCTAGCTTGTTTTTACTTTATTTTCTGTGAAAATCTTTGAGATTAACAAACAAACTAATATTTTTATAATTGAATTTAAAATAAAAATAAAAGTATTTTTTCTCCACTAAAACAACTCCTAAAATTGCATTAAAAAACAGTGAGATTTAACAAAAAAAAAAGCATGTGTGTGTATGATAATAGAGCTCTTTCCTCAATGGCTGCTAGCTTTATTTTGTGGTGTGTAGAGCAGCAAGGAATTGATGAATGATGTTGGTGCGTGAACCAATAAAGTTCTATTTATTTAAACTTGGAGGAGGAAAAGGCTCACAACTTTCGCTTTTCATTTGAAAGAAACTTGACTTCTATTGTTTTCCACGCGTAATGCGTTGTGTCAAAATTTTCAATTTTGTATATTGAGACTCCAATAGTATTTTTAGTACAAAGCATACCTAGCTATGAATATGAGGGTTACTTAGGGTGGAATCATTTGAACATGATGATGAGAAACAATGTTCATTTCCTTCATTTTTAATATAGAGAAATTGTTTGAAACTTCTTTCTCCTTGTCAACACTTAATCAAAGAAGACTTCAAATTTTACTAAGAAAGAAAGTGTCTATTTCAACCTGATAGCAGTGTGGTTCTTCGTTAGGATGAAATATATGTCAACTTGATACATCAAATTCGTTAAGGATGTAATTTTTAACTAATTGTTGGTTCACATATATATCTTACTCCAAATCGGCTCAACTTTTACAACTTTGTCATTTAGAGAGTTTTTTCACATATATTTGATTAGGCCTAGTCAGAAATATTAAATTTTAATGACCTTTAACATTATTTTACTACCATTTTATGGATATTGAACATTAAAGGACACTTCAATATAGCTACATGCTAAAGATTCCATCTTTGACCTTCACCAACAAGACTTTAAAAGGGGGAGGAGATATTATACAGTGAGTATGTGTGTGTATAATATGTTTTTCAGGGTTCAATCATTTGATAATTTCGTTGGATGACCAAACATAAGATAGATTATGATAAATAAATATGAAATGCTAATAGGGTTTCTTTCATGTATTGTTGTATATTCATTTTTGCAAAAAGAAAAGGAGGTGACTTCATTGATAGCATAAAAGTTGTGATATAAAATTTATATATGTGTGTATGATATGATGAATGATATGACTTGTGTGAAAGATATAGTGTTGGAAGACACACACCACATCAAGTGCGTATCTTATCACGTGTAGACACTCACAACATCATTTTTTTGGTATTTTAATCATAATATATGTTTATATTTAATTGCTATGCTTATTAATTATCCTTGTCACAAATTAAAATGTGTATCTTTATTTACCTTCTTTTGTAACATTATTCTTGTTGTTCAACTTATGTATACTTGCTCTAACAAATTTGTCACTTTAGTGTCCAATATTAATTTGACTTTGAGTTAGTTGAATGTTTTAAGCTCATATTTTTTTTTTAGCAAATAATCAAATAAAATAAATTGAAGCATTTGAGAAATATTTCAATTCTTATACTAAACTCATCTTTATATGTAATCAAAAAAATTTGTATGACTTTCGGGGAATTTTTTTTTTTATGATTGACAAAAAAAAAACATTACCCTCGTTAAATAATCCAAAACATAACTATAGTATAGTCAAATATGATCTTATAAAGCAAATAAATTTCCTATTTTAAGGTTGAAAATAATAGTTTTATCACAATAAAAATTATTAATTAAAGTAAATGATATTAAGAGTAAAAGTTTTTTGTTTGAATAATACCTTTCATTCTATCATGTTTTCTTTTGTTTTAAAAGCTACTTCTAACAACTTTATCAATTTTAAATTTTGGAGTTCTTGATAGGTATCACTATTTAGTATAATATGAATTTACAATCAAATTATATATGTATGTCAATGTTTTAGAACAATTGAAATTTTCACGTTTTTGAAAAAATAGAGGGCAGATGAACTTTCAAGTGTTATAATTTCTAGCAAAAAATTGTTATAGAAATACATAAACAAGTTAAGTTTTGTGAAAAAACACGCTATTTGTAGAAAGAAAATTGATAAATTGTGTTGTGGATAACGGAATCATCTTCCTAAATATATTTATTATTAACCTTTTTTTTAAACAAGAGGTTTTCACGGTGTCGATAGATTTTGAACAATTTAAAATGCATAAAGATATTTTAGTTTTTTGCTAAATGTTATGAAATTTTTCTTCACTATAATATGAATCTTCTCTATAACCTGCATAATCGCTATATCAACCCATCAAATTATCTGCGTAAGTTGAACTAGCCAAATTGTAGAATTTTAAAGAAAAATGTATAATTTTTGAAAAATAGTTGGTTGGCCCAACCTAGCTACTTTCAATGTGGTGTGCTTCTTCCTGCACCACCATAAGTTTTTGTAGCACCCCATAGTAAATGGAATTACATTTTTATCTTTCACTAAATAATTAAAAACTCAAAACTCTACATAGTATTTATCTTACTCTTTCTTCTTTCTTCTCCTACCGCGGCACCCCAAGCACCCCTCAAGTCGATGTTTTTTCTGGTTGAAGGAATTTGTGGTGGTTCTGGACAAAGTTTCAAGACTTTTGCGGTGTGTGTTTGTGGTTGTGTGGTTGAAAAGGTTAGTTTTTGAGTTATTTTTTACTCTTTTCTAGCAGTGGTTTGTGACTATTTATTGCATTGTTGTATTTTTCGTTTTTCAAAACCTTCTAGGATTATTTAGACCGGATGACAAATATGAAATGCAAGTGAAATTTAGATTATTTAATTTAGAATCAATTATTTCAAAAAAAACATATACCAAATTAGAAGTTAATCCCAAATCTAGTTTTAACTTTTGAATTATGTAATATGGTACGTGTTTTTAAAATAATTGTTTTTAGATTATTTAATCTGGAAATCTATCTCGATCCAGATAAACATTTTGGATTATGTAATCTGAAACATAAAATTACATTATGAATTATACAATTTGGATTGTTTATTCAAATCTGAAGAAGAGTTTTGGATTACCCAATCCATAAGATACATAAAATTTGAATTTGATTATGAAATTACATAATCCAAAGATTCACCAAATTATTCAATCCGAAATACACATACAAACGTACCACCAAAACACAAAAACGAAAAATCCAATGTTGGACACTCACCTTAAACAACCACGACCACCACCAACCACCGCCAATGATCGACAAACACAACTCACCACCACCACAACCACATGTGCTTTCAAGACTTTCTTCACTCACCAATAGTTTCACACCACCACACATTCAACCCAATGCCTCATACTTTTTAACTCTTTTTACATAATGACATTTGTGGAATTATCAAATTTATGGAGTGTCGGAAGAACATATGGGAGTGGAGGAAGAAACAACCTTAAATGTGTGATGGGGTAGGGGTGTTTGCAGGTTGGTTGGGTAGAATTTGGACAACCCCATTATCCATATGTACAATATAAATGTATTTTTGGATCTGAAAGTACATTCTAAATTGTACAATCCAGAATACCATTTTAATTAAGGAAGTATTGCAAATTTTACAATCCTATATGCACAAAAAAAATATGAAAAAAAAAAGTGAACAAAAATATAACTAGTACCGGTAAAAATGTCACAAACTTTATCTTTATCACCAACATTTACCACCATCTACTACAAGCAAACACCCTCACTTAAAATTAAAGAAAAAGGCATAATATTTTTCATCATATCCAAAAGAATATTGTTAGAATTAAAAAAAATATGAATGTGGAGGAAAAATTTTGTGATACTCCTATACTCTGGTAATGAAATTACTTATGGACTGTGATTTATCCTTGTGACTAGGCCCAAAATTAAGTCCAATGTTAATAATTCTACCCACTTTCTGTATTGAAGCATTAAGCTCAAAACTTAATACATAATAAACTTGCATTATTTGAAGCTTTTACGTTCAATGAATTTTAGGCCTTGAATTTATAATGTAATAATATTTTTTATTATTTTATGTATTTCGTTCAAACAAATTGCTTATTTTTCCACGGTTTATTTTATCACCAAATGATAGCAAGAGGACCTTAAAATTTTTTTAAAAAAACTGAAAACAGATGGTAGTATTGTCTAAAAAACAAAAACAATAATAATATTAATTTATTAATAAATTTCTTCGTATATATATTAATAAATTAAACGGGTGAAATTTTAGTTTATGTATTGAATTTTTTAAAAATTGTCGTCAATAAGCAAACAATGGAATCCAATGGCCCAACAAGCCCATATTTTCCAATGGCCAATCAAGCAAGACTTTTTCTTTCTACAACCAATCAATTCTTACCTGCAGTCCATTACTGAAGTGGAATGACAAAAATAAAAATATCTTCTTTAGTTTTTAAATAGGAGTAAAAGTGAATGAATGTATTATGGATTTGAGTTTCTAGAAGATCTTTTTGGATTAGGCTTTCCAGAACACCTTTCCAAATTAGCTTTTCTGAAATAACTTTACTTAATAGTCTTTCCGAAATATGTTTTTGAATTTTTTTTTTCTTATGGAATCTCTTTTCTAAAATTTATTATTTGTATTTTGGATTAGACTTTCCAAAATAGTTTTCTAAAATAATTTTTATGGAAATTTTTTCAAAATAGTCTTTTCAAAATATGTTTCCAAAATTTATTTTCCATGTATTATTTGTATTTTAGATTTCACTTTCTGAAATAAAAATTTTCAATTCCATAATGCACTGAAATATGCAAGGATAATTCTGGAATTTCAAAAATTAATAGGGTACATAATAGAATTGATTGGGTGCAGGAAGTAAAAGCCATCAAGCAAAGGCCACAATTAACTTTTTTTCTTATTTTTCTCTTATGAAGAAGTATCTTGCAAATATGTATTCTACTTTTTCCTCGTTCATATATCACTTTAAGATATAGGAGTTTATACTATCGTAATACATTGCCATTGTTTTCTATGGAAAGAAGGAAAAACTTTTTTGTAACTCTAAGACTCAACCAAAGAGTTTTTGTTTCTCAAGAGAATGCTTGAAGTAGTAATGAAAGAACTAGGTCGAAATCTAAAAATACATATAAATGGAGAAGTGTTTAAAGAGAAAAAGGAAAAGGCATGTAATAATTGACTGTTACAAATTATAGAAAAAATAATTAAGTAACTATACAACCTTCAGAGCATGAAATAGTTACAGCAGTATAAAAATTCTTACAGTTTTTTATAATGTCCTTTTTTGGACTGAAAAGTGAAAAGTAAAATGTTTCATGACAAAACCAAACCCATTGATATTTCATATCACTTTGTGACTTTATTTTTCGTGATGATACTGTTGTTACAATGAAGTTAGCATCCATGATAATCCTACTAATATAACAAATAAGATAGTTATAATCTTATTACAATTTGTATTAAGGAGAATACTAGTGGATAAGGATTTATATGCACTTATATAACATCAACTAGAGATAAAATAAATTTATAATATATAAATGAGTAATCTTCATCTTACTTATAAAGATGAGTTAAGTTTAAACTTACTCTCTAATTGGAAATCTGAGATTTGACCAAATAACAATATATAATAATGGGAGAAAACATCACTTATTAAATCGGTTTTGTAAGGATGAGTTAGGTATAAACTCACTTCCTAACTAAAGATCCCATATTGGTTAGAGATTAAGTCAAATAATAATATATAAGGGAGGTCAAACCTCACCTTACTAAGTTGGTTTTGTGAGGTTTAGTTATGTTTAAATTTTACAACTTTAATTTGATATCAAAGTCATTAATTGTCTATCCTAGTCAAATTTTGGGTTTATCGTGACACTCACTATTGAGTTTCAATTATAATATATAAGTGGGGGCAAACTCCTCTTATTAAGTTGTGAAATTGAGTTAGACTTAATTTTTACTACCTTAATTTGGTATTATAGAAATTAAAAAGTCTATCCTATTTGAGATTTGAGTCTATTGTGTCACTCTTTATCGTGTCCTTCTCGATTCCTATGTTCGATGTCCTTAGCGTAAGGGATTGTGTTACAGATTCCACATGAACTAGAAATTGTCCCAAATATAATAATATATAAGTTAGGACAAACGTCACCTTACTAAGTCGATTCTATGATATGAGTTATGCTTAAATTCATTTCCTAATATGATATTAGAGTCATTTATCATTTATGGTATCAAAGTTATTCAAAGTTTATCTAATTAAAATTTATTCATATTTGATCTAATTAAAAGTTATGCCTATCGTGATAACCACTATTGAATTCCACAATTCTCACATTCAATGTTCTTAACATGATCACGCGATATCCTGAAATAAGGACTAGTGAGTCAAAAGTTAGACTTAAATTCACTTAATAAATATACTTGAAATACACACATACTAAATGTTAAAAAATGAACTTCATTTTCAATTTCAAAATTTCAAAAATAATTTATGATTCTAATAATGATTTCACCTTATTAAAATTATATCATTGGATTAGATGATAGGCAATTTTTTAATAAATAATCATGCATGTCAATTTCTTTTATATATTCTCGCCTTCTTAGATATCAGAGGAGTATTCAAGAATCTTAAAATTAATTAAAACAAAGAAAACTAGCTTATGTAAAATTATGAAAAAGAGAAAAAAAAAAGTAAAACTCATAAATTTAGCTACTACAAATTTAAATTTACTAAACAAACTATTTTGTGATTATTATTAAGGATTTTAATATTATTAAAATATATTTTAACACTAAAAAAATATTAAATAATAATCAAATTTAAAGAAAAAAAATTAATTAATCGCTATATTTACTAAATTAGATATTAATTTAGAGACTAAAAAGTTATTCATATCTAAAGTGATTTTTATTATTAATAAAAAAATTATAAAATAATTTTTAAATTAGTATCTAAATTAACTACTTAATTTTAGTTACTAATATTTTAGATTTTAAATTAATCTTTAAAAGTCTAATAAAAACTAATTTAGAATATAAAGTAATAAATAACTAAAATTTTAGTAGTTAATGATTAAATACCAACTTAAAAATTATTTTATAATTTTTTATTAATAATAAAAATTATTTTAAATACCAATAATTTTTTTAGTTTATAAAATGCTCTCTAACTTAGTTAAATAATAACTAATTATTTTGATTTCAAAAATTAAT
This sequence comes from Phaseolus lunatus, assembly GCA_013389735.1. NCBI lineage: Eukaryota > Viridiplantae > Streptophyta > Magnoliopsida > Fabales > Fabaceae > Phaseolus > Phaseolus lunatus. The sequence goes on from CM023861.1 coordinate 32,087,983, forward strand.
TTTTATTTAATATTTTTTTAGTGTAAGTATTATATATACATATACACACTATTGTTTATTATTATTTTTACAAATCACAAATCCTTTTCTAAGAGAAACAAGCAGTTGAAGCCAGATAAAATTATTAAAAATCACTAAGAACGGAAAAATTCGTATCTGCGTCTACTCTAATTGACTGAGTATTTTCAATACCTGTCATATTTTATAATTTTTCTTCTTATTTCATAATAGTGTCCTTTGTCTTGTGCTGAATCTTCCTCAATAGCTGTTTCCACCACATCTTGTTCTTATTTTTTTATAGGAAAAAATGTAAATTGGGACTCTAACGCTTGGATAAAATGAGTTGGTAATCTTCTAAAATATTTAAAGTAATGGAAAACATATTTTTCTTCCTTAATAATGCATCGTACGTTGTTTGAAAAAGAACTGCACTTTAGCCTCATTTAATAATACTTTGAGAAGAGTGAGATGGTACCCTCTTGCACTCAATAAAACATATTATTCTCATTTGGATAAGCATAAATATGCTTACTAATCACGTTTTAAATAAACAAAACCTTCAAAAAGAAGACAAGCACAATAATATTTTTTCCGATATGTAGAGGAATAATCCTTGCCACATGTTAAACTAGTGCCAATTTCTATTGTCCTTTCAGGATTGCATTTATCCCTTCTCAAGGTTCCATATCCTTAATAATGCCTTCTATATGCCTTATGCTTATCCTTTTTTTTCTTCCCTAATGCTCCATCACACATAAATAAAACTCATTCAAATGCACTTATTAATACCATTAAAATCTATGTTTATCCAAAATATTCAGATCCCAAATAATAGTTGAAAAACCTCACACCTCATTATTTGGGTTAGTTGGATGAACTCTTTATATACACTACAAGCAAATACCAAACCTATATTTCAAATTTTTTCACTAATAATTTAATTTATTTTGATATTTTTAAAATTGACAAAAAAATTATTATAAAATTTAGCAAATTGTCCTCAACATGTACAATTTCAATTTAAAGTTGTTAAACTAAAGTCGTGCATGATAAAGATTTCAGTTATATCAAATTTTAGGAGTTATATTCTACCTATTCAATTTGTCTAATTTTAAAAAATATTTATTTTTTGCATTTTAAAAAATACCAAATTGGAATTTCAATATTTGGGAGGAAAAACCAATATTCCATCCTTTCTTTTTTCTTCATCTATTTTAATTCATCAAAAAATTACTCTTTTTTTATGGATCTCTTTATAATTTTAATAATTTTTTTTTTATATATACTCTTAGTCCTTAAAATAATTTAAACATATATTTGATGAAAAAGTACATTTGTAAGAAAAAGGAGAAGTATATGTTGTTGGTTGAGAGATGGGTGTTAGGGAATGATTGATTGAGGCATGAATTCCATGCTTAAGCTAAAGCTTTGGCGAAAGAAGCCGTCATCAACGGTTTGTACGGAAATTTGTAGGACCAACCGTATAATTCTGATTCACTTATGCCAAGCTACTTCATGTCACACCACACTTCCACCATATAATTAACACCACTTTGCTACTAATATTTTATTTTATTTTATTTTTTCTTTAAAATATTAACACCTCTTACAATAATCACCAAATCTTATTATTAAAACTAATTTTAATATCATTTTAATAAATGAAATTATATCTAATTCAATTTTATGAAAAGGTTCGTGATATAAATTTTATATTTTATTCTTATATTATAATTTGATTTTTATTTTTAACCAAAATATCTATTAAATATCGATGTTCAAAATTTAATAAATAAATGACTAAAAATTAATTTAAAAATTACTAAAATTGAATTACTTTTATATTTCTTTGACTTTAAAATTTAATATATAATAAAATACTTCAAATAACTTAAAAGGTTTGTATTTACGTTCAGATATATAATTTTTTTTATGCTAATAAATTATCTTAAGTCGTAAATTTTATCAATAAATGTATCGTTTTATATAAACAAGAAAATTTAATATAACAGTAATATATCACTGATTATTTTTTACATTACTTGTTTTTCAAGGCTAAAGAGATTTTTTAAATGGTTTCGTTTTTACTTTCTTTCAATATTATTAGACAGACTTAAGCTGTTTTAAATATTTAAGAGAAAAATGAACAATTTGTGTGTGTTCTGCATATATCTAACTCAAACTACATGAAAATTTATGTTATAACCAAAATCTAAGAACTGAAAGCTTTAATTATAAGTTAACTTATTGACTTTAAAATGTTTTTTGAGATAAATAACAATTTAGTTAATAGATGCAAAATATATATATATATATATATATATATATATATATATATATATTTGAATTTATTTCAAATGATTCATCATATTACAATTTGGTAGAGTACTTTTAAATTTTAAATTAAAAGAATATGATGATTTTATTTGATCTTAAATATAACCTATTATATATGAAAGTAGCCGTACAAAAATGTTATTTTTAATTCGGTTTGTGACTAATTGTCGTTTAATTCTATTTTAAAACAATATATTTTTATTTTTTTTATTGGATTGAGAATATATAATTTATTTTGGGAGGTAAGATTATCAAAATATATCAGTTTTTAAAAAATATATTTATATCTATATATAATCTTCTTTTATATATAAATCTATTTATAAAGGAAATTCCTCGTATAGAAAGGATAACTGTTTTTGGTATAGATAAATTTGTTTCTATTTTATCTTTATTAATATTTTATTTTATTGTTTTATTTTAGATATTTCAGTTATTTTCTATTTTTTAAGTATTTATTAAATAATGAATTATTCTTATAATTAATTGAAAACTATTTTTTTATTTTAGGTATAATTATCTTATTTGTTCTTACATTTAAGGTCAATATTCAATTTAGTACGGTGGTTTTTAAAAAAATCGATTTCGTCCTAAGATTTTTTTAATAAGATTTTTTTAAAAGTATGCAATTTGGTCATTTATGTTAAATTGGTATGAAAGACGTTAAGTAATAATGACGTGGCACACAACGTGGCACAATTAAGCATTTCTTTTCCAAAATGACTTCGTTTCAATCACTATTCTCTTTAAAACAAACATCTTACAAGTCACTTACAAAGACGAGGAAGAAGAAGACAAGGCACCACCACCCCACCAACCCCACCAACGTTGTCACAGGTATATTTGTACCTATTATTTTTGAAATTGAAGCTCACAGTCACAAGTGATTTTTTCAGCAACGTTGAAATCTTACTAGATAGGTGGTTGAAGGAGAGGTTCAGTGTGCCAAAAAGGAAAATTAGGGTTTCAATTTCGTCAAGGATTGAACCAGTTAACTCATTCGTGGACAGGTGAAGTTGGAAGAGGTTCTAAAGTTTCGGCCACATGCTAGTGGGAATCTCATCCAGGAATCTATTGCCAACGATGATGAGGTGCTAGAATTCTTGCAGTTTCCAAGGTGGTTGGGGATGTGGCCGAAGATGTTGGAGTGGGTGGAGATTGAGGATCTACAATCAAATTTTTGAAGCAACCCACAAAATCTTTGTTCAACATAAAGAAATCATAGGCCAAAGTGTCCTCATCATTGTCACCCCATTACTTGCAGAGCTTGGTGGTAGTGGTGGAAGGGCCACCTTACTTTTCCGGAGCCACTCCAGTGGACCATTTCATGATCTTCTTATTAGGAAGGATAACTTTTGGTCTGCTTTGGGTCTAGCAAGGGTGTGAAGCTTGGAGACTCTAAGGGAATTGGGTGTGGCTACACAGTACACACAACGTGGCTCATAAGTGCCATTTTTTTATGGTAATGCAATGCTATACGAAAATAAAAATGAAGGAAGCAAGTGATAGAAAGGGGTTGTGGTGTTGTCAATTATTATTAAACTTTTTTTTTTACATTCTTTTAAGATGATCTTTTATGGATAGTGAAATTCGTATAAGTCAAAAAATCTTCCTGCATCTGACCCTTTTTATCTTATGACTAATCAATAGATAAATATTATGAAAAAAAATAAGTTAGTTGTTTATGGTCATATCGTCGTTTTAGTGGAAGAACACGGAGGAGGGTTGGTCAGTAGCAGACTTTAGAGTAAGAAGCACAAGCTCATAAGAGGAGAGAGAAAGTACAAGAATGAAATTGAACAAAACGTGGAATATGAAAACCAGAAAGTGAAAGAGAGGATGTGCCATGTTTCTTTTAAAGAGAATAGTGATTGAAACGAGGTTGATTCGTAATCGATGGAATACTTGTTTTAATTACTGTGGGAAAATCAGGTTTAGGATTACTCATATCTTTCATGAAGGGAATGCGTGTGCTGATAAGTTGGCTAATTTAGGATTTATTCATAGAGAATCATTTCATTGGTATAATAGACTTCCATCTAGTCTGTTATTAGAATTCTTTATGAATAGGTATGGTCTGCCTATGTATCGTTTTTGTTAACATATGGGTTTTGGTCTAGTCCCCCCATATCTTTGTATTTTCTTTCTTTTTAATAATACTTTTTTCATGTAATGGCAGATGATTGTTGTTACTTGAGGTGTCAGCCTAGCTGAGATGTCAGGTTGCATAGTGATGCCTACCATGAAAACTTATATATATAAAAAAAAAACGAAATCATTTTGGAAAAGAAATGCTTAATTGTGTCATGTTGTGTGTCATGTCATCACTATTCATACCAATTTACCAGAAAGGACCAAATTGCATACTTTTAAAAAAATCTTAGGACGAAATTAATTTTTTAAAAACCACCGTACTAAATTGAATATTAACCTTAAATGTAAGGATGAAAAAGGTAATTATACCTTTATTTTATTTTTAATACTAATATACTATCATTTCGTAAAAAAAATTATCAATTTTAAATTTTAAATATGAAATAGTTTGTCAAACATGAAAAAATAGTTTATTAGAGATGCAACAGTTTATTAGACATGCAACAGTTTTTACGAAGTAAAGCAGTATTTTTTTTTTTCATATATCTCTCTTAAAAATTATAGATTTTAACTCTTTGTCATTTGATTTAGTTATTATCTCTTCTTATAATTTTATTTTTTATTTTTATTTTAAAAAAATATAAATATAATAATAATAAGAATAAAAAATGCCTATACAATGACTTGAGCGCTATATTTTCACTAGTATTTTATAAAATTAGTTAAGAATTAAATTATTAAATTATAATCAACATATTGCGTTAGATTTTATACGCGAAGAAACAATCAATCTCGATAAGTAATCCCTGAAAAATGAATATTATCAAATAAAATGCATCGATATTCATCTTTCACTTTACAAATGTTGTGTACATTTTAATTAAATTTTAAAAGTAAGATTTCATGCCTTATCAAGCCTTATCAAGCCTTCTAACTATATTTAGTAATAATAATAATTATAGTTGTTCTTTGGTTTTAACTTAATATCGTATAAACGTAGTAGTGAGATAAATTCTTATAATTGAAGAAAGTTGCCATATCTCCCATCTATGAATAAATCATCTCCATGATTGCTCCAAAATGCAAGCAATCATTGTACGTTAGCCAAAAGAATGACTTTCATGCTATCAAACTTTTACGATTTTTTTTTTCAATTATTTTTAAAGACACTAACTAATTTTTGTCCAGTGTTGTAGATCCAAACTATGTGGATGGTACTGTAATAGTATAGTTAGAGTTTTGAGAGGATCTATCTCTCTTAACATTATATTGTTGTTTATAAAGATTAAGATATTTCTGTTTATTTGATTCATTCTTTACTTCTAAAAAAAATATAAATTTTAAAGTTAACATTTAATTTTTCATTTTTTTATATAAAAATATTCATCTTAAATATTATTATACAACTTGACATATCAATTATATTAAAGTAACAACTATAATTTATCATCCATTCAATCTTCCATTTAAAGAGACACAACTGACTTTTAAGTATAATTAAAAATTTCAGATGAAAGATTACTTGAAGCTCAATCATAAAATATTAGAAAATAAGTGGTATGGGCAATCACACTATTTAATATATATATATATATATATATATATATATATATATATATATATATAATATTTGAGCATTGGCACTAAGCTAGAGTCAATGTCATGGTTATTTCGTCCAATCATATTCTAATCTAAATAACTTTAGATCCCTTTTCTATTTTCTATCTGCAGTATGCAAATTACAATCTTTGCAAAATCCCCATTTTTCGGCACCATTCACCACCAAATTGCAAATTACAATCCTTGCAAAATCCTAATGAAAGATCTTTTTGTCTCTATTTTTCCTTGTTCTTCTTTCCCTTTTGTTTTCCCCCTAATATTGTGTGCATGGGATATGCAGAAGTTTTGACTTCTAGTTAACCTTTACGTTGGAAATTTTTTCATCCACCCTTTCTAGGTTTCTTTGGTCATTATTATGCTTAGATTCTTGATGATTTTGGGTCCATCTTAGGTATTGTACATCATCATTATAAGTATAGAAAATATGCTAGGGATACAATGGAGAATTTGGGGATACATGTGATTTGTTCACAAATTTTAAAATAAACAAACATAACCATCCATCTTTCAATAATGAACACTTGGACCTAAACAATAATTACATAAGACATACATATATTTTTAGATTTTATAAAATTAGATAGTTTTAATTTTGATTTAGATGCTTTCTTTTCTTTTTTATTAGCAATAAAAAAATGAAAAAAATAATTTTTTTTAAAGAATATCTCAATTTTTATATATAAAAAAAACAACTGATAGTAGTTCACCAAAAAATCTGACGATATATATCTATATGGATCTACATGATCCAACTTAACATTAGTAAAAAAATTAAACAGTTCAATTTTTTTTTTTATTATTAACAAAATAAAAAATCAGTCAAAGCTATAAAAAAAATGCATCGATTAAGTAAAAAAACACATTATATCATAGCTCAATTCGGAATTCCTTTGTTTTTATAAAATTTGAAATCACTCACTAGTTTTAGTAATTATTATAAAATGAAATATGTAAATTTTAGTTTAATTTACATAAAAAAATTATAATTTTTCGTCACTCTAAAAATAAAAGGATTAGACCTAGAATTTAGGTTTGCCAAAAATATGGAAGAAAGAGCTTGTGCTATCGTTTTCACTGCTTGATGACACCAAACATGGAGCAGAGCTACATAAGTTGTTGGAGTTTTAGAATTTAGTAGTTTTTTTTAATAATGAGCTGTAAACCCTATCCTAACATGAAAGGTCATTGTATTCTACACAATTCTACTAAAAATTCAGAAACCCAAAACAAGTTGAAAAGTGGCTCAATTGCCTAAGCTTTAGTGTGTGACTGCTACAGGTACCAATAGGTCTGCTTGTGCCTCCAAATCTCAATGTATCCTTTTATGCATTGAGAGGTAAATGAAGATAAAGTCCCTTGTAGATTCTCAAACTTTCCTTTTACATCTCTGTCTGTTTTACACTTCTATACTTTTGTTTTTTTTCTTGTGATCAGTAATTAGGTTACAGAAGAATTTGAGAACAAGGAAATTCATTGAAGCCCATGATATTAATGGTAGCATCAATATAGTTACTGACACAAGAAATAACTTTTTTTATAACTGTAATTATTATTTATAGGTTTTCTCTAAGATTTTATAATTCAATTACATTTTTCTACTCATTTAATGGTTTCAAAATCTGTTGCAGACACATAAGAAGCTCATTGATGATGATGTTACACATGAATAGCAAGGATAAGACGTGGAGGAGATAATCAATCATTTTGTTAGAGTTGGATCTAACTAATGTATTGGTATCAGACACAACTAATGTTACAAAGTGGAAAATATGCTCTATATTTAGATATGATTTTTTTTTAAATTTTGTTGGTATTAAGCTCAGTAGAGGCAAACAGTCTCAATCCCCATCTAGACAGTAAATGTACTTTGTATAGTTGAACATGGTGTATGCTGATAGTAGCGTTGATACTACATATCACTTTTGTTGGTTAATCTTTTTGGAGTAATGCAAAAATCATAATTTATATAGGTTATAATAGAGTTAAAATATCTCTAAAATACTCTATTTTATTTATTCATTCTTTTCTCACAATTAAAAACAACAAACCAGGTAAACATAAATATTTATGGTGAATTTTCATATATACAACTTGTAAGTAAATAAGACCTTAAAAAAACAAATATTTATATTAAATATGGGAAAGCGAAATAAACTTTTACTATGAGAGTTTTTAATATTTTAATATCTTTAGAATGAATTTTGATGTTAATGAAAATTAGTCGCAATATTTCCCAAACCACTTTTTATTGTTCTAATAAGAAGTTCGTACTACCATCTTTTTTTCTTTCAATGTTGAGATAAATTCTTCATTAGTGAATAATTTAAAGACAAACATGAAAAGTCTCTCCCATAAGAACGAATTAACCACTCAAAATATTTAGCATTCATCATAGGGTCAAGTGTTCTTATTGAAGGGAGGGCTATTACTTTAAACGAGTAGCAAAGGAATGAAGTTTTCTTTTTTTGGCTTTGTTGACATCTTGAAGATCAACTTTAACTGGTTGTTGAAGAACAAAGAAGTTTACATATATAAGATTATCTAACACTTAAGTCAATACAAACTTTTAGTAAAAAATATAAGGAATAATTGAGTAGTAATTACTTCTTTTGATATATAGATTTGTGGGATAATGAGATTGAATAACAAAAATATGTTCAATTATGAATAAGTACTTACCAACTTTTAGTTCGACCTTCATTTTAATCCTAATATCTCAAACATAGATAGTTGTACTAAGAAAGATTGATTGAGTTACAATATCTAGATTTATTATTAAAATAAAAGTATAAAATTAAAAAGGTGTCCAAGTTTTCCAATTAATGGACTTCTAAATTATAAGGTGTAATAGAAATCTAATATATATGGAAACAAAGAAATCTAGTTATTTTTAAGAATGGGAGAGTTGATAGCTTTGAGATTTTTATATTGGCACAACTTAAGGCGTGGTCATGGATAACTAGTAAAGAAAACGTAGTTGCTATCACTTACTCCCAATGGTTCATGGAGCCTAAGGAATGCCTGAAATCATTTAGAAAGAAGAGATGAAGATGGGTTGGTGTAATAACAAAGTTATGGTTGATAAATGTCATATTTCAGTAATATCTCATATTAAAATACAAACACTTATGAATATTAATTGATAAAATAACTATAATTTAACCCTTAATTTATGAATTTAAATTTTTTTTACATATTTTGTGATTATAATATGAATAAGAATGATTTACTTCCAAATTTGTGTTAATTTCAATATTCTATGGGAAATTTGAGATGAAAGGGCTAAAGGAAAATAGACAAGATAAAAAGGGAAGGTTGTGACGCTCAAAACTCACCCAAAAGCTCGAAACACTCTAGAGGAACTCGCTCAATTTCGCTCAAGCGAGATCACTATAGAGAAGTTGGACTTTTTCTCGTCCAACTCACCTAGGTGAGAAGTCACTTAGCCCAAGCCCAATTAGGTTAAATATGAGGCGTGAGGCACAACCCTAGACATCATTGGGAGAATAGCAGGTGATAGAAAATCCTAGAGAAGGCAATTGTCAAGGAGAAACATCCTAGATCTTCTTTTCTTACTTTCCAACCTTCCCTTTTTATCTTGTCTATTCTCCTTTAGCCCTTTCATCTCCATTCCTAGAGGAGGTAGCCGTCAAGGAGAAACATCATAGATCTTCTTTTTCTTGCTTTTCATGCTTGTAATGGCCAACATGAGTGGCTAATTCTATCCTTTGGGGTGATATTTTCAAACTCTTATGTATTGAGGTGATATTTAAATATAATATTCTATTCATTTATCCTTTAAGTTTTCATCTTTTATAGATCTTTATGCTTCAAGGATCTTATACAAATATTTTTGGTTCACATTTTCTTAGATTTTAAGTTTCCAGAGTTTTTGGATTTGTTTCCAATTTTATCATGAAGCCTGTTTCTTCATATTTTGTAGAAGATTTGTTTCCAATTATATTTATGAGATATTGTAGATTTTATTATTTAATTCCTCTACTTAGATTTCGTTTCCTGTTTTGATTCAGAAAATCAACTTGGACTTCTGCACATTTTATCCACTAAAAGTGGTAGATGCTTCATTCAAATAATATAGTAAGGCAATTTTAGTGACTAAAACACAAGATTAACATAAATATCAATTAAGATCAAAATAAATTCAATTAGATGAATTTTAATTAAAATAATGAATTTATTTGTGACTACATTCCAATAATCTATGATTAAAATTTTAAAATGTGAATAAAGTTATATTCATTAATAACTTAAATTTTTATTTTTTTTTTAAACTAAACAAGAATTATCTATTGATTCATCATAGGATGATTTAAGCTTAAAAATTAAAACCCACTTAAAAGAGTAAATTTACTCGATATAGTTTTCTTGTACATAGTGTAACCCTTATAACAGCCCCCCTCCACATTCACTTTTTTTCATTTTTTCATTTTATTCTTTATCTCTCCCAACTTCTTTTTTTTCCCTTCTCTCTTTGTTTTCTCTCTCATACCTCATCTATTTCAAAATCTGATCACGTCATGATCTAGCTTTGAAGTCAGGGTACATTTCTACCCGATCAGATTTTCAAATAGAGTAAGTTCGTTTTTACTCTAAAGATTCCTTATTCTCTGTTTTTCTCTATGATTTAGTCATCAATCTTAGTGGGGTCAGTTAAGAAAAGTGTTTCTCTCAACTTGATTAAGTTCATACTAAAATTTGGTAATGTTTAGATAACTTGCTCTAGGTTCCTAAATTTTGGAGTGGTTCCCATATTTGAGGTAAAATTTCCATCAGAATAAGAAATTACAGGTAATGGAAGTTATCTATGTTTTTTTTTATATATATATATAGAACCTTAGATAGTTGATTTAAATAACAAGTTAATCTAGTAATTGTATGCACGTTAGGTTATAAAGTTAGTTAAACTGAACTTGATTATGAGTTTATATGAGTATGAATTTGAAATATACATGTAATTGATTTGAGAAATCTTAAATGGTGCATGTATGAGTGATTGATATGTATTGTATGTGAATGATGCGTGTTATATGTGAATGATATGTGTTGTATGTGAATGACATGTGTTGTATGTGATTGATGAAAGTTGCATGAACTTGATATCATACATTCGGGATAATGTATGAGATGTTGTGTTTTGGTACATTATGTATGAAAAGCCTACGAACAGCGATCATCTGGCTTCACTGATGATCTAAGTCACATAGACTAAGGTATCAGATGGTGAGAAGTTGAAGAGGGAGTTCATACACACCGTGACCGCTTGTAATCACACGATATGGATGTTTGGACTTACCCTGATTCGATTGAAGTGAATTAAATGTTAGTCTCTGGTAGGGGCATACTTAATGAGTCTTCCAAAAGAGAATAAATCCATGTTATCACTAATTGAAATGAAATCAAAAGGGTAATGGGGATTGAAAGGAAATCAAGGTACCGTGAAACAAATGGATTTATGTGGCCACAATTTGATTAATGAGTCTTCCGAAAGATGATAGATTCATATGCATTCACTATGATTGACTTGAAACCAAAGGTACTGAGGGTTGAAAGAAAATCAAGGTACTGTGAGACAAATGAATCTATGCCAAGTCAGTATGATTGAAATGAAATTAAAGTACTGTGGATTGAAATGAATTTGAATTATTGTGATTGATATTTGGATTTTGTATGAAATCGAATTATTGTGATTGATATTTGAATTTTGTATGACTGTGTTTCAGTAAAAATGGAACTAAATTAATTATGAATTACTAATCAAATTAGTTATTTTACTTATATTTTTGTGTGTTAGAACTTTGTTTCGGTAACTTACTCTTGCATGTGCTTGTTTGTGTATGAATTGCGATGATTTTACTATGTACATGAGGAGATGATCATACAGGTGCAAGAGAGTTTGGAAGGCTTTAGAGTTTTGTATTAAACTATGGAATTGTAAATATTTGTATTTTTATAAGTCTTAATCATGTATTATGAATGTTTTGAAAAACTCTAAACTTGTATATAATATATAAAACTTATATTGTAATAGTTAGATGTATTTTTGACGTGTTAGAGAGAGTTCATTAGGATAGATGAGACCAAACTTATTTAACAATTCTAATTATGACTAAATAATATTAGAATTAAGAGCTAATCAATTAAATTTTATATCTTAAGAATCATTTGTCTCAAATAATATTTATTTATTAGATATTAAGTGACAATAACTAAGTAGAACAATAATTTATTTTATAAATAAAAAGTAAAATTAATATATTTTTTAAGTAATAAGATTACATTAAATTATATTTGTAAATAAATAGAAATAACACATAGATGATTAGATATTAAATTCATTTATTGAGAAGCTTTGCCAACAGGAATCTATTTTTTTCTCGTTCGCCCCACAGAATTACTTTATCCCACAGTTAAGTGAAATAATAAAAGTAACAAAGGAACCACGTAAAGACACGGGAACTCGTGTCTCCAACTAGTGCTCCATCTTTTTATGCCTTTTACCTGTTTGTTTATTTGTCACACACAAAATGAAAGAGAGAACAGTGACTAACCAATCATCTACAATGCCATTTTCATTGCCACCTGGTTTCTTGGTCTACACATGCTCCTTTTTTTATTAACCAGACGGCTTAATTAATTTCTTCAATCCATCATGAGAACCTCTCATACGTGACCACATACCCTATGCTCTTAGTTGTTTAAGATTCATAATTAGTGATAATTTCGAATGATCATAAGATATTAAAAAATAAAGGTACTCAACCGCTCAAGAAAGTTAATTAAGTGTCTCAATTAGCAAAAGATACTTTATGCCTTAATATAATGAAAAAGTTTGGGACAATAACTGGGGAGTCAGCCAAACCAGTCGCACAAAACCAAATAAAAAATTGCACTATGGACTGTTACCTTAAATAAATAAATAAAACAAAGCACTAGGACAGGAAAAGAATAAAACACTGAGCCACAGTTATTATACAATTAAAACTAGATAAACAGACTTTTATTTATTTATTTATTTTGATTATTATCTCAAATTTGATATTTAAAAAATAATAATAAACATAGTGTGTTTCTTCTCTTTCGAACTTTATAAAGATTAAATAATTTTTTGTCTGTGTCCTATATAATAGAAATTGATTTTCATTTTTTATCCAAATTTTAGATCATCTAAATAGTTGTAGGATAAAAATGATTGAAATAAGTTATTTTATATGTAAAATTAGTTTAATTTAAAGTTTTACTTCATTAATTTATTAAAAATAATTATAATAAACATTAATTTACAATAAAAATAATAATAATTTTTTTAAAAAAAATTAACAATCATCTTATTTAGAAAAAATCTATTCCAATCATTTTTTACTACAAGTATCTCGCTTATCTAAAATTTAAATAAAAAATAAAAATGAATTTCATATTATATATAAAATAAAAAATATATTTAACCTATTTTATTTTATAAGAACATCATAAACCATTGACATAACCGTTAACATATGAATGTGTGTGAATAATATATATATATATATATATATATATATATATTTAATGTAATTATATGCTTTTGAATTCTTCAGTCCCAGGTTAGGTTAATTCATATAGGTGCATCATGCACGTACTTGATTACAGGCAGAGCAGTGCACACAATTTAACGATGTTTTTCTTTGAAAAGAAGGAAGAGCACGGTTACCCATCTTTAGGTATAAAAAACAAAAGAAATTTACGAAGTACGAAGAAGAATGGTTATTTATGTGAGGATTAAAATAAACGCATAGATATTCTTAAAAAAACATGAGATACCAAAACATTTGTGATTCCGAAACAGAGAATTATAATTGTTTTACCAGGGAATGACCATGATATGGTCAAGTGCTACTACTAGGATAACACTATAGGGCATAAAAAACATTCTCATGTCAAAATTAGGGTAAGTTTTGGAATATAATACCCGAAATTCTTTCAAAATCTAATGTTGAAATTCTAGAAATATTTAAAGAGATAAGACTTGAAAGAGAAGAAAGGAGAATTTCTTCTACAGAAAAAGAAGAGAAATTCTGGGGACCTGCCTCGAAACTGAAAGTAACGTACATTTTAAGGTACGAAAAATAAACTTTAAGACGTTCAAACCCCTTTGCTTTTTAAGAATGGTATAAAGTTCATGTGTATAATTAAGTTGTATAACTCGGTTAATTAAACAACGTGTATGAGTAATTTGTAATTTTTTTGGCATTTGTGTTTAAGTTTAATGAATAATAAAAATCATGATGTGATAATTTGTTTGATTTTTCTTTTTTTTCCCTCTAAACTATTTTGGACTCTAATGAATAACATTCTATAATGTATATACAAATTTGAAACTTTTTTAATGCAAGGAAATAATACAAATTAAGGTAAATTCGCAACTAAAGATAGAATTTTAAAAAATAGAAAAAAAAAGGATTTCACAAGTCAATGAAAATCATAAATCACCCTATCAATATTAATATTAGTACGAATAGTTACCAATAAAATCATGAAAATATATGTATAACTTATATTTCTTGAGAGTAATAGAATACAACAGAACAAAAAAACATAACTTCCTAAAATTTTAGTAATTTTTTCGATTAAAATCACGATATTTTGGTATATCTTCCTGATAAAAGTTATCAGTGACTAAAACCAGAAAGAAGAATTCATTAATTTAAAATCCATACTTTTGAACCAAAACAAAAGTATTATTCAATTATAATTTTAATTTAAAATTACATTATTATTTCGCGAGAGATATAAACATATGTTACGTTTTTTATTATTTAATATATACATCTTTTAGCAATCGAGAGTAATTAAACGAGCCTTTTCCAGGATTTTTTTCCTATATAAATTTTTCACGTCACTTGTAATTAATTTTGTGGTGTCTATTATGAAAAAGAAAATCTGAATATACTTATACTTGTTTTATATTTTCAAAAAAAAAATGTTTTATTTTTTTAATTTCAAAGTTAATAATTAAATTTAAAACTTATTATTAATTATCTACAAGAATATATAAACATGATTTCTTATTTGGTGTACACATTTTTTTATTCTATTTTATTTTTAATTATATTTTTCATATCCTAAAAATAATAACATGTATCAACAACATAACACGTTACAAAATCATCCACTATATTTTTTATGCAACCAATTTTTTTTTTTTTTAAATATAGAAACACTATGTATCACTTTCCTGTTGGCTAATAATAACAAGAGTAACTAATTAAGAGGAAAATACCGCAAAAGGCTGGTTCTTAATCATATTAATTAATTGATTACCTACGAAAAAAATAGATTAGAATTTTTAGAACAAGACAGAAGTATAATTTACCCGAAAATTAAGAAAATAGGAAAAGGGAAATATTTTTTGCATAAATAGTTTCATTTGGGATATTTCTTGATATATATAATGAACTCTTTTATCTTTAATACAAGCTGTCTTCTCTTGAATTATTGGTTGCATTGCATGCAGCAATTTTACTGAGGTGGCAAATGCATGCAGCTTGTCGAGTTTGGTTCCTCTCTAGATTTAGGACACCAACCCTCTGTGTTCCAGTACAAGTTTGGTAGAAAAATGTTCAAAACATCATCTACTACATTTACCCACTAATTATGTGTTTAGATTACTTTACTTTACTATGTAGAGTTTTTAATTATGGTTAAAATGAAAAGCTAAACATGGATTATCCTATTATATAATATATATAAGATGAGATTTTGTTTGTTGATTCCAACTTTTTTGTGCGAGTGCCATTTTTTCTTTCTGTCCTGAGAGTGGTCCTTGATTGTTACGCTTCAAGATTATGATGGTCTTCATCCATCTACCCTTGCCAACTTAACTTTCAAGTTGACCCAAGAGACATATCTGTAATTAGACAAGTTTCCTTATTTCCTTTTCAGTTAAAATGTGAGCATCCAAGAGATGTGGACTTCATTGTTTTTTCTTTGAAATCAATATGTAAACACATCACTCTCAAACAGGCTATTATCAACCTTTTTCACTATTTTAATCTCTCTAATTTTTTTAAATTATCGTGTTAACTAGAGTTTTATATTAAAATTAATTTTAAATCTAATTTAATTTTATAAAATTAGTGGATGAAACTACATATTATAAAATTGATAACAAATGATATTACAGGTCCAGCTCAATTCAATTTTATAAAATTATTTGTTTTATTGGATATTAAATCACGACTTACTTTTCCTAGGTTAGTTAACCAATACAAACATAAAAAATATGGTACAATAATATAAAAGCGATAAAATTCTGACCAGTGTAATTCTATTTATTCCTCAGTCTCTGTAGTTATAATAACTGATATAGTAGTAAGTAGTAGCAATAAACCTTCATGATTGTAATCATTAAAATGCGATATAGTGTAGTGTTGTAATCTAAGATGAATTGAAGAGTCTAAAGAGTGTCAACTGCCAGCATAGCCATAGCATGCATTATTGAGGTTTTAGACTAACCCAAAATTTGTTTCTTGGGTTAGGGCAGCTCGCCAGAAGCGCTTTTTTCCCATCATGATTTTCCCACCTCAGTCGTCAATCATGTCTAATGAGTATTCTAGCTCTCCACAAACAGTGTACCACTACAAAAACCAAACCAAACCAAAGTGGTACCATACTGTTGTGTTGTAATGTAATTTCACTCCAATGTTATTGATGCGAGCATGATGTCAAACCGCACTAGTGTCCAAGGATTATGGCCACTACTCTCTTCTCAAGTCCCAACCCCACTGTCACAGTTTCACTCTCCTCTCTCTCTCTCTCTCTCTCTGACTCACCAAACAAAACAACACAACACAAAACACTTTCTCTCTCTAGACTCTATCTGCATCTGACTCCCGACACTGTTTCAGAACCCGACAAAAGCAAAGCAACCTCTGCCTCCTCCCTTCGCAGTTCTCACCTCTCACTCTCTCCTGCCCAGTGGCTCTTCCCGTAATAAAACCCAAAACTTTTCCTCTTTCTTAAACCACACACACTTCCACCACTTTCATTTATTTTTCTCACAAATGGAAACCAACTAGAGAGAATGATATCACAGTTCCACACGCCGCCTAACCTCTTCATCTTCAACACTTCCTCGCCTTAACTCATCTATTTCTCTCTTCTCTTCCTCCAAGCGACACCAAACACACACTCACTCACTTTCTCTAGTAGAGAAGATGACGGTTCTCTGCAAGCTCGAAGCTCGTGGCATAATTTAGACACTTTTCTACAAGTCTTTATTTGCTCTCTCTTTCTCTCTCTAGATTACTTTCCTTTCTTTTTGTTTATCTATCTACAACTTCCTCTGCTGGAGGATGGCATGCCGGGAACTGGTCGTTGGGAATTTGGATCCGCAGAGAAAGAGAAGTGGGGGGTTGAGGACGAAACAGGCGGGGAGAGGATCGTGCCGTGGTAGTTAGGACCCAGAATCTAAACTCCACGGAAAATGCGTGCTTTCCGGCTTTGATAATTGCCCTTTTGTGTTTTTCTGTTCGTGCATGCTGTTGTTCCTCCACTAGGTCGGAGAAAATAAAAAAGTAAGAAAATTGTCGTGTGCTTTGAGATGGGGTTTTTGTTGAAAGAAGCTTTGAGGACTCTCTGCGGTCGGAATCAATGGTCTTATGCTGTGTTCTGGAAGATCGGTTGCCACAATTCCAAGTAAAAGGCTTTTTTTTTTTCTAGTTTATGCTTGTTTCATCTTCTTTGTGTTGTGTGTGCCCTGTGATTTTTCGTGTTTCTTTTTTTTTGGAAAGTAACCTGGGATGCAGTGAAAATTGTGTGGAAATTCGGGTTTTTCGAATTTCCAAATCAAGTTTGGTTAACTATTTGCTGTTAATGTTTGCTTTTGGTGCTTGTACTTTATCAGGACCTCGTATATGAGGAATTCATACGGAATTCATGCCCATTAGATTCTGTTTCTGGAGATGATTTGTTTCCAAGATATGATGGACATGTTATTAGGGCCTTATTTATGGGCCACTGCTTCCTTTTATTTGATTCGTATTCGTGTCCTGCAATATACTCTTTTCTAGTTTGGAACTTTGTGCCTTGATTGCTTCTGTTTTGTCTTCAAGAATCTTAGTTTTTATATATATAATATTTATTTAAAAAGAAGTTTATCTGCCATTGGTTTGCCGGGCGCACTACCTATTGGATTATTGGTCTGTGCTCCTTCAAGCGAATCTGCTAATTCGGAGTTTGTCTTTGTCTTTTGATTCGGTTTGGCTTTATTTACTTTTCCACTGATAGGGAAGCTTTTCGTTATTTTTTAAATTTTCATCAATAAATGAGCGGTTTATCTGCTGATGAATTTTGTCATGCAAAAGCCTTAATAAAAATATGTTCCCTCTATTTCCTTGTTTAGGTCTTCTCAGCCTTTTCTTTTATTTATTCAGTAAATACATGAAAGTATCTTTGTTGCTTGTCCATTGATCTCCGAACCCAAAATGAAGTTTGAATCATTAAGCGTATGACTTTTTGCTGATTGCTGCTGATTAAGTATCTTTGTTTAAGCTAGTTGAGTTACTCAAGTATGGTTTGATTTGGCAGGCTGTTAATCTGGGAAGAATGCTACTATGAACCTTTGCCATGCCCTCCACCCATGTTTGGGATAGGAGATCTGCCTTACCATAACGGGGGAGGACACTGGTTTTCTTCAGGGTCTCAGTCATCTCAACTCGGGATTCAAGAGGAGGACCGAGTCAATTCTTTGATTAAGAAAATGACTGTAAACAATTCAGTTATCATTGCAGGTGAAGGGTAGGTGCTTTCTGTCTTAGTGTATCTGCGAATTTAATTCAGGTTTTCACAAAATTTTGAAGTGATTTTGTTGTTTATCCCATGTTACTCAACTGCTATTTTTTCTGTTATTCAGTATGATTGGACGGGCTGCATTTACAGGAAGCCATCAGTGGATTCTTTTGAACAGTTTCACAAAAGATGTAAATCCACCTGAGGTATGAATTTGGTTATTGGCTTCTAGTGGTTAAATACTTTTTTTTGTAGGGAAGTTTAGAGACTTGGAGTACATATGCTTGTGAACTTTGTTTTGATTTCTTATATCTGTGCTCCCTTTTTAGTTATACCCTGAAGTGCATCACCAATTTTCAGCTGGAATACAGGTTTGTGATTTTAATTATGCTCCGTGTCTGGTTATAAAATTTGTATTTCTGTTTCATGATTCCCTATCATATTCTTTTTGCAGACTATAGCAGTTATTCCTGTACTTCCTCACGGGGTTGTTCAACTTGGTTCTTTCTTACCTGTAAGTCCTTTTCTTTCTATTGTTCAGTATTTCTGGAGAGATGTAATGTAATATAACATCTTCAATGATTTCATTGTGCTAGAGCACTGAATTATAGCGAGAGGACAAAGAATCTTTACCTTGTAAATATATGGATCAAGAGTGAATGCTCTAGATTAACCTCAGAACTTAAAATTTGCTTATCACTTGAGGGACACAGGAACGTGATCCATTCATAAATTTAGGATATCTTGCCTTGAAAGTTGAGACATTGGTGGGTGAGTCCTTTCAATCACACAAATCCCCTTTGTTATGTAATTCACTATTTTTATATAAAATCTATATGATCTGAGTGATTGAAAGGACGGGGATTAGTGAATAACTTTTAATGCAAGCAGTTTGAACCTTGCTCTAGATTTTCATTCTGTTTTGTTTTGATTTTACTGATAGACTATTCCTAGTTTATATTAGTTTCTCTAGTTTGCATTCTAGTGATTGTGCCATTATTTAAGAAGCTTTCCTATCTGCTGTTCCAATGTCCCTCAACTAATTCATCAATACTTTGACAGATAAATGAGAATATGGGTTTTGTGAATGATGTGAAGAGCTTGATCTTGCAATTAGGATGGGTTCCTGGTGCCCTTCTATCTGAAGACTATTCAGAAAATCTCTCTATTGAACGACTTGCTGGACCTTCCATTACTGGTGTGCCGCTGTCTGTTGATCCACCTGCCGTTGCCTCAAATGACACTCCCTCAGTAACTGATGGCTCCAATCAGAAAAGTAATCCATCTCATACTTCAAGGCCTTTTGTTCATACACCTTGCCCTTTAAATGCAGAGACAAATACCTGCCAGGGTTCTGCACTGACACCAGAAACCTGTAAACTGAACCGGATATCCAGCAACCATTGTCAACCAAAGGTTATTCCAATGAGTAAAGCAAACTTTTCTGGCCAACAAGAGAGTAGAGCTATGGAGGCTGAAATGATAATCTCAGATGCTGATTCATGCCTGCAGCAGCATTCTGTGTCATATAATGCAAGATCTGCATTCAATAACTTGACTGCTTCTGGGTCTTTTGGTCAATCTTGTCTAAGTGATGATCATCTAACATTAATGGAGCAACAAATCATATCAGCCATTGGGAATCGAGATAATGTTAATCCTTGTTTTAATGTGTCAAGTACATTAAACATGCCTCATCCAAACACAGATAGAGGCCACATAGTTGGTCACTGTTTGAGTTCTAGCAGTGCTCCTTTACCAGGAGGAATCCCAATACATGGTGGAATGAGTACTCTTTTGAGGTCAAATCTGATTACTAGTCCTGGTTCAAAATCTCCCAAAGCATCCACAGGTGATTTATCTGGAGCAGAAGTTGGGATTGGACTTCAAAATTCTGATTCTTCAACTAAAGCAAGGGGTTGTTCTTTGATGAATTTGACTAGTCAATCCGGCACCTTTCCCATGCATGTAGAAGGTTCTAATCAGAACATGCTCCCTGTAGATTTCAAGTGTGTTTCAACAAATCAAAAGATAGACTATGATTTGCTTCAGGCCCCTAACCTCCCCACTTTCCATGTTGAGAAACGTTTGCCCATTAGTGGTCAAATCCCTGGTTTTGCCCATGATTGCCTTAGTAAAGAGGGTAGTATTCAATCTATGATGGCAATGAATCCTAAACTCAAACTAGATTGTACTAAACCTCCATCAGGTGATGATGACCTGTTTGATGTTTTAGGAGTAGATATGAAAAACAAATTGCTGAATGGAAATTGGAATAAACTCTTTACAGATGAATTGGATGCAAATACAGAAAATATGGACAAGAAGTTAGAACCTATGAATATGCTGGGCACAACTACAAATCCTGATATATATTCAGTTAAAGAAGCAATAGCAGACAGTGGCATATTTTCTGGGACGGGAACAGACCACCTCTTGGATGCAGTGGTCTCCAAAGCCAAATCTGTTGTAAAACAGGATTCTGATGACATGTCTTGCAGGACAACATTGACAAGGAATAGTACCTCCTCTGTTCCCTCTCCTGCCTGCAGGCCGGTTATGTCTGGTCATTTCCAAGGGGGAATATTTGATTTTCCTAAGAATGGTGGTAAAACAGGTGCCACAGAAGCTAGTATTCTTAGGTCCAGATGTAACAAGGAAGATGCTGGAAACTGTTCTCAAACTAGTTCTGCTTATGGCTCCCAACTTAGTTCGTGGGTTGAGAACAGTGGGAGTGTTAAACGTGAGAATAGTGTTTCAACTGGATACTCAAAGCAGCCAGATGAGGCTTGCAAACCCAATCGTAAAAGGCTTAAACCAGGAGAGAATCCCAGACCTCGTCCGAAAGATCGCCAAATGATTCAAGATCGAGTGAAAGAGTTACGGGAAATTGTGCCAAACGGAGCAAAAGTATTTCCTTACTTAATTTCATTCCAATTTTTTAGTGATTTAAATATCTTGTTCAGGTACTGAGTTTTCTATTACTTCTTTAATCTCTTTCTGTCTAACAGTGTAGCATAGATGCACTTTTGGAACGGACCATTAAGCACATGCTTTTCTTGCAAAGTGTGACAAAGCATGCTGACAAGCTAAAACAAACAGGGGAGTCTAAGGTACGGAACAGTATTCACTCCTGTGCGTTTTCTACCTCATGCAGTTTATCTAATTATTATATAATATATGGTCATGTGTTATTTCGTGGGGAACAATAAATAGAGAGAGAAAAATATTTTTAGCATTTTGAGAAGTTTTCTGGCCTATGTATTTGGTAGCTCAAATCAAATATCAGCTAATAACCCTTTATAAGATATAAGTTTGATCAGCATTGATTATTCAATGAGGGACTATAAAGAAGAATTTGTAGCATGTTAGTTGAAGAATTGCTAATAATGAAAAAATGGGGGATCCTTCCTTAAATATGCAGATTATTAATAAGGAAGGTGGGCTGCTTTTGAAAGACAACTTTGAGGGAGGAGCTACATGGGCTTATGAAGTTGGCTCACAATCAATGGTTTGTCCTATTGTAGTTGAGGATCTGAATCCTCCTCGTCAAATGCTAGTGGAGGTAGTTGATGGTTTTTGAAGTTCTTTTGGTCCTAGCCTAATGTATATTTCATTATCACCTCTATAATCTGTCTGCTTGGTTATTTTTGCAGATGCTTTGTGAGGAGCAAGGTTTCTTTTTGGAAATAGCCGACTTAATCAGAGGATTAGGTTTAACCATATTGAAAGGAGTAATGGAAGCTCACAATGACAAAATCTGGGCACGCTTTGCTGTTGAGGTAATTCTACAGAAAGGGGCATTTTTTTACACAAGTTCATAAGTAGAGAATGAATTCCCAAGTTATAAGTTTCAGTACCTGGCTTTCATCAGCTAAACATTTTTCTGCATTGTTAGTGAATATATTATATAGGAACCCCAAAGTCCTGTACCAGTAATATGCTGTGCATCGAGTTGATAATGATATTTCTAGCAGGCATTTTTTCATTGGTATAGGAATGTAAGATACCTATTCTCTGTTTTTGGTGCTTGTTTTCGGTAGTTTCCTAAGAGAGCTTTTGAAAAGTAAGGGATTTATATCCTTTCGGCAAAGCTTTAAAATAGAAGTTGTTTGACAGTTCCCAGTTAAAAGTTACTTTTTCAATGAAAAGCTTTGATTCATTGCCTAAAATCGATTAGTTAAAGATGAGAGGCCAAAGTATGTAACTCATTTTTTAAACCCACTTCGGATAACCTTTTTAAAAATTTCTTGACCTCTCTTCCTCATTTTCTGAACGTGTTTGGTTCTACTTCTCTCTTTAAGGAAAAGAAAACCCAAAAAAAGCTGGGTCTAATACTACATCAGTAACCCTTATAATATAAGAAATGGTTATCATGCTTTCCTGTTATTTGATTATGTTTGTTGTGGGAGACTTGGTTTACAGCCTTAAATATTAATATTCAGTCTTCCATTTTATTGGAGATCACATATCAATTAGGAATAAAATCTGATTATAATATATAAGTCGGGTGCGCTCCTCACTTTACTAGCTGGTTTGTAAAGTTTAGTTAAGCATAAATTCACTAGGCTACACAGCAAGAGAGACTGCATATTTCTTTTGTCTGTTGATTTTGATGTAATATGCAACTTCAAAGCAAAGATCATCAGCATGAGGATAATGAATCCAATGTAGTTATTGTTCAATTTGCAGGCAAACAGGGATGTAACAAGGATGGAAATATTCATGTCACTTGTTCATCTTTTGGAGCAAACAGTGAAGGGAAAAGCATCTTCATCCAATGCAATTGATAACATGGTGTATCACACTTTTCCACAGGCAGCTCAGATACCAGCAACTGGAAGGCCCAGTGGTTTGCAATGATGAACCAACCTGTTACATCTTTTCTTAGTGTGGTTATGTTGAGAGCAAGCCCAGAATGAGCTTGCCATGACTGACATCAAATCCAATCTAAGATTTCAGGTGGACTTAACTTTGCCTAACTGTTTTACATCTCATGTCTGAACTCATTTTGAAAAAGAGTGTTTAGGTACTAGGTAGTGGAGAACAATGTCAAGATAATATGTATTCCTATGTTGTAACAGAATGTTTCCTTTCTGTGCCGGCCAACATAATGCATACTGTGTTGGCATTGTCTACTGATATATACTGAACTCTCTGATGACTTGCATCAATTTTTTTTTTAATTGTGTGGGGTTAATACCGAAGCAGTTGGTCTTGTGATTCAGATAAGATGTATAGATATTCTAAGATATGGAAAAGAAGGGTCTCGTGTGCTTATTAGCTTGCTACACAGTTTCTTCTGTAACCTTTTTAAGGTTTTGTAACATGTTTATAAGTTATAGCTAAATATAATGTGTGATTTCATTCTGACTTCAGTTTTTTTTATCCACGTGGTATTTAAATTTTTAACCTATCTTAATTAATCTAATTTTATTAAAAAGATTAAATTAAGAAGTACAACATAAAAAAAGTTTTGAACTTAAAAGATCATTGTAGAGGAAAATTTTAGACAATACCATAAACAAACAACTCATAGAGAGGAAAGAAGAATATCTAATGACAAATAAATGCCTAATTGTATTATTACTAAATGAAAATGGATTTATATAAAAGAAAGAATTATCATAACAAAATGCACTTATTCCTAGCTCGTAATGTATATTCATTATTTCAACTTGGAAGAAAGGAGGTTAACCTTTAACTTGGTTAGTTACTGAAAGTTTCCTTTATTGAATTTTTTTCATTGAATGTCCGTGGAAAAAATTTTAGTCGATATAAAAAGAATTCTTATAAACTATTGAGAAAAAATAATAATAGTATTAATGATAAAAAAAAAAATCATTAGACACAAACAAAGTAACGTCATAACAAACATCAATTGAAAGAAATGAAATTTATATCTTTCAAAAAATAATCTCCTCAACGAGAATAATAATGCTATACAATAGGAACATAAATAATGATAATAAATTTAAATAATAAAAATTTTTAATTCACATCAACTGAAAATTAATGAAAAGTGATAATTCCAACAAGACCTTGATATTATTCAAATTGGTGATACTCTAACCAAAATTGAGTTGATGTGAGAATATAAGAAAACACATAAATATAAAAAAATTCAAATTCTCACTATTTTTAGGTAAAATTTGAAAATTTTATATTTTAATAATCTAATTACTCTCATAAAATTTTAATATTTTTTTGTTCTTACCCAAAAATGATATATTTTATCATAAAATATTTTAAATTTTTTATAAAATAATTAAAATAAATTATCATCTTAAAATTTCCTATTCAAAATACTTTTATCGACATTTACCAATAGATAACGCAATATATTAAATATACACTTTTACATTACGGTCTTTTTTCTAAATGTTGCAACTAATACAAAAAGCTTAAAATTCTAAGACACAAAAGCCCAAACATATAAAATATAACTCAACACGTATCTCCAAACAAAAGAAGGGAAAATTCTGTCTGCACCTCCATACCTTCATCTTACACCTCCATATATTTTTTCAATTCTAACCCTACCTTCGGAGTATATCATATGTTAAGGTTTTTCCTTTGTTTACTTTTTTTTCATCTCTTTTGTGTATACCTGATGGTAAATAATACCTTTTAAAATTACATTTTATATTATATAATGTAAAAAGTATTTTTAAATTTAAAAATATCTTTCGAATTCTATAATTTATAATACTTTTTTTAAAATAAAAAATATATATTTTAGAGTGTAGAATTCATAAGATATACTTTCTAATTTTACAATCCAAGAAGTATAAATAGAAAAAATAACATTTTTTAATTATAGAATCAATAATGCATTTGTTAAAGAAAAAAAAAATTTACCGTGAGAAGTGAGAGAAACTATGAAGTTGCATGAAGAAACAATCAAAAAAAAAAAAAAAAAGTTAGCAACAGTAGAGCAAAATTGGGAATTATAGTTCACATGAATTGTGTTAAATTTTTTAATTCGGTAAGTTAAAAATTTACTCAACAGAATTTCCTTAGATATTTTTTAACTTTTAAACTAAATACACAATTTTAAAAAAGAAATACCCAAAGACTTTTTTTTTTTGTGTTTTCACTTTACTTGGGTTTGAATAGTATCTTGGAGGGCACTGGTAGCATCATCAAGCTAAAATTCCCTTATAAATGTAGCAATTAACCCACTTTGATGACAAAGTGTGGAGTTTTTACGCTATAAACAGGGTAGAATACTTTAAAACTTTTATAACTAGTTTTCATTAGGTTTAATTACACATTTTATCGTTCACTTTTTTTTTTCTTCAGCACATTTTATCCTCAAGTTTTATCATTAAAGTTTCAAGTTTCACAATGTTATCGTTAATTTTTTTCTACATATTTTACCATCATGTTTTTCCATGTTTTAAAATATTTACCATGACATCATTTCTAAAAAAAATTAATAAAATGTATTTTTTTATAAAGACACATCAACATTTTGTCAAACATTTAACATATTAATAAAATATATAATAATTGAAAAAAATATATAATGATAAAATATTAAAAAATATCTCAAATGCTAAATTTCATAAAACAATGATATTTGAGTATTCTTATTATTTCGATACAATATCTTGTGAGGGAAATAAATTTTTTATATACTACAGTAAGTATTTATTGCATTATACCCAAACTCTTACACATTAAATAGAAAGTAAAATTGAAATATAGTATTATATATAAGATATTAAGTTTTGATAATATTAAAAATAGTTACTTTGCGGTCCTGAAAAAGTAGTGAATAAAAAAATGAATAAACTTTAAGTAATTAAAATCACTAGTAATGAAATTATCTTAAAATTCTTGAAATTTTAAATTTTTAACCTTTTTTTTTATCTAAATAAACATATTTTATGATAAAGTATTTCACATTTAAAAAAATTATCTTTTAAATTTCTCATACCAAGCACACTATATTAAATATATTTGTATTAAGGAATCAACTTTGCAAAAAGTAAAGGGTGGATATGTAAAGACTATACTCATTTAAATTAGGGTATGTACAAAGATTTGAAGATGAAGTTTTGTGGGACTCACTTATTTTCACAAAATAAAAGACACCAATTATGTTTACTTATACAGAAGAAAAGACAATCCCATCAACATTATATTTCAAAAAAGGAATAAGTATTTTAAAGTATATTTTACGTATATAATTTATTACAGACACCAAATTAATATAAAAAATATCATAATTTTGTTTATTTATTTTCAACTTTTATTTATTTTAAATAATTTAATCTTTAATCCTATTTGTCATTTTTTTCTTTTCTTTACCACTCTTTCAATTTTCCTGCTTTTATCATAAGTGTAGAGTTTTGTTTACTGAAATTTATATAAATATCATTTCAATTTTTTTACGTAAATGGTGTAATTTGTATTCCATATTACAAGAATGGACAAATTTAAAATTTATTATACAAATAGGTAAGTTGCGCTCATGAAATACGATTTTATTGTATTAAGGTCGTTATACATAGATACGATTTTACCTGAATAAAATAAATTGTATTCGTTAGTAGTCCACGCGATTTTTGTTTTAAAAATATGAAAGAAGAATGTACTTATTATGGACGACTTTGATTAACCTTATTTAACCCAACTTTATTATTATTTTTTTTTATATTGGAACTGAAGTCCATATAAGGTATGAATACTTTAGCGTAAACAAATTACACTGAAGTCATCATGGTTGGGAAGATTTCTGTGTACTTTTTTATACTAAAGTTGTCATACCTTATGACGACTTCAATTCAAATATTTTTTTAATTTTCACAAAATTATATTTTCTTTTGATTAAAAACATTAAATTCGTGGCAACATAAATTAGAAATATTTGATTGTTTTACATCTAATTTAAGTGTGTCAATAATTAAGAAAATAAATTGTAGATTTTAAAATAAAAATATTGTAAATGAAATGTATATTTAGGATTTGAGTTTAGGATTTATGGAGGGTCTACATTTTAAGATTTGAGTTTATGATTTAGGTGTAGGGTTTATTGTTGAAGGGTTAGGAGTTAGGGTGTAAAATTTAAGATTTAGGGTTGTAAGTTTTAAGGTGTAGAGTATAGAGTTTAAGGTGTATAATTTATGTCACTACAAATTTTTTAACACAAATTTGTTGTTTTTGACAAAAAGAATATATTTTTTGCAAAAATTAAATTTTTTTTGAAATAAAGTCATTATACACAAAAAGTCTCAAGAGTCATGTAAAACTTTAGTATAATTTTTTTATATTGAAGTTTCCACCTCTTATAATGACTTTAGTTCAAATATAAAAAAAAAAACAAAAATAGGTTAATCAATATTGTATTACATTCATTTCACATTTTCAAAATAAAAATCATGTGAGCTAATAATGATTTTAGTGTAATTTTTTCTAAGTAAAATCGTACCAACTTTAACACAATAAGAAATTGTGTTCTATAGTTGTAATAAATTTTGAATCTACTCATTCTTATAATATCAATACAAATTGTATCATTTTTTTTTTCAGTAAAAGAAAAAATTTAAAAATATCTGAACTCTTATCCTTACATCATTTACATTAAAAGTCCATCATCTTCCGAATCTTGGTTTGCATGTCAAAAAATTACGGTGTGTACGACACATTTATTATTTTTTATATTCTGCATTAGTCAAATAACATAATGAACAAAGTTTTAGTCAAATGGCTGCGCAGAAAAAAGAAAAACACCTAGTCTAGTACGTCAAATTCTCCCAAATCTAGTTGCAAATTTCAAAAACCATTCATTTGAAAGAGGGAAAAAAAACCTTAAAAACATGATAATAAAGAATATCTATTAAAGTGAGGAAGCTGAGGTTACAGGGCAAAGGACGATTCCATGCCTACACCCTTTGCTAGGTCTTCCGTTTACATTATTATAGGTGTTTTGAATCTATTTTGTACGGATGTATTTCTTTGTAAAAGGGTTAGGATATCTTGATATTCCCATAATTTTTCTATATTTTTATTAATAAAAAGAAAAGTTTTTTTTATTATTAAATAATTTACATCAATAAGATCAAATTACAAAATATAATTTTTATATCAAAGTTAAGTCTACATGTTTGTTATTCTTTCATCTTCTCATAATTAACATGATGTAATGATGTAGTAGATGAGATCAATGTTGCACACTATATTCACACAAAAGGGTCAAAATACTTAAACAACTAATTTGGCCGGTAATTGAAACTAACAGGAAAAATGAAAACTGCATTTTTTCTTCTTCTTCTTCTTCTTCCGTGAGTTCAGGAACCGAATCAGTGTTATAATTTTCATTTCTTCTTCAATGTCATGCTAACTTTAATATTAGCAATTCCAAATAATGAAAAAGTTTATATAATTACTTTGTTTATTTAAGCATGTAAGTTGGGAAGTTGAAAATTGTTGACTCAGAGTTTGGTAAGTAAAGTTAATAGAGCGTTAATTAAGGATGTTGGATAATTAACAACACCTTATGATCATGAACAAGTGGACTGAAAAACAGAAAAAGAACAGTGAGAGAAGTAAAACGCGTGGTTATATAAATTATATCTTAGAACATTTATGGTTAAAAATAAATATATCATCAACTCGTGGTTTTTAAGAGGTTTTACAACCACTAAACTAAGAACTCGACTACGAAAACAAACATACGATGCTTCATACATATAAAAATATATAATGAAATGACAATTAAAAATTGATATTTTTATATTTAAAACCTTAAAAAATTATATAAACTACAATAAATGTATACAAAGTGATTTTCTAATATTTCAAATGTGGCTTTTACAGCCATTAGGGGCTCATTTGACTTCAATATATACAGGCGTTTCAGCACTGTTATGTTGAATATATGTCACTTTTTCCCAATTTTATATGTTTTTTTTTTCTATGGAAATAAATAGGAATATTTTACCCATAAAAAGTATTCAAAAGTATAGCATACTACATATGATACGAAATTCAGATGCATAAACATGCTATGATTTCACACAGGAAAAAAGAATAACCTATTAGTTATGCCATTGTAAACTTTGGTTTCTCACTGTCCATTGAAATATTCAAGTTTATTTTTAATGCAGGACTTTAATTTTGTGTGATATGCCTTTTTGTTACGAGTATATTTATACACAATTGCATGCAAAAAAAGATATCTACGTACACTCACAATGGGTGGTTTCCTACACTGTCTACTGTACTACTAAATGTATAATATTTTTTATATTTTAATTTGACACTTTAAAAACTAAATACACACTTCATAATTTAATAAATTAATATTTTAACTATAATAATTTTATTTTTAATTTAAAATATTATTATAAGAGGTTTTCAAATAAATGTTTTTTACTATTGAAAGTATTAAACAATCTTTTTCGTTTTATGTTATATGTAAATTTCTTAAACATATACTTGTATATATGTATAGGTTAGGTTGTGGGTCCCATCTATTATAAAATGTATAAAATATATTTGTGATTTGCGAAAACATTAAAGACAAACGGAGATTTGATAAACTTTTATATATATATATATATATATATATATACATACATTTATTTATTTATAATTGACAACTTTTTTATAAAATAAAATATTTAAATTAATCAATGATATTTTTATAAATAATTTAGTAAGAAGTACAGTGGTTACATAGATAGTATTAGATGTGAATATATTGCCGAAAAAAGTTGTGAATATATTGATGTTCTATGATAAATATCAACCATGTAGTTTGAAAATTTATGGTTCACTTGAAACTTTCAATTAGGTAAATTTTAATGTAATTATTTACTTATTTTAAGTAATTGATTTAACAAACTTTACAATGGAAACAAATGATTGAATATTAATGTTATAAAAACATTTTGTATATATTAATATTTCTTAAAAAATGTGCTTAAAATATAAATTTGTGAAGAAATATTAATATGAATCAATTATAAGACATACTAATACTTAAGATAAGCACTAAATTCAAGAATTTGAAAAAAAATTTAAGCCGCAAGTTATTAAAATGAGATACAAGAATAAAAGCAAATAAATAGGAAGTAATTTGAATGTTTATTTTAGAAATAATTTTCAAAACATAATAAATTTTGAATAAAAAAAATTGATTAATAATAAATTCTTGTTGAAAAATAAATAAAAAATTGATTAATAAGAAATTCTTGTGTTTTCTACCTCTATTTGGATAGAAGTTATTTGACGAAACTGATATGAGAAGAAAAAATATACATTATATAAATATTATGTAATACATTTTTGTTTTTTATGTGGATAATAAAAAGTCATGATTACAATTAAGAAAAAAATAAAAGTTATTAAAAAAATTTGGAATTGTGATGGAATTATTACCTTTTAAAACACTTAGAAATATTTTTCGTGATAAAAAAAAACCTGAATATAATTATATTATTATCTTATTTTGATTGTAGTTTTGAACAGGAAAATGTTAAAGACACTATTACATGTTTAATAATATAAATATATTCTTTTAATGTAATTTGTTTTTTCAAATTCTTATTTAACTAAAAGAAGATTATGTAATGTCTTTTAATTGTAACAGAGACAAATTAAGAATTTTCAATAAAGGATTAAACAAGAATTTCACTAACTAGCTTCTGTCTGTCACCGGTTATCCTCTTACCAACTCACCAAATTTCTTAACCTTCAAACACCAGGCAAGAATTATCAGCATTTTTATATTAAGATATTTTGAGAAAGTATTCAATTTTTGGTTTCATTATATTATTGTGAATTATAAAAAAATTATTTAATAATAATTAATTTAATGACAAAAGAATAATTAATTATTATAGTAACTAATTTAGATATTATTTTATAAACTAAAAAATTATTGGTATCTAAAATAATTTTATTATTAATAAAAGAATTTAAAATAACTTTTAAATCATTAAGTACAAGGTTTTAGTTAACAAACTATTTTATATTTTAAAAACTATATATAAAGACGGAATATTATATGTTTTCGTGGTTTTTGGGTGTTTGAAACAATACTTTTGCTGTTGTTTCGAATTGAATGTGTACAATTATGTGATCCAGGAATGAAAGAAAATTAAACACGAAAATGGAACAGATGCAACAGATTTCCGTTGTGAGGAATGAAGGAAAATTAAACATGAAAATGGAACAGATGCAACAGATTTCGGTTGTGAAGATGTAAAATGAGGGTTTCGTTCTCATTTTCACTCACATCTCCTCACTCTTCCTCTCACCTTTTCATCTTTTTATCTTACTCTTTAAAAAATAACTTGATAGTCCACAATACATTATAAATAAATTTTCATGGACAATGATCACTCATGAGAAATCAATTTTATTCGTATTTTAAAGTTTCATTTATTTGTTGAAGTATTTTTTTCAAGTCATCTTTAATTGAGCATTAACATTTGAGGAAGGAAACGTAAAGGAAGGAACCAGAATATTATTAACATGTGAATAATTATACGTTCTAAGTCATCTTTACCTATACAGTTAAAAAAACATTTAGCTTTTATATTTAAAAAATGAGTTTTCAATATAAAAATAGGCACGATTTAATTATCAAATAAAAAAATCGTAACCTTTTCTAAAATTTAACGTTATTATCTGTCCCTTAACTCTTTCACCCTCTTTCCCCTTGAATTAAAAAACAATAATAATGACAGATAATATTAGTAAAATTTCATATCAATGACATGCATCAATTGATTCATACGAGTATCACGTGTATCTTTCTCTTTTCACAGTTCAACTATACAACTACGTTAACTTTATGGAACAAGACTGTCTTGTTTCCACTTACTTTTCCAGAAAAAACACGGTCTGTTCACACACACACAAACATGTATATATATAACCAATAATTGCCATACCAAGCGTGTGTAGCTCATTCAGAGAACAAGAAAAATGGAGAACCCAGGATGCACTCATGCATGGAGAACCTTAGCCGAGAAACCACGAACCATGTTAGTTAACTTCACAAAGATGGTGATAAAACTTGGAAAAGATGACCCCAGAAGGATAATTCACTCCTTTAAGTTCGGATTGGCACTGGTATTAATCTCTATTTTGCAGTATTTTCGTCCCTCCTTTTATGCTTTTGGTGACAACATAATGTGGGCCGTTCTCACCGTCGTTCTTGTCCTAGAATTTTCTGTGGGTAAGAGTCTTTTAATTAGGATTAACTTTCAGGGTTAAATATGTTTTTTTTTTTTATTGGAATATGAAAATGATTTTCATCTTTGATTCAAACTTTAGATCATTCAATAAATATAATATAAAAATGATTGGAATAAATCATTTTGTATGTGATAAATCTTGATAAAAACTAATAATCTTTAAAAAAAAATCAATCATTTTACATATAAATAAATTCCAATCATTTTTATATTATAAATATTTTGATAGTCTAAATTGAATTACAAATAAAAACTAATTTCGTGTTCCAACCCAAAAAAAAAAAATATTTAACCATTTGTTTAGTTAACAATGTTAGATATAATGCATTTTGTAACATCTTTAGGTGCAACACTAGGAAAAGGTTTAAACAGGGTGTTGGCGACGGGGTCTGCTGGTGCTCTTGCTGTTGCACTCCGTAAAATAGCAAGTTATTCTGGAGATAAAGGAAAGGTCGTGTTGACTTCGGTCTCTGTATTTTTCGTAGGTAATTATATTGTTAATTAACTAATTTACTAATACTTAATGGAGAGTTATTTAGAATGAGACGAAGTTAATTAATTTAGAAAGTGTTAAATTTGACAGCTGGAACGGTGACGTTTATGAGATTTTCCCCGCGACTGAAGGCGAGATATGATTATGGGTTAATTATATTTATATTGACCTTTTGTTTGGTATCTCTTTCTGAGAATAGTGAGAATGATCTGTTAGAAATTGCTCAAGAGAGGTTATTAACGATCATAATTGGGAGTTGTATAGCTATTACGGTATGCATTTGCATATTCCCCGTTTGGATTGGCCAGGATCTTCACAATCAAATTGCTTCCAATGTTGTAAAGCTCGCAGATTTTTTAGAAGGTAATAATCTCGTTTAATTTTCGGTACAATCAAACCTAAGAGTATTATTCATATTCATTTTTTACCTAAATCTTGAAAAATGTCCTTCATTTACTCTTGTTTTCTCTTTTATACCGTAAGAAGGAGAGAAACAAATATAATTTCACCATGAAAAATGGCATTTAAAAGGTATAAAGTGCAAACAAGTATAAGTTTTTTTTTTTTTTAATCACGTATATTACTCATTTGATTTCATACTATATATTATGATGGTTTGATAATAAGTCCTCCAAACAATAATTATAATAGAATTGAGATAACTCTGATCACATATTAATTTTCTATATCTTATAGAGAAGAAAAAGAAAAAAAATATATATATTTTATTAATAAATTTTTTTTACTCAGGTACATTTTTTAGTGTTATATTTATATAATACATAAAAGATAAAAAAATAAAAATAACTGATATTCATAGAACAATTAAAATATTATATGAGATTATTTTTATAATCTAATATATATTACTCATTTGATTTCATATTATTTTATGTTATCTTATATTTGGTTCTTAATTGTAAAAAATATTTTTAAAAAAAGATGTACAAATAGAATTTATCAGAAACCTACTTTGAGTTATTGAATCGGTAAAATTCAAAAAGTATTAATAAGGTCAAATTATATAAATAAAGACAATTTTTACTTGATTAGTTATTTTCCAACAAAAAATACAATGTTTACCATTTTATATTACTCATATATTCACTGATTTTCGAGGATGGATTTAAACATCTTGTCCATTTAATAATATTACACTAATTAAAAAGAAGAACGATAAAAACATGTATGAATGTTAAAAAGACTACGAATATTTTTGCCATAAAGAGTAAATTACTAAGGAAATTTAAAGCTAACGAAAAAGTGGCAATCCGCAGGATTTAGAGATGAATACTTCAACAATTTAGAGAATACAGCAGAAGCTGAGAATGATAAGCCATTTCTCCACAGATATGAAAGTATCCTCTCTTCAAAAACTAGTGAAGAAACCATGGTGAACACCAAAAGAATTCTTGATTTCTCATATTTTTTATCCAGAAAATTAATATCACCCCAAGAGTATATATATTCATCAGTTATAATCTGCTATGTTTAATTTGTTTTGGCATGCATAGGCTGTTTTGGCAAGATGGGAACCTTGTCATGGCAGGTTCAGATTTCGCCATCCATGGAAGCAATACTTGAAGATCGGAAACCAAATTCGGTTGTGTGCTTACAAAATTAAAGCTCTCAGTGTCTTCCTCCTCCGCTCTGATACAGTATTTCACATTTCTTTTGCAAAACCTGTGGATTTCCTTTATAGCTTTTCCATGCATTCAAACCACACTCAATAATTTGAAACCACAAAGAGATGAAAAATAACTTACTTTTTATGAGTCATTCAATTTATATCCAACTATTTCTTATGCAGATAAAGTGATGACTTTCAAATACATTATTAGGTCTTAGGTCATCAAGTGTCCATGTATTTAATTTTTTTAATAATACTTATTTATAGATCATGTAAAGATTAGTTGGGATATAATTAATAATTTAAGATCATTTAATATATAACACTGTTTTTTGTGTTTTGCCCTTCAGACCCCGCATGAATTTCGAAGCAGGATTGAAGAGCCATGCACAAACATCATCGTGGAATCTGGGAAGGCCCTTAAGGAATCATCAGTGATACTTAAAAGCATGGCAAAGTCACCAATGCCAAATCCACATGTGGCGAATGCTAAAAATGCTGCTGAGTCTCTTAAATCCCTTCTAAGAACAAATCCGTGGGAAGGAGCTGATCATCTGGAGATAATACCAGCCGCTACAGTGGCATCACTTCTAATTGATTTAATTTTTTGTGTTGAGAAAATTTGTGAAGCTGTTGATGAACTAGCAAACCTTGCAAATTTTGTGTCGTCTGAGTTACTCCATCGAGGAACAGTGCAACCTATTTCTTATAATGATGGTTCGGTTCATGTCATCTCGGTTGCTGAATGACCATCGTCACAATAATTAAGAAGAAAGACTGATAACGAAATTGGTCAAAGTTGTAGGAACGTAATAAACGGATAATGTTATTAGTTTCTCTTGTGCCAAAGAGAAATTTCTTTCCACCAGAGCATGTAGTTGAAGGTGGGTTAAGTTCCAAAAGATTTAATCTGCAGAAAATACTCTGACACTCAAGTTAATAAAGGCATGAAATATAATGAGTGTAGTATAAAATATGAGTCGGAAGTACCCTGTGTTGTGTATTAGATTGTATTAGATCATTCTTTATGTATACCGAGTTGTAACCTAGCCCTAAAGTCTCTCCAAATGGTCTATGATAAGTGTACCATATAATAGTGTGTAAAAGAAAATATCGATCTTCTTGTTGATGTTCCTTCCAATATATATTGATCATATCCTAAATAACATAGTCTGATTCTGTTTTTATTAAGCTATTAAGGATGATTAAATCTAATTAATACAAGATACTTAATGTATGAGTATCATCTATTATTAAGGATTGGATCTCGACTTTTATAATCTACATTGGACCAGGTTCATCATTCTACAGTTTCCATTAGTGACGGTGAGGTGGTGTATGGGATTATTTGCTTATTAGGTTTTTTAATAATATATATTTATCAAGATCAGCTACATATATATTTATCCAAATCAATGAAAATATTCCAATCATATATTTATATTGGTTTTTATTCAGGTGGTTTAATGTTTGTTTGTGTCATATAAGTTTGATTTTT
Organism: Phaseolus lunatus; assembly: GCA_013389735.1. Classification (NCBI taxonomy): domain Eukaryota; kingdom Viridiplantae; phylum Streptophyta; class Magnoliopsida; order Fabales; family Fabaceae; genus Phaseolus; species Phaseolus lunatus. The sequence goes on from CM023861.1 coordinate 32,124,660, forward strand.
TTTTTATTTGTCATTGTTGTTCTTATTAATTAGTAGGTTTATGATGTGTTGGTTTTTTTTTTTTTTTAATCGGCTTATGGTGTGTTGGTGATGCATTTAATTATTTAAATGTGATAGTCCCTTAACTTGTTGGAGGAATGCATGCAGTTCAATCTCAAACACTCATATACCTCTTGTGTTGTATTCATTAAAATCAACTCCCTAATCTAAAAACTTCCGGAACATAAACCATAACAAAGATTTATACAATGAACAAGAAGACCTATTTGTGAGAAAACTCCTACAAATATTCTTTTTTAAGTTTTGCTTAACATCCTTATCTATATTGAATTATGTTTTGTATTTTGTTTAAGTTGAAGAATAACCTTTTAAATTTTCTTGTTTTTTTCATTTTATCAAATTTCATTCAATTAATAAAAAAATTTAATTTATTGACCAAATTTGAATTAGACTTAAAAAGGATAATCCTTTTATAAATAAACAATATCTAAAAAAACTACAAAACAAATTTATCCCTTCTAATTTCATTTTATTAAAAAAATTTAAAAAAGATAAAAATAGTAATACCTAACATAAAAACTTTTATTAAAAAAAAAAATATGGTGATGCACTCCATTTACATTTTACAAACTTATAAAAAGACAAGTCGTGATGTATTCTTTCTAACAAAAAAAATTGAAATTATGTATCCAAATAAGACTTTAATAAAAAAAAATGATAAAAAGTCTTGCTACCAAAATAGGATTTCAGCATAGTTGAAAAGAGAAACTTGAAGTTATATATTGAAGGAAATTTCTTCATTATGAAATGATACTTTAAAACACAATTAATCCATATTAATTATTAGTATTTTTTTTTTTAGAATCTACCCATCTCCTAATGTTTTACTAAAAGTTATATATTATCACTTTCATCTTAAAGAGTATACCATTTATTTTTTAAATTTAAGATTTTAAATTCCTTATATTAATATTAAAATTTTAAAAAAAGTGAATGAAATAATCAAAGTTGTTAGAGTAAACATACATTTTCTTATAATGGTGAAGCGCTTTAAATATTGTATAAAATGTGATTCTTTTAAGAATTGGATGATTACATAGGTAAGTGTTTTGTTTGATTAACAAATACATAGTATTTTAGGAACATAAATTTGTATGATAAGTTAACGCTTGAACAAACGACATGTAGTGTGAAACATTTCATGATGCATTTTGAATATTATAATTGATTAATATTCTATATATGTAAAGAATGTTTTTTTTTTATCTTACAATAAAATCTTTCAAAAACTTTATTTATATCAGATATCTCTTAAAATAAAAGACTAAATTTGTTTCACGCCAACAACTCTTTTAAAAATAATATATGTTAATTCTACAAAAATCATTAATAATGTTGTGTTTTCTACCTCTATTAGAAGTTATCTGACGGATATAAGAAGAACAAATATACATTATATAAATATCATGTAATACATTTTTGCTTTTTATGTGTGGACAAAAAAAAAAATCATGATTACAATTAAGAAAAAAATTTAAAAATTATTAAAAAGATGTGGAATTGTGATGGAATTGTTACCTTTAAAACACTTGGAGTATCTTTGGTGATAAATAAAAAAAAAACACACTTGAATATAATTATATTATTATCTTATTTTGACTGTAGTTTTGAACAGAAAAATGTTAAAGACACTATTACATGTTTAATAATATAAATATATTCTTTTAATGTAATTTGTTTTTTCAAATTCTTATTTAACTAAAAGAAGATTATGTAATGTCTTTTAATTATAACAGAGACAAATTAAGGATTTTCAATAAAGGATTAAACAAGAATTTCACTAACTAGCTTCTGTCTGTCATCGGTTATCCTCTTACCAACTCACCAAATTTCTTAACCTTCAAACACCAGGCAGGAATTATCAGCATTTTTATATTAAGATATTTTGAGAAAGTATTCAATTTTTGGTTTCATTATATTATTTTGAATTATAAAAAGATCATTTAATAGTAATTAATTTAATGACAAAAGAATAATTAATTATTATAGTGACTAATTTAGATATTATTTTATAAATTAAAAAATTATTGGTAACTAAAATAATTTTATTATTAGAAAAAATTTAAAATAATTTTTAAATTAATAAGTGCAAGCTTTTAGTTAACAAACTATTTTATATTTTTAAAACCATATATATAGACGGAATATATTATATGTTTTCATGGTTTTTGGGTGTTTGAAACAATACTTTTTTTTTTTTTTGTTTCGAATCGAATATGATCCAGGAGTGAAGGAAAATTAAAAACGAAAACTTTTGAGTTTCCTGAAGAGGTCTTGTGCAAGCATATACTTCACATTCGTTTTTACCCAAACAGCGTAAATAAACAAATGATTTTTTATAAGAAAACTAGTATTATAAGTTCAAATCCATGAACAAAATTTTTGTATTAAAAAAAGTCTCATGATTTTAAATGGAATAGTTAGAAATGTGTAAAAGCACGGAGATATACATAGCAAAAAAGGGTGGCAAATAAAAATCTCAATAGAAAGATAACGAGTAACACAAGCAAAGAGGCCCACTAGAGGTCCAGTGGGTTTAATTTTTCTGACAAATGCAAGTACTCGCTAGCCCACTTTGGCATTCATGAATTCTGTTGTTGCGAGTGTGAAGGAGAGAGAAGCTAGAAGGAAGGAGGGTGCAGCATGGGTGATGATGCAGATGCAGTTGCAGGTGTGAAAATTGATGTATTCTGGGACGAAGGAATGGTGAAGCACGACACTGGAATTGGCGTATTTGACACGGGAATGGAAGTAGGGTTCTTAGAGGTGTTGGAGAAGCACCCTGAAAACTCAGACAGAGTTCGGAACATGGTGTCTATCCTGAAAAAGGGTCCAATCTCTCCTTACATTTCTTGGAACTCTGGTAGATCCGCTCTCGTCTCTGAGCTTCTTTCCTTTCACACTCCTGGTACTCTTTTCTTTCTCCATCACCATCATCGTCCTTATGCTATTATCTTCATTCTCTGTATTCACATATCATTTTGGTAATAAATTAAGTTTACTTCAATATAATTAGAGTTGTTATAGTTTTGAAGTTAATAGAGCTTGAGGTTAATTTTACTTATAACTGGATTAAAAAAAAGTCAAATTTTTTGACCCAAGGTTTAATAAAAAGTGAAAGTTGATTTAGATACTGTTACTAAAATCCAAACACAATTTTAGAAACAAAATTTAGGGCTTAGGTTTGGGATGATAACTGTGTTTTTTTATTTGTTAAACTAGTATTCTATTTATTGTAACTGTGAAAATATATATATCGAGCAAATATGTTTTTTAGTCAATACTTATTTTTTTATGTAAATTAAAATAATTTTATTATATTTTTAGTAAATTAAATTAATATAAAGATATGTTTAAATTCAAAGATGGTAGGGTTTGTTAGAGGGTTTAAATAATAGGTAAGTCTTTGACTTATTGATGAACAGGTTCCAAACTATTTTTTCTTTTTATTTAGGTATTTGATCATGTAATTTTTTTAAATCGGGTCTCTAAATTTTTTGAGTGCTTTTAAGTGATCAAAAAGTAATTTTAGAAACCTATTTTTTTTTTCAGTTTAGAGACCCAATTGAAAACAAAATAGATTTAGGACTTATTTAAAAATTACAAATGTTTAATGACCTACTGAGTAATTAAACCTTATTAGAATTTAAAATAAAACAGGATGTAATTTAAATTTAAAAACAAAACATACGTATTATAGCAATAAATAATTCATATAATTTAATTTAAACTTTTAAAAATAATAATTGTTATAATTTGAAATAGAACGATCTCAAGTTGTATAGTAATATTTATCATGAAAACTAAAAAAAAAAATACTATTTAATTTATATTTAAAAATAATAGCATATTTATAATAATGATTAGACATAAAAAAAAATTGTAAAATTTTTAAACAATCAATTTCAATTTCATACGTTCTGGGCGTAGTCACTGTGTATATAAGAGAACAGAAAAAAGACAACACATAAAGTGAGTTAATTAAGAGAATAAGAGAAATTTGAGAAAGTTAATTTACACACTAAGAAGAATAAAGAGTTGCCCTCTCTAAAATTAGTACTCGAAGTTAGAGATATATAATTTTGAAGATAATTTGGGGATTGATGTGAAATGCACTGAAATGGTTTTCAAATGTTGTAAATCATTGTGTTCAAGAGAGCAATAAGAGAACACCTAAAGAGAACACCTAGAATGAGTTAATTAAGAGAATGAGAAAATAAGAGTTATACTTTCTAAAATTAGTAACATAGATATCGATATATATATCTATATATATTAACTGTGTTGGAGATAATGTGGGGATTGATATGATATGGTTTGAAATGCTGTAATTTCCTAGGATACGTAAATGAACTCTTAGAAGCTGACAAAGAAGGGGGGAAGGTGCTTTGTGCTGGGACATTCTTGAACCCTGGATCATGGGATGCTGCACTTCTTGCTGCTGGTACTACACTTTCTGCAATGAAGCATTTACTGGATGGCCATGGAAAAGTTGCTTATGCCTTGGTTAGGCCCCCTGGTCACCATGCTCAGCCTTCTCAGGCTGATGGCTACTGTTTCCTTAACAATGCAGGTCTAGCAGTGCAATTGGCTTTAGATTCTGGGTGCAAGAAGGTTGCAGTAATAGATATTGATGTTCATTATGGAAATGGCACAGCAGAGGGATTTTATAGATCTAATAAGGTTCTTACCATCTCTCTTCATATGAATCATGGATCATGGGGTCCATCTCATCCCCAAAGTGGATCGATTGATGAGCTAGGTGAAGGAGAAGGTTATGGCTATAACTTGAACATACCTCTACCAAATGGAACTGGGGACAAGGGATATATATGTGCCTTCAATGAGTTGGTTGTTCCATCAATCGAAAAGTTTGGACCTGACATGATAGTTTTGGTTGCTGGACAAGACTCCAGTGCAGTAAGTTATGATTTTCTTCTGTACCCGATTAATATTTATTGCCAAGTTTACATAAACTTGATTTCAAGCTCAAAGATATATGAAAAACCTGATAAGATAATGGCAGTGACACATGACTTCAACCCTAGTTTTTTAACCACGATATGACAGTACAGTGGAACGAAACAGATAAAATGAGTGTAGAAACAAGTTTGAGTTTGATACCCTCATCAATCCACCTAATGTTTTACTGAATTTCGAAATATGATACCCTCCAAAAATTCGAAGACGATGTATTAAACTTGCCCGGGTCAAGTCACTATAATCTGTTAGTGTTAATATGAATCCCAAGAGTATATCATGTTTCAGTAAGTGGTTATTCGACAGAAGCAAATCTGTCAATAACTTTTAGGTTCTCTTTGTTTTCAAAAGATTACATGTGAGTTTCTTCATGATTTATTTAATAAATCATAGCTCTAATGTGTTAATTGATTATATGAAAAAGACATTAGCTCTGGTGTTTAGTTTTTTACTGAACTGTTATGAACAGTTTGACCAGGATATCCTCACACTATTGCAGTGAGAATAATCCCTTGGACAAATGGACAATGTTAACTAGGCGGTATTTCCAAATTCCTCCTACAGTTGCCTTCTTCTCGTGGACTTAAAGTTGTCTGATAAATTATAGTATGTCATAACTTATAGATAATCAAACAGTCCATCTCCTTTCAATCACTCAAAGATCGTTTGCATGTCACTTATAAATAATCAGCATACTGTAATTAGTGGTTGCAAGTTTGTTACACTAATTTTCATGATCCACATTCTTTGTTGCATTGGATTAATCACCTCACTTGTTTGTTCTAAAGATTACAACAAGAATAGCTGTTTCGACCTCAAGTATGTATCACCGCATTTGAGATATTGTATGTTTTAAAATTTTGGAATTTTGTGATGGAGCTCTGAACTCTAGAACAACAGATAATATCTTAAATATGGTGGTTGAATATGACGACGTCATCTCAACGGATTTGAGCTTGGAATAGTAATATTACGTGTGGCTATGTTGTAATGTAGAATCCGGTTACAGTTTTGAAAAAAAATGAGTTTTACTTATGTTGTAACTTGGTGTGGTATGCCTCAGTTTGATCCCAACGGAAGGCAATGCTTAACAATGGATGGCTATAGAGAAATTGGACGGATTGTTCATGTTCTTGCGAAAAGTCAGAGCGATGGGCGCCTTCTAATTGTGCAGGAAGGTGGATATCATATCACATATTCTGCATATTGTTTACATGCAACACTTGAGGGGGTTCTCAACCTTCCAATCACTCTACTATCAGACCCTCTAGGTGGGTACCCAGAGGACGAGACATTTTCAGTCAAAGTTATAGAATCCATTAAGAATTATCAAAAAGATAAAGTGCCCTTCTGGAGAAACTCCTAAGATACTTCCTCCTAGGAGTATGAGAGATTCACCTCCAAATTTCGTTTACCCAACTCAATCCAATTATATTTCTGCAAATTGAGTTGGATATATTTTGTTTAACTCAATTATTCTGCTCCAGCACAATATACATATTATAGCAATAATGAAATGATTATTAGTATTATTATATTTTATATGTATTATGCCATTGTTGTGACATTCAACCATTGAACTCACATTTTAAGTAATTCCTTGTTTTTCAATTCTAGGAAAAGAAATCCATTTTCTTAATTTTAAATCACCTAAATATATTGTTATAATCCATTTACTCAGCTATTCAATTCAACTTAATTAAATCCAATCCAACTCAATTTAATTATGTTTCGTTTAGTCTTAAATTAGACCAAACTTGATCCGATGAGGATATGTAAGCTTAATGTCATGTTTAAATGTGGGATTTATCATGTAATTAATGAGGGATTGCCAAAATTATTTAATAAATGTAATATTTTCCATCTAGTTGAGTTTGATGGTTAAGGTTCGACTTTAATTTTAATTTTTATGTATATTTTAAAGGGTATAACATCAACTAATTAAAAATTAAATTTTACATCTAAAATATTTAGTTTTTTTAAGTGAGAGAGAACAATTATAGTCATTAATTTTGAAATCAATGATTTAAATTATAATTAATTTCAGATTTTCTTAAATACGCCTTTGGTTTTATCATATTTGTGAGTCCTTGATCTCTTAACTAATGCTTATTATTTCATTCTTTTATTATACTTTCTCACTCTAAAATAGTTAAATCTATATTAAAAATTATTATTATAAAAGTCACACTTCTATATATCATATGACACATTCTTTCACTTCATACGATTTTGGCAGTTTTATTTACATCATTCATTTTATTTCTGTAAATACACTATTTGAATCACTCATACTTCTAACATGAAACCACTCAAAGCACTCATTAACTGGAAGGAGAAACAGAGTTGGTTGAATTCTTCCATTGCACGCCACTCTAGTTTGCTTTGACATGATGCCATGAGTAATCTGCTTTGACAAAACATGATTACGTCAATAAACAATAAGGGTGGTCTTAAAACAGAAACATGTGGGCATAACAATTTGAGTTTTATATGAGAAAAGCATCAACAAACCAAGTCCACTATGGGGTAAACTAAAACAGATATTTCAAGTTAGGCTTAGAAAATTGTGCCAATTGACGCCGCAGACAGTGGGTGAAAACTGGAATATGGTTGCTGAAATTCCATAACCCTATATTGCTTTTAATAATCACATTCTACTTTGAAGCGATATAGTGCTTTCTTAGCATAAGATACCAAAAACCAAAACTTACTTGGATACCAAACTAAAGCTAAATAAAGTTGTTTTTTTTATGTCAAATATTGTCATGTAACTTAAATATATATTTTTCTCTTAATTTTTTGAAATGTCGTGATGAAATTTTGAATTTAAAAACAATAATAAGATATTATATTTAATCATAACAATATTATTTTAATGGATTTGAAGTTGAATATTGACACAATCAATAAAAGATGTTCAAAAAATGAATTGTATGGTAGAAAAAGTATTTAGAAAATAACTTTTACATAGAAATGGAAAAATATTCCAAAAATAAATTATTGCGTGTCAGAGAAAAATAATTTCAAAAACAAATTCTTACCTATATAAGAATAAAAAAGTGTTAAAAAACGAATATTTATTTCTTTAGTTATAATTTTATTCCAATTCATCTAATAATTTTATATCATTTAAGAGTTAAGGTCAATCACAATTTAAATAATTTTTTTTTCACACTCAAGTAACAAGTAATATGATTTTTAAGGGTGGCGATTTTAAAATTGAAACAACTTCTGTCCAGTGAAGTAAACTTTTCAAGTGTTACAAAAATAATAACTATAAAATCCCAAATTCCTCCCTCCAATATCTAGTTGCAACTTTCTAATTAACTCCAACCTCCAGTTAAATTACAATATTATGTACTGTGGTGCAAAATTCTCTTTCGTCTCCCACCTTAGAATCATTTTCCGTTAGCATATGCATGTGTAGATCTTTATTCCGAGCAGCATAATAGAGACACATTTAATCAATGCATGAGTTAATTTATTGCAAGTGGGTAATTCTTCAGTCCTACCAAGTCTAAACCCTAATTAATTGTATCACCAATAATGCACCCTTATCCTTCACATTTCTCTCTTCTTCTAAACCAATCAACAACTTTTATTAAACCAAAACAAAGTAGTCAAATTTTCATTCAAACAAAACTCTACCTATGTATAATAAGGATTTTAATAAAAATTTAATTAAATATTAAATATTTTATAAATTTAGATATTTTTAGTTATATTTTTATTAAAAAAATAATCTAATATTTTATCGTTTCATCTCACTGTTAATCAGATAATCTGATCATTATTTACGTTTTTCTGTTTTGTAATTCATCAATTAATTTGTTTATTTCTTTTTCAGTTTACCTATCAGTTATTTTTTAAAAAAATATCATCTCGCAACTGACAAAAATATAAGCAATAAAGTTAGAAATAAAAAATATTTTAATACTAGATAAAAAAAACTTTTAATAAAGTTCGATTAAAAATAAACAAATTTGGGTACTTAATTAAAATTTTAATAAATAATAAACTAAGATTGGTGAAAAAAATTAATTAAGATTATGACTGAACTCATGTGATTGAAAACCCCACCTTTTAATTTAGCTGATTCCAGGGCACCTTTACAAATAATACTAATCTACTTTAAGTATTTGCTTAAAAATATATTTGTTGAAATAGTCAAGTGAATCATTATACTCGGAACATGTTCATTATCATTTTTAAAGCCAATAATTATAAACTATTATTTTTTCCAAAGCACGAGCTTTACGTTAAGATTTCATCGAAATTCTATTTTCATAACATAATAATCAAAATACTAAAAGTAAAAGAAATTAAAATATGCAGAGATAAAAACAAAGTTTAACAGTTGATATTCCTTAAACATAAGAATGAAAGTTTGTCAAACGATTTTTATTTAAAGATATCTTTAATTGTACTCGGAAAATGCAAAACAGATGAATGAAAACAAAATAAAAAAGGAAAGAAAAATTTGAAAATTAAATTAAAGCAAAAAATGATTTTAAAAGTCAATGTTTTTTTTAACTTTTGTCTTTTCATTATTGCGAAAAGGTTATATCATTATCCCTATTTTATTTTCCATTTTATTTTCTCTCGATTTAACACAGAGAAGTTAATTAAGAAAAAAACTTGATACTAAATATAGTTTACTTGATTTTTTATATTTAATTTCTTTTGTACATTGAAAAGACAAATTGAGTACATTGAAAAGACAAATGATTAAAATATAACTCAATGAAAAAATTAAAAATCATAAATTAAATTTTTAAAAATTTCTACATATTAGTTTTCCAAAAATTTGATTTTAATTTTATGTATAAAAAATTTTAAACTTAGAAAAAATTATTATTATTTGTTTGGAATATAAAGAGGAGGTGAATGCAATAAAAGCAAGTAGTTTCTAGTTTCTACCTACCAAAGAAAAGAAAGTCAAGTTGTCTCCAAAACCGTGAAATGAAAATCTCGAAGAAACTGAATAATTTCGGGTAATGTTTTTGAAATATGAGTCTACATTATGATGGAACTTTTAGGTAATGTACTTTTATACTGATTCTAGATATTTCAACTCTCCTTTTAATGGTGTTTAGTTGGGATGATTTTTATAAAAGATACTCTCGCAAGTACTCTCTATTAAAAGTGTATATGTGAAAATTGATTTATAGGAAAGTATACTGGTATAATTGGATAATATTTTTAATAAATTAATATCTTTATGAAATTAGTTTTAGTTAATTTCTTAGGAGCGTTATCCGAATTTGGTGGAACATTATCATGATTTGCATGAAGTTTTCATAAATGTCATTGTTATCATTTATTAAACGCATTGAATATATTTTGGTATGGTCGGTCAATCGCAAGACCGAGTGACTCGTTTATCCGGTATCAAGGTAAAAAAATTATATGAATGAGACATTAAAAAATTTATATAAGTTTTATCATACTTCATATAAAAAAATTACATTTATCTATGAAATATTCAAATAGAAATTATATAAGAGTAGATAAATTTCTCATATTATTTAAACTTCAAAATTAAAAATAATTTAAATACACTTATTTTTAATCTTTTGATATATATTTTATAAATAAAACCATGAAGATTTAAATTTAAAAAAAAATTCAAATGAGATCATCTATACCTATATATAAAGGGATTTCAATTGTTCTCAATTTTTTTCCTATTTCATTCTTATATCAGTATTTGGTTTTATTTCAGTAGTATGGACATTGCATCATTTTCTATTTTTTTCTAAAATATTTAGTATAGACGATTTTGAAGTGAAAAAACAGTTTTTAATGTTAAATTTTGAAGATCCATTATTTCTTTTTCCCACATGTAACATTTTCTTTTAACTACTGTTTTTCATTTTTTTATTAATCTCACGTATTCTCTTTTAACTTCTTATTTTAACATTCTTGAAAGAAATTATTTTTAAGACAAATTATTTTTATAGAATAAAAAAATATACCTAAAAAAAATTAAAAATGTGAAAGAAATTATTTTTGAAGAATAAAAAAAAATTGTAAAGAAAGTCACGTGAGTGGCTAGTTCCCATTAATTGATTATAATGATAATATATTAAGGAACTACTTATATTTGAAAGATAAATTTAGATATTTGTTATAAAAAAATTATTGGAAAGAAAATAAAATGGTGGCCCTTGAGCAATTATCTTGGTACCGACATTAGCGGAGCACTTTTATAAATTGACCCGCCACCACATTCTATGGAACTTTCCTAAATAATGGGACCCACCCCTTGGTTTTGTCTTTTTTTGCATGCCGACGACAAAACAAAACCACGGTTTTCAAACATCACCAGGTTCCTAAAACCTCAGCATGTGCTACCTTCAACCTCAGATCCAAGTTCTACTCTCGCTACGCAACCATTTCAGATGCCTTGACAATGTAACCTCTTGTATTAATATTAAAACTGTGAATATCAAATAAAAAAATGATTTTTTTATTAATATCTTCAGTTAAATGTTACGATTTTCAGACATTTCTCTAAAAGATGCGTCTATGTCGGATTAACATATTAAACTAAACATTGACACTTGTATGATACTTATTGTAAAGTGTCAAATTCAAAAAATATTTGTCAGACTTCTGATAATTTTAATACGGTTCTAAGATGATTTAAAATATATATATATTAAATTTTTAAAAATTTAAATTTATTGTATAAATTTTTAAAAATTTAAATTTCTTGTATAAATTTTTATTATAATTATAAAAATAAGAAACAAATCATTTTGAACCAGTTATGAAAAACATATTTTTGTTAAAAAATAATCTAAAATATACTTGTACACATAAATCTTTATTGTCAATTTATATAATTCATAATTATATAATATATAGATCCGTATCCCCATGTCCTATATTTTAAAGATTATTTGTATCTCTGTATCCGTGTCATATCAGTGTCTCTGTGTAAGTAGCTGCTACATAGTTTAAATGAGAACTAACATTCCATATTTTATAGAATTTGAGTTTCAAACTTTAGAAATACCCATCTCTCTTAACTTTAGAAATATAATAAATTTTCAAAGATATTGTTTAAAATTTGAGCACTGAAATCATTTATGTAGTTGACTGGAAATATAAAATATTAAAAACATGATTTTTTCAATGAATAAAATTTCTAATAAATAAATGTTTCACCGTCTTTACAGTAAACACAGTTGAAAATTCCCAGCCCACATAATTCCTACATGCCGTCCACTTGCTACTAGTTAATAAAAAGATGTGGGACAAAATCATTGTTAACTCCTTTTTTTTTTTCACTTCCTTTACCATGCCTCCACAAATTTTTAGTAGAAATCACAGCCAACCAATTGTAAGAGGCAAAAAGAAAAAGAAAAAGAAAAAGAAACGGAAAAGAGGGTTTGGAGAGGGACAGTCTTTGTGGAGTGGCCTGACACTTTGTTTAGGGTTCCTTCCTTCCTTCGTGAAATGTGAAAAGTTGGAGACATTCCACATTGGCACATTCTGCTTCATGTCTTTTTCTCAATTTTGGGAACTTCAATTTCCTCTGATCCATTCAACATTTTCTCAACAAAAACTCTTTGTTTATGCATAACCATAGGTATGAGTAACTACCAAGCACGCACTCTCACATTCACACTCATGTTATGTTTTAGTTACTTCTAAGCTTGTCATTGGTCATTTTTCCGAGTATTGTGGCCAGTGTCTCATTTTAGCGTTTCTTGATATAACGGGGTTCTGATTTTACTGGGAAAGTTCGTCTCTTGATATTGTCTTTTGTTTTTTCTTTTTGTTTTAGTAGGCTAACCATGGAAGGTGTTCGGTTAGAAGAAGTCTTCATCTTGTTTTGCTTATGTCTGATCACTACAATGAGTTATGGCGCTACAAACTCAAATGATGTCAAAGTTTTGAATGATTTCAGAAAAGGGTTGGAGAATCCTGAGCTTTTGAAGTGGCCGGAGGAGGGAGATGATCCCTGTGGTCCTCCTTTATGGCCTTTTGTGTACTGTTCTGGAGATAGAGTAAATCAGATTCAGGCCAAGAATCTTGGTCTTAGAGGGTCATTGCCTCAAAACTTTAACCAACTCTCAGAACTCGACAATTTGGGTCTCCAACGCAACAACCTTAGTGGGATGTTGCCCACTTTTAGTGGATTATCCAAATTGGAATTTGCTTTCTTGGATTACAATAAATTTGATGCAATTCCATCTGATTTCTTTAATGGACTTAGCAGCCTTAGAGTCTTGTCTTTGGAAGAAAATCCACTGAATATGAGTAGTGGTTGGTTGTTTCCCCTGGATTTAGAAAAATCACTACAGTTAACCAACCTTTCTCTGGTGCAATGTAACTTGGTTGGACCATTACCGGATTTTCTGGGCACATTGCCATCTCTCACAAATCTGAGGCTTTCGGGTAACAAGCTGTCTGGTGCCATACCAGCAACTTTTGTACAATCTTCAATCCAGGTTTTGTGGTTGAATAATCAAGAAGGTGGTGGGTTGAGAGGTCCTATTGATGTTATTGCTTCAATGCCTTTCCTTAGACAGGTTTGGCTACATGGAAACCAGTTCACTGGGCCAATTCCTCAGAATATTGGAAATCTAACTTCCTTGCAGGAACTCAATCTCAATAGCAATCAACTTGTTGGCTTGATTCCAGAGTCCCTAGCACTTATGGACCTGGATATCCTTGTGTTAAATAACAACATGCTAATGGGTCCAATACCGAAATTTAAGGCTGCCAATTTTTCGTACGATAACAATTTATTTTGTCAAAATGAGCCTGGACTTGAATGTGCCCCTCTTGTTACTACTTTGCTGGATTTTCTAGATAAGCTGAATTACCCTTCATTTCTCGTTTCTGACTGGTCTGGTGATGAACCATGCACACGCAGCACAGGGTCCTGGTTTGGATTGAGCTGCAATTCCAACTCAGAGATATCTATTATCAATCTACCTAGACACAAACTAAATGGTACACTAAGTCCCTCACTTGCTAAGTTAGATTCACTCCGTCAAATTAGGCTTTCAGGAAACAACATAACCGGCTCTGTTCCCACTAATTTCGCCAAATTAACATCTTTGGAGTTGTTGGATTTAAGTTATAACAATCTTGAGCCTCCATTTCCAAATTTTCATAATGATTTGAAGATTAATATTACGGGTAATCCTCTTCTTCCGAATCAAACTGGAGGAAGTCCCGGTCCTGTGCCTATTAACAGCCCACCTTCACCACAAAATCCATCACAGCCTCCATCCTCTCATAAGCCACATGTTCCAGATCAGAGTTCAAGATCAAATCAATCCAAGCCCAATGACATGAAAAGATTCAAAACAGCAGCAATAGTGGCTGGAGTTGTATTGTTTACAGTTGTAGCACTTTTGGTTGCTTATCTCTTCCTATATTGTAGAAAGAACAAAAAAACCTCCTTGGATGCTCCAAGTTCCATTGTGGTTCACCCTCGCAATCCATCTGATCCAGACAACATTGTTAAAATTGCAGTTTCGAACGCCACTGGAAGTTTGTCAACAAAGACTGGTACAAGTTCTCTGAGTAACATCAGTGGTGAAACTCAAAACTCTCACATAATTGAGGATGGCAACCTTGTCATCTCTATACAAGTACTACGCAAGGTTACCAATGACTTTGCTTCAGAAAATGAACTAGGTCGTGGAGGGTTTGGGACTGTTTACAGGGGGGAACTTGAAGATGGGACAAAGATCGCAGTGAAGAGAATGGAGCATGGGGTTATTAGCAGTAAGGCAATAGAGGAGTTTCAAGCCGAAATAGCTGTTCTTTCCAAGGTACGGCACCGCCATCTGGTATCCTTGTTGGGGTATTCCATTGAAGGCAATGAAAGACTTTTGGTTTATGAATATATGTCTCTTGGAGCTCTAAGCCAGCATCTTTTTCATTGGAAAAGCTTGAAGTTGGAGCCTTTGTCTTGGTCAAAGAGACTTGCAATAGCACTAGATGTTGCCAGAGGCATAGAATACCTTCACAGTCTTGCCCGTCAGACTTTTATTCATCGAGATCTCAAGTCTTCTAATATCTTATTGGGTGATGATTTCCGGGCTAAAGTTTCAGATTTTGGTTTGGTGAAGCATGCCCCAGACAGTGAGAAGTCTGTAGTTACCAAGCTTGCTGGGACATTTGGATACCTTGCCCCTGAATATGCAGGTATGGCTTGCTTGAAATCACCTCTTCTGCCCATGATATATATTTTGACATTTAGCATTAACTGCTACTGGAATCATTATAAACGCCCTCTCTAGAAATCAGCATGTAGTTTCTGTTAGTTTATATAGTCAGTTACATTGTTCTAAGAATGAAAACATCTTAGTAGTGTGCAAGAGGTCTCTCTTTCTGTCTGCATTTGAAAATACAAAAGTTAACAACAAATGATGTCTAATTACATGTCATAATGTTTCGAAATTTGTAAGCAATATGATACGATACTTGTATTGCTCATCTAACAGTTGGTGATACCATTGCAAAGGGTGCTGATAAAAAAAAAACCATTGCAATGTGTGATAGTATTATCATCTCAGTGTGTTTGCCTTCCTAGATTTTCATACTAAGTTTCGATGTGTTTCAGTGATGGGGAAAATCACCACAAAAGTTGATGTGTTCAGCTACGGTGTGGTTCTGATGGAACTTCTGACTGGACTTGTGGCACTTGATGAGAGCCGGCCAGAGGAGAGTCGGTATTTGGCTGAATGGTTTTGGCGAATTAAATCAAGCAAGGAGAAGCTTATGGCTGCCATTGATCCAGTTGTGCAAGCATCTGAAGAAACTTTTGAGAGCATAACTATTGTAGCTGAACTTGCTGGACATTGCACTGCAAGGGAAGCGCATCGAAGGCCAGATATGGGTCATGCAGTCAATGTCCTGGCAGCATTAGTGGAAAAATGGCAACCAGTTGATGATGAATTAGACTGCTACTCTGGTATCGACTACACAAGACCACTTCCTCAGATGTTGAAGATTTGGAAGGAAGCAGAAAGCAAAGAGTTCAGCTATGCTTCTAGTCTTGAAAACAGCAGAAGCAGTATTGCAGCCAAGCCTACTGGGTTTGCAGACTCTTTTACTTCTGCTGATGCAAGATGATTTTGAGGCAAATTTAGCACAATTTGTAGATCTTGTTGTTGTGTTCTTATTCAAATTCACTTGGGTTCACCATGTCTGTTTCTGCAGCCAAGAGGCAAAAATTATGTCTCTGGATTTTGTTCTGTTTTTGGACATTAAAATACCATACGAAGGTGTAGATAAATATACATGTTTTCTCTTTATTTTGTCTTGTATACAGGAACATCAATTTCTACGTGATAGTAGTGATTCTGCGTGACAAGTCACATTCATCTATGTTGTTATCCCATTCATGTTATTATGGTAGGTGTTATTATTCAAATGCTTAGCAGAATATTTTTTCCATGAGATTTTCCACCTGGATTGATAAATTAAAAATGTTGACACACTTTTAGGCACTCGAAGTCTTAGTAGCTTTGTTAGTACTTTTTCATCTAATTGAATCTTCTTGACAACTACCGGATTATCAAGCTACTTAACTATGTTATATCACTCCAAAGGAGGGATGAAGTCTAATGTTATGTAAAATCTATTATCTATATATACAAAAACAAAAGGCTAAGAATTTGTCAGATTTGTCAGTTTATTCCAGCAGTCTCTTTCAGGCATGGAATCTCAGTGACGAGATAATATTTTCATAGATTATCTGCGGCAATTTTTAAATGTTTGTCTGTGAGTTGCAAGATAGATAGAAAACTTTTTGGTTTTAAGGAACTCAACTGCAACTGTTCTTTAATGATTTGAGCTTTACTCATTTGCCATACTAATACTTAAACTCTGACTCTTTCATGACATTTGATTCTTGCCAAACCTATCAAACGTTCAGAACTTTTAGCAAAAATTTCACTGTCTAGGTTGATGTTACAATTTTAGTATGTTTTTAGCTTTAAGGAGCAACTGCAGAGGTGTTTTAAGTTTGAATACTAAGTTGGATGAGTTTATTTCTTTGGTAGAAGGTTAGAATTGAAAACTTTTTGACGCATGATAACTTCTATGAAGAGGAATGAAAGCTAATTTATTTATGAAAATCATAAGGTTTTTAAAGATAAAGTTAAGAAAGTTAAATATTACAATGATGTGTGACAATTTCCTTTAGTAGTGTGGTTATTATGCTATGATATGTATTTTCTCTTCCAACGCACCTCTCATATATGTGGGTATATCTTTAGTTATTTTTGTCGAACTTTTGATGTTTTTTCTCTTCCATTGGGCCTATCACATCTTCATGGACATATATACGGCTGTTTCTTCCTACACCTCCATATGTTCTTCTACCATCCCCATATAAAATATGAAAATACATTTTTATCTTTCTTGTGTCACCCCATATTTTGGATTACATAATCCGAAAGTTAATATTGGATTTGGAAATAACTTACGGATTATGTAATTCATAATATATTTTTTAAAATGGTATTCCGAACTATATAATCTGGAAATCTGGATTTGAGAGTAGATTCCAAAAATTATGTAATCCAAAAACGCATTTGAAAAAAAGTTTCCAGATTACATAATTTGGAAGCTAATAAAGACTTTCAGATTATGTAATAAGGAAACTAATCATGCATATGAAAAAAAAGCTTCTAAATTATGTAATCCAGAAGCTAATTATGAATTTGAAAAAAAATTTCAGATTACGTAATCCAAAATATTACAGAGGGACATTTTTGAAAATACCAAAATTTATGGAGATGAGAGAAGAAGATATAGAGGTGCAAGAAGAAACAGTCCATATATACACACACTCATGTGTCTGAATCTTGACTACTTCCTGCACATCCATACATTCTTCTAACACTCCCATAAATTTTTATATTCCAAAAATATCCTTCTTTAATCTTCCGGATTACATAATCAGAAAGTCTTTTTCCAAATTCGTAATTAGCTTCTAGATTATGTAATCTGGAACTCTTTTTTCATATGCGTGATTAGTTTCCAAATTACATAATCTGGAAATCTTTTTAAATATGAGATTAGCTTCTGGATTATGTAATCTAGAAATCTTTTTTCAGATGCGTGATTAGTTTCTGAATTATATAATCCATAAGTCTTTTCTGGATTTGAGAGTAGCTTATGGATTATGTAATCCAAAAATATATCCAAATTACATAATCCATAAGCTACTCTCAAATCCAAAAAAGATTTCCATATTACATAATCCGGAATACCATTTTTTAAAAAATATATTCTGGATTACATAATCTAAAAGCTATTTCCATATTTTATAATCTGGAATACCATTTTTTAAAAATATACTCTGCATTACATAATCCATAAACTATTTCCAAATCTAAGAATAACTTCCAAATTATGTAATTCAGAATATATATAATTTTTTTTAATTGCTTACAGATTTTTATAAATCTATGAGATGAAACAAGAAGGATAAAAAGATATTTTTATGTTTTATATGGGATGACACAATAACATATGGAGGTGCAAGAAGAAGCATTCCTTAATCTTTGTTAATTTTTGTGATCCACTTCTTGTATTTGGTTATTTAACAATATAATACACAACACTCTATAAAAGTGCTTTCTTCACATAAACAATATAACGACACAACATTATAGCGCAACTACTTGGTTCTCTCTTTAAAATAGAAAAAAAAAAAAGTGCAAACTACACATACTTTAGGTATATGTCTTATTTCTAGTACAATATTGACACTAATTTAATTTCTGACCAAAATATCTTCAATGTTAAGTACTTTAATTTAATATTCTTTATATGAATTAAAGTGCATCAAAATTTTGTCGATTATATTTTTTCAACGAGTTTCTTCATAATATTTTTTTCTAGAAGAAAAACAATAGAAAAAAATTGAAATTAGTTTCTTCGTAAAATATGATTAACTTATGAACTAGTTAAAAATAAAAAATATACATAAGTTATATATAAAAAAAAACTTTTGCACTTGCTTGACTTCCTACATATTCGAGTAGGATTGGTTGGAAAAAAATTACTCGAAATTCAAATTCATTTAGATTATAAATGAGTTAACTCTATAAAATAATAAATGAATGGAGTTAATTTATGTTGAATTACTCTTTATAACATAATAAGTAGCTAACCAACATACTTTTTATTATAATGTAATAAATAAATAAAAGGTAAATTAATTATACTTAGCTTGCTTTAGCTTCATTATAAATTTTGTAACTCACTCTAAAGTAAGTTTGGAAGTAGTTTTTTAACTAAAACATTCTCTCTTTTTTTAAATTATGATTTTAGGTAAAAAAAAAAATCATAGAAATAGATAAACCGTACTCTATGAATATAAATTTATAGTAAAAGTCATATTTCATATATACGACTTCTATTTTTAAGTCGTATCCTTAAGATATGGCTTGTCTAAATTTTTTTACCTAAACTCTAAATTCAAAAAATATATATACTATTTTATTGTAAAAATCTTCGAATTAAGTGGGGGTAAATTCAGCTTTTTAGCTCAAAAGAATGTGTCTTGGTTTTCTAGGACAACCCAATTGTTAACATCTTCACACAAATGTGAAATTATATACCACCTAAAACTAGTACTGATATGCTTGAAGCATTGTTCAAAAAATAATGATGTAAAGTAGCATCTTCTCGTTGATCCCAACCAAAAATACAGAAGCTTAATCTAAAGTGAAGGGATTTTGATTCTGAAGAAGAATGATCCTTCGTGCGTGCGCGATCACGCCAACTCGGCTTCCCCACCCTCCAAAACCATCTTCACCAATTTCACTTCCAAATCAAACACACTCCCACACCAATCAAAGCCTCTCCCTAAAACACACCACAAATTACACTGACCCCATCGTAGCATGGACATCTTCCATAGCTCAGTATTGCAAAGGTGGTCATTTGGTTAAAGCTGCCTCCGAGTTTGTGCGAATGAGAGAAGCTAACATTGAACCTAATCATATTACTCTCATCACACTCCTCTCTGTTTGCGCTCATCATCCTTCGCAGAGTAGTATTTCCTTTGGAACCACCGTACATGCACATGCATGCAAATTGGGCTTGCACGTGAACGATGTCATGGTGGGCACTGCGCTGATTGACATGTACGCTAAATGCGGTCATGTGGATTTTGCTAGGTTGGCATTCAATCAAATGGGTGTCAGAAATTTGGTGTCTTGGAACACGATGATTGATGGGTACATGAGGAATGGGAGAATTGAAGATGCCCTCCAAGTGTTTGATCAATTGCCCGTTAAGAATGTTATTTCTTGGACTGCTCTAATTGGTGGGTTTGTGAAGAAGGATTTTCACGAGGAAGCTCTGGAGTGCTTTCGAGAAATGCAGCTCGCTGGGGTGGCATATGATTATGTGACTATTATTGCTGTTATTGCTGCGTGTGCCAACTTGGGCACGCTCGGTCTTGGCTTGTGGGTGCACCGACTTGTGATGACACAAGCTTTCAGGAACAATGTTAGAGTTTCCAACTCGTTGATAGACATGTATTCTCGATGTGGATGCATAGAGTTAGCTCGTCAGGTGTTTGATAGAATGCCCAATAGAACGTTAGTGTCGTGGAACTCAATCATAGTGGGTTTTGCTGTTAATGGTTTTGCGGATGAGGCTCTGAATTACTTCAATTCAATGCAGGAGGAAGGGTTCAAACCAGATGGAGTCAGCCACACAGGTGCTCTAATGGCGTGTAGTCATGCAGGACTAATTAACGAGGGACTCAAAATCTTTGAAAATATGAAGAGAGTTCTTAGAATTTCGCCTAGAATTGAGCATTATGGTTGTTTAGTGGATCTCTATAGTAGAGCGGGGAGGATAGAGGAGGCATTGAATGTTTTGAAGAATATGCCCATGAGGCCAAATGAAGTTATTTTGGGGTCATTGCTCGCAGCTTGTAGGATACAGGGGAACATTGAGTTGGCTGAAAATGTGATGAAACATCTTATTGAATTGGACCCTGGGAAAGATTCCAATTATGTGCTTCTTTCTAACATATATGCAGCCGTTGGAAAGTGGGATGGTGCGAACAAGGTTAGGAGAAGAATGAAGAAACGGGGGATACAAAAGATACCGGGCTTTAGTTCAATTGAGATTGACTCCAGCATTCACAAATTTGTGGCCGGTGATAAATCTCATGAAGAGAACGATCATATTTACGCAGCATTAGAACTTCTGTCTTTTGAGCTGCAATTATGTGGCTATGTTCCAGATTTCTCTAGAAAAGAATGTTACGAGGATGATTAATTTTGGAACAGACCTATTAATTCAGTTCAAGAAAGTAACTCATTATAACAATGTACTCACTCTTTTTATTGCAAGTATACCAATCTAGAAATATCTTTTGTAACTACATATACCAGTTCAAATTGTTTATCATCAATTGGGACGAAATTTTGTAGACATGATCAATTGGTTATTGCGTCTCAGATTAAAGCCCGTAGAAAAATTGAATATATATGAAAAAATGTACACGAGATCTAAAGTATGGCCATGCAAGACAGGAAAATGCTTATCCTTAAGCTGCATGCATTCTCAGATGAGCAAAATCCATGTTCAATGAATTTAAATTGACGATGCAACACTCAGTTCCCTTCCATAAACCCTCTCTGCTACTCTCTCAGCCACCTCAACCTTCCCATGAGTTTTACAAGCTGCCAACAAGGCACCCCACAAAGCTTCATCAGGCTTAACCTCCATTCTCCAAATTAACTTCTCCGCTTCCTCCACCTGACCAACCCTCCCCAACATATCCACCATGCACGTATAATGTTGCACCTCAGGTTTCACTCTAAACCTTACCTCCATCATCTCAAAATATTCCCTCCCCTTGTCTATTAACCCCCCATGACTACACGCACTCAGAACCGTAGTAAAAGTTACACCATCAGGCCTCTCCCCCGCCTCCACCAATTTATCAAACAGCTCGAACACCTCCCCACACTTCCCATGCATTCCATAACCCATCATCATGGTTGAAAACGTAATCGCATTCCTTTGACACATTCTATCAAACACCTTGCGCGCACTAACCAATTGGCCGCACTTGGCATACATATTTACCAAAGCATTAGAATTTGCCAAGTCCAAGGCAAACCCATTAACCAAAACAGCCCCATGGACTTGCTGCCCAAGCCACAAAGCCGATAAACCAGCGCAAGATTTCAGCACGACGGGTAACGTGTGACGATCAAAGGGCTTGTGGGCAACGGTCATGTGGCGAAAGATGGAAAGGGATTGAACGAACAAGCTGAGAGATGAATGTGCTCTGATGAGAGAGTTGAAAAGGAAAGTGGGTTGGCGAATGGTGAAGGAGAAGAGGATATTGGCTTCACGCAATTGGGCACAGCAAGCGTAGGAAGACACAAGCTTGCTTCGAATGAAGTCATTTCGTGAAATGCCTAAGGTGATGGTCAGCGCATGGATTCGTTTTAGATTCTTTAAGTGCTTCGCGGAAGAGCAAGCGTCGAGAAGTGTAGCGTAGAAAGGCACGAGTTCGCCTCGTTTAGCCATCATCTTAACAAATAAAACAATATGCACGCACTGAAACTGTTTTCAACTTTATAAGCCTAATGAAGAAAACATAATACTATATATGATAAACAAATGTTTCACGAATAATATATTTCTTAAAAGATGCATGCCTCCGTTAATACGATCAGATAATATTTTACTGGATTTGGTTATGGGTTACTGTTACTTTTTGTTCCCATTACTAGGTTTTTTCACGATGTTGTATAAGGTTAGATATTGGGGTATGTTTTTGAAAATGGAAATGATTCGCTTGCGTCACCTTTGTAACATTGCTGTCATATCTAACTGACCCGCGTCAGCATGAGCATAGATATGAATAGAAGCTCCAGGTTAGTTATTGCAGAGAAGCATATCTGCAGATACATATTTTTGTAGTATTCGGGTGAAAGGCGTCAGAGCACATCATGTCACTGTTCTTCATGTCAAATCCATGAATGAGCTGTGTGCACAATGTTTTAGCAGGTAAAAAAAATTCCATGATAAATACTACTTAATTAACACAGCTAAGTACAAAAACAACATGACATATATATCATTCTACTACAAGTCAAATCTAAACTACAGCACGATTTAACTTGAGCTCCCATAAACATACACCTGGAAATGGGGTGGATGAGGTGAAGGAAAACGAGAAATACAAAGAGGTAAAAATGAAAACGAGTGTATGTTTATATTTTTTTTTCAATAAACTTATGCGATAGATGTTCACACTGATAACAAAAACTAGGGTAAAGCAGGTTCTGGAGATGAGTTTAAGGAGTTTGAGGCTTTTTGGGGTTGACACCATTATGATGCAGCGGGTCTGGACCCGAAGGAACCTTCCTCAACTCCCAGCTCAGTGGCTTTTCACCATACTTGATGCTTGATGATTCTTGCAAACTAGCCTTGAGAGCAGTTTTCTTATCCTTCAAAACAGACAGCGCCTACACAAGCAAATAAAGTTACAGAAGTGAAGCACCCCACAAAATATGTTCCAAAAATATATTTCTCACGTTATGATTGTAAAAAATCAAGTGTCAAAAAGAGAAAAACACTTCGAAATTTGAACCACTCATATATATGTAGTGTAGCCTATACCTTCCTGTTTGGAATGTCCCCGAGAACAGCTGCATTAGCACCAAAGCATTCATATGCAGAACCACAACCTGCAATAGCAACAAACATGAATAAAACAGTTACTTCATCCATTTGTCCCTCGAATAACTACAGTAATAAGAAAAAAAGAACAGTGACAAACCAGAAGGCTCCCTCATAAGAAGCAAGCACAGAAGCATAAGTAAAACGACAGTGGTAAAGATAAACTTTGATGCCATTGAAATAAGAGAGAAAGTCTCGAGAATGAAGGAAGGGGTGCAAGTTTTGCTGGTGAAGAAGAGAATGGTGTGGAGTTATTTATAGTGGTATGATTCAAAGACTAGAATGATGGCTCGTGCAGCCATTTAAAAAGAAATGATTAAAGAAAGTAATGCTAAAGATTTAATTATTGCAAAACAAATTCGATAGATACCACTGCCATCTCTGTGACAGCGCCGTCTTGTGTGGTTGTCGAGCCACCTGAAAATCACCTGGCAGGTGCCAACAATGCAAGTGTCCATCTACTGCATCATGCCAAAATAAACTCATGATCAGGATATGCTTTCCTTTTTTGATTCCTAATTTTTTTTATGCTCTCTCTTTAACAAAATTATAATATAATAATGTTATTTAAGAGTAGAAGATTCAAATCCAAACAATGAATATGTCTGCTATAGAGTGCTGGTTGTGTCTGTTATTGGAAGAATCTGTACTATGCACAAAAATCTAATGACTCGTATCGATAAACTATAACGAGTTGTGTACATTCTTGAACTCCTTACAAGGTACACGTCTCTTGCTAATGAATAACTCTAGTATGGTACACCAATTAAATCATGTACTATTTTTTTTGCTTGCCGAAAGTAAAATCACTTTTTCCTTAATAAGCCAAAAAAAGGTGAGAGGAAAAAATTTCAAAAAAACACGCATCTCAAAACAAGCTCAGTGTCTGGAACAATGAAGAACTGGAAAAAAAAATGAAAAGTAGAATAAGAAACAAGTATCTAACAACTTGTTTTTGAAACTAAAAATCATAGTATAAAATGTAGTTTTAGTTATGTATGTGTGTGTGCAGTTTAAGGTAAACGCAGTGATGATGGGTTGTGTTGGCACTGAGTGGAAACAGAAAGAGGGTGGGAAGGGAAGATTTGAGTATGATTTTTGGTTTTGAATTGAATTGGGTCATCGTCTCTATCCAATGACAACATGAAGTCATAGTGAAGGGAAAAAATTTGAAAAGATGAAATGACTGATTGATGTGGTTGGTGGCATCTTTGGCACTAAAGTGAGATTTTCATGGGGCTGGGCTGAAGATGCGTTTGCAGTAACAAGACCTTCTTAAGATCTAAACCATTATCACTCTCTTTAATTCATTTCCACCTTAACATGCAAAATTTCTATCACCATCACCTTCTTTCTAGTTCATACATAGATAAAAAATATTTTTAAAAAAAAAGATAATATAAAGATGAAATTTTTGTTCCCAAAATCTAAATTTTATCTGTTAACAGGATCAATAAATAATCTTTAATTCTTAATTCAATAAAAAAATGTTGGTAAAATAATTTGGTTGTAGATTACAATTACTTATAATCTTTTAACGCATGATAATATTATTACAAAAGCTATTCAAATAAATAAATGATACTTTACTTGATCTAAAAATGATAAAAAAATACAATTTTTTTGTAAAATCATTTGCCTTTTGAGCTCATTAAGTGATTATAGTTTTGGCTATTTTTATATTATAAATATTAACTAGAATACTTATTAAAAGATTAAAAATGATTTCTTCTATTCAAATATAAAAAATTACTCTACTATGTAATTTATAATGATTTTTTAATCAGATGAGAAGAAGTTAAAGAAATTTTGTAAATTTTTTTAAGATTAAATCATTTGAATTTTACAATATCAAAGAAACTCAAATACATTAATTTAAATTACATTTTGTTTTGTTTGAGTAAGACAATTTTAATTTAGTGAATTTTAATTTTTTCAGATAAAATATTTTAATTATTATTAAATTCAAAAAAAAAATATTAAATGATTATTAAGTTTTAAATTTTTTTAATATTGATAATATTTGTAGTTCATCTTGTTTTATTGCTATTTTTAACAAAGATCTTTAAGATTCTTTTGTTTTATATTTGTAAAAAAATTTCTGAAGTTACATTTCAAGATTCTTTTATTTTATATTTGTAGAAAAACTTCTTTAAGTTACGTTAAATGATAGTATTTTCAAGTTAACAAATGTGTAATTGGGTCAAACTCATGTAAAATAACACTACGTCAGACTCATCTAAGGTCGAACTACTACTATTATTACAATTAACTATTAGTTCTACTAACTACTACTATTACTACTACTAACTATTAATTAACAACTAACCATTACAACAATGAACTTAATAAATTAGGGATTGTAAGGTGTGTTGCACAGTCCTGCATTTGGTCCGCAAAATGTGAATCAGGTTATTTTTTTATGAAATTTTTTCTTTAATTTCGGAATGTGAAATTTATAAACTTCTCGGATTATAGAATTTGGAAGTTAAAATTTTTGTTTTGAATTGTAGAATAATTCAAATCACACAATCCAAAATACAAATTTGTATTTCAGATTGTAAAATTTAGAATGGATAATTTAAAAAAAAAATTAGAATATGGGACGGTAAGAAGAAATTATGGGAGTGCACAATGAAATTTTTAGATTTTTAAGACATGTGGGGCAGACCACCTGTACTTGACTCACACAGGTTGCAGGTTACACAGGGTGGGCCTAAGCGGGTAAGGCCATCCCATGTTTTTTCTTAATGTGTTGTGGACTGACCCACATTGTCATCCTTATAATATATCACTCATTTAGTTTTGGATGATATAAGTCTCTTAAAAATTATTTTATTTTACATTATTTCATGGATCCCCAACTAATTCATCATTTGGAAAATAAGAAAGCTGAAACCTAAACATACATCACCAGCTGCCTCGTAACAGGAGAAAAAAAAATATTTTCCCCCTTATATTAATGAATAAGTATAATTTATTAGTGGTAAATTATTTGTACTCCATCATTTGTACTTATACTAATGGTTTTTTCAATGCAAACGTCACTAACACTTACTTGTGATATCCCTAAATGATCATATTGTTGTGTGATTTTGCTCATTACTCAAAAAGTTACCCGCTTATCTCAAACAAATAATTGATTGGTAATTAAATTATCAACTTATATGTCATTTTATTACTTAAATGTTTCCTAACTTGTATTTTTTTATTATCTAGCTCATATAGTAGATATAACATTTTGAGAGGTCGACCAAGTATAATGTCCCAAAAGCTTACATAGTTGAACCTAAACGTTATTTGTAATTTTCATTAATTAATTTCTCATCTTCTTTTGTTTGTGAAATAAATATATTTATGAAGTGTTCATTAATATTCAAATGTAGTGTAATAAACAATCAAGAGGGTATGAATGTGACTATTATATAATGTAATGGATGGCTACCATTGTACGAGTGGACATTGAAAAAGGTTGGGACTAGGTAATTACATTTAACTAATCCTTTATATAAAATAATGTCTACTTTATGGACTAATTTGATATTTTATGAACGTGACACCACTCGATTTTAAATCAATGAATTACGTGAGGAATGCTTGGGCGACATATGTTCTTAACTTCTATAACTCTAGGATAAATGATGATATTTTATTACTAAAATCTTAGGTTGTTTAGTATTAATTTTAGTTTATGTGCTTTTAGTGTATAAATATTTTTCATGTGCTTTTAGTGTATACAAATTTGCACTTTAAATAATTAGTTTATAATTTTATTGATGTGGTTAATATTCTATTCTTTTATAAGTATTTTATAGTATTTATGTGTTTTACTGTCATTTTTATGCATTTGGCTGGGGTTTAATAAATTACAACTTAACAAAGAGGATGAACTGAACTAAAAATTATATAAATGACGGTTTAAACCAAAATTTTTGTTTATATCACAATATAGATGATGATTATAGCCATAAATCATCGTCTATATAATCGTTTAATATATATTTTTTGGTTACACTACAAGAAAATTATTAAATAAAAACTAATTTTAGAGACAAAAAAAATCAGTTGTTATATTGATTAAATTAGATACCATTTTAGAGATTAAAAAAAATTTTGATTTCTAAATTAGTTTCTATTATTGTTGAATAGTTTATAAATTGATATCTAATTAGCTACCAAGATTTTAACTACCAATTATTTAGATTCTAAATTTGGTAGCAAAAACCTTAGTAGCTAAGATACCAATTTAGAAATTATTTAACAATAATAGAAACTAATTTAGAAACTAATTTCTTTTTTATCTCTAATTTAGTCAATATAAAAACAAATTATTTTTTATCTCTAAAATTAACTTTTATTTAATAATTTTTTTTGTAGTGTTATGTTACACATTAGGTGACATTTATAGCTAAAATTGTCATATATATATATATATATATATATATATATATATATATATATATAAGCATTTTGTATTGTCTATTTATTTCTGCTATTCAGATATATAAACTACAGTTTCTCTGAAGACATACTATATAAGTATAACTATAGGTGACAATTATCTAAAATCATCATCAGTGTGAAAATTATGGCCAACAGTTATAACATTTATATTTAGACGATGACTCCATAAATAACGATTTTGATACAACTCAAAAAATGTCACCCTCTAAACCCTTTTACAATAATATTAATTTAAATTAAATCTATAAATATAATTTAATTTAGTTTAAATTTTTTGGATAAGTAACAACTGTTGTTAAACAATATGAACATAAATATTATATACAAAAGTGTGTTTACTAATTGAAATCAATATTATTCTTCTGTAAAAGAATATTTACAAAATAAAAAGTATTTCGTTCTTCATGTTCATTATTATTATTAATATTTTTCTTTATTTACTTAGAAATTATTTCCGATAAAGAGAAACCTTAAAATTAAAACTATTTCTAATTTTGTCAATGATATTTTCTTTATAAGCAAATGATTATATAATTGACTTAATTCGTGATTCAAAATGGATTTCATCACGTATATAAATATATTGATTAATTTGTATATTAAACTAAATATATTTTAATATAGTAATAACGACGTAATCTTTAACCTGTGATTAAGAATTTTGTAATAAATTTTATATTAGGCAATCAATATCTTATGACATCCCAAGTAAACGCGAGAGAGTAATAAATATGTTATCCTATCTTAGTTGTGTCTTACATATTACACATGTATTAAAAACACATTTTATGTTTTGACTCATAATCTACTATGCTTTTTAGGCATAATGGACCAAAGCATAAATAGTGCTTCTTACAATTTCATTTTTATGTCACTTAAATTTTTTATAACGCACAACAAACAAAAAAATACCATAATTTTATATAGAAAGGATTGAAATAAAATTATAAAATATAGATTTAATTATTTTTTAGTTTCTATATTAAGGATTAAAACTTAATTTCATTTTTTAAATTTTAAAAATTCAATGTCATATTTTTTCTTTTAAAAAAAATCACATTACAAGAAATTAGAAACCAATTTTAGAGACAAAAAATAATTAGTTGCTATAGTGACCAAATTATAAGCCATTTTGGAGACTACAAAAAAATTTTGATTTCTAAATTAGTTTCTATTATTGTTAAATATTTTATAAATTAGTATCTAATTCGCTATCAGATTTTAACTACCAATTATTTATATTCTAAATTTGGTAGCAAAAACCTTGGTAGCTAATTAGATACCAATTTAAAAACCATTTAACAATAATAGAAATTAATTTAGAAACCAACAATTTTTTAATCTCCAAAATAGTCTTCAATTTGGTCACTATAGCAACTAATTATTATTTTTTTCTAAAATTAGTTTCTAATAGTGTTAATTTGCTCCAACTTTTTACAATAGATAAGTTTATTTTAATAAGGACAATTTAATAGACCCACAGTTTTAAAAATAAATTAGATCATATTAAACTTTTTTTAAAATTTCAGAATTGAATTGATTTTTGACAATATAATATATTATTTATTTTTTCAGTTTTTTTTATTATACATGAAGGGACAATTTTCTCTCACCTTTTATGTTTTTATTTTTGCAAAAATTCATCCAAATTTATTAATTTGAATAAAAATAATAATTTATAATATTAAAGATATGACCCTTTAGAGAGTCCACAACCTCTAAAGAGAAATCAGTAACAAAGAAGTTGAATAAATTTAGGTAGAGTGTATATTTATTTTCTTGTACCCGATATTATATTATGCAGAACAAAATTCATAATATAATATAGTATAATATTAAAATAAGCAAACAAAAGCTTAGTTTATTGAGTGTGAAAGAGAACACATTTTTTATTCTTCCTTATTTCTTAATGAGCATATATAGATGGAATGCATGGGAAGCCAAGTTGTGGTAGACAACATTGTTTATTCCACATCACGTTTTCAATACATAATTAGGCGTGAAAAGGTTGTAGCATATGCTACGTTAGGTGATGAATTAATGGTTCATTTATTTGAGAGATGAGCATGGTAGCCACCAACAACAAAAGAAGAAAATGAAAGAATAGGCATGGCCATTGGTTAATATACAGGTAATTCACAACCAAGAATACTGCTAGTCTCTTTAAAAGGAAGTAATCAAATACTGGAGAAGAGAAAATAAAATTGTGCAAGTGGAAGGAACCTCATACTTCCAACAGATACATAAAACTAAACAAAATTGTTTAAAAACAACCAAAATAATTGTTTTTACATAAAACACTAAGAAAATGATTTTTTTTTATCCCAAAATAAATCCATAAAAAAATTGTTTTCATAAACTCATTCCTACTTTAATTTTTAAGTTAAACTTACTTATTTTTTTTCTTATAAAACTGTATGTTAGACATCACGGTCATTAAATGAAAAAAATATTTTTAAGAAAAAAAAAAATACAAGAAGTGTATGCCAAAATTCATACATAAGAATTTAGAACATAGAATTCTAAAACTTTTTAAGAAAGAACTTCATCTATGAAGCAAACAAAAGAACCAAAATAACATTTAGTGATTGTTTGTTTCTGGTGATTTGCTATTCATAAGAAGGGAATAAAGAGTATATCATTCATTTAGATGAGAGATTTGAACCCAAGAGAAGAGAATGATATATCGTAAATAGTAAATATTATCTCTCTTTGAAATGAAAGGAAAAATCACACTGTGGTTTTTCCAATTTTGCCCTTTTTACATATATTAATTATTACATATTTTAATAAAATATTTTACAATTAATAATAACACAAAAACATTTTAATAAAATAAAATAATATTACTTAATAATAAAATAAAATTTTAATACAAAAAATTAGTTATTTATAATAAATAATTATATAATAATAATTATAAATATAATAATACTATTTATATTTAATATAAAATTATTTTTTAATTATAATTTTTAAATTTATGAATATTTAAATTATTTATTTCTATATAATAATTTACAATTTTTACATATATTCATGATTTTACATGTAAATTACTTTTCATCAAGTAACTCGTATTTTTTTTCAAAATTAATTATTCAATGATATCAGAAATAACTTACATAATTTTAATTTACCCAAATCTACACAAGAATACCTAATATTTGATTATTCTATTTTTCTAAAGACAATGGTAAATTTGTAATCTTATATTTTATATATTTTTTTTAAAATCAAAATACCATTAGAACCATCACATCACTTACAAACTTCAATAAACCTTCCTCACGAATTCACTCTAACATATCTCAATCCAAATATACTCACTTTCTTCATACTTTCCTCTTAAATTCTCACACATCCACTCCCTCAAATCCCACATTTTCCCTCCTCAATCCAAACACAACCTTATAGATGAAGATTATTGTAAGGACTCTCATTTCTTCTTAAAAGACGTCTTAAAATCTTTTTTAGGACATCCAAGCCTTCTAGTAGTTTGAACAACATCATCTCCATAATTACTAAGAGATTGTCCTATACCAGTCCCACCCTTAAAAAACTTAGCAACAATTTT
Source organism: Phaseolus lunatus (assembly GCA_013389735.1). Classification (NCBI taxonomy): domain Eukaryota; kingdom Viridiplantae; phylum Streptophyta; class Magnoliopsida; order Fabales; family Fabaceae; genus Phaseolus; species Phaseolus lunatus. The sequence continues at coordinate 32,156,458 of CM023861.1, forward strand.
ATATTCTTTCAGGTAAAAGGCTATATCTGAAGAGAGGACAATATCAGGCTCAACACATATATTAGACACAATAGTTAAAAGAGGAGACTTATATCAGACACACCCATAACAACAGAATCAGAAAATACATGTGTTATGAGACTAGTAGCAACACCTATGGTAATATCTGTTAGACCATAAAATGTAACATTTTTATTCAATGCCAATTGATCTCTGCCACTACCTTTAGCTAAAATAATCCTTTCATAAAAGTATATTTTTCACCTTGGAGACCAACCAAGTAAACAATTTTAGGAATTTGGACCGCAATTAACTCACCCTTACTACACGGAGCTTCACAATTGCGAAAGAGGAATTAAACTTGTTTACTTTTCACATTAGAATTCAACTTTTCAAGAGCAGTGTGAAGAATAAATTGATCTAGTTTAAAAATCAAAGTGAGATAATTTTATTTGAGTAAATCTAATCTAAATAAATTTATTTTGAGAAAAAAAATTCACAACAATGCATGGAAATACTTTCTGTCTCGACCAACATATATGGTTTTGGTGTATTGATTTTTTTTCACGGTTTTCTTGAGAAAAATGATTTGGTGAAAATAATTTGTTTAATAATTATTAAATAACTTTTCTTAATGATAAAATATTATATTTAAATAATAATAATGATAAAGATAAATAAACTTTTAAAATAAAATAATAATATATTTAGTTCTATAGTGGTTGTATAAAATTTCTTTAAAAGTACTCTTACATTAAAAAAGTAAAGTTGTTTTTTTAGATTTTTTATTTTTATCTTGTATGTAATTAATATTGAGAAATTAATTTTATCTTTTGTATTTTATTTCCTAAAGACTTACGAGGAAATGATGTAAGTATACTCTCAAGGACTTGTTTGAACTAAATTTTATATAAGAAATTTAAATTAAAAAAATAAGAAAAAAGGAATTGAATTTGTTTATAATTCAAAACTTGTTTATATTTAAAATTTAAAATTTAGAAAAGTTATATGAAACCTTTTTTATAAATTACATGTGATTAAATTAAGTTTAATTTTAAAAAATAAAATTTTAATGTTTATATTTTTCCAAAAAAAATTATATTCGTCCCATCGCTTTATGTTGCATACTTTCACAAACTTAAATATTCATCTGCTTTCTTGGTAATGATGACATTTTCCCGAACAATTATTACGAATTTGGCAAAGGCTTTTAATTAAAGGGTTTTATTTCAGCTATACTTTTTTTAAACCCTTTTTTTCTATCTCATCTTTGTTTCTCTTTTTCTTTAGCTTCATTAGTTTCATCTAAAGTCATGTACATTTAAAAAGAAAAAAAATCCAGATAACATTACAACATTTAATTACTGTATAAAAGATAAAAAAAATGAAATATATTTTTCTTTATATTTTTACGAAAAATTGATTTTTAATTTTAATTTAGAGTTTAAATTTTCTAAATATTTATATTAAAAAAATTATTAAAATGAATTATTATCAATTTTTTATGGATTAAGATGTTAAAATATTACATACTAAAGAATGTGAATGTTAATATTTTCTATATAATATTTATTTTATTACTTAAAAAACATTAGTAAAAATCTATTTAAATAGTTTTCTTACTATAAGTATTAAATAAATTTAAAATTTAAAATAGAAATTAAAATCAATTTTATATTATAATAATTAAAAAAACATATTTTAACCAAAAAAATAGTGATAGACAATGTTTACTATAAGTATTAAATAAATTTAAAATTTAAATTAGAAATCAAAATCAATTTTATATTATAATAATTATAAAAAAAACATATTTTAACCCAAAAAAAAAAAGTGATAGACAATGCGCAGTATTAGCTACTTGGTTTTATCATTTCCAGTAATATACGACTTTGAATTTTCAGAGTCACGTGTTGTTCTAATATTAATCATCTATCAGTGATATTTTCATTTCTGTTTTTTTAGTCTAGTTTCTTAAGTATTTACGTAACTTACAGTGTGTCTGGTAAAATAAATTACAACAAAAATTACCACTCATGTACCGTCAATGTAAATGTCTTTGGGATAAGAATTTTTAATGTACTATATTGGTTACAGATATAACTATATATTCATTATGTTATGTGTGAAATTTTTTGTTATTCATATAATTATATATTCATCTTTTCATCTTGTTTACTTCCAATTTTTAGATTTCTCATATGTCCATTGTTTTCCTCCTTATATTAATTTCTTTAATTTTCTTAGAGCTTTCTTTGTCACATTACCTTTCCTATTGAAATCAAACATTGCCTTGAAGATTAAAACTAATTGTTATAATAATGTACAGTTTTCCAAGTGTTATGTTGAGCATCTATGTTTTCTCATTATAACAATACTTGGAAAATTTGTTGATGCAATCTCGGAATTATCTGATACTACAATATTTTTGTAATTTTATAAAATCAAATCATAAAATTAACTCAATCTTATACAATAAGTTATTGATATATCTATTTATATAGTATAAAATATTTTTATTTTTAATTAATATAGAATTTCCAAGACACTACAATAAATATCTTTCAATAACATAGAAAAGTGTTACTATAAATATAAGATATACATTTATTTTACCTATACACACATAATTTTAATTAAATTTGGATGAAATTCAACCATATTTATTTCTACACTTACACATTTTAGAATGTGCATATAAATAAAAAGTGTTATATAAATAAAATATGGATTAAAATTAGTATGTAAGTGTATTAAGTAATTACATTGTATTAAACATTAGAAAATCGAAACTGATAAAAATTCCAGCCATACAAACAACATAAATTTCTAGTAGTAATATGTAATTGTAACGTTTGAACATTAAAAAATAATAATGGATAAAAACAAGACAAACTGAGGAAATTTATCAAACAGCTAGAATGCAAGTGTTAAATAATAAAGCAATAATAAAAAGAAAAGAAAAATAACAACCTATATGTAGCTGAGCAAATCAAAAGGAAGAAGCAAGTTGCAACTAACTTAAGCAAGATTACCAAAGTACAACCAAACAAATCAAGAAAATTGATGAGAAAAAGAAATATCAATGAACCTTTTCAAACCTTTAGAAAACGATGTATTTGAAGGAAATCTCTTTAAGGTACACTCGTGTTGGCTGACAACAGTGTCAATTCATGTGTAATGTTATTTAGTGATTGTAACTAATGGTTAGCAACACAATTAGGTTGTTGGGATTGAATTGTGAATAACTATGAAATGTCATGGGTCTTGCATCTTTCTAATATGGTGGTATTGAATTTGAGCAGGAAGTTTCGATTTATTTTCATAGAGCGTGATACAATTTTCCCCAATTAGAAATTTTAATTTTAAGCCACACTAATTAGATAATTTTATAGGGTGCCCTTTGAATTTGTATCTCCACTCCCCGCATGATTACTTTAACATTTAGGTTTTGGTTTGGATTGAGGAGGGGATATGTAAGGATTTGAGAGAATGAATGTATGAGGATTTGAAAGAAAAATGTTAACAAAGTAAGTATGTTTGAATTGAGATATGCTAAAATGAATATGTGAAAAAAGTTTATTAAAATTTGTGAGTGATGGAATGATTGTGAGAGACTTTTTAATTTTTGTAAAAGGTATAAAATGAAGTTTACAAATTTACCCTTGTATTTAAAAATATTTAAAAAAGGAAATATGTGGTATTTTTGTGCAAATATGAGTTAATTAAAATATTGTAAATTATTTTTGATATGTTGAATAATTTATTTTGGTATCGTTGAATAATTATTTTCGGAAAAAATACGAGTTACTTAACATTACCGAAGCATGAAAAAATCATATTATATAAGCATATACAAGTTTAACATAATATTTATTTATACATATTAAATTTTTTTTCTATTCTTTGAATTAGATTGTATGTAGATACATAACTTTGTAGATATTTTAGAGTACATTTTATAATAAAAAATATTATATGTAGAGTGAATTGTACAACAAATTTATTTATAAAGAAGAAAAAATATATAGAACAAAGTATGAAATATCATACAATATGATGAAAAAATAATAAAAATAAAATGTATTATTATATATCTTATTGCATGAATAACACATTTATTTTATAATAATAATTCCTGTTAGTTGTTGATGTGTCATCCCAACATAATATATTATTATATTAATTAGTAATAATTAATACAACTTTTTTTTAACCTTGCAACTAGTTTGATCATTTCCTTTTCAGACCTAAAATCACCATCAATTTCTTTCATCCAATGGGTCAAAATCACCAAGACCAAAATCTGGTCCCTAAACTTGTTCCATGCAAAGCCAAAAATAAGGGCAAAACAGAAAAACACAACCACATGGCTTTCCTCTCCAATCTTTGCATCTGAGAGGGGAGGAGAGAAATCACTATTCATGCGGATCCACTCTCTCCCCTTCCCTACACATCCCTTGATTCAAACCATGAATAACCCCTCACATACTTCCTCTTTAACAATGGAGCCCTCGAAGCAAATAGAGTCTTAAAGAGTTGTTATTGTCAACTAAAACTTGAAATCCATAAGTAGGTTCTTTGAGTAATTTCAAACAATTTACAAGTCATGTATAAAAAATTGTTAGTGTCGGACTTAGTCAGAAAAAGTAAAGCAAAATACATGGAAGATCATATTTGTTCTGAGAAAATAAAAGGGATTGCATAGATATAGGAAATACAATGTAAGGATTATATACATTACATTATGTACAAATATAATCATGGAAAATCTATTAATCATTCCAACAACAAGGAAAAAAGGAGAGATAAAAAATAATATTTTATATTTTTGGGTTTATTTGGATTGTGAGTTGAGTGTTTTGTAAACACTCATTTTATAATTTTCTCGTTCAAATAATATGTCTGCAGTAACCTGGAGACGTAGGCATAATTGACTAAAACCTGATATTAATTTTGTGTGTGATTATTCCCCATTTATTTTGTTTCTCATAAATCTGATTATAGGAAATGTCTGTTATTTCTTAACAACTGGTATGAAAGCTAAATTTTTACTATTGTTTATTACTATGAACAATTTAAAGGGAATAAAATTTGAGTGAGAGCAATGGCTGTAGAGGAAGAAAATGTGAAAATTGAAAGTTTGATGGTGCAAACTCTGGCTTTAGGTAGATGCAAATTGAAGATTATTTGTATCACAAAAAATTATATCAACCTCTCTTAGGAAACAAACCAGCGGGCATGAAAGGTAAAGATTGAGCTCTTCTTAATAGGAAAGCCCTTAGAATTATCCGTTTGACATTATACTGCAATGTTGCGTTCAATATTATGAAAGAAACAACCGCAACAAATATTATGCCGACTTTTTCTAGAATGTATGTAAGGCCTTCAACCTCAAACAAATTCTATTTGATATAGTCACAACCCAATTGAGTTTTGTTGGATTAGAATTTGATGAAGAAGTATGAGCATTGATACTTTTGTCTTCTCTACTAGAAAGTTAGAATGTTACTCCCATAGTTGTGAGTAGTTCATTGGGAAGTAATAAGTTGAAATTTGACGATGTTTGTGATAATTTAAAGAAATGAGATTTCCACGAATCCTTGTAGCTTCCATAAGTAAAAAGAATCGAGTGTTTGGAATTGTGGAAAGACTGGACACTACGAAAATTAGTGCAAGAAGAAACCAAACATTGACTGAAAGGGCTAGAAGCTTGTGTTTGTAGTCAGACTTACCAAAGTACTTATGAGCAAAAGTAATCAAGACAATGACTTACTTAATCAACTGAGACCCATCGATACCATTAGAGTACGAAATATCAGAAGAGGTATGGAGTGACAAAGAGGTAAAGCTCTCACATCTTAGAGTTTTTGGTTATGTAACATATGTGCACATTAGTGATCAAGGAAGGAATAAACTTGATCCTAAATTGAAGAAGTGCACTTTTAGTAGTTATGAAAAGATTATTTGTTGTAGAGATGTGATAATATACAAGGATAGGGACAACATAAACACTGGAGACTTAGAAAAGAGTGACCCAATGTAAAGATGGATGATGTCCCAAAAATTTCTATAATTGAACTCCTCGTCCAAAAAATCAATTAAAAATAACAATAATTAACAACTTAACACCTTAGAGCCTTCTACTTGAACTCTTGTTTTAAGAAAGTTTAATATGCTTAACAATAAATATTTGAATTATATATTATTTAATTGATGAAAGAAATGTGAAACAATGAAACATATTAGACTTCAAATGCTAGTAAGTGAGAACTTGCTATGAAAGATGAGATGAAGTCTTTAGTATCAAATCATACATGAACACTAATAGAGTTGATTAATAGATTTTTTTTTTTGGAAAGAGTATGCGCCTTTAGAATCTTGTGATCTGGTGCAAGAAGTCCTACGATTGCAATTGTTGGAAAAAGGTAAGAAACTTTAAATTTTTTTATTTTGATAAATATAAGTAAAAGCATTCTGAAATCGTACCTTTTTATATAAGATATGCAAAATAACATTAACAAAATGCTTTCGTTCGCCCTCCACAGGAGAACACAACTTCACCACTTATCACATAAGTTAAAAACATGAACACCTCGCTTTGGAGCAAACTTAAGAACGAAGAAGAAAACGTTCTGGAAATAAAAAATATTTAAAAATTACATGTAATGTGAATGCCTCAAATTAACAAACCTGGTGAAACGTCACCCCCGATAATTAATTTTTTTTTGTAGGAGAAAAAAGCTGAAGGATATCTATATCATGTTGTTTCCATTACTTAATTAGAAAGTATTATAATAATACGTTATTGGACCTCATAACAAGACTAAGATATATTATACGTTAAATCATATTAAAGTAAGGATATTGTTTTTTGTGGCAACAAATATTTTATCCGTTAAGCGAACTCCATTTTGGGTACTGTTGCAACCCTGCAAGTCTTCTGACTGCTACTGTGAGTTCTACTTTCTACACATAATTGTTTTGTTAATCAGCAATGGATAACTGGTACTTCCCCCACGATAGAACACACTCCTCTGTAATCCATGTCAATGGGTGCTGATTTTTGAAGTTAACGGAACCTCAGAGTGAAATTAATCTAATTCTTTACGTAATTGTTTGTTTTTAGCTTAATTTCAGAAGACTTTTCAAAAAATTAAGAAAAAGAATCCATCACTTCATCCTCCTAATAAAATACGAAATACGTATATACTACATTATTATATATAAATAAAGACGAAAAATGAAAGGGGGAAGTTGGTGTGGTAGACCAGCTGTGACTGTCGGCGTATGTATGCTCTTTCTTTCTCTCTCTAGACTCGTCATCTTAGAGAGAGAGAGTGTGTGTAGTTTTTGTTTCTTCTTAGTCTTGCTGTTCTTTGTTTTCGTTTTCGGCACAAGAAAAAGTAACTCATCATTGCAATTTCTGCGCAAGATCATTACGCTGCGTAATTCACATTATTGTTATCATTACAGCGTTGTGAGAGTGTGAGAGAGAAGTGAGTGTGGCCGAAGCACTACTACATTGATTGCGGAGACACGTTAGGGATGGTCAGAAGCAGAGAACGATAGCCTCGAACGTGGTTCCGTTGCGGAAGCAATGTAGAAACGGTTTCGGCGCCGTTGCCGGAGTTCGGAGAGTGGAGTTCGTTCTGAGCGTAACCGATTTATCGCAATTGGATCGGGAGCCTGATGGAGTCGCGGATGGATCACTACGAGATCATGGAGCAGATCGGTCGCGGAGCGTTTGGCGCCGCGATTCTGGTGAACCACAAGGCGGAGAAGAAGAAGTGCGCGCCGTTTTGCGTCTTGATTTTTGCGTTTGGCTGAGTCTGTAAGTGGATTGTGTTGGTTTGAATTTTGAGAACTGACGCTTTGTTTGGTCCGTGGATTGCAGGTACGTGTTGAAGAAAATCAGGCTCGCGCGGCAGACGGAACGATGCAGAAGATCTGCTCATCAGGAGGTAGAATTTTGGTTACTTGTTTCTTGATTTGCAAAGTGCTCTGAGATTTGACCTTTGTTGACTGTTTTGGGAATTGTAGATGGCGCTTATTGCTCGAATTCAGCACCCTTACATTGTGGAATTCAAAGAGGCTTGGGTTGAGAAGGTGAGACACAGCACATCGTTTCAATTGTTATACTATGACGGTTATTTTTTTGGCTAAACATGTTTTGGTTGTGTTGCAGGGTTGCTATGTTTGCATTGTTACTGGATATTGTGAAGGTGGAGACATGTGAGTAATATCTTTGAATTGTGAACTCCCACTAGTATCGTGTGAAGTTCATTAGTTGTGTATGCCTGATTACTTACTATTTTGCTATGTTTATTAACAGGGCTGCATTGATGAAAAAGACAAATGGGGTTTACTTTCCTGAGGAGGTATTTTGCCACAAATATATTCGGTTTTCGTAATTCACGATTGTTGTTTGAGAATTTTGGTTGCTTACGTTGGATGTCTTTGGCATTGCTAAGAAACTCTGCAAGTGGTTTACTCAACTACTCTTGGCAGTGGAATACCTGCATTCAAATTTTGTTTTACATCGCGACCTAAAGGTATTACTTATGAGACAATTATATGGTAAACATGCTGCTTCTTTTTCTCTCTTTAATCTTCAATTTGAAAATGTATCAAATTATTTTTTTCAACTCTACTTGCAGTGTTCCAATATCTTTCTTACCAAGGATCAAGATGTTCGCCTTGGTGAGTTCATCTACCGTATCTGACTTATTTAGGGATAGATTATGATGTTTGCATCCTGAATTTTGTCTGTAATTTCCTGACAACTATATAGGGGATTTTGGGCTTGCTAAGACACTAAAAGCGGATGATTTGGCTTCTTCGGTATGTGAGAAATGGGAACTTTCTGCTTTTTTCTTCTTCTTTAAATCCATTTTTTTTTGTTTGAATGATGTAAAGATTCTTGCTAGATATTATTCTGTCAAGTTTTTACGGCATTGTTGAACCCTACATGTTAACATCATAAGCTGAGCAGCTCTAAAACCAAGTTAGAGCCTGGGGTTTTTCATCCTTACATCACTCCCCTTGCTTTCTCCCTCAGTTTGACATATTTAGTTATACTTACTCTCCAAGAATACCCATTCATATTTACATATAATCATTCAATTTTTGTAGCATCTGCTTATCAAACTTAGTATCCTAGATTATCTGCCCATGAGAATAGAAAGCTTCTCTTTGTTACTATGCTTGTTAGGGTCTATTTGGTAAGCCATTAGCTAACATCGACTTTCACTATGTTTAATTAAAATTTCTCTGGTTGTTCAGTTGATTTATTCCTTCACATCACACCATACTCCCCATTCTGGTTATTACTATGATATTAAATGTAAACTCTCACCAAAAAACTTATTTTAAATAAAATTTATGCCATGACTGCTAGAAATAATTTTGCTTAACTATTTTTTTTTACATAAAAGGATTTTTTTTTTTGTTTTGTATAAAACATCTACTTAGCCAAGGCAAAAATTGATGTCAAACCTCGATAAATAGACTTGCAGGCCTATTAGTTTTAGGTGAAAGAAAACACTTTGAAATCCTTTAAGTAAGTTTATTCATCTTATGAGATATTTTATTTTTTTCCTTGTAATACTAATTACTATAAATATTTTTCTTTGTTGACCACAGTGACACTTAAACCTATGCATATGTGATGTGATATATCTTGAAAGTGAGTTTATATTAGTTCAATAGGGATGACCAAGAGGATGCCAGTAGTTGTTGTGAGTGACAATACTCTAAAATAGGCTAAGGTGGCATTTCCATGAAGCCACATTCCAATCTTAAGTTGCATACACTTCTCTTTTTGCAAGCTTTCTTATTTTCTTCTTTTTATACTAATATTTCATAAAATAGAAAATGTGGACACCAATTGAGTGTTGTTTAAGTGGATTATATATTAATTTCCTTGTTTCAGATTTGATAAGATCGAAGTTTCTACTTGAATCTGATTCAGCTGGAAGACTATGTTGTAATGAGCTTTGTATTTATCAGCTTTCACATTTTTGAAAGGATGCAATCCATGTTTTAATAATTTCCAATTACTATAGGTTATAATATGACATCGGTACCATATGATTAGCATTGCATTTATCTTATAAATGTGAAGTTACTGGTTGAGGAAATTAATTTCTGTAAATATTTGTGTGCAGGTGGTAGGAACTCCCAACTATATGTGTCCTGAACTGCTTGCGGATATTCCTTATGGATTCAAATCTGACATTTGGTCACTAGGTATATGTTTTATGCAATGGATATCTGATATTCGTTTTGCTACAGCTAAAATGCATTTTGTTGTTCAGGGTGTTGTATATATGAGATGGCTGCTCATCGCCCGGCTTTTAAAGCTTTTGTAAGTATTCCATTGATTTCTTTTTTTACTTTATAGTAATTATAGGTATGCTATAATCAGATGCCTTATCTAATGCACAGTCATTAAGTCATCATATATGAATGTAATATCACGTGTTAATCAAACAGATAGTAAAGTTGCATTTTTGTTCAACAGAAAGGATAACTTATTAAATTGCATAATGGTCTAGGATAACAAAATTTTTGACAAATATACGATTTATTGCAAGTCAAGGAAAAGTTCATGTTCCAATCAAATCCAAATATTTGGACCAAATTTTAATTCTGAATCCATATTTTCTAAAAAATGAGTAATTAATTTCTTTTGGATGATACAATCTTTGAAAGCTAACTTCTAAGAAAGTGCCATAAAACTGTTTGTGTATTCATGTAATATGATGCTTCTATAAACAATTTATTTTTATCATGAATGAGAAAAAAGAGTGTAAAATGGTTGAGTTACATACCAAAAGATTGTCTCTTGTGATTTGAAGGCACATAGGAAGTCCATTGGGTATATGTAATCATTCCACCATAATCCAATGGCTCTAGATATAGAAACCAAAGGAATCCATGTGGGAAAAATGCATGAAATTTAAAAAATAAGTACTCCACTATAAGTGGTAGTAACCTGCGTTTCTACCATGATGTGGTTTTTCATCCATAAAATTATATGGAAATTATTCAAGCATTGAACGAGATCATTGAGACATTCTCCACCAAATTTCCCAGTAGAATAACATTCATCTCAAAGTATGGAGTGTGTATTTTTAATTTGTCCATCAAAATGAAAGAAAAAGAAATGCACATATTCAAATTAAGGATATGCATTGGACTTACCAAATCTGAGATGAATATTGAAGATATAATTCCATTTCCATGAGTGTAGCGCTTTTGCTTCAATGATCTAGGCACTTGAGGTTGACAGAAGGAGCTCAATGGAGCAAAATTACTTGAAAGGAAGTATAAAAATTAAGTTTATTACGAATGGATGCCATACTGTTAACAAACATATCAGAAGCTTCGTTGGAAGCAACTTGAAATTTGTGAATGCTAAAAAATAGAGAGAATTGTATGAGAAATTGAACTAGAATGAATCAGTAAAGGAAAATAGTAGTTATTACCAAATTAATGGAAGAAATTTTGCGAAGAAGATTGGATTTCCCTCTTTATTAACTGGGGTTTATGAGATTGGATTTTTGGGGTTGAACTGTGAAGAAGAAAGAGGACTGTGATTCAGTGAATCAGATTTCCTATTCGGTCTCCTCGTAGCTAGCTTAGAGAAAAAATGTTATTTTGAGTTTTCCAATTTCTAAAATCCACATGGAAAAAAATCAGCATCTGGATTGAGTAACTAAAAATTGGGGTGGAACAAAAATATGATCTAATTAAATGGATGTATAATGGGTTGGACTTGATCAGCAAACCATAAATTTGGGCCAAGAAGATTTTTTGCCCACCCCTAATGTAAATGGTCTAGAAGGGATAAAACTATAAAAAGCCTTGGCATGATCAAAGAACTATACCTTCCAGAATCCTCATCATGACCTATTTTATGGTTGTTGCTATTGTGATATCAGTGGAGTTCGAACTTCTACATTTAAGCTTGTTGTAGACCCCATCTTGTCTGATATATTTATATTTATGTGAGAATGCAATTTGTCATCGTGCTTTTTCTTTTCCCTTGATAAGCATGGTAAATATTGTTTCAGGATATGGCAGGTTTGATAAGCAAGATAAACCGTTCCTCTATTGGCCCTCTGCCTCCCTGCTATTCCCCATCTTTGTAAGTATCATCTGCTTTTGTTGAGGCGAGTATCATTATGTTGATGGAAAGCGAGTGATTACTCAGGCTAAATTAATTATCTTTTGCTTTTGCTTCCATTCATTTAGAAAGGACTGAAAGGCTTCTGTTTGGCAATAAGAGAAGCTCAAATCTGTCTAGGTTTAGAGGATGATATACATACACATACATATTTATACACACATATTTCTATTCTGGCTTCTCATGTATGTTCACTGGAAATCTTAAAATTTGGTTCATACCTACAGGAAAACACTGATAAAGGGCATGCTGAGGAAAAATCCTGAGCATCGTCCAACAGTAAGCCTCTATTTGAGAGTGATCTTATTTCCAATGTTACACTGGTTTCCTACTGTTGCTAATCTTGAGCAATTTCATTATATAATTTCACAGGCATCTGAAGTCTTAAAGCATCCTTATTTGTTACCTTATGTTGATCAATATCGTTCATCTTTCTGTACTCCAACAGCCAGTTCTCCTGAAAAGACAATTTCTGTTGTTCATCATCCTCGAAAAAATAAGCCAGAAGGTCAAAACAGTAGTAGTTCAAGTACCGAGAAAGATAGTTTGATGTCAAATGTGAAAAACACTGCAAATGCAGTGCAGAAGTGTGATGGCAAAAGTACTGAACTAGACATGACCCCAATTGAGGATGATGGCTCTGAGCAACTTGTGCCTGATGAAGAAGGAAATGGCTCTATCAAAGTCAATGCCAAAACTGTTGATCAAGTGGTGACAAAGCAGTTTAATAATGAACACAATTCTAGTGTTGTATCTAAGCAACCAATAGCAATTAAGAACGTAGTGACAGCATTAAGAAATAGAAAACTTAGAGAGACAAGTTCTCCAATAAGGGGCAATAGCATAAAGGGTGGTGGTGTGTTGACGCATAAAATAAATACAGAGACATTGTCCAAATTGCCCAAACCCAATTTTGGTGCTTGTGATTTGAAGCCGAATTTGGAGTTGCCAACTATTGCACCTTCAAAAGCAACTCCTGATCCTGCGAAAAGATTGCAAGGATCACATACATCAAAGCATCAGGTATATTACTATTATAAATGCTTTAGTGTAATATTAGTTACTTTTGAATATTCCTTCGTAACATTGAAATTTATTTCTGGTACACTGATTCATGCTGGCAGTTACCAATGATTGAATCCACACCAAAAACTAAACCTCGACATACTGTGATTCCACCACTGGGTCCTTCCAAGCAAGTAGAAGGTCGTGAAGTTCCTGCTAAGCCAAGGCAAAAGACTCCCCCAAGCTTACTTAAGCCACCTTCTTTTCCAGGACATGTGAGACAGGCTGGGTTTGATGTTCCAAATGCAGCAAATTATACTGGAAAGTCAAGTCCAAACAAAATGGTTCGGGAGCCTAACATAAGCCATAACCAGTTGACCAATAGTCTTCTACCACACATTTCTAGAGAGATTACTCGAGAGCCTTTAAAGACTTTTGAAAGCAGTTCCAAAGGAATGCAAACAGACAGCAGCAATTCTGTCTCATCTTCTTTCTCTATTCAAGGATTCGAACTTTCTGATTTTGCAACCACTTTTATTGACTTAAGTGAAACAACACTTCATGTTCAAGAGAGTTTAAACCACGCTGAAAATGTGGAATCACGAGCAGATAGCAGTTCACCTGCATCCTATTCGCATTTTGAGATGTCTGAACAATTGTCTGAGGAAACCCCTGTCATTACGCCAAACTTTCAGAAGATAATGACTAGTGACGAGAAAGTATGTCCCAGTTTATCTCCAGATCATTCAGTTCAAGATGCTGAGGTAATGTTTGCTTCTGATGATAGTTTTCCCATAAATCAGATGATCGTATCTACTGGCTCCAGGTGTGATAATACATCTGTAGAATCCTCTGCTGAAATCACTGAAGGAATAGAAGATGTTGAAGATATTTCTAAGGAGATGTCTTCAACCAATTCTCCTCAACAACCAGTCCCCATTTCTGGAGAAAAGTCTGTTTGTGAAGAATTTGGTCCAGCAAGCAAGCCAAATAATATGCTTGATAGAGTTAGCCAGCCAAAACTTATGTGCCTCTCCAGTGATGACAAATTTATGGTGAGGGGAAGACTGTCATCAGCAGAAGAAACTGCTCCTTTGATTATTTCTACTAAAATTTCAAGCCAGAAAGTTTTACAAGAGGAGAAAGGAACTGTTCTGGCACCAGAAAGGCCAGCTGTTGGCCATTTTCCTCCAGCTTTTGATGATGTCATTCATGTCATACGCCATAGCAGTTATCGTGTGGGGAGTGAGCAGCCAGTGAAGGAATCCATGGACATGGGAGTTCAAAATGTAGATGTTGGTAAGTTTATCAACATTATAAGGGATGATATAGAAATGAGAAACGTGAGCACTCCCTTGACCCTAAAATCTTCTAATTGCTCAGAAGCTATTGGCAAGTCAAATATTTCTGAAAATATGGAAATTAGAAACTTGAGTAATCCTCCTAACTTAAAATCTTCAAGTTGCATCGACTCCTTGAGCATGAAATCAAGTTTTTCTGATCATCCTGGTGTTAGGGAACAAGACGTGGAAAATCCTGGTTCTCTTGTTGCAAAATCTGATTCTCCTGAGTATTCCGGATACACTCCTACAGCTGAAGTGGAACCACCAGCAAAGGAAATTTTGGATGTTAAATCTTCCAGGCAGAGAGCTGAGGCCCTTGAAGGACTGTTAGAATTATCTGCAGATTTGCTGCAGCAAAATAGATTGGAGGAACTTGCAGTTGTTCTGAAGCCTTTTGGAAAAGATAAAGTTTCCCCAAGGGAGACAGCCATTTGGTTAGCCAAGAGTTTAAAAGGATTGATGATTGACGAAAGTGGAGGGCGCAGTTAATGGGGTGTTTTTAATCCATGGTAAGTTTGCTTGTGTTTGATATTTTCAATTACTTTTCTACTTTATAGCGTTTCAAGTGCCACTTGAATTGAGAGAGCAATCAGGCTTTGTCTTTTCTTCTTTCATTTATTTTGTAATTCTTTTTATGCTGTTGTAAATAGTAACCATACGAATGAATAACATCATCTTACGATCAATTGTGTGGACATGCTCCTTCACTCTTCTACCATTGTGGTGAACTCCAATTCTGATGTAATAAGAAGCAAATAGAGAAATTTAGCTAATGCAATATTCTGGGTTTAGTAATTCAAGAAAAACAATCAAAAGTATTTACTGAAAAAATATTATTGGATTACATACAGAAAATTTGTTTTATACTTATTTTAAGTAATTGAAAGCATCAGGTAAAATATATTATATTTTCCTTGATCATTTTTCTCTAGAACTTGTAACAAATACTCATTTTATGAAGGAAAAAGAGTATACAACTCTCTAACCTTATTTATAATACCTTTTCAACTAATTCACATTCTTTAAGAATTTTTTGTTTACAATGGAAATAGTGAGTGGAAAACAAATTAAAAAAAATAAATAAAGTTATTTGGACTTAGTAATAAGAGTGGAAATTAATCAAAATTAAAAAAAAATATTATATTAATGATGTTGTTTTAATTCTTTTTTATTATAATAAAAAACATAAATATTAATAGAGTTAATAACATAATTATATTTTACATTTTTTACAAATATAAATGTCATTAATAATTAAATTATTAATAAAATATTACTATATAATTAATTATGTTGAAGATATAATTAATTATGTAGAAGATATAATTAATTGTATTTTCGTACGTAATTACATTTAAGTACACAATTAATTATATATATTAAAATTTTAATGTATCTGTTCTTGCCGGTTGACCCGTTTGTCAGTTGACTCACGACGCTCACACACTTCCTTCCTCACGTTGATATGTGCTTGGTTCTCTCGAAGCAATCTGTACCTGCAAAAGAGAAAGGGGGTGCCCTAGAGGCCGTTTGCACTCCGACGCTCAAGTCAGTGTAGGGCAAGCAACACCAATTGTATTGAGTTTCTCTCTGTGTGTTTAGGTCTAGAAACTGCGTACCTTTGTGAAGTATTTTACTGTCCCTTATATAGTCTAGGGTTTATTGCGCCGCTAGCCCTAATTAGGGTTTACTGCGCTGCTAGCCATATTTAGGGTTTACTGGAATACCCTTGCGCCGCTATCACCCAATCTTAGGGTAATCTAGCACATAAGGTTTCCTTCTCTGGAGTGCAAACTTTAACAGGGTGACCACCTGAATGCCTCCTTGTGCACCTAGTCTCTGGGGCCACCTGTTCTGGGAGTGCCTTCACTGTTCACGTGCCATGCATATAGCTTAACTGGGAAAACCCTAGCTCTGGTGAGTACTCGTCCCCTCAGGACTCTACACCCAACTGTGCTCTCCCTGCTACCCGCATAGGCACTTCGTGATCCAGGCCTCTCCTTACCTCTGGGCATGTTTACTGATAACTGGTCTTCCCCCAAGGCCGATCTCACCTCGTCTCCACCCAAGGCCAATGTCACCTCGCCATACTCTGTTGCCGAGGACTCCTCGACCTGCTGAGTGACGATGACACCTCAGCCCATCCTGGTGGTCTGACGACTACTCACCCTTCCCTGCGGGAAAATGCTGATGACTAATCACCCTTCTCTGAGGGAACACACCGACGACTGATCACCCTACTCTGAGGGGAATGACTGATCACCCTTCTCTAAGGGAACACACCGATGACTGATCACCCTACTCTAAGGGAACACACCGATGACTGATCACCCTACTCTGAGGGAACACACCGATGACGGATCAACCTCTAATGGGGTCCATTCCTCACGTGGCTTTGGCCCATGCTGTGGGACCCATCTAACGTGGTTCGCCCTTTACTACCTGTTCTCGGTGTCCAAGGACTGGTCGGTCCAGTATCAATTTTCTTTTAATATTTATTTATTATTTTTCATGTTGTTTTGGTTTTCCAACATTTTTATCTTTTCTTCGCTTTATAATATTAAAAATAATAGATTGGTCTTTAATGTGTATTTTTTTTTCTCCAAAATTACTTTTATTATATTTGAAGGTAAAGAAATTGAGTAAGATTAGAAAAGAGAAATTTTATGTCATTCATTTAAATCTTTTATTACTTTTTATCAAGTTAGAAGGGAGAAAATTCATATAATTCATTTAAAGTATTTTATTAATTTCTTACCGAACATATCTCATTTATTTAAAGGTATTTAAAAAAATTAATGTATCACTCAACTATAAGGGATTCTTATATACACAATTTTCTAAAAGAGGGTTATAATTAGGTTTGGAGAGAGTATATATTGTGTACAGTACATAGATTTTTTAAGTTTTTAGTAAATTTAAAAGGTTGAAAACAGACGAAAATGTAATAAATATTTGAAAAAAAAAAGTAATTTAGATGTAGATTTGCTGCGTAGTAATTTTAAAAGATAAAAAAATCTGAGAATATATATGATTGAAATTTGAGATGAAAAAATACATAAAAGAAATAAAATGATAAAGTGGGATTAAAAAAAGCTAAAGATATCGACTCAATTATATAATTTTAAGTATACAATATTTCAAAATTACTTTAATTATTTGATAGTTAAGTAAATTAATAAAAGATATAGTAATAACATTTCGAAAAAATAATAATACTGATCAACTATACATACTTTAATTATTCTAAAGAAACGTACTTTGATAAACTAGAAGTTGTCAATAAGTTAATGAAAATCATGTTAGTAGTGAAATCTTAGCTTCAGTTTAGTTTGAGAAAAAAAAAAATGTTTTTGTTTTCATCTCTAATTGCAAAACTATATTTTTTCAAAAGTTTGTATAAAAAGAGAATAAGAATAGAAAACAAATAATGACCTTTTTCTTGTACAGACCTTTAAAAAAAAAATAGTAAAAACGAAGCGGTGGCTTTTAATTAAAAATAGAAAACAATCAAACCAAAGTTCTTTAAAAGCTGGTACAGCTAAATTTGCATCAACAACACCGTCATTAACGAAATATAATATAGTTTTATTATTATTTTTACCAATAAAAAAATATAATGGAAAACGATATCATAGAAAGCTTACTATACAAAATATAGAATTCTTTAAAGAAAATATTACTTTTTACATCAGTTAATAAATATGAAAATTGTTGTATTTCTTCATTTGATATCCACACTTCAAAAAAAATATTTTTGTTGTGGTAATATAATGCAGATTGTTAACGTATCAATATTTTTCTTTAAACGAACAATTTTTTTGCTATATGAGTTAATTTATGTGTCTTTACAAGCAAGTCACCCTCGTGCTTGTTTTCAAGATGCTTCATGGAACCTAGTGAAAACTTATACTAAATTACTAATTTTTTTTCATCAAAATTACAACTTTTTTTTTTTATCACCAATGTTCTTCACCTTCTTTATAAAACTGTAAGTTGGTTTCACTCCTAGGTTTAACAGTGTTAAGCATTAGCGTGTCTCACACCGAACTGAGCACAACAAACCCAAACACAACAGTATCTAAGTGACAAACGTTTGACCGTGAATTGGTGTGTTAGAGACATGGATGCGTCCCTTGTCTAATGATCTGCCCACGCACGTTGTTAGACATATTTCACTCTTCACTCATATCTATTAAGTCAGCTTAAAGTCAAATCAAATAGTCAAATTTGGTATGAATAAAAAATAAATAATAAAAAATATCAGTTTGCAAACGTTTAACGACAAATATTGACATAAAAAATACAAAATATCCTTTTAGAGAAAGGAGAAAAGGGAATCTTATCTTTAAAAAAAAAGAAGATGAAACTATTTATCATAAAAAAATATAGAATGAAAATCTTTTTGTATGGTTTGAAAACGATATTAGAATGAATGAATTTGAGTGAACCTCTCTCTGCATAGAAAGAAAGGGTATTATTCTTTATAAAAAGCCAAAATTGAAGAGTAGTAAAGCGACACGCACAAATCCCAACAACCTATCACAACATCAACCTTTCACTCCCTCACTCACTCCACACACCGCTTTACGTTACTTGCTGTTCTGTTCCGTTCCGTTATGCAAGATCCTTCGCGCCCCGCCACCGGCTACCCCGCTCCGCCCTTCCACCACCCCAACGGCGCTCAACCTCCTCCGGCCGCAACCGCATATCCATATGCCGCTCCCCCTCCCCCTCCCTACCGCCAGCCCCAGTACTACAACCCCAATTACCCCCCTCCCCGGTCCTACGCCTCCCGCTCCTTCTTCCGTGCCTTCTTCGCCACTATGATTTGCCTGGCCGTCATCTTCGGCGTCATCCTCATCGTCACCTGGCTCGTCCTCCGCCCCTCCCTCCCTCACTTCTCCCTCCACTCCCTCTCCCTCACCAACCTCTCCACCACTTCCCAATCCCTCTCCGCCACATGGCACGTCGCCTTCATCGTTCGCAACGGCAACAAGAAGATGACCGTCACCTACAACGACCTCCGCTCCTTCATCTTCTACCGCACTATCGACATCGCCGACTCCCAGCTCGCGCCCTTCACACAGGACACCAAGTCTGAGACCACTCTCAATGCCACCCTCGTCGCTGCCGGCACCTACCTCCAACCCTCTCTCATCAACGATCTCAACGCCGAACGAACCGCCAATTCCGTTCTCTTTGACGTCCAGGTTGTCGCCTCCACCTCCTTCCGCTCCGGTTCCTGGAGGTTCCGGACGCGAATCCTAAAGGTTCTCTGCCGGAAAGTTCCCGTTAGTGTTTCCTCAAAAGCCAGTTCCGGCGAATTGGTCGGTGGAGATCGGGAATGTCAGGTTTGGACGTGAATGCTTTGGGCGGGCTGATGTTTTGAAAAAACCCTAGGTTTGATTGGAGATTCGTTTTCTGATTCTGTCCGGGTAATTGATACTTTCAACGCTTTATGTTTATGAGATTTGGTTTAGGTTTTGAATGGAATTTTTTGTTGGTAGTATATGACTGTATATAGTTATCATCACATCACATCACAACTTGTGTTATTTGCTGGCTTTCTAGAACACCTGGCTTTAAATCTCAATCAGTGTGGAGATTTGAAGCTCTTTGATGCTGGAAGTTTGCAACTGTATGATTATTGGAGGCATGAAAGTAGGCAGATAGTAATATTTATTTGGATATAACTGAGTTACTGTTTCACTGGTCTTTGTTCAACTGAATATATGTGTAAATCGTGTTGATTTTCAAAAACATCTCCGAAATTTTGGTCTTTAATCGGGATAAACAATGTAAGGCTTTGTTGTTGGTGTTTTATTTATTTTTTTAAATCACACTATTTAAAATCACCGAATGGAGGTTTTTTATACACAGGACAAATATAGAACTAACTACTGCTTCAGATTGTGACAAAGGCATTGGCTTCTTACCCAACCATTCATTTACAAACCCTTACTCAACTGTAGTCTTGTGAAGATACTGATTCCATGTAAATTACGTGTGTCAGTCAGTTCTCTTACTAAAGAAGCATAATTTTTAAGATGTTTCTCTTTAATGGTGTTTAAAATATCTATGATGGCATAGGCTCTTCAATTTAAACTGATAACCTTCGATAATGATCACAAAAGCTTAACAGTTCTATTAATCTTCTAGCAGTCAAACTTAGCTAATGTTTTTCAATTCAAAACAAGTCCATCATCTAGTATTCTTTGAATTGGTGCTATATTGGGGATTTTGAGTAGGGGAGTCTACGGAATGCTTGACAGCTTGTCTATGTGGTCACTGGTATATGACTAGCAATAGAAAAATGTCTTTTTCTAGTTCTGGTTTGGCTGTTCCTTTATATTCTTTCATAGATGGTGGTTGATGATATTATGATTACTCTTGCAGTTTGCCATTGTAATATGTTCTGAAAGAAACGAAACTGTGTTTTTTTAAATCTTGTTGTTACATTCCCATGCCTAGTATATTCATGACCATATAATAATTAATCTAAAACTTTCGTATTTCCACCTTTTATGTCTTGGATAAATATGTTGGGTTAGGGGTTTGCAAGTGTTTCTGAGTATCCAAAGTCCATACCTAAGACCTTTTCTTCATTGAGTACTTGTTTATTTAAGAAATTTATGACTCTAAATGAGGCAAAATTGCTGTTTCCCTGCCGTCCTTATTCTTATTAATAAATTATCACAGAAAAAAGATCATATTCATTAAAAAAATCCTGGAAAGCATTGATCATGACGACAGTTGTTCAAAGTTACAATCTAGCTAGTCATTTACTTAAAAGTCTAGAAACGTGCTTGATTTGGCATGGCATGGAGGACTGGGTTTGTCATTTCACTTTGTTGGATCCGTTATGCAAGTGGTACAGGCTGGTGCCTACTGGGGAGGGGAGGAGAGGTTAAAAATGGGGGTTTTTTTGGATCCGTGTTGGGTTTATTTAGTACTATAGAATTGATTCATTAACCTGTTGACATTGACATTTATCTAATCTAATGAGATGAGATGACTGTCAATTGTGTCTGTTTACTTCTAATTGGGATCTGTGGTCTCATAGAGTCAAAAAGGGAGATCAATCTCTTGTTGGTACAAATTGAACCTGTACTGAAACAACTAGAATACATACAATACAAATAAAATGTAAAATCTCATTGTTTATGTAATCTAACTAACCTGTCACGAACTATATTTGTGCTTCCGGCACAAAAGTACTTACAGTATATTATAACTTGGACTGGGCCCTTGTATTATTTCTGTAGTTTGCTCCCTTGTTGAATGAGTAGTCCTAACCTGCCCTCTTGAGTCATTGGAGCCTTGGCAGTAGCTAGTTTCATAATTTATTTAAGTGTCTTCTTTGAAAGAGGGGATAAAGAGATGCCATTTAAATCTGTGGATTATTATATTCACTCTTAGATATTGTGGTCAAGACTAGTGTATTGCATTGTCATTCACCAATATTTGTCCATTTAGTTTTTTGTTAAAACTAAAGCAATTTTATGTACCGAGACACTCTCTGTTCATCGTTTTGCAAAATTTAGGTACCACAAAAATCTGTTTATGGTCTTGTTCGGAAGTGGGGATTAGAAAATTGCAAATGAAGAAGTGAAATGTTAAACCAGCCAAAATGTTTTTTCTTTCATTTTTAAAAAAAGTATTTTTGAATGCAATTATTGAATGCCGTGAACACTTGTAATTTTTGGTAGTGATTGGCTTTCCCGTACTTGTTTTCTTATTGGGAGAGAGATTGGTTACTGCACATGCATTTCTGTGCACATTAGTACAAACAGGGTTGGGCTCTTAATTCATTGTGTTCCATTCATGCATACGCACGCTGGTTTTGGTTTGTTCCTATGGTGCTGGTCATGGATACAAGTTCCTTAACATTGTCATCTGCTTTTCCTCTGATTTTTATAGTAGGCAATCGGAATCTTTCATCCATAAAGGGATGCCATGTGATGATTGCCTTTACTTTATTCCGATATTGCTTCTACATCTTGTTTGTTCCGAATAATTTTGGTCCAATTTTATCTGTTGTTGTTTATATAACAATACCATCACGGAGAGGTTAATTTGAAATCTAAAGCCTTCTTTTTAGATAACTAGTTAATACAGAATTTACGAAAGGGGTGCTTTCTTTCTCGACAGAAATGTTAATCCAGAATGAAGGTTTTGTATACAAATTTCTGTAGGGCTTGGAGAGGACAGGACATTCCTACTTCGGCCAGTCCAAGTGAGTATAGAAGTGAAACATTAGTGGTCATGTTATTATGGGCCTAACTAGGACCGGTTTGCATGTCTCTGCAGTTTAACTTATTTATTTGTATAAAAATGTAATTTTTGAAAAAAAAAAAGGTTATTTCAAAAGCAAATAAAAATAATAATATCATGTCTCTGCAGTGTAACTTATTTATTTGTATAAAAATGTAATTTTTGAAAAAAAAAAAGGTTATTTCAAAAGCAAATAAAAATAATAATATCGTTTCCACTTACGTGAGCCCTTCTGTCAGCAGATTCGCGGACTTAAATTTTGGCTGTTGCTTTCTGCACCCAACAAAATTTGCACCAAATTAGCATCCAACTGACGTGAATGACAAAAATATCCTATTTAGTTTTCAAATAGGAGTGGGAATGTATTTTGGATTTGTTATTTCAGAATATATTTTTGGATTTGGATTTTTTTGAAGACTTTTATGGATTAGGTTTTCTTGAATAACTTTTCAAAATTCTTTTTTTAGAATATTTTTGGATTTTATTTTTCAAAATTTCTTTTTTGGATTTGTTTTTTCATAATGAGATTTTGATTTTCTAATTCTATTTTAGAATTTTATTTTTGAAAAAAAAATATTCTGAATTTCTTTTTTTAAAATGTATTTTTCAATTCCAGAAGAATGAAGAGCAATTTTGAAATTTCAACAAAAGTTAATTTGGTGCAAGTTCAAAATGATTGGGTGGAGGAAGCAATTGGTCTAATTTTAGTAAGTTAAGCTTGTTTAAATGTGGATTTACATGGATGGGTAGCCCCACAAATACCTAGGTCCAGCTCCTACTTGAGTGGACCATCTTGATATAGGCCTTTTGCACCTCTCCTTTTTTATACACCTTTTTTTTTATGTTTTATAAATTTCTAAATACCTTCCTCCTTTCATCTTTCTTCTTCCTTCTCCTTCACGATGCATAACAATGTTTTGAAAGTATTTTTTCTTGGAAAAAAGTGCCAGAGTGCGATGGGAATATAAAGATAGAAATGGCGGTGCAATAGAATCTTCTTTTCATATAATAGATATTCAAAGAGAAGGTTCAAAGAAAATTTTACTCCTACTTTATCACCTTCGTAAGATTCCTCATTTGAAGAAAAATATACGGCAATAAAACATAGAGGAATAAATAACCCACTTGTTAAAAAGGCGTTATGCTTCTAACTCGTGACACCAAAATACCTCAATCATTCCTTTAACCATATAAAATAATACTTTAAACTATTATTGATTTTACTTTTGATTGGTTTATCTGTAATTTCAAAATTTTCTATTAAGTCGGTCCATACTATTGATGAAAATCTTGTATTATATATAAAAAATCATTAAATAAAAATTAATTTTATAAATAAAAGATAATTAATTATTATCTGATCAAATAAATTATATCAAGATTTTAGTTACTAATGTTATAATTTAAAAAGATTTAGATAATTAATTAAACATAAATTTAGAAACTATTTATTAATAATAAAATTATTTTAAATATTAATAATTTTTTTAATTTTAAAATATTATAATCAATATAGTAATTAATTATATTTTATTTTTAAGATTAATTTTTGTTTGATAATTTTTTTGTAGTAGTGATAGGATGAAGACTAGTAGAGTAAATAAAAAGAATATGTTATATATATTAGATTTCTGAAAGTCTTCCTCAAACATTCAGTAATTTATGCAATGCAGCTGAGATGAAAAGTAGTGGTTTCATTGTGAATTGTGATTTCCATCTTAAAGTGGTGTGTGGTGAAGTTAACGACCAATCGATCATAATGTCATGAAAATCAAAATAGAGCAAGTTAGGAAATGAACGAGTCATGAAGAAAGTGACCAGAAAGTGGCTATGCATTAGGAGGACATGATATGCGTACAAAAATTTCAAAAGCCCTACATGTCTACCTTCAAAGATAAGGCAAAACCTCAAATCTGGGACTATAAGCGGTTGTTTTCCCAAACTTATCCATCACCCACCTCCAACCACCTTCTAATACTTTTATCATAGTTTCATAATTATAGTAATAATCACAACAATCACAAATCTAACATAAGGACTATATCTCATATGGTTGTCAAGGTCCCACAAGTTGGTTTTCCTGTCTACCTCTATCTAATCAAAGTTTGTTAGTGCCTAAATATGAGATTAATAATAAATGTCAGAATTTGAGTATCCACTACATCCAATCTCAAAAAGCTGAACAGTTTGAGTCTCATGCTTTGATTCATCATGTGTTGGAAAAAGGCACCCCTTTAAGGCTACAATATTTCTAGCATCCATTGAAAAGGTTGCACTACTCTATCTGTATCTGCATGTCCTCCAATGGCTACCCTTCCAAATAGCAGTGACATTGGTGTGGATTTGAATGTGACTTCAAATTTCAATTAAGATCCATTATTGATTTGACCTTTGTCTTAATCCTTTGTTAGTTTTTTTTTTTTTTCAATGTGCAACCAAAACTGGATAATTAAAGTAAAAAGGGGAGGAGAAAAAGGAGGTAGAGGAGCATGTTCTACAACAGTCAATGTGAATATGAACTGTGGTACCAGTGCAGGCACTTAAAACCAATGACTTTACTTGCTGATTACTAAAATTGTTCCTCTGATATCCACATTCCAGCAAAAAGTTATTTCTGTTTCCAGATCTGGTGCAGATTTCTTAACATATCATCAATCTTTTGTTAAAGCTATTTTCTACAAAAGTGGTTTCATAATTCTTTCATGCATCTCAAACAACATATGAAAAGCACAAAAACTAAAAGAAATAATGGGAAGTGGTTACATAAGAGATAACCTTGTCAAGCTTTCTGGCTTCTTTGGAAAAGACCTTAGACACATGATTAGACTTTTCACTTACATTTGGTGAGGGGCCTTCCAAATGAGTGTTTTGTGATTGAGTGTATACTATAAGAGGACACTCATTATTTATCTTCATAGTGATAGCAATCCTATATGCATTATTATCAAATTACACTATGTTTATAATAAGCTTAAGCTGCCGAATTAACCTGATAGTGTTAATAACTTTTATATCATCATTAATAATGTATTAATATATAGTATGCTTTTTTATTTTTATAATCAAAATTTAAAAAACATATTATGTGTTATGTTTTTTAATTATTGACTGAAATTTAGTGAGTTGTTCAATAAACAATACCCACCTTATTTTTTTAAATAGTGTGATTTTTTATAAATACATTTGTCTATATAATAATAAATATAACAATTAACAAAAAAAAATTATCAAATAATTTTGTTCTATTCATGATCAAGAGTCTAAAGACAATTCTGATAATTAATCACATCAAAGATATTAGAAATCTAAGGAAAAATATAGAGAAAAAACTATTTTTTAGAAATGGTGGTTATATTAAAATAAAACTCGAATAATTAATTTTTTTATTTAAAAATAAAATTTCTGATATTTTTTAGGTCTTTACACAAATTAAAAATTTTAATGTTTCATCAACATATAAAAATGTCAATCAATAAATTTTTTTAGAAGACTAGAATGATAATAGTAAAATGATATTTACATAGATAAGTATACAAAAATTAGGCATTTTCTTAATTATAACATAGATGTAATTGAAAATTAATAAATAAAATTATATTAAGCATTACTATCTCTGTTTTTTTTCAAGTGTAGCTTAATGTTGTTTTGGAAAATCACGACATGTAGTAAATTTTTTATCTTAATAAATATGTTTTGTTTATTGTTTTATCACAATAGATATAATTATAGATAAAAATGATCTTACATTTTCAAAGTATTTGATAAAAAATATTTTTTTAAATGTGAGGGTTATAAAAAAAGAAAAGAAGTAAAATAATGAAAAATATTTTTTCATTAATAGTGTGATAAGATTAAAAATATTAAAAAGAAAAAAAAAGATGAACCTTGACATGAGAAATCCTTGTGACAGGAATGCCCCTACTGACTCTGCTCTGGATCCGATGCTTGCATTTTTAAAAATTCTTGGTAGAGTGTGGGAATGTGTTGGTTCTATTCCCTACCAAACAACTTTCTTAATTTTTTTTTATCTCCTTTCTCCATGAAAACTTACTATAAAAATTCTCTTCAACCCAATTAGTTTGATTTTGTCTAAAATCTAGAGATTCTAGTTAAACTTTTCAGTCTTCTCCTATGCTTTTAGCTGATTTTACAAACAAACCTAATATTTTATATGTATTTAAGTTAAGACAAAATTATCAATATCAAATATCAAGATCATGATGGCATTTTCATATAATACACTAAGTTGCCAAATTTTATGAGCATTGCTTACTTTAGGATCCATAATGATTATCCTTTACTTAATTTGGTTTGCATAATAGCATTTGAGGTTTATCTTTTGTAGTTTGGTTATGCATGAACTCACTTTATTGATTCAAATAATGTTTACTTAAAAAATTGACATAAGTTTATCAAAATTCAAATATAAATCAATTGTTTAAGGAAAAAAAAACTGTCATTAATTACGAGAAAATATATTTCTTGTACACATTCATTGGACTCAGACTTGTCTCCAAGACTCCAAGTCAATAAAGAATAATTTTCATATATAACTTTTGTTCTAGTGTATGAACAGAGAAAAAATAGACTTAAAAAAACACTTTTGACCCTGTATTGGAAGACTTATCTACAATAATTCTTCAAGATGAGTTATTTTTCTAAAATAAAATTTGATATTATATTAAAATGAAGTTTAAACTGAATTCATTATGGTAAAACTTATTTTGAAGATAATATTTATATCAGTTATATATTTAAATTAACGTTTTCAAAATATTTGATAAGTCTCTTTTAAGTGAGTGTGTAGCTTCCCACTTTTGATGGCAAAAATAGTAAGTTAACGTTTAGGTGGAGCAAAGTTCCTGGCAGAAACCCCATATGGTTTGGTCAGTGGTGGGTGTATGTAAGAGTATGTCATAATTGGCATTTCTAAACTCTACCCTTTACTTTTTTTAACTTATTTATCAAAGGGACCCTCCACTCCTATGCCTCCATTCCACTACAACATTACTCTAATTATACTAGTTAAGCACATTATTATTAATTTACTTTTAATATAAATAGAGATTCCACAAATAAAAATATTTTATATAATATATAATATAAGTGAATACAAATTTAATTTAATTTTATAAAATTAAATTATATTTAAAGTTACCCTTTAATATGATATTAGAATCATTTAAAATCTATTAAATTTATCATAGAAAGAATTTGTTTAATTTGTTTGTTTTATCAAATAATCTGTTGGAATTATTTACAATATATAAATATAAGAAGGATGTGTTAGATTGGAGATGATAAATAACCAATTTTATAAAGATGAAGTTGGGTTTAAATTACAGTTTTTACTAATCTCAATATTCAAATTATATTTCATATTAAGTTATTAACCAATCAGGAAAACACCAATGTATGAACCGTGTCGATACCAGCAGAGAGTTTCTGGAAATACCCCTGCTATCGGTTAAGAAATAGAAACACTGTAAAAACCATGTCTTAGTAAAGGATAAAAGGGATAAAGTTTGCACATGTAATAATTTATTTATTTTATATTGTTATTTAATCAAAATTAAAATTTCTATCACAATGAATATCATAATTGAACTTCATTTTAAATAAAAAAATTGATCAACTTTCCGTATACTACAAGGTTTGACACATGTTTGAATCCAACAGCAAAGTTATCATGTCTTTCTCGAAAATAGATCATTCTCTCTATAATCTCACATTTATTTTTTTTTGTCTACGCCAACTCATTTTCTTCAAAATGTCTTTCTTTTTCTCTTTTTTCTTTCATCACATCTATTTATTCATGGTGAAACTATTCTGCATAATATTTAGTGGCACCCCTTAAATTGTTGTGGTGCCTATATAATGCACCCTTGATGAAACATTCTCCTCAGGGTGAATCCAAAACACACCTCTGCATATTCACCCTTAGTTATCAACCAATCCACACTCATTCCCACACAACCATGACCAAGGACTGCGGCCACCACCACCACAGGCGGCAGCAGCTCCTCCGCCACGTATTCGCGGCCATCCTCGGCTTTATCTTCCTCGTCCTCCTCGTAATCTTCCTCATCTGGATCATCCTCCGCCCCACCAAACCCCGTTTCATCCTCCAAGACGCCACCGTCTACGCATTCAACCTCTCCTCCAGCGGCGCCATCCCCTCCCCCACCGCCCCCACCCCCAACACTCTAACCCTCACCATGCAGGTCACCCTCTCCGCCTTCAACCCCAACCACCGCATCGGGGTCTACTACACCAAACTCGATGCCTACGCCTCCTACCGCGGCCAGCAAGTCTCCCTCGCCACCGCCCTCCCCCCCACCTACCAGGGCCACCGCGACACCGCCGTCTGGTCCCCCTTCCTCTACGGCAGCGCCATTCCCGTCTCCCCCTTCATGCTGGAGATTCTCCAGCAGGACAAAACCTCCGGAGGAGTGCTGGTCAACGTCAAAGTCAACGGCAGAGTCAAGTGGAAAGTGGGGACTTGGGTCTCCGGAAGGTACCATATTAACGTGAACTGCCCCGCGTATATCAGACTCGCCGGTGACGGTGATGACGCCATCGGGGTGGCGGCTCCGGCTGTGAAGTTTCAGCTTTTACAAAGTTGCATTGTTGATGTTTAGTTAATTAATTATTTATCAATTAGAAGTGATATGAAAGCAAAGTAATTTGCTTTCATTGCCGTAGTTGTTAAATTTTCTTTCTTTCTCTCGGTTAGTCTCAACTACCTTCTTCATAAGTATGTTCTCTCTCTTTTCTTTGTTTATTTTCTTTAATAATATAGTATTGGATAAAGTCTTCTAAAGTTTTATACACATGGAAAGGTGATGATATCACACATTTATTAAGCATAATAATATTTCATATTTTATTATATAAAAGTGTATGCAAACTTTATTTTATATTTTAATTTTATAAAATTGAATTAAACTTAATGTTAATTATTTTAAATATGTTATTGGAATTATTTAAAATTTATTTTAATAAGAATTTATTAGTCTAATCAGACCATTCGTGATTAGATTGTTATCGGATCATTTATAAGTATACGGTCTCAATTCGTACATGAAAGTCTCAATTCGTACATGAAAGGTGTATTGGAGATCACATCAACTAAAGATTAAGACTTTTCATATTATATAATTACGTACAAACCTCACTTTATAAGTTATTTTTATAAAATTGAATTAGAATTAAAGTTTATAGAGTCATTTGAAATCTATCTTAACAAGAATTTATTGAATTTATCAGATCATCTTTTTAAATCGATTGATATCGGATTACTCATAAATATATAGTCTCAACGTAGAAGATATATATAAGTGATATAAGATTGACTTAGTTTTAAAGTTTATTTTCTTAATAAAAGTTTTACTTGATTTTGTACAAGAAATAGATCGACTCTTGCATGGTTATTAGATAATTTAATTTTGAACATACGATGGTTTCTCTTTCATTCTTACAACAAAAAAACAGTAACAGTGTTTTTTTATTTTAGTTACGAGTTTTTTGTTTCAATAATGGATGAAGACGACGAGTCTTTTATGGAAGATGTAACTGTAAATCTGAAGAAGAAAGCGAAGGAGAATAGTAATAGTTGAAAATGAAAGTTTTGGTTGTTCACTCTCTCGTCGATGCATGTGTTACGACTGTGTTTAATTTTAGCACGCGATTTTTTACTCAAATTGAGAAATCCAATATGCTTTTCCAGCGATATTAATAAGATGTGTAACATTAAAAAAAGCTTAAAATATATTAAATATTATTATAAAGTATATCAATAATATTTTTAAATAATACTTTTTGATCCTTCTTAGAAGAACGAACATGTGTATCGTAAATTGACTCGAATATGATGGATTTGGTGTAGTCCTCTACGAAGTTGACCAGGGTATCCTTGGACTCTGTTCCTTTCAGTATTGAAAATATCCATTTTAAGCCCACTATTTTCTTTATATTCAGTTAATAACTACTTTTTATAATAAAATGATAATAATAAATATAAATAAAATGTTATAATAAAATAGTAATTTATAGAATTATAATTTGGATGTTTGAAAAAAAATGGTGAGACACTCTTTTACCGCTTAACTACTTCTTATTTATTAATTTATTAACCAGTGAACTTTAAATTTAAGTAAATATTATAAAACTGGTTTATAAGGTAAATTTTGTACTTATTTATATATTAATAAATATTTTTATCTTTAGTTAATTTAGGATTTCTAATGTATACCCTGATATCGAGATTGTCAATTTATGCGTAAAATTATATATTTATGAATGATCTGATAACAACTCGATAATGTGTGACTTGATAAATCCAACAAATTTTCATTAATGGGTCAGACATCATATTAAGAAGTGAACTTTAAATTTAAGTTAGATTTAAAATTTACTTCTTAATAGTCTTCACTTCTCGTTTTAAGTGAAAAATAATTGAATGAGTAGTAATATATAAAGGGAAAAATCTATCTCTAGGAAATATTAGAAGTAATTGAATTTATTTTTATTTCTCATGAGAGGATTTTCAAAATTTAGCTGAATCGATGAATTACGTTATCTTGATTCAAAATCCTTATTCTTTGTTGTCATTGTTACAGTGATATTAGTCTTTGAAATGGACACGAACAAAGAAAAGTAGAATGTGGGAAGAGTAACTAAATTGTAGCATAATAGAGTGAATATTGTGGTGGTGGGTGTTGAACTATGTGGACCACATGACACACGGATATGATAGAGCATAGGTGACTTTTGAATGATTATTGAAGTCATTCGTGGTGATAGACATAATTAAATGCATATGATTTTGGGTAAGGATAGATGTTCCTGGTGCTTTCTTTTACTTGAAGCTTTACAAAAGTTAGTTCCTGCAGATTCTAAAAGGAGAGATGGGTGAACTTGTTCCACCAACTTCCTCTTACTTTTTATATTGGGTTTATACAAATATATTGGATAAGTAAGTTCAGTCTTTGAAGGTTATTGCTTCATATTTTCTCCCATTTACCTACTCTCTCTCGTTTAAAACATAATTATGACTCTAAAGTCAATATATATATATATATATATATATATATATATATATATATATGTATATTAGTTATGATTTTAAAACGTAAAAGTTAAAAATTCATTGTGATATTTTTCACACTCTTAGATATGAGTTGCACATAAATTTGATATGGCTTTTGAAACTCAAATTGAAGGAATATAAACTTATGAAAGTAAGGTTTGAGATCTTTGAGACTCAAGCTTGAAATATATATATTGGTTTGGAATAAAAATTGAAAATAATTTGGCTGACAAAAAATTGCAGTAAAGATTAAGATGAAAGATTGCAATAAAGTGAAGAAGATAGGGTGAATTTGGACAGAGCTTGCAAAGGAGTGGCAAGTGGAATTGAACAGGGAGCATATGAGTTGGCCTGTTGCCTCATGTACAATGTCTATTGAGAAAAAACCACACTCTTCTTTTTTGTTTTGGTGTAATCACAGATTCAGAGCCTTCATCTATTTGGCATTCATCTGTTTGTCACCACTGTTAAATCCACAACAACAGTTGAGACACAAGAGAAAAAAGTGGGCCAAAGAAAACTAAACTTGGACACTAGATATGCTCACAAATATATAAAGCTGTGAAAATCTCTACTTAGCCCTTTTCTTCTCTGTTAAATGAAGGCCTATTCTGTTCACCAGAAAGATACTGGATAACCCATCCTCATTTAAGATGATGTATGATTTTGTAACTAATTTAATTTTACAAAATTAATTTGAAAGATAAAGATTATCTCTATTTATATATTATAAATTAATTTTATATAATTTTTTAAAGATGTTAATGAGATTAAATATTTGTGATTGATTGATACGATAAATTTGAGTTAAATTCAATTTTACAAAACTATTTTTTAAGATAAAGATTAGGATCATTTATATTGTGTAAATTGATTTTATCTCTAATTGATATATGATATATTTAAACATATCTTATGAACATTATAAAACTATCACTAAAAAAAATCATTAAATTTAAAAATTAAAATAATTAGTTACTATTTGATTAAAATAGAGACTATTTTATAAAATAAAAAAAAAATTGTATTTAAAATAATTTTTATTATTAATAAAAATTTATAAAATAGATTCTAAATTATTATCTAACTATTAACTATCAAGATTTCAATTACTTACTTTATATTCTAAATTAATCTCTATAAATTTTTTAAAGACTAACTTATAATCTAAAATATTAATAGTTAAAACCTCATTAGTTAGTTTAGATATTAATTTAGAAACTATTTTATATATTTTTCTTAATAATAGGAATCATTTATGAATAATTTTTTAATTTTTAAAATAATATATAATTTAATTAATTTATTTTAAAAATTTAATTATTATTTAATAATTTTCTTGATATGGTGTTAATATTCAAGTACGAAAAGGATAACTTGTAAACAAATTTATATAATGTTTCTCCTATCCCATCTCACTCTATGTTTGAGTTAATTTTCCTTTTGGAATGTAGTGCGGCTTTGATATGTGGGCCTGAACGTAATGAGCCTCCCCTAACTAACTATCTGCATAAGCCCGTTTCAGTGAACTTCATGTGCTCTCTTAATTCACATCAATATTTCAGTGAGCAACACTTTCAAAACACCACTCTTCTTGCACTTGATATATTCAAAGAGATAAGTGCTTTTAAATGTTATAGGTGTCACACCAACGCGATATTTAAACTTTCTTTTACTTTCATTTAATATCACTCAAAGGATTTTCCTATATGTGGAATCTTGCACATTATGTTAAACATTAATTATAATCTTTTTAGTTATCTTGTACATTGTGATATTGAAAGTTACTTTGAGTCAAATTTATATAATACACATCATTTATGAGAGGAAGACAGACATTATACACTAACATTATGATAATTAATAAAAAAATATTATTTCTAAAAAATGAAAATTAATTAGGTAGTTAATTAAAACGGAATATAATTAGTAATACTTACTTTTGCAATTTTGCACATAATAGAAAATTTCTTAATGAAAATACAACGCTTCTAAATATTATCAATGTTGCTATTAAATATTATTGATTTTTTATTTATTTTAAATATTCCTATTAATGTCACATGCATGAAAATATCAGTATTAAAAGTCTTTTAACCAAAGTGGAGCCAATTAAATACAACACTTGATCAATTTTAACGAGAATATGATTTGATGCTACATCTCAGTTTTATCTTGTTGTAAAAAGGAATATAATAAAATATATTTTTTCTTCAATTGTTTATCTGATAATTAGTTAAATATGTTTTTTTGTATGTTATTTTACATAAAATTAGTTTTCATTTTTAATCTAAATTTTAAATATTCTGATACTTATAATAAGAGAATTGTTGGAATAAATTTTCTTACTACAAATATTATTAGGAGGTTTAGGGATAAAAACTAATTTCGATGAAAAATATATTTAATCTTTTAAATAAAATAAATTTTAAATACTGAATTTAAATGTAGTTTTTTTATTGTGAGGACTATGACATGGACTACAGTATAAAGATTTTTTATTATGTGTGAATTAATATTCTCTTTTTTGTGAAGTGTATTTCACACACCACATAAATTAGTTAAAAGAAATTTACCATCTCAAATAATTATAATTTTATCTTTTATCTATATATTTAATTATCTTAACTTTTTCTATCTGTTGGAAACTATCTTTATCTGCATCTTTACGTTAAATTTCATTGATTTAATAATAATAATAATAATAATAATAATAATAAGAGAAGATTTACAAGATTAACAACCTAAATCTTGTTAAGATTAACATAGAAAACAACAATTAGTGAGTACTTTCTCACTCTATTCATAACAAAATTTCAATGTCTTCCAAGAAGAGAAAAAGGTTTATGAGAGGCCTATTCAACACAAATGGATGTTGTGGATGTAGCAACCCTAAATCATATGATGTACTCCAACCCTCCCCAAAACTCAACATCTCAATCAACCAAAACACAAACCCTACCATTTCCGGCGACAACCACTATAAAGACAACCAACCCTTCTCCCAGCGCCACACAAACCATCAAAACCCTAACAATAACATGCCAAAACCAAATTCAAAACTCATTCACAGTGTGGCCGTTGAGAAGGACTCAAACGACCCGCACAAGGACTTTCGAGACTCCATACTCCAAATGATCTTCCAGAGACAAATCTACACCGAACCCGATCTTCAAGACCTTCTCGAGTGCTTCCTCCGGTTGAACGCCGCCTGTCATCACCAAGTTATCGTTCGAGCATTCATGGACATTTGTCAAGAAACCTTCCCCAAGAAGAATATCAACGCCGACGGCAACGGTGCTTCTTTCGATAACAAAATTTGATGCATTTTCAGTTTATAGTGTATAGCTCTCATTCATGTCTGTGATGCCACGGTTCATTTGATGCATTTATTGGTAAATTCTACAGTTTTTTCAATATACCATGTAATTCCAGAAAATACTGTAAATAGATCTTAAATTTTGATCCAGAAGTATGTAGTTTTCTTGTTATTAAATATTATATCAAATTAGGGTGAGGCAAGCGAGTGAAACATCTTTTTTGTAATTCAAAATTTAAATTTAAAGTTTTGAATTTTTGTAAAAACTCATATATATATATATATATATGTGTGTATGTATGTATAATTTTTTTTATAAATTTAATTAGTCTAATAATAAAAAATTAATATTTAAATAAAATTACACTAAATTAAAATATTTTTTAGATATTTTAGTTAAATTTATATTTAAATTAATTTACAAAAATAAAAAATTAAATATTTTTCTTTGTATTTTTACTTTACTATTTTAATCTCAATCCACTTCTAGATGCACTGATAAAAAAGTTTAGCCAACCAAATTTGGCTTTATTAATATGATTTGGTGATAAGTCGAATTCAAAAAAGTTGGACTGGTTAGTTTTATCATACTTCAGTTTTTTTTAATCGAAAGTTATATAATTTAGGTACATAGATAACTTTACGAAACATAACTGAATAATATCTATATATATATATATATATATATATATATATATATATTAGAATCACACTTTAAACAATTATATTTATGACCATACTTTATAGATCTAGAAAAATAGTATTAAGTAGGAGTGGTGCAATTAAAATGATATATAAATATTTTATTATTAAAGTGAAAATAGTATATAAATAGAAGGTTCCGTTCTTATTTTAAAAGAATTACTATCTCTCTAAAAGAATTACTATCTCTCTAAGTATTAATTTTTTTCTTTTTCTCTGTCTTCTCTTTAAGATTCTAATCTCCTCGCTCATTAGATGAACGATCAGAGTCTACCATTGGACTCCTGACAACGAACTCTACAAGACTGTTTGATCAGAGTTTTAGATAGAGTAAGTTCAATCTTGCTCATTTTTTTCCTTTGAGTTAGTTTTTAAAATGTTAAGTTTGTCTTGGTAGATGTTGTTGCATTGCATGTGAGGTTTCTAGTTTTAGGATTAGTTTCTGTTAGCTCAGGATTCTAGTGATATAATTAGATTTTTTATCAGGTTAAACTACCTTTGAGATTTTGGTAAATTTGGAACTCCTAGTGAGCACCTGCTCAAACTCAGGTAAGGGAAGCTAGATTTAATTTTAAATAGAATCCTAGGTTAGAAGATTTGGATGTGGGGATGACGTGGTCACCAGTTCCAAATTTTGTTTGCAGGATTGATTTTTTCTGAGTAATGTAGGGTATTGTTTGAAATCAAATGTGAGTATGTTGATTTTGATATGGATGATTTATGGCATATGTTTTGTTTGAATCTGAAAAATTGGTTTATTGGTATAGTTGATATACTGTAAGTTAATCTTGAAGTGAATGAGTTATTGAATTTTTTCTTGTTTGACCCTGAATGGTTTAAATTGGTTAGATATAATGATGATATATATATTGATAGAGTTAATTGATGAGAGTACTCTTACCATGTTGAATAAGATATTTGTGGTTTGAATTGTTAAATTGGGTTGTGTATATATGATGAAATTGGATTAAGATAATGTATTTTTAGCAGAATTAGGCAGATTTTTTTGCATATCTCGCTTAAGCGAGATAATTCTCAAAAGATGGGGTACTCTTGGGT
This sequence comes from Phaseolus lunatus, assembly GCA_013389735.1. NCBI lineage: Eukaryota > Viridiplantae > Streptophyta > Magnoliopsida > Fabales > Fabaceae > Phaseolus > Phaseolus lunatus. The sequence continues at coordinate 32,193,447 of CM023861.1, forward strand.
TCACTTTTGCTCCGGCGAGACCCATTTTCGCTCAGGTAAATTTTGGGGTGCTCTCAAGTTCAATCTCGTTCAAGAGAGAGGGTTTTCACTTAAGCGGGACTCATTCTCGCTCAAGCCAATAAAAAAACTAAAATTTTGATTTTTTCTTTTAAAAGGTTGGTTTATTTATGTTTTATAGTTTTTAATCATAAATTATGTAAAATTTTATTTTATGTATAATTGAAAAATCCTTTAATTATATATTTATGTGATTCTTGGATGAAATTGTGTGTTTTGAAATTCTAAGCTTTAGTATAATTTAATTGTGTGATTTTGAATATTGTGAGACGTAGAATATGAATCTTAATCAAGACATAGTATTTTAGGAAAGAAAATATCGTGTTGAGATGGTTAGGATGTACATTGACTAGGAATTTGTTTAACCGGAGGTATCTTAACTCTAATAATATAATATAATCATATAGATAAAGTTATTCAGGTGGTGAGAGTCGAATGAGGTTCATATGAATGGGTAAATTGTTTGAAAGACAATTAACTTGGCTTGTTATACGAGTTAACCCTGTCATATTAGGAGATATGATAGAGATTATTATGTGCATAGATGTGTAGATTTCACAGTGAGATAGTATGTCAGATGTAGATCTCTGAGTCCAAGTCAATGCATGAGTCTTCCAAAAGTAGAGTCAAGTGTTTAAGTATGTTGATCCAGTAAAAGTTTGACATGAGTAATGCGAATGGTGAATTATGCTAGACACTTGATGGCTTTTGAGAAAATGCGTGAGAGTTGATGACTTTATGTTTATTAATTGAAGTTGAAATTATATAGCAAAATTTTTTTATAGTTAACTTACCCGTTTCCATATTGTCTGTTGTGTTTTATTTTCTTTATTGGTGATGATTGTGTATTTTATATAGAAACATATGAGATTACAGGGGAGAGAACTCCATAGTCAGCAGATGAAATATATATATAAATGATGTATGTATATATGTAAATATTTATGTTGAAAATTTACGTATATTATAATATTAAATTTGAGAAAATATAAAGATGTTAAAGTGCATGTACAAATTAAAACTCTTATATAAAGTCGTTTTAGAGCGAGTTTTTTTCTCTTTGATTATATTAATTAACTTTTTCTATTCCACTTTATTTGTACTATTTTTTTTTTAAAAAAAATATTTGTAAAATAATTTAGTGCTACATTAATAAAAAAGTTGGATGGATTGACAATTTCAATTTAGAAAAAATGAACTCACCCATAAACTCATGCTTTAATGAACAGGTTTAGGTTCTTAGTTAATCATGACCATGACATGATTTTGCTACCTCTATTTAAAATGGACCACTTGGTAATATTCTTCACTTGAATTTTAAAAGAGATAAATAAAAGAAAATAAAAAGGAATGTAGAACATTAATGGCATAATGAGTCCGTAGTTTCAGCCTGCATTTTTTACTAGCCCTGGAATGGCAGAATCCATTAATATATATAAAAGTGTCATAACAAAAGTTAAACTTTAATCGTTGCCACTCATACAATGCTCCTATTCCTCACCAAATTTTTGCTACTCAATTTTTGCTTTACCAAATTATTTGTAGGGCACTTAAATCATCACATGTATAGATTCGTAGCAAAGACTTAAAAGAATAGTGTGTTAACTTTTAATGGTGATTTTAATATCATAACTTTTTCCACATTCTCCACACAGCATAAATATACAACATATTAAAAATTATAATTTTAATGATAGTGATGGTAATTATTATAATATTTGATAAACTTATTGAATATTAGTACTTTTTATTGGACTTAATTATAGTTTAATTAAATTTTAAGTCTATCACAAAATTAAATATTTTTAAGTTCAAAACCTAGGTACAAATCTTGAATTGTTGTGAAAGGGTGTAATTAAGAGAAAAGAGTTGATTTTGATGACATATTCTAGTAGTAAGGTATTTCTCCTTAAGAGTAACATTGGGTTTAACAACTAGTTTAAACTTAGAAGTTGAACAACTTAATGTCAAAACAGTTTTCCTATATGGAGACATAAAAAAGAAATCTATATGGAGCAACCAAAAGGCTATGGAGAATCAGGCAAGGAACACTTAGTGTGTCGTCTGAAGAAGAGTTCGTTGATAAGTGCAGATTTCAGTAATATTTCATATTAAAATATAAACACTTATGGATATTAATTAATAAAATAACCATAATATAATTCATAATTTATGAATTTAAACTTTTTTTTACATATTTTGTGATTATAATTTAAATAAGAATGATTTATTCCCAAATTTGTGTTAATTTCATGATTCTAGGAAAAAATGGAGATAAAAGGACAAAAGGAGAATATACAAAGCTAAAAAAGGAAAGTTGGAACGCACCAATACTCACCCAAGCTCACCTAAACTCGCCCAAGCGAGCCCAATATTGCCCAGGTGAGATCACTCCAGTGATATTGGGCCTTTTTTCATACTACTCATCCAGGCAAGCCCAATAACACCCATGACTTAGCCCAAGTCCAACTAGGTTAAATATGAGGCATAAGACACAATCCTAGACATCATTGAGTGGATTGGAGGAATCCATTTGGGAGAATAAAAGGTGTTAGAAACCCTTGAGGAGGCAGTCAAGGAGAAATATCCTAGATCTTCTTTTCTTACTCTATGCTTGTAATAGCCAACATAAGTGACTAATTTTATCCTTTGAGATTGTGAGTAATCTGTTCAAACTCTTATGTATTAAGATGATATTTAAATATAATATTGTGTTCTTGATTGATGATTGGTATTGTCATTTTATTTGTAATGATTGTTTCTATGATCTAGATAATTAGATTTGACTGGAAAGTACTTTTAAGTTTCTAACCCAAATGATAGTGCTTAACATATTTAAATGTTAGGAATTATTTGAAATGTTAATTGCTATCAACGTCTAATCGTAATGATAAGAAGTTTTTATAAATATGCGAGGAATTGATATTTAGGAAACCCTCTTAAAAATTTTATATGTGAGGAATCAATATAAATGATTTTTATATGGGCATCAATATCCATCAACGGATAGAATATTACCATGCTAATCAAAATACAAAAGAGTAAGAAGGATGAACCCCAATCCCAATTTTTCCAATTGAAGCAACAAACTCTTTGACTTGTTTTCTTTTTAATCATTGCAATCATAACAAACTCCCAACAAACTTTACTATTCTATTTTCTATTTAGTGAATCTTTTACTTAATTATTCGATTGTTCCTTGTGGGTTCGATATCCGTCCTCAGGGACAAATTATTACTTTTGACAACACGGTGCACTTACTGTAAAATAGTCATCAATTGTACGGTTTGAAACAAGCGCCCAGACAATGGTATAGGAAGTTGGAATCCTTCATGGCCAAGCATAATTTCAAGAAGACAATTAGTGAGCATTGTTTAAGTATGAAGATGAAAACTTGATTATCCTACTATTATATGTTGATGATATGTTGATCATTGGACAAAATAAAACAAAGATTGTTGGTTTAAAGAATGTTTTAAGCAAGTATTTTACTATGGAATACTTAGATCCTACAAAGCAGATCCTTGGGATGAAGGTGATCAGAGACTGTTCCAAGAAGTTGATATGGCTATCACAAGAAAAGTATATTGAGAAAGTTCTCAAGAGATTTAACATGGATAAGACAAAACTTGTTAGTGTTCCACTTTCTGATCATTTCAAGTTAAGCTCAATGCAATGTCCAACCAATGAAGAATAAAAGAAAGAAATGGGGAGAGTGCTTATTATTCTTTGATAGGAAGCCTAATGTACGCCATGATTTTTCCAAGATCAAATATTGCTCATGAAGTTGGTGTTGTGAGTTAGTTCTTGTCCAATCCTAGCAAAGAGCACTGGAATGCAGTGAAGTGGATATTGAGATATTTGAGGGAAACTACCAAAATATGTTTCCTTTTTTGGTACTAAAGATCATATGTTGGTAGGATACACCTATCTAAACATGGTTGGAGATGTAGATTCCAAAAAATCCACATGAGGGTATCTAACTACTTTTGCAAGGGGAGTTGTATCTTGGCAATCCAAGTCAAAAAAATGTATTGCTTTATCGACAACTGAAGTAGAGTATATTGTCGCATCTAAAGCTAGCAAAGGGGTAAAATATATGAAAAACTTTTTGCATGAATTAGGTCATATTCAAGAAATATATGTCTTCACTATGATAACCAAAGTACAATCCACCTATATAAAAATCCTACATTTCATTCTTGGACAAAGCACATTGATTATCGTTATTATTGGATAAGAAATGCTTTGAAGTATAGTGAGTTGTAGCTAGAGAAGATTCATACAGACGACAAATGAATTGAGATGTTGACCAAGGGAAATTCAGTTAAGAAGCTAACAAACTATTGTAGGGGAGCTGGATTAATGATACCCCTAAATTAAGTCGGGAAGGGAGATATTTGTTGGAAATCCCTTCTTAATTGAGGGAAGACCATGACCAATGAATCTTGGTAATTTATCCATTGAATATATTCAATGATGGTCATTCCAAAGTCCTGAAATTATACCTCTCTTGAAGGCTATGATGTTCAACCTAGAAAGTTGGTGATAGGTTTTTTCAAGATATCTTGAAAATGTGACAAACATTAATTATCCATTATCTCTTTATGAATAAGTCTTTCTCTTTTTATATATATAAACAAAACTTGTGAGGAAGAAAAAAACAAACAAGTGAGAAGAGCAACATACAAAGTAAATGAGAATTGATATCCACCATAGTTTAAGACTAAAAATTCCAGTGAGAGGCTAGAGAGATATTGTATTTTCATCCTTGTTGGGTGAGATTAAGTGTTGTCCTTATAGAGTGAGAGAAACAAATATTGTAATCGTACTTTCATAGTGGAGATATTTTTTGAACTAGGTCTCGTGGGCTTTTACTTCTCAAGTTGAGGAAATTTCCCATGTTAAACATTCTTGGTGTCATTATTCTATTTTATTCTATTTTCTTTTGTCTGCTTATTACTTTTGCAAGTGTCCATTTTGTATCTATACAAAGGTGGGAGATTAATTCTAATTTTTTCCAACACTCCATTACTTCGTGATCAATTTCTTTCACCAATGATTTATCATTGTCCACACAACAAAGGAAGTTGTGCAAAATACACTGGCTAAATATCATACCCCTCATCATACGAAAGCAATAATGGGGTTGTGTCCCATTGACAATGACGTTAAATCTTTTCTTAATGCACTAAATATTCTCTTAATTACATTCTTGAGCGAAGAATGAAGATGAGTAAACAATTTTTGTGCATGTTTTACTTATTTGTTAATCATCTTTCAGGTGGTATCTGACACCACGATATGCTATAATAATTTTTTCTTTTAACATGAAACATGTATCTCCCCATGTAATATTTCCCTACACAAAGTTGTGGAGTATAAGTAAAAAATTGTCATAATTGATTAATGTAAACTGTTAAATTGAACCAACCTTGAGAGATGACTAATGGATCCTCCCTCAATAGAACATCCTCCAAAATTCTAGAATCAAATGTAGTTCATTTCCTTTTGGCTAGGACATATGTTAATTTCATGTCAAAATTACATAATACAAATGTATAATATATTTTATCACAAAAGTACATCTAATCCCTACACTTTAACTTAAACAAGATTTCAATTGATAGTCCCCAACTAATCTTTGAAGTCACAATTAAATAAACTTACACTATAAAAAAATAATTGAATAAAACTAATTTTAGACACAAAAAATAATTAGTTATTATATTGACTAAATTAGATATTATTTATAGACTAAAAAAATCATTAGTATCTAAAGTAGTTTCTATTACTAATAAAAGTTTATAAATTATTTTTTAAATTGATATCTAATTAGTTACCAACTATTTTAGATTCTAAAATTGGTAGTTAAAACTTTGATAGTTAATTAGATACCAATTAGCTAATTAGATGTCAATTTAAAAACTAATATAAATTTTTACTAATAATAAAAAATATTTCAGATATCAATAATTTTTCACTTTATAAAATAGTATCTAATTTAGTTAATATAGCAATTAATTATTTCTTGTCTTTAAAATTAATTTTTATTTAATAATTTTATTGTAATATTATAAAAATATATAAAATATTATTAATATATCTATGTGTTCCAAAGGGTGGATGTAATATTACCATGAAATATGAGTAAATTATGCTATTATTCATGATTTGTGGTTGGACTTTTCTTCCCGTTTTGGTAGACTAATAATTTTCCCTCTATAATGCAATGATAATATTCAAAACATTGTAAAAATGATAACTAGATTTTTTTTTTGGAAAAAAAAATGATAACTAGATAGATAGAAGAAAAAAGACAGGTTCAATTTTTTATCATCTATATGCATCTTTCACTAAATTAATTGCTTTAAAATGAAATGAATATCTCAAGTCCCATACCAATACTATGATGACAATTTTTGCATAAACAGAACGTGACATCAACTTACACTGACGGTTGTTCTTTTTAGGACCAAGAAGATTAGTAACATTAATATTATTGCTACTAAATAACAAACTCAACACATGTTATCCATGAACAATAAGACACAACACCATAACAGTTATTATTACATACCTACACATTTGTAACTCCCTAAGCATGTGTAATTAATTGTCAAACCTATAATACTATTATTTATATATTCTATTATCTATTTTCACACTTATTGTTTTTCATCTGTCCTGCTAAAATAACAATTTTCTTGTAGACAGACAAATAGTTTAAAATTAAGTTTAAAAGTAGTCAACAAATTTAAGAATATAATACAACATATTAAAGAAATACATATTTTAAACTATAATTTAAAATTACATATTGAATCAGGAAAAACTACAATAATATTGAAATTTCAAACTTGATTCCATTATCATACCTTATTTTAAATTTTAATCTTCAGTGCTAAATATTAAACATTATTTAATTTTTTAATCCCTAATTTTAATTATTAATACATAATTTAAAATTTCATTCCCTAATTAAAAAAATAAACTCCAATTTATCACCTAGTTTAAAATATTAAACTATGCTTTAAAATTTTAATCCCAATTAAAATTATTATATACTATTTTAATCCCAATTAAATTTTTATTACCTAGTTTAAATATTAAAATCAACTTGAAAATTTTAATTCATAATTCAAAATATTTAACCCTATTTTAAATTTTTAGTCCTAGTTTACAATATTAGAACATAATTTAAAATTGTATTCTCTGGCTTAAAATATTAAAATATAATTTCAAATTTATTCCCAGTTTGAAATATGTGAATCTTACTTTAAAATTTTAATCCCTAACTAATTTAAAATGTTACACAAAACTTTAAAATTTTAATTCCTAGTTAAAAATATTAAAACATATTTTACCCGTTGAATCCCAAGTTTAAAAAAATCCTAAATAAAGAATTTTAGTAAAAATATCCAACTCTGCTTTAAAATGCTAATTACAGTTTCAAATTTTAATCACTACTTTAAAATATTAAACCCTACTTTAAATGTTTAATTCCTTGTCCATAACAATAAATCATATTTTTAATTTTAATTTCATAGTTACGGTGGTTCAAATATTGGTCGTGTGATAATTATAGGTGTGCATTTGAAGTGTGATAATTATACTGATAAATCACTTTATTGTTATAAGCTCCAAACAAATATATGACGGTCAATGCACAAATACAAATGTTTTTGTTTTCTACATAAATAAAAAAAATCCAGTGGTAAATAGAAAATGAGAATTTGGATTTGCTTTTGGTGTACTTTCAAAAAAAATAAAAAAATAAAAAAAATAAATATATATATATATATATATATATCAAAATAAAACTACAGTAAAAAATAGTATACCAAAAACCAGCCGATAAGTTGAACTTAGAAAATGAGAGATTTTTTCACAAACACAAACAAAATGAGTCACAGACCAATTTTTCAAGAATAAATACAAACAGAAATTATTCAGAGACTTGTAACTTTTATTATTTATTCTTTATCATATATGTACAGTGAATAATAAATAAAAATTAAAGTATTAACTAAATAAAACCTTAAAAAACTGAAGTGAATTATCCTAAATTATTAGAAAAAAGAAAACTAAAGTGGAAGGCTAACTTGGTCCTCGTTTCAAGTTCCGAGAGAACGCACAAGTTTCAAATTCCAAACTTTTCACCGTCCCAGTGTAAGAGAAGATCGTTGAGTTTGGCAGTTTCTGAATATATAATTAATTTACCCAACAAATAAAATAAAGAATAAAATATTTATTTATATATATATATATAGTTGTTGTTTTTTTCATTGAGTTTCTCAACTAGAAGAACATGCAAGCTCCAATCCAAATAAAACACCGGCATATCTCTGAGGCCCATCCTCCGCGAAATAAATATCCTTCATTCTCTTAAACACATGCCACGTCAGCAGGCTATCAGACCCGGCCTGGTGGCACTTCCCAACAGCCCGGTCCACGTTGAGGGTTAGTGCCAGCCGGTCCAAACCGCCATAAAGGGTGTCACAAAACCGCATCATGTGTTTCATGTCGTAAACATTTTCTCCAAAAAACACCTTCAGAATCTTCAAGAAATCCGTTAACCCATGGGGCAGGCTCCGTCGGGTCAGAATCTTAACCAAATACCCGAAATCATAAGCGCTGTGAAACGTCACCCAACTCACCGCCTCGTTACACACCAATCCTGATGACATCATCAACTCCGCAAAAAGCCAGGAGTCGATGCCCTCTGCTGCGTGCCGCCGGAAGTCAATCCCTTGACGGCGGAGTAGATCGATTGAGTCAGGAGCGTGGGAATCACGCTCCACGTTGAAATCGCGGAAGTTGAATTCCCAGATGAAACTGTTGCTGGTCCCGATGTGAGGGAGGTTTCCGTCTGCATCGGAAAGCGTGAGACCCACCTGGATAAGGTTGAGGACATCGACGTTGGATTTGAGGAAGCGATAGTGCTCGGAGGGTTTAAGGGCGCAGCGGGTGGGTTCTGCCGGAGCCACCACTTGGGGTAGGTAGATAACCCCGGGGAACTCGGTATCCATGGAAACAAAAGGGTAATTGTCGATTACGTCGCGAATAATCTGGAATTCTGATTGAAGGTTGGAGGCCCAGACCTCACGGATCAGGATCCGATTGGATTGGGAATGAGAAGAGTCTTGGTCGACCACGCCCATCTGGAATCGCTTCTGCAACAACACGAGGAAAAGGAGGAAGAACCAAAATAAGGGTTTTTCTGTGTGCGGAGAAATCATGAAGGGGAAGTTTTATATGCAAGAAAAAGTGGGTGGTGGCTGGCGATGTTGCTTCGAGAGTGGGTAACGTGACGACAATGAGTGTGTATGTGAAACGGTGAAGTTATATATATAGAGATTGGTGTTATATGAAGAGTGCATAACTGTTACGTTGAAGTTCAAAAAGTGTTCAGAAGATTTGAGTCATCCACCTAATACTATGTGCCATTGCTGGCACCGTTCATCCACCTGGTCCATACTCCATATTCTAGTCCTATTCCTGTTCCACTTTTTTTTCTTTTTTTCCTAAAACATTATATGTGTCACCTACAGTGATTCTTCTTCAACTTTTTCATTAACTGCCTTCAAATTATGGTGAAAATCCAGACATTGTTAGAATAGTTTTTCAGATTAACAAAAATTGTTAAACAAATGCTTTCAATTTCAATATAAATAAATTTATAAATTTAATTACTTACATCATGTAGTCCTCAAATGTATGTAATTCCAGTAAAATCATTTTTCATTTTTTTACTAAAATATTCACAAATTATACTTTTAAAGATTTTTTACTTTTAGAAATTGCGATGATAGAGTTATATATTTTCAGAAATTTAAATGGTGTTACCTTAAAATCTCTTTCAAGTGATTAAAAGTATAAGAACTTTTATAGAAAGATAATATTGACAGGTTTCAAACTTAATTGCTAAGGTTTTATAATTATGTTATAAATATAATTTTAAGTATATAAGTTATATTTTATATTTTTGTAATGTAAAATTATTTTAATTTATTGATATTTTTCAGAAATTAGTGAAATTTAATTTAGAAATTGGAATTGTACCCTTCAAGCTTCCAACTTGTTTCGATGGAGGCACGGAAAGGGGAAGATTAGAAAGAAGACAGGGAGGAAAGTTATAAAAAAAAAAAGGAGGTAATAAAATATAGAAAACACACAAAAAAAACAAAGGTAACTTTAACGAATTAAACTTTGTTTGCAATAACGAGATTTAAAAAAAAAATCTATGATAATTGATTATGCCTTGAAACTTAATCAATTTTGAATGAAATAGGGAAAATTTTGTGAAAAAAAAAATGGCATTTGAAAGTATAACCCACCGTATATATACAATGTTTATAATTTGTTTATTAATTATTAATATTTTATTAATATATATTTTTATATTATAATAAAATGAATAATTAAAATAAAATAATTTAAATATGATTTTTATTAATATTTTATAATTATTTTTCTTTATTTAAAATTTATTTTAATTCCAGTTTATGTTTCTAAAAATTATTTCTCTATAATTTTTTATAATTTTCTTATTTCATCACATCAATTAAATCATTTACAAACTTTTATATTACTCTTCACTCAAATTCATTCATTTTTATATATTCAAACAATCTCATTTTTCACTTTTTTTCTTCTTATTCTTACTCTCCTTTTCATCTAAATAAAACCTAAAATTATAGTACAAAGTAACCAAGAGAACTAATTGAAGGCCTGAAAACTAGTTCTTCTCTTCTTCAAAAAATATTATTTGTGATAGATAAAGGGAAATAGTTATTCTTTTTTATTAGGTAATATCCTTAATTTTAATTTTATAACAAAAATTACATTTTTATCATAATAACTTTATAAAAATAATTTTAAAATATCAAAATTTTAATTAAATGTCTAATTATAATTTCTAACAGTTTCACCAAAAGAATAATTTTAAAGAATAATGATGTAACTTCTGCTTAATTACTTATTCATCGATTAGTAAGAAACTTTACTATAAAACAAATAATTTACAAGCTCAACTCAAAATATTGTATAGAGGTATATGAGTGTTCTACTTCTACAATCTACAATCGGATTTTCTCTGATGAATACATATAAGAGAACCTATATAAGAACGTAAAGGTAAGCTAATAAATTTGAAACAAAATATCATATTATATATAACCATTATGTACACGAATTCATATAAATTCAAGTTTAAACTTAAATATTATATCATAACTAAATAAATATGAAGTGTCATTATTTACTCATGACTAATCTATATTATTGATATTATGTGACACAAAACATCTGTCACCAAGTTATATGTAAACTTGTTATCAAATCTGACAAATGATACCATCTCAAATATTCATATATCACTCATAAAAAATTAGGTAACTACTCATTCAAGATTATCTATACATAATTAAACTTTATATAAACATATACCAATCATAATAGTTATAATATTATTTAATATTATTGATAAATATTTTCACAATTTAAGAGAGAATATTTATTTGTTAGGATATTTCCATATTTACGATCTTATAATAGCGATCTTATAATAGTTATAATATTATATTTCATTATTTTTTATTTGGATTTTGAAATGTGGTTTTATTCAATAATTATTTAAAACATTTCACTCCACTCTATAAATATCTCTAAAATTTCACATGTCAAAAAACTTATAAACGTCCTCGAATCGTCGGGAACCTTATGTGATGTGACAAATAGTCTACACTCAATATTTTATTTAATTAAAGAAATTATAAAAGGAAATTTTTTTCTTAAATCTAAGATATAATTATAAAAAATGAAGCTTAATTTTTATTACAAATTTAATAACTAATTTATTTTAAAATATGTTAATAAAAATATTATTACGTTTTCAACATGAGATTAAGAATAAAAAATTAAATAATTAAATTTAAAATGAATATTAAGAATTTTTATTTATAATAATAATAATAATATTGATAATAATTTATAATAGAGTTAAACATTTATTAACAAAAATTATTAAGAAATTAAATAAACATCAAATAAATCAAATAAAAGTATATATCTATTACAGTTAAAACTAGTTTTGGTATCCAAATTCGTTCCTCTTTCTTTCAATTTTTTCTGAAACACACAATTAGTTCTTAGAATGAATTGTCTCTTGAACTTTCCCTATGTTCTTATTAATCAGCATCATCTGCAATCATCTTCTGCATCATTTGTACCTATATAAATGTTTCTCTAGACCTGTTGGCTGTTCTGAAATTAATTTTTTGAATTGCTAAGAGAAAGCTTAATAAAAACTTTTGGTTGATTTTCTGGTTTCATTTATTGTTTTTTCAAGAATTGAAAATATAAACCCAAAAACTTAGCAATTCAGTTGAAAAAAAGCTCATAGCTTAGGTTTCACACAACAAAATTATCCAAAACTAGTTTTGGTAGAAACTAGACTTTGGAATCACCCTAAAGTATTTTAAAATGAAGGATTTATGAATTTAAGAAATTAGTATCCTTTATTCAAGATGTTCAGGTTTCAATGAATTAATGATTTCCAAAACCTAATTTACATGTTAAAAACTATATTCAATAAGATTTCCAACTACATAGACATTATAATTTTTGGATTTTGTTTAATATTTTAAATAATTTTTTCTTTCAAGGTATATAAGTTGAAATAGTATCTAATTAGTTACCTAAATTTTAGCTACCAATTATTCAGATTCTATCGCTAGAATTTAAAATTTTGGTAGCTAATTAGATATCAATTTAAAAACTATTTATCAATAATATAAAGTAATTTTGATACTAATAATGTTTTTCGTATCGAAATAGTTTTTAATTTAGCCAATGTAACAACTAATTATTTTTGTTCTCTAAAATTAATTTTTATTTAATGATTTTCTTGTAGTGAATGTTTTATTTATGAAATTCATTTTATTGAAAAATATATTAAAAAAATATTTAAATTAGGTTTTGATATCACTAAAATTTTGAAATGCAGAAATTATAAAATTTCCAACTTAAAACTTCTATTGTGAAAAGGCTTTAAACGAAATTACTCAAATTTATTGAGTTTCTTTTTATGTAGTGGCCAGACCTCGGATGTCGGCACGTGGGTGAGAGGTCGACACAGGAAAGGTTGGCATGGTAGGGCCCACAAAGGGTCCACAGAATTACACATGTCAAGGCACGAAACCAGATTCATGGATGTGTCATGCATGTAGGATGTGTTCAAGACGTAAGGCTTTGACACGATAGAATTATCCTTAGAAACACATGGGAGGCACGTGAAGATTTTGAGGCACATGAGATATTAAGTTATTAGATAAGTTTGGGCTGGCGGCGTTGGGGTAGACACTGAAACCCTAGCGGCCACCCCTTAAGTTACGCACTCCAGAAAAGAGATAGGCCCACGAGAGTTTCTCTCTAGGAAAGGAAGGTTGTCACGATATTATAGGGAGATTGTGCCCTAGAATCCCGTGAAGATAACCCTAAATTCGCTAGAGGCAGTAATTGGGCAGGGGCATGCAGGCGGCAGGTAACCTAAAAACAGCTATATAATGGGATAACGCCCAAGGTAAACACAGGTTCACACACCAACACAATTCTTTGCAAGCTTGGAGTTTTCATACACTTTCGGCTTGAGATACCTTAGTTATTTGATGTTTCTTGCCCTGTACTGACTTGAGCATCGGAGTGCAATTACAGGTAGGGCCCCTCTGCTCCAACGGAGCCATCAACCACTACAAGGTAGGAAGGAGTTCCCATCTATCTCAGAGTCAACGACAACCGAGTCAACCGGTGAGAACATAAATTGATAAAAGATTTTTTATGAATAATTAAATATTAAAAAATATATTTAGTTAGCTTTTTAGCCATATATAATTTATAATTTATTGATTTCATTTTACATTTTAAATGAATATTTTTAAGATAATAATAATATAATAATTAAAAAATCACAAGTAAATAATAAAGCAATGTTTATGCATTGATTGGATTAGAGAGCGAGATTCACTTAATGAATTTGAGATGATTTGAAGAAAAATTATGAATAAAGTGAGATTGTTTAGATTCAGGTATCTTATAATAAATTTGTGACAAAAACTTATTTAAATTTGTGAGTAAGGTGATTATTATGATTGAAATTATATTTGTTTTAATTGATAAAAAGATTAGTTTATAAATTTATCCTTATATTTAAAATTATTAAAAAATTTGTAATAGCCCGGAATTTTCTACTCATACATATATAATAAAATAGCGGTAGAACAATAATATCAAATTAACATATGTATATATAATAAAATACATTCATCCCATACATTGTATCTCAAAAGAACATCCCTCTTCTAGGGGTTTTAATACATATCCATCAAAAAGTTTTAAAACAACCGAAGGAAAACATTTAAAACTAAATCTATCCCATCCTCCAACACGCTGACTGAGGAGCTCTGCCACCTGCAACCTTATCTGTTCCCGTGTAAATTAACACGATCATCACAGATTAAAAAAAACAACAAACACAAAACAAAACACATGGTAAGCTAGATATTTTAAAAACTTTAAATATGAAACTTAATATCATCATAAACCATCATTTTTCTTTTTCACACACTTCACAATTTTTCTCAAGTGTCTATAATATTCAATTTCCACATTACTCTTGTTAGATTTCTACTGACTCACAAATATAGACACTTGACTCTACTTCCGGAAGACTCGTGCTTTGAACGTAGCATCCAGAGACCTGCACCTGTCATATTACCCGCTATGAAATCCACACAGCCATGCGCATACTCATCTCAATGTCTCCTCATTTCATAGGACAGGGTAAATCCATTTGATCTGCTCTAATCAGTTCCTTCGAACCTCAGACTCAGCCAAATGGACCTCCTTCGACTCTCACCAACTGAATAACTTCATCTATGTGATTCCATTATATCAGTAGAGTCAGGATCGTCTCATTCACAGGATACTCACAGATCAAAACACCCTAATGACCATCTCAACACGGTATTTCCTTTCCTGAAAATACTATGCTTTGATCACACTTTCACATCATTCAGCATATCATACAACACGTAAATGAACCAGTCAATCATAAAATATTTTAAACCTTTTCTAAACAATCCAAATCACAAAAATCCAATCGCACCAAAGTCTAGAATTTCGAAAATCATATACATTTCACATTTCAATCTCAAACAGATTCCGATATACACAAAACAGAGTATCGTGCAAAACAATTTGAAACTGGTGACCACGTCACCCCCAACTTCAGAATCTTCTAGCCTAAGGTTTTTATTGAACATAAAACTAGCTTCCCTTACCTGGACTTGAGTAAAATCTCACTAAGCTCCAAACCCACCGAAAAGACCTAAGGATATCCTAACTCTGTTTTAAGGCTTTGATCAGAAAACTTGCAGAGTAACTTCCCCATGAGTCCAATGGCAGGTCGTCGATCGTTAACTGGCAAGGGAGGGTGGTCGCGTCGTAGAGTGAAGGAGGAAAAGGTAGAAGGGAAACCGAAATGAACTTAATCCCTCAGAGGACCGTCCATAAATCTTCGCTGCCATCACCCACTCTCTGGGAGAACTTTTGCGTGCAAGTTTCCTCTGACAGGATGGCCACGTGGTGTCCCTGCGCGCACAAACTCTGGGTTACCTGCCCTACCAAAACTCTGACGCCAACGACTCTGGGCGCCCTTACTGTCTACGTGTCGCGCATGCAGAACGCCCTCGCGGGGAGCCTGGGTCCCAGCTTATCTGCGTGTACCAGGACCCCTCGATGACCAGCCACCGATGACTGATCGCTTCTCAACTATCCACCGATGACCGATGTGTCTCTCATCCTAGCAGACGACCGATGTCTCATCGTGGCAGACGACCGATGCGTCCCTCATCCTGGCGATGACCGTGTGTCTCTCGTCCTGGCGATCTCTCATCCTGGCGATCTCTCATCGCCCTTGTGTGTGGCGAGGACACATCGCCTCGCTCTGGTGACCGATGCAACATCGTCACACCCTGCTGAGGGCTCGTCCTTCCACTACTCTAAGTCTGTGGTATCACTCCCACATGACTCGGTGACGTCGGGAGCTTCTCCTGCCCAAGGACAGGTCGGTACCAACTCCCCTCGTGCCAATGCATGCAACACTAAGGACAATCTCTTATGCCCAAGCATAAAGTTTCGTAGTTATTCTGCATGCATGGCGCATCTAAGGTTCAAATCACACCTTGATACATGTGATTTCTGGAACCCACTATGTGTAACGCCCCTCAAAATATTGTTCTTTTTTTTTTATAATAAAATAAAGATGAAACAATAATATCAAAATTTAACATAGATATATACATAATATAATTCATCCATTAATACAAATGTGCCTCAAAATAATATCCCTTTTCGAGGAAGTTTTAATACATCTCCATACAGGAGTTTTCAAAATAAAACAAAACAACAGCATTCAAAAATCGGCGATCTCCTCCTCCAGAAATGCTCACTGAGGAGCTCTACTACCTGCAACCTCATCTGCTCCCGTGCAAATATACACGATCATCACAGGTTTAAGAAAAACAACCACGATACAAAACAAAAGGGTAAGCTAGATATTTTTAAAAACTTTAAATATGAAACTTTATATCAATAGAAAGCATAAATCTTCACACCATTCATAATCTATATCAATTTCAACCATCAACATCCCCATATTCCACAAACTCGTCAAGTGTCTATTCAATACATTCAATACTCATGGTTCACATGTCAGACTTTCCACTGACTCATAACACATAGACACATGACTCTACTTCCGGAAGACTCGTGCGTTGAACTTAGCATCCAGAGACCTGCACCTGTCATACTACACCACTGTGAATCCACACAGGGTCGCTGTGAATTCACACAGCCATGCGCATAAACCATCTCAATATCATCACTCTCTCAGTATGACAAGGTTAATCCATATAACAGGTCAAGTCAGTTATCTTTCAAACGACTTACCCATACATATGGACCTCCTTCGACTCTCACCAACCGAATGACTTCATCTATGTGATTCCATCATATCAACAGAGTCAGGATCACCTCATTCACAGGATACTCACAGATCAATACACCCTCATAAAATCTCCACACGGTATTTTCTTTCCTGAAAATACTATGCTTTGATCACTCTTTCACATTCATCCAGTACATCATACCACACGTAAAAGCACAATTCCATCATATAATATTTTGAATCTTTTCTTAAACAATCCCAATCACAGAAACAATCATACCAAAGTTCAGATTTTCGAATATCATATGCATTTCACCTTTCAATCTCAAACAATTTCAAAACGACACTAAAACAGGAGATTTCTAACTTTGCATTAAAACCGGCGATCACGTTGCCCCACACATAAAAAAAACAGAGCATCGTGAAATAGAATATGAAACCGGCGACCACGTCGTCCTCACTTCAGAACCTACTCACCTAAAGTTTTTATAAACGAAAATGCTAGCTTCCCTTACCTGAACTTGCGTAAAATCACTAAGAGCTCCAAAACCCACCAAAGCTTAAAGATGTCCTAACTCTGTTCTAGCGTCCGGACGGGAGAACTTGCAGAGACTTCCCAGAAGGACAATGGCAGTCGCCGATCGTAGCACTGGTACGTGAGGATAGCTGCGTCTTCGAGTGGAGGAGAAAGGAGAAAGGGGAACTAAATGAGCTGATTCCCTCAGCTCTTAAGGTCGAACGGCTCTTTAGCCTTCTCTGCCATTACCCACTCTCTGAGCAACCTTTCGTGCACACTTCCTTGAACAGTATGACCACGTGGGTTTCTGTGCATACCAACTCTCTGATGCTAAGTATTCTGAAACACCCTTTTTGTCTACGTATCGCACATGCAGAACGTTCATGTTGGGAGCCTGGGTCCTACCTTATCTGTGTGAAACACGACATCGCGCGATAACCATCCACTTATGACTGCTCGCGCGATGACCATGCCTCTCATACCGGCGATGACCGATTCTTCTTCCTGACGGACGACTGATTCCTCATCCTGACAGACAACCGATGTCTCACCCTGGAGGACCACCGATGTCTCACCCTGGCAGACAACCGACGTCTCACCCTGGCAGACCACCGATGTCTCACCCTGGCAGACCACCGATGTCTCACCCTGGCAGACCACCGATGTCTCACCCTGGCTGACCACCGATGTGTCTCCCATCCTGGTTGATGACCGATGTTCCTCTCATCCTGTTGGCGATCTCTTATCGCCCTTGTGTGTGACGAGAACACATCGCCTTACTCTGGTCACCGATGTCACATCGTCACACCTTGTTGAAGGTTCATCCTCCCATTCCTCTAAGTCTAGGGTATCACGGCTCACACTACTCATGGTGGCAGATATGCCACCTATCTTCTATATCACCCATCTTCTGTATTTAGACCACATACTAAGTGCTTTCCAAGTCTTCTCGAATACTTGGCGATGTGCTCTTTTCGGCGATCATGTGCACCATAGGCGATTGGCGATTATGTGAAATCTTCGCACACGGCGATCATGCGCAAAATAGGCGATCTCTGATTTCATACGGGGGAAGTCGGAGGACGCCGCCTGATGTGATTCCACTAGCCACAATAACATGATTCTTTGATATTCTATGGAATCAACTTGAGTTGGCAAAGATTAGGCACTTTTGTAGAAGTGGATCAAGGTTCTATTTTTCAAGAACTCACCAAATCTTGCACCAAAAACCAAACTCACATGGAAGCTCCATTTACTATCAATTGAACCGATTAAAATGAGTTTGAAAACCAATGAACCAAATAGAATGTGCTGGAAAACAGTTTTGACCGAACAAAACACAAGAATTGAAGGAAGAACAAATGAATACAGCAAAGGAATTAAAATGTACCAAACAGAATTGCAATTAAAACTAAATGCACCGAACAAAATAGCTAAGCAAGTAACTAAGACATGAAATGGAATGAAAAGATGGAGAAGAAATGACTTATGTGGAAGATGAGCTTTGGTTGGATGATCCATGCCACCTGAAGTGTGAAAGCTTCAAGATAAGTGAGCTATACCGCCACTTGAGGGAACCAAAAGCACTCAAGATGAAGCAAGGTTGAAGGAGAAACAAGTTCTCACAATTCTCTCTCAAATTGAGTAGAGTTTCTCTATATCAAAATTCCAATCTGAAAAATACAAGGGCAGCACCTTAATTTATAGTGTGAAGGTGCTGAAATGCAAGCTAAATGAATTCAAAAATTCCCCCCCAAATTCAAATGAAAATGGTGCCTAAACAAGTCATGAGGAAGGTGTGACTTCTTCTTTCACTTTGGCACCTCCTATTTTAACTCCTACACCTATTTACTAACGCACCCCCCTCCTAATGCTCCTAACTAAAGACCTAAAGATGCTTTAACACAAGAGGTTTCTCATGTTTTCCTCTAAGCATCCTTACACAATGAAATTACAAAAAGGGAAAATAAACGTCCCATTGCTCCTAAAGCTTTGAACATGCTTCTTATGAGCCTTTGAGGTTGACTTTGATCTCCATGAACGTCCTCAACCTTTTCTTCTTCGTGATGATTGGCCTCCATGTCCTCTTGAGCTTGATCTCCATCACCGCCTTCTTCAACAAACGGCGATCTCATAGACTTCTAAGCTACACCTTCCTTTCTCTTACCCTTCTTGATTCACGTGCCTCCCTCCCTTGAAGCACGCCCACTTGATTACCTCACGATAAAGTCATCGCACCTGACTACTTGGTTGGTACAATGGTCAACCGATCGCCCTCTACCAGCTGATCCCAGACCTTGGGCGACGTCCGAGGTCTGACCACTATGATATTTTCTATTTTTATGTCCTTTTTATTTTAAATAATAACATACTCAGAAATTATTTAAAATCTATCACTTCTATTCCAATTAATTTATAGGTCCTTACACTATGGTCCACCGACCGACCGCTACCATGCTGACCACTGACCGACCGCTACCATGCTGACCTCAGATCTCTTGGCGACGTCCGAGGTCTGACTACTATGAATTTTCTATTATATGACCTTTTCATTTTAGATAAGTAAGATATTCAGGAAACATTTAAATTTTTAGATCATTACAAAATTAATATGATTGATTCATTTTAGATTATAATTATTTTAAATTAAAACATTATTTTCGATAATTAAAATATTATTTTCAGTATGTATTAGAGCTAACTTTGAAAAAACACAAATAAACACGAATGATGTAAAATTTTTGAAACATATTTATAATTATCAAAAACTTTATTTAAATTTTTTTTAATTATAAATTATTTATTTATAAATTATAGTTATTTAATTAAAAGATTATTTTCGGTACTTTACATATTTTTGCTTGCACCCAAATTAATAATACTCCTTTGTTTCCAAATTATACTTATTTTAACAATTTTGTTTTGTTCCAAAACTATAATTATTCTACAAATTCAAAATAACATTTATAAAAAAAATTCAATTATATCCTTATTTATATTATATCTATCAAAATCAGTTTTACAAATATTTATTGCAGTTAAATATAAACATAATTTCATAAACTCTACTTAATATTATTATTTCAAAAATATTTATATCTATAAACCTAATTACCATTATCAATCAATAATTTCATATTACCTTATAAAAAATACACCTTATTCAACAAAAATAAACATTATACACATAGATAAAAAAAAAATATTCATTCATCAAACCAAAAAAACCTAACATGTACGCATAAAAAAAACATCGATTATGAATGACAAAAGTCAATTTGATGGAGATCAAGCTCAAGAGGACATGGAGGCCAATCGTCACGAAGAAGAAGAGGTTGAGGACGTTCATGGAGATCAAAGTCAACCTCAAATGCTCATAAGAAGCATGTTCAAAGCTTTAGGAGCAAGGGGACGTTTATTTTCCCTTTTTGTAATTTCATTGTGTGAGGATGCTTAGAGGAAAACATGAGAAACCTCTTGTGTTAAAGCATCTTTAGGTCTTTAGTTAGGAGCATTAGGAGGGGGTGCGTTAGTAAATAGGTGTAGGAGTTAAAATAGGAGGTGCCAAAGTGAAAGAAGAAGTCACACCTTCCTCATGACTTGTTTAGGCACCATTTTCATTTGAATTTGGGGGGGAATTTTTGAATTCATTTAGCTTGCATTTCAGCACCTTCACACTATAAATTAAGGTGCTGCCCTTGTATTTTTCAGATCTGAATTTTGAATTAGAGAAATTATACTCAATTTTGGAGTGAGCATTGGAGAGCTTTGCATCTTCTTCACTAGTCTTATCTTGAAGGTTCAATGGTTACCTCAAGTGGCGGCTTGCACACTCATCTAGGAGCCTTCATCCTCTTAGTGGCGTGATCATCCAACCATTCCTCCATCTTCATGAGCATTTTCTTCTCCTTTCTTCCTTCTTTTTTAATTTTCATGTCTTAGCTTGTGTTCTTGTGTGATTGTTTGGTTGATTTGTGTTTGCAGCAGCTTGTTCTTCTTTTCCAGCACTTATATTCAGTTTCCTTGCCTTTAATTTCATCTTTGTTCGGTTCAATTTGACAATAATTGGAACTTCCATATGAGTTTGTGTTTTGGCATTAGTTTTGGTGAGTTCTTGACTTAGAACATTGATCCAATTCTAAGAAAAAGTGCCTCTCTAATGACTAACTCAAGATGTTTCATAAGAATGTCAAGAACCTTTCATCTTATGTTCTTGAATTCACATCACAATTTTTGTAACATTCCTAATTTTTACCCATATATATAAATAAAAGTAAAACAAATATTATCTACTTAATATATAAATATATACAACTATCTCCTATTTGTATCTCCAAAAAAACATATTCCTTTATATAGAGATTTTAATATATACATCAAAAGTTTGAAAAACAAACAGAGCTTTCAAAACTAAAATTATCACATCCTTCAACTGCTCACTTATGAGCTCTGTTACCTGCAACCTCATATGCTTCTATGTACAACACGATCATCACAGATAAAGAAACAAACACAAACAAATAACAGGGTAAGCTAGCTATAAAAAAAATTCTATATAATTTCAATTTCAAATTGATACACAAAATTCATAAATTCTCATACAATTTTTCAAACATTTCACATAACCATCAAGTGTCTATCCAAGAAGTTCACAACTCATATTTCTCATGTGAAACTTCTACTGACTCACAACACAGAGACACTTGACTCTACTTCCGGAAGACTCGTGTATTGAAATTACAATCCTGAGACCTGCACCTGTCATACTACTTACTATAAATCCACACAGTCATGCGCATAATCAATCTCAATATCTCATCATCTCATATGATAGGGTAAATCTATTTGATCTGCTCTGATCACTTCTTTCAAACCTCAGACTTAGCCAAACGAACCTTCTTCGACTCTCACCAACTGGATAACTTCATCTATGTGATTCCATTATATCAGTAGAGTTAGGATGGTCTCATTAGATCCGGATCTGACAGATCAATACACCCTAATAACAATCTCAACACGGTATTTCCTTTCCTGAAAATACTATGCTTTGATCACACTTTCACATCATTCCATATCTCATATAACACATCAATACACAATTCAATCATATCATATTTTAAACTTTTTCTAAATAATCCAAACATATCTCAAAATTCACTTAAACACTTAACTGAGTTCCAAATATATGTTCTCTAAATCATTTATCATCTAAAATCAAACAACCACTTCTCATCAAACATCTCATTTAAGTAATCCAACAAAATATTCAAAAACAGTTCAACTCATTTATATCATCATTCAAACACTTTCCCTTCTCAATCACAAACACTTTCAACAAATTATTCACCTTAAAATCAATATAAAAGATTCAAAATCAACTATTCTAGTCAATATATTACTTTACTTTTCAAAACAGACAATCCTGCAAGCAAAAATTGGAATTGGTGACCACGTCACCCCCACATCCAGATCTTTTAACCTAGAGTTCTATTAAAAAATAAAATAAAACTAGCTTCCCTTACCTGAACTTGAGCAGATGCTTTCTAAGAGCTCCAAACTACAAAAAGTTCAAAGGTAGCCTAACCTGCACCACAACACGCGGAAGCAACATACATAATCACGAATCAATGCAAGAAAATAAACAACACAGGATTTAATGTGGTTCGATCGCCAATTGCAACCTACATCCACACGGGCAACTATTAGGTTTTATTTCATTCCTGTTGCACACCAATTACAAATACAATGATCTCTTTAAATAGAAATTATAAAGGGGACACAATGATTAAGCCCACTCACTAAACATGTGTCTAGTCAGCCCAACCCAATTGGTCTTGGCTTCATACCCAACACTGATAAACAATCTAATTATACCACTAGGACCCTGAGCTAACAGAGACTATTTCTGAAGATAGAAGCATCACATGCAAGCTTAAACTAAAGACAAACCTAACCAGATTAAAACTAACTTAAAGGAAAAGGAGCTAAGAATGAACTTACTCTATTTGAGATTTTGATCAGGAAATCTAGTAGAGTTCACTATCAGGGGTCCAATGGCAGACTCCAATCATCAAACTGATAAACGAGAAGGTCAAAATCTTAGAGAGAAGAGAGAGGAAAGGAAAAAGGGAACAAAAATGAACTTACTCTATCAGAGATTCTGATTGGATATTCTTGTAGATCTCGCTTGCAGGAGTTTAATGGTGGATTCTGGTCATCAAACTGATTAGTTAGGAGGTCAGAATCTTAGAAAGAAAGAAGAAGAAAGGAAAAGAAAACTTTTAGAGAGATGGTGGTTCTTTTGAAATGAAACCTAAATAACTAATTTTTCTATTTATATGCTCTTTTAACTTTAATAATAAAATGTTCAGGAGTTATTTAAAATATACTACTTCTACTCTAAAGTAATTTTCAAGATCCTTACAATTTTCAGGATAAAAAAAATAAAAATAATCAATTTTGCATGAAGATATTATCTCTACAAGTTATCTTTAAAAATGGATTATTATTATTTTTTTAACATTGATTCTTCATTCAAAATCTGAGAATTTATTCTCCCTCGTCAACGTGGATTGTACAACATTTAAATTTAAACACAAAATTGTTACTTGAAATGCAGATAAATAACAAAGCACTCTCAAAAGCAAACCACCACGACCGATAACTACATAAGTTACTACTTTTTTTTTTTTATAAAACTTTCACCTTCAGCATCAACTCAAACTACTACTTTACTTTACGAACTTTTCAAAACAATAATAATGTAATAAGTCCCAATCTACGTATATTTTTTCTACAATCACTACACACAAGGGAAAAACCTGTCCTATTTCCTTATCTTTCCACATTCTTAATTTCTTTTAAGTGAATTAATATAAACAAGCTCTTTCCTTGATATTTCATCGGCATGAACATTTTCACCCGATGCAAAGAGGCCATTAACGAAGACATTGAAAATAAACACCTTAATCTTTTCCCTTGAATCTCTCAACAAGAGAAAACTTCTATTAACCCAATTCATGTACAGCAGTAAGGTCACTTTCATCACTTCTCCCTATGTTTCAACATTTATGCCTTAACTTGATCTCTAGGCACTGTGAGAAAAGAAGAAAGACAAATACATCTTTCTGTATTTGGCAAAGGAGTGTGTAAATTATAAGTTAAAAATAAAAAGCATTAAAAAGCTAGAGTCAATAAATATTTTATTTATAATAAAGTTGAGAAATTATTAAAATTAGTCATCCCATCCCACTAATATTTTGTGCACATGTAGCTGTTGGGATAACATGTTTATTAGGGGTTTAAAGAGACAACACTTATTGTTTTCTTTCACATTTTTTAAACTAAAACACACGTATACATTATATCACTGTGAGAAGACACGCGCATTCCATAAATAGTTAATTATTAATATATACTATTAAACACTAAAAGTGACTAATTTAAGTTTTAAAAAGATAAATACAAAGAAAAAAAATTAGAGAATTAAAATTAAAACTTACTAATTTTAAAATATTAAAAAAAATATTTAATTATTAAAAATAATTAATGATAAACCTTTTAGAAATTAAAGTTAAGAATAATTTACTAATGTTATCTTATTTTAATGTTAAAACAAAATTGTTATAAAGTTATTAGTATTAAAGCAAAAAAATATTTTAATTCATCAAACTGTATTTTTAAAATAAATTAGTAATTAATAGTGATATAGTTTTTAAAAATTTTATATTGATTAAAAATAAGATAAAATTATAACATAAGAATAAAATACAAATTTTATTGTTAGTAAAGATTAAGTTAAATTTGAAGTATATTTTTTAATATAATATCAAAGTTTATTATAGTTAAATTTATTAAAATAATTATTTATAAATATGTAATTTTAAATATGGGAGGTTCATTTCTAAAGGTAAATTGAAAATCCTATTAGAGATAAAAAAACATATATAATTTATTTTTAATTTGAGGATGATTGCATGTTTGTTTGTGTATGATGATTGGAGTGAAGTGAGCAGTGGCAACTGATGAGGCAGAGATACACAAAGTAGTTGAGAGAATTAAAATGTGTAATTAAATTGGAATCTAATAATGGCAGTTACCTAGTTATTTGTACATGGTACGGCACAAAGATGAGCCATGCTGTGCTGTCTTAGCTAAGTGGGCCGTTTTTTTATAAATACTCCCAAACAGCTACCGCAGACCGGGACACTCTATATGGTCAACAACTATCTACTTAATCGTCAATTTTACCATTTGTAAATATTATTTTTATCATTTCCCACTCATAATTTCTTTTATACTTTCAAATCACTTATATCTTCTAACAATATATAAATATATGGACGGCTTCTTTATATTAGTTATAAAAATATATTTTTTTGTAATTATTTCTTGCGTTATTTTTTATTACAATTCTTGTCTTTTAATAGTTATACATATATAATTATATAATCTTTTTATTTAAAATTAATCACATAATTTTTTTATACGATTATATAACAGTTTTTTAAAATTAAAGCGACATTATTTAAACTAATGAAACGCATATCCTTGTATTAGTATTTTTTATTTATGATATTTTATTTTAATCTAATATGTGTAATTTTTAATTTGAATAAAAAAATGTGAAAAAATAATATACATTATAAAGAGAAAGAAACATAATTATATTATAGAATAATTAAAAATGTGTATTTTGTAACGCACCTAAAATCTTATTCATATTTATATCATAAAATAAGTATAAAACAAAAATATCAAAATTAACATTCATATATATATATATATATATATATATATAATAAAATACATCCCTTCCATTCAATGTGTTCTTCAAAAGGAACATCCCTCCTCGCAGGGAGTTAAATTTATACATCAAAAGTTTTCCAAAATAAAACATTCAAATATAAAACGATCCTTTTCTCCATCTGCTCACTGAGGAGCTCTACCACCTGCAACATCAGCTGCTCCCGTGTAAATTAACACGATCATCACAGGTTTAAGAAAACCAACACAAAACAAAACACAGGGATAAGCTAGCTATTTTAAAAACTTTAAATATGAAACTTTAAATTCAACATAACCAGCTTTTAAACACCCACATAAATCCATCACTTTCTCATTAATTTCACATAACCATCAAATATTCACACATTTCACAATTTCCTCAAGTATCAATCATTCCACAAAAATCCATCAAGTGTCTATCACATTTCAATATTTCTCTTTCTCACGTCAGACTTCCACTGACCCATCACACATAGACACTTGACACTACTTCCGGAAGACTCGTGCGTTGAACTTAGCATCCAGAGACCTGCACCTGTCATACCCCACCACTGTGAAATCCACACAGGGTCGCTGTGAAATCCACACAACCATGCGCATACATAATCTCACTATCATCACTCTCCCGGTATGACAGGGTTAATTCATATAACAGGTCAAGTTAGTTATCTTTCAAACAACTTACTCATACATATGAACCTCCTTCGACTCTCAACCACTGAATAACTTCATCTATATGATTCCATTATATCAGTAGAGTCAGGACGTCTCATTCACAGGATATTCACAGATCAATACACCTCATAACCAATCTCAACACGGTATTTCCTTTCCTGAAAATACTATGTCTTGATCAAATTTCACATTCATCCAGTACATCATACCACACGTAAAAGCACAATTCCATCATATAATATTTTGAATCTTTTCTTAAACAATCCCAATCACAGAAACAATCATACCAAAGTTCAGATTTTCGAATATCATATGCATTTCACCTTTCAATCTCAAACAATTTCAAAACGACACTAAAACAGGGGATTTCGAAATTTGCATTAACACCGGCGATCACGTCGCTCCACACATAAAAACAGAGCATCGTGCAAGAAAGTTTGAAACCGGCGACCACGTCGCCCCAACTTCAGAATCTTCTAGCTTAAGGTTTTATTGAAAATAAAACTAGCTTCCCTTACTTGGACGTGCGTAAAATCTCACTAAGAGCTCCAAACCCACCGAGACTTAAGGATACCCGAGCTCTGTTTTAAGGCTTTGATCAAAAAACTTGCAGGGCACAACGTCAAGAATCCAGGGGCAGTCGCCGATCTTCAACTGGTACGCTAGGACGTCTGAACGCAGGGAGAAGGAGAGGAAAGAAACAGGGAACCAAGGCTAACTCACTCAATCACTCTCGAACCACAACAACGTCCACTGCCTCTCAGGAGTGAGTTTTGAATCTAAACCAACTTGCCCAGAAATGCCGCTGCCACCACCCACTCTGCAGGAATGCTTGCGTGCACACTTCCTTGAACAGTATGACCACGTGGGTCTCTGCGCATACCAACTTTGGGTCACTTTCCATACCAACTCTCTGATGCTAACTATTCTGAAACACCCTTTCTGTCTACGTGTCGCGCATGAAGGACGTTCTCGCGGGGAGCCTGGGTCCCACTTTAACACGCGTAGCAGGGAACCGCACGATGCCCTTCCACCGATGACTGACCGCGCGATGTCCATCCACCATCTACTGATGTCTGATGTGTCTCTCATACCGGCGATGACCGATTCCTCTTCCTGACGGACGACTGATTCCTCACCCTGGCAGACAACCGATGTCTCACCCTGGCAGACAACCGATGTGTCTCCCATCCTGGTTGATGACCGATGTTCCTCTCATCCTGTTGGCGATCTCTTATCGCCCTTGTGTGTGACGAGGACACATCGCCTCACTCTGGTCACCGATGTCACATCGTCACACCCAGCTGAGGGCTCGTCCTCCCATTCCTCTAAGTCTGTGGTATCACGGCTCACACTACTCATGGTGGCAGATACGCCACCTATCTTCTATATCACTCATCTTCTGTATTTAGATCACATACTAAGTGCTTACCAAGTCTTCCCGAATACTCGGCGATGTGCTCTTTTCGGCGATCATGTACACCATAGGCGATTGGCGGTCATGTACACCATAGGCGATGTCTGATTTCATACTAGTGAAGTCGGAG
Source organism: Phaseolus lunatus (assembly GCA_013389735.1). Taxonomy (NCBI): domain Eukaryota; kingdom Viridiplantae; phylum Streptophyta; class Magnoliopsida; order Fabales; family Fabaceae; genus Phaseolus; species Phaseolus lunatus. The sequence goes on from CM023861.1 coordinate 32,222,038, forward strand.
GCCGCCGCCTTCTTCAACAAACGGCGATCTCATCGACTTCTAAGCTACACCTTCCTTTCTCTTACCCTTCTTGATTCACGTGCCCCCTCCCTTCAAGCACGTCCACATGATTACCTCACGATAAAGTCATCGCACCTGACTACTTGGTTAGTACAATGATCAACCGACTGCCCTCTACCAGCTGACCCCAAACCTTAGACGACGTCCGAGGTCTGACCACTATGATAATTTTCTATTTTTATGTCCTTTTTATTTTAAATAATAACATACTCAGAAATTATTTAAAATCTATCACTTCTATTCCAATAAATTTATAGGTCTTACATATTTTTTATAGTAGATAAGTAATTCGTATTAATTATATTCCTTTTCTTTTTCTTTACTATTACTTAATATAGTTATGTTATTTAAAATTTCTAATTTTTAAAATATAAAATTATACACAAAATTAAAGAATCTCTTGTTATATATGTAACAAAAGTATATATATATATATATATATATATATATATATATATATATATATATATATATATATATAATTATGATACTCATATTTTTCTTTTAGTGTAAAAGATGTTTAGACTACTATTTTTAAAGTCGTTAGAACACAATTTTAAAATTTAGTCTTTGCAGACATTATTTAAAATAATTTAATACAGATGACGATTTAAGTTATCGTTTATATTTTTCTATATAAATGATGGTTGTTGTTTAAACTGTTATCTATTTATATTTCATAGATAATAGTTATTTGATCAATTGTTGTCTAACGTGAGTCATGTAAAATAATAGAAAATAAATGTATAAATGACGGTGGTTATCGGCAAAAAAAATACTTGCCTATTTATAATTGTTTTAAAAATAAAAAAAAATGAAAATAAATAGAAACAAATAAATACAAAAATATGAAAATAAATTAAAACAAATAAAAGCAAATAATTTCAAAAATAAAGATTAAAACAATAAAAAAAAAACAGCAAATTAAAAGAAAATAAAATAAAAACAAATCTGTAATAAAATAAAATAAACAAAATAAAATAATTTTGTAAATAAAGCAAAATAAAAACAATAACAAATATAAACCCCATAAAAAAAATTAAGAACTATTAACAAAAATAAAAACAGTTAGAATATTCACAATATTTAAAAATTTATACTCAAAAATTAAATTGTTTCCTGGCAACGCCACAAAATCTTGATGATTTCTTATGGCAAGTGCACCGTATTGTCAGAAGTAATAATGTGTCCTAAGGACAGATATCGAACCCACAAGAAACAATTGAATAATCAAGTAAAATATTCATTAAATATAAAACAGATTAATTGTTGTTGTGATGGCAATGATTAATCAGAAAAAAAGTCAAAGAATTTGTTGCTTCAAGTTGGAAAAATAGAAATTGAGTTTCATCTTTCTCACTCTTGTGTATTTTGATTAGCATGGTTGTATTGTGTCCTTTGATTGATATTGATGCTCGTATAAAAATCATTTATATAGATTCCTCACATATAAAATTATTAAGATGCTTCCTAAATATCGATTCCTCGCATATTTATAAAAACAACTTATTATTAAGATCGAACATTGATAGCAATTAACATTTCAAGTCTATTCCTAGCCCTCAAATATGTTAAGTATTATTGATTAGGCCAGAACCCTAAAAATACTTTCCAGTCAAATTTAAGATTCTAGGTCAAGAATTAGAAGCAAAACAATAATACCAATAATCAATCAAGAACAAAATATTAGATTTAGATATCACCTCAATACATAAGAGTTTGAACATATTACTCTCAATCCCAAAGGGTAGAATTAGTCACTCATGATGACTATTACACTCAATCCCAAAGGGTAGAATTAGTCACTCATGATGACTATTACACTCAATCCCAAAGGGTATAATTAGTCACTCATGATGACTATTACACTCAAGGATAGCATGAAAAGAAGATCCAAGATGTTTCTCTTTGACGACTATCTCCTTTAATGTTTCTCACACCTCCTATTCGCCCGATTGGGTTACAAGTCACTCAAGGGTGTTTTCTTCTCAATCTTACACACTAGGGGTGTGCCTCAAACCCCCATTTAACCTAATTTTCATGGGCTTAAGTGGATTCTCGCTCAAACGAGAATGGGCTCGCTTGAGCGAGCACAACGACGTCCAACCCAACTTCACTGGTGCTATCTCACTTGAGCGAGCTCCCCTAGTGGTGAGACGATTCTTTTGCGCTTTTTGGCAGCTTCTTGAGTGTTGATGCATTTCAACTTTCCCTTTTTAGCTTTGTATATTCTTCTTCTGCCCAATCATTTACATTCTCCCGCAGAATCCTAAAATTAACACCAAATTCGGAAATAAATTATTCCTATTCAAATTAAAATCATAAAATATGTAAAAAGGTATAAGTTCATAAATTAGGGATTATTTTATATTTAGTTAGCAATTAATACTCATAAGCACATATATTTTAATATAAAATATTATTGCAACTTGACACTTATCACCAACCCCTATCCTACAACATGCACTTGACCAGGGTGCTAAGGTCATCCAATAGTTGTAACAAGTATATCTTGACAACCATGAGAGACCAAATTACCTTGGGAGTTTTCTCAACCAAGGAATCCTGCAAGACCCTAAAATTATGATTTTTTTTCATATAATCAATACCTAAAAATATTATGAGAAGAAATTAACTATAGTTTTTTCTAAGACTATCCATTAATGTTCAAAATTATATGCTCCCAATTTTTTTTTATATGAACTTGCTTCCATTTTTGGTGGTGGTGATAGAGGTTGACTAGCCATAAAGCATTAAAAACTAAAACAACACAATAAATAGAAAATATTAAAACCACTCACAACAATGGTGAGTGTAGTGAACATACAAAGAGTAGAGCAACCAACAGCGGAAGAGAAAGTGTGAAGGGGAAAAAAGATGGGAAGGGTAAGTAAATAAGAGTATATGCGAAAATTATGACCTAATAATTGTCGTCTACATGGATTATTCAAGTATAGGCGGTGATTCCTCCAAAATCGTTGTCTATATGCAATAATAGGCGATAATTCCCCACAAAATCGTCGCCTATATTTTGTGTTTTCAAATACACAACCGTTATATTACAATCGTCGCCTATATCTTACCTTTATTCACAAAATTGTTACCTATTTTTTGAGACGACAGACCAATCTGAACTGACGTCTATACATATCTTCAAACAATGTTTTAGCACTAGTGTTCGCACATTAATATCACCGTCTTCCATTTCTATCACCGTCTTCCATTTCTGTTTTCAAAATTTGATTACTTTTTAAAATACAAATAAACATGGTTGTTCAAATCATTGTTAACACTTAACTCTATCAATAATGAAATTGCATTGCATTGCGACGTGTATGATATCTCTAGCTATGTATGATACACAAGGTTTTACAAAACAACATTTGCATAGAAAGTTAAAAGCTCACTTTCTAATGGCATGCCCTTTTGAATATTTTTTTTTATGGAAAATTATTAAATATTTTGTTTTCTGATTTTTTACTTTTAATAAATTTTATATTTAAAAGATTTTTTTTTTAAAAATGTGTCAAAATATTTTTTTTCCTAACTCTTTTAGAATAAACAAATAATTATATAAAATTTATCACATTACAAGAAAATCATTAAAAAAATTAATTTTAGAGACAAAATAATGAGTTTTTATATTGACTAAACTGGATACTATCACTACAAGAAAATCATTAAACAAGAATCTATTTTAGAAACAAAAAATAATTAGTTGTTATATTGATCAAATTAGATACTATTTTAGAGACTAAAAAAGTATTGGTATCTAAATTAATTTATATTATTGATAAATAATTTTTAATTTAGTATCTAATTAGCTACCAATGTTTTAACTACCAACTTTAGAATCTAAATAATTGGTAGCTAAAACCTTTGTAGCTAATTAGATACCAATTTATAAACTATTTATCAATAATAGAAACTAATTTAGATACCAATAATATTTTTAATTTCTAAAATAATATTTAATTTATTCAATATAACAACTAATTAATTTTTGTCTCTAAAATTGGTTTCTATTTAATAATTGTTTAGTAGTATATTTTAGAGACTAAAAAATTATTGGTACCTAAATTTGTTTTTATTATTGATAAATAGTTTCTAAATTGGTATCTAATTGTTGGTAGCTAAAACCTTGTTAGCTAATTAGATAGCAATTTAGAAACTATTTATCAATAATAGAAACTAATTTGCAAACCAATAATTTTTTTAATCTCTAAATTTAATTTCTATTCAATGATTTTCTAGTAGTGTAATTATATATATATATATATATATATATATATATATATATATATATATATATATATATATATATATATATATATATATATATATATATATATATATATATATATATATATATATATAAGAGGTTTAATATAAGGATGACAATGTGATTAGGTAGATTTGTGTGAATTGGCATGAGTTAGTCTACATAAGAATTGTAAGTTAGTTTTGTTGATTTTTGTGTAAGGATTGACTAGCAAGTCTATAGGCTGCATAAGGAAAATCTTAAAAAAATCTACATGCAAATGTTACAATCAACATAATTTTATTTTAATGTTTCATGTCTTTGTTGCATCCTGTGAGTTTATTATTGATAATAAAATTTAAATAAGTTAAATAAATATAAAATTATTATGTACATCAACTAAATATGTACAAGTTAAATCTTTCATGAACACAAAAACATAAAAAAAAAATATTGTCTAAGCTACTAACAAACTATAATAACTAATCATCACCTTGTCTTGATTTTAAAAAATCATTATCATTGTTCTATTTTCAAAACCTTGAAATATAGTGAGTTTTTTTAATAGCGATGGACTAATAGGCCACTCTCAGCCATTCACTGTGAACCATAGATTATATGAGACAAACCTAAACAAGTTAACGGATTAAAACACTCAATGTACCCCACATGTTTTCTAAGGTAGGTCACTTATATAACTCGATCCACATTCACTACAAGAAAAATTAGAATTACATACAGTCAAAATCTGTATATAAGACAAAAAATCTGTATGTAAGACTTTTTTATGTTTTTGTGTTCATGAAAGATTTAACTTGTACATATTTAGTTGATGTACATAATAATTTTATGTTTATTTAACTTATTTAAATTTTATTATCAATAATAAACTCACAGGATGCAACAAAGACGTGAAACATTAAAATAAAATTATGTTGATTGTAACATTTGCATGTAGATTTTTTTAAGATTTTCTTTATGCAGCCTATAGACTTGCTAGTCAATCCTTACACAAAAATCAACAAAACTAACTTACAATTCTTATGTAGACTAACTCATGCCAATTCACACAAATCTACCTAATCACATTGTCATCCTTATATTAAACCTCTTATATATATATATATATATATATATATATATATATATATATATATATATATATAATTACACTACTAGAAAATCATTGAATAGAAATTAAATTTAGAGATTAAAAAAATTATTGGTATGCAAATTAGTTTCTATTATTGATAAATAGTTTCTAAATTGCTATCTAATTAACTAACAAGGTTTTAGCTACCAACAATTAGATACCAATTTAGAAACTATTTATCAATAATAAAAACGAATTTAGGTACCAATAATTTTTTAGTCTCTAAAATATACTACTAAAGAATTATTAAATAGAAACCAATTTTAGAGACAAAAATTAATTAGTTGTTATATTGAATAAATTAAATATTATTTTAGAAATTAAAAAAATTATTGTATCTAAATTAGTTTCTATTATTGATAAATAGTTTATAAATTGGTATCTAATTAGCTACAAAGGTTTTAGCTACCAATTATTTAGATTCTAAAGTTGGTAGTGAAAACATTGGTAGCTAATTAGATACTAAATTAAAAATTATTAATCAATAATATAAATTAATTTAGATACCAATATTTTTTTAGTCTCTAAAATAGTATCTAATTTGATCAATATAGCAACTAATTATAATATTATATTATTATTAATATTATTATTTATGTTATTAATATTATATTATTAATATTATTAATATTATTATTAATATATTAAAAGATTTATTAATATTAAAACACTAATATAATATTAATAATATATTTCTTAATATTACTAATATTATATTAATATTATTAATATTTGTTAACAATGTTAATAATATTAATATAATATTAGTAATATTAACAATATTAATATTATTAATATTGTTAATATTATATTAATCTTCTTAATATAATTAATCTAATAATATCCCCCCTCTTCCTCTCCTCTTCTCCTCCTAATGCTTCTTCTTAATCTTCCCCCTCTCCTCTCCTTTCCTCCTCCTTCTTCCTCTTCCCAAGATTCTAATCCCTCCTCTTCCTCCTCTTCCTCCTCCCCCCTCTTCCTCCTATTCCTCCTAAAAAGAGGAAGAAGAGGAACAAGATTAATCCTCCCTAAGATTCCTAAGATTCCTCCTCCCTCCTCCTCCCTCTTCCTCCTCTTCCTAATCTTCCTCCTCCCTCCTCTTCCCTCTTCCTCCTCCTCCTCCCTCCTCTTCCCTCTTCCTCCTCCCTCCTCTTCCCTCTTCCTCCTCCCTCCTCTTCCCTCTTCCTCCTTTCTCCTCTTCCCTCTTCCTCCTCCCTAAGATTCCCTCTTCCTAATCTTCCTATAAATAATATTAAATATTCCTAATATTAATAATAAATAATATTAAATATTCCTAATCTTCCTAACATTAATAATATTCATAATATTTATAAGATTCATAATATTAATAATATTCATAAATTAATAATATTCATATATTAATAATATTCATAATATTAATATTCATAATATTAATAATATTCATAATATTCATAATTTTCATAATATTATTAATATTCATAATATTATTAATATTCATAATATTAATAATATTCATAATATTATTAATATTATTAATAATAATATTCATAATATTATTAATATTATTAATAATTATAATAAAAATCATAATATTATAAAAGAATTTGTCTGGTGTAGTGGTTAAGGTTTCTTTAGTTACTGAAAAAATCTGGCTTCGATTTCCATCTGTTGCAGATTTTGTTTTGTCTATTATTAGCATATAAAGTAATTTCTACTATTAATAAAAAATTATAAAATAGTTTCTAAATAACCATATAATGTTTTAGTGTTTAAAATAGTATTTAATTTAGTCAATATAGTAATTAATTATTTTTTTAATTAAATTTAGTTTCTATTTAATGATTTTCTTGTAGTGAACATAGAAAAAAATAATTATCTTTTAATTAATATTTTACTTTCTTAAAAGATTTATTTTATGATTTTTACAATAAAACTACCTCTCAGTCCAAATTTATGACTATGAAATAATAGTTTAAATATGATTTTAATCTAAAATGAATGAATTTTGATTTTAGTTCATATACATTTTTCATTTACTTTTTTATCTTTAAAAAAATTAAAATCGTTATTTAGATATTTATAAAATATTTTTATTTTATTTTCATCGCTCAAAACTTTCAAATCATTATTTTGATTCTTAATTAATTGAAAATATTAATCTTAAGATATTTTAAAAGCGTTACAAACTCACATTATATCACAATAGTCTTAAGTGTAATTTAGAAATATTATTTAAAGAACACATAAACAATTAAATATTATTCATAAAATTAGAAATAAAGAAATGATTTTAGTTATACACTACAAGAAAAAAAAAATTAACCGAGATTAATATAATCTTAGAAATTGATTTAATTAACAAAGATTTTTTTTACCTTGATTAAGTTCCAAAGGTTATTTTAAAACCTCAGAAAAATAACGGAGGTTTTTTAACCTTTGTTAAATTTAAAAGGTTTATTTTAAAACTTTGACAAAATAACGGAAGTTATTTTAATTTTCATTAAATTCCAAAAGTTTATTTTAAAATCTCAGCAAAATAATGGAGGTTTTTTTAACTTTCATGAAATTCCAAAAGTTTATTCTAAAATCTTAATGAATTAACAGAGGTTTGTTTAATCTTTGTTAAATTCTAAAGGTTTATTCTAAAACTTCAGCAAAATAATAAAGATTTTTTTAACCTTCGTTAAATTTCAAAGATTTATTCTCAAAACCTAAGCAAAATAACAAAGGTTTTTTTTAACCTTAGTTAAATTCCAAAGATTTATTGTAGAACCTCAATAAAACATTCTAAATGTTTCAAACTTCAATAAATAAATATAATTAAATCTATTTATAAATAAATAATTATAAACTATATACTTTTAATATATTTTATAACTAAATTCTCTAAAATTTTTAAAGTGTTACTTTACATTACAAATAATTTTTCTAAAGTTTCAAAAATTTATTTTAAAAACTCATCAAAATAACCACTACAAGAAAAATCATTAAATAGAAACTAATTTTATAGACAAAAAAAATTAGTTGTTATATTGACTAAATTAGAGATCATTTTAGAAACTAAAAGAAAATTTAGTTTTAAATAAATTTATATTATTGTTAAATAGTTTCTAAATTGATATCTAATTAGCTATTAAAATTTTAAGATTCTAAATTTGGTACAACTAATTTATTGTAATAGTATAACTAATTTATTGTAATAGTATAACTAATGTGAGGGGATCTGATGTAAGATCTCTCTCATGCTTGGTGTGTTGGGAGTTATGAGAAATAACTTTTGTATAAAGGTTAAAGTATTTTTTAAATATTTTTATTTGTTTTATTATTTTTTTTTGATAAAAAAAGTGTAGGAAATCTAGTCTATTATAGATTTTTTGTGCACGAGATAAATAACTTGTAGTTGTTCTTTGATTTTTTAAATGAATTGAGATATCTTTAAATAATCTAAATGTCCCAATTAATTCATTATATTCTTTACACAGAAAAAAAAAATTCTCCTCCACGGCTATGACTCCTTAGCGAACTTCCTTCCCTTTTTACACTTCTTCGTACCCCATATTCTTGTCTTCAATATATTTTGGTCAAGAGTACAATGAAACCTACTGCCTTTTACCAAAATGGAAGGATCATTGGGTATATCCATTTTTAATGTATGAATGGTAAAGAGAGAGAAAAAAAAGAGAGTTATAAATGATGTGATAAAAAACAGCATATAATGTAATAATATTTTTTTTAAAAATGACTCCGAGAATTTCTCACAGTACACTAAACCCCACTTTCTGCGCAGAGTAAATTAGACATTTATAAGGGCAATAAATTCTGGTTTATCTCCATTGCATTGAACTCCTCAAAACCTCTATACATACAGTGACCTTGCAATGGTTCACTCAACAAAAACTAGACTTGTACAATATGCTGCCGTTTCTCTGCTTGATGATACGATTGTGATGCATCTACTCACTGATCCATCCGCCTAACAATTCTGGTTCTTGCCGCCACCAACTGCTTCTTTTTTTAGTTATTCTCATATTTATTTCTACAGCTTTTGCATACATGCCAATTTTTGTATTCATTTCTGCAATGCTATTCATTACTCAAACCATAAAGGTGACAATAAACACACAAAAACCCTTGTTGGTTGTCATAGAACCCTGCATAAAAATTTTATTTGACGCCAAACTTATTATACATTGCTATAGCACAACGAGGTTGGATGTAGATCTAGGAGCTAGCTATCCCTCTAATGAACACCCATGTCAAATCTGCTGCCCACCCTATATTCTGTCATTCTATATATATGCTATATTTTGGTTTGTCTAGTTCCATACTTCCCTTTATTGTGTACTCAGAAGAGATTTTTACAGTTTGATTTACTAACTTAATTTTGATTTTAAGGAACATGATATCTTTTTGTGATTTTGTATCTTAGTTCTCGGTTTTACATCTCTTTCTGGGACCCCAGTTTTGACACCAACACCATGTTTCTTGCGTAACCACACCTGCAACTGCAATTACAATTATGACCGTATTCACGTGTTTATCTTCAAACGTAACCAAAAAAAAAAAAAAACAACTGTGAAGACAATTTAGAACCTTTTTGGAGTTATATGAAAAGACTTGCTAATTGCTGTTAGTTCGATTAGTGCGTAATTGATTTGACTTAGGTTGAAAATACTGGTGAAAGTGATTTTTTTTAGAAGTTAAGGTTATTATTTCTTGAAAATGAACAGATTTCGAAGTCGGAGTTAGAGGAAGAGTAAGTTTTGTTGGAAAAGTTTAACAAGATGTGCAAAAGAAAGAGGCCAGGATCGACATTGAAGGTTCCGAGCAGGCCAACATCGCCGGTGTTCTCTTCGTCATCATCAGGTGAATGGCCAGAGTTTTCTTGTTCATCGTCATCTTCTTCAGTATCATATTCACCAAAGATTTCAGTTGAGGAGGAAGAGAAGGTGCATGGTGCAAATGCTCCAGAAGCAAAGGCCATGGATCTGGTTGGTTGTCCTCGATGCTTCATGTACGTGATGTTATCAGAGGAGGATCCAAAGTGCCCTAAGTGCAATAGCACAGTTTTTCTTGAGTTTTTCAAACATGAAAACTTCAAGACAGACAACTGAGTCATGGTGAGGAGAACTTTTAGGAATTAAATAAAATCCTCACATGCTTCAGGATCGTTCCATGTTTCTTTATTTTACCTATGTTGTTTAATTTTAAAATCTGGAGGTTTATCTTATTGCGTGTAGAGTAAATCAAACTCTCTTTTTTCTTTATACATTTTGTTTTTTGTTTCTCTAATTTCAAAACCTAGAGTAGCATTAGCTATCCGTAATATTTTTAATCTTTTTAAATACCAAGGTAATATTTTCCTAAACTAAGCTTAATTAATAGGATATTAGTAAGGTATCTTTTTTTTTTTTACTTCAAAGCACATTTAAGTTAGGCAAAATTATAATTTAAAAAATTATAGAAAAGATTTATTCTATTCCTGTCAGTAAATAAATATATTAGAGGCTTTACTTTGTTATAATGGATTATCAAGGGTTTGCAGATCTAGTAACATGAGGTTTTGAGGGATGGTGACCGTAGAAATAACTTTTCTTAAGGGTGGAAACCCTTGTATCGTTATTCTCTTTCTTATATTTATATATAAATAATTTTTTTACTGATGAAAATGTAAATATCTTAGATTGTCTATTTGTATAATGTAATCAAACAACTAAAAATGGTCCCGTCACGTGGAAATTTGTATGAGCAGTCAAATTTAAGGATATGATAGAGTTTTAAAATATTAAGTGGAAGAAGTTAACATCTTGATGCTTTGTTTTGATATTAAGGGATTGTTTTTTATGATTAAAGTTAGCTATAACCTTTTAAGTTTTTTTTTTCTTGTCAAATTGTTACCAATTAACCAAGAAAAGAAATTAAATTAGAGGGAGGAAGGTTTTGAATGAAGTAAAAAGAGGAAAAAAAAAATGGAAAAGCAATGAAAAGGGGGGTTTCAGGTTTGAAGGTAACCCATTGGCAGTAATTGATCTTCTGGAACTTGTGCACAGTACACTTCACTTGCATATTTGAAAGAAGGACTATCCGTTACTCATAAATAGCATGGTAAGAGTACTCCTTAAAAAATTGTCATTTTATTTGATTGGTATAAATTTTAATACAATAAAATGAAATAATATGTATTAATAATGTTCGTATCATACTATAGTCGTAGAAAAAAGTATTAAAAAACAATGATGGCAAGATTAATTTGACTAATTAGTAGGTTTGGTTCAATGAGCAATACGTCCAACTTATTAAAAATTGTAAATCGGTTTAGACATCATTAAGATGATGTGCTGTGAATGTGAGTAAGAAGGATACAGAGGGACATATACCTTATTTTTGTGAGGCATATGTATAAAATATCAAAATGAAAGATGTTTTGAAATATTGTTGGGGTTAAAAATCAATTTTGCTAAAAGTAAGATTGTGGGAATTGAGATATATATAAAATAATGATGAACAAATATGAAATAATCTTGGATTGCATACAAATGAATTTACCACTCACTTATTTGAGAATTATAGTTGGATCTAATTCAAGAAAAATTTAAATTTAGGATAGTGTAATTCAAAAAATTCATAAAAGAGTCAACAGATGAAAAGAGAAACCAATATCAAAGCTATAGGATAGTGTAAGGAGAACAATACTTATAAAATTTATATTTAACATTATACATCTAATTTTCCTAGCTATCACTTTTTAAAGCACTCGACAAGGTGATGGAAGTAATAACAAAGATGTTGAAAATTATTTTTTCTAATAATTTGTGGAAAATCAAAGCTATGTCATATGCCCTATTGTTTGCATAGAGAGTAATGTTGAGTAGAATAACAACTAGAAACAACCTCATTCATAGGGACATTTAATTGAGGATAAGCTTTGTATCATGTGCTACCTAGGAAAATGAAACCTCCAATCTGTTCTATCACTGTTCTATCACAATCACTTACTTTTTGATTGCAACATTATCTCCTTAATATAGAATTCATGCAATAAATGGATAGGAATGAGTATTGTATCACATAATTGCACAAAATATTTGGAAAAACACAAATCAAGGCTTCAACTTAAATATCCAATAATATTTAAAACGTTAATTCTCCTATTTTGACTTATTTTTTTGTCCAAAATATTACATAAAAAGCATAAAAAAATTATATTAAGAAGATATTTAAACCTTATAAGAGTCATGCCATATAATGATATCATCATCCAATTAGGCAAGAATCAACCCATAAAATTATAAGACCCCTACCATATCCTAATATTTATGAAATAAATTTTGGGACTCTAGTATTAACATTGAGAGGCAAATTTAGTTTGAACATATGATGGATCTATGACATTCCTTTCATTATTACATCATACACTTTGTGGTATATAAGGGTTATAATAGTAATATTCATATTGATTGATGCATGAAGTAACCATACTCAAACTTTTTACAGTCTGAAATTCCTCGATTGCTTGCGCCTGTGAGATATCTACGGTTGGAGTATTTATTTAGCAGTTGTTGAAGTTACTAATTCAGACCAAAAGCGAAAGTTTTTACATTTTCAAATTGAAAGCAATTAAGAGGCAGCTCATTTATGCAATAAATAACCATATATATATATATATATATATATATATATATATATATATATATATATATATATATATATATATATATATATATATATACTCATCATGTTGTGGAAATGATGAGCAAGAAACCAGGTGGGTGGGAGAAACTGGGAAGAAAATCAGAATAAAACGTGCATAGCATAACTGGACATGCTGCAAATTGAGTATTTTCATATTTCATTCACATAAAGAATAAATAAAAAAAATAACACGATGTGATATGTAAAAGAGTTTCCTAGGACTTAGGTGATACATATAATTTTAGTATAAGAATTTGATTCATTTATTCAATATTCAAATCAAATTAAACTCTATATATTTTTGTAAATATTTACATATATACACAATATATTTGATGATAAAAATATCTTTAAGTATTTCACTCATTATGTTAACCTCATTAAATCTAAATCATGGTTGTATTCGACTAATAAGATGAAGAATTTTTATTTTTTTCCTTAATATTAATTATGTATGATTTGAAATAATGGATATTGATTTGTTGTATGTTTGTAAAATGATGAATTTTGACCGAGGTGGATAGAAATGATTACATGTGCAAAAGTAGATATTGAATTTATAATGTAATTAATAACAAATAACTTAAATAAGTTTACGATCTACGTAAGAGGTGCAGTTGATGAGTCGTTTTCACTGTTTTTACGTATGATAAAGCCATCTACGGATACACATTTTTTAACCTATTTTCCATTTTCTTTTTATGTCGCTCATTGGCCACTGCCTGTAAATTGTCCTTTCCATGCAGTGATCTGGTTAACTTGTGCGTCCTTAGTCTCAACATAACTTATTACCACCATGATTTCCCTTTGGTATTAAAGTCCCACATATTAGGCTTGTTTATTTTATATTTTAATTATTAAAAAAATTAAAAAACATATTGATTTAACTACATTTTGATCTCTCAAATATTATAATCTATCAGTTTTAATAATATTTCAAATTCTAATTGTACTGATTGAATATTTCAAATATAACAAATATATGATTTTAGTATATAATGAGCATGGATGGCTAAATAATACTTCATTAATATAAATCATTTGTGAGTTTTAATCTTTTTAAGGAAAGTAAGGAAGACCTTGGAGATGGCATAGATGGTGGCATTAATGGCGGTGGAAGAAAAGAACCGTGCCAGCAAAAAAGTGTCTGCTGCATCTGCAACTCGGCATGGTTCGAGAGACATGACAGCACTAAGCGCGCTTATAAAGTTTCTCTTTACCTTTTTTTCTCTTTTACCCATAAAAAGAAAGTCAATGTGAGAAGATTTAATGGAGAACATGGATGAAGATTTGACGAAGATTTCAAAGAAAAATAAGAAGAAAGTAGTTTTATTTTAATTGAGTTATGTTAAAACTAATTTGAGAAAAATTTATTGAAGTTGATAAATAATGTAAAGAAAGATTTTTAAAAGATTTAAAATCATATTTATTTTTGTTTTTAATAATATTTAAATAATAAAATATGAGATATTTTTATGTAGATTTTAATGAATTAAAATTTTATAAATAATTTTGGGGTATGGTTAAATAATTATTTTGTATATTTTAATTATTTGTAATTAAAACATTCCAATATTATGTAAGAGTTGACTTAAAAAAAATATAAATCATGTAAAATTTTTGAAAAATTTTTTATTAGAAAAAAATAAACAATATTTTAATATTTATAACTGTAAAAATTTAATTAAAAAATATTTTAATATTAAATTTAAATAATAATAATATTTGTATATTTATTATTATTATTTTATAAATATTAATACATAAGACACATTGAAATGGGTTAAATGTTCCGGATAAAGTTTTCACTCCAATCACTTCTTATGGTCTTCGTGGTCTTCATTGTTTTTCAGTGTGTATGGAAAAGAGAACCTTCATAAATCATTCACCCACAAATCCTCACCTAGAAATACTCACACTCATAAGTTGACGGCTAAGAAACCTTTTCATTCCCATATGTAATCATAGGTAACAACTTTATTGAAGTAGAATTATTAAAGTTAATAATTACATGGTATAATATTCTCCGCTTTAAAATTTGAAATTTCGTTAATTTTTTTAAAAAAAAAACATTTCGATGAATTAAGGAAGGAAAATATATTTAAAATGATTTTAACCTTAACTTCAGAATAAAACTATATTAGATGTACGGAAATATATGTTATTGTACAAAAGAGTTGCATGATTAAATCATAAACTTTTTCGACCTCAGAATGGAATTGACATGTTTGTTCGATCCCTCACATGGACTACAGAATTTTCGGTATTTTGTTTTATTTTATTTTATTTATTTATTATTATTATTAAAAAAAGCCATCCCTTACGTTTAGGTGAATCAAAGATTTTCATCCTTGAGAAAAAATTCCAAACATCTCGCTCATTAAAAACTAATTACACATTCAATTAAAAACAAAATATAACTTCAAAATTTCAGCACCATTCATTTATAAAGTGCATGATCTTGTAAGTTCTATTTGAACAGGCGATGACATTCACTTTTATTTAAATGCTGATAAAAAAAATCACTTTTATTTAAACAGGGAATTTAAAGTTAGTGTAAGAGAGGACAGAAGTAACAAAATATTTGAGTTACCCTAATATTATACAATCAATTGTTCAAAAACTTATGTCTTATGAAAGTTCTAAATCCCCACTTTTGTTGGCAGCCTCCCTGTTATGTATCCTATGAAATTCCAATTAGTGGATTTTTACACTAAACTAATTTTGTTTAGAAATTACGATTTTAAATAAAATTTTTCTTTTACAAAAATAGATAAATCGTATTTTAAGAATAGGAATAGTAAAAGTCGTCCCAAAAGTCGTATTTCACTCTGAAATTGTATTCAGGATACTATTTATCCATTTGTAAAAAAAAAAATTTACTCAAAATCGTAATTAGAAAAAAGAGAATACTAGTTTGGAGAAAAAACCCTCCTTAATCTCCCATCTCCCATATGACAATGAACCAACTAAACTCTTTGTTGTAGCAGAGCACTGAACACGAAAATTTAAAACTCCTGTGGTACCATAAAACACCTAGAAATGCAAATGCAGCATAAGTATACAGGGAGTTGGTGCAGTTAACCACCATTCTGACAGGTAGAAGGAAATTACAGAATTCATTTATAGCACATTTATAACAGTACATAACATTAGCATAAAAGAAAATAAACTAAAGACTCCAAAGCTACGAAGGAGTATGTAAAAGATGAAATCGCTACCTACTTCAGTATCGGGTTCTATCGACCAAGTTTTGGTCTTGCACCGATGTTGATTTGTTGGTCAAATGGTCATCTAGTAGAAGACGAAAACAGAAAGCTATCACAGGTTACGTAAAACCTAACCTGCATAAAGAAGTGAGGGAGCTAGGGAGCAACCGAGACATTTTGGTGAAGAGAGGTAAAATTACCAAGAACGGTGAAGGTCACATGGTGGAAGTAACGGTTCACCTAGGAGGGAACAGATGCAGAGTGTTGGCGATTTTTTGGCTCAACTGTGTTGGCCATTGTTGGCCTGAATAGGAGAAAAATGACACGTAAAAAAGCTTGAAAAATGTAGAGTGACTCAGTGTTGCTTTACCTTCAACGTGAACAATTTAAACGTCTTTATTACTTTAAAAATGTGCTCTACTCTAAACAAAATGGGGAGGCAACTCATTTCGTGGTGTTCCTTGTGTTGGCAGATTGGTTCATGCATGTGATGGAGAGCTAGGTGAGAGTCATGGTTGTGGAGTTTTAGGTGAAGGTTTTTGTGTATTATTGTGATGGTGTTCATGAAGCTAAGGAAGGTGGAACCGAAGAAGCTAACTATTTGTTCAATTCAAGTTCTTTTCTCTTCCTTTGTATTGATGAAATCACCTGAACCTCTGATTCTATTGGCGTGCGAAACTAAACCAGTTAAAATGGTGAACTGTGCCTGCAAAGTTGACTAAACATGTCTGATGTATCTGCAACTTTTCATGCTATGCAGAAGGAAGTGGAGCACGAATCACGTAAAGGTATTGGACCTTTCTTTTTCCCTGAACACACCTTACAAACAATACAAGTTAAATATTTTATTTAAACAGATTTTCTTTTTGTAGCAGTATTATTTCATTAGACAAAATTGAGTTTAAACCTCAAAAGTGTACCACGTAAATCATGTGTCCACATTAACAATTAGACAACGTTGAAAAAGAAGATAAAATTGAATCAATATTTTTGTTGGCTTGTTTAAGATTTTTTTTTTTTTTCTGTTTGGGGGAGATAATTGATTTCTTATAAAAATATAGGTTAAAAAAATACATTCAATTCGAATTGTAATTTTTTTATATATACAATATTTCAATTAATATAAAGTAAAAAAGTTAAATATTAAATTATTATAATAATTAAATGATATTAATATCAACAATATTTTTAGTTGATTTTAATTAAAGTTATTTTTGGTTAAACACTAAAAAAAAATGGTTTTAACGAGATTTATTTTTATATTATTAAGGGTTAAAACCTCTATTAAGTCATTTATCCAGGATTATAATTTCTCACACTAAGTCATCTATGGGAGAATGTGTTCTCAGGGGTTTTTTTAAACTTTAGGAAAAGTCTTTCAGAACATTCGTTAAATATCATGCGTTTAAGAACCTCCGTAAAATACCATGAGTTTCAAAATTTCTGTAAAATATCATGGGTTAAAAACCTCCGTTAAATACCACGAGTTTAAAAATTTCCGTAAAATTCCACAAGTTTAAAAACCTCCATTAAATACCATGAGTTTCGTTGATAAAAAAAATCATGAATTTCAAAATGACAGTCGTAGAAAGAAATCACAATTAAGCCACACTTATGTCTAATATATCTAAGGAGAAAAAACACTAAATAAGACATTATCTTCTTATTACTGCAATATTACTTTACTTCTTCCATCACCTTACTGTCCCAAACTTGGGTCAGAAGCCACTGTTACCTAACTCGACAACAACTTATGTTTATCACTGCTTTATATATTCTAAATAATTGCATTATTTGTCAGATGTGGGCTTCAAAGCCATGTGTATTCAAAGATTGCAAAAACATATTGGAAGGAGAAATTAACTTTATTACTTCTCACTTTCTCAGTGAATTAATTATTAGATGCATTTTAAAATAAAGGTCTTAATTTAAAATATTTCAAAATTATGAGAATTAAATGTTAACAATTATAAATAAAATTAAAATTGCACATAAAATATACGTACATCAAAAGCTAAAACAAAATAAGTCAGATTTTTAGAAGTATCGGCTCATAACAAAAAAAATTAGGATTTATATAAACCAACTACCATCAATCATAAGAAATATGCAAATACTGTTGAAATACTTTTTATCCAAGATTAATTGTTGAAATACTTATTATCCAGGGTTATTTTTCTGAATTTTCAAAATAAATTTTTTAAACTTTAGAAAACTTATTTGTAATGTAAAGTTACTTTCAAAATTTTAGATAATTTAGTTATAAAATATATTAAAACTATATAATTTTAATTATTTATTTATAAATAGATTTAATTATATTTGTTTATTAAATTTTAAAAAAATTTAAGTATTTTATTGAGATTCTACAATAAATCTTTAGAATATAACGAAGTTAAAGAAATTTCTGTTATTTTACTGAAATTTTGGAATAATCTTTAAAATTTAAGAAATATTAAAAAAATCTCTGTTAATTAAATTAATTTTTAAGATTATAATAATATTTATTAAAACTTGTTTTTGCTTATAGTGAAATTTTTTAAGTTTTTTTTTAACTGAGATTGACATTATTTTTTCTCGATTAGTGTTTATTATAATTGTTGTTAGCTAATTATGAAATAGTATTTTTATATCGGTTATTTTAGTCAAAGTACATCACCTTGAAACTCAATGACAGTACGTTGATTAAGACATGATGATGTAAACAAATTATAATAATATTTTACGTCGGTCATATCACGGTAACAACCAATGTAAACAAATTGTTTGAGTGAATACAAATACTACTTGAACTGTAAGGTTCAACGGAATCTCATATCCGGAGAGGCTTGAATACTAATTGGAAAATATCTGGATAAGGAATGTGAAATTACGTGCAAACAAACAAAAATATAGAAAAAGTCCTATGGAGGGTGTAATTAGAGTTGAGGAAAAACGCAGGGAATCGAACACGGTAAAAAAAGGTGGAACCGAGGACAAGAAAAGAATGGAGGAAAAAATGTTCAGTATCGTATGTCCAGGCTCTAAAAAATGGTACACACACAAGAAACTCTTACAAGAAATCGATGGGGCAAAAAGTCCATGTGAAGGTGGATGAAAAGGAGTGGCTAAAGAAGAGTTGTGTTGGGTATCTGAATGAAACCACAAACATAGAAGATATCAAGGATAATTTCTTTTTAAATGGAGTAAATTTCATACGACTAAGATATCTGGGAGATAATTCAATATATACAACTAACGCAAGAAGGATAACACAATATGGAAAAAACGATTAATTAAAAGAGAGAGTGGTTTGAGGAGTTCTTTGGAATACCTCACTCAGTGTTGGACAAAGAAGGATATGGGTTAAGTGATTATGAATTTAGTTTTAAGTAAAGTCCTATTTATAAAATTTGTTAATAAAAGAATAATATAAAGAAGAAATCTCAACAACATACTCGTTAACAAATTTATCATCTTCATTAAAATATTTTATACAAAAATTTTGGTAAGATACTTTGATACATTTACATACATATAGAGGGAAAATTGATACAAAATAAAACTTTAATTATTTTTAATGAAGTCTTATAACATGCGAGGTATTGTTTGAAATAAAATGTGAATATATTGATTTTGATATGGATGATTTATGGTAGATGTTTTTGTTTGAATATGAAAATTTGGTTGATTTGTATAGTTGATATAGTGTAATTTACTCTTGAAGTGAATGAGTTATTGAAATTGTTTTTGTTTGACTATGAATGATGAAACTAAGCAGAATTATGCCGGTTTTTCTGCATATCTCGCTCATGTGAGATAATTTTGGCTTTAGTGAAAATAGAATGAAAAGATGGGGTGCTCTCGGGTCCGTTTTTGTCCAAACAAGAAGGAATCTTGCTTAGGCGAGGTCTGGGATGAAATTACAGTTGCTCTCGGGTTCAATCTCACTCAAGCAAGAGAATTTTTGGTTGGGTGAGACACATTCTTGCTCAAGCGAGCAAATTTCGCTCAAGCCAGTTAAAAAAACTTAAAAGTTTTATTCTTGCTTTTGAATGCCTAGTTTATTATTGCTTATTGTTTTTAAGTGAAAATTCTAAATTTTATTTAAAAACATGATTAAAGGAACTTAGTTATGTGTTTAAGTGAATTTTGATATATATTTGGATTGTTTAGAAAGTTTGAAATATAATGTGATTGAATGGTGTATCGATGTGTTATATGAAGTGTACAATGAGGTGAAAGTGTGATCAAGACATAGTATTTTTAGGAAAATAAATATTGTGTTAAGATTGTTATTAGGGTTATTGATTTGTAAGTATCCTGTTAATGAGACGATCCTGAGTCTACTGATATAATGGAATTATATAGATGAAATTATTCAATTGGTGAGAGTTGAAGGAGGTTCATTTGACTAAGTTTGAGGTTTGAAAGAACTGATAAGAGCGGATTATATGGATTTTCCCTATCATATGATATGATGAGATATTGAGGTGATTATATGTATGACTTTATGGATTTCACAGCGAGTAGTATGACAAGTGTAGGTCTCTGAATGCTAATTTCAATACACAAGTCTTCCGAAAGTAGAGTCAAGTGTCTGAGTATATGAGTTAGTAGAAATCTGATATGAGTAATGTAGATGATGAATGTTGATAGACACTTGATTATTTTGTGCAAATTATGAGAATTTGACAGATTATGCTTATTATTAAAAGTTAAATTTATATTAGAATCCTTAAAAATAGCAAGCTTACCTTGTGTTTTGTTTTGTGTTTGTTTTCTTTAGTCTGTGATGATCGTGTTAATTTACACAGGAGCAGATGAGGTTTTAGGTGATAGAGCTCTTCAGTGAGATATTTTTATTTTGAATGTGTTGTTTTTAAACATGTTGTGTATATATTAAAATTTCTATGAATAGAGATATATTTTGAGATACAATATGAGATAGTTGTATATGCTTATATGTTAATTAGATATTACATGTATTTTTTATTTTGTTAAATATGGGTAAAAATAAGAATGTTACAGCCTCATGGATGAACTTAAAACTATTTCAATAGATGCACATATGAATGATGGATGGATTTGGCAGGGTGATTCTTCAAATACATATTTTGTAAAATCTGCTAGTGTAACACTTTTGTCATAGACTAACTTTAACTTTGACTCCTTTTAGAATATAAAAGCACTCCCCTCAGAATAATTCTTTGCATGGCCTGTTTTGATTGGAAAAATTGATACTTATGATATCTTAATGTCTAAAGGGATTCAAATTAGTGAGGGTTCATGTGTTATGTGTGATCTTGTACAGGAGTGTGTGAACCATCTATTTTTTTTACTTGTATAGTGGCTTCCAAGGTGTGGTATATGACTGAAGCATGCGCTGGTAGGTTATTTTCCAATTGTGATAGGGCTGAACAACATCTTGAACATATAGATATTATGGGTATCAATAGCATGGGTAATAATATCTGAAGATGTATGTGGATTGATGTTATTTAGGGAATTTGGAATGATAGAAATAGAATGATTTTCAATGATGCAATGGTGGATCCAGTAGAAATATTTACAGTGGCTCAAATTAAGGCTTGAGCATGGATAAACTATAAATTCCCTAAGAAAAACTTTTCTTACTCTAATTGGTGCATTAATTTGTTTGCATGCCTAAACTCAATTAAGTGATGGTATGCTTTTTTGCATATCTATATATATATATATATATATATATATATATATATATATATATATATATATATGTAATGCATGATATGTGGATTGAGGAATCACACAAAGGTATAGTTGCTAACACATACATGAAAAAGGCTTTTATGGTGTTGTGTTGGATGGGATTATATCCAAGACTTTAACATGTCATCTTATTCAAGGTAGTCTTTGAGCATAATGTAAACATATCTTACCCAAACTAAGAGATCATTTGATGGAAGTAATTTTGTATTTTTTGTGGTGGATGATATTCCTTAGCTGATGATGATGCCAGAATATGTATTTTGGTGCCTTTAACACTATACCACTACAAGAAATCATTAAATAGAAACTAATTTTAGAGACCAAAATAATTAGTTAATATTTGATCAAATTAGAGACCATTTTATAAACTAAAAAAACTATTGGTATATAAAGTAGTTTCTATTATTAATAAAAATTTATAAAACGGTTTCTAAATTGGTATCTAACCATTAGCTACCAAGATTTTAGCTACTTACTACTTTATATTCTAAATTAGTCTCTATTAGTCTTTTAGAGACTAATTTTGAATCTAAAATATAAGTAGTTAAAACTTAGGTAGCTAATTTAGATACAAATTTAAAAACTATTTATAAATTTGTATTAATAATAGAAACCATTTTAGATATGAATAATTTTGTAGTCTCTAAATTAGTATATAATTTATTTAATATAGTAACTAATTATTTTTTATCTCTAAATTTAGTTACTATTTAATAATTTTCTTGTAGTATACCTAATTAGAAACTTTATTTATATATGAATTTGAGTATTTCAGTACTTTCATTTCTTCTTGCGGATAAAAAAAGTTTATTTCTATAACATCATTGATTGAGATTTTTTAGTTGTGAACTTTTTAATTGATATCAGTTAAAAAAATCTTCTAATTGATATTATTAAGAAATAATCTTAATTTTTGTTGGTTGAAAGCTTTTCTAGTTAATATTAGAAAAAGGTCTTAACAAACTACTGATAAAGAATAATATTAATGTTACTAATAAAAAAAAATAATCATGATAGATGTCATTTGAAAAAAAATAGTTCACATTTACAAAATAATTCCTCACATTGACAGGCAAAACCTTAACTAATATAGAGAGAAATAAAAATTATTTTTAAAAAAAATCCTAAAAATATAAATAAAAGAATATTAACATCAACAAGAAAAAAACCTAATAGACATTAACTAAAAAGTAGTCCTCCAAATGTTGGCCAAGAAAATCCTAACTAAATTTGATAAAAAAAAACTCTGACCTATGTTATAAAAAATAACTCCGACTGATATGGTTGAAAAAAACTCTACCGGATGCCAATTGAAAATAATCTCAAAACACGTAAATTTAAAAATAGTATTTGACATTAGTAAAAAATATTGTTAATGTTGACTAAGAAAATTCTAAGTGACATTGATTGATAAATGATTTTTTCTTAACATTAATAATAAAAAAATCTCAATAATGTCAACCAAAAATTTTCTAAGATCAATTTTAATCTAAAAGAAAATAATATTTATAAAGAAAATATTGAGATTGTGACTCAAACTTTGATAAAGCTAAAAAAATATTTAATTTTAATCAAGTCAATGACATTCCAATTGAACCTGAATTGAGGAGAGAATATGAGGAGAAGATACATATTTATAATATCAAAATTTTCAAATTCCTATTTTTCAAAAGAAATTTGAAATTCTTTAATTTTGAACAATTTAATTAATGTTACCTTGTGTCTTTTGTTTGGAGAAGGGATTTTTGCAATTCTAAGTGTAAGACCAAGAAAAATAGTTTTATAGTAAAAATAGTACAATTAAAATGATATCTTAATATTTTATTATTAAAATAAAAATGTTATATAAATAGAAATTCAGTTATTTAGATTTCATTTTAAAAGAACCATCATCTCTCTAAAAACTCCCTTTTCCTTTTCTCTGCCTTCTCTCTAAGATTCTGACATCCTCGCTTATCAGTTTGACAATTGGAGCATGCCATTAGACTCCGGGCAGCGAGATCTACAAGACTGCCCGATCATAATCTTTGATAGAGTAAGTTTATTTTTGTTCCCTTTTTCCTTTCCTTTTCCTTCTCTCTTAGATTCTGACCTACTCGGTTATCAGTTTGACAATTGGAGTCTGCCATTGGACTCCTAGCAGTGAACACTACGAGATTGTCCGATCAAAATCTTAGATAGAGTAAGTTCATTCTTGGCTCCTTTTCCCTTGAGTTAATTTTGATTTGGTTAGGTTTCCTCTTAGTTAATCATGCATGTGATGTTTGTATCTTCATAAGTAGTCTCTGTTAGCTCAGGATCCTAGTGGTATAGTTAGATTTGTGATCAAGATTTTGTGGTGCAGGTTAGACCATCCTTAAGCTTTTGGTGGGAATGGAGTTTTTAGTTAGCATCTGCTCAAGTCCAGGTAAGGAAAACTAGTTTTATTTGAAAATAGAACTCTAGGTTAGAAGATCTGGATGTGGGGTGACGTGGTCACCAATTTCAATTTTTGCTTACAGGATTATCTCTTTTAAAAATTAAAGTAATATATTGACTGGAATGGTTTATTTTGAATCTTTTATATTAATTTTAAGGTGAATAATTTGTTGAAAGTGTTTGTGATTGAGAAGTGAAAGTGTTTGAATGATGATATAAATAAGTTGAACTATTTTTGAATATTTTGTTGGATTACTTAAATGAGATGTTTGATGAGAAGTGGTTGTTTGATTTTAGATGATGAATAATTTAGAGAGCATATATTTGGAACTTAGTTATGTGTTTAAGTGAATTTTGAGATATGTTTGGATTGTTTAGAAAAGGTTTAAAATATGATATGATTGAATTGTTCATTGATGTGTTGTATGATATATGGAATGATGTGAAAGTGTGATCAAAGCATAGTATTTTCAGGAAAGAAAATACCGTGTTAAGATTGTTTAAAATGTGCATTGACTAGAGATTCGTCTAGAAGGAGATATCCTGACTCTCCTGAGATAATGGAATCATATAGATGAAGTTATTCAAGTGGTGAGAGTCGAAGGAGGTTCATATGAATGGGTAAGTTGTTTGAAAGATAACTAACTTGACCTGTTATATGAATTAACCCTGTCATACTAGGAGAGAGATGATATTGAGATTATTTATGCGCATAGCTGTGTGGATTTCACAGTGATATAGTATGACAGGTGCAGATCTCTGAGTCTGAGTCAACGCACGAGTCTTCCGGAAGTAGAGTCAAGTGTCTATGTGTTGTGAGTCAGTAGAAATCTGACAAGAGTAATGTGGATGATGAACGTGATAGACACTTGATGAAATTGTAAAATGTGTGAATATTGATGGTTTATGTTAATATAAAGTTTCATATTTGAAGTTTTAAAAATAGCTAGCTAACCCTGTGCTTTGTTTTGTATTTGTTTTCTTTAATCTGTGATGATCGTGTTAATTTACACGGGAGCAGACGAGGTTGCAGGTGACAGAGCTCCTTAGTGAACAACCAGAGGAGCAACAATTTTATTTTTTAACGTTTTATTTATAGACTTGTGTGTATATATTAAATCCCTATGAAGAGAGATATCTTTTTAAGATACAAATATGAGAAAGTAGCATATGTTTATATGTTAATTAGATATTGCATGTATAATATATTAGCAAATATGGGTAAAAATAGGGTTACACTAAGAAATTTAAAAAACATTATATTTTAGTTACTTACAAATAAATTTTCTTCATGTTCTAAAAGTATATGTTTGAATAGAGCAATTGAAATATTCTTCATTGTGATTGAATTTCTCTTTTAAGATAAATTTCATTTTTAAAATTTTTATTTTAAATCATAAATTTTAAAAATTAAACTTTACAATTTAAATATTCAAATATTTAATATTCAATTATTATTATTTTTAATATTTAATAACTTAAAAATGTAAATGACTTTTTATATCAATATTCGTCATTTTCATAAAAAAAAATAATATCATTTACTAATTAGTTATTTAATAATATTAAGAGGAAAATCATTTAGTTGTAAAAATTATAACAATAAATATATTAAAGTACAATATCATATAAAAATTATCAATAATACGATTAAGATGACTAAAACTCAGCATTGGGTAGGCATCTATAGGCTGCTTTGGAATTCTGGAAGCCCTATGCCCTTTTCTGCTTTCTTTGTTTCTAAGCGCCAAAAGATTTGGAGGAGAAAAAAGTAAAGAAAATACAACAATCGAGGACTGAAAAAGTGAAAAATTATTAAAAAAGTAAAATTTGGTAAATTGAACTTTTTCTGCAGTAATGAGAACCGAAAAAGCAAAATTTGTTAAATTGAACTTTTTCTGCAGCAATGAGAAGATTATAACTTTTATATAATCAATTACTATTTTAATATTTATGTTTTTTATAATAAAATAAGTATATTATAATAAAGAATATTAAATTTTATTTTAGTTATATTTTTAAAAATTATTTTTA
This sequence comes from Phaseolus lunatus, assembly GCA_013389735.1. Lineage (NCBI taxonomy): Eukaryota > Viridiplantae > Streptophyta > Magnoliopsida > Fabales > Fabaceae > Phaseolus > Phaseolus lunatus. Next base: position 32,248,577 of record CM023861.1, read on the forward strand.
TTTAAAATTATTTTATAAATTATATTTATATATTAATATAATTTTTTATTATACTATATTAATTAAATTATCTACAACCTTTTTATTTATTTACACTTTTTTCTTACTCAAAAATAACATCACTTTTACTTTTTTTTTCTTTATTTTTTTATTATTCATTCCTTAAATTTATTCTTTAATCCAAACACACATATGATAAATTTAAAATTCATAACTTCATAGAAATTCTAAAGGATGAATGATATAGATTTCATACCAATATAAATTTTTTTATAAGTTTTTTAATAATAAAATTTATTTTAAATATTAATAGTTTTTTAGATTATAAATATTATTTAATTTAATTAAAAAGTAATTAATTGATTTTTTCTTTAAATTAATTTATATTTAATAACTTTTTTAGTTTATGATTGAATCAAGTTAGAAATATTCAAGAAAAATTATATAAACTATTTTTTTTCAATAAGTCATAAAAGAAAATTGGTTTAAAATATTCATCAACTTTATCAATAAATAATGTATATACAAAAATGTCTGCTTACTTTTAATATAAATTCTCTTTCCAATCTCGTTTTTTTAATCCATAGTGCTTAAATTAAATAACTATAGAGTTGAATTTATTCAAACCAGGAAGTGTACGTAGGTTAACTACAGTTGTAGATTCTAAAGTTTTGCGTAGATAAATAAAAAAGAATTTAGTATAAAATCAAATTAAGATATATATAACAAATCATACCAACATAAATATAATATATTATCGTAAATAACTTATTCATTAAATAAAAATAAAAACTTAATCTTGACAAAAAAGTGATAAAGACTCGGACGTCTGGTCATACAATAAAGGAAGGAAAAAGATAGTTAAGTAAGTACCTCAACAGTAAAAACAATATAATAATATTTTAAATTAAAAAAATAAAATAAATATAAATAAAATATTAAATAGATGTATTTCCTCTTTGGGTGGAGTTAAAAAATGATTTTTTTCACTAAAGTTGTGTATTTTTATTTGAAAATTACAATTTTAAGAAAAAAAAATTACAAAAATAATAAAAATCGTATTCATAGAATATGACTTACATATTTTCGTAAAAAGATTTTTTTAATCTAAAATCAAATGTTTTGAAAAAATACACTATTTGCTGCAAAAACCTTTAAAAAAAATAGCATCACTCTTCTTTTTTATAATGTGGGTTAATGTGATAGCAAATTGTTTAAAAGAAGTGTTTTTTTTTTTTTTTAAGTCTGAGAACTTCACCAAACTAGCCCACTTTCTGCCCCCAAGTAAAAAATTTGACATTTATAAGGCAATAAATTCTCATTTTCTTTACTGTATTCCACTCATGAGACCTCTACAAATAGGTAGTGATCCTGAATTAGTTCACTCAACGCCATTTAACTTGGTACGAAAATGCTGCTGTGTCTCTGATGGTGTGTCTCTGATGGTGACACAGTTGTGAATGTGATACTTTCACCCAGTCACTCATCCATCACCTCCAATAATTTTGGCTCTTGCCCGGCTATTTTTTAAGGTATTCTAATACTTTCTGTTACACCTTCTGAATCTCCACACACACAAACACACGAACCCTTCTTGGTTTGGGTAACCCTGCATGAAGTTCTGATTTGACACCATACTTGTTGACATGTTGCTGCAGCAAAAGCTTGGATTTATCTCTTGGATCCCTTCAACTAAGCTTCCGGCCAGCTTTCACCCAGTCTTTCTATAAATTTAATACTTTGGTTTGTCTATAATCCCACTGTATCCCCTTTATTGTCACCAGAGACTTTTACATTTCTCCATAGGATTAGTTTCTGTATCAGGTACAAGGGTACACCAGCCGTTTATACTAGAAAATATCAAACACTTTCAGTAATAACTATTAACAAGAAATGAACTTATCATCTGTACAAGCTGTCATACAACCTGTCATCTCTACAAGCTTTTCAAGAATACAAAAGGGTTGGTGGTTAGTCACTCAATAAAGAGAGTTGAAAAGTCTTTTAACTTCACCATCACGACACATTTTATAGATTTTATCCAGTCAAACACATTCACTGTCACTGTTAGGTGTTTTCATTTCTAAAAGTTATATCATTTCTTTGAATTAAGACCAAACACCAGAAAATAAAACAACATTCACAATTTTTCTTTAAAATGTCATTATTACTTCATGAAAATAAACTGTTTCAAAGGACTGACTTAGAGGAAGAATTGCTTTGGTAGGAAAAGGTTCAACATCATGTGCAAAAGAAAGAAAGAAGGGTCGGAAATGAGGCAGCAGAGCAGGCCAACATCGCCGGAGTTTTCTTCGTCATCGTCATCTTCTTCGGTATCATATTCACCAAAGATGCCATGGCCAGTTGAGGGGGAAGAGAAGGTGCATGGTGCAAATGCTCCAGAAGCAAAGGCCATGGATCTGGTTGGTTGTCCTCGATGCTTCATGTACGTGATGTTATCAGAGGAGGATCCAAAGTGCCCTAAGTGCAAGAGCACAGTGTTTCTTGAGTTTTTCAAACATGAAAACATCAAGACAGACAACTGAGTTTTTCCACATGGATTGAAGTTAATTCTAATAAACTAAGGAAAAAAAAAGAGTGGTTCTAGGATGTTTATTTATTTATGTTTAGTTAAAATGTTATGGATGATATCCTGGTGAGAGTTACGTACATAGAGTTTTAGGGAGATGGTGACAGAGCTCCTTTGCTACTTCACCAGGAACGGTAGAAAGTTCCTCTTCCTAAGGGAAATATAATTTGGGTTCGTGTCCTTCTTCAGTCTAATTAAGTTACTATATATGCTCCTCATTTGTTTTGTAGTTTCTTCAAGGTGAACGTTGCTTCTATTGGTTTTCCTTTATGTTTTTAGGGGCTTTTGTTTGTAGTAATCATTAAATAAACGATGGAAAGATGTATGCATCCATATCATATCTTGATATACCTTAAACTAAAATTTACTAATACTAACCTCAGCTTAATTTTAAAATGGCGTGATAATGATAATAGTTAAAATATAATCTAAATAAATAGTTCTGTATCATGTTAAAAAATAGATTTTATAAAACTAACGTTATATATTATAAAATGGTGTTATCTTTATTATTAACATTTGAAAACAAAATCCATTAAAGTTATAAAATGATATAATTTCGAAACAAGAATATATTAAAGTTATACAATATATAAATTTGAAAACAAGAATAATATATAGGTTCCTAAATTTTCTTATCAATTTTTTTTAATTATGTATTGAAAATGGAAAAACGTTTCAAACTGAAACGATTACCACTTCCATTTAAAAAAATATTTAGAAAGCTAAATAATTCCACTGTATAACTTAAATACATTATTTAACACGTATATATAACACTAGTATAACATGAGTTTTTTTTATATTAATTAGTTTAAGCGTTTCACATCGATAGAAGTATAAAGTGGGAAGTTTCAAACATCATTTCACATCCAATTTAAAAAATAAACACAGTACAGTATTTATATGGTCAACTAATATAGTACGTCTTTAGTTTACTCAAAATAATAATAAGGGGCCCATTCTATAAATATTTTGCCTACAATTAATATAGAAAATAGACAAACTACATTTTAGCTGTGTCTATAATAATTACACAGATTATTTTATATAATTATAATTATATATATGGTAAGATTTAGAAAATAACCAAGCATAGAAGTATTATATTTTAAATGACACATGAATTTTTTATTATTAAAATAAAAAAAACATATAAATAGAAAATTCAGTTATTCAGATTATTCTGACCTCCTTATTCATCAGTTTAACGATTGGAGTACGCCATTAAACCATTAGACTATTAGACTCCTAGCAGCGAAGACTACAAGACTGTTCGATCAGAATCTTTGATAGATTAAGTTCATTTTTGTTCCTTTCTTCTTTTCCTCTCCATCTTCTCTAAGATTCTGACTTCCTCGTTCATCAGTTTGATGATCGAAGTATGCCATTATACTCCTGGCAGTGAAGACTACCAGGCTACCTGATCAGAATCTCTGATAGAATAAGTTCATTTTTGTTCTTCTCTTTGAGTCAAATTTTGAACTCGTAGGTTTGTCTCAATCTAGATTTTTTTGCATGTGACTCTTTTAGCTTTAGGACTAATCTCTGTTAGTTCAGAGTCTTAGTGTATAGTTAGATTGTTAATTAGAACTTTGTGGTGTAGATTAAGCTACTCTTAAACTTTTGGTAGAATTGAAGTTCTTAGTGACCATCTGCTCAAGTAAAGGTAAGGGAAGCTAGTTTAAATTGTCAATAGAATCCTAGGCTAGAAGATCTGGATATGGACGTGACGTGGTCACCAATCTCAAATTTTCTTGCAAGATTTATTGTTTTTGAGTAGATTGGGATTTGTTTGAGATTGAAATGTGAAAGTGTAAACATAATAGATGTTGTAGAATGTATATGAGTTTGAAATTAAATGAGTTATTGAATGTATTTGGATAGTTTGTTAAATTAATTCAAATGAAATGTTTGATGAGAATTGGTTGTCTATTTTAAATGATTTTGGTTTAGAGATCATATATGTGTGTGTGTGTGTGTATGTATGTATGCATGTATGTATAGATTGACATAATAGCTAATTAACTTAATGAGAGTGCTTGTATAATGCTCAGTAGGAACTGTCAATGTAATGTGTAGTTTTATAAAATTATGAGTTAAATGAAATTCTAAGCTTTGGTATGATTTAATTGTGTGATTTTAGATATTGTGAGATGTGGAATATGAATTTTAATCATGACATAATATTTTCAGGAAAGAAAATATCGTGTTAAGATTGTTTAGGATGTGCATTGACTAGGGATTCGTCTAGAAGGAGATATCTTGACTCTCATGAGATAATGGAATCATATAGATGAAGTTATTCAAGTGGTGAGAGTCGAAGGATATTCATATGAATGGGTAAGTTGTTCGAAAGATAACTAACTTGACCATGTCATACTAGGAGAGATGATATTGAGATTATTTATTCGCATAGGTTTTATTTCATAATGAGATAATATGACAGGTACAAATCTCTAAGTCTAAGTCAATGTATAAGTCTTCTGGAAGTAGAGCCAAGTGTCTGAATATGTTGGTTAGTAGAATTCTGACATGAGGAATGTGAATGATAATTTATGATAGACACTTGATGGTTTGAGAAATTTTATGAGACTTGATGAATTATGTTTGTTAAATTGAAATTAAAATTTTATAGAATTATTTTATAGCTACCTTATCCTATTGTTTGTTGTGTTTTGTTTTCTTTATATGTGATGATCATGTTTTTACTCAGAAGCAGATAAGGTTGCAGGTAATAAAGTTTCTGAGTAAGCAAATGAAGGATGAGATGACTTTATTTTGAATACTCTCTTTTTGTTTTTTAAAAACTGTTGTGTATATATTAAAATCACTATGAAAAAGAATATATCTTTTTGATATACAATTATAAGATAGTTGCATATATATTTATATGTTAATTAATTACTATTTTTATTTTATTTTATTAAATATGAGTAAAATTAGGAATGTTATATATATATATATATATATATATATATATATATATATATATATTTTGAACGATCTTATATTAGGCTTTTTGCCATGGTAAACACAAAACCCCCCATTAACTTTGTAGAGAAAATTTAATTTTCAACACCTAATTAGGGTAACGACTTTCTTTATATATATTGATTTAATCTCAAATATCATTTTTAAAGTAGTCATTATAAAAGGATAATAAGTTTATATATAATAAAAAATCAATATTTAATTTACTGATGTAACACATTTTCTTCTTCTATTTTTTTTTTTCACTCTTTGCCAAACATTATGTGAGGGATTTAAGGTTTTTCAAATAATAAGAAGTTGAGTTCTTTATTGAAAAGAAAGATGTGATACTAAAAAATTATTAAATAGAAGTAAAGTGATAAAAACAAAGATATTTAAATTAATTTTATTTATTAATAAATAATTTTTAAATTAATATGTAATTAATTATAAAATTTTAGTTATCATTTATTTAAAATTTTAAAATTAAAATATTAATATTTAATTAAATATTAATTTTAAAATGATTTATTAATAATAAAAATTAGTTTAAATTTTAATAATTTTTTAATATTTAAAATAATATTTTATTTAATCAATATAAAAATTAATTTTTATTTAATAATTTTTTATAATGATATTCACATGTTATGATGCTTAACACTCCAGATTTTACAAAATAAAAGTTGGATATACAATGCTGTTTATATAAGATGGTAATAATAGTTTGACACCCCTGAAAATGTTCTACTTATAATTATATATTAATATTTTAAATATACATATATATATATATATATATATATATTATATTGAAGTGAGTTGTAAAATAATTGGTTTTAAAATTGTCAAAATATCATTTTTTTAATAATATTTTGATTATTATTTTTATTTTACTTTTTAATGCCATAGTCAAATAAGAAAGCAATTAATTAAGCAATGGCGGAAAGGAAAGGAAAGGACGAGAGTTATGATGCCTCACGTGTCTTACTGGCAAAATTTTTACCGGTTGCATGCACGAGAAAAACTGCAGTCTCTGTAAGAAGAGACAAGACTGTTAGTCTCAGTCAATTATGATTGATTATGTTTGGCATGGATGAGTTGGACGAAAATAAATTAATATAAAATATAATCAGAAAATAAAGTAAAAGTTAAAAATAATTAATTGAAAAATAAGATGAAAAAGAAAAAATAATAATATAAATATATATTTTTTATTAATAAAAAATAAATAAAATAAAATAAGGTATTTCAGGATGTTCAATCTTATACAAATGATTTCAATACAAGTTTTTTATCATCCAAATAGTTGGAAATCTAATATACATTACAACATATAACCACATTAACATATCATAACAAGATACAAGAGTGTATTAATATATAATTACATTAACCTTCTAAAAAAATATATTTTTAGGATAAGACATAAAAGTCCAATAACTACACTCATTTTTCACAGCAAATACAAATAAATCAAACATCCAAATGTCAAACTCGTGAAATAGATCTTGCAATAAGGATATAGAAGGAAGGCAGAAAGTCTCCACAAACACCACTTCTTCCAAATTATTAATATTATTTCGTATTATTTTGTGAAAGAATATAGATAAGGAATGGGTAGTTCAATGTGGGAGAAGGAGTATAATACAATCAGATGACAAAATGAAGTTATCTAATTTATTAAGCTTTCTATACATTCATCCTCTCTTTTGGATTCACAATCATGCTCTGTTTGGATTAAGTTGGAAATTTATGAAGAGGAGAAGGAGTGGATTAGAGAGGATGTGTTAAGGATATATGAGATTGATTGGATTGAAAGATGATAGAGTGAATTTGTGAATGATGTGATAGTTAAGAGATAATTTAAAAATTATTTTAAAGAAGTAAAATGTAAATTTATAAATAGTTTAATAATGGATAATAGTATAATTTTTTTTTAGGTTCGAGTTAATTATTTTTTTCTAATATATAATATTCATAATTACTATTATTTTGTAATAAAAAATAATTTTTTATTAAATTCAAATAAATTTATTACATATATTATAAGAAAATAATATTTATTATTATATATATTTGTCATTTTATATAGCTATACATTTTGTTGATATTATAATTTTTTATTTTATTATTTTTATTATTTATAATTATACATTATTAATAATAATATAATTAAATAATTTTGAAATTATTAAATAAATTAATCTAATATTTAAATTTATATAGTGTATACATATATAATTATATTAATAATTATAATAGTAATAAAATAATTAATATTTTGAATAACTAAAATTTATAGAATCAATATTTCAAATGAACCTGCACCCAAAATTGATTCTTCAAATGCACCTGTACCTAGAAATCGATTATTCAAAATGACCCTGCATCCAGAAATCGATTCTCCACCATTTCAGAAAATTCAAAATCGATTTTCCACCATTTCAAAACATTTGAAAGTCGATTATACACTATTTTGGAAAATACGAAAATCGATTCTGCAACTTTTTACAAAACTCGAAAATCGATCCTGCTTTTTAAATGATTCTTAGAAAAATTGATTTTGTTAAAAAAAAAAAAAAGACAGACTCATTCTATCAAAGATTTTAACCTTCTTTGACAGTAAATAGATTATGTTTAATATATTTAAAATTGATGAAAGGGTAAGAAAGTAATATAATATCGTGTGAGTTTTGTCGAAGTGTGGCAAATCTTGTGACTTTTGTGAGGAGAAAAAAAAGTCTCACCATGCTCCCTATCCACCCCTACACCCTCAAACATAGTGAATCAAACATACACTCCACTGCTTGCCCCTCTCTCATCTCTTATCGGTACTTGGAAACAAATAGATCCTCAATGATGACATCAAACTTTCTTAACATCGTGAAAGTTCTTTTAAAAAAAATCTTAAAATCTTTTTTTTTTTCTACAATAATACTTCTCTCTTTTTTTTCTTTTTCTTTATTTATACTCTATCAAATAAATAATAAATATGTGTTTGCATGATAGAAAACATTAATATATAAATAAAATTGAATGTATTTGAATAATTTAGTTTAAGTATAAATAAATGAATTAGAATAAAATTTTTGTTGGGACGAAGTGAAAGAAAATGAAAGAATTTTTTTTATCTACTGAGAACAAATGAATTAATAGATATTTTAACTCTATTTAAAAAAAAAAAATTAAGATGAGACTATCTCAATATTTAAAAAAAAAGAAAAACATAAAGAAATATAATAAAAATGTATGAAAATGAAGTTGACTGGAGTATAGGAAAGAAAGTAAAATCATAAAAAATAAACTATTCATTCTTATTAATTATTTTCATTACAAGAAAATAATCAAATAGAAACTAATTTTAAAGACAAAAAACAATTAGTTGCTATATTGACTAAATTAGATATCATTTTAGAGACTAAAAAAATTTTTGGTTTTTAAATTAGTTTCTATTATTGTTAAATAGTTTTTAAATTGGTATCTAATTAGCTACCAAGGTTTTAACTACCAATTATTTAGATTCTCAATTTGGTAGCAAAAATTTTGATAGCTAATTAGATACAAATTTAGAAACTATTTAACAATAATAGAAACTAATTTAGAAACTAACAATTTTTTTAGTCTCTAAAATGGTCTCTAATTTAATCAATATAACAACTAGTTATTTTTTGTCTTTAAAATTGATTTCTATTTAATGATTTTCTTGTAGTGTTTATTTTATTTATTATTTTAATTTTTTATTAATTTATTCTTATTATAAAATAAGCATTAAAAATGCTTATAATATATTGTATTATATTAAGAAATTTAATTATGTCGACTTATTATATTCTTTTTTCTTCTTAAAATATACTTTTTTTCTTTTTTATTGTTAAAAATAAGTTTAAATAAGTGAAAAATTTATAACTTTTTATAATAAAAATATAAATGAATTTAAAGGAATATTTCAGGTATGTCTCAACTTTTATAGAAAAAAAATATAGAGGCTTAGTCAGTCTCACTTCCCATACATATATCAACCCAATCCCTACATACATAGTTTACAAAAAAAATATCCTTCCTGAACCACTACCTTGTACAAAAAACACAAACTACATACAAATCATCTCCCCCAAAAGTTGTGTGCGTGATAAAATGTTTAGTTGATTCATCTTGAATTCAATTTCGTCCCTCCTCTACTCCTTTGTATATGTTGCATAGTTCCAACTAGTAGTCTTTTTCGATAAGGTCAAATTTGTGTGTAATTTTCTTTGTCAACCTTAATCTGTATAGTTAATTTGTCACACCCATGCAGAAAAATAACAAGTATATTGAAAACAACAAACATGCTTGCCCATATCATAATAGTCTAGCTTACGTTCTTAACAACAATTTCCCTTGTTAGCTAAACCAAAAACTAAACGGATTCGAGACACATCATAGGACATAAGCACTAATCTGAGTATTAGAAAGTGACTTTAGGATATTTACTAATTTTTCAGCCTCAACATATCAGTTGTGCAATTGTAAACACCTTAATAGAATCTGCCACCCCATTTAAAAAAATAATATATTCATATGATTCCACATAACCCAGATGATAGTCATCCACATTATTTTTCATATCCTATTTTGTTTAATCGTTAGCTGCAATAAAAAAAATTGACTGAAGTGTAGATTTGGTTGTGAATGCATGACATTATTGATACTCACCCATTCGGTGCACCTATCCCAAACATCCCTAGCAAAGTTGCAAGTGAAAAACAACTGTTTGACATTCTAGTCACTTGTTGCACACAAAGGACACAAGTTATTCATTGATACTTCTTCTGACTAACAAATTCTTTGTAGGTAACCTATTGACCAAAACCCTGCACGGATAGAATTGAACTGTTAGGAGTGATTTAATTTCCTAAAGTTTACTAAATGGTCCTCCTCCCTTATACTAGTATTTGATAAGTGTCATAATTTAGTGATATTTCGAACAAAAAGATAGGCACTTATGGACTTTAATTGTTAATAAAATTATAATTCAACCTTTAATTTAGGAATTTGAACCTTTTTACATATTTTTGGATTATGACATGAATAAGAATGAATTATTTTCAAGTTTGTGCTAATTTCAAGAATTTAAGGGAAGATGGAGATACAGGGCTAAAGGAGGAATGGACAAGTTAAAAACAAAGAGAAAAGACAAAGTTGGAGCCTTAAAAACTCGCCTAAAAACTCGCTCAAACTCGCCCAAGAAAGATCACTACAGAGGCAAACTTTCTATCCAGAGCAAACTCGCCCAAGAGCTCGCTCAAGCAAGTTCATTGCAATGAAGTTGGGTTTTTTCTCGTAAAAATTGCTTGAGTTAATAATACTTCACCTAAATCAAATTAGGTTAAATAAAGGGCATGAGGCAGAACCTTAGGGGGCAGAGGAAGGATAATCAAAGATAGAAAATCCTAAAGGAGGCAACCGTTAATGAGAAACACCCTAGATCTTCTTTTCTTGCTTTTAATGACTACAATGGCCAATATGAGTGGCTAAGTCTTCCCTTTGAATTTGGAGTAATTTATTCAAACTCTTATGTATTGAAGTGATATTTATTTATAATATTGTTATTGATTGATATTGGTATTATCATTTTATTCTTAAGGTTTGAATATTTATTCATGATTTTAATCCTTATATTTGATTGGAAAGTACTTTTAAGTATATGACCTAAAAAATAATACTTAACATATTTGAATGCTAGGAATAGATTTGAAATGTTAATTGCTTTATAACATTTGTTCCTAATGATAGGAACGTTTTTATAAATATGTGAGGAATCGATATTTAGAAAACAATATTCATAATTTTATAAGCGATGAATCAATATAAATGATTTTATTATTATATGTGCATCAATCCCTGGTGCAGAAAGGCAAAAAAAAAGTGACTATTTTCAATTTATAACGACGGCTTTATAGCTGCATTTGATGTACACATAGTCTTAAATCGAAGAGATAAAAATGTGGCTATTTAGCCGCATTCATAAATTCGATTTATAAATGCGACTATTTACATAGCCACATTTATATATCGCTTTTACGATAGATAGACATTTAGGGTTTCTTTTCTTTTTCCCAGTTGTTTGGGTTTTTAATCAAAGTTCTCAACTTTGATCTTTTCCGAAGAAGAGAGTCATTATTTTAGCATTTCTTTTTATCTCTTGGTGCATCCATATCATACCTCTTCACATTCTTAGTATTTCATCCCAATGAAAGTCCAGAAAACGCAAATAAATTTTTTCCAATGAAACACAAATATATGACGGAGCAAGGCGACAACAGTGACGAGGAAGGCAAAGTAAGAAGCAAACAAAATCTTTCGCAATGAAAAGTGACCTTAGCCATGGCATAAGACAAAACATAAGAGAAATGAAAAACATACAAAAATCAATGGTGAAGAAGAAGAGTGGAACACAATGCTTACCAATGGCACAAGCAATGCAAACAACAGAGAAAGAAAAGAGAGGAAGCACGAAACAGAGGCACAAGAGCAAAGAAACACGAGAGAAAAGAGATGAAAACGTAAGTGCTCACCTTTTTGAAATAGGAAAAGTTAAGGTAAAATTGATTACAGTGTTTGCAAAGAAATACAAGCACAAATTTAAAAAGAGACGACTCAATTTTATATTCTCGCTTACATAAATAAAAAAAGTTACATAAATTTAAAGAAAAGACCAATACATCCTATTACTACAAAGTAATATATTATATGATATATATAATCATATATGTAGAATACATAATTATAAATATGTATAATTGATTATAGATTCCATTGCTAACATATAATTAATTATTATAATCGATTATATAAATTATTATCGGTTCTCAACGTAACTTATAAACGGTTATATAAATATACAATTAATTATATAAAATAATATAATATAAATAAAATAATATTAAAAAATAAAAATATTAAATAAATTTATGTAAAAGATATTTAATATTTTTATTAGTATAAGTAATAATAATAAAATATAATTATTAGATAATAAAAATAAATATATTTTATAATAAAAAAGAAATTTAAAGAATTATTATTATTAATTATTAAAAATATGAAAATAATATTATTATTTAAATTTAATATTAGACAAAGTTCTAACAAGGGTTAACTTTATTAATAGATGAGTAGTTTTACTTAGTGTTTTATGCCCGTTTTGTTAACAAGTAGCATAATTTGAGTTAATTACTTTTGGATTGTGGCTTTTCTTTGAATGTATGGAACTCTTGTCTTATCTTAGGTGCGTTGGTTATCGAGAGTCCAACACAATAATCTTTTTAATCATTTTGAGCAGTTTTTATTGACTTTGTTGAGTAAAAAACATAATTAATATTGGAAGGTAGTGTGATTTGCAATAGTAAGGCAAATATTGGAACATAGAAACTATGTCATTTTCAAACAATATACTGAGGAAATCTTGCAAATGCCCAACTCAAATATTGGCAGTGGTTGAAATGCAAATTAACAATTTTTTCTTTTTATTTCTCTGATTGGTTCATGTACCCAATTTTATGCTTAAAATATGTTGAATGAATTGTTGCTTTTATGGATCTATTGTTGGTTTGATTTCTGACTGGCTTTAAGGTATTTTTCCTTTAAGCTATAGATCATTTAACTGGTTGTAAATTTTTTTATGAGTAATGCAGAGTACAATACATGGCTACAAAGGCGTGATCTAGTGGTCTGGATTGGAGTGCAAAGCAGCAGGGATTAATACATGTAGTCAAAAGAAGGGTATCTATTAGTGAATGATATTGTCGTGGAGTTTTATGCTGCAGATTTTGGTGCTACAGTTATCTATGCAAAATTGTGCATTTCATATGGATTGACTAAATGGAAGTTATGTTTTAGAAAAGATTTTTTGAGGAGTTTAAACAAATTAATAATCTTAATATGATTGAATATTGTATACATATTTTTTGTAGTTTGTGTTTTTTTGTACTCTATAGTACATATACGCTTTATATGGTTGTGAGGACAACTAAGTATATTTGAAATAAGCACTAGTACAAAATGGCAATAAGACGACGCCATATAAAGACGGTTTTTACAAAACCATCGTTAAAAAAAGCGCGGTGATAAACTTGTAATTATTTAGCTTTTATAACGCGGTTCCAGCTGGAACCGATGTTATAAGAGTGTTTATGGAGTTTATAACGACAGTTCAATCTGGAACCTTCATTATAAAGGTTTCTGTGGAGTTTATAACGACGGTTCTAGCTTGAACCGTCATTAATTGGTTTATTTTTAAAATCCTGTGTTCTCACATTTTTCGTTTGCACCTTCAGTCTTCTTCACTCGCCTATCTCGCCTCCCTCTCCTCTTTTCTTCCCCTCTTCATCGCACCTCTCCTCTCCTTTTTTCTTCCCTTCTTCAACCGCTGCACCTCTCCTTTGTTGTTCCCCTCTTCCCCCTTGCACCACCTCGCGATTGCATCGCTACACCACCTTGTGATCGCGTCGCTGTGTAACATCCCGCCAAATTCTTTTCATAATTATAAAACGAATTAAAGGTAAAACAATAATATTGAAGTGAACATATGTATATATATATAATGAAATCCCTCCTCACAGGGAGTTTAATACATATCCGGTCAGTTTTCCAAAACTTAAACAAAATACAGCAAAATAGAAAAACAGGAGATCTCCTAACAGAAAAAGGAGATCTCCTATCAGAAAAAGGCGATCTCCTATCAGAAAACAGAAAAAAGGGTGATCGCCTAACAGAAACAGAAACAGGCGATCTCCTTCCGGCGACCACTCACAGAGGAGCTCTACTACCTGCAACCTCGTCTGCTCCCGTGCAAAAATACACGATCATCACAGGTTTAAGAAAGCAACCACAATACCAGATAAAAGGGTAAGCTAGATATTTTAAAAACTTTAAATATGAAACTTTATATCAATAGAAAACATAAATCTTCACACCATTCATAATCCATATCAATTTCAACCATCAACATTCCCATATTCCACAAACTCGTCAAGTGTCTATTCACTACTTTCTATATTCATGGTTCACACGTCAGACTTTCCACTGACTCATAACATATAGACACATGACTCTACTTCCGGAAGACTCGTGCGTTGACTCGGACTCAGAGATTTGCACCTGTCATACCACACCACTGTGAAATCCACACAGCCATGCGCATACATAATCTCAATATCATCACTCTCCCGGTATGACAGGGTTAATTCATATAACAGGTCAAGTCAGTTATCTTTCAAACAACTTACCCATACATATGAACCTCCTTCGACTCTCCCCAACTAAATAACTTCATCTATGTGATTCCATTATATCAGCAGAGTCAGGATATCTCCTTCTAGACAAGTCCCTAGTCAATGCACATTACACACGATCTTACACGGTATTTTCTTTCCTGAAAATACTATGCCTTGATCCCACATTCACAACATTCAACACATCATACAACACTTAATGAACGATTCCAGTCACAGCAACATTCATTCCGCGGTTCAGATTTTCGAATATCACATGCATTTCACATTTAAATCTCAAACAGTTTCAAACAACACAAAAACAGGGGAGTTCGAAAAACAACGCCAAAACCGGCGATCTCGTCCAAAAACAGGGGATTATGCAATAACAGTTGAAAACCGGCGACCACGTCGCCCCATCATCTCAATCATCTAATATAAGGTTTTCGTTGGAAATAAGGCTAGCTTCCCTTACCTGGACTTGCGCAAAACACCAAGAGTTCCAAATCCCACCGAGCTTAAAGGTGCCTTAGCTTTGTTTTAGCGTCCGGTCTGGAGAACTTGCAGAGAACCTCCCAGGTGCTCTAAGGGCAGTCGTCGCTCGTCGTACTGGTGCTTGAGGATGCCTGAATCGCAGCGCGAAGGAGAGAAAAGAGAAGGATGAAGGTAGACTCACTCTTTCACTCTTGAACCACTGCAACGTTCTTTTGCCTCTCAGAAGTGGGTTTTTGAATCTAAACCAACTTGTCCACAAAAGCCGCTGCCACCACCCACTCTGCAGGGAAGTTTGCGTGTACGCTTCCCTGAACAGTACGACTACGCGTGCCTCTGCGCAGGCCAACACTCTGATGTCACTATTCTGAACCACCCTTTTTGTCTACGTGTCGCGCGTGCAGGACGTTTCATGCTGGGAGCCTGGGTCCCACCTTATCTGTGTGAAACTCGACATCGCGCGATAACCTTCCACCGATGACCGCTCGCACGATGACTATCCACCGATGCCTCATCCTGGCGGACGACCGATGTCTCTCCCTGGGAGACGACCGATGTCTCGCCCTGGCGATGACCGCATGCCTCGCGCCCTGGCGATGCCCGCAAGTCTCGCGCCCTGGCGATGCCCGCATGCCTCGCGCCCGGCGATGCCCACATGCCTCGCGCCCGGCGATGCCCGCATGCCTCGCGCCCTGGCGATGCCCGCATGCCTCACGTCCTGGCGATGCCCGACGACACATCGCCACGCCTTGCTGAAGGTTCTTCATCCCACTATGTTACGTCCAAGGTATCATCTCCACATGACTTGGTGACGTCGGTAGCTTCACATTTCCAAGAGTAGATCAGCACTACTCCTCGTGCGCCCATGCATGCAACACTAAGGACGATTTCTTATGCTCAAGCATAGAGCTTCGCATGCACAGCGTATCTAAGGCTTAACCCACACCTTGATACGCGTGGTTTTTGGAACCCACTATGGTTGATCCAGTATCCTGACCACATACTGAGTGCACTTTCGGCGATCATGTGCACCATAGGCGATTGACGATCATGTACACTTCAGGCGATTGGCGTTCATGTGTAATCTAGGCGACAGACGATTATGTACACTACAGGCGATCTCATAGTCTTCTAAACTACACTTTCCTTTCTTTGTATTTTAAATAAAAACATACTTAGAATTCATTTAAAATATATTCCTTTTATTCCAATTTAATTTTACAGGTCCTTACACGCTGCACCGCATCGCGACCAACCATCCCCAACCCCGTGCCTGCGTCTTCTTCTCTCTGACGTTGCCGGTGGTTGCCGCTCTGTCCTCTGCATGCATGCCAACCCTTCACACTAGCAGCACCTTCGCACCACACGTCGGGGTAGCCCCTAAACCCTAAACCACTACTTAGTATTTTTAAAATTTTTGAATTAATTTTATAATAAATAATTTATTAATATTTGCATATATGTGATGTGTTGATTAGTTAATAGTTTAGGAAACTTGATTTAGTGGATATTTGATGGAGGAGTTCTGACATTAAAGAGAAAAGTGATAGATTTGGAGTTGAAAAAAATAGCGTGAAAAAACTTTAAACGGCCATAACTTTTGATAGGGATGTCGGATGGTGACACGTAAAAAATGAAAGTTGTTTGAAAACGAGGTAATGAAGGCCATGACCAATTCCTCAAAGGGGATTGGCCCAACCAAATATCCAAAAAATCCTCCATTTACTATCTTTTTTTATATATATTTTAGTATTATTTAGGTATTTTTCAAGTATTTTGAGGTTTAGTTCTCATACTTGTACTTGTTAGAAAATTCTAAAATTTTTCATGATGCTTCTTAGTATAAATTAGAGATTTATCTAATCATTATGATTATATTACATTCACAAATTTATTACTCATACATGACATTACATTACATAATGTTATGTGTGTTCTAACATTATAATCTTCAGTGTTTATTCTAGATATAATGTTCAGTGGGAGGAGAAGTATAAAAGCAAAGAAACTCTTGAATGCACCTTAAGGTAACCAAAACAGTTTAGAATGACAAACATTTTTCGTATATTTAGAGAATTTTATGTAAACTTTCATATTTAAATTATGATTATTACATACATTATACTATTATGGAAATTTGATATTTTATGTAGGATTAGATATATATATGATAATAAAAATATTTAAAAAAAAAAAAACCACTTATAACACGGTTCCATGATGGAACTGTCTTTAAAATTCAATTAACGGCACTTATAATTACATTTAAGTTGGCTTTATAGCGACGAATCTAACCATCATTATAAACAATTGATTTTTAAACGTCGTTAATAACCTTTTTTTACTAGTGAAGACGTCTTAATAGTTAGTATTTTATGTAGTTAATTAGCCTAATAGGCTTTTGGAGGAGTTTTTCAATCAGAGTATATAATATTCTTAGATTTTGTAGGTTAGGTTGTAGATCCTACTTCTCTTTATAATAGGATTAAAACACTTTTTAAGTGTTCTATATTTATTTATTATTTGTCAATAAAAAAATATAAAAAATATTTTTTATTAAATATTTTACAATGATAATATTTAAATATTATTATTTTTATTAAAAAAAATTCAACAACTTTTCATATAAACCTTTGTATTTAACTAAAATATTCTATTGAACTGAAAATAATATTTTAATCCAAATGAATTTTATTTTTAAATAAATAATTCATATTTAATTTCTATTAAATTTTATAATATGGATAAAATACATTTTTATTAATTAAAAAAATTTAATCTACCACACCTACAGTATTATACACTAACTGTTATGAACTCTCTTTTCATTCTCCTTCCATTTGCATTTCCATATATCTCACCTTCTATAGACGTTCCTATCATGTTCATCATTTTCCATTCTCTCCTAATCCAATCAAAGTTTAAGTCTAGTCAAATCATGAATGTGTTGGCAAAGGACATCTGAGCTTGGAGCTTGGTGGGGTGGTGGTTGTTGAGTGTCACAGTAGTTTGGTTGGACATCTCATTCAGGAATTGAAAGGACTGAGTAATGTGGGTCATTAGGGTTCTTAGCTGCGACCGAGGGAGCAAGCTGAGGGGATGGTTTTGGAATTTTTGGTGTGTTGACGAGAGCATGCAGTGAAGCTGAGTTCCAAATTCAACCTCTTTCTCTTTCCCTTTTTATGGATGAAATCACCTCACCCTCTGATCGTATTGGAAAAAAGTCAAAAACCACTGGAATGGTGTACACTTCTTCAGTATGCACGGGAAAATTGCAGCAGCATGCACCACGGGGAGTTTGACAGTTTCTCTTTGAAACATGTCTATCCTCGAAGAAAGATAATCTTTTTTATTTCATTCACAACATTTATATATTATGATAAAACTAGTTTTTCCAAGTGTAAATGTAAGCTTCAGTCCTTATTTAAAATATCAAGCAACTTGAATCAATTATCTGTTCATGATTAGTCATAGTTGTGAAAGAAAACAACTAATAAAGAAAATATTTTTCTTATCTTATTTTAAGAGACAAATAACTTCTAACACTTAATAAAATTTGCTTATGAATTATCAAATAAATTGAATTAAAGTATAAGGTAATAACAATTGTTGAAGCTTTTGAAAAGAGTTTTTTTTGTTTGTTTTTAAAACTATTATTACTGAAGTATCGTATAATAATTTATACAATGCATTTGTTTAATTAAAATGCATGCATTCTAATTTATTTCTTTAACTAAGAAGTAAATAATTGTTTCAGACAACTTTAAGCTAATTATATTACGAAATAAATTAATACTCAAAAGAAAAAGGGACTAAAACTGGAATATATATATATATATATATATATATATATATATATATATATATATATATATATATATGAGGAAATGGTTATTAAATTAGTCACATATCTTTCCTAACTCAAAAAAAAAAAAAGGAAAAATAACCATATCAAAAATATATTTTTTGCTTGTTTTGTACAGCTACGTAACATTTTATTTTAGTACACGCATAAAACCTTTCACCAAAAGAAAATAATGCAAGAAAACGTTGTGTCAAATAGCTGTAGCCATCAATTAGAGAAGAATGAATAAAAAGGAAGCTGTAAATTCATTTTTTTGCAACAGGCAGATACAGGGTTTTTCTAAATAATTTACACAAAAATTGTAAATATTTTTTTTTTGTATTTACTTGTTTTCACCAAATTATTTATTAATTTATTTTTATAGATAGAAAGGAAAATAAATAGAAAAAAAAGAGAAAATAAGACAGGAGATGAATAAAAAAAGTGATCTACTAGTTATTTCTTAGGTTGACAGAAATGAATAATTTGTAAACTTTAATTAATTTAAATTGAATTTTCTATCAATTGCTATTGGTTAATAACAACTTTAACATTTCGTGTCACACTATATTTGTCTCAATTTAGAGATAAATAAACCATTCTAGTTAATCTGTTATGATATCTTAGTGTTTAAAAATAATCTGATTTAATTTATTTAAATTGGTTCGTATTGATAACAAGTTTTTATTCTGTCAAGTAATGGATATAACTCTTTTTTTTTCAGCAATAAATAAAATAAATTAAAAACACGACATTCATTGAATTTACTTCATATATTTTTTTTTTTAATTTAAAAAATACAAACCAATTATTAGATACGAGCATGATAAGATTCATTTGGCTTAGAAGATGGATAAGTATTTCATCTGGTTTCTAGTGTCACTATATTTTGTTTTAGATATATTTCAAATACTCTATTTTTATTTTATTTTTATTTTTTATAGAAAAAAGAAAAGAGTGAATTCAAAGAAGATAATCTCAAGATCGAAGATACTCCAAAAACTTTATTTATTTAATTTATTATTTGTTAATTAAGAAAAAACCTACAAGTTATCTTTTCTCTCTATTTTTTTTTTTCCAACTTCTTTCCTACCCTAAAGGTAATAAGACTATCCAATTTGTTATCCTAGGTATACCTTCAGCGTGGCAACTGCTACTTTTATAGAAAGTATATGATGTATATAATGAAGTTTTTTCTAAAAATATATTTTACCCGATACGTTCAAGTACCCTTCGGTAGACTTTTCCACTAAACCTTCTGACAAACTTCATTTCAGAGTACATTCGTACAAATCAACACAATTGTCCTTACATGCATAATTGTGAAATGAGTGAACGTCAATCAAGCAGGAAAATATTACAAAAGAAACTTCAAGAACTCTTTTAGGCAAGAGATGATGAAAATGATTTAGATGAGTTTGGAAGGGAAAAGATGAGACTTTTGTTGGTTGAACAAAATAGAAATTTTTTCAAACAAGAAGTGGTCTTGCAAGAAAAAGTATGTTTAAAATGATTGAAACAAGATGACTTAAATACAAAATTTTTCTATTTCTTTCTTAAGTGAGGAGAATGAGAAATGGGATCAATGGGTAGAAGTGAACGGTCAGTGGTGCGAAGATAAATAGGTGGTTAAGACTATGATTATGACTAGATTTGATGGGATGTATGAACTCCGGGTTAGGTTGGACAATGTTAGATTTAATTTCATTCTGATGAAGATAATGCATCGTCGGTTGGAGTTGTTTCTGATGAGGAGGTTAAGAATGTAGTTTGAAGTTGTGATAGCTTGAAGAGTCTTGATCCTAATGGATTCAACTTCAGTTTCATTAAATTCTACTGGGATTGCCTTAAGGAAGATTTTGGTTTGGCGGTAAATGACTTTAAGGTCAATGGTAAGTGGCCTAGGGGGTCAAATGCATTTTTTATATGTTTGATTCCTAAGTCTAATAACCTACAACAACTTAGTGATTACAAACCCATCTCGCTAGTAGGGTGTGCGTACAAAATCATTTTGAAGATTTTGGCTATCAGGTTGAAAAAGGTGATTAGTAAAGTCATAGATGTTAGGCAATCTGCTTTGCTTGAAGGAAGGGGACTTTTAGATAATGTTGTAGTGGCCAACAAAGTTTTAGAAGAGATGAAGAGGAAGAAGAAGAGTTGTGTGTTTTTCAAGGTGGATTATGAGAGGGCATACGACTTAGTGAGGTGGGATTTCATTTATTACATGTTAGGAAGACTTGGTTTTTGTGAAAAGTGGATCTCTTGGATTAAAGCTTGTTTGGAATCAACTTCGATGTCAGTTCTTGTAAATGGCAATCCCACTAAGGAGTTTAACTCGAAAAAGGGTCTGAGGTAAGGTGATCTTTTAGCTCCGTTCTTGTTCCTTATAGCGGCTGAAGGCCTAGCTGGGGTGTCTAGGACTGCGACTGAGAAAGACTTGGTTGAGAGCTTGGAGATTGTAAAAAGGCCGGTTAAGGTAAATATGCTCCAGTACATTGATGTCACTGTGTTTTTTGCAAAGCAAATACCAAAAGTGTGTTTAACATAAAGATTATTTTGAATTGCTTTGAGTTGGCATCTGGTCTTTAGGTGAATTTTCTCAAGAGAAGAATTGGCAGGGTTGGGGTCAATTAGATTGCGATTCTCCGTTTTGCGACGATTTTAAATTGCGATGTGATGAAAACCCCCTTTAAGTATTTGGGGATGCCTGTAGGGGGATGTCATAAGAAGGGAGAGTTTTGGGATGAAGTGGTCGACTGAATAAAAAACATGTTAGGTCGGTCGAAGGGCAGATACATATCGATGGTTGGGAGGATTTGCTTGATTAAGTCTGTTTTCTCATCGATTACTCTCTTTTATCTCTCTCTTTTCAAGTTGTCGTCTACAGTGTTGAAGAAGATAGTGAGTTTGCAGAGAAACTTTTTGTGGGGTTGGGGCTCTAAAGGGAGAAAGATTGCATGGGCTGCTTGGGATAAGGTTTGTATGTCTTGGGAAGCGGGCGGTCTTGGTATCATTAATGTTAGGCTGTTTAATTTGGCCTTATTGGGAAAATGAATTGGGCGCCTAAATTCGAACAAGGGGGTTCTGGAGGGAGATCACTGAATCTAAGTATGGAGGATCGAGAAATCTAAATGAACAGCGAGTCAACGATAGCAAAGTTTCGTTGTGGTGGAGAGATATGATGAAGGTCTAGAAGTCTGAGAAGTGCGGTGGAAATTTGAAGATCGTTTCATTTGGGAGGTTGGAGACGGAAAAATATTCAGTTTTGGGAAGACAATTGGGTAGGCTCCAGAGTCTTGAAAAGTAGATTCCTTAGGCTCTTTTCTTTGTCAATTTCTAAGGAGGCAAATCTATTTGATTGTGGAGGTTGGTTTAATGGTGTCTAGGTGTGGAATTTAATTTGAAGAAGAGGTTTTTTTGCTTGGGAGGAGGATCGGGCAAGTCAGCTTTTAGAGGAGATTTCTAGTAAGAGGCTCGAGTTGGAGAGTGTGGACAGATGGCTTTGGAAGGATGGGAAGACAACCGTGTTTTCAGTCAAGTCTGCTTACGGTTTATTAAGGGGAGAACGAGTTGAGGAAAATATGTGGTTGTACAATTTTTTCTGGAAGATTAAAGCTATCCCTTCAGCTCATGTCACAGCTTGGAGGGTGATTGAAAACAAGATGGCTTCTAAGGTAAATCTGGAAAGAAGAGGGGTTGGGGTCGAGAGCAACCTTTGCCGCTTGTGTAGGATGTCAGAGGAGTCAACAAGTCATTTGTTCTTTAGATGCAGAGTCACTTGGCTAATATGGAATCTCCATTATGATTGGTTAGGAGTGAGTTCAGTTGATCCTCTTATTCTTGGATCACATTTCGAACAGTTCAACATTCTTGGTGCGTCTACTTCAGTTAATCTGATTATGGGTAATGTTTATATTGTGTTAGTTAGTGAGATTTGGAGACACAGGAATAATTGTCTATTCAGAGGAGGAGTGGTGGATCATTCTGAGGTTTTTTCCCAAACATAGGTTAAGGTCTGGTCTAGAATCTCTTCAAAGGTACAGTCAGTGAGTTTCTCGTTCTCTGACTGGTGTCTTAAACACCTGGTATGTATGCATTCAATTTAAAGTTCTATTAGGGTGGTGGGGTTGGTCCTTGACTTTACTGTCGTTTTTAGTTGATAGTGTAGGGTTAGACAGTAGACTGATCTTTTGGCATGATGTTTGAATATGGAGAAATGTGCACTTATATATTTTATCTGTATGAGGGTTGGATCACCCCTTAAGTGATCCTGTTTATTTATTTGTCTTTTGCTGATAAAAAAAAAGAGTATTTCAAGAAAAATAACGGAAAACACTAACACAGGATTACATGAGAAAGACAAAACATACGAAATACCAAGTGTTCTAAGTTAGTAGACACTCACAAACCACAATAACATTAGACATCGTTTTCAGTATAAGGCAAAATTTCAAGTGTCACTACAAGAAAATCAGTAAATAAAAAATAATTTTAAAGACAAAAAAATAATTAGTTGCAATATTAACTAAATTAAATACTATTTTAAAAACTAAAAAAATTATTAATTTCTAAAGTAATTTCTATTATTGATAAATAGTTTGTAAATTGGTATCTACTTAACTACCAAAATTTTAACTACTATTTGGTAGCAAAAAACCTTAGTAGTTAATTAGATACCAATTTACAAATCATTTATCAATAATAGAAACTAATTTAGAAATTAATTATTTTTTTAGTTTCTAAAATAATATCTATGTGTGAGTTTTAAGGTTTTGTAAGTCTTGGAAAGATTTTTGGCTAGATCTTGCAAATGAGAGGTGCTTTTGGTCCGCAGTTTGCTTCGTGGGGGTTGAAAAGGTGTGAAGAACCTCATAGAAACATATGGTTGACCATGGACCAATCTATTAACATGTTTATATGTATTAGTATTTTAAGCTAAAATTATATAAAATATAATTAAAATATTAATATTTTGAGTTATTAAGTGATTTTTTTTCTTTCAAAATATTAATCAATTTTCATACTATAAAATAAAATGTTAATGTTAGAGATCTCACATAAATTAAAGATTAAAACATTTCATAGTATATAAGTAAGTGCAAATCTCACATTTTTTCTTTATTGATAATAAATAAATTAAATAAAATAAGTATTTCAGGGATATTCCAATTATTGTACAAAATATCAATAGATGTTATACGAGAAGATTACTAAAATACACCTTCCCTACTATCCAGTCCATTGAAAAACACAGTGCAAGTAACTTTTTTTTTATCAACAAAAAAATAATAAATAATAAAAATATTTCTAAGATACTTTAATCCTTATACAAGAAAACATAGTTAGGTCTCCTTACATTCAAGGGACAAGCTTGTAAAACAAACACACCAACATAATCTACAAAAACTACTCTATCATAACATCTACTTTTGAATACATTTATGAAAAATACGTAATAGCTCCACCAACACCAAATCTTTTATAGTTCCACCAATGGTCCAAGGAACTGGCTAAACCTTTACATACCCCCTTTGCTTTAAATCTATTACCCTAGCCATGAAACATCTCCCCTTCTAAAACAAAATACAAGAAACAAAACTCACCTTACGCCGATTTTTATAAGATTTTGTTACACTGACTTTTTATATTTTAAGCAAGAAATCAAAATGACAATTTTTTCATATATAAAGTTTAAATCTGTATATAAATAAAAGTAATATTATAATTTCGAACATTTTTATTTGTTCATGATGAGTGTTATTTTCTTGCAAGAAATTTCTCTTGTTATTTCATTTACTGCGCATGAAATCTCAAAATTCTTTTTAGACTCATTTACTTCAGATATGAACAACTACCTAGTGTGTTGGTAAAAAGGCCTAGTAATTGCTTCTCATCTTCAACTTGTAGTGACATTCATTGCAAATGTGTTTATACTACATTGTGTATCGATTTATTCAGATATTCACTTAATTTACTACGAAATCATACTGTTAGGTCATGGGCCTGGCCCGATGGTTGGTCATTTATGGGTCGTTTCTCGACCTATGTATCTAACATTATGAGGGAGCACAAGTCAAGGGATCTCAATCAATTAGCCTTAATCACTCAATTAAGACAGAATCATGACTAAAGGTGGAGTGTTATAATTCAGTCTATATATACCTGATTATGCTCTACAAAAAGGATCATCTAATATTATCTAACCTAATACATAACAATACAGGAAGTACTCTTAACTCCTATTTACACTATACTCATTATATTTTATGTCCTTACTGACTTGAGCGTCGGAGTGTCTTCTGTAGGTGGAGCCCCCTCGGAGTTTAACCGACCTTCAACTACATGCCCTAGTGGAGAGACATTTCTCTTGGCTAGAACATTGGCGTCCACCGTGGGGCTAGGTACAACTTTTCCTACCTCCACAATATATATGTAAAATTTTCTTTATTCTACAAGGATAATAGTCCTGCTTTCTAAATTTTATTTTATATTTTAATATTTTTCATGATAACAATTAAGGATGATCCATTGGTTAATTTTCATGAGAAGGACAATCATAAATATTTGGAACATTTAAATAACTTTGGTTAATAATAAAATTTATTTTCATGGATTGATTATGTAATTATCATTTGATACATAGTTATATCGGATGAATGTTTTTCTATTTTTAAATATTTGATAATGATTTATAAAGCATCTTATTTTGCTCTTTATGTTGATTGAAACAATTTAAGTACTAATTAAATAATTAAATAACTAAATAAATTAAAGAAGAAAATTAATTTGATATAGTAATAAGTTGGAAAATTTCTGTTACAAATTAAAAAATAAATATAGCCACACATTTTTCAATTAGAAGCAAAAGTTTATATGACTACAGATTAATAATATATTTGGTTGGGTAAAGAGAACTTTGAAAGTATTTGTGAAATTTTTGTCAATGGTGTATATAAGACATTTCCATAAGTTTACTTGCCTTAGCAACCTCTGGTATTTTTTTTTCTAAATTTTAAGAAGTTTTTTACTATTCTTAAAATGAATATTATTTTTATTGGTTGAATAAATCCATGACTGAACATGGTGCCAAACATAGTGCTTGGTTGAATAAATCCATGATTAGACATGGTGCCAAGCACGGTGCTTGGTCAAAGAAAGCCATGACTGGACATGGTGTCAAGCATGGTGTTTGGTTGAATAAACCCATGAGTGGACATGGTGCCAAGTACGATGCTTGGTTAAATAAATCCATGACTGGACATGGTGTCAAGCACGGTGTTTGGTCAAAGAAAGTCATGACTGGACATGGTGTCAGACATGGTGCTTGGTTGAATATATCCATGACTGGACATGGTGCCAAGCACAGTGCTTGGTCAAAGAAAGCCATGACTGGACATGGTGTCAAGCATGGTGCTTGGTCAAAGAAAACCATGATGGACATGGTGTCAAGCGCGGCGCTTTGTCCAAATAAAATCCATGTTGATCATGGTGTCAAGCTAGATGCTTGGTCCAAATAAAAATCCTTAATCAGGTGAAGAGCCTGATAAGGTACCAAAAAATCCTTAATCAGGTGAAGAGCCTGACAAGGTACCAAAAAATCATATTTTTTGCAAGTGCAGGAAATGCGATCTATTAGATGAAGAAAATGCCAACAATGATCAGTCAAGTTTAGGAAGGAGATCTTGATCTCACTCCAGTTTGTAAGTTTTAAATTATATCTCTTGCAGGTAAAATAAGTGTTGAGCCCAATCATGTAGTGAAATGAATTTGATAATGATCTATGTAAATAATGGTCATGAACTTATTAGCCTCATTGGCCTATGCCTGAGGTTGGGGGGCATGTTAGGTCATGGGCCTGGCCCGATGGTTGGTCATTTAAGGGTCGTTTCCCGACCTATGTATCTAAAGGGATCTCAATCAATTAGTCTTAATCACTCAATTAAGACAAAATCATGACTAAAGGTGGAGTGTTATAATTCAGTCTATATATGCTCTACAAAAAGGATCATCTAATATTATCTAACCTAATACATAATAATACAGGAAGTACTCTTAACTCATATTTACACTATACTCATTATATTTTATGTCCTTAGTGACTTGAGTGTTAAAGTATTTTCTGCAGATGGAATCCCTCAAAGTTTAACTGACCTTCAATTAGATACTCTATGAAGAGATATTTCTGTTGGCTAGAATAGATAATAAAATAAATAAAGATATGAATTGAAATTTGAGGGAAAAATCTATCTTCAATAAACAGGTGTTGTCAATAACGTATAATGGTTCTGGCGGGGGTGGCTGAAAATGTTTTGTGCAGCTTTTGCATGCTTGATTATTTGGATCAAATCAGTGTATTAATTTGCTGCTTTTTGAGGTCTACTGTTCCTCATTTAAATTTTGTAAGAAAAGATAAACGGCGATGTAATGCTGATTTCATAGCATTTATGTGTATCAGATTTTCTGTTGCCATTTGATGGGGTGTCCTTTCTTTTTCTTTCGTATAACTTGTCTACATTATATAATGCAATTGTATAATGCAGTTGATGTGGTTTGTGTCTTTTCGTTTCTGCATTTAATTGATGGAAGAAGAGCTTTGGTTTTGACCATTTTTACTTTCACAATTCTGCAAGTTTTATATTTACTAAAATAAATAATTAAATAAAAATTAATTTTAAAAATAAAAAATAATTAATTATTATATTGATTAAATTAAATATTAAAACTAAAAATTATTTATAAATTAGTTTCTATTATTAATAAATAATTTTTAAATTAATATCTAATTAGTTATCAAAATTTTTTATCAAATTTAAAAAATAATAATTAATAGTTAAAACTTTAGTAACTAATTACATATCAATATATCAATTAAGAAACTATTTATTAATAGTAGAAATTAATTTAAAAATTAATAATTTTTTTAATCTATAAAATAATATCTAATTTAATAATAATAACTAATTATTTTTAGTTTTTAAAATAATTTTTATTTAATAATTTTCTAGTACTGATTATTAAGAAATAAATTATTTTTTCTAATTCTCAAATAACTAATTCTAAGTTATGTATAATCTAATTTTAGTTTATAAGATTTCTTTTAATATCTTATTGTTTTCTATGATATAAGAGGTCCTTAGTATATATAATTTTTTTTTACTTATTCGTTATGGATTCACAATTAATATATAAAATATTAAATAAAAAGGAAGAAATAAAATATTGATATTTTTAATTTTTTTTTTGTTAATAAAGAATGAACAAATAAATTTGAATTCAATAGAAAGGAAGAATGAATGAAGTAATAAATGTCATTTTCTATAAGTTACATTAAAGATGAATGATGTAATAAATGCCATTTTCTAGAAGTTGCCTTGGGTAAGCAGAGTACCACTTTATTTGCTTTTATTATAAAACAGTTCTTAAAAAAGGATACAATATTATAAAACAGTCACTAATGGAAAGAAAGAAAGAAAGATATATGAAAGTATATGACTAGTTTCTGCCATCTTCCAAGAGATAAAATGAGAAAAAAAAAATCAAATGACACATAATTTTATTTGGGTGCCTTTACTTTTTTATTAAAGAAATAAACAAATTGAAGGATTAACATTAAATTTTACTTACATAGAGCAGATCAAGATGAAAGCAATTAATTAACTTTTGCAACTTTTAATAGAACCAATTACATATTATTAATCAATTTTAAATTGCTATCTTCAAATTAGTATGATAAATAATTTAATTTACAATTTGAACTTAATGAAATTTAAAGAATTTGATCTACTTGTTGTGAAAATTAATTATAATGCAATGGCGTCTTTATATTGGCGAAATTTCAGCCATCTACCATATGCCACCATTGATAACAACGTGTGATACACACTTCAGTACAAGCTATATTTTTTTCCTTTTTTTCATTTTAAAACTGGTTTTGTGGGGGAAAAAATATTCTATACTTATGGAACTGGAATA
The DNA here is from genome assembly GCA_013389735.1 of Phaseolus lunatus. Classification (NCBI taxonomy): domain Eukaryota; kingdom Viridiplantae; phylum Streptophyta; class Magnoliopsida; order Fabales; family Fabaceae; genus Phaseolus; species Phaseolus lunatus. Next base: position 32,277,702 of record CM023861.1, read on the forward strand.
TTATTTGTAAATATATGGGTGGTTTTGTATTCTGAACAATACATGCCCCTATATAATGTAACAATCTGGTTTGAAATTTGGAGAAATATATCATGTAATTTTTATGTATGATCTACTTAATACTTCTTAAATTTCTAAGGTGATTTATAATTTCCATCTTCTAATTGGTTGAGACTTTAAAGTGGAGACATCCTTACATTTCCATGCATAAAAATTAAATGCTTACTTTAATATTTACTTTAGATTAGATAATTGTGGGGTCATGTTTTTATTGTGTGTTTGGACATCTTTTTATTCTAATTCTTGGCCTACAAGCTGGTATTTTCGAGCTACAGGAACATTAGGATTCTCTGTTTGATTCTACTTTTTCGAACGAGTCAAATTACTTATGGTAACTAATTGATCGGTCGAAAACATGTTTGAAACATAGCTATAATAAATAGTAGTTAAAGTAATTGTGAAGACTTCCTGAAAATTAGATTCATATCTCATTAAATATAGTTAATATTTTGTGAAATCAGGATAACTATTTTAGAAATTAGTTAACATTGATATATGATAGATTTGACTTATTATTCAGATAACCAAAGCTCAATACTATAAATAAACCCTCTCCAGTAAAGTAAGGTACGTTTTTAATTAGTTCTCACTATATACTCTCTACACATAGTACTGACTTGATTGTCGGAGTATCTTTTGCAGGTCAACCTCAACCGTGTGCTAAGAAATTAAGGAAAAAGAGCTTTGAAGTCTAACAGATTGAAATATTGAAGAACAAGGAAGCAACCGAACGACCGATACCTCAACAATTGTGCAACCAATTTCAGATACTATCTAGGTCCTATCGGTCTATACAAGTACATTAGTGCATTGTTATGCTAGATCATATCACACTACAAGAAAATCATTAAATAGAAACTAATTTTATAAACAAAAAATAATTAGTTGTTATATTGACTAAATTAGAGACCATTTTAGAAACTAATTTTTTTTTGGTTAATTTTTTTTTTGTTTCTAAATTAGTTTATATTATTGTTAAATAGTTTTTAAATTGGTATTTAATTAGCTGCCAAAGTTTTAACTATTATTTAAATTCTAAATTTGATAGCAAAAATATTGGTAGCTAATTAGATACCAATTTAAAAATTATTTAACAATAATAGAAACTAATTTAGAAACTATTTTTTTTTTATTTTTAAAATGATCTCTAATTTAGTTAATATAAAAACTAATTATTTTTTGTCTCTAAAATTAGTTTCTATTCAATAATTTTCCTGTAATGTCAACCTTAAATTTTTAGATTATAGATGGTGACACCTTAAATTTTTAGATTATAGATGGTGACAAGAGAGATAAGTTGTCAAAGCTCCTTTTAGTTCAACTCTTGGCCTACAAGCTGATCTTATTTTAGAGTCACAGCCACATTAGGATTTTCTATTTGATGTTGTGTGCAATGTTTTGTTAGAACACATCAACCTTAAATTCTTACATTATTTGACAAGGGAGATTATACAGAAATGTTTTGGGTTGGGTTGGGTGGTTATACACTAGAGAGTTTGTCAACATTTGTTTGTGTGAACACATATTTTTATATGTTTTTTATATAAAGGTTGGAGATATCTTTTATTTATTTATTTATTTATATATATATATATATATATCCGATAAAAGAAAATGTGGTGTCATGTCCCAAAGTAAAATAAATGAATTTGTTAGCTCGGGAGACATGTTTCTCATTAACAAATTATGCATTCGTATTTTTAGTTTTAAAGAAGATATGTTTTTACTTTTTGTTAACTAACTACTTTCACTCTTTGGTGGGACCTTAATAAGTTTCAGGTTGTTGAGTGATTAATTATTTGTTTTAAACTTAGTTAAATTTAAAACTTATCGTTTATCTCTAATTCTTTGTTTGGATGAGGAGTAGAAATAAGGAAGTGGACTTTAAATTATTTGAAAAAAAAGTATAAAGAAAGTTAGGGGTATTTGGATGAAAGTAAATAGAGTGGAAAGTGTAGAAAAAATTTATGAAAGTTTGTAAATGATGTGATTGAAACTATATTTTTTTTAATTGATAAAAATATAAGTTTACAAATTTATCCTTATATCTAAAAATTGTTAAAAAATTAATTTGATTAATTTATTTATAAATTATAATTATTTTAATTAAAATATTATTAAAATATTTATAATTATAAATATTTGATAAAAACTTATTTTTACATTAAATAACATTATTATTTTTATCTTTAATTTTTTATAATTAATATAATTATTATATAAATTTATTCCTATATTACTAAAAAATATATTTATTTTTATTATTATTTATATTTATAATTTATTATATATGATATGATTATTTTTTTATTTTATAATAATTAATTTTTTTCCGATTTTGATTATATCTTTATATTTAAATTTAAATTTTATTTTAAATAAAAATAATAATAATTTAAGTGTAAAATGAAAAGATAAGAAAATAAATTATAATTAATTAAGTAAATATATATTTATTTAGTAAATTACAACTTTCTTCGCAATCCAGCGAAGAAAGTTTTGATTGAATTTTTTTTTTTATTTCTATGTGTTTTTAACTTTATTTACATTGGTATTTACGTTTTTCCCAAATATAATAAATACTTCTTTTTCATCGCCATGAAGCAATAAAAGTGTAATATCTTAGAATTGAATCGTTGAAGAGGTTATGGTATATTGCGAATAGAATCAAACTCTTTAGGTTGGTAGAGATTGTGTTTTTTTAGTTTTTAGGAAATGTTAATGAGGTGTTTCCCTAATAGTTTAAAAACAAATAAGTTCTTCATTTCGTATTAAATTTTGTTATGATATTTCTTTTTCGTTTTCACAAATATCATAATAAAATAGAAAATATAAGTAATAAAAATAACACTAAAACAATAAAAGAGAAAGATGAAGATTAAATGCTACAAATAAAAAATAAAGGATAACTACATAATAAATGCAAAAAACAACTATCTAGAATAAAAATTTATAAATAAATGATAATCAATATTATTTTATTGACAAATATTTTCTCGATAATGAATTTGACATTTATTCAACACTTAACTCCATCAATAACTAATCTAAATAATATAACATTATAACATAACAAATATTATATTTATTCTCTTATATTTTATGACATTGTTATTTATAGAAAGAATTTGAGAAGTGAAAATTGTCCGGAGTTAACTTAATACTTTATTTATTTAACAAAATAGAATATAATTTTACATCAGAAAGATTTGAAGGATATAATGAGAATGAAAGAAGACTAAGCAATATATATATATATATATATATATATATATGTTAGTATATTTTTATTACCAAAATTTTATTTATGATATTTTAATATGAAATTTATTTATACTTTTCCTTTAATTTTTTTTGAACTATTGCAATGTAAAATTTATTCAATTAAAAAAGTTGCATGAAAATTACACGTTCAATTTCTTAATTCTTCATAATTATTTCTGCAAAAAAATATTTTTCCCTTAAATATAATTTTATTATTTATTTAACAGAGTTATAGTTTTGCATCCTAAGATAATAAAATGATCTGAGATAATAAAACAAGACTAAGTAATACACATATTATTAACATTGAACATATTAACATATACTTTAATTATTAAAAGTTAATTTATATATATGTAAAATGAATCTTTCATTTACTGGTGATATCTGAATGAGGTAATTTTTAATTTTTGAAGGCATTCCTACTCTTCTCATTTCCTCTATTCTTTTTATAAAATTGAAGTCTTCCATCATACACCACCTCTTCCATTATACACCTCCTCTTACTTTATACACCACCGTAAGCTTGTCTAGCTTCTACCCATCACAATTCTTTCTCATGGTTTACAATAGGACCATGCACATTAACGAGAGTACGTATTTTTTAAAATATACATTCACAATCCACAATCCAAGGAGTTATATGTGATTGTTTATATATATATATATATATATATATATATATATATATATATATATATAGTTCTCTTCGTTCTCTCTCATTGTGTATACATGAATAAATGGATTCAACATCTTAAATTGAGAAATATACATTGAATATCACCATTATTTTCTTTTTAAAACTCCAAATTTTGGAAATGAGAATAAAAATATTGTATGAAATCTTTACCTCTTTATTATGGAGTCTTAATTTTTTCTAGATTACATGTCAAATGAATCGAATCAAATCCAATTTGATAGATCAAGATGTGTCATTGAAGTATTGACTCGTTTTAACAATTATAATATATTAACTATTAGTACATGTTGATAAAGTTACATGATTTTGTGAGTTGAAATTAATTGTTTGGTAGAAGTTGTTATTTTGAACATGTACTAAATATTTATTGTCCTCTTAATTATTTTCTTCATTACTTAAACAAATGGCATTTTCTAAATTAATTCACTACAAGAAAAATTGAAATTACATACGAATTTTTATATATGGATTTTTTTCCGTATGTAAAATTATCATTACATATGAATTTTTTTCGTATATAAATATAAATAATAGACAAAACAAAATCTGCAGCAGGTGGGAATCGAAGTCAGGTTTCAGTAACAAAAAAAACCTTAACCACTACACCAGATATATTCTTTTACAACATTATGATTTTTATTATAATTATTATTATTTTTAAGATTGTTATTAATATTATTATTGTTATTAATATTATTATTTTTATTAATATTATTATTGTTATTAATATTATTATTGTTATTAATATTATTATTTTTTAATATTATTATTGTTATTAATATTATTATTGTTATTAATATTATTATTGTTATTAATCTTATTATTGTTATTATATTATTATTGTTATAAATATTAATAATATTATAAATATTAATAATATTATGAATATTAATAATATTTATAATATTATTAATATTATGAATATTATTAATGTTATGAATATTATTAATATTATTAATCTTTAATATTATTTCTTCTTAATATTTAATCTTATTCCTTATTAATCTTATTATTCTTTCTTATTCCTCTTGTTCCTCTTCTTAATTGTTTCTTCTTAATATTCTTTCTTCTTCCTCTTGTTCCTTCTCTTCCTCTTGTTCCTCTTCCTCTTCTTACTTCTATTCCTCCTCTTCCTCTAATCCTCCTCTTCCTCTATCTTCCTCCTCCTCTTCCTCTCCTGTTCCTCCTAGTAATCTCGTGTTCCTCCTCTCCCTCGTCCTCTTCCTCTTCTCTTCCTCCTCCTCTCCTCTTCCTATTCCTCTTCCTTCTCTTCCTCTTCCTCCTCTCCCTTATCTTCCTCTTCCTGTTAATAATATAAATTATATTAATATTAATATTCATAATATAAATTATATTAATATTAATATTCATAATATAAATTATGTTATTAATATTAATATAACTATTATAATTAATAATAAGTATAATAAAAATCGTAATATGACAGAAGAACTTCTCTGGTTTAGTAGTTAAAGCTTCTCTGATGACTTGTGTTCGATGTTCGAATCTTGCCTGCTGCAGTTTGTTTCCAATATTAATATTAATTTGGGATTTGAATTTGAGTCCTATCTACTGCAAAGTGCTTTCAATATTAATAGTGATAGGCAACGTTGGATTCCTATCAATAAAATCTTATGATGTGTTGGATTCCCGACCAGAGGTATGATACACCCTTAGAGAATACATGTTAAGACTAAGTAGCCATAGTAAAACTTTATACAGAGGAGTCAAACAAAAATGTAGGTAAACATGTATCACCCTCTTCCATTGTTCACGTTCTCCCAACTCCAAACACAGAAATGCATATGTCGGTCATTTCCCAGCATCCGCAAAATCGTCCTTCTCCACATCCACTAAAACTTTATGGATTATGATTCACTCCTGCAGGCTCTCTCTTTCTTTATGCTCCTACTCAGTTACTGCGGCCAGATAAACACAGAAATTGGAAGAATTGGATCCATAACGAAGTTTTTCAAAACTTAAATTTAGTTATTTGTAATTATTAATTTAAATTTTATGTTTTAAAACTCGTATGTAGTAAACATAAATTGAAAATACAACTTCAGAATTTTAAAACATAATGACATGTGCAATAAATAATTTACCACACTAATTATCTAATTTATAAAAAAGAAGAATATTAATTTAATTTTTTGAAAAATTAAAAAAATGAGTTACTGAAATTAAATTAGATACCAAAAAAATTAATTTGTAATAAAATAGTATTAAAAATAAAATAAAATAATTTTACGTTTAGATATTTTTTGTACCTAATTGTTTAAAAATTTATTTGATTTATTTAGGCACCAATTTTTCTATTACTTACTTCAAATGTTATTAAACATTGAAATGTTGTTGCTAATGAGCTTTAAACAGTTTACAGATTTATTTATAGACCCATCAGTTACTAACGAAACTAAAACTTCCGACTAAACAAACCTAACGAAAACATAAGTAGAGACTAAATTTCTATCACTAATGAAGTTTAAAAAGAATATATAAATATTACCCCCCCAAAATGCTTAGGAAGACGAATTGAAATATAATTAGAGAAAGAAATTTTAGTTTCCAAAACACTAATTAGTAATTGAATTTTCGGCTAATTTTAATAACTAAATTTTAATCACTAATTAACGAATCTTAATTTCAGTTGTTTCCTTTATTTAGAAATTTATGTTTATTATTAATTTAAATTTAATAGTTTGATTAAGTTTCAAGTTTATCATGAATAGAATATTTTCGATTGAGTTTTTATTAAATTTTTTTGTTTAGTGAATATTCAAAATATTTATATTTTTTTATTTAAATTAGGTCATTTAATTTATTTTTCTTAACTGATTGACGTGAGTATTATATTATCCAAAAATTTGATTATGTCTTTCCATATTAAGAAATGTGAGATATTATTAATTACTGGCGAAAAATTCCGTTGATACAGTCAAACATATTATTAATAAATTTTGACTGTTAGTAAAAACTAGTTTTTTATGATCAATATAAAATAAAGTTGTGGTTAATATAAAAATTTATTATTTTATTGAAAACATATTAAATAACAAGCTAACAAAACAGTTTCTTGATAGTTATAAGTGATGACACGAGAGTCATCAGGAAATATGACAATTTTTTTTATCTAATACATTTTTAATAAAAATCATTTATCATTTACGAGATATATTAATTAAAAAATCTCCCGATTATTCAATTAATAGAAAGAAAATTAATATGGTAAATATTCAATTAAAAAATATAAAACTTTTGAACATTTAATTGAAAAAAAATTAATAAAAATTCAATTAAAAACAATCAAATTCACGGAGAATCTAAAACTTAATTAAATATTAAAATTTTAGCTGATATTAGATGGAATGCAAGATAGACTACAATTGTATATACACGAAAATATTTTTATCGAGAAACTTGTGATTAATAAACCTTAAGAATTCAATTTATTTATTTTATATAAAGTGATTTTTTTTATCACTACTTTGTATGACACTAGGTTTTTAACCCGTGCATTGCACGGGAAAGATGTATTATTTATATATTAATAAATAAATAAACTACAAAGTAAATATTAATGTATAAAAAATAAAATTATTCTATACAAATAAATAAATAAAAAATTAATATAATAAATTTAATATAAATAATGCATAAACATAATATACTGTAAATAAATAAATTGTTCAAGTATCAACCAATTGATATAGATTTTGAAAAAAATAACTAACAATAAATAATTATGTAAAAAAAGGATTTATCCCAAAAGGTCAATAACTCATTTTCATTATTTGGTATATTAACTCCAGTTTTAAAAACAATCTTATCGCCTTCTTTGAAATCATTTGGTTGATCAATTTGGTACGATTTCTTCACTATTTTGTATAAAAGTATAAGTTATGTAATATATATATATATATATATATATATATATAAATATAAAAAAAATAAAAAAAATTACATATCAAATATTAATATATAAGAAATAAACATTAGCATATACAAATAAATAAAAAAACTAAACATACTAAAATTAATATAAAACATACATAAAGATAAATAATACATATAAAAAAAAAAATTGTTCAAGTACTAACAAACTTGATTCATCCTAAAAGATGAATAACTTGAATTTCATTATTTGGTATGTTAATCTCTGCTTCAAAAACAATAACTTTCATTGAAGTCATTTAGCCTACAAAAATTCTTCTATCCTGCTTCAAGCTTTCTTGATTTAATTGACAGGTTTTCCTTTACTATTATATATAAAAATATAATTTATATAATTAAATATATATATATATATATATAAATGTAAATGATAAAATAAAAAAAATTACAAAACAAATATTAATATATTAGAAATAAATATTAGCATATACGAATATATAAAAAACTAAACATACTAAAATCCATATAAACAATGCATGAACATAAATAATTAAATTGTTCATGTGTAAACAAACTGAAACAAATTTTGAGAGAAGTAAATAACAATAAACAGTTATATAAAAAAGAACCAATCCTAAAAGCTGAATAACTCAAATTTCATTTCATTGTTTGGTATGTTAACCTCTGCTTTAAAATTAATTTTATTGTCTTCTTTGGAGTCATTTAACCTACAAAAATTCTTTCATCTCACTCTAAGTTTTGTTAATTTATTTGGCAGGCTTTCTTCACTATTTTGTATAAAAATATACTTTATATAATTATATATATATATATAAATGTAAATGTAAATGAGAAAATAAATAAAAAAATTACACAACAATATTAATATATAAGAAATAAACATCAGCAAATGTGAATAAATAAAAAAACTACACATACGAAAATTAGTATAAACAATGTATAAACATAAGTAATACACATAAATAAATTGTTCAAGTATCAATAAACTAAAACAAATTTTGAGGTAAGTAAGTAAGTATAAAAAAGTTATGTAAAAAAAATGAGTATAAAAGCCAAATAACTCGAATTTCATTATTTGGTATGTTAACTTCTGCATAAAAAACAATTTTATCGCCTTCTTCGAGGTCATTTAACATACAAAAATTCTTCAATCTTATTCCAAGTTTTGTTGATTTATGTGGCACATTTTCTTTCACTTTTTTGTATAAAAATAGGATTTATATAATTATATATAAATATAAAAGTAAATTAGAAAAAAAAAAAATGCAAAGCTAATATTAATATATAAGAAATAAACATGAGCATATACGAATAAATAAACAACTAAATATAATAAAATTAATATAAACAATGTATAAACATAAATAATACACATAAATAAATAAATTATTCAAATATCCACAAACTGACACAAATCTTAAGGAAAGTTAGTAACAATAAACATTTATGCAAAAAAAGAATTCATCCTAAAAGGCTAATAACTCAAATTTCATTATTTAGTAGGTTAACTTCTATTTCACAAACACTATTGTCGTTTTTTTAAAATCATCTAACATACATAAATTCTTCCATCCCAATCGAAGTTTTGTTAATTTATTTGATATGTTTTCTTTCACTATTTTGTATAAAAATATAATTTATATAAATATATATATATATATAAATGTAAATTTAGAAAATAAAATAAGTAAAAAAAATTACAAAGTAATTATTAATATATAAGAAATAAACATCGACATGTACAAATAAATACAAAGGCTAAACATACTAAAATTAATATAAACAATGCATAATGATAAATAATACACGTAAATAAATAAATTGTAAGTATCAACAAACTAATACAAATTTTGAGGAAAGTAAGTAACAATAAACAATTATGTAAAAACATTATTTTGTATGTTGACCTCTGCTTAAAAAACTATCTTATCGTCTTCTTTGAAGTCATTTAACATGCATAAATTCTTCTATCTCTGCTCCAAATTTTGTTGATTTATTTGATGTTTCCTTAAACTATTTTGTATAAAAACATATATTTATATATAAATGTAAATAAATAAATAAATAAATTACAAAACAATTATTAATTATAAGAAATAAACATCAATATATAGGAATAAATAAAAAAAATAAACATACTAAAATTAATCTAAACAATGCATAAAGATAAAGGATAGACGTAAATAAATAAATTGTTCAAGTATCAACAAACAGACACATATTTTGAGAAAAATAAGTAACAATAAACAATTATGTAAAAAAAAAAAAGATTCATCCTAAAAGGCGAATAACGGAAATATTATCACCTTCTTTGAAGTTATTTAACATATAAAAACTCTTTCATCCCGCTCCAAGTTTTGTTGATTTATTTGGTTTTTTTCTTTCACTATTTTGCTATAAAATTTAATTTATATAATTCAATATTTATATATATATATATATATATATGTGTGTGTGTGTAAATGTAAATAAGAAATTAAATAAAAAAATTAAAAAACAAATATTAATATATAAGAAATAAACATCAACATATTTGGATCAATAAAAAAACTAAAATACTAAAATTAATATAAACAATGTATAAACATAAATAATACATGTAAATAAATAAATTGTTAAGTATCAACAAACTGACACCAAGTTTGAGAAAAAACATGATTCATCCTAAAAGGCGAAGAACTGTGAGTTTTATTATTATTTGGTATGTAAACTTCTGCTTGAAAAACAATCTTATTGCCTAAGTTTTTTAACATACATAAATTCTTCCATCATGCTCTAAGTTTTGTTGATTTATTTGGCACATTTTCTTTCACTATTTTGTATAAAAATATAATTATATGTATGAATGTAAATGTAAATAAGAAAATAAATTAATTAATTACAAAGCAAATATCAATATATAAGAAATAAACATCAACATATACAAATAAATAAAAAAACTAAACATACTAAACTTAATATAAACAATGCATAAACATCAATAATACACCTAAACAAAAAAAAAATTATTCAACTATCAACAAACCAACACAAATTTGGAGAAAAGTAAGTAACAATAAACAATTATGTTAAAAAACGATTCATCTTAAAAGATGATTAACTCGAATTTCGTTATTTGTTATGTTATCCTTGTACCGATCAGTCATCGCCCATGACTTAGTCTCTTTGCTGAAACAAGTTAACAGCTTGAGACTGGGGGGCTTGTGTACTGGCCAGTCCTCGGATGTCAGCTGGGTCCCACAGCATGGGCCAAAGCCACGTGGAATGGACCCCACAGGGGGTATTGAACAGAAAGGGGTGATTAGTCATCAGCTTAGAGAGAAGGGTGATTAGTCATCAGCCTACAGAGAAGGGTGATTAGTCATCAGCATGTTCCCAAAAAGAAGGGTGAGTAGTCATCAGCATTATGGTCACTAGAGAGGGCTGATGTGTCCTCGTCACTTCGCAGGGTGATCAGTCCTCGGCAACCGAGTGTGACGAGGTGACATCGATCTTGGGTGATTTGAATAACGTAAACAGAACAGCTAAGATTGGTTCCCAGAGTAGGCCAATGACCAGTTAAATACCCAGAGGTAGGGAGAGGCCTGGATCACGAAGAGCCTATGCGGGTGGCAGGGAGAGCACAGTTGGGTGTAGAGTCCTGAGGGGACGAGTACTCACCAGAACTAGGGTTTTCCCAGTGAAGCTACATGCATGACACGTGAACAGTGAAGGCACTTCTAGAAAAGGTGGCCCCAGAGAGTAGGTGCACAAGGAGGCACCCAGGTGGTCACCCAGTTAAAGTTTGCGCTTCAGAGAAGGAAACCGTATGTGCCAGATTACCCTAAGATTGGGTGATAGCGGCGCAAGGGTATTCCAGTAAACCCTAAATATGGCTAGCAGCGCAGTAAACCCTAATTAGGGCTAGCGGCGCAGTAAACCCTAGACTATATAAGGGACAGTAAAATACTTCACAAAGGTACGCAGTTTCTAGACCTAAACACAGATAAACTCAATACACTTGGTGTTTCTTGCCCTACACTGACTTGAGCGTCGGAGTGCAAACGGCCTCTAAGGCGCCCCTTTCTCTTTTGCAGGTGCAGATTGTTTCGCAAGAACCAAGCACATATCAATGTGAGGAAGGTGGTGCGTGAGTGTCGTGGAGTCAACTGACAGGCGAGTCAACCGGCAAGAACAATCCTCTACTTTTCAAAAACAATTTTCTCGTCTTCTTTGAAGTCATTTAACATACAAAAAATTTTCCATTCCGCTCATGTTTTGTTGATTTATTTATTTCAAATTTTATTTATGTAGGACACTAAATATTTTAGATTTGCATTCATTTAAGATTTTGAATAATTTCACAAATTTATTTATTTTTTATTATGACATCAAATATTTAGGGTTTCTATTTTTTTTAGCAATTTTGAATAATTTAGGAATTTGATTTATTTCATATTTTTATTTAAGTAGAACATTAAATAATTTAGGTTTTATATTTATTTAGGATTTTGAAAATTTTATAAATTTTATTTCTTTTAGATTATTATTTAAGTAGGAAATACAATAATTTAGGTTTTTGAAAAACTTAAAAATTTTAGTAATTTTAGATTTTTATTTAAAAATGCAATTTCAAAATTTAGGATTTTTTGTAATTTGTAATTTTTTATTTAAGAATGACATTAATTTTTTTTGGATTTATATTAATTTAGGATTGTGAAAAATTTATAAATTTTATTTGTTTTATATTTTTATTTAAATAGGACATAAAATAATTTATGATTTTGTATTTATTTAAGATTTTTGATATTCCCTTCAATTTTATTTATTTCAAATTTTCATTAAAGTAAGACATTAAATAATTTAGAATTATTATTTATTAATATTTTGAATAATTTTAAAATTTTATTTATTTCATATATTTTATTTAAGTGGGATATTATATAATTTAGAATTTCTATTTGCTTAAATTTTGAATAAATTACGAATTTTATGTATTTTAAATTTTTAATTAAGTATGACCTTCAATAATTTAGGATTTGTATTTATTCATAACTTTAAATAATTTAAGAATTATATTTATTGTAAATTTTTTAAGTATGGCATTCAATAATTTAGGATTTTTATTTATTTATATTTTAAAATAATTTAGGTAATTTATTTATTGCAAATTTTTATTTAAGTACTACATTTAATAATTTGAGATTTGTATTTGTTTAGAAATTTTAATAATTTAGGGCTTTTTTTATTTTTATTTTTTATTTAAGTGTAACATTAAATAATTTAGAATTTGTATTTATTTAGGATTTTGAATAATTTAGAAATTTAATTTATTTAAATTTTTTATTTGTGTAAAACATTAAATCATTTAGATTTTGTATTTATTTAGGATTTTGAAAATTTTATAAATATTATTTATTTTAGATTATTATTTAAGAAGTAAATAAAATAATTTAGGATTTATATTTATTTAGAATTTTGAAAAACATAGAAATTTAATTAATTTAGATTTTTATTTAAGAATAACATTAAATAATTTAGAAATTTTATTGACTTTCAATTTTTATTTAAGAATAACATTAAATATTTTTGGACTTATAATTATTTAGGATTTTGAAAAACTTATAAATTTTAGTTATTTTAGATTTTTTTTAAGTAGTAAATAAAATAATTTAAGATTTTGTATTTGTTTTGAATTTTGAAAAACTTAGAAATCTTATTTATTTGAGATTTTTATTTAAGCATAACTTAAACTAAGTAAGGATTTGTGTTTGTTTAGGATTTTGAATAATTTAAAAATTTTATTTATTTTATATATTTTTATTTAAGTAGGATATTATGTAATTTAAGATTTGTATTTGTTTATAATTTTGAACAATTTCAAAATTTTATTAATTACAAATTTTTATTTAAGTACGAAATTAAATAATTTAAGATATATATTTATTTAAGATTTTGAATAATTTAAAATTTTGATTTATTTTTTATATTTATTTAAGTAGAACATTAAGTAATTTAGATTTTGTATTACAAAGTTTAATAATTTAATTTATTTTAAATTTTTATTTAAGTAGAAAATTAAATAATTTATGATTTGTATTTATTTATAAATTTTAATAACTTAAGAATTTTATTTATTGCAACTAACATTTTTCAATGGTCACTATTCTCATTATGATTATTTTCCAATGTTTTATAAATTAAGGATAAAGCATCATTTTAATGATCTATTGTGCGGTATATTTAGGTGGAATATCTATGTTATAATTAAATTAGACAATATTACAACTTTAAATTATTCCAACAATGTTAGAAATGAATTCAAATTTATATATTGCTAATACGGTTAAATTAGATAAACTTGAATATGTAATCTGTATATTTGTTTCATTTTAACTTTCATTAACCAACACTTACTATGAATACATTGTTGTAAATTTTTATGGAGAAAATTAATAAAATTATAAATAACTCGACATTAGTTTCCAAATCTATAACATAATGGAAATTACATTATGTTACATTTAATTTCAATATCTATTTGTATTTCCATGGTAGAAGATACAACATAATTAACAAAATGCAGAATACATTTTCATTGTAGAACATACAACACGGCCTTCTGCTTTACCTACAACTTTCAGCAACTTTCAATAATAATTGGCAAACCAAAATAAAAAGATAACAATAACAACTTTGATTAGAAAACAATAAAAAATGCAAAAAAGGGTAAAATCGAGAAACATAAGAGAAAATATTTTGGCAAAAAAAGAAAATGAAATGATAGCAGAGAACATCTCAGAAACTGAAACTGAGAATCCTAAACCAAAAAAAATTGAAGAAAAAGTAAGAGAGTACATTTTGGCATACAAAAAAAATGAAAGGATGGTAGAGAAGATTAAAATTTGTAACTTTGATTAGAAACAGATAACCAAAAACCAAAAAAATTGGAGAAAATGCAAGAGAAAACATATTGACAAACAAAAAATGAAAGGATGGCAGAGAACATCATTAAAAACAGAGAACAAAAACCAAAAAGAAATTGAAGAAAACTTAAGAGACTTCATTTTGGCAAAAAAAAAACTGAAAAGATGGCAGAGAACATCAAAGTTTGCACTTCAGTCGCAAACAGAGAACCAAAAACCAAACAAAAATAGAGAAAACACAAGAGAAAACATTTTGACAAAGAAAAAATGAAAGGATAACAGAGACATCAAAGTTTTCAACTTTGATAAAAAAGAGAGAACCAAAAACCAAAGAAAAGAGAGAAAACCCAAGAGAAAACATTTTGGCAAACAAAAAATGAAAGCATAAAGAACATCAAAGTTTGCACTTTGATCAGAAAAAGATAACCAAAAACCAAAAAAATTTGAGAAAACGCAAGACAAAACATATTTGCAAACAAAAAAAAAAAAGAAAAGATGGTAAAGAAGATCAAAGTTTCAGAAATAGAGAACCAAAAATCAAAGAAAAGAGAGAAAACCCAAGAGAAAACATTTTGGCAAATAAAAAATGAAAGCATAGAGAACATCAAAGTTTGCACTTTGATCAGAAAAAGAGAACAAAAAACCAAAAAAAAATTGAGAAAATGCAAGACAAAACATATTTGCAAACAAAAAAAAGAAAAGAAAAGATGGTAGAGAAGATCAAAAACTTTGATCAGAAACAGAGAACAAAAAAACCAAATAAAATGAAGAAAAATCAAGAGAAAAAATTTTGGCAAACAAAAATGAAAGGATGGCACCTAACATCAAAGTTTGCAACTTTGATCAGAAATAGATAACCAAAAACCAAACAAAATAGAGAAAACACAAGAGAAAAACTGACCGTGGGTTTGCTTCCGATGCAACATAATATATAGTGAAAAACCGTGGTGAAGAATACAAATGCTCTCCAACAATGGTGCACAATAAAAATGCTTTCCAATATGGTAGGTATTCAGTTGCCGAAATTGTGCAAAGAAGTAAAGAAAAAGGAGAAAAGGAAGGGCAAAAGGTTAGGGTTTGAGAGAAAAACAGAAAGGTATAGAAGAAGGGTTTCAGAGTGGAGATCCGCTGCACAGTCAATTGCATAACACGTGTCCAAATTACTATTTTAAGTAAAATTCATTTTTGAAATTTTTTTTGAAAAAAATGTGAGTGTGACACGTGGCAAAACTTTTTGGTTGTGCTACCTAGAAATGTTATAGATTAAGATTAGAGACAAAAAAAAATCATATGTAAATAGTTTTTAAGAAATACAGTTGAATATTTAGACAACACTTACAATAACCAATTGAAATCTAAAAATTATAGTAACTAATGGCCCCTATTTAGACATCTATACAACTGAAACTTATTTATTACGCTACCCTACAAAGAAATGGAAACAATGTAAATATAAAATTATTGAAATCCTAAACATACGTAGCGAATTTTATTTTTACATGATACATATAGTTTTCTTTTATAACAGAAGGCAGAATAAATCATATATATAAAAGTATTGTGTGTAGTTATTCTTCACTAGAACAATGCAAAACAGTGTAAATCTACCAGAGTTGCATCCACTAGAACTTGGTGGTTGTTTGGTTGGTGTTTTGCTTGTTATTAAGGAAATCAAGCAACACAGTACTCTTGCACTTCGGGCATTTTGGGTTGGGATCATCCTTTGAAAACAAAACGTACATGAGGCATCGAAGACAACCCACGAGGAGCATGGACGTTATCTCTTCATTAGTCTCAGAAGACACGCATGACTCAGGTTCCGATGAATACAAACATAATGATGACGATGTCGGGTTCGCTAATGATGAGTTTGCAGTTGTTGGTGGGGACAAGCTCAGATCAAATTCCAGCTTCGGACTCCTTCCTCTCTCATTACTCATCTTTGCCTTTTGTTAAGATTTTTTTTTCCAAATAGATCTATAAACATGATGTTAACAACAAACAAGTGTAAGAGATGAAAGTTTTATACATCTTAACATGAAAGAAGTAGTACTATAGAAGTTCTAGATTCACTTACAATAAGATAATTAAAATAAATTGGGATGCTCAGTATGAAATAATGATTGAAAAGAATCACAGGAGAAGCCCAGAAGAATCAGATAGCTAGGTTTATTGGGTTATGGCCAAAACAGCATGCATAGAGCAACAAAAGGTTTATTTAGTTCGTTTTTGGTAAGTGAAAGTGATGATTATATAGAGGATTTAAAGAGCAAGGAAGCAGCGAGGAAAAGACATTCCAGAGATAGAGAGAGGATGTGTTTGACTTCAAATGTCAAATTTAATTATTGTGGTTAGTGAAGGAGCCAACCATAAGATAGAAAATTATAACAACGAAACTTGCAGGAACAGGAACAGGAACAAGAACAGCACTGATATATCATGTGAATTCAATGAAATTCGGCTGCAAAAGACACTATTCCATTATCCAGTTAGACACTACTATTCCTTTTCTTTGTTCTAATTAACACACGAGGAAAAAGGATTTGTAACACGCGTGTTTGTTTACGCTGTTGAGTATAGCTTGAAAAGTCTCCGATCCGTATTTATTCCTTTCATTGAATAATGATGCGGAATAGTGATCGGCTTGGGCATGTTGAATCAGAAATGCTGTTTGGTCCATACGATCCACACGATATTTTTTGTTTGGTGAAACCAATTAGATCCATAAATTGCCAAATTTGACTATTCCATGTGTATAGTTGAACAGTTGAACAAACTATAAATTATCGTCGAATCAAATTTTAACACTAAATGTTAATTCAATCATGGCCTTTTCTCTTAATTTGTGTTCTTTTTTCTGAAAACATAATCTATTTTATTAGAGTCAACTGTTATAGGTAGCATAATTATTCAAACCTGAAAATACTAGTTAAATTAAAATAACCTTGTATTAATTGATCCATGAGATCAGTTGTTTCCCTCTTTATTCTATCTAATGTATATAACTAAGTAGGATATTTTAGGTAAAAAATTTAGTAAACACTAATTGATAGAGAAGTATGAGTCTATTTCTCCAAATGGGAATGAAAAGGTCTAATTTTAAGCCTGATAATAAACTTTGTCAGAGTACACTCAAAGCTTAATTAGCTTATTTTAATTTTACTCCTTCATTTGGTAGAACAGTTACAAGTATCATATACAAAACCTTCTCCACTGTGTGTCTGGTTCAAATTGATGAAATAAAGCTGCTGTATTGTGCTGTGCAGGCTGCAGGTGATGCTATGTGTGGGAGCTGTCATGTAACAAACAGTTACTGTAACGTCCAGGTCTCATTTGCAGTTCATATTTCCTATTGAGTTTTTAGTCCAATGCCTATTTATTTATTGGTTCAGAATTAAAAGCCTTTTGTGTCTCGTTTTCTCTGCCTCTGATAAAAAAAAAAAAATTATTGGTTCAGAATGATTTTATACACCTCATTTTTAGTATTTAACATATCTTTCTGACTTTTAAGTGTCAAAGAAGTATTTTGTAGTGTATATTTTGATAGGTGGTTGAAGCCATGGATGGGAGTTCCATGTAAGTAATCACAATGACCACATTTTAGTCTTGGAATTGGAAAACTATACATGTAACCAAGCAACAACACTCATGCTAGGATTGGTATCTTTCCTAATTCAGCAATATATTCTTACCTTTCAAAAATTAATCTATATGCTAGGTACATAGCAGTCACTCAGATAGAGGTCCTAATTTCCTTTTTTCTGTCGTTTCCATATGAATCTTTTAATGATGAACTACTGCTACGTACCCAACATAAATATTGCTGTCAGTTTTCGACTACATCTATCCGAATCTGGTTGGGTTGGTGTGGCACTTGATGCCTCTTATATATACGTTGGGTTTTTTTACAAAAATATGATTGTTTTTTAAAAAATAACGGATATGGAAAATTGTGTCAATCATGTTTTATTTTACATTGAACTCATTAATAATGGAGTCAGAAAAAAGGACTACACCTTATTTCAGAACTCATTTTTGAATATTTTATTTTAAAGAATTCTAAATTTTTTTGAAAGACTAGTTTCTAATTTGAAAAGAATTTAAAATAACAGTTCTTTCAAAATTCTAAAAAAGTATTTAAATATTTTCAGTGTGGTATTTGTTGAGAAAATCAAAATTAATTCTCTCTCTTTGATGTAGATACAAAATGGGTACTTGCAAAAGCAATAAGTAAATAATAGAAAATAGAACAAATAAAATAATGATATCGAAAATGTTTAACTTGAGAAAACTTCCTCAACTTGAGAAATAAAAACCCATGGGACATAGTCTAAAAAATGTTTCCACTATAAAAGTAGGATTACAATATTAATCTCACTCAACAAGAATGAAATACAGCTTCTTTCTAGTCTTTCGCTAGGATTTTTAATCTCACACTATGATGGGTATCAACTCTCTCTTTTAGTCTTTATGTTGTTATTCTCACTTGCTTGTTTTTCTCTTCCTCACAAGTTCCCTTTATATAGAGAATGAGAGGAAGACTTATCACATAAAGAGATAGTGGATAATTAAAGCTCATTACATTTTTAAGAGAGTTATAATTCCAAGACTTTTGGAATGACCATCAATGAATATATTCAATGGATCAGTTATCAAGATTCATTGGTCATGATCCTCATTAAGGTAAGAAGGGATTCCCAACAATATTAATATCAATAATTATAACATATATCATGATTTTATTTTGAAATGTTGGTGTGACTTCTTCATATAATCAATTTCTTAAAGTGAATTTCATTCTAATAAAAAAGAGAAAAATTACCTCACTTTTATTATAATTAAAAAAAAAGGTAATTTGATAGCTCTTGTTATGGTTTTTGGTTTTGCCTCATCCCTTTAATTGTAATACTCTTGGTGCTGGATCTTGGCACCCTTTGTGCTGTGTTTCTCCTTCCTCTCCTCTTAATGCATTTTCTTTGGCAATGAAAACAAAAAATAATCCTCAAGACAGCTTATTCATGCATGGTAATGCATGGTGCCTCTAGTATAAGCAAATATATTTACCATAACCTACAATTTAAATCACTGTTTATTTGATTAAGTATTTGCAAATTTGATTTAGATGATGTTGATTTCCATTATAATTGAGTTGGAAATGCTGCAGTTTATTTCGGAAGACTTTTTTTAATATTAAAAGCAAGTTAATTTATACGCGAATGAATACAAGATTTTGAAAGAAACATATATAGTGTCTTTGACCAAAAACACAAAATAGTTGGATATAAAGAATCCAATCTCTTTTGCCAATGAAACCATGTAGAATTTGTGTTATTTTTCGGACCATTAAAAACTGTTGATAACAAAAATACAAAGAAACATCATTAAAAGTCTCAAACCAAATTATAGTTTGAAACTCGAATGGGTCGTTATAATAGCTTGGAGCAAGTAGAATCATTAATTAATTATTAATTAATGATTAGAAAAATTGAAAGCATAAAGTCTTAAGAAACTATACTGAGTTGTTATAAATAATGTGTAAGATGCTTCTCTTTTGTCAAACTAATGGAAATCGTTGAGTTTTATTTACTTTGTTTGTTCACACTATAATCTCTTTGTTTCAACTAGCGTTTGTATGATTATAACTTCTCCAAGCGCTAGTTGAATGTTTGACTTTTAGCATTTTTCAAGCTGCAAATCTATCGAAGATTGGCTTGGAAGAAAATCTCTCACTATTAACCTACTTTCATTTAACAACTCTTTATAATAATATAATAATATTTTAAATTAAAAAATGAAATAAACATAATTAAAATATTAATTTATTAAATTGTAAAATGAATGTTTTTACTCTATATGGTATCGAGATATCATTGCTCTTTAATTATTTTTGGGCCTATATTTTCTGAAATGAACCTAAATCATCATGGTAGACTAATTGACTGATTTTCTTGTCCAGAGTTGAACCTGGTTTTTGCCATTGCATTTTGCATCTCTGTATATTGATGATGTATTCCTATGATTTAATTTTATTCTTTAAAAATATGTATTTTTTTTTTAAATTATACATTTTAAAATATACTTATAAATTTGAAAATATATTTTGAATTAGAAATAAATTATAAAATATATTAATATAATCTTAATTGCACATTTTAAAATGTATTTTTTACTATATTTTAGAATCTAAAAATAAAATTTAAAATATATATTCTAAAATATATTAATATACTAAATATATTAATACATTTTGAAATACACATTCTAAAATATATTTATAAATCTAAAAATACATTTTCAAATCTAGAAATACATTTGAAAATATGCATTCGAAAATGATTATATAATTTGAAAACTTCTTGGATTAGTACCTTGGATTTTATAAATCTGCATCAGTGCTATTTTTGACATTTCGCTATCCGCATGAGGGTGCACCTTCAAACCATGGGGTGCAGAATGCAATGGCCCTTATCTTATGTATGGATTATTTGAGTTGGACCTAATTTATTACCTGTATGATTTGCTATATTTAACATATTTAATTAGGTTAGGGGTAAATAATTTTCAGAAAAATCCTTTATAATTGAAGCTTGTTCTATTGAATATAAGTGTTATTTAGGAGATATAGTGATGTTCTGTTTTCTTAATGTTTTCCGTGTATTGAATGTTAATAAGGTGATTTCAAATTGCAGTTTCTAACTACCTTAACCTTATACTGAGATGATTAAAAAGTGACACTTTCATGGCAAAGTGACCCATTTTAAATTCACAAACATAGAAGTATAATCCTCTTATAAAATATTTATGTGCCTTAATTTCATCTCAATGCTTCAAGCAATCCATGTAAATTAAATACTTTTCTAATAATCATAGTATAAAATAGAAAACTCGGTCATATTTTTAAATTAATTATTTTCATAAATAATAGATGAACTGTACCTTACATTTTTAAATATTCTTTGATTTTTTTAAAGAGAAAAAAATAAGATTTTATTTCATTGACTCGTCTTTCTATCCTCTCTCTGTTTTACCCTTTCTCCTTTTTTTTATGAATAAAACTTTAAAAAAATATTCTTATGTCAAGAAAGAAACCTTATTTGCTGATATCAAACTCTAAAAATTTCCCATCGAGTTACTTTTTTAATTTTTTTTACTTTAACCAATTACAATTTAGTATTTATTTATCTAATAAGCTCTTTAATATATCACATATCTTTTATACGAGACATTAAAACTTGCTTTTCATTTGACTCATGTGATATTTAATATATTATAGACAAATAAATAAGTTAAACAAAATAAATTATGTATGATTAAATCCTTATTATATTGAGTATAATTTTATAATTAAGAATAATAACTAATTTGAGTTAGATTTGTACGACACTCAGTTGATACAATTTCTTCCATATAAGGTAAATTAGATTTTTCCACAACTTGAATATAATTAGTAGTTCATAGTTGTCAACATAATGTCCTTATCTAGGATGATACCTATTTACATCACTCTAATACAAAAATGCATGCAAACATTGAGAACAAGTAATAAAAAATCATAAATAAGATTAAGGTGTCCATTATTTGATGCAAAATAAAATACTCCACAATTAAGAGTTTTATCCATATTTTTAACTTATTCAATAAATATTTTGGACCATAATTATTTTGTTATAAAGGACAACTATTATAAGATTTGTGCTAATTTATTCTTTTGATATTATTTGTTTATGAACTTTTTTTCTTCACAACAAACTAATTCAACTAAATATGTTTAAAGTACTTATAGGTCTTTGAGAAAAATATTGTTGTGGAGTTATCACAATGCATTTTCAACTATCTCATAATATTATCAACAATTCAAAGCCTTCAAATAAAGTTTCATAGTCAATTAGTCTAGATTGTATCATCAAAACATACCACAAATCAACCTTCATAATAAATGTAAAAAAAAACTAATTGTTTCGTACTTTTTCACTCACAATATTAAGATGAATTTTCTTTGTAGTTTTTAAAAATTCATTCCTCATAAATTTTAATATCTTTCTAACATTTTAGGTACAAAGGTTAAGTCTAATTGAGTAAAAATCTAAGCATACATAGTACTCCTAACAATAAATACAAAATTATTTACATTCAAAATCATTCCTAAGACATTGAGCAAGACTTTATTTGTCTCAATCCTAAATTGGAATGGGTGTGATGTTGAGAACTTTTCCATCTTGAATCTCTCTAATTCTCTACTGATATATATTTTTTAATTTGAATTCATCATTGTGTTATTTTTAATTAGAGGAACACTCACTTAATTGTTAGAGACAGATAAAGAAACTTTCTCCTTGACTTCTTTAATTTTCACTTCTCATAGATCTTTACTCCTTTCTAATTTCACCATTTTCATTGCTTGTATTTCCAATTTCAAAAATTCTCATATTATGATTAGCATGATAAAACATATATATCTTTCTAGATAATTAGTGAGGTATCCACTAATTGTTCTTGCGCCCAATTTCTTTTTGTGAGAATTATAAATCTTTATTTCTACTTGGCAAGAATAAACATGTAGGTGTCTTATACTAGATGTCCTACCAATCCATGGTTTACAATGTGTCTTTGGAACTACTTTTACTAAGAGTCCTATTTAACAAATACATGATAATTTTCAAGGCATAATCCATAAATATATGCATAAAGATGAATTTCTTGACATACTCATATATTCATTAATATTCTACTATGTCTTTCTAACACAATATTTTGTTATGGTATACCTAGCATTGTGTATTGTACACAAATGTCATGTTTTGAGAAAGTTTAGCAAATGGACAGTGTTATCTAATTTCATCATACCTTCCATAATACTCATTACCTCTATCAAACCTAAAAACATTCACATTTTTTCAAATTGTCTTTGTATAACATTCAAATAAATGTGCAAGGCCCTGACTACATGAAATATTTCATGCAACAAGGAGACATCACAATAATTTAAATGACCATCAATAAAGATTTGTCATGCAGTAAGTAGACACACACTACAAAAAAATCATTAAATAGTAACCAAATTTAGAGACAAAAAATAATTAGTCATTATATTGACTACATTAGAGACTAAAAATTATTCATATCTAAAGTGATTTCTATTATTAATAAAAAAATTAAATGGTTTCTAAATTGGTATCTAAATTAGCTACTAATATTTTAGATTCTAAATTAGTCTATAAAAGACTAATAGAGACTAATTTAAAATATAAAGTAGTAAGTAGTTAAAACTTTGATAGCTAATGGTTAGATACCAATTTAGAAATCATTTTATAAATTTTTATTAATAATAAAAACTATTTTAGATACCAATAATTTTTTTAGTTTATAAAATGGTATCTAATTTAGTCAAACAGTAAGTGCAAATTTCAAGAAATTGGGTGTTTCTTATAGCATTTTTTTTTCTTATGTGTTGTGTATTTTTCCTTTGATACAATGCGCACAAATATTTAAATCATTAAAATGTAGGCTTGGAAGAATTTCATTCTTTGTTAATATTTTATTTCTTTGTGTAGAAACTTAAACATTTATGTCACAAGAAAGTGGAACATTCATTTAGTAAATTACATTTAGTAATATTATGATGCAGAGTCGTAAATGTTTCAACATATAAAATATCCAAATTTAAATTATATAAATAATCACAAAAAAATATTAGTATCAAAGATACAGGAACGCTTAAACAAATAGAAATACTCATTACCAAAATTAAAAGAGTATTTAGTAACATTAGGTTTATATAACGAAACTAAATTCCTAGATAATTAGGTATATAAAGAGTTTACAATAAATCTAAATGATATCATGTGTCAAGGATTAATTAATAAGTCTCAATTGTTTTCACTCTATTCACCATGAAGACAAACTTCTTGTTTAGCCTTTTGATTTGGATTGTAAGAAATTTCTACATTGTATTAGAAATATAAGTTGTATATCCAAAATCAACCCATCATGTATTATGAGAAATTTCATTTGAATTTGATTTTAAAACATACATAAACATCAAGTCTCCATTTTTTCTACTAACCCTTATGCTTTAGGCCATTCTTATGGAAATATCCTAATTTCTCACAAAAATGGAGATTGTTGTTTTTTATGCTTTCTTTTGTGTGTACTCGAGTCTCATTAAAAATTTTAATGACCATTTACCCTTATTATGTTCCTTCATAAATTTCTTTTCAACTCTTTGATTTTCTTGATGGCTTACATAATTGACCGAGTAACTTGACTTTTTTTAAACCTTATTTCCTCCTAAATCAAGATGTTATACAATTCATGCACATTTTATTTATCTTTCAGGGTATTATAACTCATTTGAAACGAACCATACTTATATAATAATGAGTTAAAAGTAAATTATATATGACCCATCAAACTTCATGGTGGTCCATATTCATTAATGTCCGAAAAAAAAAACTTACAAACTATTGAATAGATTCTCTATTTTACTCATAAACTCTTTATTATTTTCTATATTGAGTAGAACTATCTTAATTATATCACTACAAGAAAATCATTGATTAGAAACCAATTTTAGAGACAAAAAATAATTAATTGCTATAGCGACTAAATTAGAAACCATTTTGGAGACTTAAAAAAATTTTTGATTTTTAAATTAATTTCTATTATTGTTAAATAGTTTCTAAATTGGTATCTAATTAGCTACCAAGGTTTATGTTACCAAATTTAGAATCTAAATAATTGGTAGTTAAAATCTTGGTAGCTAATTAGGTACCAATTTAGAAACCATTTAACAATAATAGAAACTAATTTAGAAATTAAAAATTTTTTTAGTCATCAAAATAGTCTCTAATTTGGTCATTATAGTAACTAATTATTTTTTTTCTCTAAAATTAGTTTCTATTTAATGATTTTCTTATAGTGTATTTTCCAATAATTATCCTCGCAAACATTAAATTGAGTCTCTTAAATATTTCTTAAATTTTATAATATTTTTCTTTATTTCTACCAAAAACTTGACAGAGAATATGAAGTCAAGATTGAGCTAATTTGATGACTTGGAATTATATGTATGTATCTTTTCTTCCTGCTAACATGAAAATGAATAATGTGGGGTATTTTCCTTTTTTAATTAAATCATCGACGAAAGATTGAAGTAAATAGGTTCAATACATTGCTTTACTTACAAATTTACAGCGAAAAAAGTAAAAATTAAACAACGCCAAGAATAGAGAAGTGGTCTCAAACATATCAAATATTGTAGGATGGAGTGAACTATCTTGAAACAAGATCTCTTTGGAGTTTAAATATCGTAGATAAAATAAAAACTAAACTCAAATTTGTTAAAGAAATATTATGAGCTTAAATCTTATAGATGAAGATATCTAATTAAAAACAGTCAATTAAGTTTATCAGTAAGAAGCAGGAACTAGTCATCAATGAAAAATACTTCAAATCTAAAATATCATAAAAAAAATGACAAACCAACAATTTTGTTTTCATTTTTTGGATGGGTTAAATGGGTGAAATAAGATTTGGATTGTTCATGTACTGCTAACCTGATATGTGCGAAAGGGGCGATAGTAGTAGAATCAAGAGAGAAAATGAAAATGTTAAACTACAGAAACGATCTAACCAGTATAAGATAATATTTATATACCATTCAACAACTTTTTTTAACAACATTCGAACACTGCACTTTTCATTGTATAGAGTTAAAAATCGTTATTCAAACAAGGACCAAATCTTCTACAACGTTCCCTCCAAATGAATTAAGGAACAACTTCACAGCTTGAGCATAACGAAGAACATCGTTACAGCACTTGCTGCGTTTGATCAATCCTCTAAAATTTGCTGTCGCTCAAGCTCAAGAATCCGCTCAGCTAGAGGGCTTACAGTGCCATTCATAGTTCCATTGCGTCCTCTACACTGTAGCAGTTGTTCCCGGAGATGCCGCACGAGCTCATTCAATCTTCGAATATTCTTCTCTTGAACTAAAATAATCTGCGGCCAAGAACATCCATTTCAAGAAAAACATCAGTAAATATCCGATTAAAATAGCATAGTATGGGACAATTCTGTCGTAATTTTTGGCAGCAAGGGATAGGCACATAATTCATGTTATAATATATGGAAATGGGCCCAATGGTAAAATTGGTTCAGAGGTAGATTTCGGGAATGCGGAAGATGAAGATAACAGAAACGAGAAAAACGGGAACGCAATTTGTGGAAACAGGGAGGAATCATAACTGAATGGGACAGGTGCCATTCAGGATACAAGACTGGTGGAGTGCACCGCTGGGTGACAATAGCTGAAATTTGATCTTTCCTGGTTTCTAGTTGATTTTCATCGTTATAGGGAGTTAGGCTCCGTTTATCAAAATAAATAATGCACTCACATCACTTCTTAATCTCTGTTGAGTGTGGTATCAGAGCTCCTGGTCCTAGGAGCTGAATGGTATCTATGAGGACGAAAGGTCAAGAGCTTTGAAAAGAAGGATGACATATACAGGGTAAGTGGCAGGAAGCTCTTTGAAAGTCAATGGGGGAGATGATGAAAAAGCTATGTGCGAGTCTGGCTCATTTCAAAAGAGAAGGATCAGAAGGACTGGAGTAAAAGGGCTTGAGGTACCTTATTTCACCCGTGAAGATCCATATGGATATACCAGGCTGGGTGATACAGATGACATTGTGGTGGCAGGTGCAATTTGTTTGGAGTATATGACGCTAGTTTCAAAAGAGGGAGAACTAAGTGCGCCTCGAGGCTCACTTTCAAGAGTCACTATTGGGTCAATTACATTAATTATTAATGAGCTTAAAGCAAACAAAATCCATGAAGAGCACAGGAGCAGTCAAGCTCATCGCTCTGCTTCGACAAGCTGACTAAGAGGTGCATAGTAATGTCCTGGCTGTCTCTGGATGACAAACAACTATATGAATCTGAACCGTAGTTCAGCAGACCTGGGACATTGATGAAGCTGGCTCAACTGGTGCAAGATTGAAGTTGTGTATTGGGGGAGGTTTTTTCAGTGTGAAGAACAGATTTTTCCAGTCCATGTGTCAGAATAAGCAACTACGTGTACCATTGTTGGATTTTATTCTTTCCTAGTCTATATTTCTAAGCTGTGAGGAGCTTAGTTCCGTTTCTCTCAGTAAATAATACTCATCACTTCTTAATCTGAATTATAGAGGAATTATAACATGATAAATGGGGTAAAAATTTATGACAGTTTGTGAATATAATACTAGTTATGCACAGTGAACAATAAAACTATTATCTCATTCTGTGTCACGTTAAAAATGCAACTCTTTTAAGACAGAATGATAAGTTGGAAACCTCCCATAAACCACAAAAAGGCATAAAACTTTCCGTGTTTTATTTTGCTAACAAAGAAAGCAACTAATACCAAAGGTAGGGATTTTGATTGAAACAAGAAGGGTTAAAGCACTAAATGAATGGAAGTGAGTGAGTACACTTGGAAAGTATTCCACTATCCCTCCCTTTCTTCACGCCAATTCATTTCTGCATCTTCTTCCTACATAGAATGTTCTACAACTGGAAAGCACTCCTTCATTGATATTATTAATAATAAAAGTGCAGATAAGAATATATTTGTGTTATTTTTTAATTACAGGTTCCTTACATCATACTAAGGTCAGATCACTCATCTGATTTCATGAAATTTATAAAATTGTGGATACATATTGTCTCAACTGATTTTTCAGGTGTTATTCTTCTTTTAAAGGGAAAGAGGGAGGGAAATTTATAAAATTGTGGATACATATTGTCTCAACTGATTTTGCAGGGTGTTATTCTTCTTTTAAAGGGAAAGAGGGAGGGAAATTTATAAAATTGTGGATACATATTGTCTCAACTGATTTTGCAGGGAGTTATTCTTTTTTAAGGGGAAAGAGTACAAGACTACATAAAAACGATTCTTGAAAAGTGAACACCAAATTCCCCTTTATCCCTCGAAAAAATATTTGATAATAAAGAGTGAGTGGCAACAAAAGGAACATGGTTGAGCACTTTGAACCTACCGCAATACAAAATTCATGTAAAGCATAATTACATGAAAAGATCCAACCTAACACAACCATGTACATAAACACTCATCCAAACAAATAAATTACCGTAGCAACAATAACCTGTGCTACAATCTCAACACTTCTCTCACTGGGAAAAATTTCCTTACTCGATTATTATAATTGAAATGTAGGTCATGCAAGGTGCAGGATAAAAAGTAGCACAAATCAAAACTGTTGTTGACAAATGACCAAAATAAGAACACCACACGAGACAGATGCTACGTAAAACAAACACAAGCTACTGGTTATATCAATAGAGTTATAATTTAAAGCATAAGACCTTCTCCTTGACGGTTTCTTCAGCCTTAGAAATCTGATGCTGCTTCTGAGATACGGTGGGGTTGGAGTCAACATCGGCCACAAGCTGCTGCTTCCACTCGAACTGCGAGGTGATTATAAGTATAATCAGCAAGAAGACAAGCAACATGGGCCTCGACATGGTTCCTGATTACAGAACTAGCACCTGCTCAACATTCAAAGTCAATTAGCCACAAAAACGCACTCAATAAGTTCAATTCGTGATTCCTAAAATTAGCATTGAAATTAGGTTACTGGGATCGTGGAATCGCACAAAAATCACGATGAGAAAATAAGAGCAATTAAGTTTGCAGTAGGAGGAAGAAAAAGAGGAAGACTTACAGATGGATGTGAGGAAGGAAACCCTAAATTCATTATCGGTTGGTAACAGTTGGTAGTGCGAGGTTAGGGGAAATGGAAAAAAGCAATTTGTCGAATGAATTGGGAACAGAGGAAGTGACGCAGTAGGCAAATCAAATTAGGAAGTTAAGAGATTTTTTACCAGTAATGGCCAGAAGTGTACCCAAAAACTGCACTGCACCTCGATCTTTCTCTCTCTTTCAACTTTCCACTTTTCTTTTCTCTCTCTACCATTTTACTGAAGTAAGATCAAATCCCTGATTCGGTGCGCCTGGGAACACCCAATGCTACCCTATACCGCACTTCTAACTAATTATTTATTTTTATTATTTCCCACCACAACCCTTTACTTTAGGTTAAATCAATATTTATACTTTACAAATAAGAGTATATATTTTATGATATTCTCCATTATATTAACAATTAGATGCAACGAAAAGTTTATAATTTTACTGTTGTAAAAAACAATTATTTTTTCAACAACAAATAATTGAGTGAACAAAAAAATTGTGATCTGATAGGTTTGTTGCCACGTGTGCAATATATTTTTATATATTGAAAAAAGATCCTTATGCTTTGCATGATATAGAATCCTTCCCAAATTCCCAAACCCCATCCACTACAAACCCTATTCATTTGTACACAAAATCTAAAAGACTAGCACTGATCATAAATTACACCCCGTTAACAAATCACTTGTTTCACTCCACCCAACAAACACCAAAAATATCAAAGTGAAAAGCAAGAAAACAAGTGCCACCAAACTGTTTGTTATTCCGGCGAAGGCGAAGAAGCTACTCCTTGACGACTGCATTACAGTGCTTGGGAAACCGACTACTGCAGGAGAAGAACGCTTTGAATTCCTAACTCTTAATCTTATTCTCCTCTGTGCTGTGCCTTGTGCAGGATTCATTTGTGCAGGTTCCTCTGCTCGTGTGTGACCCTCTGCTGAGATTGATGATTCGTCTAATTTTATGATATCATCCTTTAGTATCTCAGCATAACAATCCTCTTCATACCCCTCCTGCAATGTAACAACCCAAACAAATGGATAAACTTCTCCATCAATGTAAAACCACTTAACTTCTCTACTAATAATATATACCTTTGGTTGATCTGAAGATTCTGTCAATGTAGCTTCATTAACTGGTCGATGATTCGATTCCGAGACAGAATCAATTTGCTCATTCGAAGGAGAACCGTAACTGCTACTGCTCCTCTTGGAGCTACATCCTACCTCCTTGTCCTGCTCACAAACATCCCTTTGATCTATACCACCACCTTCTGAGATGGCACAACCACTTTCGTGTGAATTCACGGGATGCCTTTGACTTGAAGAAGCTCTATTCGAATGATCACTCAAACGGAATTCTGTGTTCCTCTTCAGCCGACAAATGACCAAAGAATCCTGCAAATACATTGTACAACTATGAATCCATGAATCCGAGTCAAGTGACTTATGCTGTCTTCGCTTAATAGGATTGAAATTCAGTATATTGTGAGTCTCATATCTTATTCAAAGAGTTTCGCAGCTAGTTTTCAAAAAAAATTCAATCTTTAAAGGAACATGTTACTAACATTTCTCTTCGAATAATGTAACAAGTATTCACCTGAGACTTGTCATTGATGCAGTACTCGTGCATAATCCATTCAGTCCTCTCCCCTTTAGGTGCACGCCCCAAGTGAAACACCAGAGTCCTCTTGGTTCCTATAAAGTTAGAACCTGACTTTACATTACGCTCTTTTCCGGTGGCCTTCCAATATCCACATTCAGTTGCCCTTTTACTTTGTGAACCATTTGGGTACTTTCTTCCACGGGGAGAGAAGAAGAACCATTCATTATCTGATTGAATGAACGATTTGGCTGGTTTCAAACCAGTATTATGAGTAAGTCAAATCAATTGGCGGCAGATCTAAACATGCTTAACAATTTTAAAATTTTACATGCTGTTTTCTAGATTTATTTAGAAAATGAACATCAGTTTTTCAGTGTCAACAGACAAACTCAATCTACATATCTTGGTTTCTTTCTGGTTGTTCTGTTTTCACTTTAGCATGAAAGAGACGTGTTTTAGCATTAACCCAATTTTGCTTTTAAAAATTTTAACACTACAGGCAAATTGATTCATGTAAAATATGTGTGGGTTTTACATAGGGGTTCAACACAATGATCAGCACTTCAATTCAAATTCACGCAATGCTCAAATTAGGTGGAATGCCCCTGTTCACCTTGAGCCTTGCATAAGAAAGAAGTTTTAAAAAACTTGTATTAGTATATAAAGTTGACAAATTTCGATTTAGTTCTCACTGTCCTACTCACACACAACACAAACTAGAAGTTCCCACCCACCCCACATGGATTATTTTTATTTTCTATTTCTCAGCACCAACTGTGTCTAGTCAACAATTGAAAAAATCTCTTCTTTCAATTATACCAAAACTAACTTACTTGTACTGAAATCACCAACCTCGGTTTTTGAAAATGAGATGTGTTTCAAAATCTAAAATGGTATCAAACTATCTACCATCTAAACCTAACAGGGTTGTCTTGTCTTGGACCCCATACGTCCATAACTATGACCAATACGTGTATGACAGTATTCAAGTTTTTCAACTTCCGACTTATTACATGTCATATATATGGATATAGACATTAGTTAAGACTAAAATAAGCAAACAATTTCTCTACCTAAGAAGGTGTATTGAAAAAACCAGACAATAATCTAAGACTCCGCATCATATTATGCAAAAACTAATAATAAGTGAAGACACATGAAATCAGAGCCAAACAATGAACAAAAAGCTTGGATTCAGAAATGAATAGAGAGACTATTAACCTGGTAAATCCCAAGGCTCGTATTTACAGAGCTCAACCTCAGAAATGACTTGAACACTCTCTTCATGGCCGTCCAACTTCTTCCTGAGGTAATAAGAAATCAACTCCTCATCGGTGGGGCAGAATCTGAAGCCAGGAAACATGGAAGAAGCTGCAATTGACATGTGGGCTTCCCTGGAAACCCCTTCCATGATCCAGTGCTGTGTTTGTGGTGAAGCAATCGGCGAGAGAAAAGAATTAAGAAAAGGAAGCTAGGATTTAAGGTTAAGGTTGTTCATGGTTATAAAGGAACAGGGTTGGTGGTGGAGGAGTTATTCCTTGGGGGGAGGGGTGGCAGTGTTTGGGAGGTTGAATGCTTTGCTTGGTTGTGTGTGGCACGCAAGCTGCCACGGGTTCTGGCGTGGTGGTAGAGCTTTTGAGAGAGTCGGCCAAGAATGTGTGAAGAAGTGGAGAGGTGAGGTAACCAAGGTTCGCTTCCATCTCCTTCTTGTCACGTGCCCTCACATCATCTCCTTCTTTCTCTCTTTTTATATCCTCTCTTCAAACTCTCCCACCGTTTTATTCAATCAACACTCACTTCACTTCTTCTTGCTTCTAGCACTTCCTCATTCTCACACTTTTATATTTTATTCTTCCTTCTCTCACTCTTCATACATATTCAAAACTTACTTTTCATGCACAAAACTTAACCTTAAACAAAGGTTACTCTTTGCTTGCGTCCTAGGTTTCAAATCAACAATTTTAACTTGCTAAAGATCTCTCTGTCTTCAAAAAAAATACATAACGTTACACGTGAAGCCAAAAAGTAGCACCTTCTGTATTTACGCTCACTCATCTTGACTCGGAGTTATCGTACAATAACCGAAATATGTTTGCTACAGTTTTATGCTGTAAAAAATTAGTTTGGTGATGGACATTTTTTCAAAAAGAGATTACAAAAATATTTGGGCGGTGTGAACAGGAAAGATGGTATGTGAATAGCAAGCCCAAATCCATAATAAAGCTATGTTTTTAATTTGGACACATGATGTAGGTCCATAGCATATATTTAACGAAGAATCTTTCTTCCTGCACCCTACATTTTTCTTTCTGCACCCCTACTTTTTTTTGAAATACCAAAATTACCTTTTTACAGTTTTTGGATGGTTTCGAAATATGGATTGTGTAAGTAAAAAATTTTCAGAATAAAGATTCCGTAAGCAAAAGTGTTTTCAAAATAAAAAATCTAGAAGATAAAAAATCATTTCACAATATCAATTCCAGAACACATTTTTTTTTACTTTTAAATTAATAAATCTAAAATTAATAAAGTGTGTTTCAGAAATATTCCAGGAAAAACAATCCAAAAATTATTTTTAAAAAGAATAATGATCGGTTGCAGGAAGAATTTTTCACTGTGCAAGAAGAAACAACCTATAACGAAATGTTGTACGAGAACGAATAAAAAAGAGAAAAAGGTGTTTGATTCGATAAGTACAGTCCTGTGTGTAAGAAGTGCGTACGGAGTGTTTGGACGAAGGCAAAGTGAGGGACCACAAAGCATGGGAGTTCAAAATATTTAGTTTATCAAAATTTAATACATAGATTCTATGATGAATAATTTATCATGATGAACTATCTTTACAGAAAATATTTGTCTCTTTTTTCTAGTACATATGAAATTATATTCACTTTTGCTGATGAAAAATCACCAAAAACAATAGTAATAAATTGTTTATGAAGAAGAATTCAAAATGTGAGATATGAAAGTTATGGGTGATACTTCCATATATGTTATGAATAAAATAGTGTGATGTATGTTGAGTTTTTAATAACATAAATATTTATTTTATTATAATATTTAATATAAAATTTATTTTTAAATAATTTATTTTAAAAATTTTTAATATTTTGACCTATATAAAATATTAAAAAATAAACAAATGAAGAGACAAAGGTGAAATTAATCAATAAATATTATCATACTATAATATTAAATGTCAACAAATTAATTATCTTTGTCGAATAATATGTTATTTACAACATAAATGAAAGTATTATTAAAGAAAGTTATAACATAAATGTATTTGCAAAATAAAAAGATATAATTTTATGAAGGTTAAGATTGATAGATTTCGTTGATGAAATAATGTTTACAAAATTGTGTTTTTTATTTAAATAATTAAACATGTATACTTCTTTAGAAAATATTTATTGAAAGACTTCATACATATTTGTTGTAATAAACCCAAAATTCATAAATACAGTTACACGTTTTGTTAAGCAACGTACTGATACAACTAGATGATAGAGAAAAAGGTGTTAGAGAATATAATAAAAGGTATGATGTTTTTTCTTATGTGTTTACTGATTTTTTTAGGTTTTTTTCAAAAATAATTTAATTTGATTTCATATTTTCTTAAATGAGTAATTAGGTTTTTTAATTTAGATTTGTACAAATTATGCATAAAAACAAGATTGAATCGTATTTCTGATGTTAAATATTGAAGAAATAATTAATCTCATTCACGGTTTTTCAAATTTATAAAGAAAATGTATATCGTTGGAAGTTTTACGGGTTTTCTTAGTTTTTTTTTTCTTTATATAAAAAATTAAAATTTTTTTTATTCATTTCTAATTCTTTATTGAATTATGAGGTTTTGATTAATAAAAATTTTATTTTATAAAAAAAAAAACGTATATCATAGATATAAATTCTAGGTAAATACTGAGTGGATATATTTTTTTTTTTTAAAAAATCATATTTGATACATACAATCTTATTTAACAAATAATAATTACGCTGAAATGAGTTTTGCAATATGTTGTACTAAACTTTAATTTGTCATGTATAACTTCGTTTATATTAGAGATTGTATTATTTATTATGTATAACTTTCTTTTTAAGAAAATTTGTTAAATTTTTCTAAAATATTGAAATAATTTGAAAATTACTTACAAAATATTTAGTTATTTAGTTGTATTATTTTAATTAAAAAAATATATAAATTAATATTGTTGATCATATTCTAAATCATTTATAATTACATTAACCAGAAACAGAAACGTTACCAAACACTTTGGAAGCCTAAAACTATGAATGATTAGTTAACCAATTTTTTTTTTATTTAGGTTTTTTATAATTATTATTGATTGATGTTTACGAGATTAAAATACTAACTCTTTTGTTTCTTTTTTTTTATAATTGAAGTATTTTAACAATAATAAACCATCTCAATAAAAACTAACTTAAATTCATGTATATAAATTTTAAAAAGATGGTTATTTTTTTATCTAAATACAAAATCATTATTAAGTAATGCATTATTACTTCCGTACCGCTGTTCTAATGAGTATTTGTATTAAACTTGTATACATGTATGTAACTAAAAACTTGTATGATAGGGTAAACATAAAGTGAGACATATGAAAGTGTGACGTCGATTTTTATTTTATTTTTTACTAAATTGGTGTAATATTACATGATTCTTACATAAACGAGTAATTTACTATTTAGATAAATCGTGCATGTTAGCACAATCTCATTACGAATCATACTTTAAATCACGATTTTAGGTTCGTTGACAATTTTCATAATTCAAAGCACATTTTTATTATTTATTAATATAAATCTTATTTAAAAACACATTTTATAATATATATATATATATATATATATATATATATATATATACACACACACACACTAAATCGTATATATAAAAACAATATTAACATAATAGAAGCCACGATTTTAACAATGTTTTTATTAAAAAATGTTTTTGATGTACGATTTTGGTAAGAATTTTTTTAAGAAAACTAAAGTCCTGCTTGAAAAATCTGTATGAAGTATAATTTCTTCTTAGAAATTGCATCCGATTTACTGAAATGCTTAATTTTTAAAAAATTCACCAATTTACATAATAAGCATGTAATATTGAACCAATTAGGTAAAAGAATGTTGTGAGAGCAAATTTAAAACTTGTTCAGTAACACACATCCATATATATAATCCACGTCCTTCAGAGTAAATTTATTACTTCACAATTCAATAAATTAATATTTTAATTATTTTCAAAGATAAAACATTATTATATTATTATTTTGGGTTTTCAAATGAAAGTTATGTTGTTGAGAGTGTCAAAAAATATTTTTCTTTTCAATCATCTTCAAACTTCGCCAACTTGTAGAGAGACTAAAAGTCAGAACTTCAACCATAAATATCGTGATCAGCATAAAGGCTGGGAAAAAAATTCCTAGTTACTTCCACATTCACCACTTCTCAATCAGCCAAATCCTAGTTGAACGGAGGGAGAAATTTTTGAACGGTCAAAGGGTGACGCGTAACACCACAATATCACAATTCTGAGGAATTCAACACACACTCACATGTGTGTTTTACCTTAATCATTGAATCATGAATTAAGAATTTGCATAGGTTATTGCACATTTAACCGACATAAAAAAAAAAAAAAAAAAACTAATCTATAAGCTCAAACCAGTAAACATGAAAACCGTTAACGAGCCAGGATATATGGATGGTAAAAATATGTATAAATTTATATAAAGGAATTAGGTGACATGGTATTGGTCAAAAGAAAAAATGAATTAAGTAACTGGAATAAAATACACACGTTGTTGTGTCGTATATGCTGTATCCTCTCCGTTTAACGTTTCTATTCAACTGTCCCTTTTTCTTTACCTTTTCCGTCCAAGCTGGCGTAAGTGCAACCGACCAACCCCAAAGAACAAACACAAAAGCTGTTTGTTTGGTCAAAAGCCAAAGACCATGAACCAAAAGAGTGAAACGAAAACAGTGAAAGAGACCAACATGGCAACCATGTCCATTGCATTGTCTCTCCGTACTTTTCTCTCTCTGATATCTCTCTTCAGGCGGCAGAATTTCTCGAACCTTGCTTTGGCTTCTTCGGGATCAGGTTTTCGTCTCTCGCCGTTCTCCATGGCGTCTTGCAAAATTACGAAACTGTCCCTGCCTATCACGTGTCTCCCCTCCGTGTCCTCCATCATGAGACCCACCTCCCTCACGTGCATAGCCCCCCCGGCCTTCCCGAAGCACGTCACCCTGATAACGCACTGGACACTCTCCATGGTCACCGCGAACAAAACCTCCAGATCCCCCGTCAGCCAGTGCCGCCGCGCCGCCACCGGCCGCCGGCTCGAGAGGTTCGCCGCGCGCTTCCCCGTCGGGTCGATGACGATCCAGCTCAGCCCCAGATTCTCCTCTAGGTGGGCCAGCCGCGAAGATTCCTCCTCGCACTTCGCGAATATCAAGGGAGTGGGGACCACCTCGTTGGGGTCGAGGAGGTCCACCCAGAGCGGGGAGGAGAGGAACCAGCCCTTGTGGGTTTCGGTGGTGATGACGCGCGAAAAGACGGGTTTGCCCTTGTAGTAGAGGTCCACGGCGGATACAAGCTCCGGCGGCGGCCGCGTTGGGTTGGGGTGAAGAGAAGGGGAGTGGTAGATGGAGGGAAAAGAGTCGGAGAAGACAGAGCGGTGGGCGGCGGGGAAGGTAGCGATGAGGGCAGCGACGCGGGGTTGGTTGAGAGAGGGCCAGGTGGCGGCGCATATGTTCCGCCAGAGGTGGTGATCGGTGCAGAGCCGGCGGAGGTGGAGGGTGGTGGAGGATGCAGAGGCGAGGGTGGGAGCGTCGAGGCGATTAAGGATGTGGGATTGAATGATGTCGGGGTGGAGGGTGGTGATGTTGGATGAAGAAGGAGAAGAAGAAGAAGAAGAAGAATAAGAGAAAGAAGTGGTGTCCATAAC
Organism: Phaseolus lunatus; assembly: GCA_013389735.1. Taxonomy (NCBI): domain Eukaryota; kingdom Viridiplantae; phylum Streptophyta; class Magnoliopsida; order Fabales; family Fabaceae; genus Phaseolus; species Phaseolus lunatus. The sequence goes on from CM023861.1 coordinate 32,315,887, forward strand.
AAAATAGAAAGTGTAAAAGAGTTTTGTGTAGTTGATTGGTTGCAGTGAGAAGGATAAGTGATGATGGTTGAGTATGTAATGTGTGCATGTGAAGGATTAGGATTGGGATTGGTGATATATAGAGTTGTTTTGGTGACTTTTTTTACAATAACAACAAGTTGAGATGAGAGTAGGGTCAAATCAAGTGTGTCATTCTAGATACTCATCTAAACCACTCCATATTTGCCTTCTACATTTTTTATTTTGTAAGCCATACTTTTTATTTCTCTTTAGATACTCTTCAAACTCCAAATAAGGGGTCTCACTTCCTTTCTTAATATTTTATGTTACATCTATACAATATTTTATACCTTTTCTATGACCCGACCCAAGTGGACTCATTCATTTATATAAGAATAAAAATTTTGTTTGCGGTTTACAGCGTGCCTTTTCCTTCTCTGTTTATATTTTCATAAACTTGCGTGCATTCTATGCGTAATGTAATTATGTTTGACTCAACTGAATCATCACATCCAAAATTTAAATAACAGATAACTACGTCATTCAATATATAAAACTATTTTTTCAAACATCTAAAATCTAAAATCAATATATACTGTATAAATGTTCTGTTCATTTTTTTCCTTTCCTTTCATTTTTTTAAAAGTAATATAATTTAAATACGATAAGATTTTGATTTTATTGAGTTTTTTTTAGTAAAAGATATGATTGAGCACGCATAACAGAAATGAGATGGGAAAAAAAAATGTTAATTACAGAAATGTTTGTTTGTTATTCCAACATATGATGGTCCATCCAACAACCTCCTCCATCATTTCCTGAAAATAAAAGAAACCCACCTTGTCCAACCTCACTTTCGGTCATCCATTTTTGTTCCCAGTCTTTTTTAATTCATATGTACTTCATTTTTATTTTTATTAATAAATAATTTAATAATATATTTGAGAAAAAATATTATTTAGTTGCTGTTAATAATAATATTTTTTTTAAAACAACAACAATCGTGTTATTTTGTCAATTTTTTGAATAAAATAAATATCTTAACAAATTTATCATTACTATTTTCTAGTGATTATTTATTATTAGTGTGATTCAATAATTAACTAGCATACTGTGAGTAAAAAAAATTATTAATATCTAAATTAGTTTATATTATTAATAAATAATTTTTAAATTATTTTAATTAGATAATAATTTTAAAATTTAAATAATTAGTAGTCAAAATCTAATAATTAATTAGATATTATTTTAAAAAATATTTATTAATAATAAAAATTAATTTAAATAGTAATAATTTTTTAGTCTTTAAAATAATATTTAATTTTATTAATATAGTAATTAATTATTTTTTATCTTTAAAATTAATTTTTTATTTAATAATTTTGTCATATAATATCACTCTAATGGCCATAAAGTTGCTTGCTATTGGTAACTGATTTGATTTCAGCAATAAAAAATGAAGGAATTAGCAAAAGAATTTGTGTATATAGCTACTGAAATTTTTTAGTTTTAATTTGATAATTTGTCTGTAGTATTTTAGTCAATTTCTGTGACCATTAATACTCATTGAGTTACTTGAGGATTCACTCGATGTATAGTATATACAATTAATAAAGTTAATTCCTATTAATTATGCTTGAAGATAGAGGTTTATTAATTATCATACAAACTCAACTTGTTTTAAATTTATAACTTTTTAACGACTGGATATTTTAAATTATTATTATTATATTGATTTAAATATAAGTAACTTATATTTAATCTATTTAATTAATCAAAAACCATGTTTTGTGCTACACTCTAAAAAGTAAAAAGTAAAAAAATACAGTAAAATATATTCATTATTGTTCAATATATACAAATACATCGAAAAAAAATCTTGAGAATTGGTTACTATAATTATTACTTATTAGATTGTTGGGACTGTCAATATTTAATGCTAAACTCTTATAAAATTTGTTTTTATATATACTTCAAACGAAACGAAACTTAATAAATTATTTGTTAATGTATATCTTAATAATAGAATTTACACTATAAAAAAATCATTAAATAAAAATCAATTTTAGAGAAAAAAAATAATTAGTTGTTAATATTGACAACATTATATATTATTTTAGAGACTAAAAAAATTATTAATATCTAAATTAGTTTCTATTATTAATAAATAATTTCTAAATTGGCATCTAATTAGATATAAAGGTTTTAGATAGCAATTTTAGAATATAAATAATTGGAAGCTAAAACTTAGGTATCTAATTAGATACAAAGGTTTTAGATACCATCTTTAAAATCTAAATAATTGGTAACTAAAACTTAGGTAGCTAATTAGATACTAATTTAAAAATTATTTATCAATAATAGAAACTAATTTAGATACCAATAATTTTTTTAGTTTCTAAAATAATATCTAATTTAGTCTCTATAGAAACTAATAATTATTTGTTTCTAAAATTGATTTTTATTTAATGATTTTCTAGTAATGTTATAAACAATATTTACTTATTACATATTTTTAAATCTCAATACATGATGATTCAAGTAGATACATAGATTTTAGATATACTAGATCATATTTTTCTTATAAGATAAAAAAATAAGTATATCATAGTATAAAAAAAACAAGAAGAAAAAAAAAAAAGTTGACATAAGATAACAATAATCTCTTATTTAAACTGAAATTTAATAACTTTACTATATGTTGAATTGAAAAATCAAGTCAAGAGAGTTATAGTATGTCTCACATTTTTTGTCCAAATTTTACTAATAGTCACAAACAATAATAGTTACATCAGGACAATTATGAAACTTTAGACTAGCTAGTTTCAAATCCTATAAATACATGGCTCTTAATATTTGAAGAGTATTATTGAGGTACTTTGATGCCTTCAAGATATTAACAAAAACTTGTTTTCTTCTTTTTAGACAAAGTGTAACATGTTGGAGAAAATATGTATGCTTATTTATTTCCTATGGCATCAACTCCTTGCATATTCAAATTCATCCAAGCATTTGAATCATCTTATGTCTTACCTTTTATCACTACAAGAAAATCATTAAATAGAAACTAATTTTAGAGACCAAAAGTAATTAGTTGCTATAGTAATTAAAGACTATTTTGGAGACTAAAAAAAATTTTGTTTCTAAATTAGTTTTTATTATTGTTAAATGGTTTCTAAATTGGTATCTAATTAGCTACCAAGGTTTTAACTATCAATTATTTAGATTCTAAATTTGGTAGCAAAAACCTTGGTAACTAATTAGATACTATAGTGGACCAGAGTCCAAAAGGACTATTTGCGGTTTTACTCCTTAAAGATAAAAGATAATGTTCCTAGTGATATTTCAGTGGAGATTTTATTCTCTCTAGAGCAGTTGCATATGTTATACGTAAAAGTTATTATTCTGTTAGGGTTTGTTGCACTCCAAGGAGATAGAATTCCACACAGTTGTGCTGTTAAGATTACGCACACCGTAACAGAATTCTTGAATATTCTCTCACTAGAGATAAGATTCTCGTATGGGAAGTTGGTTACTAGTAGTAACCTAATGACACTCTATAAAAGGGGCTTAAGGTCCCAAGTGAAGGTACGCAATTCTGAATACACTTTTTAAATACTGAAGCTATTTGTTTCTTATTCTTTCATAAAGCCCTTACTGACTTGATCGTCGGAGTGTGACTGGCCGTAAGGGCGCCCTCTGTCTCTACAGGTGAAGCACCAAACAACCAAGAGAAGTGAAGATTTCAGAGAAGACAGACGGAGCCTGAACCAGTCATTGGAGTCAACCGGCAACCAAGTCAACCAGCAAGAACAGATACCAATTTAGAGACCATTTAACAATAATAGAAACTAATTTAGAAATCAAAATTTTTTTTAGTCTCCAAAATGGTCTCTAATTTTGTCACTATAGCAACTAATTATTTTTTGTCTCTAAAATTGGTTTCTAATCAATGATTTTCTTATAGTGGATGTTCATAAATGTTCTAATTAAGTTATCACACACATACTCCTCCACATGTGTTAGATATATACTATATTAAACTTGTAACTTGCACCAATACAGGAGATTAAAGAAGATGAACATCTTCTTACATATGTTAATTGCAATTGTCTTATTCTTTATTTTTCCAAAAACAACATTAATGTGTTTGATCTTTCCATAAATCTCAACATTGGTTAATGGAATGTTACAAATGTCATTCTCTTACGTCAATTCAAAGTTTTTCACAATTTTCAATATATATAAAACTTTTTTAGAAATCTTAATTGTTAAAGATTTTTGTCTTCCTTCTGTTCCAACTACTCATACAACGTGTTTTCTTCACACACTGTATGCTTTATGATCCTTTATGGCGTAACTTGACAAGTTCCAATATATAAGAAAGTCATTAATTATACAAAATTACGTGACACACATCTCAAAAGATTCATTGACAAACTCATTAAACACTTCAATCCACTCATCACACAACAACAATAATTTTTAATAAACGAACTAAGATACACACTTATATCATTTCTTGACTATATTGGACTAAAGATCATCATATATTTTTGTTCCATACACAAACCTAGAGTTAAGTTGTAAATCATAAGAAAAACAAGTTATGAACTATAATTAACATTTAAATTACCAAACAGATTCGCTTCATCTATATCTAGTCCAAACTTTAGATTTACTGATTTATTCCCAACTATAGGCGTTCATTTTCAATATTCTTTCTTTAAAAAAAAAACAATTGGATGACAAAGTAGTTCATTACATTTTCTCCTATCTATGTGTCACTTAAGGTTTTTAGCGCCATTTGGATTCATAAACAAACACTTAAACCTTGGAACTACTGAAAAACAACAAACAACTTTTACAAAGGGGTCATCCTTTGCCACCTTTTCATTATTTTCTTGATAATTTTCTTTGACCTTGTAAATTGAAAATTCAATTTGGGACATTCTTTTAACTCTTCAAACTCTTTTGTACGTAAAATACTATTATTAAAACATGCATGCATCTTTCTTGCCTCATCCACTTGTTGATTGTCTCTCCATCATCCTTCACATCACTGACAATCATGTGAAATTAGTCAATCCAGGATACAATGGAGTCTCTCCATATCCATACATATATTTTATATACAAGTGTTTGAAAAAAAAAAATTTCCAACATCACAAGTTATGTCCTCTAATTGTCTTTCTTAGTAAAGTCATTAAAGTCCTTAGTTTGACACATTTTTGACTAATTTAATAATTCACCATGTCATCTCCATGTTATATAATCTTGAAGAAAACTATCACATAGAATGTGCTTCCTATTTTTGGTAACATCCAAGATTCTTCTATTCAAACAATTCATGCCAGGACACCTCATTCTTACTTCATCATCACTACTATTCATATTAGCTTATTACATTATGAAAACTATATAAATTCTTCCACTTATTTCTCATAATCATAACTATTTTTTTGTTGAATTAATCCAACTTCAATTCATATGTATGTTCTATATGTGTTTCGTTGGAATTAAGTTTTGTCAACATGCATGTAAATCTCAATCTCGATTAATGTTTGTGAGGATTTTCTCAATCAATGTTAGTGAGACTATTTTTCTATGTATATCAACTAGAATTTTTTTAAATTTTATGATGATTATTTTTTGTGGATGTTTGCAAGATTAAAGTAGTAACTTAATTCCAATGGTACAAAATGAAAGTGATAACATAAAATCAGTCACAAATCAATCTAAATATCATGAAATATAGATTAACCATTCATACTAAAAATTATTAAAAAGGTATTATATTAATCTTTTTAAATTATTCAACTGAACAATTCAATATTCACTATAATATTCACTACACTAGTGCAGAAAAGGTTTAAAATGATAGCTATTTTAACTATAAAATGACGGCTTTCTAACTGTCTTTGATCAACATGTAGTCTTATGTCCCAAAGAAGGCGGCTATTTAACTACCTTCTTAGATTCAAACAAAGAGGGCGACTATTTGCCTTAGCCGCCTTTATAAACCATTGTGGAGCATTTAAGAACGCGGCTATGGTAAATAGCCGCCCTTGTAAATGGTAATTTTTTTTTAATACATTCTATTTAATGTTAATTCTCATCTAAACCAACTTGTTTCAATTATAACTCAGCCAGAAAAATACATAAATTCAGATAATCAAATTATATATATTGATAAAAATGTATTACAAACACTAATAACATATATCTTTACCTATATTCCTATCTATCTATCTAAACCTAAACCCTAAACCCTAAAAATTTAAAACACCACTAACCTTGTGCGTGAAGGCAACGGTGGTGGTGAAGAGCGACAATAACGGCAACAGCGGCAATGGCAGCAGTGACAACAGCAGCAGTGGTGACGACAGCGGCGGCAGAGCAAATGGGGGCACAATAAAAACCCAAAGAACAACGTTGAAGGCAATGAAATAGTAAGAATGGTGACCTTCACAACAATGACAGAAAAGAAACCAATAAGAGAAACAAAAAAGCAATGGTGAAGAAGTAGTAGAGAGCTGGAAAGCAACTTACTCAATGGCAGGAAGAAGACAATGACTCGAGGAAAACAAAGAAGAAGCACATAAAAGAAGAGGAAAACGAAGAGCCAAGACAAAGGAAATATTAAAAAGCGTTACTGGCGCACTATGAGTTAAGGTAAAAAAAGACTCTATAAGGACAACTATGAGAAAAAAAATGTCTTCTTACAACAAAGTACTTCGTGTAAGAAGACGGTTATGAGGTAAAGTCCCCCTGTTAGACAAAATGCTTTGTTGTAAGAAGGTGGCTTTACCTCATAGTCACCTTCTTAGTGGAAGCGCTTTGTTGTAAGAAGACGACTTTACCTCATAATCGCCTTTATAAAGTAATTTAATTTCAAAAATGTCATCGCATTTTGAAGAATAGCGTCTGATCGTAAAAATGTCTTTAGTGTATTGTCGAAAAAAGTGTTTTTTTGCTAGTGAAAATACCTTCTCTTGTTTTTATAAAAATCAAATCATAAGAACAATTTAAATTTGAAGCTTAATACGCAAATCTCTTCATTGAATCTCAGAAGAGAAATTGAGATTTACTTAATGCACACAAATTTCTTAAAATTTATGCAACATAACACTTAAAATACTATCTTTTAAAAATATAAACAACACAATTTGTTAGGGTAGGATACTTCCATACTCAATACTAAATTAGAAAATAATATATTTTATTAAAAATAACAATCCATAAATAATAAAAAATATTATTATGTTACTGTAAAATAATCACTTTTATAAATTTTTAATTATTATTTTTTCTAGGGTATATAATATATATATATATATGTTTAATTTTAAAAATTAAAGATTAAGGAGTGGGAGGCCCAAAATAATATCATCCTTCCTTGATGTATATGATCTTTACAAAATGGATTTAGTACTGTACTGCATACATGGACCACAGTTTTGGACGAAATGGAAAAGAGTGAAAGCAATATAATTTCATAGGATATTTTAACAGTGAAAAAGAAAATACATCACATGTCAAACTTCACTTACACGCTGTATCACTAAAATGTTTAAGAGAATTACACAAGTAAATAAATGATACCTCTAAAAAAAATAAAAAGTTGCACACAAAAAGGTTAATATATTGAATTTATCAGAGTCCAAGTTTCATAGTTAATCATGTTCATGAAAAAAAAATTGTGTTACTAAAAGTAATTTCACTAAAAAAAGCACACTAGTAAGTATTACTATTACTTTATTATTAGTGAGCACTTATGTATGTATAAAATAAGATAACAAGAAAGAAATAGCATTAGTAATTATAAAAACAAAGTAACATCACCATAAAAAATTAACTAAATACTAATTTAATTTTCTGATATTTTTTTCTTTAGAATCTAACTGATCAAATTTGTAAGTATTTGTAAGGCATATTTGATTTACAAGTTGTAGCAGATGTTAAAGGTGTATATGGTTTTTGAAATTTGTGGTGTAAGAAAGATGGAGAAGAAGAGTTGAAGAAGCAACAAAATGTGATAAATTTGTGTTTGCAGTGTGGATACAATGCAGAATTGCAGAGGCTCTGTGAAGTTGTTTGGTGGATGTGAATGAATGTTTCAGTGCCGAAGGTTAAGGTTTGTTTGGACCAATGAAAAGTCAGAAATGTGAGATAAGTAGATTTTTTTGGGTCGGCCAAACTGATTCCATTAGTAGTAATTAATGAATGTACCACCATTTTCAAAATCTAATTAACCAATATTAAACACTGTTAACATGTAAGTTTAGTAACTCACTCAATTATGAATCTAAGTTACACGTCTAAAAAGTTAAATAATATATAAAAAGCTTATAAACCTATTGTTTTTTCAGATTTTAAGTTGAGAATGATATTAATATCTTATTTTAGTTTCTCTCACATCTTGTTAGTTAAAACTCACTCGTAACATTACACTTTCTAAAAGATATTTAATTTTAAATTTAACATATTTTATAAAAGGCTAATCACTTTTACAACATAATATTTTGATAACAGTTTAACAATTAGTGACATAATAAATTTAATAAAAATAATAATATTATAAGTTTATATTAATTTAAGTCTAACTCAATTTCATTTAATTTAATCAATTCATAAAGTAAAATTTACTATAAATTTATATTTTTTAAACATAATTAAACTAAGTAAGCTGCTTAATTTGTCTACCACCAAAATTGTGACCCTTATTTGAGCAACGAACGCCACCATCATACTGGAATTGAATCATCCTTCTAGACAACACCACCTCAATAAATTCAACCTATCTCTTTCAACATTTAAGATTTGAATATGTGTTAAAGATTTTTAATGGCGGTTCTGATGAAACCTTTAATATTTTTTTGTCACTACAGTTGCAACCAGCTGTTGTGTCACCACAAAAGGTTGGAATGAGTTAGAAGACAATAGGAACAATTAGGAATGCAAATCTCATCCATTCTGTTCAAACTCCTTTGTCAAGACAATTTTTTTAATCTACCAACCCTTTCAAGTTCATCTTAATGCTCAAAATTAGGGTTCCAACTAAACCCTTCCAACTTGCACTTACCAACACTTGCAATGAACTGAAGACGATTGAAATGAGAGAGCAAATTAATGCATGGTAGTACTTTATGGACTCAACTCTTTTTTTTTTTCTTTTAGATACTCAATTAACTAATTGCCGCTTCAAACTATACATGGATAATCATTTGACCACTGAGTCATTCTTTGAATTGATTGAAAAAGTTTTCGTTCTGTATTCATTAAGATTTTTTTTGGTTGGGAGATGGTTTAATTTAAATCATTATAGTTGCATTTTTATTACAGATACATTGAAAGTCACGTTTTAATCATGTTTTGCCATTCAAAATTAATTTGATTAAAAACTATTACAGTTAATTTTAAATTATTCTAACACTAATTCAGACCGTGAAGCAACTGAAAGAAGAGTCAAAGAAACCGTGCCTGCACAAAAAAGTTGTCACTGCATCTTGCTACGTTGGATTGGACTTTTTCTTTGAAGAAGATTGACTTAGCTCCTGATCCAAACAAAGCTAATCCAAAGTAACACAATTTTCGATGATTTAAATAGTAATTTGAGTTTTTTATTCATTTCTTAATTTTGTATATTTTTATTTTAGTTCAATCAACTCTAAATATTTAAATTACTATTAAGAAATATTGATCGAGAGAGATAGGAATATATAAACTGTCAAAAAAACATTTTTAACTTAATCTATCACATTTAATGTATTATGTGTTTTAGAACTTGAAATTCCGTCATAGTTTTATCTTTAAAAGATGTATTGATGATTAAGAAAGAAAAGAATATATGAATTATCCATGACATTGACTGTTTGACCTTGACTCCTAAAAAAAATAATTTATCAATTTAAATATAATATTTTCAAATTGAATGGTCACATAAGAAGGAGAGAGGCCTAAAGTGATGAGAGTTTTGGGTTAATATTTATTCATTTCTTAATATTAAAAAATAAACTTTAACTCAACTCAATCTTATAAAATTGACTTATAAAACATTCACTTATATATTATGAAATGTTCTAATTTTTAATTGATGTAGAATTTTCAACACGCTCCTCTTATCCTGAGGCTACTAACTTGTGTGTGAAACTATATATTTATAAGTGGTCCGATAATGAGTGGCACAATAGATTCAATAAATTTTTGTTAGAATAAATTCTAAATAGTTTTGATATCATATTAAGTAATGAACTACAAGTTTAACTCAATCTTATAAAACTTGGTTTATAAGATGAGATTTACATTCACTTATATATTATTAAATATTTTAAGAAAACACTTAATTTTATATATTTTATTTTAATTTAATTAACTCTAAACATTTAAATTACATCACTTTAAATATAATATTCTCAAATTGAATGGTCCCAGAAGGAAAGAGGCCTAAAGTGATGAGAGTTTTGGGTTGGTTTACAAGAGTGATTTCGGAAAATAATTTAAAAGTAACAGAAAAAATTATATTTAAAATAATCAATTATGGAAGAATGTATATTTAAGACTCGTTTCATTATGGGTCATACTTATAGGAGGCAGTAACATAGGAGGGAGAGATGTGTCACCATAATATTTAAATGTTAATGTAGACTTTTCTTAAGAGTTTCGAAAAATTTAAAAAAAAAAAAAAACTCATTTGTCAAAAATAAATTTATTTAAGAACCTATCAATCTACATCTCAATGGTTAAAGGATCAAATTGACTATTTGTTTATTAAAAAGAAACAAAACACCAAAAATATCTTTCAGTTTAAATGGTTATCAAAATATCATTTAATTTGCTATTATGTGTTTCCTAATATCTTATATTTGGAAATTAATTCAATGAAAACTTATATACAATTTTTAGTTACAATATATATATATATGCGAACATAAAATAGCGTTTATAATAACTTAGACAGTCAATTTCTTATATAATGTTTGACACTGTCTAATTTATAAAAAATAAAAAATAGTATTTACTTCTAAATTAATTATAATCAAATCAATATAAATGGAATGCTAATAATTTCTTTTTATTAGAAATCCAATCATTTATATTGTTGACTGGTGGACCAGCCCACCAAGGACAGGCCTGCTTATATCGGGCTAAAGATCGAACAGGCTAAATTGGGCTGGCTGCCAGTTTTTTATGCAAGATAAAATAGCGAGGCAATTACTTCCTGCACCCGATAAAATGTGACCTGCACTCGATACTTACATGAAATGAAAAAAAGTGTCCCAAAATAAGAGAGGGTGCATGTCAAAATACATTCTGTAATCTCTTTTCCAAAATTCGTTAATGAATTTTTTATACCTAAACTACTTTTATGGAGTGTGATTTTTAATTTTCCAATTCTATTTAATTTCATTCTCGAAACACAAATTTATTCCAGATTTGCTTTTTCAGATTGCATTCTTTTGTATTCCAGAATGAAAGACAATTTTGAAAATTAAAAAATGGATCGGGTGTAGGAAGAACAAATATAGCAATTGCTAACTGCATTTCTCATTGGAACTGCATTTCTCAGTGGAATGTTGAAAGGGGAAAGGGAATAAAAAGTAATGGCAGATCAAGAAAACTTCTTTAACTAGTAGCAATTCACAGATTAACAACAAAATCACCAACTAAAAGCATAGCAAAAGTATCCTGCACTTCAGAAGCAGAAAATAGTAGATGCAATGAGAAATCTGACCGCATCTTCTTGTAGACAAGTTTTCATGGATCAACATATGTTCACATATTATCTCACTCATCACCCCATGTTGATGGTCCTCCATTTCCAATATCTGCTACTGGAAATGATAGAGACTCCATATTCTGCATTTTAACATTCTTAGGTTTGGCAAATGAGGTTACTGTGCTTCCTGCAAATTTTACATCCTTAGTAGGCACTTTGTCCTGTGCTTTCATTTCATCCCCATGATTCTGATTTTCTGCATCATTGATTTTAAAAAGCTCTGCAAATGAAGCTTCTGCATTGTCAATAATGTCGAGTTCACTTTGTTCTTCATTCTTAAATTTCTTCTTCAGTTTCTTCCCAACCTTAAAAACATTCTCCTCAGGAGCAAAACCCTTGTTGTCCAAGGGCTTGTCATCCCTTTTTACCTTTTTCTTGGTTGATTTATTCTCCATGTCAGGATCAACAGTAACTATAAGACTGTCTTTCTTTCTATCTGCCTTATCCTTTTTAAGGGCTTTATTTCCCTCGTCATTCACCCTGTCTTCCTTCTTGGATACATCAACAGTTTTCTTCCTTTTCTTACTTGATTTTCTCTCCGAGTCAAGATCATCTGCTGCTTCAAGGTGATCATCCTTCTTTTTATATATTGTATGATCTACTGAAAAATCATGAGTTCCATCAACTATGCCACCCTGCTTATTCTCAGTATCTTTGTCTACTGGTCTAGCATTGAATATCTGTAGTCTTGGCAGTGCTTTCTTAATCTGTATCATACAATAAGAATGAAATTCAATAATCATGTGCGAACTCACATAGAATAAGAAACACAATGGGATCACCTTTCTTGTAATTTTATCAACTGTGGCAACATGATTTCCTTGTAGATTAAGATTTCTCAGATTTGTGAGCAATTTGAGTACCTATAAATGTAATACATAATGAATAAACATGGTAAAGGGCTAGGTAATTATAAAATATGCCAGAAAACGTGAAAAATCTAGATATGAATATCAAACCTTTACTTCTGACCACCTCGTGATCGCATTATTCCCCACATCTAAATTCCGGAGCTTTGAATTGAGCTTTAATTCATCTGGAAGAGACTGAAATCCAATTTAAACAATATTAAAAAAAATCTTAAGCAATGACATCATGAAATAAATATGAATTTTGTATCATGTATTGATCCAAAACCTTAATCTCATTGTGAGCAAGGCGGAGCTCACTCAACTCAACGCAAGACTTGAGTGAGGTGTCAATACCCTGAAGCTGGCAATGAGAGAGGGAAAGCTGAAACCAAGAGAGATTTCATGAGCAAAAGGAATACAATACTGAAATAGGCATCAAAGGAGTTCAACATATTGGGGCACCTCTTACCTTCGTAATAGATTGCACCTTCAGCAGAGCATCACCAATTTTACGGATAGGATTTTTTGATAGAACTGCAGATGTAGATATTCGAAGATTATTCAAGGTTATTGGTACATTTATGTACACCTTCTGTACATATTCCAGATCTAACCATCGTGAGTTGGTGACATATTATTTGGCAAAAAATAACTATGCATTTCAAACATACATAAACATAGAGTAAAAGAAGAAGTATAATATAGTATGGGTTTGCATGTACACATATCAAGCAAGATTGAAATGTCAAAGATAAACTTCTCAACACGTAATATGCCCCTTATAAATAATAAAATAAACAATGACTTTAAAAAGGGATGTAAGTGTAATTTAAGAAAATCTTAGAAAATATCATTGCAATTTAGTCAAAAATATATCTGATGTATCAGAATCTATCAAGAAAGTACTTCCAAATTTGTAATTTATTTCATCCTCATTGGTATGGATACTTTATACTCGTTTTCATGTAAACTTTGCTTCAAGAAGAAAGAAGATAATAACTAAGAAACTAAATAAAAAAATTAATACAGCCTATTGTGCATTTGTGATAGAAGCATAACATCGTCCAAGACATATCAGTCAATAAAATGATAAACAACAACCAAATCTTATCCCACTAGTAGGTGCTGAAAGCATCAGAACTTTTAACTGAAGGTATAATTAGTCATACCAAGAGTGTTCAATTCTTTCAACTGATCCAGTTTGCAAATGGAGGAAATGTTATTTTCTGCCAAAGCCAAAAAATAGTAAGAGTGCATAAAAGGGAAATAGAAATAATAACTACTAATATTTTTCACATTGTTCTAAAATAGTTGTGGTTAGCAAGTGATCATGCAAAAATTCTCACCATTCAAAATCACAGCTCTGAGACTAACAACTGACGTGATCTGATCAATAGATGTAAGCTTATTTTTGCCTGCATTTAGCACCTGGTTCACATATTCATACAAAAGTGACTCCTAAAGCCCCATGTAGCTCAATGACTTTAATCAGAAGAAGAACTAAGATTAGGCAGATTATTTGACAAGATTTAAGAATTAAGTTCATTAATCTGGACATTTACATGCTCAAACAAAGCAAGCACATCAAGGAAAAGAGAGAAGAATTAGTGTTTGGTGTCAGTATTTCTAAAATCTTTGATGATAGTAAACAGATTCTAAGAACAATAAACCTAATTAAATTAAGCAATTGGACATTCCCTGTGAAATGAAAGAATCCTTGCAAATTTAATCTCAAATACTAGAAATTTGAACCCTTGGAAACAACTCTGTTTTCAGCAAGGATGCATAAATTAACTATCGTACTCATAATTTCAGAATTATAAGTATATCAAGGCGGGAATCATTATACTTGGAAGTGAGGTTGCAATCATATCAATTTCAAGATAAGAAGACTCTCCAGACTCCTCTTCACGACCATATTCATGCAGAATTGTTTTTCCAACTCAAGTTTGAACAACCTAATCCTAGGGAGAGCCAAGATATCTAAAACACGGAATAGAAACATTTCGCTGATAAAGATTTGAATTGTTGAAAGGAAAAAAGATGTACCACCATTCTCACAACTAACACGCCAGTAAGTTCAAGGTGTCACTAAATTTACTACTCACTACACCACTTAAAAAAAAACAAAGCACACATACATAAAATTAACAGTTAAACTAAAATGTAACAAAATAAAACCCGAAGCAGCTTACAGTGAGCTTAGTGAGTCCTTGAATTCCTTCCAAGCTTTCTAATTTGTTTTCTACAACGGATAGCCACTTCAAATTAGCACATGATCTCAACCCCTGGTGTAGCATGCACAACACATCACTCAAAAGTGCCAATAATTTAAAAAAATACAAATGTCTTTTCTTTTTCTTCAATAAAAGAAGAGGCAAGCAATGAAGTACCTCAAGTGAAGTGAGGTTGTTGAGCTTAAGGTCAAGCTTTTCCAAGTTTATGAACTTGGCCAAGCACGTTATCTGGGTAAATTCCAAAGTAAAAAAAAGTCAATATTTTTAGTGGTTATAACCAGAAAGAAGCACATAAAACAAAAGGGTATTGAATCTAACATCGGAAAGAGCTTTGTAAGTGAGATGCAGAGTGGTGACGGAAATTGGGTCGGAGACATTGTTGTCCTTCAAGACTTGTTCGGAGCTGAGGCGAGTCATTGCCTCTTCCCTTTCACAGCACAGACACAGTCATTCAACGAAATTGCCACTAACCTGCAAAGGGTAATCCAACTTCTAAACCTATCTTCTATAAAACCCTATCTTTTTTTTGGTAATAATAAAAAAATTCAGTAAACCTAATTTTAATAAATTTATTTTCTCTAAATGAATATTTTTTTCGCCTCTAATTATAAGTTACTATAATGAATTTATTTATTTCTTTTTACAAGATTATTTACAAACTATTCCTTACGTTAATTACTTCTCTACCAAAAAGTTTAATTAATTTTATTCGCAAATAATAAAAATCATGATCGGTCTTTTTCAAAGTCAAAAAATTGGAAAGTTAAATTTTAAAAATAAAATATCATCACTATTATTCACTTTATATACATTAATTATTTAGAGGTTATTTTGAAAAATATTATACATTCAGATATTTTTAATAATATTAGATAAATTAACTAACTTTCTTAATAAATGTTAATGTTAATTAATTATTCATGTTTTATATTTAAGAACGGAAGAATAAATAGTTGAATTAATTTTATTTTTGAATTTAAAAAATAATTTTTAATGCATGTGTATATATATTAAATTAATTTTAATAATAGATCAGAAACTCTAATTTCGTGAAGCATAAACTAAGTTCAAAATGGTTAAAAATTGAATATAGAATAAAGAATTAGGTATTTTTATCCTATCATGTATATTTTTCAGTGAATATACTAAATAACATACTAATATTACGATAAAACTTTCTCGTTAAGTCAAAGAAGAATTTATAAACTTTCAAATTGGCCTTGAAACTTAACACAAATTATTCTATAAAAATTGGTTTATTTTAATTTTTTTTATCTTACTTTTGTACTCATATTGAACATTAAAATAGACAGTTTTTATTTATAATTAAAATTATAAATGAACTACGTTAACGTTTACAATGTTAAAAACTAAGGTTTATAATTTCATTTTTTAAGAAAAAAAACAGAATTTAATATTACAGAATTTCCTTTTTCATTTAAAATCCCTGTTATTTTAGAAAGATTAAAACTTATTTATTATCAACAAATAAAAATTTATCTATTACGTAAAATATTTAAATTTAAATTTATATATATATATATATATTATGAAAAAAGTTGTAGAAAGTGAAGTATCTTTAAACTTTCTTAAGAGGATAGTAAACATAAAAATGTGTGTCAAATAATATTTGAATATTTTTAGTAAATATCAATTTTTGAATCAATATTTTAACCTCATTTTCACTCTTTTTTATTAAAAAGAATGCGAAAACAAGGTTTTATATTGTTATTGCTATGTCATCATCATTTTTATTTAATAACTTTATTACAAAAATCATAGAAAATAATCATATATATCATTATTAATTTCTTAAATAATATGCCAGTTGTAAAGCACTTTTTTATTTCAAATTCATTAACGTTTCAATTAAAATATATTTACATTGAATAAACATATACATAAACAAAAAATAGCTTGAAAGTTTAAAGAGTTAACAAAAACCTATATTATTCTTTAATTTTAATATAACAATATCTTTTAGGAAGCTAGCAAAAAATTGAAACCATTCCAAAGCAGAAGTATTATGATATAAAGGTGAATTAAAAATATAATAATAGAAATAAAACTTTACCGAATTATTTTATTTTATGACTAAAATCTTATTGAAGGAATTTGTCCAGTGAATGTGGTTTCAGAAGTGGCAAGTGGAACAATGTTAACATGTCTCATTATAGCTTAGGAACGTTTCACATAAGTTAATTATAAAAGTTTTGTTATATAAAAGTTTTGTTATAATAATTTTTATGTACACGTAAATTTGTTAAAACTTCAATTGAATTGTGTTATGTGTTATTTTTAAATGTGATTTTTTTTAAAAATGGTTCTAAGGTAAGTTTGAAGGGATTATTTCTTAATAAGAATTGAGAGTGTTTTATCTCTAATAATCACCCAACTCTAATTCGTTCTATATCTTTCCTCCTTTGTACTCAAGATATGCCCCTTTACAACGTTAACCACCTAACTATGTAATAAAGAGCTTTAGGACATGATTGTCAATGAAAAAGAGAAAAATAAATAAATTTTATTACATAACCTAAAATTAACTTTACATATAACTCAAGTAATGATCAATAAGGTTAGTGGTCACTAGTAGTGACCTTAGCCGATTAAATGGATTTGAGCTAATGATGATAAAACTTTACAAATATCAATTCTAAGGAGTTTGTTAATATTTTACTAAACTTTAAAAAATAATGTGTATTCTGACAAGAAAAGTGAAATGTTTTGGGTGTGGGTTTTGCATTCTGCATCTCATAAAATTCAACTACATCAAAATCTACTGTTACCCTTTTAAAAATTGTATTTCAGAATCCATTCTTACCTTTTAAAAATACATTCTCGAATAGTATTTTGAAATATATTATTTTTAATTTTTTAAAATATATTTATAGTTCATTTTGAATTAATTTCAAACACAATTAATTTATTTTAAAGAATTTTTTTGAATTTTTTAAAATAATTTATTTAATAGAAATTTATTTTTTTAATAGGAATAATATTCACAAAAATAAACATTTTGAAATGATAATAATATTTTATGTATTAATAATTAAAAAATTTGTACAATATCATTGTTAAATTTCAAAATACAAAACCTAAGGACTGTAGTCATGTCATTTGCTTCAATATGTGAACGTATGGTATAAACGATCCCCTCATCCATGATGTCTCGGACTAACTCTGATGTACTGGAGTGTTCCATGACCTTTTGTCACATGTCCACAGTGGATCATGTATTATATAATGTTGACAATCTCTCTGAATATATCATACATTCATTGAATCGATGAATTAGGCACTTGAAAAATAAAAACAAAAACTCATGGTAACATCATTATAGAAATAACTCACCGAATAAGCATATTCGTGTTGTGACGACGGTCATGTCTACCTATCATTCGGACTAGATAACGTGACAATACATAAGGTTGATCTTTGTTCGCCCAAAAAATTATGTAAATATGTGATACTGATATAAACAAATGCATATATTTGACTACACATGTTGAGGGATGTGAAGTCGATGTCACACTAGTAACAAGATGGTTGACAAAGTTCAACCATCTATCATAAATGATACCAAATACACCTCCTTCGAAAGATGAAGGAGGCTAATAAATCATTTACTCGTATTCAAACTGACGCAACACACGTTCCAATAAATAGTGTTGTAAGCACGCCTCAAACATGACTATCGCCTCAAACAATCAACTAGATTGATGTTCATTGTAAGGATTCCAAACATTGCAACATGAGTAAGATCGTCGATCTACAAGCGTACAAAGCCAAATGTATAATGTCTAATTACATAATGACATGTTTGAGGGAGGAGCTCTTAATATGTGAGAGTGATATCCCTAATTCTCATTTCTAAGAAGTGTTTATATATTCACACGCTTGATTCATTATTAATTGAATATTATATATATCTCTATATATTTAATTGAAAATAAATTTAAATTATTCAAATTATGTGTATTATTAACTGTTTTGTCTGCACAAAACAAACATCTCTTAACTGGTTGTATATGGTTGGCAATAATAAAAAACAATCAACAAATTTCTTAAAACAAATATATACATATTGGATTTGTACAATTTATAATATATTTTTTAGAAAAAACAAAAATACATAGTAAATACTTATCTCTCTAGTGATCAATGTACTTCCAACATCCTCTTCCACTCACAAGATAAGGATTTGGAAGTAGTATAAGCAGGCGGTGTAGCCAAAGGTAAAAGAAGAGGTGGAAAAGAAGAAATGAGAAGTAGGTTAAATATAAATATAAGGAAGGTTAGCTTGATCTTTTCACGTGGGATAATGTAGTTGAAATTTATGGAGGTGGTGAATGCCTTGCCCTTTAGGTGTTCCTTCATATCTTTCTTCTTGGGATTGAGTCCAATCCACTCCCCGTCCTACCCCAAGAGTATACCAAAGAGGAAGATGAAAAAAAAAATTCAAAATTTTCCTACTCAGCATTAAATGCTGCGGTTGTAACTATGATTTCTGAATGCAGTTGCTTGTACCTTCAGCTCCTGTATATCAACATGCAGACAAGCCATCTAGTCAAACTGTTCCTCAAGTATTCACAAAAAGAAAGTCTTCCTTATTATGAAAAATATGAATACTTTTAAAACAATGCAAAAAATGTTTTTTTCCAAAATTTATATGAAAATGTGAAATGTATATATATATATGTGTGTGTGTGTGTGTGTGTTACGATAAAAAGTACAATTTAAAGTACAGCCCAGAAGTTGCGTTTTGCAGGCCAATTCTGTTGGTGAGTTGGTTTTTATTAATAATCAATTTTTTAAAAACCAGAATTGGCAGAGGTGGACCTTCAAGATTTGTTTGCGTGGTCGATCATGATGGGTTGCACCATGTCATTAACGGGTTTGCGATTCCAGCTACATATTTTGGACTTTCAGTTAACCCTTGAAGCTGTGTGGCAGCCATGTTTTATGTCAACTCTAACGAATCGTATTGGCCATTTATATTAATGCCTCTTCTTCACCACAGCTTTTGCCAACCATGTTTGGTATGTTCGTCTACAAGACAGCCGTTTCAGTGCAAGTCTAAAGAAAAAATGAAAGAGTTAAAACTCGTATTTCAAGGAAAACATGTATGACTCAAGTGAATAAAACCATATACATGTGTCGCACCATATGGTCCTTGCCTACATAATCGAATTTCAAATGCAAATTTTTGCTCGGTGCACTGTATTTAAAAAACATGCTTAAGCTTGAATTATTCAGTATCAGCCAAAAGTTTTCTACCTAAACGAAGTGATGAAGTCAGTAATCATTTTGAAGTGAGTCTACCACTACTGGCTGGTTGATTGGCCTAAAAATATTACAATACGGTGAGGAAACAGGAGCTGATTTGTCATCAGAAGAATTATTCTCAGCTACTCGTAATCCATCAAAAAGATTGGGCTGATTATATATATACTTGAATTATGTAGCAGTCCATTTTCTTTGAAACACTGACCAATGGTGCTTGCTATACAACATCTTCTCGATATAACAATTTAATAAAATACACAATAAACAAGGCTCAATAATAACCTTTGCACCCCCTACACAATTTGGTGATTTGTTTCAATCTATCAACATAATTTGTGAAATCAGTTCCGAATTGCTAACCATTCATCTGGACCCCACCATTTCCTGTCACGTCAGCCACTACAATTGATATGGCAGTTAAATTGCAATGTCTTCTCTAAAAAACTGTGACATATAGGAAACTAGCTAGATCAAAATGGTAACCACAAAGCACAACCAATTTTACAAATTGAAAATGACTGAAACATTTAAAAGTTCAGGACATAATATAGCCTGGCCTAAAAATTATAGCAAATGTAATTCAGCCCAAAAAACAATTCATCCAGTGAGATGCTAATTTAAAACCTCTTGAAAGTCATGATTGATGAGCATTCAGCAGCGCTCTATAAACCATATCAATGAATTGATTGTCCTACCACAGCAAAAAAACAAAATAAAAATTAGTATAATAGTAATTTTCATTGGTAGGAAATAGAATGACTGGATCATACAAAATTATCTACTTCCTGACAGCCATTCAAGATTACTGTATTCCCTACAGAGAATACACACAAGCACCAAGCAAGTAGACTAACCTGAACAAGCACCAGAAGAGCATCTCGAACCTTTTCTCTAGAAATAACTGGACTGTAGTTTGGAGAGGGAGCAGGAGCAAGTGATGGTGGTGGATTTGGTGGTGGAAATGGCTGTAGCAGTGGAGCACCATATGGACGTTGTACATTAACAGCAGGATGAAGTGGAGGGGCAGTAGGTGTGGATGAAGATGCTGGGGGTATCATCATTGCTGAAGAAGGGGGAGGGGCGAAAAAAGAAGGCTTCACAAGTTTTGTGGTTCGGTTACTGCTAATGGATTCAGGAGCATCATGATGGGGTATTGTAGGAGTAGATGCTGAAAGCGGGGGTATCTGTAAGGTTGGCACAGTTGGTGTAGCAGCATGAGTTTGCACCGAAGATGAAGAAATTGTAGCAGAGGACTGGTAAGGTTGGCCAGTAATTGGAACATTTGAAGTATTCCCAATAGCCATGGCTGCCTGCAATAATAAAGAGTCAGGAAAAAACCATTCTCATTATCAGAACTCATTTACAAAATATTGAACTTATCATATCAAACAATCTTTGCAATGTCAATTTCAATAGGTAAATAATCATAAGTGAAGCACCAAAGTTACAATTCAGCAAGGAATAGGCTGAAAATTTGAAAGCTAAATGATGTTTCTAATTGTCTATATTAGTGTAGCAAAGAAAACACTGAAAAGTTGATAATTGCTCGGGAATTCATAGTTAGTTTGCAGGGGCTACTCTTCCTTTTTGTCAATTGAGCCACCGCTTTTCAAAAGATAAATGTAAAATTGGATATCTTATAATACCTGAGATACTAAAATTGAACCATATAGTGAAAGAATAATTCAAAACTACAGATGGAATAAGCCAGAGTTTTATAGTTCTATGTCAATGGAAATTTAAATTCATTTCCTTTGTTCTCCAACAGAAACTAGCAAGAAAAGAATGTTAGGATATAGCTGAAACTGATATATATCAATATATTAAATGATTAAAAAAGAAGCACACAGGTACTAGTAACCAAAGGACAAAATCATGCTAAGCACGCATGCAATTATCCAACTCCACCGAACGAATGTCATCACATTTATTTGTCAAGAAAGTTTAGAAATAAATGAATGGATTGAGATATCAGAATAACATGTATTAGAAGCAAATAAAATCACTAACAGTGGTACATACACTGAAGAAATTTACAAAGGACGGATCATCAGGAACATCAACCGCATTGGAAGTAGCAGATGATGGTGGCTCAAGAGGACCATCCATAACTGCCATAGTTGGTACTGCTTCTAGCTCCTCAAACTCACTGCAACAAGTATAAGCAGAACCTCATTTACTCAGATTCAAAGTATACTGCATGCAAAAATAAATGGCTAAGGAGTAATGTCTAAGGAGTGCTAGCTAAATCAGTCAACAAGATAATAATCACCTATTGGTCACACAATAAACATGCCCTTTTCCAGAGAGAAAATTACTCCAGTACAATGAAGGTAAAAAATTTCTCCAAAGCAAAAAAAAAAAGAACAAAACTAAGAAAGCAACAATGCTGCCCAGTATTTCTACATCAAAGGTAGGAACAATGCAAATGCCCTTGAAACAGGCATGGGTAGTGCACTAGATTCAAGGCAAAACCATAATCCAGTGGAATAGCATTGTATACAGTTTTATAAAAACAAAAAGAATAATGGGAAAATAGAGGTACTTATTGCCTTTCCCAACCAAAATAACAGTATAATTATATTATACGATAACGTACCTAGGTGTAAGTTGCATAGTCATTATTTATCAACAAGTATACTACAATTATGCTCATCATATGCAACATTAATTCATTCATTATTTATGTGCTACTGAATGAATTTATGTCACATGCTCTTCCTTGTCCCTATCTCATGTGCTACATCTTTCACTGGCTACCACCTTTCTTTCCAAATTACTTTCACGCAATAAAATGCTCAAGATAAAACATATACATCAAGATCACTTTTCAAATATTTGAAAGGAGCATGGATATGATTACATTTTCAGAAAAGAAAAATGAACTAGAATTTTTAAAATATATATATATATATATATATATATATATATATATATATATATATATATATATATATATATATATATATATCTTAGGGGAGCAGGCAGATGCTGGCACAGAGTCACTTAACCAATTAGGAGCATATTATTACCTCTTTGTAGAAGAAACCTTTGACTTTGGTGGAACCTTGGCATATGCATTAAGGATCCTGAAAATTACACAAATATATATGAATCGTATGGATACATGATTTTTTTACAAATTCCAACAAATCTAGGTCTCTATGCTTAACATCAACAACTAAAGCCATAGGATGGAGCTGCTAGTTAAATCTTTGTTTTCCCGTTCTTTGCATATGTCCAATATTTTGAACATTAGCGAAGCAAACAGAACTATAGCTAATTGTTGCACATAGCTTATATGTTATCTGAAGTATATTGTTAACTAATTTCAGGATTCTTTCAAGGATTCCACGGATGCAATAAAAAATGAACTTGACCGTCATACAAAACATCATATTTTGGTTAGGAACCCCTGCGTTGAATTGATCATCCATTAGGAACTGGCATGGGGAGAGTTGACCAAGTCCATACCTAATAGGTAACCCTACAAATATGAGAAATGTCTAATTATATTACCTACCTCAGAATATTTTACAGCATCCTAGATGATCTCTAAGGCTTTATTCTTCTTTTAAATTTTATGTTTAGTTCCCTCATTTAATTAGGATCTTTATAAGTATAGGGATATCTCATTAGCATCAGATTTATTAGAATCTGAACTATTGGCATATCATATCATGTATATATGAATAAAATCTCCTATAATTATTTGCATTAATTACAATCAGTTTTATATAAAATGGACTTCGTTGTGTAGTTTAGACAGGTACATCAGTGTCATAAGTTTCAGCCCAATATGTTCTTCTTTTCTCCTCATTAACAGGTACATCAGTGTTTGAATTTCAAAAAAAAGACAGGAAAATTATGGCTTATCTATTACGAATGTTCTCCCAAATCAACCTAAACTTTACATTCCATCAAGTTTAGAAGCAACACACAAGTATGAGGAATTTGCTTAATATATTGGGAAAAATAATTCTCTTTTCCTCTTTCAAAAACTGTCATAAAGATTGTGCTTTTTTATCACAAAATAAAGTAATCCAAACATGCAAAATACCCCCTTAATTAATCAGAATCACTAAAAATGACAAAATTTGACAATTTAGCATTGTGAAAAAAATCAGAGGAGAACATAGCAATTTCATAATTAAATACATACTAAGAGCAATACCTGCTAAAAAGATTAGCAACCTCTTCACATTCACGTGGATTATAGAACCAGATACCATTCACTTCTTGAGCAGCGTTTCTATAGAGAAGATATGGCACCTGAACTTCATACTCGAAATCCCCCAAGAGATTCTCCACTAAATTCTCTGCTTATGCCATCATGGAAAAGGGCGAAATGCAAGTTACATGCAATGACATTAGGCAGTTCTCTACCACAAAGTATCAACATTCAACACATTATATACCATATTTTTCCATCCTTAAAAACAGGATAGAAGACATTTACAGTTTACACAACTACTAATTCGTAATACTCACAAGATTGAGTGCAAGTTGCTGTGCGCAATGTCTGCCGATAGCCAATACCCCAGCCCCAATTATAATTTTAAGGCTAAAAGCACACCCACTTACTATAACCATATTATTATATTGCCTTGATAAAACATAGAGGAATAAAATAGCAAGCACTTAATACATGAATTTTCAAAACCAAACCCAAAAACCGTATTATCAAATGTCACAGATTGATATTATCAACGAAGATCAATTGCACAATACGCCAGCTTCCAACAAACACCATTTGATTTCCCATTTTTTAAACAAAATGGCAACAAACAAAAGCAGATTGAGTCACTAACCAGTATTGCGACGGTTCATCACAATAAACTGAAATCGAGGTTGTGTGTTCCTGAAATTAAACAAAGGCATAAACACGAGATAAACCTCGAATTCAAATACCTGGATCGTTGAAGCAATGAATCGCGAGATATCAAGAATACTAAAAGGAGGAAAAGTAAACGAACCTCTTGACAACGAAGAGAGATCCTTCAACGTCCTTGCGACTCTGCAAAGCAATCAGAGCGATGAGAATGGAATGAAAAAGTAAAAATGAAAGAAAAAAAGTTTGAGAGAGCGAACGAACCCATTGGCTGAGGTCGATGTTGAACTCGTAGAAGGTGACATGTGCTGCGGTGATGAGAATTTCTTCAACGAAGGGGTCGATTCGTTGGAGAACAGTGAGATTGAGAAGCTTGGTGCTGTGCTGGTCTAGATTTGGCATCAGCTTCCCATTCTGAGACATTTTCGGTTGTTGTATCTGTACCAAACCCTAGAAATTAGAGGTTAGGGTCTCTGCGTCTCTGAAACCTTGAGAGAGAGCACAACACAATGCAGGAGAAGAAGGTTGAGGTTGAGTCGATCAGACTCAGCTTCTTCCCAAAGAAAATCCTTGCTAAATGACAAAATAAACCTTCTAACTAATCCATACGCATAAATTTTATATTCTTATATAAATTTCACAGGAAAAACAAATCCTCTCATATAATTATTTCAGATTTTATTTATAATTCAATTAAAACGGTTTAAACAGTATAATGGAAATTTGCAAGAAATAAATATTATTTTTTAACATATTTATATTATATATTTACTAACGAAAACACAGGATGACAACTAGAATAGCAAAACAGTATCCGTTTTGATATAATCCGTAAATGAGGCTGGTCTGGGAAGATTATATCGATTGAAATTGGTAACTTATTTTATTATAGAGTGGGCTGACGAATTGATTTATTATTTTTCAATTTTTTTTATTAATTTTTATTTGTTTTGGGTCTATTTATTTTATTGTAGTTATTAATATCATTTTCTAAACAATAAAAATGTAAGAAAGAAAAATAAAATTGAATTAAACTTTAATATTCTAATCAAAGAATGTTTAATGCTTAACAAAACAAAATAAATATCAACAATACTTCAATGAATAAAATGATATATAAAGAAATTAATATAAATAAATTTTTATATAAAACACTAGTAATCACCAATTTTAATTTCAAAAACATAAAATTTCTTTCTAAGCAAAAAATAAAGATGGGTGGGTTGACCTACCCCACCCTGCTTGTGGCCTATAGTTGACAGATTAGGTAGGTCAGACCGAACTAAAATGGACTGAGATGCTAATCTGTCGGACCTAACCTACTTTGTTATTTTAATAACATCGCTTATGTATTTGTATTTTTTAAATTTTTTTATATAATATTATTATACTATAATAATTTTTTAATGAATATTTGATAAATTTACAAATATCATTACAGCAGTATATTACAGTAGTATACAGTATATTTCTATACCCATATATTCAAATAAGAGGAGATTTGAATTTAGTAAAAAAAACATTTTATTAATATTTGAATATAACCATCACATTATAAAATAATTAAGAGTAAAGTAGAAATATTAAAAATGTATTCTTCATATATACACTACGACCAACACATCAGATGTGTGTGTCCATCTTTTTATCTTTTTATTATGATAATTAAAGATAAAATAAATTTTTAATCATAATTATTAAAATAATTTTTTTACTAAATTTTATTAAAATAATTTTTTTACTAAATTTTATAAAAATAATTATAAAATAAATATGTTTATTAAATTTTTTTTATTGTAAATAGTTAATTGAATTAAAATAATAATTGCAAAATTTAAATAATAATAAAATAAATTATATTAATAATAGTATAATTACTCACGAAATGTGTGATGCACTTATAAAAAGAATCCTCTATATTAGTAGTTATTATAGATACTACAATAGTACAAAGGTTGCAATAAAAATAAAAATATAAAAAAAATCAATTTTTAAAACAAATAAAAATATGTGATCAAACATATGAAGCAAATAATCTTAAAACGCTTATTAATTATGACTTTTTGTAATAAACTAAATACTTTTAAAATTAATATTTTCTCTATTTTATGAGATAAATTAATTTTTCAGAATATCAATCTTCTAAACTTTTTTCTTAATACATATACTTTATCGTTTTTTAGAATTGATATTTTAATGTAATAATACTTTATTAAATATTTATATTTTTATTTAATACTCAGAGTATGGATTAATGTTTCTTTTTCCGTTTATTCACATTCTTTTTGTATTATTGTATGCGTGTGTTGAGGTAATTAACTAAATTAAATGTTTATTTAATGACTTGTTATTACTTTAGGATTTTTATCATATATTAGATTAGAAAAATTATTGAAATAAACTAAAAAAAAATCAAATCAAATCATACCAAGAAATTTAAATTTAAATAAACTAAAAAGAAAAGTTTGTATGAAAGTCCTAAATTACTAAGTGTAGACCCTCTAACTTCTATCTAACTTTTTCATACTGTGATGATGACTATATAATTGGTTCTCTATCTGTTATTAAGTATAAGGTGTGATATATTGACGCAATAATTGAAATAACAAAATTAAAGTTTTCTTTGTCTCACTTTAGATGATTACAAAGACTACTGGAAATATTTTCTATTGTCATTCCTAAACAATAGCACTTAATAAGTCGAATGATATTCTCCACTAAAGAATGTGTCATTAAGATGAACAACCGACTTGTAATAATTGAGTCTTTCTATGCATGCCTTCAATAACCCAAAAACACGTTTTATAATACAATATGAAGTATTTTGAACACGGCCACATGAGGAGAACCAATATATTGTACATTTTTTTTAGGAAGACTTTCTTGAACAACTGTTGGCCAAACTTAATTGCAAGAATCTTTTGTTTAATAATCCATGGCTTTTCCATACTCACAAAATAACCATGATGATTTTTAATTACTACAATTAAATTTTTGATGAGGATGGAAGGATTCACTTTTACTGAATTTAAAACAACTATAGTAATATGGGTATAGTCCAATTTTTGGAGATTTTTAGATAGAGTGATTGACAAACAAGTATGGAATGATTTAGTTTTTTTTTATCACCTATTGTTCTCGAATTTTGTTAAACAATGCTTGTATCATCCACTGGCATCTATTGTGATAATGTATGCAATGTGCTACATATCTATCAAACTTTGATTCGACCACCATAAATTTGTACCATTGATTAATAATGATGACAATATCTGAGCTGAAATTGTTATACGAGTTAAGTCACAATAATGAAGATCTACAAAACAAACTAGAATACTAACTTATGACACTAGTTCTTATAAATAAATACTTCTCTATCTTACTAACTTAAGTATAATTGTTCAAAAATAATTTTCATTTTATTAAATTTATTTTTCTTTGGTGTTAAACATTTTCATTTATTTTGTAAAATCTTATTATTTTTAATTTTACAAATTACATTAAATATGTACTACACAGTCCAACCCATGAATATGGGTTATTAATATCCAATTGATAGTAAGGATATCTTTACGTTTGTAAAAGTTAAATTGTTGATATTTATTTTATATTAATCATCGGTAGACTAGTATAACAAACATGGTAACCGCTTAAAGATAGAAATATACTTTGAATTACCATAAATAATCAAACTTGACATCTTATCTATAAAGTTATAAAGACACATGTCAGACTCTTATTATCTATAAATACAAATTCAAGAAAGTACTTCAAACTTACTCAATACTTGATATTAACTTATCACTCATAAATTATTATACTTTTATTAACTTGAACATCAGATAATCTTCTTCAATGGACTTACACTCAATCTTTGGTGATAAAGTTCAATAATTTTCTAAGAAAAAACTCAATCTCCACCGACAACTCGAAAGACCCAACACCAAATCTAATAAGAACAAAATATAAATAATAATTTAGAATTTAAGTCAATAAATTTATTTTAAAATTTTCAAAAGAACAAAAGAAGCATTTAAGTTAAAAAGAAAACAAACATTAAATAAAAAACAATTTATAGAAACAGTAAAAAAAATATGCTTGATAGCACGATTTTAGAAAAAAATTATAAAAAAGTGAAATTGTGTTAACGTATAAGACTTTTCTATTGACTTAGAAAAAATAGTGCATTTAGGCACGATTTCTAAAAAATATTAAGGTTGTACTTCTGACTACCGCTTTTCTAAAAATAACTAAAAAACCAGAAACAAAATTTTCCTTGGAGGCATAATTTTTCATCTTGAAAGTTGCGTTTCAACGCACAATTTATTCATTTATGTAAAAGTTTTAAAATTTACCTAATTGAAAGAAAATTACCCCTGTCGTAAATTAACCGATATTACATCTTATTCTTGGATAAATAGATATACTTTATTTATAATATTTTAGGCCGTATATTTTTTTGACAGCTTTAAAGCGTACTTGTTAAATAAATAAATTAAGTGCATTTGAATCTATATTTCTCTGGTCTTATGAGTCTCAATAAAAGAAATTAAGAATAGATGGTGATGACTAAAAACCTTAGGAAAGAAGTTTTTTAAAGAATAAAGTTTGTTTGATATAATAAATAGTAAAAACAATCACTTTTACAACTGTTTTTTAAAATAAAATATTATATTATAATAAAATAATAATTTATTTAAGTCTATCAAGATTTCATTGCTCGTTGGAACCATAGACTTCAACATGATTTTTCACTTGAATGCAACACACACATCACTTACACCTCAAACTCTTGCAACTTTACAATAACATTATATAAGAGAAAGTTCTATGAAGCACCACCATTACCATCCAATTTCTCTTTTCAACCCCTTTTGAGAGCCACAGAGGACACCACAATCAAGCAAATTAAGAAAACCGCTGCAACGAAAGAAGCCACCACAGCCTCACTAGTAACCTGACAGAAGTCAGTGAACTGCTGACAAATGGCGATCCAATTGGCATCTTGGCTCCCATTGTGCGCTAAGTACACAACAGCTGCAGCAGCTGAAGCAGCTGCCATGACCAAAGCCATTGTAAACTGCAATGGTGTAGTCAAATCTTTTCTAGTAAGTATTATTGAGTGAGGTGATTGTTAGAAAAAACATGTTAGTCAATGCATTATCTCTACTCATACTGAATTTAAGCTTACAATGTCTATGATCACTAGTAGAAGCCTTGGCCCCACTGCAAAAGGCCGAACAATGCAGACAATTGAAAATGGCAGTGATAGGATGAGGAATACAGCTGCTGCTCCATTTGCAAATACAAAAAACCTGCATGTGACCAAAATAAAAGGATGGTATTTGCATCTAATTACTGTAACTATTTGTGAGCTCATTTATGTGTGTATATTTGTGTTCTAGAAAAGGAGTATACATATAGTGACATAGCATTTGCATTAGCTCTAATCACGAGAAAATGTTTGGTGACATCCGAAATTGGACCTCATCTTTGTTGTTGAACATAAACTTACTGAAACATTGGAAAATCATCCCATTGAACGTGAAACTGAAAGAACTGGGTGAAGAATGGAAGGATCTGTTCACTGTTCCCCATGATGGTAGCAGCACCTATAGCAGAACCAATGGCTCCGAGCCTAAGGAGGAAATCTAGGATTGCGACACCCTTTTTCCATCCCCCCCTTGGGGATGGGGTAGCTTTTGTGGAAACTACAGTTACAGAAGGGGGAGCAGCCTCAGCAATGTTTTTCCCTTTGCCATTGCTCCTTGTCCTCCTGGATTCTGGGCTGGTAGGTGCAGATGCCACCTCCTCTTTCTTTGAGTCCATCACAAAACGATATGGAAGTTACTCTTTTGAGAGATCTGGAGAAGGAGAATTTTATTTTTTTTTGTGATATGTATTGTGGAAGCTGTTAGTTGTGTATATATAGAAGATGCACAAAGAAAGTCGAGACATTCAATTAACGGAGTTGGTTAGTGAAGATGCTCTATGTTGCTTTTTCAAGTCTAATTCTGTGAGGTGTAATGAAGGAGTTGTTCAGAACTTACTTGCTCCACATCGTAACAAAAACATTTTTCCTTGATTCTGTAACATTCCTACCACGAATGTGACAAAACAGCCAACCAAACTAACGAATGCTAAAACCAATAAATAAAAATACTCAAGATTCATTTATTCATTCATTTGTACATATATCTCAAATTTGTGCAGGTGATGATGACAAGTAGTGCAATACAAACGAAAACAATACTGCAAGGAAGGATTTAAGCCCAAAAAAATACCATAAAACCAAGAACGTATTAAAAGGTGTGGTTTGACTCGGAATTTGAATCTTGTTTTTTGGCCTTGCATAAAACTATTGAGTCGTTAGTTATACTTTACATCTAGCCCTAATAGTAAAAAGCATTGTAGTCTTAAAATTATCATAAATTTATAACATTTTCGTTTGAAAGACTACATAAGTTTTAGCATTACATTTATTCAAAAGAAAAATCTCAACTATTGGTAATATCAGTTCATTAAATTGTACCCTATTATATCAGTAAACCCACATCTCGAAACTAAAAGGACACAAGAAAAAGGAGCAGGTAATATATGGAAGAATAAGAGGTACAATTTGTTAACAGCACAAACAAAAATTGTATTCATCTCATTTATTAAAAAGTGTCGATCGCCATAAAAGTGTCAAAGTTTCCTCGTAGTTTACAAGCTGCAATCGTACAACCTTATATCACATTACATTCTTGAAAATTGCTGTGGTGGAAAGAATGACTAACACCAAAATTGGTACTTTCTATTCATGCTATCAGAGAACCATGATATTTTGGAAACTATCTTCCAAACAACAAATGGTTACCGCCTTTACGAAAAAAAAAATCGAGTATTATGTGGACTAAGAATTGTGTTCTATATCTTCAGTTTCCATCCTCGGGCAGCAAGCGCTTCATGAACCCGTTTAGCTGCATCAGCAGTGTCATCAAGGGGGGGATAACTCCAATTTTCTGATATCTGAAAATTTAAGAAAATATATACCGATTAAAACATGGATACTTGACAACACATTACGTATAGACAAATGTCCCTCCACATGAATAAGTAGAACTCCAACTTACATCCTCGGACCCTGTAAAAGGCCTAACAACTCCTCGTTCTCTCAATGATTTATGGAATTCTGTGAATTTCCATTTGCAACGCTCAGCTCCCATAATATACACAGGCTTCCTGTGGGAGAAACATAACTGATTTATTAAAAACAAATAGCAGAAATGAAAATACATGTATCAATTTACAACAATAACAACAACAAAGTCTCTGGGATAAATTACAAATAGACACCAGTGAACTCTATAAAAACTAAACTTTCAGTAAACTCATTTGGAGGTCAAAGTGGGGAAAATCTATCATAGAGATACTTTTAACAGACATACCCAGTGCTACAAGCTTCACTTATCATGCTAACTGAATCTGCAGTGACAACAAATGCATCCGCCCAAGCCAGATGCCCCACATGCGGGTTTGGTTCTGAAAATTGTGTTGGCGACAGGGATTAACCACATTTTATCTCTTAAATATTTTTAAAAGAATCTGACATAGCAATCTAAACCTGAATAAATATTTACCTTGCCCATCCCAAACATAAACTTTTGGATTATTTCCAAGTTCTTTCACTATAATATTGGATACCTGTTTAAAAGACAAAAAAAGGAAACAAAAAAGTGTGTCAGAGATAAAAACATTGCTAAATGATATCTGCATAAGAAACTTCATGGTATACCTTTTGTGGTGTCCTCTCAGAAAAGGATATTCTTACACTCCCACAGCAACCAAGAACACTGAGCAAAGATGTTGCTAACTCCTTGGCAAGATCAACACCATATGGACAGTTTTCTGTATATATAGCTAAAATTAGGTATGTCTTTGACCACTGAAATTCAAAACAACTCCAAACTTTCTTTCACCTCCCCCCAAGCATAACCAAGAACATTTCAAATTATTAAATTCATGAGAAAGTTTATTGCTAAAAGAAAATAAGGAGTACAGCAATTCTGACCCAGGGCCGTTACTCTACATAACGTTCAGTCATTTTTAAACAATTACAACAGTACAGCAAAATGTATATTTCACTCTGAGCCCACTGTCTCCTATGTCCCCATATGGTTTCTTGTGATGTACTCTGATAGAAAATGGAATATAAGAGACTATAATATTATTAATTCCAGAATATCAGTGAGCTCTACAAGCAAGGAAAAAGACCCAGAGTAAGAATACTCTCTTAACAGATTTCTGACAGTAATCCAGCCTGCCTGTCTCCACTCTCCTCTCTTCCCAAATACCGACTCTTCACTGCATGTCCCTCGTGCCACCTCATCAATTCAGTAACTAACTTTCATTTCCTCCGCTAGTGGTCTCACTCTCTTTCTCATTTTCTCCACTACTGGGCCACACTCTCTTTCTCCTAGTGTAGAATTGCCATATTCTGGGCCTTTTAGTTTTCTCAAGTATATTAGGCTCATAAGCATCTTGTTGATGTCTAGGAGTCCTATCATACTCTGTTTTCCCTCTGCAGATTCCCCTGATTTCCTAGAATTTTGTATAAGAACCTTGGGTGAACTACACAACAAAAACTAGACATAGTTAGTTGGAGATCCCCAGGCCTTATAAACCCTGCATAGAATCCCATATTTCAAATGGGAGATTTAAGACCCACACCTTGCAATTGGATCCTAAAAATTTTCATTTTTCCTCGAGGTATACTTGTAGTCCTTTTTCACAAACATTACAAATATGATGCAATCCAGCATTTCACAAACAATGATATAAACATTTATACCAAATAAAAAGATATTGGAATATAACCACGCATGACTAGGACAAATATAATAGAAATTACTTGTTGGTCCTCCAATGTTGACCACGAGCAATGGCCTTGGAACATGAGCAAACACATCTTGCCATGTAATGGCAGCACTGCGAAGTGAAGCAAAATCTATTCGATGTAAGGCTCCCAATGTCAGAACCTAATGTAAATTATCACATATACAATCCTCAGCAATAGACAGTAGCTAACATCAGAGTAAAATCGCATTTTCTCCAGTGTAGTAAAATGTAATAGCAGTCACATCATATGGTGCACACAACACATACCACATGACTATCTGGAGGCTCACGTGGAGTTATCCAGCTTCTAAGAAACTTAGGAACCTGCTTCTGACCTTCTGGAGTCAGAGGATAATAATCATGATGAGGTGTAATCACCATGTCAAACCTATTCAAATGAGACCTTGGATGTTGTATCTGTCCAGAAGGAAAAAGAAATAATTGAAGTCACGAATCGAACAATACTTAAATGAAGCAATAAGCACCACCAGAAGCGCAAAAAGTCACTACACCGCTTACAATGAAAACTGAGACTGATTAATACATGGATAACCTAATATTCTTACGAACAAGCGCGTATTACTTATTTTCATTGGTTAAAGAAGAATAAAAAACATCTGGCTCAGCTTAGTATCTTAAAAGTATTTGCCCAAAAATATTGGAAAGGCATTGAAACAAATAGTAAAATGCAAAGACAATAAAGCAAAAAAACAAGCTCTAGATGCGAGGAAAGAAAGTATTGAAGAAGCGAAGAGTCTTCTCAATCTCCCATCAAGATTCAGGACCATGCTACGGAATCCAAGTACTGAACTTGCATAGCAGCCAAAAGTTCAAACAGAAAATTGCCACGCCAAAAGAGTAGGTTGCCACTCGTCTTTTGGAATACAATCGCAACACCAACTTTTGTCAACCACACACTGAATTTCAGTCTGGCAAACTTTTTAGGCTATTGAACCTGTTTCATGACTTTATCTTGCAGTTTCAAATCAAAGACCAACTAAATTACAGCAGTTACTTTCAACAAACAAGCGCTAATGATAAGCAAGTAAACACATAAGTATGAATTCAATCAAATTGCTTATCTGCTCAAAAACACCACCACCAGACTTTACAGTATATCACATCAAAGAACAAAATCATTCAGAGCATGAAACGCGAGAGCAGACCTGAACAACAAAAACAAGGTCAGCAGCTAAACGCTTTATAGAACTCGCAATAGAAATCGTGTCTCTTCCAGATGCAACCACCAATAACGGTCCCTCCCTGTAAAAACAATAAAATATCAATCACAGTATTATGTCCAACACATCAAATTACAGTAAAAAGAAGTGGAATAGGAATTCACTTTTCGTAAGTTTCGCGAACCAAATTGACTATATGATTGGCATCAGCTTCGAGAATAGAGGACAATCCGTTAGGGTGCGAAGTGATAGGAAGGTACTGAGATTTGGAGGAGAAGGCGCGAAACCAGGAAAATAGGTAATGGAATTTTTGATGGAGAGAGAGGGGAAGCCACTGGAGCCAATCGTCGATTCCACCTTTCGGCCTCGTAACGCGCTGCAACAAAAAGATGAATCAGTAGAGAGAGAGAAATAGTTAATTGGAAGATTGTAACGGAAAATAAATAGCGTACGTATATGAGATGGTTGTGGGAGAGGCCTAGGGCGCGGAGCAAACCGATACTGTGATTCTCGGAGGAGGGGAAGCCGTTGCCGATGACGACGGCGCGGCGGACGATAGTATGGAGGCCGGATTCGAAGATGTCCGGAGTGCCACGCGCCGCCGTGGGACTGGGCGGCTCCGGAAGCTGGATTGGCTTCATTCTCGTGGGTTGGAAGTTGGAAGGAAAGAAGCGAGCTGAATGAATCAATGATACACAGCGACATGAAAAGGGGAACAAGGAAGTTGCATTTTCCTGCAAACTTCTCACTTTTCACTTTCACCCCAGTTAGTTGTACTATTTTAGTAACTCATGCAAATCAATTTAAACTTAAACATCTCTAATTTGGTGCTTAAGCTTCTGAGATTATTGTTATTTTAGTCCCTGAAACATCCAAAAAATATTATTTACTTTACTGCAACTTAGCTACTGGATCAATTAAGTTTGGTAACAATTACTTTAAGATTTATATCTATAATTAATTGACAATATAATATATGGATAGTGTATGAAATTTAAATTCAAAATAAAATGTGTTAAAGTTGTTTATTAATTATGAAGCTATTTCTAAGAATAGGATTTTTGTCAACTGGTCTTGTGTCAATTTCAAACACTATGATAACCTTTTTTTTTTATGACTATGATTCTTTATAGGTGTGTTACTCCCTTATGGATGTACTATTTAAGCAATTGCTTCTTATATTCACCAATCACCTTAGCTTCCTCAATTGTTTCTTGTAAGTGCATGTTTGGTGAACTTCTGCATCATTCTGTAAACTTGACGCATATCCAAAACGTGGTAACTTTTGTCATTGTGTATTTGTTAAAGCAACTCATGTTCTGTTAATTCGTTTTGTGTTTGGTTTAACTTTTTTTACTTAAAAATTACTTTAAAGTTAGAATAGAAGTCAAATTTTAATTTTAATTTGTACATTTTTATTTTCATAAAACTAAGTCACCTAGATACATATTAGCTCGCTTACTACACATACACATAGGCCAAAGATCAATCTGAAACTAGGGGGAAGTTTCACATTATTTGTTTAAAGTTTCACATAGCTTTTTATTCTGATAGACTTATCTGATTTAACATACCTATGAAGTCACTTATATCTCAAATTTGGAAAAAGTGCATAAGTACTGAATGCTTATTTTACATTCAATTCAACTGATTATTTTTTTATTATAGCAGCCTCAAATTTAGACTCAAGAAATCTGGTGCTTGCATCTATTAATGATAACTCAACATGAAAGTTCAGCTGCGATGAAAAATAAAAACTTATGCTATGCATTTCACAACCTTCCTTCATCGATCATCCTTTGAATTCCAAAGCAATATTTCCCATCATCTTAGCCAATGGCACAGGACATTTTGTGGTGATATCAAACCTAGATGGATTTGAGGCATGTCCAAAGAGTGATATGCTTAACCAAACAAGCTCCTTTAAAGTTAACTTAGAAGAGAGGAACCCTTGCCAGTAATAAGGTTTCAAGTCAAAAAAGGCATTGAAGAAACTCCTGCTTCCATTCAAGTCAAGCTTCAACAGAGTCTCCATTCCAAAAGAGTAAAATTCCCTTACCATCCTCTTCTCAATTGGCCACATGCTATTCCAAACTTTAGCATAAAGCTGTTTCCCCCTAATCATTCTTGTGGAGCCAAGACACTCAGCTATAGCAAAAGCCACAACAGGTGCCACAGCCATTGTTCTAGCCACCATGTACCCTGTGGAAGGGTGGACTACTCCAGAAGTGCCACCAATAGCCATCACATTTTGAGGGATCCTTGGGAGAGGTCCTCCCATTGGGATCAAACACTTTTCATCCTCCAACAC
Source organism: Phaseolus lunatus (assembly GCA_013389735.1). NCBI lineage: Eukaryota > Viridiplantae > Streptophyta > Magnoliopsida > Fabales > Fabaceae > Phaseolus > Phaseolus lunatus. The sequence goes on from CM023861.1 coordinate 32,353,246, forward strand.
CCTCTTCACTCTAATGCCTAAGTGCCTTAACCTTGCAACCATCCTCCTCTTCACTTCCATGTAAGACAAAGCGGGACGGCTAACAAGTGAAGTCTCTTCAAGAAATATCAAATTGGAACTAAATGGCATTGCATAGAGGAAAGTAGGAAACCTGGAATTGCTAACTCTCAAAGAAGGTTCATTCCCTAAATGAGAATCCCTCCAATCCATCAAAACCATCTTATCCAAATCAAAAGGGTGTTCTTCCACTTCAGCCAAAACACCATGAGCAATCTGATAACCTTGGTTTCTCACCTTGTCATATTCTATAAAACGACTAGCAAATCCACTGGCATCAACAACTAAACTCCCCTTCAATTCTACCCCATCATCACACAAAACAGAAGACTCAAACTCTTGGTGCTCAACTTCCCATGCCTTTGCCTTGTGAAATCTAACCCCATTGGACACACACCCTTCAATCAATCTCTCTTTCAGCTTCCTCCTACTAACCCTCCCATAAGAACGATCCAAATACTTGGTCTTGTTATCATTAACATAAACGCAAGCCATAGGCCATGTTTTGTCCAAGCAATCCTCAAGACCAAGATTCGCAAACTCATCAACCCAAACACCATAGTTATTAGGCCACACAGAAAGAGGGTCAGGATCAACACAACAAACCTTAACTCCATAGAGGGACACTTGCTCCGCTAGCCTTATGCCTGCAGGGCCAGCACCAATAATTATCACATCAAAACGAGCGCGATCAGAAGGGTGGCACCATGGAAGATCAAAATCTAAGGCTTCAGGTTGGTGCTCAGGCTTCAAGTCAACAAAGTTTCCGTACCTGCTAGTGCTGTGGATCCTCTTGCCTCTGATCAACTTTCTTGATGCTGTGTAATGGATTTTGGTAAGAGGGAATGAAGGGGAGTTTGAGTGGAGGGGTTGGTGAGGCTTGAGCGGAGGAGTTTGGGAAGACAACATTAAACGAGTTCCCATGTTTTTTAGCCGTGATTCTGATTTGAGTAGTGGAGAAAAGTAGATGGAAATTGTGCAGAAAGGAGGAGGACGTTAGGTGCGGTTGAAGGGAGTTTGACAAATGAAAGATACATGCAGACAAATAGGAATAAAAAACTGGCACACTAAAACGATTCTCCCCCCCCACTCCCCCTATGCAACATTTATTTCTCATTTATTTAATAAATTATATTAATTACTAGCTCATCTATTATAAACTAAATATTTAATTCATGCGTTATAAAATATTTCGTTTTAATTTTTCATTTAATACATTATTTCATTATTAAATAGTTATGTCCCAATTATAACACAGGTTGAAGATTCCTAATATATCACTAGAGGATATTTAATAGTATATAAATAGATGTAATTATTTATTTTTAATAAAATATAGTCATGTTTAATGAATATTAAAAATATTCATTCACATTTAGATAGAAGAAAAAAAAAGTTTATAAGAAATATGATATGGTAAAAAGATATCTAAATAAATAAAAATATTTTAATTTATATATTTATTTATAACAATGTTAATCAATATCTCACACACAGTAAAAAAAATTAAAATTTTATTTCGTCTTACACATTTCTTCTTTATAAATTTACACATAACTCTTTACATTCTTATACGTTATGTTGTAATTTTTTTAATTGTTTAAAAAATACTAAGTGTGTATTCCTACAGGGTATTTATTAAACATTTAAAAAATTTAGCTATGTATATAAATCGAAAAAACTTAGGGATAGCATTATAATTTTATTCAATTCTTTAATTGAATGCAAACAACATGTTTCTTTATGATTGTTCATTGTGATCCTATATAATTTTCAATACTTTTTTATTCTTTAACAAGTCACAGAGATTAGCAAGACCTTTATATATTGATTACTTGCATTACTTTTTATATTTAAAATTTTATAATTTTTAAATAAAAACACCAAATTCAAATAAATAAAAATATTTTGTTTCTTCTCTTTATTTGTAAATTTTATAATAATTAAAACAATATTTTGATAGCATTTTATTTTATAAAGAAAAGAACCTGAATGACAGATATTTTTGTAATTTATATTTGATATTTGATAAATCATTTACAAACATCCAATATTATCATTTAGGCAAATCTTCTATTTCGAACGTTTTAATTATTTAACTTTTTTAAAAATAAATTACCTTTTTTTCAATTTATTATTTAATGGGCCGTGTAGAATCTTCATTATGCAATTAAGGCATTATTTCAACATTTAATTATTTAGTGGTAAAAAAATTTAATCATTCACAAGTTTTAGAATGATGTATTTAATATTTAGAAAATAAACGTATCATCCATTGAAATTTCTTTTTAAGCATGGTTCATTTTTAAAGTAAAGAAGTATAGGTTTTAAGTCATGCAAATTTTAAAAACAATATTTTCATTTTAAAGTAAATTGTATAAAGTGTTTAATAAGCATTAATTTTCTTTCAAATATTATAATTATGAATTAAATTTTTCTAAATAATATAATGGATAATAATAAGAAGTTTTAGTATATATATACTTTAATATATGTACACACACAATACTGTAACTAATGTTGAATAATAGTAATTAAAAGATATATAGTAGTAATATATATTTTAAAAAACCTATAACAATTTAGTTAAATAATTAAATTTGTAAATTAATAATAACATTTAACATATTTATCAATTTATTTATAATAAAACGTAAGACCATTTTTAATGCAAAATTATTAGTCAGGTCTTAAATTTTGGATATAAATTTTATAAGAAAACTTTCATTGGAGGATGGTAATGTAAAACAGTGCGGGTCTTATATTTAATTAAAAGAATTAAAAAAATTGAAGTGTGATTGTGTAAAAAAAAATCTATACCTTAAGAATAAAAAAATAATTATATAATAAATCAATTATTTAATTTGTAATAATAAATAAAGGATTATAAAAATGTAAATCATATATGTAATGCCCGTAATTAAATACATAATATTATAATATTCTTAAAAATAAATAAAATATTAAGTTTATTGTAAAGATAGATATTTAGTAAATTATTTTAAATAAGAGCGATATGTTTATTTTTATGAATAACATTTTTTCTTTTTAAATATGCGGAGATTTCAACCCAATTGTAATATCATATATCGTGCGTCATAAGATAATAAATGAAAAAAAATTAAAATCTGATTTCTAAGATAATTACATTTACATGAAATACATTATCATGTAACAATAATTAATATTGATATAAACCAGTTAATATTTAACTAATATACAACATAGGATAAACCAAATATTTTTAAAAGTGATAAATAAAATTTAGGCAATTGCTTCTTGCACAAGATGAGGGCAACCAATACCAAGGGAAAAGACAAAAATATCCTTAAAAATGGGTACATACAAAATACTTTCCTAACTCCCAGAACACATTTTTCAATTCTGGATTTTTTTATTTGGAATGAAATTTTGATTTTTTTTCTGGATTTTCATATTCGGAATACAATAATCTCTTCCAGATTTATTTTTCTAGAATGCATTATTTTTAATTTTGAATTTTCATTTCTAGAATAAAAGATATTTTTGAAATTTTTTAAATTGTATTGGATGCAGGTTCAAAAGTATTGGGTGTAAGAAGCAATTGCCTAAAATTCAATACATACAAGAGGCCTCTCAAATATTTTTTTTTTAAGCAATCACTAGTTGGCTTTTTTTTATATATTTTAATGAATAAATATTTTGTTAAGTGTTTTACAGCTGCTATATATTTCTGTTAAAATTATTATTCCATATATATAACATATATGTCACATTAGGGAATTTGTTTAGATTTATTTTTTATGAAAAAAATGTAAATATTAGAATCGATTAAATTTTTAAAATATTTGCTTGTTATTATTTTTTAGTTCTTTCATGATTTATGTACATTAAAAAAATAAATCATTTAAAAATATATAAAAAATAAATTAATGGAAGTTTGGAAATTGAAAGTAACATGAATACAAAACCTCTAAAAATAACGGGTTTACATAATTTGGAGTAGCATGGATTTACAAAATTATTATAAAATAATAAATCTTTTCAAGATTATTCAAAAACACTGGTAATCTGTAATCCGTCAACCACACCGAATTTTATGGAAAAATAAAATAAAATTACAAATAACACATTTAGCAGAAGTCAAAACTATCAAAAAGATTAAATATAACTCTGTTAAACATGATTTTTCTTGTAGTGAGATTTAATTTACTTATTCCAATAAATAAAAAATTAATCTAAAATAGAAAGTATTTTTACTTTGCACTAAATACCTTAGATATTTTTTATTAATTAGTAACGAGTCTTCTTTATGGTAATTATTATCTTCAGAACCTCTTTAGTTTGAAATTATTCACATTAACAGTTCAAACATTAATCAGGAATGAGTCTCAATTTCAATTTCCACCAAATATTCTAACACAAATCAATTAATATATTCACATATAATTTTATTAATCATAATGACTTGATATTTTATCAAGTTTCATTCTCAATCATAAGCGTGAATGAATCTTTTTCGTGATCGGACATGAGATTTTTTTAAGTTGGGTGCTGATATATTAATACTCTCAAGAGTAAAAACATATGCTTCATATTTTTTTAAGTTGGGTGCTGATATATTCTTACTTCTTCTACCTTGGATAATAAAACCCCATTATATTTTAGTTCAACGTGATATACACCTTTGTTTAATTTCTAAGACGGATACTTAGTTTGAAAGATAAGTAGTGGGTTTTAACATTTCTATAACTAATTGTTGCAGATAAAAAATTAATTAAATTAAATTTATTATTAATTTTATAAGTAACAAAACAAGACCTTTTATCAAGTTTGATTTGCCACCAACTAAAAACAAGTCTGACAGCTTTTCGCAACAAACTTGAAAAAATTAAAAAATATATTTTATAAAACTAATTTAAATAAACAAATTTAGTTCATTAATATAAAATATCTATACCTATATATATAGGGATTCCTAATTATGCTCTAAATTGTTTTTCTATTTTATCCTTGTTTAACATTTTGTCTTATTAATTTTTTTTGGTTATTTAGATATTTTATAATTTTAGAAGTTAATAAAGTAGTTTTTTAATTATAAAATTTTATTTTATTTGTTCTCACTTAACTGAAAAATTGTTATGTTAATTTTTATTTATTTTATTTGTTATTATTTAACTGATAGGAGAGTTGAGAAATTGATACGTTATTTTTTTGTTTTAAGATAATTTTCTTTTTAATTTATTTTTATTTGACTGTCATTCTCCATTTTTTCATTAACCTCGTGCACGTACTCTTTTTTAACTTCTCATTTTAACGTTCTTGAGATAAATTATTTTTGAAAAATAAAAAAAAGATAAAAATAAATAAATAAAAAATATGGGAGAAATCATTTTTAAAGAATAAAAAAAAAACTCACAAAAAATAAATAAAAAATATTTATACATAGGCACGCCAATAGTCCCACTAATATTAATAATTTACTTTAAATTTATATAAATAGTATTTTGTTAGTATTAGAGAAATTAAATCTATAAAATAAACCAACCAACAATAACAAACATATATTTTAACTTTAATAAGATCAATAAATTTTTTAAAAAAATGCAAAATAACACTTTGAATTTCAAATTTTATTATATTTTTATTTTAAGAAGGTTGGTTAGTTGTAGTAACCTTTAAAAGACGTGTTAGATAAAGTGTGAACAGTGATAAAATGATGGAGTGAAATACATGGTCAACTTTTTACAAAGTTAAAGTTCGTTAATTAACGAAAAGGGTGTATTTTCTGTCACCACTTTAAAGTGAAAGCACAACGGTTGAGTAAACTCTTCTGCTGTGAAATCGTGTTTCAGAACTTGTTTTTTAATATTTATTTTTTATTTTATTTTATAAAACTCGTGTTTAATAGTATGATTAATTTTTTTTCTTTTTCATGTTTAAAAATAAAAATAAAAATGTGTATTTAAATACAATTTTTTCTAAAAAATTAAATCATGTTTCTACGCATCAACTTCCACAAAAATAATTAAAAACAATAAATTCTACAAAACGTGTTTTGAAACACAACTTTTAAAACTCCACACGAATCAAAATCGTGTTTGAAAGCACTTTTTTTTTTTCAAATTGGGTTTTTAAATTTTTTTTTTCAACATTTTAAAATTTACTTATTTTAGTAAATTTGACAAAAACAAAATATCTCATTTTTGTAAATTAATTATTAAAGTTTATATTATAGTCTTGCATTTTTATCACTCAATCAATCAAATGTACGTTTTCTATTCTTAAATTTAAACTTATTCATTTATATAAGTAGAATAAGTAATTTGTTTATATAAAGTGCGGTTCTTTTCTTTTGATCCTTTACGAGCTCTACAAGTATTAATTCACTTCAAATTTCTTCACAAAAGTCGTGTATAATTTTTCTTTTGAAAGAGACATCAATCTATATAGTTTGAATATCTATAACATTCTCATGCAAATACATTAATGTTATTAATATCAATACAACATATTTTCTTTTAAATTTATGATTTTTTATAATATTCATCTTGAAATTGATCAAATTCTATATTTGAAATTAATTTATGATAGAAATACACACAAAAAAGCATAAATTTGAGTTTAAAATTTAAAGTATTTGCATTGTTTACCTTTTACGGAGTGAGTTTACATATTATAACATGGTAAGTTACTAATTTCAATTCATATAACTTTAATGGATTAACTCAACCTATTACGTTTTTGGTGAGTTAGTGATAGATCAGATTTTAGTGGGTTTATTCTAGATAACAATTTGTCACCCCTAAATACTGAAGTAGTTTGGTGAAAAAATATATATGTAAAATTTGTATATAATTTTGGCGGATTAAAGAGAAAAATTACTATTTACAAATAAATCCATAATTAATATTCGTCAATAACATTTGTAGATAATAATTTTTCTCTAAAATTTGCAAAAATTACGTATGAATTTTTACCTACAAATTTTACCTATACATATTACTTACGAATCTAAATTCAAAAGTAATTAACTATAAATATTATCTAAGGATATTAATATTATTATTTGTATTCCTAATATTAATCTTATTATTTATTTTATTAATTTATTATTATTATTAATATTTATTGTTAATTATATATTAATATTATTGTTAATTATATACTAATATTATTGTTACTAATTATTATTATTAATATTGTTATTAATATTATTAATATTACAGATATTATTATTAGTATTAATATTAATGATATTATTAATAATAATCATAATAATAATAATTATAATAAAAATATTAATAATTATAAAAAAAATAATAATCATAATAATATGATTAAAAATGTTAGTTACATGTTATAGATTTATAAAAATATTAACAATAAAAAGAGTAATATTTTCTAGTTATCTGTCATATTTATGACTAAAATAAAACATAAAATAAAATTTAATAAAATCATGATAGAATAATACTTTAAATGGAATGGAGTAATTGATTCTGAGTTAAAAAACAAACTCTTCTATCCATAATCCTTGATTGGAAGTGTTATTTGTAATGAAATTTCAAGTTTTAAAATAAATAATATTTTTTTACAGAGAGATTGAGTCTAAAGATGAGTTATAAAATTAATGCCAATTTTTGCAAGGAAAAAAAACTCTATTTTCAAATTTCTCAATTCGTATACACTTTTTTTTTTCCTTAAATAATTCGTAAGACCACTAATTTCTGTACATAATGCACCCACACGTCAGAAAGAAATAAAATGTGCTAATATGAACAATAGAACATGCGTTTGAAAATCTATGCCTAAGTATACACATTTGTCATCCCATCCCTTTCCCCAGATGCAGGAAAACAGTCACAATTTGACCAAATTTTCAATAAATTGATATTAAAAGGTTTGGTCATATGACTCTTGCTTCTATTCCTCTGAAATACGAACTGCTCAAACTTTCAATTGAAAATCTTATCAGAAGTTTCAATAATGGATTGAAGAGACAACACTATGTTTCTTTTTTCTTTCTTTCATCCAAATTAAAGACTTCAAACTTGCAAGCCATATAAACGAACTAGAATTATAAAAAAAAAAGTATTATTGATGTCAAAATCTGTGTGCAATTCACAAATTGAGATGGTTTTCAATAGACAAAATCCCTAGATAATTTATTCATAGAAAACAATTACAAATGGATTTTTTTTATTTATAAATAGCTACCTATTAATGCATTATTGAAAAAAAATACTTAGAGAGAAAATATGAATGCATGTATGTTTTGTGAATATAAACAAACCCTAGCCAAGGAAAACCAACAATGTACTCGAAATCATATTATCAAAAAGTTTCATACAAGAATATGATACAAAATGAGGGGAAGGTGTTGTTAAGGAGACAAAATATGAAAAAAAAAATATATAGTAGAAGGTAATCATAGTTGAAATTAACAAAGTTAATTAAAGTATTTCTTTAATTATTTTCACACATAAAAATGAAAACAAGCATTATTAATATTAAACATATTAGTCAATTCAATAGTAAATTATTTTTTCAATATTCTCTAATCTATACCTTCTATAAATCAATAGATAATCTAAATTTAAAGAAAAACTCAAAGTGATGGGTAAAATTAGTAGATAATGATTATTTTTCTTATCAACATATGAGTAAGTTTCTTCTATCAGTAATAAAAGAATTGTAATAAATGAGAATACTAAGGTATTTAAACTATATAAAAAAAATAATCACTGAAAAGATAACTGAAAACATTATAGCCTTAACTACTAAATAATATTAAGAATCACTTTTAAAAATCTCTCCTCTTACCACATGAAAAAAGAGAGTCTAGCAGAAACACAAAAAGTCACTTTTTCCTTTTATTTTGGATCTTTTCCCCAACTTATTTTCGCGGGACAAATCAATAACAAATAGCAATAATTAATCTTAGAAAAGTTTTAAAAAACTACCCTACGAGAATAAATTCTATACTTCTAACACAAAAAAGCTCTTAAAAACAATTCTAACTTGTACCTATATCCTATGTTACATGTTCCTTGAGATGAAGGAAGTTTAACCCAACTGCACCTAAATTTAGATGATTAATTTATCATCCTTACCAACTTAGAATCTAAACATGTTACTGAATTAAGAAGCTTTTCTATGTTTAAGCACGCTTCAGATAGGGCTCATCTCCAATTAACTCTTCCCATTCCCAAAATGGTTCCTCAACCCTATTGCTTGTATTCAAATGTATGCCACTTGACCCTGCTCCAGCTTCATGAATATGAGCATCACCAGAGTGGGAAGTATCAGAAGAACTTGAACCATCCACCACCGGTGCTCTCTGTTGACCACTCGTTGAAGCAGCACCTCTATCCTCATCAACTCCTAACTCACCTCTTGCCATCTCTAGAGGTCGTCGATCAAACGATCTAAAGCTTCCCGATATAACATAAACACGGCACAAACTGAATTCGTGCCTCAACTACACAAAACCAAAACAAAAACTATAAGAAGTTTGTGTTAAATGTGAAACCAACCACAACTACCACCATATATACAACTAGCTTAACACGTTCAATATGTTAAAATAAAGTTAATGATGATGATGATGATGAATATACCTTGGGAGAGGTTGTGTTGGAATGGTGAGAGTGTTGAATGGCTTTGTACTCATGCATCTTCCATTTGGTTTTCCTTCCAGTTGGAGCCTTCCCTTTGTAAAACACCATGGTTTTTTTCATCCCAATGACTTTGTTGTCAGAAGAGTAAACGTGGCAAGGAGAACCAGTGGCTTTCCAGTACCCACTTGCGGTGGTTCTGTTGGGTCTACCTCCTCTCGTCTCTCTCTCTTGTCTCGGCGAAAAGAAGAACCATTGCTCCGTGTCTCCACGACAACGCTCCCCTGCAAGTGCTGACAAAAAAGAAAACATTTTAGCTGGTTTGAAACGTACTAGAGAAAGAGGTGAAAAAGCTCAAGGTAAGTACTATTACTTGGAAGGTTCCAAGGCTCTATGCCATTGATGTCAATGACTGGAATAACCTTGCTTGTGTCGTGTATTTGTCCCCGGAGCTGGTTGTGCAGATAGAAGGCAACAAGCTCTTCCTCTGTCGGGTAGAATCGAAAACCAGGTGGGAGATCTGCCATGTTTGAATATTTTGGAATAAGATAATAGATATATATATATATATATATATATATATATATATATATATATATATATATATATATATATATATATATATATATATATATATATATATATATATATATATATATATATATATATATATATATATGGAGAGAAAAGGTTTAATGTGGTGGCCATAGATGAGTGGGGCAGAGAGGTTCGCCGAGTAAAATGAGAAAAGTGATTGAGTAGGGATTGGTTGGAAACTTCCACGCGGTTGCAGGGGCAAGAAAACGTCTTTGTGACCCCAAAACCGTTCTTACCTTTTCATGTATATATATTTATGTTATGTTATTATTATGTTTTTGTGCTGTAAACATGAACTTTGAATTGGTCATCTTGTTCTTGGTTTTGTTGTGTGAGCCCAACCCAATTAAATTTTTTGGTCTATCGTCATTTGATTTGTATTCGGCCTCGCGTCCATGGTGAATAGTGGTTTTATACTTATCAGCTGGGCCAAGGGAATCTTATGAGTGGAACAAGTCTTAATTTTCGTGAGTATCCGGTAATGTTTGTCCTTTTTTTCATTTGTTTTGTTTCGTATTGATAATGTCACAAGAGAAGTATCCAGCTACACTGTCACAACTCTGCTTCTACAAGTATAAATATCTCACATCAACTAAAATTAAAAATATTTAATAATCTTCATTGTCTTTTTCATTTTACAATACAATTATTTTTTATAATCCCTTTGTTTCAAGATACTAAATAAAATTATTCATCCTTTCATTTTATTAAAAAGCAGTTTTTAAACTGCTCTTAAATTTTCTGAAATTTTTAATTAAATTTTTAAACCAAAATAACTTATGAATTTAAACCTCATCTACACTTGCAAAATAATAATAATAATAATATTTATAGGATATATAGTGTAATAAGAAGAGGGATAGAAACAAAAGAAAAAATATGAGTATTATTATCTTTTTCTAAATTATTATGGTCAACCATTACCTTCTTAATTTTTTGTTATATTTATTTTTGAAGTACGTTCTTCCGTTTGACTCCGCTCACAAAAGGTCTTTAGGTAATGACGTGATTTTTCAGTGCTCAATCCTTCCAAATTGCAAAGGCTTTTGAATTTTATTTTTGAAAAGTATTTTTTTAAAACACTTACCTCTTCTCCCAAACACTTCTCTATTACTTTTTTTTTTATCTGTTTCTAAAATTTTTATTTAAAAATCAATGGATATAATAAATTTTGTTAACGGTAATGAAATAATTACCACACTTTTCATTTGCAACATATATAACATTAAAAATATATGAAAAAGTCAGGGTTTTAATTCAAAAAAAAAAAATTGTTAAAATTATCTATGCTGTAAGTTAGGTTGCTTATATTTTAGACTATTTGTATAGCATTTGTTATACACGAGTTTCAAATGCAATTACATATATTTTACAAAAAAAATTAAGAATAAAAAATGCAAATATGTAACATTCATTCTAATTTAAATATTATGATGTCTATAATAACTAAGCATTCTTTGATGAAGTCATAAAATCCATCTCTTCAAATAAAATTGGAGATCAAACACTTCCGTGATCCACCGTACCATGAATTTGAAAATATAATTTTAGAATTCAGAATAGAATAATGTTTATTATGATAAATTTTAGAATTTAATATTTTTCTATTTTGAATTCTAAAATTTAAAATGTAAACACATTTCGAATTCTAAAATTCAATCAAATTTTAAAATTTAGAAGATTTACGGATTATATAATTAGAAAAAAAAATCCTCCACCTTTTGTCAAAGAATAGTTTTGAAAATAAAAGATTTATGGAATGGCAGGAAGAAATTGTGGAGGTGGAGGAAGAAATTGCCTGAAGAATGGACGTGAGCCCATAAAGCCCAGGCTGAAAATTATAATATACTGGGCTGGGTTTCTAACTTTCCTCAACCTATTTTTTTTCACCCTCTTTAGTCACGGAATGAATATTCCAATAAGTGTACTTTATTAAAATTTCACAAGTTTTTAAAATGTTTTTTTAAAAGATCCTATTATATTCAATAAAAAATTTTCAAAAATGTATTTAATGTTTATGGTATTTAATTAAGATAATTGAATTTTTAAAGGAGGACAAAAAAAATCTTAAGTTATTCATTTTAATATTTTTACCACTTATAAAAAAGTCTGATGGTATTCGGAAATATACACATTTTGATGAAATATTTCTGAAGAGGGATTTCGATATATTTCACAAAATTTCTTAATATTCATCAAACAAATTTATTTAACTCTTTCAGACTTTATTTGGTGGAGTTAGAACTAAATTAGCTAATAAAAAATTTTAAAAATTGTCTAAACCTTGTTTTTTTTTTCTGTGACTCATAATTTTTAATGTTTTCTATAACTTAATGAAATTATTTCAAATATTGTAAATACATGAACTTCTTTCTTCTGTTTTTAATTCTTGCGATATATATTTATTAAAACTCAAATTGAAAAACCTTAATTTTAATATCTTTTAAATAAAATCTCATAAGTAATAGCATTTAGAAAGTCTTTTTTAATTTCCGTAAGATATTTATATTAAAATAGTATTTTTAAACGATTTGTTATTGTGCATAATGAATTACCCATATTACAAACATCCCTTGGACAAAAAATCTACTTGATTAGAGAAAACTTATTTGAAAAAAATATAACCATTCACCTTCCTTATTTTTATCACTTTGTTGGAAAACTTCTCCTGATGTTACCCTTGCAATTAATTTTTTTTTTACTAATAGAATTTTCATATTTTACTTTGTGAGCCTTTTTCTTATATGTTTTATATTAAAATATTGAGAAATAAGTTTCTTGCAGATTTTTAAATTTTATAAAATAGAAAAAATCTTATAAAATATGATTTTTTTTAACACTACATCTCTTATTCAGTTTAAGTTATCATATTCTTTCTATCTTACTGAACATATCTACTCATGTATCTTGGAACTAGTTTTCTGACCTACCTCTAACAAGTTTATTCAATGATTCTGCAGAACAAAGTTATTTTATTTTTGAAATTAAGTTCCTTTTGTAATGGTAATTTCCTACAATTCTTTCTCACTCTTCAGATGTATTAGTGCACAAGAATAAACTTATATACGTTATTTAGAAACTCACATTAATCTACCCATTTATCTCTGGGTCAAATTTAAAAAGATATTTTATTTCTGTGCCTGAAGTTCATTCTTCTTCCAGCTGAGAAATCAACTTCCTTCATGACATGCATTGATATTATATGACATTCTTTCATGTTACACACATGATATGCATATATGAACACTATTTTTTGTCTTCCCAGCTATTACTAAGGTATTCCAATGATGGGGAAGAAAGGAAAAGGAAGATAGTAGCTAGAGGGTGCCAAACCCCACTCTGGAGGCAGAGGAAAATCCAAGGTTTTGGATGAACCGAACTGGTTATTAGTAGCCTTGCATTCTGTGTTTTGAGGACAAGATGTCAAGAAACTAAGAGGAGTGGAGATTGTATAAGTGTTTTTCTCTTTGCCCTTCACAATTTCAGAGACCTTCTTCTTCTTTGTAGCATACAGATGATTTGGCCCCCCAAGAAGTTTTACAACACAGTTCACTGAGGGAGGTTTTGTGTGGTCTCTGGGAAGGTCAACCTTAAAGAAACCCTTGTCTTCTGTTATCGCCATAGCCAGGTTTTTTACACCTTCACACTTCACTGAGATCATAATGCCTGAAAACATAAAGAGTTGTAGAATCTGCACAAAATGCGTTTTTGATGTAGTACTCTTAATATACCTAAATGTGTTTCAAAATAATTATTATAGTATAAACTTTAAGTTCTTGGTCATTTTATCAACATATATATCCATTTATACTACTATCCAGTGTTACATAATCACAAGTTGTGATATATAACACATTTGCATTATCAGAGTTTGTTCAAAAATCATATTGATAGTAAAAATTGAAGTCTCATATTAAATCAAGAAGACATGTTTCAGTTTTATCATCATCTTTTGGTATTTTCTTTCAAGTGAGATTATAAGTGGGAGAATTGAGAGTGGGTACAAACCAGAGAAATCATAGTTGTGAGAGCAGTCAGTGCAAGAGACTTTGCCCTCTAGTGTTTGGCATGCTGAGGGTATAATTCTGGCCATAGTCAATGCAAAAAGGAGTGCTGTGATAACCTGAGCAAACACCATGCTGTTAAAGCTGTAGTGTTGAGATAAGAAAGACAAAGGAGTTGAAAGAGAAGAAGATAATTTGAAGGTTATATATAGTGGCAGTTTGAGACACAAACCTATTAAATGTAGGGAGGTAGAGCTTATGCAGTAGTTGGTGTCAACTGTCAACAACTGTAGTTATGTTATGTATACCTACATAGGGTTTGTTACAATCGACAACATGTCCAAGCTAGTCCTCTATATTGTTTCAAAGTGATCAACAAAGGCAAGATTTATAAGGTTCCTTTCAACAAGATTTTTTCATACTCTTTATTTCATAAGATTACATAATTTCTCTAATATATATAAGATAATTTTAAACATTTTTTTTCATATAATTTCTTTAATTTTTAGATTTTAATAACTTATACATGTTAGTTTTAAATTATGGAAAGTTTTATTTAATCTGTTTCATCTTATTTTTCTTTTATAATAAATATATGTTAAAACAAATCCTTAATCCTTTAGAATTTATTTAGAAAATATGATTTTTGGACACACTTTACTAACTAAATTACTAACTAAAGTGATAATTAAAAGGAAAAATATGATATAATATGATGAAAAGATGACTAATAGAGTTTGAAATATGTGTATGAGTAAGAGTTTATGGATAATCTGTCATTTAAAATATTTAAAATCATAAGAATACACTTTATTTTTGTTAAATAAGAAAAAGTTGTATTTATTGGATTTATAACATTATCTTGTTAGCAAATGTTTATTAGATCTATAATATTATCTGTTATCAAATGTTTATTAGATCTATAACATTATCTGTTATCAAATATTTATTGGATCTATAACATTATCTGTTATCAAATCTTTATTAGGTTTATAACATTATCTGTTATCAAATATGTTTATTGAATCTATAACATTATGTGTTATCAAACTATTATCTGATCATTCAGAAATACGTAGCCTCACATTTAAAATGTTTAGTCCTCAATGTGGTGAAATATATTAGAGATCCTACATCGACTATAACAAAATCAAATTATAATATATAAGTATCTACAAACCTTATTTTACAAATCAATTTTGTAAAATTAAATTAGATAATGTTAGATTTAATTTTACAAACAATGATCCATCATCTAATTTTACAAAAATTCATCTAAACACTTTTGACTAGTTAATTAATTTGGGCAATGTTTAATGAGCATGTTTAAAGATGTTTGCAATTAATGCATTAATGGGTGGTACAAGAGCACCGATTGTGCTCCATTATTAAGCAGGATAAAGTAGCTTTGTTGTAGGTAAGAAAGGTCTTGCTAGAAGGAATCCATAACAACCACCGATTAACTAAGAACTTGAACGTGGAAGAAGACCATGCATTTCAATGTTGCCATGATATTTAAGGGAAATCCTAGAACTATACAATGACAGATGACACTAATTTGCTATCATATTAATGAACCGTTACTGGTTGGTGATGAACAGTCATGATCGTCTCTTTCATGTAGCTAATAAACATCCCAAATTAAAATCACAAAGGTTATTCCAACTATGTATCTCATCATATGTATATTTTTTAATAAATAATAATGTAACTTTCTTCTCATTAATTCGCAAGCTGTTTTCTATGGGGTGTGGTAAAACCAGTAAGAGGAACTACATTGAAGTTTCTTTTTTTGAAGAACAACTCAGCTTTCCCATTGAATATTTAAGGGCTTGCAAGATTTTAATTGAATGCTTTCACATGGAAAAAGAAAAATTGTTACCAATGGAAGAAGAAATTCACAACCACTTACAAAAGTAGCTTGCTTCTCTGTTGTTACTTTCAACTGCACCTCCAACAAAATTTTTTATCAGAAAAAAAGAAATCTCCAACAATTAAAACTCACAAATTCTTGTGTATCGAATAATTAAAACAAGAAAAAAGTTGCTATTTAGTACTAACATATATAGTGGTAAAGATATTGACAGAATTGTCCTTTTTTACTTAAAAAAAATCATCAAATTATAATTAATTTTAGAGAATAAAATAATTAGTTATTATTAAACTAAATTAGATATTACTTCAAAAACTATTTTAAAAATTAAAAAAATATTGATATAAAGTAGTATCTGTTATTAATTAAAATTTATAAAATAATCTTTAAATGGGTATCTAACTATTAATTATCAAGTTTTAACTATTAATATTTTAAATTCTAAATTAGTTTTTAAAATACTAATTAAGACCAATTTAGAATATGAAATATTAGTAGTTAAAATTTTGGTAACTAATTCAGATACTAATTTAAAAATTATTTATAATTTTTTTATTAATAATAGAAATTACTTTAGATATAAATAATTTTTTAATCTCTAAAATATTATCTAATTTAGTCAACATGGTGATTAATTATTTTTTGTTTTAATATTGATTGTTATTTAATAAATTTTTTTTAGTGTTTATTTGCCAAATTTTGAACTCATGATCGTTGTTTAGAATACAAGTTTATGCCTCAGTTTCTTAAAATTAGCATCGATGTCAAACATAAGTTACCATATGTCATTCTTTTATCATCTATTATTTTGATGAGTTATAAATTGTAATATTTATACTGGTTTTAATTTTATATGTGTATTTAAATAAATTTATGTATTATTATTTTCTTTGTAAGTTATAGTTTAAATGAAAATAATGTGGAAAGACCATTATAAACTAGAATTTTGTGAAAGAGAAAAAAAAGTGTAAATGTAATATGAAGAAGTGAAAATGCTTGTAGTTTTTAATGGATGCATAGTTTATATTCCTTAAATGCTTCAATCAATTTATTTAATTGTTGCCAAAAAAAAATATAAATTAGTTATTAGATTAAATTATAATTTTAAAGTATAATTAATGACAAAATAAAAATATGAAATATGTACACAAAATAGGGAATCTCATCATATATTGTTATAGAGAATATTTTTAAAACAAGACAGCAATAAAGTATAATGCAAGGTAAATTAAACAGAAAAAATATGAGAAAAATGTGGTCATTGATTGATTAATGCCATTAAAAAAAACTTTTCAAATTGGAAATATTGAACAAAAAAGTCTCCATATGCTATATCATAGTATCAAATCTGAACTAGCTAACTTCCTAAAGTTTAAGCACCAACTCTTAAAATTGTTGGGATGTGTATTAATAGAAGCTTTTTAATCTTTGTTTCTTTATTGGTGAACTTCATTCATCTTATCTTATGTTCATGGATCAATAAAGAACTTTAAAGTACATCAAAAGATAGTTTATCCATTACAGTGGAACCTCATTAAAATGTGATTAGATTAACCTTATGTCAATCATTATATAAATATTAACTTCATAGTTGGAGTTCTTATAAGTTTTACAGACAGATTCTCTCACTACAAAACACCTTCAAGTATCGTAGAAGTCATTTGAGATTTTTTATGTTGTATTTAACACACATCAATAACCAAAAAAATATACTATAAAATTATTGTAATTGTTTTTTTATACAATTACATCAACCACGGGTGTTTCTAATCTATAATATATAGATTATAAATAAATAAAAAATATTTTGAAGGTTCTTTTATATATGTTATTTATGTGTCAATACTGTTTGAAGTAGGAGACAATTTATGTGGGCTATCACCAATTTCACAAGGAATTTTGATCTTGCATGTTTACATTTGATCTTGCATGTTTACAGTGTATAGCCCTTGCATGATATTTTGCATGATATTTTTAAGAAGTATTTTAAAGATACAAATTTAGCCCTTGCTTTAAGCATGTAATACAGCAATGCAAACTCATTGTAATGGTTAAGAAGGTTGTGTCTATGGATGAAGCAGCTTTTGGATTCCATTTCATGAATGTAACCTAGTTTTATAAACTCTTTAACAAACATTTTGAAGACAAGAAAAAAAATTAAACTTACTTTACATGTCAAACTTAACTTGTATGATTAAGCTTATTCATCTAACTAATAAAAAATCAGAGTAAATGTATGATTACTTAGACAAATTAGAAATTTTTGAGGACCCGTTTTATCCTAATGCACATGAAAAGCTAAGAAGGAGGCTTTCTTTGAACATTGTTAATTAATAATAGGCCATTTTAAGAAAGAAAAAACTGCAGCACATGATACAGAACAAAGTGTTTATTTACAAATTTATGAGGGCAAGCTGCTAATATCTCCACCTGCAACAGTATTGAATAATGAAGGCAAATTGTTTGGTTGAATGTGAACTAAAAAAAAGAGGGACCATTTGCTGATAGGTCTAGACCCCTAAAAAATGAAAAGGCAGTGTGTAGTTTATTTGTAAGTTGAGGCTTTGAAAGATCCACCACGGCACCATCAACCACTTATTGTCATACAAGTTTTCCCACAAATCAACATGGTATAGTATGATTGATACTAACAGGTAATCATGAATTCCAGGATAATATGTTCCCAGACATCTTTAATTAAAATTATAGATATATTAATATTTGTTTGTGATAAAAAAAATATTAATCTTGGTTTTTAAAATTTTAATCTCACATCTTATATAATAATTAAAATTTTAAGAAACATGTTAATCTTTGATTGAGAGTATGTAGCCCCTTCTCAATTAGTTTATGAGAATAATAATTTTGAATAGGCAACTCCCTTGTCATTATGTAGTGATCATAAAATTGTTGGATGCTTTATATAAGATTGTTGTTGTTTGATTTTGCTTGATAAAATAGATGCATAAAGAAAGTTTGCGAGATTCATTACAAAAAGAATGACTTGAAAGGCTACCTCTAACAGCAGTTATAATGACTTAAAAAAATTGTAACAGAAATTTATTTATAATTATAAATATGTTAGTATATTTTTATTTAAATTTAATTCAATGTTTATATATGCATTATAATAATAATATTAAAAATGAAATAAAATAAGAATTAAGATAATAAATATTATATTTAAAAATATTTATTAATAATTAATAAAATTATTTTTATTATCAAGTATATTTTATTATTATTATTCATCAACTTTTTATTTACTGATATTTTAATTTTAATTTTTCTATTCCTAAGAATTTCACTCTTCTAGTATATAGAACAGAATGAAGTTATTAATCATTTTCTTTAGGTATATTCCTTGCATAACATGTTGCAATTGCATTTATACATAAAACCAAACTCAAATTTTACAACTTGAACTTTACAAAAAAAGCAGCACTAACTTCATGTAAATCAAAGGCCACACGAAAAATTTTTTTTTAAAAAAATGATACCATTGAATATTTGGTTTCAGACCTCAACAAAGAAATGTTGCAATAAGGGTGCCCATATAAATGTCTGACAACTGCAGCCAAGTCTGTCCAAGTTTTCAGATTTTCATTTCAAGATGTTCTATGGTTATTTACATCATGAAAGGAAAGAAGAAAGGAAAATTAAAATCTTAGTACAAAAAAGGTTCAACAATTAGATCCTGAAATTAGATCCTGACATGGCTAATTCGTACTGTTAGCTATAGTAGCTTCACGTTGCTGGCGACGCCTTTCCCTCTGTAACATTAGCCAAATAGCCTAATTAACAAACACTATTTCAAAACTAGTCAACCCCAAGCAAAACATTACCAATATATCCATAAGTCATTATATTGACAGAGCTATCTTCTCTCTGCCAGTTCATCTACACTGATTTTTGCACCTACTAGACATAGCAATGACTATCACTATTCACTACATACCATTTAGATGACATTATTCAAGATTTCTTCTTGATAGGAGTCTATGTTTGAGTCTGCTATGTTGAATAGAAATGAAAAAGTTGAACGCCATGGATAAAGATCCATAAACTCATTGTCTTTAAGTTTTGGGTTGGAGATGTATTTATCCCTTGTATGGGTTTGACTCGTGCCTCATTTTTTTTAATCTCTCCGGTAAATTCCCCCTCAAAAGACCCAAGACTGATATCAGATCCCATAATTTGTCTTGGTGACCGGTTCAAACACACTTGAAGAATAAATTGTTACGAATTCAAATGCGAGGCTAAGTCTAACGCATTGAATAAAAATGAGAAAGTTGAACACCATATAAGAAAGAAAACTCATAAACCTCATTGCATTACGGTTTTGAGTTGGAAGTGATGTTTTGACTCATATTTCACGTGAATCCCCTCAAAAGATCCAACACCTATGAACTAGATATGATTCCAAAAGAGATACATTTTGCTGGTTCTAATGTATATTTTCAAAACAGCGGGCAATTAAAAGGAGAAATCTGAGTTGATTTACTTATGTTCAGCTACCAGTTAAACAGGTCATGAACAAACATCCAACTATCATTAAGGTCAATCCAGGATCAAAAGCCATTGAAAAGAGGAACATGGGGAGGGTTTGAATCTGTGATGTTATATAGGTCACAAGGCAACAACCTTACTGTTCACATTAAGACCACCTTCAAGATCAGAAGCCATTAAGAACAAATTTTTCTACATGATTACAAACGCCAAACATACTCAATCTGAAAGTACACGCTGATAATTTCCTCACATTGCACCATAAGAGGGTATTATGAGATAATTGTTAGAGTTTTCTTTTGCTTAAAGTTTAACATAAAAAAAGTCATCATAGTCGATGACCAAGTTCAAGAATTAATGAAATTGAGATCTTATCTGCAGAGCATTAGGGCAATAACAACAGCGCTCCAACCGAACTAGGTAATCTCTCACACATCATTTTTCATCAACATAAGGAACCAGATGATGGAATGGAACAAAGGAACAAAAAAGAAAAAGAGATGAGCAAAAATCTTACCCTTCTTTCCCAGTAGGGAAGAAAGCAAACAAAATCATAGACTGGAGTGATGGTTGCACATAAAACTGTATTTAGTGCAGTGAACAACAAGAGTGCTGTCATGGGTCGGGTTCTATGCGGCATACTGCTTTCTTATAGAGCGAAAAAGCCCTGCAATCATATTAATGCAGTTCAAAGTAAAGAGCATTTAACATATAATGGTATTAATATTATTGTTGGATCAAACAAATCAAACAGATCATGCTCATAAAGGCCATAAATAAAAAAGCCCAAATACACCTTGTGGCTTTAGGGTCAGAAAACTGAAATGAAAAAACATTTTAACATTTTTTTTAAAACAAAGATATTTAAAATTTTAAGATTTCAGTCTTCGAGATAGCATATGGCACAATATAGACATGAAATCAAGTATAAATTACCTTGCACACTAAACTACAATTCTACCTAGGACACTTGGAAGACCATAATGATCACCAATTTACCATACCAACAGAATCAAATATTGATTTAACCATAAGTCCATAAACACATTTTATGTTTACAAAATAATCATGAAAAAATCTGAAAAACCTATCTATATAATTAACGAATACCATACTAGGCATGAGAAGCATATGAACTTAAAAATTCCTAAAGCACATGTTAGAACAAGTTTTCAGAGTTCAGAATGAAAAGTATTAGACAAATCCTGTGGTCAGAAAAAAGATGAGTCCTATCTTCATACATGCTGTTAGGAGAAGAAAACAAAGGGAATATACCAGTAGACTTACCATTAAAAAGCAGAAATATTTAATAAATAAATAAATAAGAGCTCCAAACTTCAACAAATCATCGCCTAGAACTCTCAGCAGCAACCAAAAAAATCAACTCACTAGCAACCAAAATCACCTAATTGAATGTGGCAAAAATACAGAGAAAATAGGAACAGTACACGGAATAACTTTTGGCAGTGTGTGTGTGTGTGTATATTATTTAACTAAATTTGAAACAGGAAGCAACAAATCAGAAAGAATGGGTATTTAACAAAATGATATACTCAGTTACAAACTACTCATCAGAACATAGATTAGAACCAGAAAACAAATATAGACACAGATGAACAATGAAGGCCCAACCAAAATCAACACAATCAAAACAAACAATAAACCATTGCATTCACAAGAGCTATCATTTGCAACAGAAAACTAACCTCGAGCGAATTGAACACACCTCTGACCTCAGGATGAAGCCTCAATGAACCACCACACCAACTGACCTGAGGACGAAGCTTCTGCCTCCTCACGCAAACCTGGAACTTCGTACCCGATTGCAACTCACGCGATTACAAATGTCTCACCTACATATTAGGGTTTGTCAGCTTCACCAATTGAAACATAGAAAAATAGGAAATTTAATACAGATAGCGTTCGATCCCCACGAGCCACGTCGAAATTGCTTCAGTCTCAGGAATGCTTCAAAGTGTTGGAGGAGCATATTTCAGTTTTAGTGTTGGAGGAGCAAATTAGGGATTTGTAAGTTATAAAATCATCATCTTTTTATTTATTTATTTATTTATATTATTGTGTTCTTTAATTAATTAATAAATTAATTTTGGAACAATATAATCAATTATTATAAAGAATTATTTGTAAAAATTGGGTTTTTAAGAATGACTAAAGTTTATTTTTGTATTATTATTTTTGAAAACTTTATAAAAATATATGTCAAATATTAATAAATAATAAATTATTGTTGAGTTTGTAAATATTTATTTAACATAATTATACGTAAAGTTCTATTACTATATTTTATTATATATATATATATTATTAATGGTTTTGGCTAATATATATTTTGATTCACTTATACTCTTTATTCACTTCTCAAATCATAGTCACTTTGTTTATATATATAATATATATATATATATATATATATATATATATATAACTATCTTAATTGTTTTTCTTTTTACATAAATTACTTCTCTATTTTACCTTCATTTCAATGTTTATTTTAGATATAATTACCTTATTTGTCCTTCCATTTAGGTTGAATATTTAATTTAGTACAATAATTTTTTAAAAAATCAATTTGATTCATATGTTTTTTAAAATGTATCCAAATGGATCATTTTCATTAAATTTCATCTTTCAGGGTTAAATGTTACTTATATGATAGAGAGAGGTGCCGATGTGGCAGAGAGAAAGATAGGATTGAGAGATGTGGCACACAAACCAAAACTCAACTCCCTCATTTTTTTCTCTTCTCTCTCCAATCCACAATGAGGCTTTCACTGCACTTTGCGGTGGTTGTGGTGATCGCTTGGGTTGTTCCCGGTGCGCCGCCCGAAGGATTGGTTGCGCTCGGTCCCCTTCGCATTGGCGTTGTTCTCGGTCAGCATGGCGGCGATGAGGGCGGAGAACGCCTTCTTCGCACGACAGACCTGAACATGGTCGAGCGATGTCACGTCGAGTGCGACAACAACGATCTTGATGAGGTGTTGGAGGTTCTTAACGACGTCGAGGTTGAGAGCGACGATGTTGCAGACGTCGAGTGATTTGACAACACGATCGAGGAGCTCCAGAAGGAGCTTGTCGAGCGGCGGCTTGGCGATCTGGGAGGAGTCGCGGCCCATGAGAATGACGACTTTAAACTCGGCCTCGCAGCAGAGGAACTTGTCGAGGAGGCGGCGGAGCTAGGATATGGAGAGGAGGGTGTCATCGGAGGAGTCCTCAGTGGTGGTGGACAAGAGTTCGAAGAAGCGGTCTCCAATGTGCTTCTGAAAAAGTTCAAGGTCTTCCATCACTAATAGACTTCCCTTTGTTCCATTCTTTGTCTTCAACAATTTCTAATATATCTCCATTCTCACTTAGCCTAATTGTCAATCCACTACACCTTTTTAGCTTAGCCAAATATGAATAAGCTTTTGTGATGACCAAAGGAAATCTAAGCAAAACTTTTCCAATCCATGGATATGATAGAATCCAGTGGACAAATTTTTGTCTTCTTGAATAAATTCCCACCCAAACCCCCCGTCTTAGACTTCGTTTGATTTTGTCTGGGAAACCTGGTACTTCTGCAAACACTTCCAATGTTCCAACTTTTGATGTTTCTAGCCAAGCAGTCACCACGACCACTGTGAAGTGCAGTGGAAGCCTCGTCTTGGATTGGAGAGAGAAGAGAAAAGGATGAGGGAATTGAGTTTTGATTTGTGTGCCACATCTCTCAATCACACCTATCTCTGCCTCATAAGCATCTCTCTCTGTTACATAAGCAACACTTGACGTCCTAAGGTGAGACTTAATGGAAATGACCAATTTAGATACATTTTAAAAAACATAGGGACCAAATTGATTTTTTTTAAATCACTATACTAAATTGAATATTAACCCTAAATGTAGGGACAAATAAAATAATTATACCTTTATTTTATTCTTTTATTTTAAATATTTCAGTCATTTCATTATTTTTCTGAGCAATTACTAATATACTACAATTTTTATGAGATTTGATTTTGAAAATTGCTTTTTTTCTTTTTAAAACTAATAATTTTTTATTTTTAAAAATTAATATCTGGTGAGTTTTGTTTCTGCACATCACGTTCTTCGTTGGTTATATTTTATTATTTTATAACTACTTGAACAATTATAGCACTTTTGAAATGGTAAAGTTGAAAAATATTACTTAAATTGAAAACTGATAAAAAGATGAGTCTTAATATTAAATTTGGAAAAAACTAATTGAGAAACCAGAGTTTTGTTTGAAGAGAGTGGAAGAGATTGAACTTTGGATTGAAAACATGCTCCTTTTCTCTCTCTATATATGTTTTGCTCATTTTCTCTATGTTCATGTTGCTCTTTTTTCTCTCTTTTGAATTTTCAAATTCTCATTCATTTGTTGTTTTATCAGGACTCAATGTCCCCGTTTTGTTCGAGCAGGACATAGAAATTCGTTCTAAAAAGTAACTGTCAGATCTCGATGGCATTAGGGTTTCTTCTGAAAAATTCTCACTTCGCAAAATACTTCTTTTTCTGTTTTTATCTTCTATTGGATGAAAATTAGTCCTGCACTTTTCGTTGATTGGTTGGGGGTTTTTGGGGTTTTCTGCAGTGGCTTTGGTGTTTTCGATATGTTCTAGGAGCATCTCTCCAAGGTTTATTTGTTTTCAAGGAACAAAATATTGGTTGTTTTCTAATGACTATGCGGGTTTTGTTGTCTAATGAGGGGTCTAGCCTATACTCAAGACTGAAAAGGAGATTGATGTAAGTTCTTCAAAAGAAGAATTTGTTGAAGACCTTCCTGAGCAACATAATGAGATCGAGTTCATTTTCCAATCATTAGCTTAACATCATCTATTGTTTCTTTCTTCGTATCTATGATATATTTTCCCCACTTTTCTTTTTCAACTACCATTGTGAAGTCCAAATCAATGACATCTGATCTTAACAACCTACTTTTGTAAAGGTTTTTTTGTTGTCCCCTTTTTGTTTTTCTTCCTTTTCTTCTTTTTTGGGCAATTCATTATCTACCATGAATTTGAATTATATGCATATATATTGCAGTATGTGGATATATACGACATTTAGTTATTTTGGGAGAGAAGGATAGTGTTGAAATTTTGAGAGAAAGTTGGTTGCAAAACAATTCTGTTTCAATGGGTATCAAAAAAGTGCAACAAATCTAATACATATACCTCAAATATTTTTATATCTTAATTATAAAGCATTAAAGTTAAATTCATATTAATTATTGTTTCTATGATCATTTGGCATTTCTTATTTTTTTTAAAACTAATATCTATTGTGATTTTCTTCTGCGTATCATCATTCTTTGGTTTTTTTTAGTCTTCTTAGTGAATTTTCTCCTCTCTTATTGGATTTTCTCTCTCTTAGTGACTACTTTGTAATTTGATAACATAGAACCTATATTTTCTCAATATTACACTGCATTATAATTCAAACCTTTTTAACTTTTTTGCTTTGCTTTATACTAAATTATAAAGCACTCGAAAATGAGCATTTGTACTCTGAAAGCCTTAAGGTAAAGCTTCGGGTCCTTGATTCCTGAGAATGGAGTGACTTTCGGTACCAGGACACCTGTTCAGCTATAATGTTATGCATTAAAGGTTCTGGATCCGAGGGTGAACTGAAAATGATGTCCATGTTGTGTCATATGCTTCTGAACCGAGTTCTGCAATTCCTCATTAACTTTTTGCATCTCCTCATGAGTTTTTAAAGTTTCCTCCATCAAATGATAGGACATTTCTGCTTCCTCTCACAATCGCTCCTGCTCTCCTCTAGTTCCTCCTCTTTCCTTCTTGTCTCCTTGTTATCAGTAATTCTCGTATGGTCTGTAATATCTTTTGCATTGTGGGAGTGTGGGCAACTTCCTCTTGTTGTGTTGTTTGTCTTGTACCCATCATGTTTCTATAAAGATGGTGTTGGAACCAGGCAAAATCTCTCCCATGACTCTCTTGTGGAGATAGGAAAGATTTTACCGAGCCTCACGGTAGACGCCAAAATGATCTGATATAAGAATCTTAGGTCCCTAGGTCATTCACTCATCATTTTCTATCTCTCTTGGTGTCATCCTCTTACCCCTTTGTACAATCGTTTTTCTTGTTTTTAAGGATGTATTTGTCCCTATTTTGGTCTGGATACATTACCTTTATTACTCCTTATATCCTGGTCATCAATTCTGATTGTCAGCTATATTCATAGGCTGTTAATAATATTTTTTAATGCCCAAATCGTATTGGATCATAAATGGTAGTGCCTACATTCCCCATTAATAGACAATGATACTTAAGGCATTCGTAGTTAAGATTACACTTTATGATGCCACATCATGTTTAACATATTTGCCTGAGGGTTGAACTCTTAGTATTAATACTCGCCATATGACTAGGGCTAGTGACGATAGATTCGTCCATGAACCCAAACGGTCCACAGCCCTCTAGTCTTGAGCCGAAGAGTGCAAAAAAATTTATCAAGTATCATCTTAACACCTTAAACAATAGGTTCAATCATGAACCTCTGGACGACTCATAAAGAATTTAAGTTAATGTTTGATGAGAGAATCTGAATTGATAAATGCCAAATTAATAAGTTATTTATGAAAATCAAATTCAGAAAATAGTTATATTTATAAGGATTAAATTATATGTTTAACCTAAATAAAAAAAATTATCTTTGATAAGCTAGTGGGAAAAGGACATGAGAGAAATTGCAAGAGATGTCTTGTTATATAACATGCAACCTTCTCATTTCAACGATTTTTACAAGTTACATTTCTGCACTTGGTTTTCTCATGAGGGACATTATTGCATTTTTGTATCAAGTTATTGACAGTGCACTAAAAAAAACTGACCGAATTTAGTAGGGTTAATTTGTAAGTATTAGCTGCTACAATAAGTGATACCTATTATGCAGCTGGGTGATGTTTACTAAGCTCATTCTTGTTTTCATTTTGGCCGTCTGCAAAATTTAACAACTTAAACAGCTAAAAGCAAGTAGAATGTGCTCTCTTTATTTATTTTTTTTGGATTAAGAGTATAACATTCTTCTGATTATTCTACCCAAATAGTATAGTGCGATGAACTTAGAGTCCTCCTTTTGTATTATTCTCTTGTTTTTAATCAAGAAAGTGCAGATTAAAGCTGGATCTGTTATTCTGTTATGTTTCTCAAGGATATCACAACCACTCCACATATAGAGCAATTATCCATTTTCATAGGTTCAAACAAAAGAAAAACTACAAGTAACTTTGTCTCTATTTGATTGGAATTGGCAATTGAAGAGGTACTCATGCAAACATTCTTGTTGCCTACGTCTTGCAGACCTCAATAGAGGTTAACTACTTTGAAAACTTCATAGTTGGTATGATACAAACGACCAACACACAGGGTAGAAATCCCTATAAATATAAATGTTGATGAAATTTGAAACACACCTTCTTCAAACTACATCATCTCAAGTTTTCCTCTGCTCAAACCTCTAACCTTCTGATAGTAATAATAATCATGTCTTCCACCACCTTTAAAGCACTCACACTGATCATATCTGTTTTCACCATCATGCAAATATCATCTGCGGGTGACCCTGACATCCTCACTGACTTCATAGTCCCTCCCAACACCACACTTGACGGCAACTTCTTCACCTTCACAGGCTTCCGTGACATATTTTCACCCAACACTCTCTCGGCTTTCAAAGTGCAGAAGGCAAGCAAGGCAGAATTTCCTGCTCTTGATGGACAAAGTGTCTCATATGCAGTCCTTGAATTCCCAGGTGGCAGCATCAACCCTCCACACACACACCCTCGTTCTGCAGAGCTACTCTTCAACGTTCAGGGCTCCCTTCAAGTGGGGTTTGTGGACACAACCAATAAGCTCTTCACTCAGACACTACAAACTGGAGACATGTTTGTGTTCCCAAAGGGTCTCGTGCACTTCCAATACAATTCGGATACTCAGAAGCCTGCAGTGGCTATATCTGCCTTTGGAAGTGCCAGTGCAGGGACTGTGTCAATTCCTAGCACTCTCTTTAACACAACCATTGATGACAATGTCTTGGCTTTGGCCTTCAAGACTAATGTTGCCACCATTCAAACTTTGAAGAAAGGCTTTGCTCCCTAAGCGTGATGATGGATAGAATCAACTAATTACCACCTTTAGCTTCAAAATTGTGACATTTTTCCTGCTTTGTTAATTAACAGCACTGCTTCTATTTTGCCCTTAATTTTTTATTTTATGTATTATCTTATTTTGGTTTATAATTTCTTTTGTGAAGATCTGATTTTCTTTTACGTTGTGGAACATAATTTAATGGGAGGTCTTTTAAAATTATTGTGTAAACCAGAATAAGCATATTTTTATTAAATTTAATAAGTTTTAATAATTTTCAATCAATATGCATTTAAAAAAATATTTTTAAGACATAATTTTCACAATCTATGTTAAAACAAAATGAGTATATATATGATCGTCTATATATTTGATTTAAAAAAGTTAAATATTACTATAATCACTAAAAAAATTAATTAAGACCTAAGTTTCTTTTAGTTTGAAATATTAATTAAGATAAATAAAGTAATAAAATATTTAAATTAAAATGATTTTTTTTCAGTTGCAAAATTCAATCAAGTAATTTATCTAATATTAATTAAGATAATCATATTTGTTTTTTTTTATACGATATCACAATATAAAAGTAAAAAAATATATATATAAAATTAAAAAAATCATTAAAAGTATGTGATAAGAATATTTTAATAGATTAATACTTCTTAACAATTTCAAATTTTAAAAAGGAAAATTACGTTTCAAGTAACATCCGATATTAAAAAAACATATAATTGTATATGTGAAAAAAAACCACACTAATTTAGGTTTATTTGAATAGTTTTATTTAGAGAGCAAAATTTTTGTTGCATCTGATAAAAAGTTTTTAAAATATTCAAATAGGTATAAATGGAATCATATCATATGTGGAAGTTTTTATTTTAAAAAAATATATAAGTTTTGATTGAAAGTTCAACATTTTGTTGTAAAGCTTGATGGGGTAATGGGTAAAAGAAAAGTGATATACTTATTGAGTTAGTTATTAAAAACCTGGATATGGAGCCTAAATATTTGGTAATTGGTTTATATTGCGTTAACTCTCACATTTTTTAATCCCTTTATCTTTCTCTACTTTCTAATAATCAATTCTACCTACTGTTAATTAACCAAAGTAAACCACTCACAATATTGTTGTATTCATTTTTCTTATACTATTATTAGGTAATCATTTCATTAAAAAAATACATTTAAAAAAATTAGAATAAAATTAAAAAAATGATAAAAATAAATTGTATATTATGTATTATAGTTTTTTTTTAATAAACAGAAAATACACATGTGGTAGTGATAAAAATAAAAATACGAATATACAATAATGATAAAAATAAAAAAATAAATACACATGTTAATATTTAAAAAATACAAAATACACATAAATTTACGATTAATTAAAATATTATAATATGAATTTATAATTATTTTAATAAATATAAATACACATATGATAATAATAAAATTAAAAATACAGATATACAGTTTGATATTAAAAAATAAAAAAGTACATAAATTTACGATGAATTATACATATATGATAATAATAAAAACAAAAAAAAATCATTTAAAAAAAATTCTCAAATATCCTTAATCCTAAGACATATAATTAACACTATAAATAAAAACGAGAATATCAACTATAAATAAAAACAAGAATATCATAGTAATTAATATTAACATAATAGAAATAAGCGAATCAATAATCAAACTCTAAAGAAAATATCACTATTTATGGTCCAATACCATATATATTAAAAAATTGAACTACTTTGAATTCGTAGAAATAAAAAATTAAATTAATAATAATAATAATAATAATAGAAATAAAAAGTCAGAATGAACAATAATAGTGAAAATAAAATATTAGATTAATAATAATAATAGAATAAAATATACGTTAAAAACAAAAATAAAAAATATGATACACATTGGCTTAAAAAATCGAACTTCTTTTAATTAGATGAATAAACAAATCCCTAGAAATAAAAAATTATATTAATAATAATAATATTATTAATAACAGAAATAAAAAATAGAATACACAAAAATAATAAAAATAAAATATAAATTAATAATAATAAAATAAGATATACATTAAAAACAAAATTAAGAAATACGGATACACAGAAGTTTAGGAGTCTATGTTTCTGCAAGTATATATAATAAGTATATAATACAATTTATTTAATTTTATATGTAGTAAAATATAAAATATAATAATCAATATAAAAGGAAGTGCTTTATATATTAAACAGTTATTATTAATATTTTTTAATAATAAAGTGGTCTTAAAAAATTTATATCTTTTATTATTATTGTAAGAATCAAAATAAATGAATAAATGATTAAATATTCTTCTATGACAATTAAATAAAAAATATATGTATTTTTTTTTATTTTAATGGTAATTTTCATAAAAGAGTAACATATTATTTATGCTACTTCTTAAGTTTATGCGAAATTCTTCGTGACTATTTTAACATAACATAATATATCTATATTATAAATACTAGCGGGAACACATGCGCTCTCGCATCTGTGTATCCACATTTTTTATTTTTTCATTTATATGTATTTATGTTAATATTAAAATTCGAATAAATAATGTTATTATTCGCACACTTATATTAACAACATAAATTTATAGTACATTATGAATAAAAAAATATCATTATCATCATCATTATGTAAAATATTCTACCTTGGTGTCAATTGGCTTAACCAATGCGAGTGATTGATCATGTTCAGTGTCATAAATGTAAAATTGCAAAAAAAGGTGGCCTAAACCCCTCATTTGGAAAAAAAAGAGCCTCCAATCCTATGATACATTGCACCTTGAGCACGAAAACTATATATACTACAACTAGTTGCAACTATATTTTCATCCATGTGAACACCA
Organism: Phaseolus lunatus; assembly: GCA_013389735.1. Taxonomy (NCBI): domain Eukaryota; kingdom Viridiplantae; phylum Streptophyta; class Magnoliopsida; order Fabales; family Fabaceae; genus Phaseolus; species Phaseolus lunatus. The sequence continues at coordinate 32,384,898 of CM023861.1, forward strand.
AGTGAAGTGAATGAAAGCACATGGTTATAACTTCTAATATGTTGTCTAAAATGTCTACTTTCATAAAAACAACAAGAAAATATTTGAACCAACTCATTTGGAGCAGTAACATGTGGAAGTAAGACTTTTCCACCCGAGCAACACATATTACGTGATTCATGGTAATATAATTGTTTATGGTAATATAATTGTGCTTGACAATGTGCACATGTAGTCGGAGTAGAAAATTGAAACATTACCATCGCAATAGTATTTCTAAAATTTCAATCACAGTTATGCGTCCGTCGAAATCTTTGTTGCATTCCTACATGTATAATAATTTTTCAAAAAAGTAAAGTGTTTCATTGAACTTCCATCACGTAAATATTGCGATAAAAGTATACTAACCATGTTCAATGTCAATGACATTTGTATTTCTTGGTCCTTCTTCATCATCATTTGATCCTTGAAAGTTTTGTGGAGGAAAAGTATAACTTGTGAAGTTCAATAAATTAATAAGATTACATAGAAAAATTAAAGCAATAATATGTGTTACCTGCATTATTTATTGACCGAGCCAAATGTCGAATAGATGACAATCTCCTTCCTGAAAAGTATTTGTCATGTGGATAGTGTTATTTCTCCTTTCTCTATAAGTTTTTCTTCGTATAGATATTTCATCTGTCTTTTAAAATATTTTTTGGAAATTGACATCTTATGCATAAAAGTGTACTAACCAGGTTCAATAACATGTGTGAATAGTGTTGTTTCTCCTTTCTCTATAAGTTTTTTCTTCATATAGATATTTCATCTATCTTTTAAAATATTTTTTGGAAATTGACATTTTATGCATAAAAGTGTACTAACCAGGTTCAATAACATGTGTGTTACTTGGTCTTGCTTCATTATCGTTAGATCCTTCAAATATCAAGTTGAATGAATGAATGAATAAAAGTATATAAAAAAAATTGTTGTGTTATATAACATTTTTTTACGTGCATTATTAATTGGTCGAGTCAAATGTCGAATAGATGTCAATATTCTTCCTAAAACAATATTTGTAATATAAATAGTATTGTTTCTCCTTTCTCTATAAGTTTTTCTTCGTATAGATATTCCATTTATCTTTTAAAATATTTTTTGGAAGTTGACATCTTATGCATAAAAGTGTACTAACCAGGTTCAGTAACATGTGTGTTACTTGGTGCTACTTCGTTATTATTAGATCCTTCAAATATCAAGTTAAATGAATGAATAAAAGTATATAAAAAAATTTTAAAAAAAATATTTGTTGTGTTATATAACATTTTTTTACCTACATTATTAACTGATCGAGTCAAATGTCGAATAAATGTCAATATCCTTCCTGAAACAATATTTGTAATATGAATAGTATTGTTTCTCCTTTCTTTATAAGTTTTTCTTCATATAGATATTCCATTTGTCTTTTAAAATATTTTTTTGGAAGTTGACATCTTATGCATAAAAGTGTACTAACCAAGTTCAGTAACATATGTGTTACTTGGTGCTGCTTGGTTATCGTTAGATCCTTTAAATGTCAAGTTAAATGAATGAATAAAACTATATAAAAAAATTATTAAAAAATAATATTTGTTGTATTATATAATATTTTTGTTACCTGCATTATTTATTGATCAAGCCAAATGTCAAATAGATGTCAATCTCCTTCCTGAAACAATTTTTTCATATGAATAGTATTTTTTTCTTTTCTCTATAAGTTTTTCTTCGTATAGATATTCCGTAAAAGTGTACTAACCAAGTTCAATAACATGTGTGTTACTTGGTCCTGTTTCGTTATCGTTAGATCCTTCAAATATCAAGTTAAATGAATGAATGAATGAAACTATATAATATATATATATATATATATATATATATATATATATATATATATATATATATTTGTTGTGTTATATAACATTTTTGTTACATGCATTATTGATTGATCGAGACAAATGTCGAATAGATTTCAATCTTTTTTCTTTATAAGTTCTTCTTTGTGTAAATAGTTCATTTGTCCTTTGTTCAAATGGTCATTCTTCATCTTCTATTTGCAATATTTAACTTCAAGTTTTGCTTTGTTGTTTTAATGTTGATATTTTGCACTTATATTTTTCATTTTGTTATGTAGTCTATCCAAATGTAGAAAAATAATAAGCATAATTAGAAAAATTATGTAAAAAATTCTAAAATATAAATCAAAACTAAAAACAAAACAAATTAGGAAAACACTCTCGTAAACAATTAAAAAACACCAAATAATAGTAGTATAGTACACATCAAAAGCAAGTGTTACTAATTTTAATGATAAATCAGAAATGCAAAACAAACATATATACAACAAGAATTACAGTCGACCTTTTTTCTATGAGTGATAAACGAAAGCAATCAGTTTTCAGAAGCACCAAACAATATTGATTTATGAAATAAAAATTAAAAAAAAATAATGAGTATGTGACCAAAAAATAGATAGCATAAATAAAAAATATCTACAGAAAATATTTTGCAAAATGTGAAAATAAATATATAAAGTATGATAATATTTAAAAAAAAACATATTTAAGTATAACTTAAATATATTTTTAGTTTATGTATTTTTTATTATTTAAATATAAAAAATAATTTTAGTTCTTGGAATTAAGTATTGGGAGCCACTACTGTTAATAGTTTAAGTATTAGGAGCCGCTATTGTTAATTTTTTTATTAAATATAATTTAATTATGTTTTTAATTTATACCACCAATGAGTAATAGAGTCTTAACCGCCAACCCTTGGTCACGGTTCCATCCATTCGAATCCGACCACCCCGAACCCATCTATTCTTTTCTTTTATGCAATCTAAAGGATTTGGTTCAGTTCGAATTTCGATTCCCTCCATTTTGGTTCGGTTCGGTTTCTTTATACCCAAAATAAAAATCCCAAATCCCAAAACAGAACCCATGCGCACCAAGTGATATTTTTCATGAATTAAAGGCTCATATAATTAGAAAAGGTATTTCAAAAAATGGTGCTGCCCTCCATCACTGGAAGATTTTACCAAGCTTTCGGTCATTTCTCTTCGGATCCTTTCATTGAATTTTCAATCTTTTGAAAACTCAAGAACGAACAATGCATTTCCATGCAAATTTTCATGATCATCTTTCATGAACGCATTTTTATCTGGTACGTTTTTTTCTTTTAATTTTTTATTCAATGATCAAAATCTTACAAGTTTTTTTTTGTGGTGTTGTCTTCATATATTTTATGATATTATTGTTATCATACAATGCCAAAAATATGTATAAATGAATAAAAAAAAATAAAATTCACACATTACATTTTCATCTTCTACTTCATAATTGAAAAACAACACTTAGAGGTTGATTTCGTATTTTTTTGGAAGAAAACTACGACTTCTCATATTGTCAATGCTCCTCCATCACTGGAAGATTTTACCAAGGTTTTGATCTTTTCTCCTCAGATCCTTTCATTGAATTTTCAATCTTTTGAAAATTCAAGAACCGACAATGCACTCGCATGCAAACTCTCATGATCATTTTTCACGGACGCACTTTTATCTGGTACGTTTTCTTCTTTCAATTTTCTATTCAATGATCAAAACTTTACAAGTTTTTTCTTGTGGAGTTGTCTTCATGTATTTTATGGTATTATTGTTATCATACAATGTCAAAAATATGCATAAATGAATAAAAAGAAAAATAAATTCACACATTACATTTTCATCTTCTACTTCATAATTGAAAAACAACACTTACGGGTTGATTTTGTGTTTCTGGAAGAAAACTATGACTTCTCATATTGTCAATGCTCCTCATCAAATTTCACTTTGCAATGTTTAGTTTGAATTTTAAAAATTTTAAATTTAAAATTTTGAATTTAAAAATAGTATTATCTCTTTTATTATCCTTTTGAGTTATAAAATTAAAACTACTCCCAAAATGACAAATTTCTCCTCTCATATATTTTTTAAATAATAAAACAAAATAATGAACTAAAATTTCACATAATGGATTAAATTTAGAATTTCACAATCACATGATAAAGTATCTTTGACATATTTGATTATTTGGGTATGAGAAGTAATAAAATCGGTATAACTACTAATAATTGGTTATGACCTTAACACAAATGATTATATGACTATATGGTAACAAAAAGTAAAAAACCGTTTCAAATAAACTTTTCTCAAGCACATCTTCAAAATCAATATAGTAGAAGATTACTTCTTTATTCTAATCTATATGTTTCTTTGTCATTTATAAAAACAGAAACTATCACTAAATTTTAAACTTACATTTCTAACAAATGCTACAAACAGATATTATTTTTCTACACTTCGTCATAATGTATATTACTTATAATTTTAATTATTTTTGTAATATTAACAAGTAAAAAATTATTATTCAATTTAAAAATACTAACTGTAAGTATCTCTTTCTTCTTAAATTGAACTTTGTTAATATGTAATCTTTATCTTAAATCATAGTCACTTTTAATGTAATTTATTTAATTTTATATGTAGAAAATTATAAAATAATAATAATAATAATAATAATAATAAATTAAACTGTACTACAATGAAAGGAAAAACTGAACTATTATGAAACGAAAAACTGAAATACCTTCCAGTTACAATGGGAAATTCAACTGAACTACGATGAAACGAAAAACTGAAATACCTTCCAATTACAATGGGAAATTCAACTGAACTACTATGAAACGAAAAACTGAAATACCTTCCAGTTACAGTGGGAAATTCTGTTTTTTTTGGTAGTTTCAATGACTAGACATTTAGCAAACACTACGTAGCTTCAACAAGACTATGAAAAAGATGTGGTTTGAACCAATTACTATCGACCAATTCTTCAACTTTACAAACAATTGAGGTTTTAGGGTTTTAGTATTTCCTAAAAGATGAGAAAAGATATCTAAAGAATGAAAACGAAAACCCCAAAAGCTTTGGTTTCTTCATTGTTCAATATCATGGAGAAAACCTGTTTTCCGCAAAACTGCATTCCGAACCTGACGCAAGTCTCTCCCCTTCAGCGTTCTCCCCACTCCTTCAAGAACCGAATATGCAACTACCGGCCTCCGCGCCAAATTCCGCGCCACAATCTCGTGCGGCGGCAGCCTTTCTTCCACCACCACCGCGTCGTCCTCCATGAACTCGCGGCGCCTCCTTTTCGGCAAAAACCGAGAGTTCACCGGCGCGGACTGGTAAAACTTGACAGAGGAGGAGGAAAACCGGTGCTGCGGTGGCTTCCGGATCACCGGAATGAGGCGCGCGGAGGAGGAGGAAAAGGAGGAGAGCGAGACGGATATTTTGTGGTGGAAGAAGTGTGAGGTATTGGGGGAGGGGTGGTCGTTCTCCGGCAGCGCAGCGCGGATGCCTAACGACACGTCCGGGCAACCGAAGGCGTTATGAGAGTGAGAGTGGTTGGGAATTGGAGGAGTGGGAGAAGAGGGTTCGGCAGAGTCTTCTTCGTCGTCGTTGTTATCGTCATTATTGGAGAAAACGACGTCATCTTCGAGTAGGTCTTCAAGTAGGTTTTCGTCTTCGGTGCCGGTGGCCGCGGTGCTGGAGGAAGGATTTTGGAACCCCAGCGCATTAGATGGAACTCCGAGGAAACGCTCCCTAGGGGAGAGAGTGGGTTTACGGTTGCGGAACCGGTTCGGGTCATTTAGATCCATTTGCAGGTTCGGTTCGGAGCTAAAGAACGGCTAGGCGAGTCTTGAAGGAGAAAGGCAGAGGAAATGAAATAATAGTGGTTATGCTTTTTCTGGTAATTCTGTTGGGATTACTATAATACACGTGCCTTCCACTTTTTTCATATTAAAATAAAAATAAAAATAAAATATTATCATAATAATCATTGAAATATTATAAAACAATTTCATAATTTTAATGAAAGATGTATTAGAAAATACCAAATGATTTTATTTAAAGATTTCAAATAAGCTATAAATTTCGAGATCTACTCAAAATATCAAAGTGTTTAAATTATTTTTCAGAGTAAATTTACTTATTTTAATTTAAAAAGTAAATTATCTTGTTCTTTCAGTTGGTAGTGGGGAAGAAGAAGTTAATTTGTAAATACATGATATATGTTTTGCTCATATTATAATTATAATTTAAAAAGTTGTTGTATATTATAATATATGTTTTGCTTATAAATATATGTTAAATTTCCAATTAAATAAACTTCTATATGAAAGAAAAATTCATGGGATCTTGTATGATAAAAAATTTCACTAATAATAATTAATGAATATACTACAAGTTTTTTTCAACCTCTTAGGATCAATAAAAAATATTATTTTCACCCACAAAGTGGATAACAACACAAAAAAACTTCAATGGTTATTTAGTTAAACAGCATATAGAATCAAATACATGAAATAATTGGTATAAAATCTCTTCTCCAAACTATATTTGTGTAATAAACACATGTTTAGTAACCTCTTATAAATAAAGGTTTGATTTTTCAGAAATTGGAAATGTGGCATCATAAATCGCGAATTTCAAAGACATCTTAACTATCACTGTCTATTAATGAAGAACAATAACCTATTAATATAGCTGATAATCGGGGTTGATGAACAGATATAAAGAACATAAAGGTAATCTATCTAAATTATAACATTCAACATTGTATGGGGATTTGTTTAAACAGATTAATTAAATAATCAACCAATGAGTAGTATATAGTAAGTGTAAGGAAAGAGGTAATTACGATCACTCAAACTAGTTTTCAGAGATTGAAATGAATCCATACCCCAATCATAAGAGGTTACTCACCAAACAAAATTTACCAACTTCTGAAAAATCAAACATTTATTTATAAGAGGTTACTAAACATGTGTTTATTTTACTTAAATGTTTCAGTATTAGATACTTTATGCAGATTAAAATTATTTATCAAATCCTCCTCTTGATAGGATTTTAATATTACATGAAAAGTCATAAATATATGAAATATATTTCGTTGAGACCTTGCATTCAACACATATAATAAGAAATGTTGTTTTGTAGTTCAATTAAAATAATCATATATATAAAAAAAAAAACATATTCTTTCAAAATTGGTTTTCACTTGATATATATAGAAGTTTATTTAATTGGAAATTTAACATATATTTATAAGCAAAACATATATTATAATATACAACAACTTTTTAAATTATAATTATAATATGAGCAAAACATATATCATGTATTTACAAATTAACTTCTTCTTCCCCACTACCAACTGAAAGAACAAGATAATTTACTTTTTAAATTAAAATAAGTAAATTTACTCTGAAAAATAATTTAAACACTTTGATATTTTGAGTAGATCTCGAAATTTATAGCTTATTTGAAATCTTTAAATAAAATCATTTGGTATTTTCTAATACATCTTTCATTAAAATTATGAAATTGTTTTATAATATTTCAATGATTATTATGATAATATTTTATTTTTATTTTTATTTTAATATGAAAAAAGTGGAAGGCACGTGTATTATAGTAATCCCAACAGAATTACCAGAAAAAGCATAACCACTATTATTTCATTTCCTCTGCCTTTCTCCTTCAAGACTCGCCTAGCCGTTCTTTAGCTCCGAACCGAACCTGCAAATGGATCTAAATGACCCGAACCGGTTCCGCAACCGTAAACCCACTCTCTCCCCTAGGGAGCGTTTCCTCGGAGTTCCATCTAATGCGCTGGGGTTCCAAAATCCTTCCTCCAGCACCGCGGCCACCGGCACCGAAGACGAAAACCTACTTGAAGACCTACTCGAAGATGACGTCGTTTTCTCCAATAATGACGATAACAACGACGACGAAGAAGACTCTGCCGAACCCTCTTCTCCCACTCCTCCAATTCCCAACCACTCTCACTCTCATAACGCCTTCGGTTGCCCGGACGTGTCGTTAGGCATCCGCGCTGCGCTGCCGGAGAACGACCACCCCTCCCCCAATACCTCACACTTCTTCCACCACAAAATATCCGTCTCGCTCTCCTCCTTTTCCTCCTCCTCCGCGCGCCTCATTCCGGTGATCCGGAAGCCACCGCAGCACCGGTTTTCCTCCTCCTCTGTCAAGTTTTACCAGTCCGCGCCGGTGAACTCTCGGTTTTTGCCGAAAAGGAGGCGCCGCGAGTTCATGGAGGACGACGCGGTGGTGGTGGAAGAAAGGCTGCCGCCGCACGAGATTGTGGCGCGGAATTTGGCGCGGAGGCCGGTAGTTGCATATTCGGTTCTTGAAGGAGTGGGGAGAACGCTGAAGGGGAGAGACTTGCGTCAGGTTCGGAATGCAGTTTTGCGGAAAACAGGTTTTCTCCATGATATTGAACAATGAAGAAACCAAAGCTTTTGGGGTTTTCGTTTTCATTCTTTAGATATCTTTTCTCATCTTTTAGGAAATACTAAAACCCTAAAACCTCAATTGTTTGTAAAGTTGAAGAATTGGTCGATAGTAATTGGTTCAAACCACATCTTTTTCATAGTCTTGTTGAAGCTACGTAGTGTTTGCTAAATGTCTAGTCATTGAAACTACCAAAAAAAACAGAATTTCCCACTGTAACTGGAAGGTATTTCAGTTTTTCGTTTCATAGTAGTTCAGTTGAATTTCCCATTGTAATTGGAAGGTATTTCAGTTTTTCGTTTCATCGTAGTTCAGTTGAATTTCCCATTGTAACTGGAAGGTATTTCAGTTTTTCGTTTCATAATAGTTCAGTTTTTCCTTTCATTGTAGTACAGTTTAATTTATTATTATTATTATTATTATTATTTTATAATTTTCTACATATAAAATTAAATAAATTACATTAAAAGTGACTATGATTTAAGATAAAGATTACATATTAACAAAGTTCAATTTAAGAAGAAAGAGATACTTACAGTTAGTATTTTTAAATTGAATAATAATTTTTTACTTGTTAATATTACAAAAATAATTAAAATTATAAGTAATATACATTATGACGAAGTGTAGAAAAATAATATCTGTTTGTAGCATTTGTTAGAAATGTAAGTTTAAAATTTAGTGATAGTTTCTGTTTTTATAAATGACAAAGAAACATATAGATTAGAATAAAGAAGTAATCTTCTACTATATTGATTTTGAAGATGTGCTTGAGAAAAGTTTATTTGAAACGGTTTTTTACTTTTTGTTACCATATAGTCATATAATCATTTGTGTTAAGGTCATAACCAATTATTAGTAGTTATACCGATTTTATTACTTCTCATACCCAAATAATCAAATATGTCAAAGATACTTTATCATGTGATTGTGAAATTCTAAATTTAATCCATTATGTGAAATTTTAGTTCATTATTTTGTTTTATTATTTAAAAAATATATGAGAGGAGAAATTTGTCATTTTGGGAGTAGTTTTAATTTTATAACTCAAAAGAATAATAAAAGAGATAATACTATTTTTAAATTCAAAATTTTAAATTTAAAATTTTTTAAATTCAAACTAAACATTGCAAAGTGAAATTTGATGAGGAGCATTGACAATATGAGAAGTCATAGTTTTCTTTCAGAAACACAAAATCAACCCGTAAGTGTTGTTTTTCAATTATGAAGTAGAAGATGAAAATGTAATGTGTGAATTTATTTTTCTTTTTATTCATTTATGCATATTTTTGACATTGTATGATAACAATAATACCATAAAATACATGAAGACAACTCCACAAGAAAAAACTTGTAAAGTTTTGATCATTGAATAGAAAATTGAAAGAAGAAAACGTACCAGATAAAAGTGCGTCCGTGAAAAATGATCATGAGAGTTTGCATGCACTAGTGCAAAATGATGAAAGGAATACTCCTTTCTAAGTGCGGTTTCGCGCTAAAACGCCTTTGTTAAAAACGCGGTGGCATTTTTGAAATTAGTTTGTTTTACAAATGCGGTTGTTAGTTAAAACCGCATTTGTAAATGAAAGGCATTTCATTTACAAATGCGGTCATACGCGTGACCGCATTTGTAAATGAAAGTTTTTCATTTACAAATGCGGTCATACGCGTGACCGCATTTGTAAATGAAATTCATTTCATTTACAAATGCGGTCATATGCGTGACCGCATTAGTAAATGAAATGCCTTTCATTTACAAATGCGGTCACGCGTATGACCGCATTTGTAAATGAAAAACTTTCATTTACAAATGCGGTTTTAACTAATAACCGCATTTGTAAAATGTTTTTAACCTAAAATTTGAAGCGCGCCACTGCACTTTCACTCTTTCTGCTCTGCTCTTCCTTGTCGCTGTTGCTGCGCTGCGCTGTGTTCCTTGCTTCTGTGCATCTTCATTGTTATTGCTTCCATTGTGAGTTTCGTATATATCCCATTTCATTCTCCTTTAGGAATGCTGTTCTTATATATGGTTTTTTCCTTGCGCAGTGCTTGAAGTTACTGTTGCATTGCTCGCCGCTGTCGCGCCCCGCTTCCACCTCTGGTTTTCTATCAGTTGAATCATCATCTTCGCACACAAGGTTAGTTGATTTTTTGAATTTTTGACTTTATTTATTATAATTTGTATATTATTTAACATAAATTTATATTATATAATTTTTAATTTTTAAAATTTATATTATTTAGTTAGTAGTTTTTATGTTAGTTTTGTTAATTTTTTTTTGCTGTACTTTGAATATTTTTTTTTATGTATTATAATTTGTATATTATTTAATATAAATTTGTATTAATTTATATAATTTGTATTATATAATTTCTATTTTCTAAAATTTAAATTATTTAGTAAGTATTTGTTAGTTTATAGTAGAATTTATGTTATGTTAGTTGTTACATTATAATAGAATATCGTGTTTGTATTTGGACCTCCGACAATAATACGTGCTGGTATTGAGTCCGGGGGTGTTCGACCCTCAGCAAATGCATGAGATAGAACACTTATTAGAAAATCCTAGGTATCTATATTGCAGAATATATAATGGATCGAAGTTGGATTCATTGTGCTCGTATAAGTGATGAGTACGAAAGAGGAGTAGAAGAATTTATACAATTTGCGCAGCGTAACGCGATTAATAGTGGTCGTGATGGAGGAAAGATTAGGTGTCCGTGCGTTAACTGTTTGAATGGAAGGATACTGGATGTGAATATCATGAGGGAACACCTGCTATGTGATGGGTTTCTTCGATCTTATACAACTTGGACATGGCATGGTGAATTATTAAATTTACCACGTGTTTCCGTAACTGAAGAATATGTGGGATCCACCACGGATGAAGCAGAACACGATGATGTAGTTGATGATCGATTGGAGGACATGATTCGTGATGTGGGAGCTGAGTCTTTTGCAAAAGCGCATGGATATGGAAGTATGTCAAGCGATGCAGAGACTCCATTGTATCCTGGATCAACTAATAACTTCACACGGTTGTCGGCAGTGTTAAGATTGATGAATTTGAAGGCACTAAATGGATGGACCGATAAAAGTTTCACGGAATTGCTCCAGCTGTTGAAGGATATGCTTCCAGAGGGAAATACTCTACCTAATCGTAATTACGAGGCCAAAAAGATTCTTTGTCCAATGGGTATGGAGTATAAAAAGATACATGCATGTCCTAATGATTGTATATTATACCGGAAAGATTTTGAATTGTTGAAAAGTTGTCCAAGGTGTGGGTTGTCACGTTATAAATTGAAACAAACAGATGATGATACTATTGAAGAGATGGAAAAGCATGGACCCCCAATGAAGGTTATGTGGTATCTTCCCATCATTCCAAGGATGAAGCGTTTGTTTGCAAACCCAGACGATGCTAAGAATCTTAGATGGCATGCAGATGAGAGGAAATGTGATGGCATGTACCGACATCCAGCTGATTCTGTTCAGTGGAAGAAATTTGATGATGAGTTTCCAGAGTTTGGTAAAGAATCAAGAAATATCCGACTTGGTCTAGCTACAGATGGAATGAATCCGTTTGGTAATATGAGTACAAATCACAGTTCATGGCCTGTTTTACTAGTTATTTACAACTTACCTCCTGGATTGTGCATGAAGCGAAAGTACATGATGTTGTCTATGATGATATCTGGTCCGAAACAGCCAGGGAATGACATAGATGTTTATCTAAGTCCCTTAATCGAAGATTTGAAGTTAATGTGGGATGAGGGTGTTCAAGTATTTGACGGATTTGCTAATGAAACTTTCAAGCTTCATGCCATGTTATTTTGCACCATCAATGACTTTCCGGCATATGGTAACTTATCAGGTTATAGTGTTAAGGGTCATAAAGCATGTCCAATATGTGAAGAAGACACTGCTTCTCAACAATTGAAACATGGAAGGAAGACAGTATATCTTCGCCATCGGAGGTTTCTTAGAAGTCATCATCCTTACCGGAGGTTGAAAAAAGCCTTTAATGGACACCAAGAGACTAGTGGTCCACCAACTCCACTAACTGCTGCTGAGGTTTACGAAAAGGTAAATAACATAGACCACACCTTCGGTAAGTCAAAAAAAAAGTCAGTTGTGACTAACATTTGGAAGAAAAAATCAATCTTCTTTGATCTTCCGTACTGGTCGAGGTTAGAAATCAGACATTGTATAGATGTAATGCATGTTGAGAAGAATGTGTGTGATAGCTTAATTGGTACACTTCTTAACATTAACGGGAAGACGAAGGATGGTCTAAATGCTCGTTTAGATTTGGTTGAGATGAACATACGAGGGGAGTTGGCACCGATAGAAATGGGTAAGCGTACATATTTGCCCCCAGCCTGTTATACCATGTCAAAAAATGAAAAAGTAAGTTTCTGTCAATGTCTAAAGGGTGTAAAAGTGCCACAAGGACATTCCTCAAATGTGAAGAGCCTAGTGTCAATGCAAGATTTGAAGCTAATTGGGTTGAAGTCTCATGATTGCCACATCTTGATGCAACAGCTTCTGCCTGTAGCTATTCGTGGGATCTTACCAAAAAATGTTAGACATACCATAACCCGTTTGTGCTCATTCTTCTCTTCCATCTGTTGTAAAGTCATTGATCCATTAAAACTAGATGAACTTCAAGATGAAATTATTGTTATCTTATGTGAATTGGAGATGTTTTTTCCTCCATCTTTTTTTGACATCATGGTTCATCTACTTGTGCATCTGGTTAGAGAGGTTAGATTGTGTGGACCAGTGTACTTAAGATGGATGTATCCTGTTGAGCGGTATATGAAAATTTTGAAAGGTTATGTGAAAAATCATTATCGTCCAGAAGCTTCAATGATTGAAAGGTACATAGCTGAAGAAAGTATTGAATTTTGTTCAGATTACATGTCAAAAGCAAATCCAATAGGTCTTCCAGCTAATTCATGGCACCATAGGCGTTCTACAAGTAAATGTTTACGCGGTGTGAATATTGTAAGCAAATCTCGGTCAGAAGTCTTGCAAGCACATTTGTATATATTGAATAATACAGATGAAGTTATACCTTACATAGAAGCTCATAAAGCCATTGTGAAGGCAAATAATCCAAGACAAGCAGACAAATGGGTCTTGATGGAACATAATAGAACATTCATGCCTTGGTTTAAAGAGGAGGTGTTAAAGGATTCAACGGCATCGGAGACCTTGACCTGGTTGGCTGCTGGATTGAAGTTTGATGTCATTTCTTGTAAAGCGTACGAAGTGAATAATTGTATATTTTACACTAAGTCTATGGATGAAAAGAGTACAGTTCAAAATTCTGGTGTTACTCTTGAAGCCGAGTCAATGCAGTTTTCCACCTCGAAAGATACAAATCCTGTAATTGGATCAATGGCATATTATGGATTTATAGAAGAGATATGGGAGCTTGACTATACTAAGTTTTCAGTTCCAGTTTTCAAGTGTATATGGGTTGACAATAAAAGTGGGGTTAAAATTGATGAATCAGGATACACACTAGTGGACTTTCGAAAGATAGGGTATCGAGATGAGCCATTTATAATGGTTCAACAAGCATCTCAAGTTTTCTACGTGAAAGATCCTACGTCAGAACATTGGTATGTTGTTTTACACGGGAAAAAACAAGGGGAGGCCATAGATGATATTGAAAATGGTGAACCCCATTCATTCACACCAATGATAACTAATAAAGATGACGATGTACTTGATCATGTACATGCAACCCGTAAAGACCACAGTGAAGGAATTTACATATGAACTTGTAACCCATTATGGTAATAAATTTAGAAATATTTTTTTATAATATGCATTTACTATATTATGTTTTTGTTTGATATGATTTTCTTTCCATGCAGATGAACTAATGTTTGTTAAATAATTTTTTTAACAGAGATATGGGTGACGATCAAACTCCAATTAGACCCCGATCCGGACGAGGCAATAGAGGACCTACTAGGATGAAGCGTCTGGCAAAGAAACGTGCCGCTGGTGAGAAGACAGCTGTTGACATTGACGTCAACACTGGAATGGCATCAGGTCCTAATGCAGATGAGTTTAATAGCTATCTTGGAGTTCTTTCTCGTGAGAGAGTCTCCGTTTTGATTAATTCATGGGACGAGGTGTCAGAGGTCGACCGAAACATGCTGTGGGAGGATGTTCTGGTAAGCTTTACATAATTATTGTTATCATATAAAGCTATTTAATATTCATTGACTAACTTTACTTTGGTTATGTTATTTTCCAGGCAAATTTTGAAATTCCTAATGTGGAACCGCTTCGATCAAGGATTCTATCCAATATCGGACTAAAGTTTCGCGCCTTTAAGTCAAGACTCACGACGAGATACATTTTTGGTGAGCTTAAGGATGAAAGTCCTTGTGAAAGATACAATTTTATTGATGAAGAGACATGGCTTGCTTTTAAAGAAAGCCGTCTAACTGAAGAATGGACTGTAAGTGAAGCTACTTAACTATTTTGACTTATATAACATTAATGAGTTAATATTATTGAATTCACTTTGTTTATTTCAATTATGACAGCATCGGCGGAAGAAAGCTCAAGAAATAGCTTTAAAGAATCTTACCCCGCACGTAATGTCTCGTGCGGGGTATCGAAAGCTTGAGCAAGCACTGATGGTTGAAAAGGAGCAATCCAGACAGGGGAGTGCATCTCAGGATGTGGAAACAGGGGTCACTTATCCTCCATCACCACCTACGCGCCATGACAAATGGAAGAGGGCCCGAATTAAGAAGTCGGGTGCACCAAGTTCAGAGCAATCAGGGCTTATCATTGAAAAAATTGTAAGTTATTTAAGCCTTTTTTCATCTATTATGATGCATTACTTATAATAAAACCTCATGATTTTTGTCTCTTGCAGGATGCCTTGGACTCCCAAGGTAATTTTCTTGCTGATGGTCGTCGCGATATCCTTGTTGAAGCAATTGGACAACCTGAGCACTCTGGTCGTGTTCGTGCAGCTGGACAAGGAGTTGGGATTAGACTTTATTTTGGAGCTGCACCACGACACTCATCCTCCTCCTCCAAAGAGAGCAAAAAAGAAATGGAGCAAAGGCTACGTCAGGAACTAATGGATGAGATGAGAAGGGAGACGGAAAAGATGAGGCTAGAGTTGCGACAAGAGATATCGCAACAACTTTGTGCTGAGCAGCCGATTCAGACGCTTCTTAGTCCCGCTCCCAAGAGCACAAAGGGGAGTTGTGCAGCTCCTACAGCATCAGGGGATGATATCATTGGCCAGACGAGGCAATGTGAGCTACTGGTAGAAGGTGGCATCATTCCTCAGGTGGTGGCCATTGGAAAAGTCTATGAAGACGCCACCACCTTACATAACGTTCCTCTCTCCCCTGATGCAGCAAAGGTCACGGTTGAAAGAGTACGAGTACCTGATGCTCGTCTTCCACTACCTTCAGAAGAGGTAACAACTGTGGCCGAAGCATTTCAGTCCTTTGTAGCCTGGCCCAGACACCTGATTCGATATATGCCACAACCACTGGTAATAATTTCATTTCATGTGCTAATTTATATTTATATATTACATGTAATTTATAACAAATCTTTTTTCTTTTTGTAGAAACCTCGTCGGAAACCAAGTCCGAAAAAGAAACAAGAGGTTCCGCTTGACGATCCTATAGCTTCCTTAGCTATAGTTGCTAGACAACTTGGACGAGATCCTCTGGAAGTTCCATGGGATGATACCTTTTTTGAAACAAACCCTGAGCTACCATTGTACATATACATGTCAGATCTACTAGAATTTGTAGCTGGGGATCAGGAGCTGAATATAAATATCATTCAATTTTTTATGATGTAAGTATCGTTACCTACATTTCATTTTCATTTATGTTAAATTAGCATTCATTATGATTTAACTAATTACTTGTAGGTTTTTGAATGGTGTCTCTGTCACTGAGGGGAAGGAAAATGTGTATGGATTCTTAGATCCTGCATATACTAATCCCACTGGAGCAAAGACAAATGAGACCCAATCATACATCACTAACACCCTGGAAAAAGAGGGAAAAGAGGTTTATTTGTGCCCTTATATTAACGAGTAAGTTTAAATATATATATGTTAAAAGTTTATTATATTCATGTTTTATAAATTTACTCAACTATTTTCATGGATGATATAGGGGTCATTGGCAATTACTTGTCTTATCACTGAAGGATAGGACGGCTTTGTGGTTCTGTTCCCTACACAAGAAGATATCCACAAGTTTTAAGAATATCATTGATAAGTAAGTACACTATAAACTTAACTATGGTTGATACTATAAGTAATCCACTAACAAGGTTTTTTGTCTCAACCAGTTCATGGCGTGGATATAACATTCTAAAAGGGAGATCGAATTCAAATTTTCAAAATTTGAACTGGATAAGATTAAAGGTATGTAAGATTTTTCTTTTTTTTTTTCATTGTTTAATTATACTAACTTTTACAATTTATTGAATTATAGTGTAATAAACAACCAGGAAGCTATGAGTGTGGCTATTACGTCATGCAATGGATGAGTACCATTGTAAGACTAGGTCTTACAAGTAATTGGCAAGAGGTAAGATTTCTTAAATTATTTTTATAACTTCAAACTAATTTATCTATCTTAAAACTAATTTATGTGTCAACCATTTTGAAATGCAGTTCTTCACGGATGAGGAACCCATGAGTTCGGAAGCCATGACATATGTGAGACAATCTTGGTCCACATATTTCCTAAACTTTTATAACTCTACGATTTGATCAATAGTGTAAGAATAGATAGAGATTATTACTATTTTTGTATACATTTTGATCAATTACTATAAATTGACTTTGTTTCTCTGAATCTGTTTATTTGTCTGCCTGGCTGGGATGGGTATAATGAAACTGCATAAGATAATTCGTATGGGAAAACAACTAACCAAATAGTTCTAAAAAAAAAAAACCTAATTTACAAATGCGGTTGTTTACCTTAACCGCATTTGTAAATCAAGGGAATGATTTACAAATGCGGTTGCTTACTACAACCGCATCTGTAAATGTGATTTACAGAGGCGGTTGTTTACTACAACCGCATTTGTAAATCATTCCCTTGATTTACAAATGCGGTTAAGGTAAACAACCGCATCTGTAAATCATTGCCTTCATTTACAAATGCGGTTAAGGTAAACAACCGCATTTGTAAATCATTGCCATTCATGAAACCTGGCACACCTCTGGAGCATTTACAGAGGCGGTTACGGGAAACAACCGCATTTGTAAATAGTATTTACAAATGCGGTTGTTTAACCGCATTTGTAAATCTCTTATTTACAAATGCGTGTTGATCAAATGCGGTTGTTTAGCCGCATTTGTAAAATGAAAATAACCGCATTTGTTTTACGTTTCTGCACCAGTGATGCGAGTGCATTGTCGGTTCTTGAATTTTCAAAAGATTGAAAATTCAATGAAAGGATCTGAGGAGAAAAGATCAAAACCTTGGTAAAATCTTCCAGTGATGGAGGAGCATTGACAATATGAGAAGTCGTAGTTTTCTTCCAAAAAAATACGAAATCAACCTCTAAGTGTTGTTTTTCAATTATGAAGTAGAAGATGAAAATGTAATGTGTGAATTTTATTTTTTTTTATTCATTTATACATATTTTTGGCATTGTATGATAACAATAATATCATAAAATATATGAAGACAACACCACAAAAAAAAACTTGTAAGATTTTGATCATTGAATAAAAAATTAAAAGAAAAAAACGTACCAGATAAAAATGCGTTCATGAAAGATGATCATGAAAATTTGCATGGAAATGCATTGTTCGTTCTTGAGTTTTCAAAAGATTGAAAATTCAATGAAAGGATCCGAAGAGAAATGACCGAAAGCTTGGTAAAATCTTCCAGTGATGGAGGGCAGCACCATTTTTTGAAATACCTTTTCTAATTATATGAGCCTTTAATTCATGAAAAATATCACTTGGTGCGCATGGGTTCTGTTTTGGGATTTGGGATTTTTATTTTGGGTATAAAGAAACCGAACCGAACCAAAATGGAGGGAATCGAAATTCGAACTGAACCAAATCCTTTAGATTGCATAAAAGAAAAGAATAGATGGGTTCGGGGTGGTCGGATTCGAATGGATGGAACCGTGACCAAGGGTTGGCGGTTAAGACTCTATTACTCATTGGTGGTATAAATTAAAAACATAATTAAATTATATTTAATAAAAAAATTAACAATAGCGGCTCCTAATACTTAAACTATTAACAGTAGTGGCTCCCAATACTTAATTCCAAGAACTAAAATTATTTTTTATATTTAAATAATAAAAAATACATAAACTAAAAATATATTTAAGTTATACTTAAATATGTTTTTTTTTAAATATTATCATACTTTATATATTTATTTTCACATTTTGCAAAATATTTTCTGTAGATATTTTTTATTTATGCTATCTATTTTTTGGTCACATACTCATTATTTTTTTTTAATTTTTATTTCATAAATCAATATTGTTTGGTGCTTCTGAAAACTGATTGCTTTCGTTTATCACTCATAGAAAAAAGGTCGACTGTAATTCTTGTTGTATATATGTTTGTTTTGCATTTCTGATTTATCATTAAAATTAGTAACACTTGCTTTTGATGTGTACTATACTACTATTATTTGGTGTTTTTTAATTGTTTACGAGAGTGTTTTCCTAATTTGTTTTGTTTTTAGTTTTGATTTATATTTTAGAATTTTTTACATAATTTTTCTAATTATGCTTATTATTTTTCTACATTTGGATAGACTACATAACAAAATGAAAAATATAAGTGCAAAATATCAACATTAAAACAACAAAGCAAAACTTGAAGTTAAATATTGCAAATAGAAGATGAAGAATGACCATTTGAACAAAGGACAAATGAACTATTTACACAAAGAAGAACTTATAAAGAAAAAAGATTGAAATCTATTCGACATTTGTCTCGATCAATCAATAATGCATGTAACAAAAATGTTATATAACACAACAAATATATATATATATATATATATATATATATATATATATATATATTTATATAGTTTCATTCATTCATTCATTTAACTTGATATTTGAAGGATCTAACGATAACGAAACAGGACCAAGTAACACACATGTTATTGAACTTGGTTAGTACACTTTTACGGAATATCTATACGAAGAAAAACTTATAGAGAAAAGAAAAAAAATACTATTCATATGAAAAAATTGTTTCAGGAAGGAGATTGACATCTATTTGACATTTGGCTTGATCAATAAATAATGCAGGTAACAAAAATATTATATAATACAACAAATATTATTTTTTAATAATTTTTTTTATATAGTTTTATTCATTCATTTAACTTGACATTTAAAGGATCTAACGATAACCAAGCAGCACCAAGTAACACATATGTTACTGAACTTGGTTAGTACACTTTTATGCATAAGATGTCAACTTCCAAAAAAATATTTTAAAAGACAAATGGAATATCTATATGAAGAAAAACTTATAAAGAAAGGAGAAACAATACTATTCATATTACAAATATTGTTTCAGGAAGGATATTGACATTTATTCGACATTTGACTCGATCAGTTAATAATGTAGGTAAAAAAATGTTATATAACACAACAAATATTTTTTTTAAAATTTTTTTATATACTTTTATTCATTCATTTAACTTGATATTTGAAGGATCTAATAATAACGAAGTAGCACCAAGTAACACACATGTTACTGAACCTGGTTAGTACACTTTTATGCATAAGATGTCAACTTCCAAAAAATATTTTAAAAGATAAATGGAATATCTATACGAAGAAAAACTTATAGAGAAAGGAGAAACAATACTATTTATATTACAAATATTGTTTTAGGAAGAATATTGACATCTATTCGACATTTGACTCGACCAATTAATAATGCACGTAAAAAAAATGTTATATAACACAACAATTTTTTTTATATACTTTTATTCATTCATTCATTCAACTTGATATTTGAAGGATCTAACGATAATGAAGCAAGACCAAGTAACACACATGTTATTGAACCTGGTTAGTACACTTTTATGCATAAAATGTCAATTTCCAAAAAATATTTTAAAAGATAGATGAAATATCTATATGAAGAAAAACTTATAGAGAAAGGAGAAACAACACTATTCACACATGTTATTGAACCTGGTTAGTACACTTTTATGCATAAGATGTCAATTTCCAAAAAATATTTTAAAAGACAGATGAAATATCTATACGAAGAAAAACTTATAGAGAAAGGAGAAATAACACTATCCACATGACAAATACTTTTCAGGAAGGAGATTGTCATCTATTCGACATTTGGCTCGGTCAATAAATAATGCAGGTAACACATATTATTGCTTTAATTTTTCTATGTAATCTTATTAATTTATTGAACTTCACAAGTTATACTTTTCCTCCACAAAACTTTCAAGGATCAAATGATGATGAAGAAGGACCAAGAAATACAAATGTCATTGACATTGAACATGGTTAGTATACTTTTATCGCAATATTTACGTGATGGAAGTTCAATGAAACACTTTACTTTTTTGAAAAATTATTATACATGTAGGAATGCAACAAAGATTTCGACGGACGCATAACTGTGATTGAAATTTTAGAAATACTATTGCGATGGTAATGTTTCAATTTTCTACTCCGACTACATGTGCACATTGTCAAGCACAATTATATTACCATAAACAATTATATTACCATGAATCACGTAATATGTGTTGCTCGGGTGGAAAAGTCTTACTTCCACATGTTACTGCTCCAAATGAGTTGGTTCAAATATTTTCTTGTTGTTTTTATGAAAGTAGACATTTTAGACAACATATTAGAAGTTATAACCATGTGCTTTCATTCACTTCACTTGGTGTTCACATGGATGAAAATATAGTTGCAACTAGTTGTAGTATATATAGTTTTCGTGCTCAAGGTGCAATGTATCATAGGATTGGAGGCTCTTTTTTTTCCAAATGAGGGGTTTAGGCCACCTTTTTTTGCAATTTTACATTTATGACACTGAACATGATCAATCACTCGCATTGGTTAAGCCAATTGACACCAAGGTAGAATATTTTACATAATGATGATGATAATGATATTTTTTTATTCATAATGTACTATAAATTTATGTTGTTAATATAAGTGTGCGAATAATAACATTATTTATTCGAATTTTAATATTAACATAAATACATATAAATGAAAAAATAAAAAATGTGGATACACAGATGCGAGAGCGCATGTGTTCCCGCTAGTATTTATAATATAGATATATTATGTTATGTTAAAATAGTCACGAAGAATTTCGCATAAACTTAAGAAGTAGCATAAATAATATGTTACTCTTTTATGAAAATTACCATTAAAATAAAAAAAAATACATATATTTTTTATTTAATTGTCATAGAAGAATATTTAATCATTTATTCATTTATTTTGATTCTTACAATAATAATAAAAGATATAAATTTTTTAAGACCACTTTATTATTAAAAAATATTAATAATAACTGTTTAATATATAAAGCACTTCCTTTTATATTGATTATTATATTTTATATTTTACTACATATAAAATTAAATAAATTGTATTATATACTTATTATATATACTTGCAGAAACATAGACTCCTAAACTTCTGTGTATCCGTATTTCTTAATTTTGTTTTTAATGTATATCTTATTTTATTATTATTAATTTATATTTTATTTTTATTATTTTTGTGTATTCTATTTTTTATTTCTGTTATTAATAATATTATTATTATTAATATAATTTTTTATTTCTAGGGATTTGTTTATTCATCTAATTAAAAGAAGTTCGATTTTTTAAGCCAATGTGTATCATATTTTTTATTTTTGTTTTTAACGTATATTTTATTCTATTATTATTATTAATCTAATATTTTATTTTCACTATTATTGTTCATTCTGACTTTTTATTTCTATTATTATTATTATTATTATTATTAATTTAATTTTTTATTTCTACGAATTCAAAGTAGTTCAATTTTTTAATATATATGGTATTGGACCATAAATAGTGATATTTTCTTTAGAGTTTGATTATTGATTCGCTTATTTCTATTATGTTAATATTAATTACTATGATATTCTTGTTTTTATTTATAGTTGATATTCTCGTTTTTATTTATAGTGTTAATTATATGTCTTAGGATTAAGGATATTTGAGAATTTTTTTTAAATGATTTTTTTTTGTTTTTATTATTATCATATATGTATAATTCATCGTAAATTTATGTACTTTTTTATTTTTTAATATCAAACTGTATATCTGTATTTTTAATTTTATTATTATCATATGTGTATTTATATTTATTAAAATAATTATAAATTCATATTATAATATTTTAATTAATCGTAAATTTATGTGTATTTTGTATTTTTTAAATATTAACATGTGTATTTATTTTTTTATTTTTATCATTATTGTATATTCGTATTTTTATTTTTATCACTACCACATGTGTATTTTCTGTTTATTAAAAAAAAACTATAATACATAATATACAATTTATTTTTATCATTTTTTTAATTTTATTCTAATTTTTTTTAAATGTATTTTTTTAATGAAATGATTACCTAATAATAGTATAAGAAAAATGAATACAACAATATTGTGAGTGGTTTACTTTGGTTAATTAACAGTAGGTAGAATTGATTATTAGAAAGTAGAGAAAGATAAAGGGATTAAAAAATGTGAGAGTTAACGCAATATAAACCAATTACCAAATATTTAGGCTCCATATCCAGGTTTTTAATAACTAACTCAATAAGTATATCACTTTTCTTTTACCCATTACCCCATCAAGCTTTACAACAAAATGTTGAACTTTCAATCAAAACTTATATATTTTTTTAAAATAAAAACTTCCACATATGATATGATTCCATTTATACCTATTTGAATATTTTAAAAACTTTTTATCAGATGCAACAAAAATTTTGCTCTCTAAATAAAACTATTCAAATAAACCTAAATTAGTGTGGTTTTTTTTCACATATACAATTATATGTTTTTTTAATATCGGATGTTACTTGAAACGTAATTTTCCTTTTTAAAATTTGAAATTGTTAAGAAGTATTAATCTATTAAAATATTCTTATCACATACTTTTAATGATTTTTTTAATTTTATATATATATTTTTTTACTTTTATATTGTGATATCGTATAAAAAAAAACAAATATGATTATCTTAATTAATATTAGATAAATTACTTGATTGAATTTTGCAACTGAAAAAAAAATCATTTTAATTTAAATATTTTATTACTTTATTTATCTTAATTAATATTTCAAACTAAAAGAAACTTAGGTCTTAATTAATTTTTTTAGTGATTATAGTAATATTTAACTT
Source organism: Phaseolus lunatus (assembly GCA_013389735.1). Lineage (NCBI taxonomy): Eukaryota > Viridiplantae > Streptophyta > Magnoliopsida > Fabales > Fabaceae > Phaseolus > Phaseolus lunatus. The sequence goes on from CM023861.1 coordinate 32,408,710, forward strand.
TTTTAAATCAAATATATAGACGATCATATATATACTCATTTTGTTTTAACATAGATTGTGAAAATTATGTCTTAAAAATATTTTTTTAAATGCATATTGATTGAAAATTATTAAAACTTATTAAATTTAATAAAAATATGCTTATTCTGGTTTACACAATAATTTTAAAAGACCTCCCATTAAATTATGTTCCACAACGTAAAAGAAAATCAGATCTTCACAAAAGAAATTATAAACCAAAATAAGATAATACATAAAATAAAAAATTAAGGGCAAAATAGAAGCAGTGCTGTTAATTAACAAAGCAGGAAAAATGTCACAATTTTGAAGCTAAAGGTGGTAATTAGTTGATTCTATCCATCATCACGCTTAGGGAGCAAAGCCTTTCTTCAAAGTTTGAATGGTGGCAACATTAGTCTTGAAGGCCAAAGCCAAGACATTGTCATCAATGGTTGTGTTAAAGAGAGTGCTAGGAATTGACACAGTCCCTGCACTGGCACTTCCAAAGGCAGATATAGCCACTGCAGGCTTCTGAGTATCCGAATTGTATTGGAAGTGCACGAGACCCTTTGGGAACACAAACATGTCTCCAGTTTGTAGTGTCTGAGTGAAGAGCTTATTGGTTGTGTCCACAAACCCCACTTGAAGGGAGCCCTGAACGTTGAAGAGTAGCTCTGCAGAACGAGGGTGTGTGTGTGGAGGGTTGATGCTGCCACCTGGGAATTCAAGGACTGCATATGAGACACTTTGTCCATCAAGAGCAGGAAATTCTGCCTTGCTTGCCTTCTGCACTTTGAAAGCCGAGAGAGTGTTGGGTGAAAATATGTCACGGAAGCCTGTGAAGGTGAAGAAGTTGCCGTCAAGTGTGGTGTTGGGAGGGACTATGAAGTCAGTGAGGATGTCAGGGTCACCCGCAGATGATATTTGCATGATGGTGAAAACAGATATGATCAGTGTGAGTGCTTTAAAGGTGGTGGAAGACATGATTATTATTACTATCAGAAGGTTAGAGGTTTGAGCAGAGGAAAACTTGAGATGATGTAGTTTGAAGAAGGTGTGTTTCAAATTTCATCAACATTTATATTTATAGGGATTTCTACCCTGTGTGTTGGTCGTTTGTATCATACCAACTATGAAGTTTTCAAAGTAGTTAACCTCTATTGAGGTCTGCAAGACGTAGGCAACAAGAATGTTTGCATGAGTACCTCTTCAATTGCCAATTCCAATCAAATAGAGACAAAGTTACTTGTAGTTTTTCTTTTGTTTGAACCTATGAAAATGGATAATTGCTCTATATGTGGAGTGGTTGTGATATCCTTGAGAAACATAACAGAATAACAGATCCAGCTTTAATCTGCACTTTCTTGATTAAAAACAAGAGAATAATACAAAAGGAGGACTCTAAGTTCATCGCACTATACTATTTGGGTAGAATAATCAGAAGAATGTTATACTCTTAATCCAAAAAAAATAAATAAAGAGAGCACATTCTACTTGCTTTTAGCTGTTTAAGTTGTTAAATTTTGCAGACGGCCAAAATGAAAACAAGAATGAGCTTAGTAAACATCACCCAGCTGCATAATAGGTATCACTTATTGTAGCAGCTAATACTTACAAATTAACCCTACTAAATTCGGTCAGTTTTTTTTAGTGCACTGTCAATAACTTGATACAAAAATGCAATAATGTCCCTCATGAGAAAACCAAGTGCAGAAATGTAACTTGTAAAAATCGTTGAAATGAGAAGGTTGCATGTTATATTACAAGACATCTCTTGCAATTTCTCTCATGTCCTTTTCCCACTAGCTGATCAAAGATAATTTTTTATTTATTTAGGTTAAACATATAATTTAATCCCTACAAATATATATTTTCTCAATTTGGTTTTCATACATAACTTATTAATTTGGCATTTATCAATTCAGATTTTCTCATCGAAAATTGACTTAATTTCTTTTTGAGTCGTCCAGGTTCATGGCTAAACCTATTATTTAGGGTATTAAGATGATCCTTGATAAACTTTTTCACACTACTCGACTCAAGGTTGGGACTGAGTCGTCCGGGTTCATGGACAAATCGATCATCATTAGCCCCAATCATATAGCGAGTCTTAATAGTAAAAGTTCAGCCCTCAGGTGAACATGCTAAACATGATGTGGCATCATAAAATGTGAATTGCGGAGACATCTTAACTACGAATGTATTAACTATCACTGCCTATTAATGGAGAATGATGACATTACTATTTATGATTCGATACGATTCGGGCGTTAAAAAATATCATTAATAGCCTAATAATATAGCTGACAATCGGGGTTGATGGTCAAGATATAAGGAGCAATACAGGTAATGGATCCAAACCATAACATGAACAGAAACATCCTTAAGAACAAGAAAAACAACTGTATAAAAGGGTAAGAGGATGACACCAAGAGAGACAAAACATGATGAGTGACTGGCCAACGACCTAAATTCTTATACCAGATCATTCTGGCTCCCACCGTGGAGCCTGGTAAAATCTTTCCTATCTTCACAAGAGAGTCATTGTAGAACTTTTGCTTGGTTCCAACACCATCTTTATAGAAACATGAGGAGTATAAGACAAGCAGTGGAACAGGAGGAAGTTGTCCACACTCCCATAGACCATACGACAATTACAACAGGATAACAAGGAGGCAAGAAGGAGAGCGGAGGAGGCCAAAGGAGACTAGGAGCAATTGCAAGAGGAAATAGAGATGTCCCATCATTTGATGGAGGAAACTTTAAAAGCTCATGAGGAGCTGCACAAAGTTAATGATGAATAGTTGAGGGAGATCAAGTAGAAGAGGATTTCACTAATGGAGGAAGAGGCCATCCACCCAAGCATTTAAAATTCTTCTTACTAGTCTTCTTGAAAAGTAGAACATTTTGGGTTCTCTTGAAAATTCAAAAGATAGTAGTATAAATAAATTTTTGTAAATACTCTTGTATAAATTTGTAAATAATATAGAAATAGCCTTAGGAGTATGCCAAAGAGGAAAACCAAAAGAAACCTCTAAATGTAAGGCATTTTAGGCACTTTCTTTAGGAAAAAGTGGAAAAAGTGACTCTTATACTCCTTTCTCTCTTAGGCACTAGAAAGAGCAAGAAGAGTGACTCTTCCCACTCCTTCCCCTTTGTAACATGTCCAGCCCTCTTTATTATAAATAGGAGTGCTTGGTTCTTAATAATAGAAGTTGAAAGTTAGAAGTAAAGAAACTATCTTGAAATTGAGAGAGAGTGAGTTTGTGAGACTTGTCTCTTCTTCTCCTCCATGTCTTATCTTGTGAGCTTTGGAGACTCTCAAGTGGCGGCACCACCCACTCATCTTGGAAGAACCACCCTCCAAGTGGCGTGAATCACATCTCCAAAAGGCTACAACCACATAAGTCATTTCTATTCATCTTCTAAAAATACCCATTTTTGTTCTACTTGTTGTTTTTAATTCTAATCGGTTCATTCTCTTCCTTGTGATGTCCTCTATCATTTGATGTGTTGTTCTCCCATTTTAATCGGTTCAAACTTGTTATAGCAACCTGTTTTTGGTTCAGTTTCCATGGGTATTATGGTTCATGTTGTTTTCTTGAATTTCCAATTGTAGGTTGTGTTCTTGTTGTGTTTCTATTACTAGTTTCAATTCTTGTTGTGTTCTTGTTTTAATTCTTGTTTCTTTGTACTGTTTTTGTGTTGTTACTGCACTTTGGTTGCTGTTCTTGAATTACCCATTCATATTCCATTGTTATCTTACACTACAAGTTACCTATTTATGTGTTTTTAGTATGAACCTTTGTTTTCTTGAGTAGAAACTCTATTAATTGTTCTTTAGAATTTTGATCCTAATTCTTGAAAGTGTCTTGAATACAATGAAACCTACATCAACTCAACCCAAACCAAGAAAGGTTCATAAGAGACTCACATCAATTGTTGACTTCGATTTGGAAGCATATGACACAACATGGACATCATTTTCAGTTCACCTTCAGGCTGATCCACAACCTTTAATGCATAACAATATAGATGAACAAGTGACATCCAGTTTCATGGTACCAAAAATCACTCCATTCTCGGGAATCGGGGACCCAAAGCTTCATCTTAAGGTTTTTAGATTACAAATTCTCATTTCGAGTGGTTCAGATGTAGTCCAATGTAAATGTTCGTCGGGACCTTCACTGGAACCGCTTTGCTGTGGTTCAGTAACATATTAGATGCGTCGATCTCTTCATTATAGGTTTTCTCTCATAGGTTTTTAAAGCAATTTGCAACCAACAAAGTGAAGCCCCCTAAAATTATTGATTTGATTGATGTCAAATAGAAAGAAGGCGAACCCCTCAAGAACTATCTTAATCGTTTATCTGAAATATTGGTTAAGATAAACCCTCCTAATGAGGATTATTTGTTGATGCCTTCCTAAAAGGGCTTAGAGGAAATCCTTTTAGCGAGTCGCTAATACGGAACAAGGCCAAGTCCATGGTCGAAGTACTAATTAGGGAAACGTCCCATATTGAAGCATAAGAAGTGATGCGATTTAGGAGGACTGAAGAAAAGCGACAGTAGCCATAAAAATTCAAAGAAACAAGTGGCGAAAGGAAGACAAGATGGAGACCCAGAAGGGACAAGAACGGTCAAGGAAAACGTGGCAATCGCCGCTATGTACCATATGTGGCCCAAAAGAGTAGGCAATATCTGGGAAGGCCTGGGTGTCCCCCGTTGACGGTTTCCAAAAACAAATTCTGACAGATGCGGAACTGCAAGAAAGTTAAAGTTTTCACAGAAGACTGATTGTTCCCTCATACATAATAAAGGAGCTTGGTGCATGTTCCATCAGAGGCATGTCATGATACAAAAACATGATACATGTTAACCAATCAACTTGCCAAGTTGGCGGTAGATGGACGATTTTACTGATACATGAGGTCGACAAATGCCAAAAAGACACATGATCACCCACAAGTGTGTCCGAGCACGAGACTCTTATACTAGGAGATTTCAAAATGATTGCAGGAGGATTTACGGGTGGAGGTGTAACCAACTCAGGTCGAAAAAGGTACTCAAGGGCAATGTTATCGGTAAACACAGTAGAAATGTCCCATTCACCTACAATATACTTCTCAAACGTTGACTTGGAAGGTGTGGTTGAAGATGAGGATGATCCTATAATACTTTATGTAATCATGATGGGAAGAAATGTCCATAGAGTTCTTGTGGACCAAGGCAGCTCCATGAACGTCATGTTTTGGGATACGTTCCTAGGGCTTCAGATATCTCGAGACCAACTACAACCATTCAATGGGGTTCTAGTGGGATTTGTGGGCGATCAAGTGAAAGTTCAGGGGTATGTGGAGTTGATAACTACTTTTTCATAAGGTAATTTGGTGAGCACAATAATAATAAAATATATAGTTGTTAATGCCTTTTTTCTATACAACCTCTTGATAGGGAGGCCTTCTCTCAATAGGTTAGGGGCGGTAATCTCTACAAAGCATTTGAAGATGAAATTCCCTACCTTAGACGGAAGGGTGACAACAATGAAGGTAGACCAAAAGGTAGCAAGAAAATGTTATGAAAATAGCCTCCAAGCCTTCGAAGAGGCATTTACTCAATTTCTACTCTTTTAAGGATCGAGATAGAGGTATGGATTCGATGATTATGCATGGAGATAGACATCCAATACCGGTAGGAGACGTCAAAGAAGTTGGCATGGGTGAAGGAAGGAAACTTTGAGTCGATACAGGCATTATAAACGCCATGAAAAAGAGGATTTTAGATGTGCTACAAAGGAACCTTCCTGCTTTTTCCTGGTCGGTTGTCGATATAACAAAAATCGATCTAGACTTCCTATGTCACCAACTATTCATTGATCCAAGAGCAAAACCTATTGCTCAAAGGTGAAGACGATTTTGGGGAGGAGAAGCGATAGATGATGAAGGGAGAAACAAAAAAGTTTTGGAGGCAAAATACATAAGGGAGATCCAGTACCCAGAATAGTTAGCTAATGCTGTAATGGTTAAAAAGGTGAATGAGAAATGAAGGATGTGTGTGGACTTCATAAACTTAAACAATGTCTGTCCGAAGGACACTTATCCCCTTCCTAACATAAATGCGCTGGTAGACAATGTCTCGGGTTGCAGCCTTCTTAGCTTTATGGACGCCTACTCCGGGTATAACCAAATACACCTGCATCCTGAGGATGAGGAAAATACAACATTTATGGTTGAGGCAGAAAACTATTGTTATAAGATAATGCCTTTTTGGGGGAAGAACATTAAGGCAATATATCAACGTTTAATGGACAAGATCTTACAACCAATGTTGTACAGGAACAAACAAGCACCACAATTCCAATCTAGAGGAATTCTTCTCCGCAATCAGTAAGTATCACTCAAAGTTGAAAAATGTGTGTTTAATGTTAAGGCTGGAAAGTTCCTAAGGTTCCTACTCAGTGAGCGTGGTATAGAGGCAAATCCAGATAAGTAGATGATAATTATCAACATGAGGAGCCCCACTAATATTAGGGAAGTCCTGTTGTAAATCAAACACGAGAAACATATATATTGCAGAAGCTGAAGAAGAAGTTGCAGAAATCTTAAAACGTTGCTGAAGAATGTTGCTAAAGAATTTGTGGTTTTTTCTGTGACTTTGGTTTTCCATTTGCCTTCAGTTTCGATTCCAGATCCGGTGCCATTAAGATCGGAACAAATCTCTGGAACATTGCAAGTCCATGTTCCACGTTCCTCCTCTGATTCTAGCGGTCAACGATTCCATTTTGGCTACTGGGTTGGGTTCTTCTCCCTTTATAGATAAGGGTTTCCTGTGCCTATTCAATATCATCTCTCTTACAACTTTCTCTCTTCTTTTTCACTTATTTATTCTTTTCTTTTACTTTCTAATATTTCTAGTATTCTGGGTTCTTACTCTAGAGGAGTTTACTTGCTAGTTCTAATCTTTGGTATTATCCAATAAATTCTTGTTGTATCCTGGGAGACTTGTGCAATATACCGCGGATAAGTTCTTGCAGACAGTGACCAACCATGTTTGTTCGCCTAAAGAAACCAACCTTTGTTCGTGTTTTCAGCCTTTTATTTACTACAAGTCCAACAATTGATCCAACATATGACAGCCTTATCCAGTTTTCTCTCCACAGGAGGAGATAAAGGCTTTCCATACTTTCAATGTCTAAAGAAGAATGGTTGCTTCATTTGGACGGATGAATGTGAATAAGCTTTTATTAGATTAAAGGATCACCTGACTAATCCATGCATCTTGAGAAAACCGATTCAGGATAAGCCTCTACAATTATACCTCACGGCGACCAACCATGCTTTGAGCACGATCCTTGTTCAAGACATTGAAGGAAAGTAGAATTTTATCTATTTCATAAATAATGTATTGCAAGGGGCAGAAATTCGATACCAGAAAATAAAAAAGGTTGCCCTAGTCGTAGTAATCACAACGAGAAAGTTACACCATTATTTTCATAGTCATGAAGTGGTAGTGAAGACATATCTTCCAATCAATCAAGTATTGAGGAAACCTAAAATAGCAAGGAGGCTAGTGAAATGGCCCATAGAACTTTTGAAATTTAACTTACGTTATGAACCTTAAGGACCTATTAAAAACCAAATTCTAGCGGATTTTGTAGCATAGTTCACCCTCCACTAGTAAAGAAAGAGGGATGTTCAAAGTGGATGCTCTTAATTGATGGATCCAATAATATGAAGGGAAGTTAAGCAGGAATAATCCTGGAGGCACCTGATGGTGTGCTCCTTGAACAATCGCTACACTTCTCGTTCAAGGTTAGTAATAATCAAGCAGAGTATGAGGCGTTGATTGCAGACATGCTATTAGCTAGAGAAATGGGAGTTCACCTCTTAGCGACGAAAAATGATTCATTTCGTAGCGGGTCAAGTTGTTAGGTTAAAGATCCACACTTAGCCTGTTATCTATGGTGTGTTGGGTCTCTATCAAAAGAGTTTAATTCTTTTGAAATCATGAATGTCCCAAGGAACAAAACTCTCAGGCTGACTTGCTGGCGAAGTTGGTCAGTTCGTCAAAACCATAACACTTTTGGTCAGTAATACAAGAGACTCTTAGAACTTCGAGGGTCACGATGTAAAAGAAGACTAGAACAAAGCTTTGATCTTCTCTTTACAGGGATCGGTGATCAATACCTGGATGACCCCATATGTTCGGTATTTAGCCAATGGAGAATTGCCCAAAAAGCAAAAGAAGGCTATAGAAATAAAAAGGGATGTTAGTTGTTTCACCATGATTGACGAATGACGGATCTAGTATTATTGGCCAACTATGAAAGAAGACGACATGTGTTTCCGTAAAAAAATGTGATCAACGCCAAAGATATGTTGTTGTTCGGGGTCTTAAGGCGATTCTTGGTAAGCCGTTTCGCACACCTCGGCTCAAGGCTGGGGGATTGTGAGTCGTCTAGATTCATGGTCGAACATATTGTTTAGGGTATTAAGATGATCTTTGGTAAACCTTTTCACACTCCTCGGCTCAAGTCTGAGGGGCTGTGAGTTTTCCAGGTTCATGGATGGATCGACCGTTGCTAGCCCAAGTTATAGGACGAATCTTAATAATAAGAGTTCGACCCTCGGGCGAACATGCTAAACATGATGTGACATAGAGCGTGAATTGCAGAGACATCTTAACTACAAATGCCTTAACCATCGTTGCCTATTAATGGGGAATGATGACATTACCATTTATGATTTGATACGATTTGGGTTCAAAAGTATCATTAATAACCTATTAATATAGCCAACAATCGAGGTTGATGGTCAAAATATAAGGAGCAATGAAGGTAATGTATTCATACCATAACAAGAACGAATACATCCTTAAGAATAAGAAAAACAACGATATAAAAAAATAAAAGAATGACACAGAAAGATAAAAATTAATGACGTAAGGACCCAAAGATTCTTAAATCAGATCACTTTCCATTCTTAATTTCATTTATCTACATATAACAAAATCAATGTATAATGTAAAAAATTGTTAAGAGTATACTACGATATAATTTAAGAAGAATTTAAATATTTTTTAAATAATATAAATAAGTATTGTTTATTTAAATAAAATTATCAAAGAGATAATAAAGTCTAATGATATTCTTTTATAGCTTTTAAAAGTATATTGGTGTTCAAGAATATAGAAATTTCAACATATTATTGTTTTACCACGGATTTAAGCAGATTTCACACAGTTCTTGAGATTCTTGATCTAGGTTATAGAATTTTTTTGTCGCATATGTTTTCATTCCTCTCTTGTTGTAGTTGGTATTAACATCATATATATTATAATGAACTAATATAAACGACCTTAACTGTTTTTTTGTTGAGATGGTGGTTTCGATGATTTTTAAAACTTTTTTACGCTAGATTGTTTATAAAATCTCAATTCGATACATTATTTCTAATTTAATTTCTTCTATTCATAAGAATCAAACGTTTAGGATCAAACTAACCGCAAAATTAAGAATGTTTGAGATATATAAATATTAAACTGAAAACACCTAAATGGATTAAAATTAAGGTAAAATGAATCCTTAATTTTTTTTTGTGACTAAAAGTTTGAGAATTGTAGATGGGACTTGGAATGTTCTCCCCTTTAGAAAAGTTGGCGGAATATAATTTCACTGTATCTCACTGTATGCAGTGCACTACCACAAGAAAGGGAATAAAGGGACAGTAATCTTCTCTTCACAAAATCTGAGTCTAATTGCGTTGTTTCTGCGGATGGAGAAGCGTAGAACCGTGGTGGTTTCCGCTCTGCAGTTTTCTTGCACCGATGATGTTTCAACAAATGTCGCCACCGCCGAGAGGTGACCATTTCGCCTCCTTCCTTAGTTTCTCACTTTCAATTTCAATTTATTTCGGATTCTTTATCCTTGCAACCTCAATTCCATGCCCTGAATCCTGAATTAGTGACGAGGGTTACAACTTTACAAGCTGCCCAGTTAAAAGATTTAATTTTTAGCTCTTGCTTCCACTCAATATCGCTCACATTCAGAGGAAACATCGCAATATTTTCTTTAGGGTTGGGACACAGACAACCCTGACCGTGCTTACATCATTGCTTGCAGCTTGTGAACTTTTTTGTGTGCAAAATTACTCTTAATTAATGTTGGCCTTGATCCCTTGTTTTTGTCTTTTGTATGTAAAAGATTAAGGGTGTGTTTGATTTATATTTGAGAAGAGGAGTGGTGGTGACTAATATTTATTGAAAATCTGCAATATTTTTGCCGACTGTTTTTAGTTTTCAAAATGCAACTAAACAAGATTTCTCAGACAGTTAGTGGAGGGTGGTACAAAGTACAAAGCAAAGTTTGGAGTTGAGGAATACGTTATACAAGATGAAAATATGATATACCATTTCTCAGCTTTTTTCTGTTGTCTCGTAAAAATTTTTCAGAACTTGATGGATTTAGGATGAGAAATTGATTATTAAGTAGCTGGAATTGTTTTAGAGAACAATTTTTAAAACCAAAAATTGAGAAGGGAATCGGGCAGGCCCTAGTTCAGTTGTCCTCTGGATTCTGTTTCTGCTTCTAACTGAAACTTTTTGAGCTTCAGTTTTTCTTCCCAAACATTGTTTAAGTATGTAAGAGATAATTGGTAGATTGGTTAGAAATGAAATTTCCATCCATGTTATGTGATTCTTTTGGCTCTTCTGCAGGCTAGTTAGAGCTGCACATAAACAGGGTGCAAACATCATTCTCATTCAGGTGTGCATATTTAAAACTTGGGATGCCCTTCCGTGATAGTGCTTGCTTCTTGTGTTACATGTCAATTATAGAATATTTAATTCCATACAATATTTTGTTAACTCCTTTAATTCCTTGATAAGGTTAGGATCAAGTAGGATATGTATTCAATGGGTGTCAAAACCGTGTGATTATTTGTTCACAACATCAATTAACAGTATTCTTTGTTTTAAGGAAAATGAGGATTTAAGAGCAGCAAGCTCTAACATAACAATGCACATATTGATATTGTGGACTAGAAGCATAGATCTGGTTACGTTATCAATCTTCATGAAAATAACTTCTCTTGATTTATAAATTACTTGGTAGATTATATAAAACATTTTATAATATGGTATTTCTTTCTTAAAACTATTTTTTACCATGAATAATTCAATACTATATTACAAATCTTGACAGGTTATAGTCCAGGACTTTATGGGTCAAACTATGGGACACAGTAAATGATTAATCTTGTGAGACTATGAGTGAATCTGTTTGACAGTGACCAGAGTTGTTCTTCTGCCATATGCATCTGTAAAATGGAATTTGGATTAAATTTTGAATAAATTACTGCTCTACATCTTCACTATCTATTATTTTAATAAGCATTGTTTTCTTACACTCAATGTTGATTTCATAATAATGCTCATGAATCTTGACTGTAATTGCTGACATTGTCAGAAAATTTTGGCTGAAAATTTATTTATCTTGGAATTACTGACTGGAAGACTAATGGGTTTCTATGACTTTTGATGTTCATACTGACAAAACAGATTCCTTATCCCATCATTGTAGGGATAGTAATTTTAATGGACTCATTAATCTGATGGAAAACCCTGATTGGTTGTGTGATTGGATCATATTAATAATGTGTGACTAATTTCAGGAACTCTTTGAAGGTTATTACTTCTGTCAGGCACAAAGAGAGGATTATATTCAAAGAGCTAAGCCATATAAGGACCATCCCACAATCCTCCGGTAAAATAATATAAATTAGCTTCTGTGATCTGCTTCTTGGTGACTAGTTACGTGCCACGCAACATAGAGCTTTTAGGGGCAGAGGAACAAATTGGCATAGTCTTTTATGCTCACCGTCCTATAGTGAATCTTATTCTTGTTTCAATGTTCATAACGTAGGATGCAGAAACTTGCGAAAGAGTTAGGCGTAGTCATACCAGTTAGCTTCTTTGAGGAGGCAAACAATGCACACTATAATTCAATAGCCATAATTGATGCTGATGGCACTGATCTTGGGATTTATAGAAAGTCCCATATTCCGGATGGACCAGGTATGCAATATTCTGGCCATTTATGTGTCACTTAGAATGTGTACATCCTAACACATCAAACAATCTCTCCTACAGGTTACGAGGAAAAGTTCTACTTCAATCCAGGTGATACTGGATTTAAGGTGGGTATTTAAGATAGCCTTAATTGATATTCACTGCTTCGAACGACCTTGGTTTTATGGTCCTTTTTATGACTATTGAACACCATGTAACATTGAGGCTTTGGCTTAACAGGTTTTCCAGACCAAATTTGCAAAAATTGGAGTTGGTATGAACTTATAATTACTAACTGTATGCATTCTATTCTTTTTTCCTATACTTAAACCTCTGTTAAGTGTGGTTGTATCAATATTTTTAGACAGACAGAAAAATGTTGAATCTATAAAATATATGTTCCCAATGTTGACTTTATCTTTGCTAAAGCAACCAAACACATTTTGGAATCTGCATTTTTTTGTCTTTCTGCGAGATAGAAACTGAAGTTAACATTTCTTTTTTCTATTACTATTTTAATTAATTTTCATGTCAGCTATATGCTGGGATCAGTGGTTTCCTGAGGCAGCCCGTGCAATGGTGCTTCAAGGTGCTGAGATTTTATTTTATCCTACTGCTATTGGGACTGAACCACATGATGGAAGCATTGATTCACGTGACCACTGGAAACGAGTAATGCAAGGACATGCTGGGGCCAATTTGGTAGGTTTTGTATACAAGTTAGTGGTTACTCAGCCAAATATTTTGTCATTTATGATGTCTTTCTGTAAGGTGCACATCTTGGTATCTCTTATTTATAGTCTGCTTGCAGCTCTTTCTATTTCCACATCTAGATTCTAGAACTCCTTCAGCATTAGTTGTTGGATAAAAAACAGAAGATGCAATGCTAAAAGTATGTATCAGAGAAGAGAAAATTTACTGTTTGATAATCTTTTTTAAAAAATGTCAAGGGCTGAACCATTTGTGTAAACATTAATGCTTAAACTTTCCAACATAATTTATAAAATAATTTTGAAAAATGCAGGTACCTCTTGTGGCTTCAAATCGGATTGGAAAGGAGATAATTGAGACTGAGCATGGAAAAAGTGAGATAACATTTTATGGAAACTCCTTCATAGCAGGTAATTTGACTGAACGAATTTCTTTTTGGCACAGAAATACCCTTTACTAGCTGATCAGTGCAGTGATGAAAAGCTTTTCATTGAAAATATGATATACTTTTTCAGCATTCATATCAACCTTTAACTAATCTTATCTTGCTGTGTACCATTGCCCCTTTCCTCTTTATATTGTAATAATTTTTTTTACTTCATTTCTTCATATACTTGGGAAGATTTAACTGCAGCTATAAGTTCTCTATTTCTGTTCTACCATCTTGCAGGACCTACTGGAGAAATTGTTTCAATTGCTGACGATAAAGAGGAAACAGTTCTTATTGCACAATTTGATTTGGACAAGATCAAAACCACTAGACATAGTTGGGGGGTATTCCGCGATAGGCGTCCAGATCTATATAAGGTGCTTTTAACATTAGATGGCAACAATCCTGTTCGGTGATAGATAAACATCTTACCTTGTAACTGTTATAGAATGATACCTGGAATGGTTTAAACCTTTACAAACTTCTAGAGCATTTATCACTCACCAAGAAGGCAAGAACAAGGGATAACACAAAAATATCATATGCTAATTCCATGCAATTTAATAAACATGTGGAATTAATGATCAATCAGCTAAGTAATTTGATGTTTTGTTGTGCACTTCAGTCATAGACAATTCATCTAAATCATTTGACCATGTATGAACATGATGTTTCATTTCATTTCATTCAATGTCTTGATGTAAATTTGCTGTTTTTGTCTGTAAGTGATTGAGTTTGAATTTATCACTTTATATACATTGTTTTGGTCATTTCCCTGCTAAACAACTTTTTGTGAGGTTTAAGTTTTTGAATATGAACAAAACGTTTTAAATTTTAAACTAATGTCATGTTCTGATCTCTTTTTAAAATGTAGGAAGACATTTTTTTTAAATTGTATTATTTACAATAGGATCTTCTACAATCCAGAAGAGGAAAACATAGCTTTATACTTTTCTTCCATCTCTTTTGTAGTAAGAAGATGATATATTAAGAGAAAATGTTGCCAAAATAGCATTACTCGGTAGAAAAATATCTTATATTTTAAGTGAATATATTTTCCTTTAATTTTGAGCTGAAGGATTTTCTATATATTTTCGAAGACTTTATTCTATTTTTATATTACAAGACTCCTCGTAGTTATAGCAAATCTGATTTCACCATATGCAAAGAAGGAGGAATGTGCTGAAAAGTAATTATACACTTTTTATTTAATATACATTTTCATTATTAATCAATTTATTAAAACTAATGAAATAATTGGAATATTATCTTGCATTTTGTAAATTTTAATAAATGTTAGCAAACAAGTTGAAAAAGTATGTTGGCAACATTTTATGTAAAAAAATAAAAGAGGGGAAAGCTGAGCCTTCTCTTTTGATTATATGCTAAATAATTTAAAGCATGAAATGAAAACAATGATTTGATTTTTAATTCATTTTTTATAATAAAAACATATTATTCATAGTTTTTAAATGTTATTTTAAATTGATTACGCCTGTATCTTATATATATGTTAAATATTTTCTTTCAATTTATATTTTTTAATTTTTATCTGAAACCATCATATATATATATATATATAATTATTAATAAAAATAATTCATCCACAATTGGTTATCAATTTTATCTTCATTGATACAACTTATTTTATCCTTTAGGTTTTATAACTTTTTTTTTTTTAAATTCAATTAACTATTTATGATAAAAAAAATTACTTACAATAAATTTATAAAAGTTATTTGTTTTATAATTACTTTTTATAAGATACTCGTATTTAGATTAAGAGCGTATCTTAAATCAGACTGTAATTTTACATGAACAAAGGCACAAAAAGAAGTATTATTTTCTTTATATAAAACACTAAGCAAATACTCCTTCTCACTTATTTCGTAGTTGAATGCAAGAATCTTAGATGCGTTAATGGTTTGAAAAAAATTATAAAATCAGACCAGATTAAAAAAATGATTTAAATTGAAATAAATTATTTTTTTCCAGGATCTATTTTACTTGCCACTCATATGAATTTAGAATAGGCTACCTATAAATGAATGGATTGATTATTTTTTAAATAATAGTTATATTTTAAATTTTTAAATAAATATTATTTTATTAAAACATTTAAATGTATTATAATTTATATATCAAATCACTTAATCTAAAAATTAAAATAATTTTTAATAATTGAATTCCATTTTTAAAAATATATTTTAAATTTTAAATTGTATTTTACCTTTTAAAACCTATCAAAATAGTTGGTTGACCTAATATATGAATCAAACTTAAAAGTAAAATTCATTTAAAATTTAAATCTAACAGGACTAACACTTTTTTTTTATTTGTTGTTACCATCTACCTCTAAAATTTAAAGCATCTCAACTATGCATCAACCTTTTAGCATGACTAATAATATTGAATATAAGTGCTTCAACTATGCATTACACTACTATAACCAATAAAATTGACAAAGTAGGTTAGACTTGTATGAACTGACTTAGTGTTTAATTTGGTGACATAAGTTGATATTTTCAGTGTGCACTAGTCCATCAGCATTTGTTTTTTTAAAATAAAAAAAAATAACTTAAAAGGAATACAAATTTTGTATTGTGTTATTAGAATGATGCATAACATATAAAGCACACAAACACATACATAGAGTACACAAACACGGACACACACACAAAGACCGACACATACATATACACTGAGACAAAGACATAAATACATATACACACATAGGTAGAATAGGCCAAGACTCTCAGCCCACCTAGAATATGGCAGGTCAACTATAGAGTGAGGTTCAACCGACCTCAAGTTGTTATATGATTAAATACTTAAACAACAAAGTATAAATTTTAAAAGTGTTTCATCTAACAAACATAAGACTGATCTTAGCATCAGATCTTGACAAATACAACTCAACATGTGTTAGAGTTAAGGTCAATAGACCTCAAGTTGTTATGATTAAATGCTTAAACAACAAAATATAAATTTTAAGAGTGTTTCGACGTAAGTCTTATCTTAACATCAGATGTTAATAGATATAAGTGCTTCATCTAATAATTAAACACAAACAACACATATTCTTTCCTTATTTCATTTAATAAGTACAAGTCCTAATTAGATCATATGGATAATAAATTTCAAGTTTTTTGTCATTAAATATTTGTTTATCTTCATAAATCAAGGACTCAACCATATCCACATCCATATCCACATGTTTAAACAAAAGTTTAAGATTTCAAACTAATCATACAAAATATACCTTTATTATCTTGTTATATTAACAATCATCTTAAAAAAAAGATAATTACTTTATCGTTATTTATATTTTTTCTCTAAAGTTGAATACTTAATAACATATTAAATAAAGAATTAGACATAACAAAACGGGCTAAGCTCCACAAGGAAAAAAAATATTTTTAATCTATTATCCTGCTTTGGATTGCCTTCATATTTGGTGAACCAAAAATAAGACTTGACAAACTGGTTTGTTGATGCACTATTTTTTATATAAAAAATAATAATTTGTGTATATTATATTATTTAAAAGATAAGAAATATATAATAATATTATAACTTTATTAACACCTATAAATTAAGTTCTAATTATTAATTATAATACAAATTTAATAAATAAAATGATAATTATTTTAATTTATTTAATTAAAGATATTAATTAATAATTATAAACTTAAAAAAATATTTACATAATTAAGTGTAATAAAATAAAAACAAAATTTTAAAAAAAGCTAACGGATTGATGAGCTCGTTATCTAGTATGGGGGAGCAAAAATTTTAGACTTTTAGTCCTTCCAATGTTTTTGAGAGACCAAAAATTGAGACAAAAAACTTGTCACCTTTACAGAGAATATTATTACACTCTTCATTTCATTTTCTTATTAAGTTTCATATCTCATTAATCTTTAGTCTTTAATTATATCTCATTTCTTCCCTCAACGGATTCCACATATCCTTCAGCAAAACTCAGATTTTACTTCCAAATCCTGATAAGAACTTCTTTATCTGAATGGAAGAATCTGAGACCAAAACCCAATCTTATCAACCTTACCAAAGATTTATTGTGATATTTATGTTATTTATTAATAAAAAAAAGTCAGAAAATCAAATTCAAACCCAAGTTGGAACAAGTGCAAGCAAAAACTAAACCAAATTCGTCAACTTGTATCAGACAAAGTCCATGAGTTAAGAGACAAAAACTAACATTGAAAGATACAAAATCACAACAGTGCTTCGACTTTTTTTTCCTTAGCATTCAAATTTTATGCTCTTTCATCAAGTGAGTGACTAGTCACTTGAGCATCCATCTCTTTTTGTTCATTTTCATGATCTGTCACACACTCATCATTTTCTTCTCCAATGTTTTCTTCTTGCTCTTCATCTATACTTTCTACATCAGCATCTTCTTCTTCTTCTTCTGAAAGTTCATCATCAGAGTGAACAAAATTCAGCTTCAACCTTCCGTCCTCTCTACAAGCATGGAGGAACTCGTGCGTGGGAATCCTTATCTCTTCGAGAACAAACCTCCCTTCACTCCTGTAGGACTTGAAACAAACCCAAGGCTTCCCACTCCTCCCTATGCTTGAAATGGGAGGAGGGTACTCACTCACCCTTGAAATCACATACCTTTTGACACCCTCTTTCTCCTTAAACGTTTCCCAATTCTCATTCGTTCCATCCTTTAAGTCTTCAACATCATCTGAACTCTCAAAGCCAAGACCCTCAGTGCAAAGGTGCAAACTCTCAGAACTCAAGGATGACTTGTGGCTGTTGGTGTTGTTTGTTTTCTCAGTTGATGATGAAGTAGAAACGTAGGGGTGGATGGAGGGTGATGATATAGAAGCCTCCTTGAAATGGGGTTCTCCAAATATCTCAGTGAAGGAAAGGGTTTGGTCTGTGGGTTTTACGGGCTTTATTTGGTTCCATGAGAGGGATTCAAGCAGGGTTGTGTTTTCTGGCAATAGGGTATCCAAGATGTGATGCAGGCTCCCACATGTTGTCATGCCTTTCTTGCTAGCCAGTGTTGTATGAGTTGGTGCTTTATGTAGAACAAAACTCTGAAACAAAGAAAGAAAGCAAGAAAGAAAGAAAAGGGTGTTCAAAGTGTTAACTTTTGGTAGTTGAGGGATACGGGAAAAGAGTAAAGAGGCACGTAAATAGCATGAGTTGAAAAAAATCAAGGGGAAGATGTTATTATATATGTAGTGGAAAGTTCTGATTTCCGTTGGTGTGGCTTATAAATGGCCAACGGGTGATTATGCTTACGTAGCTTAGCTTTGGATTTTCTGGCCATATAAAAGTCCTAGGTAACAAACTATAGGCTGAGATTTATCTTAATTCTTTTGGAAGACAAAACACCATCCTTTGTAGCAGATAATTCTGTTGAAGTTGGTTGAAACTACTTAAATAATATCTTAAAAAGTAGATTCTAAGTCCTAATAAGATCAACAAACTCTAGCTAGTATAAGTTCTAAAATAAACTTTAAATTTAATTCAATCTTATAAAATTGAATTATAAAATGAGTTTTCTCAAACTATGAAATATTTTAATCTTTAGTTTTAATCTATGTAAGATCTCCAACACAATAAAATTGTTTTTTAAGTATTTAATCACATATGTAAGGCTCAAACTCTAATTTAAAACTGCTAGTTAGGTCGGACAATTCTACATCAGTTAAATCTTTGTGCAGTGATAAGATTTATCTTAATTCTGTTTCATTATTCATTATCCACAATAAAATAAAATAAAATTGTGGTAAGTTGATTTCTTAAGAATCCACCCTAAATTAGTATACCATGCATGCTAAAGTTTTCTAGGTACTTTCACACCCTTATTGAAAGGGCTTCCAACCTGAAAGTAACCTTTATACACGGTCTTGGAAATGACTTGATGACTTGGTATCTTCCAAAACATAGACCTGGTCTTGGGTGCAAATTCAATACACGGATTGCATCAGGCAACAAATGTTTTAGCCTTCTAGGCTTCTACCTAAATACATAAAAGAAAATGCATAGTCATTAATTTGTCTGTGAAGATGAATGCATAAAAGTTGTATAACCAAGAGCTTGCAAGTGCAGATGGCACTCCAATTGGACGTTCCCTTTGGGGAAGGAAACAAGGGACAGGACCACAACTTTCTTGGTTTGTGAGGGGCAAATTTTAAGCGATGATTCGATCCTTCCATTGTGCTGTCCAGAGTACAATGATGTGAACTTGCAAACATACACTTACAGCCACACCCTTCTCTCCTATCTTTAAAATCTAACATTTAAAAGTGTGTACACGTTCAATTAACCACTTTCACTTGTAAGTTGTAATTGTCCAAGTGGCTCTGAAAGGTTTGAACATTGCAAGCAACGTGGCATGATTATATACAAGTGTGGCTAGCCTGGTACCACATTATCTACTTTGCACTGGTTAAAGTTATGCGATTTTAGGCCAAGACCACCTAAACTTAGGTCACAGGGTATTATCCTTCTTGCAATAATACACAATTTGTCCTTAAGATGAATCTATTCTGGTGTTTCTACTCTTGTATAAATTTGTTTTATAGGGAACTGGTAATGGGCTAAAATTAATTAATGTGTTGTTCAATAAATTTGGAATCCTTCCCTATCATTAAACACTACACAGTCCCATTCAGCTTTCTGCACTAGCTAGGATAAGGCTAGTAGGGTGCAGAACAGAATTGCCACAAACCAAGAACTTATGCATGCATGGCTTCTAGTTCCTCCATTCCCACTTGTGATCATTGATTGTTCTTCATTGGTGGAAAGAGGGAGAAGAATATTGGATTCTGTCCTTTAAACTTACTGGCTATTCAAGGAAAATGGTTGGTTTCTTAGTTAGCCCTCCCTTTCACTGCTTTGTCCCATTATGGAAATGTGCATACAATTTACCCTTTGATGCGTTTTGGTGGGAAAGTAGCTTGCAATTTTTTCTCTAAAGTTTGATAGTTTTGTGGTTTTCATTCCTCTTGATATTTCCCACCTCCATTAAACATCTTTCCATTGGTCTATCTTTGTGGACCTGATGCATCCCAAATCAATCATACAATATTTTTTCCATAAAAGCTTGTCGTGAAGATGCATCGCCACTATTATGGTCCAAGAATACAAGGTTCCACTTGTACCTATACGCGTACCATGTCATATTGCTAGTCTTAGCTATGTAAGTTTTATGCCAAACTTATTGGACAGAGATATGCTTGCAGGATACCAAATTTGTGTAATAAGGATCCAAAAATAACATTTCAAAAAGTACCACAGAAGGTGAATTTATGATTAAGGAATAATTATGAATACAAGTAAACACGCAGGGAATGAGATTTCATTACAATGTTAGTGTGATCATAGTACTATTGTTGAAATCAGATAAGTTAAACAAACAAGGGAAAGAAAAAAAAAAGGAACATACTGAAGTCACTTCACAAACTTCCGCCAGCAATTTGCAACATGAGACAGACAAACTTACAATGCCACATTGTCAAATAATAAATTTACATTTCAATGCTTCTTCACAGTCAAGCTTTGATATGCTCATATCTTGAATCATTGATGCATAAACTCCCAATTCCTTTTTTTCTCAACTGGCACTGTTTGATGGATGATCACAGGTTGCCGCCTCTAGTCTTTTTGGACTCTTTTTTACCATTTGATTTACTTGATTGACCAGTTTTACCCTTTCCCATGTTTCCTACGGGTGGAAATTCACAATACAATTCCTCATTGCTAACTAGATTCTCAGAAGAGTTTGCCAGACTGCCAAGTTCTCCTTCTGTTGAGTTGTTTTGGACTGATCCAGGGGAACACTCAAAGCCAGTTTTCTCTAAAACAATGTTTCCCTGAGCCACTTCATTTTCTGCAGGAGTATCTTGCTGGAAGGACTCCAAAAGTCTTTGGCTTCCATTACCACCCGAAGGATCTACGTAAAATCTAGGATTAGATTCTACCACAGAATCCTTTCTTTCCCGAAGTGTCCTTAATATGAGCGTCTTCAAGAAGTTCATTACTTGAACTGCATACATCAGTGCAGATATAGGATCGGCCATCTGCAGTCAGAAAGACCAAACAGGTTCATTGCATCAAAACTACTAGACTACTATTTGATACCACAACAATCACATTGGCATCTTTATTTTCACTTAGAAAAATTCAGAACAGTAAGGGTAAAGTATTCTCAGAATGGCCATGATCGATATCAAACAAATACAGCACAAAAGTTTTCACATATAAGAAAACTTCAATTGAATTTCAAAAGATGTATGCAATTTAGTTATAGAAAGAAAAATCATATAACCCTCATGTAGTACGTCTTGTCTTCCCTGCAATCAGTTGAGAATGAAAAAAATATGGAAACACACCTGCGTCATGTTAGGTGCAAAAACCATGGCAATGTTACGTGCATTCATCTTATTAACATGTTCATGTTGGACAACATCAGTCATCAGATTGATGGCCCAGTCCAAGAGTGAAGCTTCAGTATGAGGTAGATGTCTCACTATTTCAGCACACTCCTCCTCAGTCTGGCATTGCATGACCTGCTCCGGTGATAATGAATCCAGAATGCCTGTAGGAAGTTCCCTAAACCAAGCCTTGAAAAATACAAGAATATCAGAATAAATTATCATGTACACATTAAGCATCTCCTTGCCAAAACAAAAGCACAAAGAATATATTGTAAGCATCAGCTGCAAGAGAATGTTGTGTTATTTACCTTGTATTCCATCATAAACAAGATAGTTTGTCATGTATGAGAGTTTAATTAAATGGAATTATGGAATGGTTCTGGTTTTACTTGCTAGAACAACACTACACCAGTAAAGGTTACACTTTCCAACTAAGTAGTGCTATAGTTTCATGAACCAGCAATTGAACAAACATGTTGGGAAACTTGTTATATTTTTCCAAAAGATGAGTTGACTGGTTGCAGGCGGCTAGTAGTAAAAAAGTTGGAAGATTAAGACATAAGCAGGGGTGGATATGGGTGCAATTCATCAGCACAAGATTGATGAAGAACAGAAAGCAGATAAAAAAATTCAAGGTTCTCATTAAGCTTGGCTAGAAGCAATGAAAAAGAAAAGATAAAATTCTTTTACGAATTATTTAGAAGATTCACATCCATGAAGATATTTACATTCTTGACTTGACAAACAAATAGTACAACAGGATCAGAAGACATATGTTTCCACTTTCCAACAGAAACTCAAAGTTCACAAGACTAATCCAGTAATCAGGAAGTATTCTTTTATGTTTAACAAAATTAAAACAGTTGGTAACTAGAAAATTGGATAAGTATTAGTGACAATAGAACACTAGTTTGACTAATATTTAACAAAGAACATCTTAGGAAAATTTGGAAAATATTAGAGCTGAAAAAACTTAAATACAGTATACTTTAAGTGCTATTTTTTAATGTTTTTCAATTAGAATCTGAGTTTTATTTCAATAATTGGTGCTATTAAGATTTGCCTTAAGATTACACAATTACAAAACTAATACCTAAGATACTGAATTTAACTTTTCTCCCTACACAAATAAGACTGACAATACACCCTGCCTTCATGCTCACCATCTAATCTGTAAATCAAATATTGCATGGGTAGATAATTCTACTGGTCATCTGATCAATTAAAAAGGATCTACAATGTGCTATTATTCAGTCAAATACACTCTGGACTTTGGAAATGATGTTTGTTTCTCATTTATTAGACATAGAAAGATAACTGTTTTGAGATTGAGAAGTTCGTTTCTCTTATCTTTTCATGCTAGATCTATAAAAGAAGAAAAGGAATTATAGATATTTTGGTCTTTCTTGAAAATAGTAATAAAAATAATCATTATGTTTTCTACAAGCAAAAGTAATGATCATATTACATGTAGAAGAGAATTTTTTTAGTCAATTTGATGATTCAGTTCAATTAACCAAACAAGCATCTATAAACATGTACACCAACAGTGGAGCCAGAAGAAAGCAATCATCTTGCAATTCTATACCTTAATTAGCCCTGCCAAACAATGTACATCAATGCCTTCTGGAACCACTCCCTGATTCAATTGATCCCTGACATGCTCCGCTTGACCATTGTCCGCGTTAATTCTGAAAATCCCCTCTACCTGCATGTGTAAATTCTCTTAAATCCAGCATGAAAATTAATGCAATCCCATGTAAAATGAACAAAAAGGGGCCCATAGAGCCACTTTTGTTGGTTTCATACAAATTGCATACTATAACCACCACCAGCATGTGAAATTTACAAGTTGCAACAAATCTAGAAGATCAACCTGCAACCCTCCTTGAGAATATAGATGCCTTTGCATCAATAGCAGAATAGTTGGCACACTGTTCCCTCTGGAGTCATACGACAACTGCATGGATTCTGTTGAAACTCCAAAAACAGATGCACTACAAGTGAAAAATAAAACAAAATAAATTAAACAAACACAACCTTGAAATTAGAGACTCTAATTTAAATGCATTCAAAAGTATAAAGGTTCCTACATTCTCATCTAAGCATAAATTGTCATGTTAATTTTTGTAACAGTTACCTTCAACCTCATATTGAACACGATTTCTGATTAGTTAACAATGTCAAAAGAAAACTGATTGTGAACAGAAATTAAACTTTAATCAATCCATAATGTTCATTAAAAATAACACATATATAACATCCCTCTTGCATATTAAACGAAACAAAAACCAACAGCAGTTAGAAATGACTCTAGCTAATTCAAAAACGAAGAAAGAAGTGTCTTGATCTTTTGTAATACACATGCATGACACACTCACACACACACACACACCTAGCACTAGGAGGCCTTCTGGGGACTTCAGGTTCAAACTCAACAGGCAAACCCAAGAAACCGTTGAACCTATCAAAGGTGACATGAGCAACATGGCGTACGTTAGTTGGTGAGCCTATGTCCATGATGGAGGAGATGGTTTTGCGGGGAAGGAAGGATTTCCTGAGAAGGGTCAACAGAAGAGCCAAGAGAGAGATGTGTGGTCGGAGAAAGGCATTGCGAGAGAATGAAGAGGAAGAAGGAGTTGGGTTTGTTGTGGTTGAGGTTGAGGTTGAGGTTGTCCTTGTCTTTGTTGTTGGTGGTGATGAAGAAGAAGAAGCAAAATGGGGTGGGGAGTGGAGGACCTCGGTCATGGCTGGCAATGAAAGAGGCCTTTACTTGGAATATAAAAAACGAAAGCACAAAGATTTTGTGATCTGATCCTTCAGAAAATGCCAAGGTTAACAGTTATGAGTTGGAGTTTGATTGAAGGAAAGTGCAGTAGTGTTTGTAGGGTGTGGGACGTGAGAATCATTAACTCGGTTTTCTTTATGTTGCGTGTTGTGGAGCGTTGAACATGTACTCACGCTTGTGAATATGCCATGTGTGAGTGGAAAGAGAGAGAGAAAGACAGCAACAGGGACACGAAGAGTAGAACCAAAGACAGATAGACAGACAGTGAAGACATGAAGATGGTGAAAACTTGTTAAACAATATCATAATAATGAGCTTTTACAGTTCAGTAATAATATAATTCACCTCTCATTCATCACCAACTTATTTATATATATAACAGATAACTTTAATTATTCTAAATTCCACATTACCTATTGGGTTTAATTAATAAATGTAGTGACATGTTACCAATATTTAGTTGACATGAAATGAGATTTGAATTTCTTATTAATAAAAAAGTTATTAAAGAAAATAATATTGTGATGATGACCTAGTTCTTTCCTTGAATTCTGGATATTGTTTTATCAGTTTGGTTTATGAATTTATAGAATGGTAGAGAGCACAATTTTTATATGTAAGAAGTATTTGTCATTATTCTATTAATTTGGTGGACCAGAGTTAATTATATATGTTAAAAAACCTCTTCTTTATGCTAAAAAACCTCTTCTTTTATATTGATAACTTAATCAATTTATAATTGTGATCTAGTTAATGTGAAATTTTAAAATAAAATTGTCAAATAAATTTATTCTTTCAAAATTACTTCATTTTATCAAAATATTTTTTTTATTTTTTAAATACCGGTATTTTATATTATAATATATATATATATATATATATATATATATGAAAATGATGATGACCCGATAATGTAAGATAGTACAGTAGTATATTTTTATTTGAAGAATTTCTTGAAATCCGTGTCTTTTAGCTTATGAATGATGAAAGAGTATTTATTACCTAAAGTCATAATTAATAATACGTATTAGATTGTATCCACAAAATAAATAAAAACTTGCAAGTTTTCCATACTTCGCTTTTAATTCCGATGTGAATTTTAAATCATAATGTTTTTAATTATTTCTTAGCATGTTTTATTGATTGTAGTTAATTTAACCGTAAAAATACTAATAATATTTAATTAAAATAATTGAAGATTTTATACATAATTTAGTTAAATAATGTATTTATTATTTAGTACAAATGAAGTATTTGTGCCTGTAAATATATTGTTTTTACTTTTTCATCCAATAAATTTCTTTTAATATTTTATTTATATTAAAAAGGTAATTAATTTAAAGCCTGTAGTTTATATTTTATATATTAGTTTTAATATTATAATATTGTATCGTTTTAAAATATTTTTCTAATATATCATAAGCATGAGCATAAATTTTGTTTCTAAAGACAAAATAATAAAGAATATTTTACATTTAAAAAATAATAATTATAATATATTAAAACTATTTAACATAAAAAATAATAATCATTACTCCTTTATTTCTCTATTCTTATATGATTTTAAATTAATATAAAATAATCGGCTTAAATACGTACGTTAATTTTTAAAATAATTATTACTGTTTATTTATAAAATTTATTTTAATAAAAGTATTACATATAATTTTTATTTTACAATTACATATTTTTCATTTTATAAGAAAAATTGATTATTGAAAAATATATTATGGATAAAATTATCTTTATATTAATTTTAAATTTTATATTTGAATAAATAATGATTATTTTTTATATTTTATATTTTATGCAATTTTAATACATCATAATTAATGGATCTAAAAATAGAAAATAGAAAATGTTATCAATATTTTATTAAAATAGAAAATAATGCATTTTTAAATAAAAAAAAACTTTAAAACACACTTAGAAAGAAATAAAAAAGTAAAAATAATTAATTTGGCTTATAATTGAATTTGGTATTGACGAGGAAAAATGTTGGTCAATGAGGCACATTAAGTAAAATAGGGTTTGGGTGAATATAATTCTTGTTGACGTGTTTGTTGATCGAAAAGAAAAGAAAAGAATAATAATAAATAAATTTTTATTTGTTTGTCAAAAGTAAAATTGGTTAGATCTTACATTTAAAATACTAAACCCGTAACTCCATTAAAAATTGATTGGATGATTTTTTTAAGTAACTTTAAGAAAAGAATAAAATACTTTTTAATAAGTTAAAATTAGTTCATATATAAATAAAAAATAGAACATCTTTGTGAAATAAGTCTTTTTTTCTCTCTTAAAAATATCTTGTGAAATTTTAGTATAGATTTGGAATGAATTAAGTCAAATACAAAAAAAAATTATCTACTTAGTATGAGAATTTAAAAGTCAGACGAAAAACGCGCTTAGTTTGATTAATCATTTTCAATGACCTAATTTTGCAATCTTGGTTCAACCATTTCACACCATTCTTGAGAAGCTTATGCTGCTTTTATGATATTAATCTTTTTTCTAAACCCCATGGCCCGGAACCCAATGTCGTGCTTTTGGGCTTTGCAATTGGGTTATGAAAGAGACTTATTCTTCCTGCACCTCCATACATTTTTTTCTTGCATCTCCATATTTTGAAAATATCCAAATTACTCTTTGATAATTTTTATTAAATGTTTCTTTTAATCATGGAAAGTAAAATTTGAAATCTTTTTAGATTATAGAATTCAAAAGTTAAAATTTGTGATTTTTTATATTCGGGAATACAAATTTTAGAATATAAAATTTACATTCTAGAATATGCAATATAGAATATAAATTTTATATCAAATCTAAAATAAAAATTCTACATTCCAGATTGTAAAATCTAGAAAGAATAATTTCAGTATTTTTAAAAGTATGGGTGCAGAAAGAATCCTCTATGAGACATCCCAATCAAACCCATTAAACAAATGAAGCCCACCTTAGGCCCAATTTGAGTTATCGAGTTGCTAATTTTGCTCATTGTAAAGTTATACAATATATATTGATTCTACTTTGTTCTCCTAAAAAAAAAAAAACTTATGCTTAAGATGTTTTTCGGTATAAATTTATTTATAACATTAAAATTTTAAATTAATTTTACTAAAAAAACGAAAAGACTGGAATACTTTTCAAAAGCACTGTGAGTCACCGACAACATACATTTTTTATTCAAATCAAGAATTATACTTATAGACGTCAACTTTTATTTATATTATCAGGTGTTTAAAACTTTTGGATTTACCTTGAAGAATTCACCTTCATATATTTTACATTGACATTTTATAACTCATTTTGGCTTTTCATTTTCCCCTATCACATTATCTCCATTTTTCTTAATTTTGTTCGTGTCTCTCATCAAATTAATTGAAAAAATAATATGAAGGAGAAAAGTCAGATGTGAAATAAGTTAAATTAAATGAACAATGTCTTAAAAAAAGGCTTTAGTTATATTCTAATTCAAAGTTTAAGTGATTTTTTTTTTAAATTTGAGTATTCAAGCTTAATTATATTCTTTATATTCTTTATAATGAGAGATATATTTTTTTAAAGTACATTCTTCTCAATTAATAAGTTTAATCCATTTATGGAAATCTTTCCCATTTTTCGATTGTAGTATTTGGTCATTTTTTTAAAAACTATATCAGTTTTACCAATTGTACAAACAAGTCTTTATTGAATAACATGAAATCGATTGTTTTATCACCGAACGAAATCATTTTACATCGATCGAATTTTACAAGTGGTTTTACTCCTAATTTTTCACATAGTTTTTTTACCGTCGAGGATCTTGTTGACAAGCTAATCACAGCCAAAATGGTAGTAAATGTTGGATCCAAAGATCTTAATCGACAATCTAATGATGTGGTCATTGTTGAAATCAAATTAAAATTTGGGATTAGAGTTGTGATTGTGGAACTTCTCTTCCATCTTTTCGAGGAAGGAATTCATATCATCTTACACCATGAATATACATGAAAGTGAGAAAGGAAAAAAGAGTGGATAAAAGAGTTTTTTTTATGGTTTCCTATATGTTGTTTTTTGGAGACTAAAAAATTTTCATCTAACTCTCTAAACGTCATTATTTTAGTTCAAAGTTTAAATTACATCTTAAAGTATTAAAGTTGAATACCTTTATTCTTAATAAAATATATTTTATAAATTCTAATTAAATGTGCGTTCTTCTCTCAATATTATATAATTTTTAAAATTTGTATTTTTTCAACTAATTTAAAGTACATAAGAATATCTTTCTTTATATTTTACTAAGATTTTATGGTATTGAATATATCTATTAGTTATATTAATAGAGTATAACTAAAATTTTAATTAAGTTATTTTTTTTAATAAAACAGACCTAACTACCCGTACAAGTTCTATCAGTTTCGAATCAATTTGTAAATTAAAATTTGCATATATTTCTATATTATAGTTTTGTCATCGTTGTTTAAATTGATGTACAAGAAGTATTAAAGTTACATAAGAGTGCATTAAAATAATATTGGCCTCTTTCTTACCGTTTAAAGTTTCACACTCAGATTAAAAGGAATAATAAAAATAATACAGATTAAAATATTTTTTTCCAAAATAACTGACCTCCTACAGTAAATAAATTACTTCTACAACAACACAATATTAATGTAATTTATTTAAAAATAGTGAATGTTTATTAAAAAATGAAAACAATAGTCAATCAAATTTTCAAAAAATAAACTACAGTAATTTTCAAACTGAAAGAGTGTTAAAGAACTTTTTGTTTTTTTTTTTTGTATTTTTACCATGAATCAAATTCTTAAGACTATGTTGGTTAAGGATAATTATTGATGACATGAACACAGCATGGCATGCCGATATTGACCCGTCTTTGAAAACAACGTTGTCGTGGCTTGTTCCGATTTCTCTCGTTACGTCAAATCCTTTAACAACATTACATTTAAACCTACATGTGTTCCTCAAGTTTCAATTTTCCAAATTACAAACTACCGTTATCCCACACACATCTCTCTCTCTCTTTCTCTTTGCGCGTGCTCCTGCAACTTGAATCCACACCAAGGTTGTATTGCAACTAGCCATGTCTTCTTCCTCCGGTAGATACGGATCTCAATCTCAGTATGCTCCATCTGCGCCTCAACAGCCTCCATATTCCAGTTACTATCAGACTTCTACTTCCAATGCTCCGCCGCCTTCAAATTCTTCCTCCAATTACAACTACGCCAACGTTTCTTCATCTGGGTATTCAACTTTTCCACCAGGGACACCCCAGGACGTGATTACCAGCTTTCAGATGGTGGACAGGGATCGGAGTGGCTTCATCGATGAGCGTGAACTGCAACAAGCTCTCTCTTCAGGATTTCACCATTTCAATCTCAGGACCATTCGTCTCCTTATGTTCCTCTTCAAGAACCCACACCAACCCCTCGCAGTTGGTAGCTAACTTCTGTTCAAATTTATCTTCTTTTTTTGTTTTCCTTTCTTGGGGTTTTCATTGTGTTGATATCAATTGGCTATCGCTTTTGCCTTTTCGCAGGACCAAAGGAATTTGCAGCACTCTGGAGTTGTCTTGGTCAATGGCGAGTGAGTCTCTTTTTCATTTCTTCTTATATTCTTTTCTTTCTCAAGATAATCAAGGTTCATGCTATGCTATGTTATGAATCGCCTAAAGTTTGAAAGTTGTGTTTAACTCGTAAGCTAATTGAGTAGCTTTAACTGGATAAAACTGTTTTATGTTTTTACCTGCGTAATAATCTATTGGATGGATGGATTTATGCTGACAACTCCATATCATGAACCTTATACCGAATAGTTTTGATGGTGTCTCAACTTTTACTACCAAAAAAATTAAATAAATTGTGTTCTGTAATCGATCTTCATCCATGTAAAATTGCCTTTGAATGTTTTACTTTAATTCTGTAGGGCATATTCGAGAGATATGATAAAGACAGGAGTGGGAAAATTGATCCATTAGAACTAAGAGATGCTCTGTATGGTATTGGTTATGCTGTGCCTGGTTCAGTTCTACAACTTCTGCTTTCCAAGTATGGTGATGGAAGTGTAAGAAGAGTAGAGCTTGGTTTTGACAGTTTTGTCGAGTAAGTTATTTTATCTGGGTCGTAGAGGGAGTAAATTTTATCGTTTTGATCATTGAAAGACTTTTGGATCATTAATTTGGTCGACGAAATGGTATTACATCAATCTTGTCCTCGAATGATGTTTTTTTTATTTATTTTTGCACCAAAGTAGACAAGTTTACAAACTGTTGTAAACTTGTCATGCAATGATAAAATGATGATTTGAGGGCCATGTTGATGTCGCTGATGTATGAAGTACCAAATTGATCTCCTGAAATCTTTCAAACAAAGGAGGACTAAATTAGCTTTTGTTGTATTTGAAAATGTCAATGCCATTATATATCTAATGTTCTGTTTTTGGATGTATGCAGGTGTGGGATGATTATTAAGGTAAAACTCAACGAGATTTGACCCTATTGACGTGCTTCTTATTTCTCTGTTTCTCCACTTGTGTTTCTTTTTCATCCCTTCCATTGACATAGGCCAATTTTCACATGATCCATTGTTTGTATATGTGGTTTAGGATATAGATGTCTATTCTGTTAGATGTAAACTTTGAGAAGAAAAATCTGAAGGACTAAATATAAGTAGAAATTAGCATTTTGATGAAATACATGTTCTTGTGTATATATATACCTGTGTTTTTTAAAGTGTTAATTACTTGTTTCACTTTCAGGGTCTCACTGATAAATTCAAGCAGAAGGACACACGTTATGCGGGTTCTGCTACACTTTCCTACGATGCCTTCATGACCATGGTTCTTCCTTTCCTTGTATCTTATGATTGATGGGTAGTGATGCTTATCGTAAAGATTTCCAAGTTCTTTGGTGCCACATTCAATTCATTGTTTTATATTGTGAAGAAACTTTTAATTTGTTATATTCATTTGTGTTCCGACAGTGGTGGACACACTTTCATAGAGAGCATTTCACATTCATTTACATTTATTTGACCAAAAATTTATCTATGTATGGCTAAGGGGGTTTGTGGCAAGAAAAGTGATTAGTAGAAAGTAGGTGCTGAGTGGTGAAAGTGGGTATGTATAGAAAA
Source organism: Phaseolus lunatus (assembly GCA_013389735.1). NCBI lineage: Eukaryota > Viridiplantae > Streptophyta > Magnoliopsida > Fabales > Fabaceae > Phaseolus > Phaseolus lunatus. The sequence goes on from CM023861.1 coordinate 32,440,264, forward strand.
ATGTATGTGTTTAATTTTTTTTTCATTCTAAACATTATGTAAAAGTTGTACGTCATGATCGGATGAGATGTGGTATGTACCAGAATTTATTAATAAAATGATGATTTGTTGACAATAATGTACTATATTATTTATAATTAAAAAATATTTATTTTTGAAATAGAATTATTTTAAAATTATGTTATTCAAATCATAATTGTAAATCAATAACTTTCGTATGAAAGTAACATTTTTTTATTAATAAGAAAATGAATTGTGGTGAAATTTTGTGTAGAATAAAAGGAAGCCAAAACACTAACTTCTACGTTATTGTTATTGCCATCCCTGCTTACATAAGATAATTGAGAAGAATCTTTGTATCACTTAAATTATTGCTAACCAGAGGATTCCACGTCAATCTATATATAGAGAAAATAAAAGGGATTATATAAATGAAAAAAAAAAAGAATATAAGGATAGAGAATAGTGTGTGAAAACTATACATAGTGCTTACATATTTAAGAATAAAATAGTGGCCAGATAGATTTTATAATAGGAAGAATACAAATAACAAAACGAATAGCATTCACTGAATTTGGTTTAATTTAAAATTTTGAGAAAAACCATTATCTCTAATCATTCACCAAATCTCAAATCATGCATGAATATAATATTTTTGGAACTTGCGTGTAGTATTAAGAATTTCCATTATTAAAAAAAGAAAAAGAAAGTGTATTGTGTGACATCAAAATTTCTATCAAGGTTGTGATTATATAAATCAATGGTGGGATTTGATTATAGAGTATTGTCGTGGATGTAATAATCAAATACATAGCTACCCAACAAATTGGCACTAGAGATTGAAATGATTTTAGTTTCATATTTACATATCTCTATATTCAGAACTACATATTTAAGTAGATTCTACAATATTTTTTGAGTTAACGAAAAAAGAATAAAGGGTATTAAGATAAAAAAAAAAAAAAACTAACTTTAAGTAATATATATATATATATATATATATATATATATATATATAAAGAGTTTTATAAAAAAAAAAAACACTACTTTACAAAAGACTTTTAATGATGATTAAAGATTGTTAGAATATATGACCTTAAACAAGAGGAGGTGAATTGTTTAAGGAAGATTTTTGCAAATATTGAAGGTATAATGAATCTTAGTGCAGAATAACAAATCAAGGAATCAAGTTAGCCAAGAACTCAAATTGTTTTAAGGTAAATATAGAAAAATAATCGATTATTTATATCAGCAGATATTAAAACCAACCAAAAACAGCAATTTAAAGAGTTAAGGATGAAAGAAATGCACACAACAGTTTTATATTGGTTCACCTTAATCACAAGGGCTACATCCAGTTCCCAAAAAACCACTGGGTTTTACTATGCAATCAATCACAGATTACACACACCACACACCAAAGTAGTGATCTTGAACCCCTCAAGAAACACGCTACCTTTGGCAATTCACCACACAGAATTCAGAACCCTTCTGAATCTGCACTTACAACCTTCAAACAGAAATACAGTAATCAAGGAAGAGAGAACAGGATACACTTGGGAGTTACAAAGCTTCAAGATCAGAATTACAATCCAGTCCTATTCCACACACATGAAAATCTAAAAGCTTAATTGAATCTTGAAAGCACTTAGTCAAATCTCACTTTGATTTCTCAAAACTGTTCCTTACCCTTTAGGGGTGTCTAACTAACTTTATATAGACCAACTGAGTGGTCAAAGAGCATTTAAAATAGGAGCGCAATTAGTTAGAAATATTGAATAAAAGATTCAATTCAAAACTAAGAAGTTGTTAAGATTTTCAAAACAAACAACCGGTTGTTTTGGCATTGACAGCTTAGTCAACAAAGCCAAAGCTTTTCAGCCTTTTCCAAAACCTTTTCACCAAAGAACAACCGGTTGTTTTTCACTTAGTTGAAAAACAAACTCTTTTAAAAAGGCTTTCAAACCAAACTTGTTTTGGATTCAAACAAGGTGTGGATTACACATATTCTACTCCTGTTTCCACCCATACACAACAGCAACACCAACCATCATCAAACACATAGAATTTGGATTCTTCAAAGCTCATGATCAACCTTGATCAACAAAGATGACTTTTAAAAATAGTTTTAGACTCATTAAATGAAGATATTGTTGTAAGTTTAACAAATCATCCAAAACTGATATATTGATATAAAAATTACAAATCTAACTATTGTTAAGAGATAAATCAATCCATTAAGTGTAAATGTATATATGTTAACAAATTTTGTGGTAAAGAAATATTGGAAAGCTAACTAAATTTGATGAAGTGTCTTCCATGCTTTCACATATTTCTCATGCCTCTCTTGAACAAGTTCTTGTCGCCAATGTGGACCCTTCTTTACCAAATGTTGACCATTTCAATTTGGACTTCTATTTAGACCTCGCATGATGCATTTTTTTTCTTATTGCACTCCTTGCTTGATGTTAACTGCTCTTATACTAAGCCTAATCTAACTTTACTAAATACACCTCAAAATACAATAAATAAATCATATAAAATTACAAGTCTAAAAGGTCAAAATAAAGAGATAATGATTCTTTTATTTAGCAAGAACAACTTACTTTGTCATGTTTTTTTTTTTCATTTTTTTAGTGTATTTTTACTCATTTTCTACTCATCACATTCGTTACTTTCTTCTAAGAATTATAGTTGTCTTCCGAGAAAATATTGGGAACAATCACATATAATAAGTGATTGAATAAAAGAAATGAAAAAATAAATAAAATACTTGATGATAATCCTTAAAAAATAAAAAAATAACCACTCAACATATTAAAAAACATAAAATAAATTATTTATTTATACTAAAGTAAATAAAAAAGTAGTTTATATCAAGAAAAGATAAATCAAAACATAAGTTGATCTATAACAATTAACTAAATAATCACTTAATATATCTAATAAGAGCTGTTTTTAATACGGATTATTTTGTTTTAATCATTATTCTTCAATTAAAATTTACAGTTAAAATCTTTCTTTCAAATACAAGTATAATCAAAGATCTTGCAACTGTGCAATCTCTAATATGAGTTTTCATTTTCATTGTTTGAATCTATTATAGTATGATCCCTTAAACTTAATATCTAGGGCTCCACAAACCCACTCATTGATGACTAAAACACAATATATTAGAACAATCATTCAAATTGCTGCTAAACTTTCATTTTCTCAAGTGGACCCTAACTTTCATATTCATATTATTCGTACTACTTTGTTTTATTTTATTTTTTTTAACTCAAAAGCTCTAAACAATGGTAAGAGGGGAGGTCAACCATCTAATCAATGTTTCAAAATAATAATCATAAATAAGTTAATATGTCATGCCACATAATTGTCACCATAATAAATATTGAATTTAAGAATAATAAATATTTTTCTAAGCAATAGAATTGAATTTTTTTTTATAATAATAAAAATGTTATTTTATTAGCTAAGCATGCCCACACACGAAATATGAAGAGAGAATTATGCTACTTTGTTGATGTCATGCCAAATAATATTTGAATCTTCTCTATTTTCTTACACTTTTAAGAAAAAGAAATCTATACTTTTTTATTTTTTCAATAAATAAAGTCAAAAGATTTGTAAAGTAGCATTCACTTTTTTATTTTATTTAAAAATATCATATTGGTTAAATCTTAAATGAAAATTTATAAAAATATAAAATATAAAATAAAATAAAAATTATAAATAAAATAAAAATATGAAAATGAATTTCAATTAGTATACTTCATGTGTAATTTCAAAAAAAACAAAAATATAATTATTCCTTTGAATCAAAACATGTTTCTTTATCAGCAAATAAAAAAATATGTTATTTGATACATATCTATATAAGAAGAAGACAATGGAAAAAAAAAAAGAAAAAACTTTCCGCGTTTTACTTATAAATCTTTTCTTCAGAGCTTCTATTACTGATTTCTTGCACACCTAATCTTCTGTATTTATCTCATCTATATTGTTATTAAATACATATAAAAAACAAAAATTAAATTAAAATTAGAGTAATTAATTTAACTCTGATGAAGTTTTTCAGATAAAATAAATAAGACTAGAAAAAGAAGAAAGTCATAAGTGCATGTCAACAATTATTTTATTCTGTAGAAAAAAACAAGATATTTTATTCTGTATCAACTTTCTGTAAAAAATCAATTCTGGCCTATATCTTTGACTATTGTTTACAGTGAAAGAAAAAATTCATATGAATGGATTTAACTAAAAATTAGAACTAAGCCTCCAACAACTGCTCCCATTACTGTGCACAAAAAGTATAAGATTTTTGCCTTGAATTTGTTTCCCTGCAAAAAATGTATAAATATTAATTCACCAATATGAATCAAGCATTCCATAAAAGATAGTATCATTTACAAATATCAAAATTGGAATAAAATTCTTGTTCAAATTTTCCATTTTTGTAGATGCTAGTAGATATACCTATTAAATTACTCACACGTTATCATTACTTTAGTGTCCCAAGTTGTCTGAATTTTTATTAAATTTTCTTATTTCCCTATCCAAATCTGCTCAAACAATTTGAGCATTGAAATTTGTAGGTGGCTGCACCTATCTGTGAAACTCATCCCAATTGAAACATGCTGATGTAAGAACCCTATAAATTAAATTGAGCACACCTTGGCCATCACTAACAGCCGTCTACAGCCAAATTTTTATGACTTTATTGTTGAATCATCAACATAACTTGATTCCAGTCCAAAAAAGAGGCACTTTACAATTGTAAATAATGTTCACAGTTGAAACTTTTCTCCATTCAGATTCTCACAACTACACTCACCTTATAAGGTTCCCTTAGTTACAAATCATACTCAACATAACTTGTAATGTACATAACACCTCATTTGACTTTGGAACAGTTCACACAAAGGAATTCTTAGCAAAGGAAATTCTATAAACACAAGCTACAACTCACTAATAAAGATAGTACAAGAGAATCTCTCAACTCTTTACTCAACAGTTCAACAGCAGTCCATTATTGATAGCTGACATTACCCTTCTACAACTAAAAATAATTCAACTTGTATTTTAACTAAGATGAAAAAATTAGGAGAAATTAATGCAACTGAAATTACTTTGTGGATAGTGTTTTACTTTGATAGTAGATAAAAATGAACCTCAAATTCTAATCCAACTATAATCATTGTTGATTTTGCATAACTTCAAAGCAAAGGGTGCTACAAAAGCTTATAAGGGAATAGAAGGAAAGAAAGCAGCGGAAAGGAAAGCCACCTATGAGATAAGGTTGAAAAACAAGGACAAAATTCATGAGGTTTGGTTATATGTCAAGATGGAACCTGAAGGCTTTCTTTCCCTGTGATGTAATTGAATTTAGACTTTTGTATGACTGAAGACAAGGAGAATTTTATTCACCAGAAGATTCACATGCATGATTGCAAGTGGGAGATAAGGAAGGTGGAGACCCATCACCATTTTTTTAATGAAGATAGTGAAAAATAAGGTTTTCTGGGGGTGGTTATAGCGGCACGAGAGTCCACTTGGTTCATGCACTAGCACTAATTGGACAGCATTTGACAGGTCTGCATAAAGAGATACCAATTGGACACAAACTTTTGCATGCTATGGCTCCAAAACTTTCCCATCATATCATTTTCCGGATTACATATTTAGCATAGTACTGTCAAAAAGTCAAAGAATAACTTGATAGAATCAAATACACGCTTTTGAATTCTTTTTTCTAGACTTCACATCTCTTTATAACCGTGATCATTGCTAATTTGTTATCATAATGTAAACTTATCAGAGGTTCAAAAGCTGAATTAGTTTTCTTACGACCAAATAATGAAAATTACAGCACAGTAATTTTAGTTTCATTATTTACAGTTCCTGGTTTTCCAACAGTTTCTGAAATTGTAATGTAAAGAAGAAAAAAAATGTATCAACACTTGGCAAATAAAAAATTTAGGGACAATCTTAAATTTTTCCTCACCTCTAGCAAAAGAATGATTTATTGAAAGTTATTTGTTTCACTGTATTCCTTATCACTGTCTTGAAAGCTCCCAAGTGAACAACAAAAATGTAAATATGTAGACTACCAAATTGAAGGACAACACCTGCATAACAATAGCAACGAAACATTAGATACATTAATAGACACATACATCTACTTCAAAAAGTTTCAGACAAAAAGTAAAGAAACTTTTCACAGTTAAAGTAATTGAATTTCTCATGTGTATACTTACGTTAGATTTGGAGTCAAAAGACATTTCTGGGAGATAACCTTGTAATCCAATGTTATAAACTGGGTTGCCATCAGGATAATAGAGGCCATAGTTTCTCTCTGATACTGGACCAGGCTTCAAATTCTCATTGAAAAGTGCAAAGACAAAAATATCAATTGGGACAGATGGATTTGCAGGAGTGCCTTGTTTTTGCTCTATCTTTCTCAACAGATTACTATTATATGTTTCTGCATTCTGTGGTGTGGCTCCAACTTCATCAGGGTCACCTTTAGAAGGCCAACCAGTTTCCGAAATCTTGACTTCAATATCAGTATGCCCCAGTCTTTTAATGGCAGCATAGACAGCATCAATTTGAGCAAACAACATGTTATCGTAATGCAAATTGGTAATTGGGTCAATAGACCCTGAATTTGGCTGAAACAACACATAATTCAAGGAAATTTGGTCTGGGTTATCCTTGTATGCAAAAAAGGGATATGCATTAATAAGGAAGGGTGATTTAATTTGAGAATGAAAGCTAAGGATGGGTTGAATATATTGTATCAGATCTTGCCTGAATGCCCCTGATGAAGGAGGAAACGAAGAGGCTAAAATTTTGTAAGAATGAGCAGAAGTAACAGTAACCTGCTGTGCTAGTCCTAGATTAACCAGAGCATTATACATACTTTGCATTGCAGGGAGGAGATTTACTGTAAGCTGAGAGAGATTGTAGTCGAACACCTCGTTTCCTACAGCTATGCAAGTGATCTTGGTTTGTGAAATATAAGGCTGAACATGCTGTTGAACCCAGCTCTGAGCCTTAGAAGGGTCCCTCAAACTCGGCAGATCCTCGTTCCGAACTCCTATGATGAACTCCACATCTGAATTGGAGAATGCAGATAGAACATTTGGATCAGAATCATAGAGTTTAATTTTGGTGACATTCAGAGATTTTATAAGAGCAGCCACACGAGAAGGAGATGGAAGGTTGTCGGCTATTTGCCCGTAATTGATTCCAAAATTAAGGCTCCGAGTTTGCACAAACAAATCTGAAGAACATAGTTGTAAAAAACATTAGAACATACAAAAAAGACATAACAATAACAAATCTAAAACCTCTAATTTACAACGCTCAAGAAGCATAATTAACAATCAATCCCCAGTAGAAGATAAAGAAAGCCTTGAAGAGAGACAAACTGTAAAAAAAAACTGAGAAACACTGACAAAACCAATAATTCAGATTACCAAAAAAGCTTATAATATATAGAGGTAGGAGAATAGATACTCAAACCCAATTGACAAATACGAAAGCTAAATTAAGGAATAGTATTCTGTTCACAATTCAGAATGCTGAAAGGAATAGTATTCTTATCACAATTCAGAATGGTCCATTGCCAAGAAAACCTGAAATTCTACTACTCCACGACTACAACAATTCATGTTCACTCTCCACGGAACAAAAGTTGACTAGTAAGTGAAAGATATGAAACCTGAAAAAGTGAGAAGCAGCAATAGCAAAGGAAAGAAGAAAGAAGAAGTTGCCATTGGTAATCTGTTACTGGGCATAACCAGTAACCAAGACCACCGCGCTTCCAGGCTCAAGGTTCAAGCTTTACAACATTACAAAGTTATTGCATATTTATATACAACAAAGCTGTTCTGTTTTTATGTGGAAACTAGGCAATGCCATTTCTTTTCTCTCTCAAATATTTTTTTTTTATGACAAAATTTTATGTTTCCACTATTAACCTTAGACGCGCAAACTCATAGGTACCAACTTCGCCGACATATACTGAGATTTTATTCAATATTTTCGTGAAAAATCGCAAGTTCGCAACTACAATGTTAAAATACTTATATTTATCAAAGTAACGTGTTTTGTCTTCCAATTTTCATTTAAGTTTCAAGGCACTCACTGAAGAAAAGGGGATGCAACTACAATGTAAAATACTTATATTTATCAAAGTGACATTTTTTATCTTCCAATTTCCATTTAAGTTTCAAGGCCCTCACTGAAGAAAAGGGGATGCAACTACAATGTAAAATACTTATATTTATCAAAGTAACATTTTTTATCTTCCAATTTCCATTTAAGTTTCAAGGCCCTCACTGAAGAAAAAGGGATGCAACTACAATGTAAAATACTTATATTTATCAAAGTAACATTTTTTATCTTCCAATTTCCATTTAAGTTTCAAGGCACTCACTGGAGAAAAGGGAATTTTTTTTAGTAAACATATATTTCTCATATTTGGTATATCTCTTAAAAAATAATATTTATAAGAAATCATATTCTCTAATAATGATTTTGATTTTTAGCTAAATTTCTCAAAATAGTATTTTGAGGAGATGATAATATAATTTGTTTAAAATAAAAATTATATCACTTTATCAAACAACAAATTAAGAAATTTAGTAGAAATTATTTTACACCTTGATTTCTAAAAGTATTATGTAATATTATTTGACCAATTACACATATTTTAATCATTATTAATATAAATGATAAATTCCAGAAGGAATCACTATTATTTTCTTTGGCTCCTAATTCTTTAGGTTTTAATTTACCTGATCTGAAGAGGAAGAGTCACTGAATCAAAAGAATATTAAGGTGTAACCATTTTGTATTATATCGTCTTGTCCTTTTTTTTTGTGAAATTAAATATTCCAATGAAGTTGTGTATATGATAGTCGTTGAAGATTCATAATTAATAATAATATATGAATAAATTAAATATTATTTTATATATAAATTGTTAAGTTTTATAAAATTAAATTTAAAATATATTTTTTATATAATATTAGAATTATTAAAATTTATCATGATAAAAGTTTATTGCATCTTGTTATACCACCTAATATCAAATTATCTATAATTATAGAAACGAGATAGCATATCTCGTTGAGATAGTACATTTCAAATGAGAATGCATAAGATCTCATATCAATAAAAAATAAAAACATATATATAATAATATTTAATAATATATAACTAAAAATAAAAATATTTAATAATATATAATCGAATGTTGATTTAACCTTTTAATAATAGTAATGTTTTTTATGATGTAATTAGATTCATTATCTAACATAATAATCTTAAATAGAGAAAATCATGTTAATTATTTAAGTTCTATGAAACACACTAAAGTCTCTTTAGAAAAATAATTATTGAATCGTATTATATTTTATCTCCTATTTCATGGTGATATGATTATTAATAGTAAAACGATATTTTTTTTTTTAACTTAAATAACAGTACGATTTTATATTTTCTAAAAGTAAAGATTAATATTGCGTCAAAGAAAATTTTATATTTTCTTGTTTTTGTTTCGTGATAATATATATATATATATAATTTATTGTTATTAAATATATTTTTTTTATTTTAAAATTAAATAATAATATATTTTTATGTTTCTCAAGATAAAGAGTTAATATTTTTTTACTTTCTGCTTGGTGTGATTAATAATGTGAAACTGAAAGTAGGAAAATATATATATATATATATATATATATATATATATATTAGAAAAATATAAGACAATATTATCATTTAATTTTAAAATAAATTTTTAATATTAAAATATATACAAAGATAGAGAGATATCAATCACGTAAAGAAAGAAATTTGTTGTGTTTTCAAGAAAAATATAACATTGTATTGTTATTTAATTTTAAAATAGAAATATCTTTTTAATATTAGTAGTAAATATATATATATATATATATATATATATATATATATATATATATATATATATCTAGGAGGAAAAATATTAACAATAGTTTTAGAAACTTTAAGTTTGTATTATTGCTTAATTTTGAAATAAAAATATCTTTCTATTATTAATAACTATGAAATATATATCAAACCATATCCATTAGATTGACATAATAATAATTTTTTCATTAATTGTTTTATATTTGATTTGGTGTGATATGCGTTATTTAAGCATTTCGCACAATTTTCTTAATTTAGAATCATTTTAATAGATAATATAAATGATTAACCATCTCATGATTTAATGTCATTGTCATGTGTTGGATTCTTATTAGTTGAAAATAACATGGTGATCTTATAAACTACACAATAATTTCTTGAATGAAATAGTTTGATCTCATTAAAATCAATGAAATATTTGTGTAGCACGCGTAAATTTTAATTTAGAAAACTAATAACAAAAATATTTTCTAAGATTTACACAGGATCAGTAAAAAGGTTAAGATTCCCTAGTTTTTAAGTTTGGTGAGTGATTTATTTTTATCAGAAAAAATAAATTAAATTAAATAGATCACTTCATAAGTGTCACAATCTTCATTAAAAAAAAAATCATGTTCTTTTTTCTAATCTTAGAATCTAACAAACAAATATATCAACTGAATATACGATTCCTAATATTTTTATTAATACTTCATTCCTACTATATCTTTTATAAAAAAAATACTATACGACTTATAATAAAAATATGAGCATAATTCACAAAATAAATAAAGGTTTAGTGAATAAAAATAGATAATTAAATATTGGTTTTAATAAGTTAAGTGGATGAGACATTATTTTATATTTTTCTAAATGTCTTGTTTTTTTTTAAAGTAAATCATAAGTGTTCATTAAAAAAAGAAAAAAAAAACTATTGATTAACCGCTATAATAATACTATTATTGTTTAAAAATCATTAAATATAAATTAATTTTAAAGATAAAAATAATTATTTATTCTATTAATTAAATTATATATTATTTTAAAGATTAAAAATTATGTAATTATTCAATTTTTTAATGTGTGAATACATGTATCATTTATATTATTATTTGAAAAATATTGAATGATTGTGAAATATTAATTAAAATATTTTTTTATTATTTATTTTTTATGTTAAAATTTTATTTTAATAGTTTATCCTTATTTATTTTGTTTATATTATAAAATGTGATAATTGTATTATATATAATATATGTATATAGATACAAAGGCAGTACTTAAAATAAAATAAAAAAATATATTTTTAACTACATATATTGTGTATATTTAAGTTATTTATGAATTATATAAATTTTTTCAGATCCTTTCTCAAGATTTATAGAATAGTGGATATTTAATTTTTTGGAGTTGCATCACAAACGTGTAAAGAGTGTGACTAGTTAATTATTTTTATTCTTTGGTAATTAATTAATATAGGAATTGTTAAAAAATAAAACGGCACGTGTTAAGCACCGAATCTCTGAAAGCACGTTGACACTTCACCACCGCCTTCAGATGCCGCACGTGTTTCGAAGTTAATATGGTTTTCGTTTTGGACAGTACGCGCACCACAACTTTTCTGTTTTAAATATGCAAAACAATTTTTTATTTATTTAACTTTCTCTTCGATTAGAAGGGTATCTTTAAATATTTTTATTTAATTTCCTTATTATTTTATAAAATTATACATGAACATGTAAACTAAATAATAAAACTAATTTTCATCTGGATAAGTTGCTAATGTTTTTTTGGTTTAAAATTATTTATATTTTAATATCTGTTTTTTATTTCTAATGCTAGGAATATGAATGAAAGTCACTAAAATGCTAGGAATTCCAAAGTCAATGATGAAAGAAACTAAAAATCTTGAACAATGAAAAACGCATAACAATTTGTCATGTTCTATTGCAAAAGAATATTGATGGAAGATTACCAAAAAGAGTGTCAAATATGTTCAGTTCATTATTTTTGGATTGTGAGAAATATTGAATGCATCTGGCGATGAGCAAAATAAAGATTCATGAAAACCAACTCTTCCAATAAGCATCAAATTGAACATTAAGGAGATTACATTCCCAATTATTACTTATAAATAAATGTAAAAGTTGTAGTTACAAATGTGATTTGTAAGTACATTTCTATTTTATAACATATTTTAAATTGGAATGTTAAATTGTAAAAATAAAAAAATTCAAAGTTTACTTCAAATTCAAAGTTCAATTTACAATTTTTTTTTATAAAATTTTGAAAGATAAATTTTAAGCATGTTTCGAACCACTATGTTTGTAAAGCTATCCTCTTACCGTTATTTTCTTGTTCTATAAACCTCTTGAAATCAAATTTGTGACTAGCCTTTATATTAAAGTTAAAATATCTTTTTAGACACTTACTAAAAAATAAATAAAAAATTTAGAGACTAAAAATAATTAGTCATTATATTGACTAGACTAGAATAGAGATTAAAAATTATTCATATCTAAAATGGTTTTTATTATTAATAAAAAAAATTAAAATAGTTTTTAAATTAGTATTTAAATTAATTATCCAAGTTTTAACTACTAATATTTTAAATCTAAATTAGTCTATAAAAAAAATAGAGACTAATTTAGAATATAAATTAGTATGTAGTTAATAGTTAGATATTAATTTAAAAATTATTTTATAAATTTTTATTAATAATATAAACTACTTTAGATATTAATAATTTTTTTTAGTTTATAAAATGGTTTCTAATTTATTTATAATTTAGTCAAATAACTAATTATTTTAGTTTCTAAAATTAATTTTTATTTAATAATTTTTTTTTTGACTTTTATCATTTTTAGTTTAACTTTTATACAATCTTTAAATTTTTTTGAATATTCTTTATAATTTCACCTTAACATATTCTTTTTTAAATTAAATTCATTATTATAAATTTAATTTTTTAATAATAAAACATTTTTTATTAAGTGCTGAGAAATTTGATGAAAAAAATGTAAAATAATAAATTATTTACAAGATTGGGGTCTACATACGTTATTATATTAATTTAATAAGTGCAAAGCTCCAATTTAATTACATTCCTTTATAAAAGGAGTCTTCTATTTATTTTAGATAAGGTTATAATTGATAAAAATAATAATTTAGTAGTCTTAAATTTTACTTTAGAAACACAAATCAAAAAAATGAAATAAAAAAACTGATCATATAAAAGATATTATTTTCTTTAGCAATTTTAACTTTAAGAAGATACTAATATATACTTTTAAAAATGACTAGAAATTATCTTACAATCCTTTTTCTACTTTTTTATGCTTAGTGAAAAATATATCCAACTTATTTATTTATATATTTAGGGTTAAGTATATATCTATTAAACTTGTCTTTGATTTTTTAAATTATTAATCCTCAACTTTTAAAAATAATTTTATCAATTTTATGACGGTAAAAAACCTATAACTAAATGTTAAATTTAAATATAAAGAAATACTAAATCCATATGATATGAATCAATCATGCTATCAATTTTGTGATGATATAAAACTATCACTAAATATTAAATTTAGGTAAAAAATTGAATTACATATTTTCAGAAATTGGATAATTGAAATTATAAATTTGAAAGTGTAAAAAATAAAGACAATTTCAACAAACAAACAAAACATATTTAAATCCTGTATTAAATACTTTATACTTTCTTTAATTTTTATATTTTATTTAATATTTTATATTTCCTTTAATACTTTAACACTTTCTTTGTAAAGTAGTGAGAAGATCTGCAAGAGAATTGGAAGGAGTATATAACATTACTCTATTGGGAAGGTATTGATTAAAGAGTTAAGAATATTTTTTAATGGAAAAAGCATTACTAAAGAATTCTTCTATTAAAGAACCTTTTTCTATCAACCTTTCAATTAATATAGTTAAAGCCAACACTCATCAACAAAACTCAAGTTTTAGTATAACAAAAATTTTCAGCTCACAAATTAAAAATTGCAAAATCTTCTTCCTTTTGGTGCTTGCCAATCATAGGATTCCCCACCCTTTTAAATTCTATAGCAGAACACTCTATTAGTATACATGTTGATATTTAAATATATACGTATATTTAAATATGCTTTTCTTTAAACATGAAATTGATTTTTATTATTAATTCAAATTTTAGATCTCCTTAATATTTATATTAAAGAAATTATTAAAATAAATTATTTTTAATTTTTTATATAATAAATAATTTTTTAATATAAATTATATTATAATATTATAATTTTATGTTTATGATTTGAATATAAAATATTTTAATATCATTTTTTTATCAACAATAAAAAATGAATAAATATGAACCATTTCAAGAGTGGTCCAACGTATATACAAAATACTATCCTTAAGTCTCTCTCATATAAAGCACTCCACCAAATACCTAAAAATAGAAACATCCCTAACTAAACCTAGAAAAACCACTTAAAAAATAAACACCTGAAAAATATATTAAGAAATCATCCTCATACAAACTAGAGGATCGATACACCATTCGAAAAAAGAGAAATACGCAGAGTATGACTTAGACGTAACCCATGACCAAACCTTTATTTCAACCAACACGAGCACTTCTAAACCATTAACTACTATCCCTTTAAAAATAACGTTGTTTATATGCTTCCACAACTCGCTTATTATATATTGATTATTGGTTTTTTATATAAGACTTATTACAATAATTTTCTTCTTATAAACATAAACATAAATTTTAATTTTAAATTAAATAAAAATCTTTAAAAAAATAGTTAACACAAATATATATTTATATATATATATATATATAAATTATTAGAAAGCAAAGAATGTGTTCAAAACTCTTTTCTAGAAGCACTAATGGGATAATGCTGGAACACTCACCAACTTCCCTTATTTATTTATTTATATATATTTATTGTAATAGCAAAACAAGTCGTGAAAAGAAAGGAATATGATAAGCTACTATGATTCGATTCCATTTATTAATTATAGTGTTTCATGAATATTCAACTATAAAAAAAAATATATCCAAACCACCCTTCTGCATAAAGCAACCCTCCACTTTCCACATAATTATTCAGTGGATTCATTCTCCAACCCTACAAAAAATCAATCATTCTATTATGTTTTCTGTGCATCTTAACTAAAGTTTTCCAAAACAAATTATTGGAAGGCAATTATTCCAACTTCCTCTACAGTTATAACTAACTATACAAAATTTCTCTTTCAAGATGATTTTTAGTTGTGAGTCAAACAAAATTATATCTAGAATTTAGTTTTTAAAAATTGTTTTTAGTTTAAGATAAGTCTTACTTTTGAAATAAACTAGTTTAAGACTTTCTATCATGTTAAACTTAATTTAAAAATATGTTTATGAGATGATAATGATAGCAGTAATATTAGAGTCAGTGGTAACCATGACTTAATAATAACAACCATAATTACAACATATTTATGATAATAGTTGTCAAAATTTATTATAGAAAAACAACGAGAGTGTGTGTTTTTAAAATTAGAAATTAATATAATTTTTAAGTTACAAAATAAATATAAAATGTTTCAAAATTGCGGAAAATTTATTTTAGTTTATTTTTAAAAGTATTTAGTTTTGAAAATTAAGTGTGAAAACAAAAATTCGTCTCCACCAAAAACATTACCTTAGTTTTTTGCAAATTCTATCTAAAACCCATGATGAGTTTGTCACGTAACTAACACTTATACATCTAATGTTTCAAGTGGGAATCCTTAATTATTTTGATGGTCTATTAAGGAATATAATATTAAGTTTTCAATTCTTAATTTTGTTCATCATGGTATGTAAATTGAGGCGCATAGAACTAAGCTTTCAATTTCTATTTTTGTCCACACAAACCAAACTTGAGAAATAAAAAAGTCAAGAAAAACCATGCTTTGATTGGTTAAGAACACTCTATCACCATCTCCCAAATTAATTAACAAAGATACATATATGAAATTTTAAATATTAAATTAAAACTATGCACATATGGTGTCTAGTTCATCCTCCTTTTCTTTTCGAACCAGGTATAAAAAATTATTTTCCTCAATTAAACACGAAAATTGTGGCAAAAATATGTCAATAGTGCATATAATATTGAATATAGCATGTGTTAAAAAGTTTGATTACAAGAAATAAATAAATCTATTATTGTTTGAAATTTTCAAAGTTCAAAGCAAAATCAGAAACAACTAACATAGTAATTAATTTGATCTCTTCATACAATATTCATGGTGAAGTGAAGTTGGAAATGTTCGAAGGAAGAAGAAAACTTATCAACGAACACCAATGCTTAAAATAATTTTGATTGACAATAAAAAAATATAAAAATAAATACAATGACAATTTCGTAAATAAATTGATACGTATTATTGTGATAAAAATTATTATAGTATATGTTAAACAAGTTTGATTAAACAAACAATACATGAATCCATTATTTTTTGAAATTTTCAAAGTTCAAGCAAGATTAGAAACGATTAACAAATTAATTAATTTGAACTCCTCCTTCAAGATTTATGGTGAAGTGAAATTTGTGTTATGAATTGTCATAAAAATGATAATTTTTTGAAAAAATTTATATAATTTTTTGTATTTTTTTTCAATCATATTATTGCTAAGTACGTTGGTTTTAATGCAATTTCATTTCAAGTTCATCCTCATGTTGATTACCATATCCTTTATACTGATAGTTTTTATGAAATTCTCAACCTTAACCTTTATTGGTTCCTCAATCTCGACCAACGTCATTGTTCTCAACAAAATAGGTTGGAGTTTCAAATCATATGAGATATTTGAAAAGATCTTCAACTATGATACTTTGCTTAGTTATGTGTTCAATATTTTAATTAAATCAACAAAGATATGTATTTGGTGGCTCATGCTCTCAACCCGTCCATGTATTTTGGATGATTAATGCATAAACTATTTAAGAAAAAAAAAATTTATAATTTTGTTATCATTGTGTGCGTGACAACCACATGATTGGGATTGGATATCTTGACGTATGCAATAGTGAATCTCTCCATGAACTAGAAAATAGATTTGTTGTCTTATTATTTTATATATTTTGAGGAAACTGATGTTGCTCCATGAGGTTGTCTTGTTACACAACAAGCTTTAAACATTCGACAATGATTAAAAAAAATGATGAAGTTTGTTAGTTGCGAGGATTATAAGGAAGCTTCTTTGATTGTTGTAGGAAACACTCAACAAAAGGATTGCACTGTTACTTAACTATAATTTGACTTAAGTTACACATGTCTGTGTGTGTGTGTATGGATCGATGGAACATTTGTGTCTTTCTATAATTGACATTTCTATCTTTATTGTAAATTTGTTTTCATAGTGCCAACAATTCATCTCGTGGGTCAAAATGGAGCATTGCTCAATGTGACTAAATGCAAATTTTATGTCTGAGCACATTATTCTCATCAATCAAGTACTTTGAGTTAAGTGACAATTAAAGTTGCTTTCACTTTATTTAATACTCAATACAAGAAGGACGATTGTATGTCTCTTGTAGATCTTGGACCCTAGGTTAAGGACTGGTTTAAACTCATTGAGGTTGGACATCATGTTGAAAGTGTGCAAGACTATAATTGGATAATAGATGTTACTTATATGATTTTTTCTAATCCAATTTTTTGATAGTAATGTTCTTTTATAAGGATCACCATGTTTTTTGTTACCTTTTTTTTATTATTATATCAAGACATTCATTATTTTTTAACGTCAATGTCTTATTACAAAATTCCAACGCCTTCTGTAGTCAGTCATTCATTCACATGTTTGTCATGCTTTTTTTTTTTTTTCATATCTTCTATGTAAGTTTTGAGTTTTCTGATGATTGATGAGTCAACCATTTTACAAATTATTACTCATAATATTAATATCATATAGAGATATAGGATAAAAAAAAAATTCCAAAACATATTGACATATTAAAATAATTACTAGCTTCACACAAACTCAAACATTATGCTGAGTTATAAAAATATACCAATCACTTAAAGGCTATTAAAAAATCTTTCATCCTTATCAAAAGTACCAATTTAGGCAAATTATATGGGTAACTATTTTTTGCTTGGATTTCAGGTTTCGAAGATTTTCTATACCCACATATATGATATAGTCAAATATAACTCACATATCTTACAAAATTATTATTAACAAATTGATTAATAGTCACTTAAAGATATTACTTAACAACTTGATATTTCTGATCTTATCTCCAATATTTGGTTACAAATTCAATAAGCCTATATTTAGAAAAATTTACTTCAACTCATTTTTCAATACTCATATTTAGTTTCCTATTGATAGTCTCTTTTCACATACTAACTTAGAAAGAACATCAATATAAGGACATACCAACTTAGAAACAACATCATTTAGAAGGTGAATTTTCATTTAATATTGTATTCATTCCTCATTAATATACATAAATAAGTCATATATAAAAAATATCATAATTATATCTCATTAAAAGCTCAATCACTCAATTTCAAATAATGACACTTAAATTCTTCTATTAATGAATTTTATTTAAAATTATAAAAATGTAAATTTTTATTTTTTTTATTTTTTTATATCCTTAATTATAGTCAGATAAATTCATATCAATAATAATTCATTTAATATAATATTTAAAGTACATAAATCACACATATTAGTAGTATAAAATTTATTTATATTTTATAATAACAGTTTAATATGTTTTCAGCAGTCTGAATTATTTAAAAAGTCTACTAAATTAAGTATATTTTTTTAAGTTTGAGAATCGTATTTAACCGTGCTTAACATATAGTATGTATATAAATAGTTTTTTTTTTACCCAAAATGAGAGAAAAAAATGTAAAACCTATGAGCAACTCTAGGACCAGTGGGGCCATAACTCAAGCATGTTCATGCACAACAACTATTATCTATGTATCAACTGTAAGGACATACCGCCACCACCCCACACCTCCAATCAAAATACGATCAGTCAGGCCCACTCTTGGACATAGAAAGGAGAACAATTCCACGCGATATATGTCCACATCTATCTAACAACCAACATGTTTCATGCGCATATTTTTTTGTTCATATTAACGAATATTAATTGGTTTATGTCAGCATTAAAATAATTGATTAATTCATCTTTTAAAGTAGAAATTATGTGTTTGAATTGCATCATTATACAAATAATTAGAGTTGTGATTTACGACATGATTTTGACCACTAACATGAGCACGTCTATGTTAACTAAAAGTTGTTTCTGAGGACGTGCGTTCCGTAAACTCACCACAGGCACGGTTAGGCTGTTTTCAACGTCAGCTTGACGTGTGTGCTTATGGAAAGTTTGATAGCATCACGTTAATTCACTCGAGTACACACTTCATTTTATTTGGCAAAAGTCCATTACCATAGGCTAAAATGTTAGACAATGTTTGGCATAAATATAAATAATTAAGGAGAAAGAAGAGAAAAAGATTTGTTGCACCTCCTAGCCATGATGGAAGTCCTTCTGACCACTGACAAATAGATAAGTAATTTTGCTTAAATGGGTTTGGTGAGAATGATTATTGATTACTTGCCAAACAATCAATTTCTGTTGAGTCAAAAGCTAAATAAATGTAGAAAGTGTCGACCAGTGCCTATGACCTATAACCATGATTTAGTTTTGGTTATTAGGCAAGCAGCGAGATTAGACATAAACATTGATTAAATGGTCCATTTAATTGGAGTTGAGCTCATGAGAAACGATTTTTTCTAGGCAACTTCTTCCTGCACCTCTACATTCTTCTTCCTGCACCCCTACATTCTTAAAAAATACCAAAATTATCCTTTACACAATTTTGGTTATTTCCGGATTAATGGTTCCATAAGGAAAAAAAGTATTTCCAGAATAGAAAATTCAGAAAACAAAAAAGCATTCCAGATTAGCTTTTCCGGAACACTTTCCAGATTGATGAATCCGAAATACATTAAAACACGTTCCGGAAATAATGTTCTGGAAATATTCCGGAAAGAGCAATCTGGAAGTCATTTTTTAAAAAGGACAAAACCGTCTTTTCTGATAATGTAGGAGTGCAGGAAGAAGAATGTAGAGGTGCAGGAAGAAGTTGCCTTTTTTCTATTGCATCATTAAAATTCGAAATCTGTAGATAGAGAAAATTGAGAAAAAGTACTATGCTATATATATTGATTAAGAAACACATTTTTCAGTCGAAAAAAACTAGTCAACAAAGACAACCAGAACAATGGAAGTGACTGGTTACATATACTAATTTATTTATTGGCCGATAACACTCAACCACATGCTTGTGCTTGGTTACGAACCTAGAGTCCTAACGAACAAAACCGAAAATTATTTATGGGCCAACTACACCCACCCACACTTTCTACTATACACACGCATGCTCCATAATTGTATTTGCAAGATCTATAAAATCTATCAATTTCACCTACTACGACATTCTAATGTAAAATCGATAATTAGGATCGTAACAAGAACACCATAATTAAAATTTATGATTCTTACTTCAAACTATGGGATCTAAAAGTTGATTCATAGGATACGTGCATCGAAAGGACCATTGGGCATGTTGTATAAATAAAAAGCACGGGTACCTTAAAATTAGCACCGCTTAAATTATCCGATGTTGCAAAGCACTTGAAACACATGTCAATAACATGAAATACTAACCAAAAAATACTCATCCAACAAAACTGTAGAACAAAGAAAGATTCTGTCCAACCTATTACGACAATATATTAAGTGCGATCGGAAATTCACTTAATTTAAGAACAAACACTTAAAAGACACGATACGATTTCCCCATGGTGCTCTTCAGATACAAACACCTAACCTGAAATCAAGAACAGATTCCATTCAGACGATTGAAAGGTTAGACCAAGTATAGCAAGTAAAGTAAAAGCTAGCAATGCAACAGTTTTACTCAATTTAAGAGTGGAGTACTCACATTCTGCCAGTTCTTTTTCAGCAATGAGACAAGGAAGTTAACGCTCAGTTGTACATTTTGAAAGATTTGTTTTTCATCCATGCTAACATTCCCCACAGCTACTCCCATACAGAGCACCTTCTTAAGCTGGAATTTGACCATAGCCTTAGTCTCATTAACCTTTGACTCGAGAGATTCTTGGTGAGTCACAAGGGTCGGGAACTTCCCTGCAAAGTCAGGCAAAATATTGTAATAAACTAGAGCAATATTGACATGGAAACCAAAATATAAGAATTTAAAAAAGCAAATCAACTAAGAAAGGGAGTGTAAGAGCTTGCTTAAGAGTATAAAGAGTCAGTTCAAGGATTTTTACACTATTAGCAATTAGAAACATTAAGTACATAACACAATTTGACCAGAGATTAACAGATGCAGAGCAATTTCTGATATAAAGTGATAAAAACAGAAGCAAATCAACAAGTACTCCCAAAAAAGAATCAAACTTGCCTGCCTTGTTGAGACCAGGTCCTAGGAGACGAGGAATCTGCTTAATAACGGCTTCAGAGGCTAAAAACGCATGATACTTTTTAGCTAGCTTTTTCACCAATTTCTTATTTTTGTTAAGCTTCTTCAACGCCTCAACATCCATGTAGTCCAATCCTATCTTCTCTGCCTGCATCATTGAATAATAGACATTAATAAAAACATACCAAGCAGCAGAACAATTCTGGAGTTGCGGTTACTAAGTTACAAAATTTATGTCATTTCAAGGTAATTCAAGAAGAGCAGTCATTAAAGAGAATAATTATAAAAACTAGCCCCAAAACAAACGAAGCCAACACGGTCTGTAATGCAATAAAATAAGTAGCAGAATTAATGTTTCAATAAACATACAGCTAAGGTGCCAAGTAATGTTTCAATAAGACACGACTGAATTTCCGGATATGCTACAGCATAATATTGCACCTAATCGAAAGTCTCACAAAAGTGTTTACAGATTAGAGCAGCTAGTTACCTCCTCAACGTGTTGGGCATCTCCAAGCATGCAAATCTTCATCTTGGGGCGAGGAATATGAGGCAACTTAACAGAGCCACTGAAACGCTTGTCCTTTTGGGGATCATAGTTTTTCAGCCCAATTTGGAGTTCAATAGTCTCCACAAAATTCCGGTTCTTCTCTTTGGAATCACCCATGATACCAGAGATAGCTTCCCTTAGAGCATCACTCTGAAGCTTACTGCACAGCCAACATCATAACAAATTAGAGACCTCAATGCCTAGGTTATTCAAAATGCACAAATTTCGCCAAAGTATTTCAATTAACAGTGTCAAAGCACATAGTACACGTCAGTTATCAATGAAAAACGATCAGGAGCATTACATTACCGATAAAACGGGTGAACACGCAAAGAATTGTGAACATTGACAATTAGAAAACATGAAAATGAATACCTCATTTTGAAACTTGGTCTTTTCCAACTCAACGGCTAGGCGGCTACAGATCTCTGAGCTGCGAAAAAGTTGCAGAGAAGAAGAAAGTGAGAATTAGAATGAGTGAAGAAAGCAGAAGAAAATGTAATAGCAAAGTCTTCTGAATAGAGAAAGTACCGGAGGCGAAACCCTAGCTAGGGTTTGGTGCGGGCAGAGAAAGAGGTATATAGCAGCCATTGCTGGATACGGATTGGGCTGGGCTTAATTTATAAAAAAATTGAAATTGGCTCTGCCGTTCCACTAATGGGCAATTTCTTCCTCCACCACCATAGTTTCTTCCTACACCTCCCTAAATTTCTCAATTCCAAAATTATTCTTGAGCAAAAGGTGCAGGATTTTTTTTTTCACTTTATAATTCATAGACCTTTCGAATTCTAGAGTTCTAAATTATTTTTGGATTTGAAAATATATTCCAGACTTTAAAATTTAAAATACATTTATATTTTAAATTTTATAATGCAAAAGATATTTTTTAAGTTTGAAAATGCATTTCAAACTTTAAAATTTGAAATATAATTTTATATTCTAAATTATAAAATTTTGTGGTGTATGAATAAAAAAATATGTCAATAAAAAGATGAAAAAATTATAAAATTATCATTTCATATGTTCTGTTATGGAGGTGCAGGAAGAAATTGTCCCACTAATTAATATTTTAAAAAAATGTTGGTAAACATTGGTAAACTATTACGCTTATTCTTCCTGCACCTCAATTTGTTACATGCATCCCCTTACTAACCTTAAAAGACCAATATATTCTCTCCCGTTACACTACACCATCATTATTACCGCTACACCTCCGTTTTTCACTACACTTTTTGAGAGGAATAAACAGAGTAAGAGAGACCAAAATATTGACTTTGGGGAAAAACTCCTTTCGGAAAGTTCATTCTAAAAAAATTATTTTAAAAGATATCATATATGTTCGTAGAAGTTTGTTTTAAAAATGTTGTTCAAGAATGTATTTTATAAATTTTGTTCCATAAAGCTTTTGAAAAAGTCATTTAAAAAACATTTCATATTTTTGAAAATTTTAGTATGAAAATATATTGTCGAAAATTTGTTCTATAATGCATTTCATATATGTTATATATTTCAAATATTTCAAGTATCTAATACAAATATTTTTCTAAAAAATATATTATGGAAATTTTCTTCCATAATATTTCCAGAACAGATGTATGGTAAAAATTACGGAAGTGTATTTAGAAATAATGGAGTTGCAGAAAGAAATAAGCCAACTCTTTTTTGTTTAAAAGATATTTGTCCTAGACTTAAATCAGGCCCACAAAGCCCTTTTCTTTTCCTGTTACCAATTTTCTCTTAAGCAACAAAAGGTAGTTAAAAGCTATTGGCATAGTTAACACTTATGCTAATATAATAGATAAATTTTGTCTGTATTTAAGTGTTTCTCGTGTAAGAAATTTGTTTATATATTCACGCATCGTTTTAAGTATTTTATGCATTTATTTATTGAAATAAGTAGTTGTATATCAAATATCAAATGCTGCAAACTAAACACTTGATAAAATAATTAATACAGCCGTAGTAAATTGCTTGAAGATTAAAGTTAATTTTAATTTTTTATAATCTCTCACAAATTGCTTAAGGTTTTTCTTCCACTATTCCAATCCAATAAGCTTTTTACCTTTAATATTTTCAGCGAATCTAACAGAAAGGGTCAGGGTAAGTTCAAACATCCAATACCGAGTGTCTACAGCGGGACCCGGTGTGTATGAACTCCCTCTCAGCTTCTCACCACCTAATATCTTAGTCTATATGACTTAGATCATCAGTGAAGCCAGAGGATCTCCGTTAAACATAGGCTTTCATACTTAATGCCATCAAACAACAACTCATACATTATCCCAAATGTATGACATCAATTTCATATCATTTTCATCATACAGTATCATTCCACAACACAATCCACAATATTTAAAATCTTATTTAATATAAAAAAATAACTCTTAAATACTAAACCATCAAAATATAATATTTTTACAAGTTTAAATAATATATAAACAAATAACACAAATATAAACACACAACATCCCTACAAGAGAAATTGAATATTTGGACCACGTCCCTTCCACATCTAGAATCTTCTAGCCTAGGGTGCTGTTAAAAAATTAGATTTAGCTTCCCTTACCTTAATTGTTTGTTTTCCAAGCAACTTCTAGAATTTTATTTCTCACCGTCTGGATAAGCTTTAAGATTTACGGGTCTAATGCAAGTGATCCAAATATTACCAAATTTTAGTATGAGCTTAATCAAGTTGAGAGAAACACTTTTCTCAACTGGCCCCACTAATATTGACGACTAAATCATAGAGAAAAATAGAGAATAAGGGAACTTTAGAGTAAAAATGAACTTACTCTGTTTGAAAATCTGATCGGGTAGAAATGTACCCTGACTCCTCAGCTACACCATGGCATGATCAGATTTTAGAATAAATGAAGTATGGGAAAGAAAATGAGGAAAGAAGGAAGAGGGAGAGAGAAAAAGAAAAAAAAAAAAAGAAGGTGCGGGAGAGGGGGGTTTGGGTTGTATGTTTTTTTTTTTTTATGGCTCTGATTAAAAAAAAAAAAATTAAAACTAAGAAGTGAGTACAAGAAATATACAAGGAATAGAAAATTTGCTATTACATTCTCAATTCAATATA
This sequence comes from Phaseolus lunatus, assembly GCA_013389735.1. NCBI lineage: Eukaryota > Viridiplantae > Streptophyta > Magnoliopsida > Fabales > Fabaceae > Phaseolus > Phaseolus lunatus. The sequence continues at coordinate 32,465,364 of CM023861.1, forward strand.
CGGGTACATAAAAAGAGAAGATTTGGACACAAAGTATCAAATGATATCCTTAAAAATCTATTAGATATAGTTGTTAAAAAGTTAACTTTAAGATTAACTATTAAACTCAAATTTACACTTATATCTTATATATAAATGTTAGACTTAGACTCAACATTACATTTATATCTATATCTATCGATGAGATCTCGAATCATAGTTATTATCGTATAAGAACATCAAATTATAAATGATATATAATGAGATATAAGATATCTCTCTTTTAACTTTTGAATCCTTAGTTATTATATGTTCTTCACAAATACATTATTGAAATTAGACTTGTGAAAATCTATGAAAAATCCCTTTAAATTTCCACTTCTAAAGATATCCTTGAATAACAAGAAGGGGGAATTTACAATTTGCATACATGGATAGGTCACACGCAGCTCCTAAAATGGACTAAATAAACATGTATAAAAAGAAACTAAAATTTAAATTTGGTAGTTTGATTAGATTCACCTTGAAAAGGTTTATTTGTGATGGTTTAAGAGTTCATATATTAGCTCTATAGTCTGAACATATAAATCTTTTAGCTAACATCAAGAAAGAATATCTAAGCATATGGAAATCTTAAAAACACATTATTCCTGCAATAACATGGGAATATTAAGAAGAACTACCTAGTAAAAAAGAAACATTAGCAACTACTTAATCTTGGTGACTTTGCTTTGCATGCATAGGGCATCACGAGCAGACACAATCAAGCTATGAGGGGCAAGGAATGCATCAAACATAGTACAGTCGATCCAATCCTTCAGCTTTCGCTCTTGGCCCCAATCTTCTGGTATGTTAATCTTCTCCATCATCACCTCTTCCCGGAGTCTCTTCAGCTTCTCACGCCCCGTTTCCTCTACACCAACCTCACCAATATTCTCACTGTGCCCTTCCTCTTGGTCCTTGACCTTATCATCGTTGTCTCTAGCATCTGAAGACTTGCATTCCCGAGTGTTATTCTTGAGCATCTCATTTGGTTCAAGGGAAAATGAAGTAGAACTGGGGGAAATGATGAGTTTTGTTGAACAACATGCAGGCATGTTGTGGGAGAAACTGTTTCCTTCCATTGACAAGTGAAGAGTTGTTGCAGAAGGTAAAAGGGTAAGAGAAAGGAACGATAAAGTGAGCAATGAATGGCATTGGGTGGGTGTTTTGTAGTACATGTTTGTGTATGGCGTGGATGGTTGTATGTTTGTAATCTAGAAATGGATCGTGTGGTTTTGTCCTAATGTACGTAGCTAAGAAATAAAAGAAAGACTTTTGGAGATTTAGGTCTTGGTGGAGAGTGGTTTATTGCGTAGGGTTATTGTGAGGTGGACATGCATCGTGAAAAGTATGAAGATTGGGGTGCTTTAATTTGCGTTGTCATAGTTTTTATTGGAATTGATTTGTTGAAAGAGAGATGTGGACAGAGATGAGAAGAGGCCAACCACCCTGATATTTTTGGTTTTCTTTCACTGGGTTGGCATAAAGTCGTCCTCAAAATTAATATTGGAACTTGTCTCTAATTGTGTTGTTCTTTATGCACTGGAACATGCACCACGTTTTTCAATCTCCATTTCCACATTTCTTAATTACCTTTATATGGCTTCGCATAAATCAAAATTCCATTGCTGCTCAAACAAAAAAATGAAGCAACTTTCTACTTATTCACAGCTACTTTAGAAAGCTGCTATACATTAAATATAATAGAGTCACTAGAAAATTCTCCATCATAATTTTTGGAAAAAAAAATCATCTGTTTCATTGACTATTGTGATGTTAAAATAGAAACATAAAATTAATAAAATTAGAATAAGCCAACAATAAAAAATAATAAGTTAGAATAGTTGTGATGTCAATATAATTAATTAATAATATTGCGTTTAGCTTTTATAATATTTTGTTAATTTTAAATTGGTTTTTGCAAGAATTGAAAATAACTAAACAAATTATTCACATGTCACAAAAAAAATTATAGGAATATCAAAGGAGTTGGCAACATATTTGATTGCATGTCCAGTAATATTTTCTTGGGAAAAAATCTCATAAACAAACCCTCCAAACTAGTAATTTCAAATGACTGAAACCTTCAACCACTGAAGCCCAAATCGACACTTTGCCACCCACCTCTCTCTCTCATCAAGTTTTTTTTTTTTTTTTTTTTTATATTATTATTATTATTTGATTCCAACCTTTTCTCTGTTTCATCAGTCAAGCAAAGCAACCCGAAAGAATAAACATAAAAACAAAGAATTGTGACAAGACGTGAAAGAACACATTCAACACAAACATCGAAATGGTTTCGTTATAGTTACAACAAAGCTAACAAAAACAGAAATAAAATTGAAAACAGGAAAATAAATAAATAAATAAATAAAAATTTAAATAATTATTTTATTAGAAAAAATATAAAAATTTAACTTAAATTACTATAAAAAAAAATTACAAAGAGATTTCTTAAAAAAGACTATGAGAACCTCCACTAAGATACACACATAACGGGGTTCGACTCCTCATGAGTCTTTACAATTTTTAAACAAACTCCACTAAAATAATAAATTGCGTCTCTTATTTATCATTTTCCTGCAATTTTTCGTAAGAGGCAAAATCTTTTTCACATATTATTTTTTACATATTAAGTTTTATTCAGTTCTAAAAAATCATGTTCAACTTTTTCATTATTTTCTTTCACTTTTTTACACACTAAGCTTTGTTCAGTCCTAGAAAACTATCTTCAAGTCTTTCCTTCTTTTGATTGAAATTGTGTTTCTATCTATTTTCTTTATATTTGGTATTGGTTTTCGTTTTGCCCTATTTAATTTTTTAAAATTGGTTTTTATTTTCTCCATTTCTTATTTTTAAAGTTGCGGTGTGTTTTGCACGTTCGTGCCGTGAGTTTTTGCTTAAAGACCGAACAATTCTTAGAATATTATTTTTGGTTTATCTCAAGTTCGTTCTTCTTTCATTGTAATAATTTTTAGTTTTTTGGTTTCATAATGTATTATTCGTGTCTAACCGTAGTTTTTATTATAATTATTCCTATTCGTAGTTTTTTTTTTTTATTTTTTGCAGAGAATTTCAAATTTGGTAAGTTTTGAATGTCAAATTTGTGTGATCCATCATGTGTGGAACAAACAGAAAGTAAAAAAATTTGTGATGGCTTTTGTTGCCATCATTTGTGATGGTCTCCATTCAAATGAAGTATGTAGTTGCTTCATCAATTATCTCAGATGAGGGATGTGTCGCTGTCACTTTTCCTTGCACTCTCTCATATTAAAATCATTTAAAAAATGACATAAAAATGATGTATTACATAATTGTCTTTTTCATAATTTTTATCCAAGAATTTCATAGTAAATGATTAACTCTGATTTCTAAAGCCCAGGATAAAAGATGTCCATAACCATTTTAACTTTCTATTGTTTAATAACAAAACCTTAAATTCCAATATTCCCTATCTTTGAAGGGGCATGCATTTATTTGGGGTGGGGAATTTGTTAGCATATTTTAATCAATTGAGAGATGAAGAAATCAGAAGAATTGGAGATGATATTTCGTGAAAAGTTTTCTATATGAGCTTAAACTTGATTTGCTCTAAAATGAGATGAAAAATGCGATTTGTCTATGAAATGAAGCATCGTGTCTTGTGTAAGTGTGATACTATTTTATATAGAAAAAAAATCCGGATATAACCCTGCATGTTTTTTCTTAAAAAATTAACAAATTAAAATAATAATTGTTTTTCTAAGATTCATTAAAAAATTGCTGACACTTGTCGGTGGTTAGAACAACTCAGTGTACGTGTGTCTTACTGGATGTTATTGTGTTGACAAACTCATGATAAAATTAAGAATTTTTGTAGTTGCTAAAAAGACATTTCTTTTGCAAAATTCAATTATTTTTATAATATTGTATATATATATATATATATAATACTTACATAAAAAAATAGCTTTTCTAGGTAGATACTATTTTTATTTCAATTCTTTTTTTATATATTTCTCTTTTACAAAAGCATGACGCATCACACTTTGATCTAGATTAAAAAAAGATACACACAGTGTCGTTCAATACAGTAGTTTGTATAAACTAAATCGTGTTATATATATTTAACAATATTTAAACCAGACTTTGTTACATGCAAATTACAATATAAAAATATGTAGTTAAAAAAAAAAAAAAACGACCCTGTGTTTCAACTAACAGATGGAAGTAATAAAGTATTGAACAGTGTATTCTTTAATATAAATTCTTAGGTTAAAATATCATTTGTTTATTGAGTTGATTATGATTGAAGTGTGAGTCCATAGTTCTCTAACCTCACTTGGGCAAAGACTAAGTGTGTAGTAAAATATATATCTAATGAGTTAATTGAAGGACTAAATTGGGGTGAATATTGCTAACGCCTAATTAATGTGTCAATATTTGATATTCTAGGTACTGTATATATCCTCAATTAAATGTAATCGACTCAAAAGTTGGGAAGAATGGCAAAACATTTGGTGGCAATGGAGAAGAAGATGAAAAACGAGGTGAGGAAGATGAAGAAGGAGTGAAGAAGATGAAGAAGAGGTGGAAAATATGAAAATGGTAATTTCACCATCCCATGAAGGTGCAGGATGAAATCATGGGGGGTGGAGGAAGAAATCTTCTAACTCCTTTCTACACCTTTCACTACATTCGCGTCTTCCGTTTTTTCCTTCATATCATTAAGTGGGCTCCAAAAAAAAAACAACAAAAACAGAATACATAAAAATATTATATCATGAAAATTTTCAAGATATCAGGAACAATTAAAAATTAATTTTGGATTATGTGAAATTATCATTCTAAAAATATTTAGTTTTTTTAATATAGTGGGGAGAATGTAAGAATTTTAAAAGTTTACTTTTATGCAGATATTAATGCGATTCAGTGTTAGATCTTGATTGTTTCATATATGAACAAGTTCATAATTTTAAATAACCTAGGATTGATACATGCATGCATCTGTGATGATTAGAGTAAAACTAATGCCCCTATTTTATTTTTTAATTGGAAATGAAGTTGGTCTTGAGAATAATGAATGTTACAAACTTGTTTGCATGATGTTGAATGTTGAATAAAGTAGAACAAAACCGAATGTTGCTGGAGCTATCTCCTTGGTAATGATTGTTTACAAATTGATCACTGGTCTGGTTGTTGCAACTTATTTCATTTGACTAAAAATTACTTATAACAACTAACAACACACTGTTCCTACTATTCTCCTTTTATGCTGATCAAATTTTGAAGAAGAGTAACTGTTTTTTTTCTATCTTCTTAGCTCCAACTGAATCTATTCAAGTCTAGTTGTTTACAAGTGGTTGCAGCTTCATTGTCTCCATGGTTGTTTAGGTCCAATCTTGTTGCTACAAAGTAAGAAGCTGGCATTCTATAATCTTGACAAACTTTTTCAGCCGCTGCTTTCATTGTTTCTGTCTTGATTCTGTTTCGGTGTTGGAACTCACCTTCTGATTGGCTTTCTTTGATCAGGCTTTCAGGATACATGCTGCTTCTATTTTCTGCTTCTCTTTCAAGTCCAATGGACATGGATAAGTTGCCAGGACCGGTTTCAGCGGCATACTTTCTTCTTTCTTCATTTTTGCTCAATGGGGCAAGGAAGGTGTTCTTTTTTCCATCATCACACAACTTCAGTTCAGAGTTCCTAAGATTGTTGCGAGCATCTGTCCTTTCCTTTTGTTCCATGAACACATGGCTGTTGAAGTGTCTCAGGCTATTTTGAATCTCTTGCTCCTTTTGTGATCTGTCACAGGATGTGAGGCAACTGTCCATTGAGCAATCGTTTGGCTGGTTGGTATGTGTTTGCTGAGGGCAAAATCCTTGCAATTCCTTCAGCTCTGAGAATGCTGAGTTAAGGCACTGAGATGAGACTTTGGACACCAACTCTGATAGTTGAACTTTGGCAGTTTCAAGTCCTATTATTCCCAAATTCTGTCTGCCAAGAGTCTCCTGAGCTTTCTCCAACACAGACTGAAGGTATTTTCCTTGGGCCTCTATCCTAAGCTGCAGATGTCTTTGTACCTGAAAGGGTTCAGGATGATTTGTAAGAGTTTAATTTTTATGCACTGTTAGTACACAAAAATTTACATTATCAATTAATAGAAAACCATCTTTGATAAGATTTTTAAGGTAGTTATTGTAAAAGTTAATAAACTTAGGATATACAGCAGTTTGTATTTGAATGACAAATTAAAACCCTTTACACATTAGTTCACAGACTACTTTATTTATATAATTATGGAATGGAAAATGCATGCTTAGTAAGTTGCCACTTTGATGTCACCTCAAGTTGTTCATTGAGCCTTCTCTGCACCTCAATCTGCATTTGCAGTGCCTCGCCTATATGCAAATCTTTGGATAGAAGGCATTGAAAATTAGCATAACTGCTACAAAAATATTTAAGCAACTGAATATTCATGTCAAACAAGATTATATGAAGCATGTGAAAAATGTTTAGTTTTTCTTACTTGTTAGCCTGCGGTCCGAGGCTTAATTTGCTCATGTGAGTTCCACTGGTTTCAGAAAGTCTCTCCCCAGTTGTTGCACTTGTTGCTGTTAAGGTAATTTTAACCATAAAAAATAGCTGTATGGCTCATTAGTAGATCAGAAAATGAAAGAGATTGGTATCTTACTCATTTTGTGTGTCACGTTGTTGCTTTGTCCATGCAGATTCTTGCTCAATCTATACTTCTGGTGACAAAAAAAAAAGTATATCAGTAATTGCACTGGACAAGTTAAGATGGAAAAATGAATTCTTGGTTTGTGGCTTTGTGCATGTTATATATGACATTTATCAGTAATTGCACTGGACAATTTAGGATGGAAAAATGAATTCTTGGTTTGTGGCTTTGTGCATGTTATATATGACATTTTTTCTTCAAATAACAAATTTCCATATCTCTGTGATGCACCGGACAGGTTAGCTTTGCTAATATATGGTTTATAATTAGCAGCTGCAGGATATAATAAGTCTGAAACATAAGACGAATGATGTGAAGATCCCAAAAAAGTAAATATTAAGAATATGATCACAATGGTGAAAGAGCGGTAGATCATGATGTGTGCATGACTTCTATACACTATAACAAGTTTTTAACGATAATACATGTGTACATATTAGTGTATTTAAACATTTATGCCAATTACAAAACAACAATTACGACAAGAGGAAAGGAAACAAATTTGGTATGCAAGTTTCTTAATGTGTAACATCCTAACTTGTATGGCGTGGAAGTCTTAAATGAAGAAGAATTTTCTATTCAATGAAATGAAAATTTAGGTACATATCAGTAGATAATTTTGGTTAGCAAAAATTATGTTTGATTCTCAACTTAGAAGGGAGAGTGACACCAAAATTCAAATGGTTTACAAGTACTGATGAAACAATGCACTTAGTATAATGGTTTTTACCTGAAGATGGCTCTTTAAATGATATAAGGTGAGCCCTGGAATCCCCATGAGTTTCATTACTGTTTTTGGAGTTGCTTCTGCAATAGAAATATTGTAATGTGCATTAGTGAACTTAAATTCTACGATTCTCAAGATTTGGTGATGCACAAGGGGACGTGTGTACTCACTGTCAGCTCCCCCTAATTGATTTACTGCTTCTATGAATCTGGCATGAAGATCTGGTGTCCATTTTAATCTTGGCTTAGCATCAGTTGAAAGCACAAGTCCAGAATCTCCAGACCCATTTCCTGTTTGAAGGAACATGTGCCTCTCAGAGGGGATTGGCATTCTGGAAGTAGAATGAATGTTTTTTCTTTGGTGTCGGTGATGATGGTACATTCCACCTACAAAAGCCACTCTTAAGCACCCTAACATATAAAAACTAACGACATAGTTCCCAGTGCTGAACACCAGTTGGGTAGTTACCTGATGACCTGTGTGTTTTCTTGCTGACTTTCAACCTATGGAAGATGAAACTAGAGGAAGATTAATTGTTACAAGCCCCAGTACTAAGAAATAAGATAATTTCTGAATGCTTCTTGTGCTTGTCTTGTTTCTCCTATACACACTTCTCTTCAGTGGAAAGCATGCTGAAACTGATATTTATATGAGAGCTGGAGGGGAGCTGGTAATCCAATGGAATCTTGGATAGAACCAATAGAAAACCCAACTCAATCCTTGTGCGGTGACCTGAAAATTAGATATTATTCTTTCCTACTTTTGTCCACTGGTGGACCCCATTTTCTAGTTCCATTTCCCATTCTCAGATAGTGCTTTCCATTTGAGTTCCTCCGCAATAAAACTTTGGAAATAATCTACTTTTTTTTCCACACACATTACGGGTTTCCTGTGCAGGAATTGCATATAAATCAAAAGAGTTTTAATGTTTAGATATGTATTAAAAGTTCTGCGCAAATATCAATTTCTAAACTGCATTAGGTTCCAGAATTGATCCTTCAAATTTTAACCCAATATGCACTCTTATTCGTTTGCCAGGTAAAAGTGGGAATCATATGCTCACATTTGAAGGAGTATTTCCTTTTTTTTCTGACTTGGTTTTGAGAATCTGATATCCCTCTCAACTTGGAACAACCATCATTTTTTGTTGTAGAGGAAGATTCTTAGAACTTAGAAGCCTAAATTTGTTGTTCCAAACCTTGATCTTGTTGCCATTTTACAAGTCCTTTCTTAATGTAAATAGGTAGTTCTTTAGTAGCATGATATATGAGGTAGGATAATGTTATCTTTGGCAAAGTTTTCAGACAAAGATATGAAGGAAGGCCTTAACTGGTTATATATGAGGCAATGTAGTTGAAGGATTCCATTGACTAAAGCTTCCATGTCATGCAAAGGAAGGTTAAAAATATTTGTGGAAGATGCTTCTCATGGAACTGTTTGGAGGTAAGGAATAGAATAAGAATATGTTCTGTTTTGTCTCCTTCAATAAGTTTGGTACTTATTCAGCCTGCACCGTTTAAAATATAAGGAAGAAGGACCCTGAACTTTTCATTCTTTCTTTGGCACAAAACCTCTGGCCCCATCCTCTGGAATCCTAAGTTGGCGGGACCTAATAAAAAGGGAAAGATAGAAGAATTGTACTTGCTTTTATACTTGCATTTGGTTGAACACGGTACTACTGCAGAGGACCACTTCCCTTGCCCTTGACTTGTACCATGGTTAATGTAGCTGATTCTTGTGTAAGAATAGGTACATTTGTCATTCCTTATGTTACCACAGACACTTTTAATTTTTTTCCTGTATAAACTTGTTCTTATCCATGGGGAACTTTCCTTTCACTCAATGGCATATACCATGTTAAACCACTACGAAAATATTTACAAATTAGAATCCGATTCAGTTTTAATTAAAGCCAGGCTTTCCACAGGCAATGCATGTGTCAAGTTCATGCAAATCTCCATTATTCAATTTGAAAGAAAGAAATAAGTTTAGTGTTGCACACTGTGCTGTAAGGGTAAGTGGTGTATATGTAGTACTCATTAAAATTCTTCAAATAACAATTAAATCATTAACAGCTAATACAAAATATATATATATAATACAAAACAATTGGTCATCTCACAAATGTGAGAGTAGATGATGGCAGAGGCCTCTGCTATCAGTAGAGGGTCATTTGTAAATGGTATCTGATTTGATGATATCCGTTTATCAGGTGCTAAAGAGGCCAGTAAGATGAACATTTTTTGGATAACTTACAGAAACCATGAAAATAAATAGGCCAAACCACAAAGATTCCTTGAACAGTATCTTGATATCACTTCTCCTTGTTCTTGTTCTTGATTCTGATTTTTGAGAATATTTAATGCGGTCAGGAGAATCCTGAGAGACTTTGGACAAAGTTAAAGCTGAGTTCCTAAGTCGTTTTCTTGCATGTGGATTGGAATAATATGGGCAAGAGGATTGATTTGGTACTTTTTCTGTCTTGATATCGAATTTACTCCTTATATGGACTTCGTATAACCACTTGGCAATAGCATTATTTGAAGTTGTTCTTGAGCACCACTACAAGACTTAAAACTTCATAAAAAATAAACAAAAACAAACTCATAATTAACAACTCTTCATCTAACTCAAGCGGTCTACTTTTTCTAAGTATAGAATGTATCCCATCGCAAAAATACGAGAGGTGTTTAATACTATACTCTCAGGTGACAATGGAAAGAACATAAGCATACAAAAAAGAAAAATGAAGATGTCATTGGAAGAGAATAAAGGAAACTAACCTTTACGTTCACCTTTTTTAGTGTTGCTTCTATCTACCAATTCGTGTAAGTCTTACTTCTGCATGATTAATTCTATATCATTATCGTTCTGTACGGAGGAGTCAATGACGACTGGTTTTTCTTATGCAATCTGAGTTAACCATGTATACAAAAATTTGTTGCTACATGTTGGAGACCTTATATCAAGTAGAGGTAGATGCAAACCTTATTTTACAAGCTGGATTTTATAAGGTAGAATTAAGTTTAAAGTCACTTCTTAATACTACAACTTTCAAATGAAATTTCTTTTTATCTAAAACCATTCTTTGAATGTTTGAGTTTGTGTATGTATAATCACCGAAAGCAGTGAACCAAAACCAAATCCATTTATGGAACAACTTTGTTTTTGCAGCTTTGATATCATGTTCATTCTTGTATGGAACCGTTTTTTCCAATATTCATAGCCATTTTTACTTGATGCTGCCAAACTGTCCTAGCTGCTTTCAAGTTTTTCGCATCTTTAGAGTATGTGCTTGTACAGAACCGAGGAGTACTTATCTCTTTCTAGTAGTATCCCATTGGCTTTATCTTACAATATGGAGATGCCCCACCTGTGACATGGGACATAAACTTTTATTCCTGGTTTATATTTATTTCCATTGTGTTTTTACATGTTACACTAACGAATGGTAGATTCAGTTTTGAGAGACAGAAGCAGAGAAGCATAGGTTGTGGACTAAATGGTGAATCATTAGCAAACCAAAACCGTTTGTTGAGAGGTTACTGGGTGTGGTTTGGTTGAGCACACATGATGGCATTGGTTGAAATGAAAAGCTAGAAATGACCACGGAATGCTATTCCTCGCCGGGAAAAGGAAGAGAAAAAAAAATAAAGAAAGAAGGGAAAAGGAAAGTTCAAAGATTCTTCAGAATGAGAATATGAGAATCTTAATTTAGATTAAAGCCCATATATTATATTCTCAAGTAAAGAATTATGTTATTCTTCTTCTCTAGAAGCCACAAAAAATGGATTCTCTCTTCCCCACCTATCTTTCTACACTAATTGTAATCAGATGCTTTTCAGCATACATTGTGACTATCAACACCTTGGTCTTGATATCAATTATGGGAATTGCTATGTTTAGATGTTTTAACAAAATTTGAGGTTACCTTTCACTTTTCTTCCTAGAAGTGAACTTGTGGTTGTTGACATTGGACTGTTTCCCTGCTAATTAATTGGTGTTCCCCACTTGGATAATTTCAGAACCTTTTCCACTTTTCTTTTACTTTATTTTGTGTGATGGGATTGTCCTAGTCTTCAATTCAGATCATCATCTTTATAATCAGATCATACTTAGTTTGATCTCATAAATAGCTATCTATGATGATTATAGTATATGATTAAATCAGATTTGATATGACAGAAAATTTAACAGATGAGATTAAATATCATGTTAGAAAGATTTATACCAGTGAGAGTGAATATAATTCTGTATAAAAGGATATGTTAAAGAATGAAAACCATTGTCAGCCCTAAACTAACTCATGAATTAAATATTAAAATAATCTTATTAAAAAGTGAAATATAAATTCTTTATTAACATATGTTCTAAATAGTTTTGATGAAATATTAAGAAGTGAACTTTTAAGTTTAATTCAATTTTATAAAATTATTTTTTAAGATAAAATTTGTATTCATTTATATACTATGAGATTATGAGATGAGCTTATCTTTATTTGATATATAATCTACAACAAACTTCGATACTCTTTGAATACTTACATTCGAAAAAACACAAAAAAATAAGATAAAAATATTAAATTATTAGTAAAAAAAAAATGTTCAAATTTTTTATATGTATGTTTTTTAAATAAAGCTTAGTCGTAAATAATTCTTAACATAATCCGATGATGTAATCATTTTTCAGCATAATTGAAGATTCCATCAGTTTATTCCTTCACGAGCTTGATCTAGACAGGGAACCTCAAATTAGTTTAGCCAAATCAACGTATATTTAAAATTGATTATGAAGTATCGATTTTGGTTATATTGTGAAAAACTGTTGCTTTTAGTTTTTTTTTTCTGGGATTTATATTTTTTTTAAGACTTTCTTAATTTATATTAGAGATGTTATTTTCTTTTTAAGGGAATGAAGAATAAAAAAATGATATTATAAGGTTATAAATAATCCATTCTTTATTTTATATCAATGCCATCTCTCTATAAATATAAAATTTAAACTTTTTCTCTATAATTCTAGATTATTAATCATTTGCTTTACAAATAATAGTAATAAACAAAAAAATAACCGACCGCTATCACTAATCTATAAAGTTTATACAAGTTAAAATTGATAATTTGTTATAGGGTGGGTTTACCTGATTCACCACTTTTTAATTTTTTTTTTAGATATATTTATTTAGTTGCAGTTATTGATATAATTTTTTGAACAACAAAAAATTTAAGAAAAAATAATAAATTTGAAACAAACTTTAATATTATAAGAAAACAAGATTTAATGTCTAACAAAATAAAATAAATATCAACAATACTTAAATAAATCAAATAATGTATAAAGAAATTAATGTAAATAAAGTTCTATATAATAAAATACTAATTTTTATATTAAAAAATATGTAATTTAACTTGAAAATTATAAATTTATGATAATGATAAGTATAGATATTTGAAGAAATTATAATGATTAATTAGGTTTATCTCAAAATGTGCTTTGGCTTTAAAGGTTTGTTTAATTTGATACTTTAAAAGACAAAGGACTAGAATATGACTATTATGAGTAGGTTTTATTCTTTATTTCGTACGAAAAAAATGACAAAATGGGAGATTTGGATTGACAAATTTATCAAAGTTGAGACGTTAATTGACTTTTGATTAAAAGTTGTTAAAATTAATCTACTGAATTTAAAATATTTGTTAAATTCGTCGTAATGTTAATTACAAGTATACATTTAAAAAAATACTTAAAAGAATTTATATATTAGTATGCATAAAGAGAAATAAAGAGAAAAACAATAATATTTAGGTTAACTATAATTTGATTTTTGATCTCTTTCTTTTTAAAAAAATAAACATTTGATTAAAACATAAAATGAAATTTAATTTAAATTTATTACACTTTCGGTTTATTATATGCTTTATATTATTAGTGCATCATAGTGAAACACATAAATTAAATAGTCTAGTAATATAGCATTAATGGATAGAGTAAACAATAAATGTTGAGTAATGGAATAAAAATGAAAAACATATATAAAACTTACATATATTTTGACTCCTTGACTTGTGGTTTTATATTATTTAAAAAAATATTTTCATCCCTAAAATCAATTAAATTAACTATTTTTTATGTGTCTACTATCACGTGTTACTAATATTTTTTATTTAATAGAAGGTCAAGGGATTATTTTAGGTTGTACTTACCACTGTTCGTGATCCTATACCAATATGTTACACCTCTAATTTTGTTTATAGATATCTTAAATTATTCATTATTTATTTATTTTATCTTAAAATAAATGTAAGTTAAATTTAAATTAATTTATGTATTTTAACATGTATTTGTATTATATGTCTTGTATGTGAAAAAATGATAACTAATTTAATTATTTATATGTGTAAATTAATTATTCTAATTTTTGAAATTGATAGCTATCTGCTGTAAATCAAAACAAGTCTTTAGAATTTTTTTATTCTGAATATAGTCAAGACTATACTTTGCAACTAGAAGGAAGATGATCTTTCTACTAATTGTACATTAAAACTTTAATATAAATTCAAAATGTAAGAAAAATGTAATGTCATTTTTAGTATAAATTCAATTAAGATTTTGAAAGGTCACATATTATATGGATGATTTTTACTTTTCAAGATTGTTCTTCTTTTGAATCAATCATGATGTGATAGTTAAATATAGTTCCTAATAAGAGACCTTAAACTTTATATTAGACATTGTAATGAAACTCTATTACATGTAACTATTGTTAATGTGTAATAGATAAACATCTATTACCCAATGTTATTTTTAGTAAAATTATTATCAACTTAAGTGAGAGACTACTTTTGTTAAATACAACTGAAGGATAAAATCCTGATAGTTTCAAGCAACTTTTTCATAAAAAAAAAAAAAAAACTTTAAAAATAAAATATGAGGAAAAAATTGAAATTAGTTTATTCATAAATTAAAAATAAATATGCATAAATTAACTTATCAAGCTCTCTTATATAATTTGTAAAACTTTTAATATACACGGTGTTGTAGAGTCTTGTGGGATTTTGGTCAAAATCATTGACCGAATATCTCTTGGATAACATAATTGATATAATTTTCAAAGATCCTACAAAGACCTCTTAATACAAAATAATTGACATAATCACAATATGAAATTTTACCTAAAATCTGAAAGTTAATCCGATAATTTACTTTATTTTCAACCTAATGTCAGATATCTATCCCGACTCTCTATAAATAAATCAGGACAAATATACACATTAAATAATATTTATTATACTCACATATCTCATACCGAATACTAACTTAGTTATTAGAATATATTTTTTTCAGATACATCATCCATACTGAAAGAAAATCACATAATATCATAAAAGAAAATTAACACCAATCTAAAGAACTCAAAGGAAGAGCTATACCTTTTGAACTTTTGTAATAACATAAGTATAAACTTATTTTAATTTACTAAAAATTTTAATTTCATTCTTTTATTATTCTTCCCTTTTACAAATTTTTGGATAAAAAACATAAACTTAATCTTACTAGAGTAAATTAATGTCAATAATAAAAGCTTTCAAATTTTACTTTACATTAAAACTCGTTTCAATCAAGATAATGTGAATTAAGTAAAAATGATAATTATATTTGAGACACATTAAATTAAGTATATGACATGAAATCTTTTTATTTTTAAGAAACAAGTATATGGCATGAAAGTTAAAAGTATTTGTAAATCCAATTTGAACAGGTTTATGGTGAAAACAAAATCTCCTCATCTCATCATATAAAATTCATCTTTTATCATTCCGTTGTTTTTAGTTTAAATTTTAATTATGTTAAATCCATCTTATTTTTTTTTGGGTTCAATTTTTGTCTTATTTAATAAAATAAAATAAAAAAATAAATCTTGAATTATACATAATATATAAACTATAATAGAGTAATTTAGAGATCAAATATTTCCCATATATAATTCAGATGTTGCAATAGGATAAAATTTCGTTAATTTATATAAAGACAAAATACAATTACAAATAATATGAAACATATTGTTGTTATACATATCTTTAACTTTTAAAATATATTTTTGTTAAATCTATATAAAAGATATTATATAATTCTTTTTGAAAAGGAAAACATATTACAAGTTGTTATTATCATTTCCACCAGAAACACATTTATTTTATTAAATGTTTTTTCTTTTATTTATTAAAAGATAAAATTTTCAAATTAAAAAATTACTAAAGAAAGTTATCAATTTCCTCTTCTGTTCTATTCTCTATCTATTTTTATTTTTTTTTGCATTTAATTCGTATAGTTTGTTTGGTAGCATAACCAAGACCACGTGTGCGTTCCTGGACTAGTCGTGGTATCGGAGAGAGGGTTCTTCTGTTCTGGTTAGGTTACGCTGGATGCAGCACATTGATAATAAAATGGAAGCCTCCAAACTCAGTAACAGTATTCAAAATATTCGATGCCATCACTGCGCAGGACCCCTTTCAAACCGCATGGTATATTTCTTCCCAATGATTGTTATTCTTTTCTCTCTTTCTCTCTTACCGATTCCATTCATTTGATTTAGGAAACTAGTCACTGGACTGTTTCGCCTCTCATCAGGGATAGCTTTTCTATGGTAAGTTCTTCCCACCCATTTCCTTATTTTCTTCCATATGTATTTGGGTGTGTGAAATTTCTGATCTTTGGTTCTGGGGTTTGAGCATTTCAGATTGGTTCTGCCGTTGGCGGCACGACAAGTGCATTTTATGGATTCAATCTTGGTATACACTCTTGCTCCTCACTGTTTGATTATTTTTGAAAAAGCTTGCTAAGATTCTCTAAAATTAAAGGGGGTAATTCATGGTGATCAGTTGCAGACTGTTATTTAACAAACTTGAGTTATGTAAACATTATGAGAACGATTACGTATGGGTTTGTATTGAAGTTAGGTTTAACTTAACTGAAATTTAACACCACAATTCCTTGTGCTTTTTTGTAAAAAAATTCAGAAGTATTTTTTTGTTCTCCAATGCAGTTATGCCCATTGTCCAGAGAAGAATAAAAGGACCCATGTGGTTGCATTTTCTCATTGGTGTAAGTTCATTATTGATTTTTATTTCTTTTTTTTTTAGTTTTTGTTCATGGTTTTTCCTCATATTCAATGCTTTGGAGATGTAAATCTTTGACTAGTTAACTCTGGGTATAACTTCAGCTCGTCATATTGTGTTCTTTAAAATAGTTATGAACGTGGATATTTCCTTTCTTCTTTAATAAAAATCAGGGAAATATTCTTAACCGAGAGACTGCACTTTTTTCTTATTATCCTCCTAATAAACTGACAGTGCTGAACTTGGCAAAATTATGTAAATTCTTAAATGTAAAAAAGAAAATCATTTGGCCCCTAACTACTTTGCGGTAGCTATTGAAAATATTCTTGCATATCTATATCTATGACATCATGACACAGTTAACTGATACTATAACTCTCTAACTTTCATACCGAGGTAAAGGTACAGCCCTCGTGACCCAGACTACTTTGCTTTCTCTGCTGATCTAAACTCATTTTGTCATTTTAAACAGAAGTGCGATGACTTGTATCATTTTATAATCTGCAAAAGAATCATAAATATAAATAAAACTTAAAACAGGATTATTAGTTAGTTCCTGTTGTGTTTTCTACATGCAGAACTCTTTGGTGACTAAATTTTTGAACTAGATGGATAGTTTATTTTCAGTAAACAAAAGGGGAAACAATATTGTTGGGAATAGTTGGGGGAGGGTTTGGCTTTTGTAATGTTCTTGAAGCAGCCATTCTAAAAGTTACTTTTCTCCATCCACTTTGAACTTTCTTTCATGAAGAAATTTTATTCACATTTTCTAAAACTGCTAATGTTGTTTGTCTGAACCGTCTTGGATCATCATTGTTTTCCATTTTGTATCAGTCTTGTTTTGATGCATACATCATTGGTTGGTTTCCATGTAAACAATTTTAGTGTTTTTCTATTACCTGTAAATTCAGCTGGACCCATTTCTTTTGGTCTAATTGTGTAATTTGTGCCATTGGGGGCATTCATAATATATTTTGCAGTATCATTTGGAAAGAATTAAGTTTCATAGATGTTGAAGCATATTAGAGTTTTTCACTTATAGATTGTACATTTGAATACTGTGTTCCTTCTTAATCCAGTCAAAACATTTTTACCATCATATTGACATAACTTCTCTGTAATTCAGGCACCCCCTGTGATAGTATTCTCTTCAGCATGCGCGGGACTAGCAGGTGAGTTCTGAATGTGTTGTTTTTTGCTGGCATGTGTATACTCCTTCTGTGTATGTTTTCGGTTTAAGGCCGAGCAATTTGTAACTCTAGTGAAAGTTTCGGGAAAACAAAAAACACCTACAAGACTTTGTTGTGTTGAGAAGTGAAAAAACTTTTATGACAACACATACTTACCTAATGTTTTCTGCTTCTATGGAATGCCAGCGATTCTAAGTGTACATTAGAGTAGTCTAGATTCTTGATTGAAACCGTGAAGTTATTATTTTGATTGTGTTAGGTGAAGAATAATAACCTGTGTTTATCATGTTATCATCTGACAATTCATGCTGATAAAAGTTTGATTGGCATAATGCAGGTGGTGCTGTTCCTGCTGCGGCACAACTTGTTTCCTCCTCTTATCATGCAGCTTACCCTCCCCCATCAAAGGATGGATATATTCAAAAGTCAATAAAATGAGATAATTGCTTTATTTATGTGACCATGCATTCATATATTATAATGAGAGTTTTGTTTTTTACTTGTGTAAATACTGCTGGAGTTTGGTATGATAACATAAAGGAGAAAAAGCACAGAAATATATTAGAGAAAAATATATACTTTAATTACGCGATTGTCTTGCATTTCCAATGGATGTATTTGGGTAACTTCTTTTCTAGAAAAAAATAAAAATTAGTTTATATTTAATTTGTAACAAATTTCTTTATTTTTTAATTTCTTAACTTCTAGATAAACTAATTTTATAAATCCGTGTTACATGTTTCATTCAAGTAGATGCGCAACAGAGTTAAATTTTAATTTTGCGGTCGCTGTTAAACAAATTATAAGAAAAATAAAGAATCTAATATTATCTCTAATTGTTTGCAATAAAAAAAAAGAAAAGAAAACGAGAATACTTTGATATAATTATCACCTTCTATTGATTACACTTTGTGATATAATTATCTACTTTATGTTTTAAGTTTAAGAAAAATAATTTTAGGATATAATTTTTAAAAGATTTTAAATTTAATTATTTACAAACAATAATAAATTATTTTGCTTCTAAATTAACAGTTTTTGTATTTTTGAGGGACAAACTTGGATGTTATGGATTATATGACTGTAGCATTACTTTTCCATTAAGATTGAAGTCTCATTTCTATAACCTGCAGTAACTTTTGAAGTTAATATTAAGACAAATTGCATAAACTAAATTTAAATATTCATTAAAAAATAAATGGAATAAGGCCTATGTTTTGTATTTTTTTTCAATCTTGAATCAAAGAATGCTGCTGGGTTGATTTTACAATAAGGGTATTTTGGGAATATGAGAAAGAGGAATTTGTACTATTTAAGCAGAACAAACCCTAAACAGAACCTTAACACTACTTGATCTTATCTGAGCAGAGGAAGCCACTGCACGGCGGATGCATTTCCGATCCTCTCACTCGTGGTGGTGACGGTGACGGTGACGGTGGAGCCTCCGTTCTTTGAGGCTCTGCCCCCTGATCCGCCTACACGAAAGATTGAATGCATTTGGCCGTTGGAACCCTGCAATGAAGACTGCCCGCGGTCAGAGCCCCCATCTCTACAATGCTTAGCATTGCTTTAGGGCTGTGATGGCCACGCGGGCTCTCCAAATTCATTGTTCCCTATTTTTTCTTTGTCTTTTATTCGCTTTTCTTTAATTTGCCGGTGTTCTTTTGTTTTGACGTTTTGTGCATTTCTATTGTTTGTTAATCTTATTTTCATATAACAATGCTTTTTATTACTTATGGAATTTAATTAAACTAATTTCCCCTTGGTATAGATTTATGAATGTTAGAGTTCGAACTCTGATTTACTGAGCTGCAATTTCGTTGCTAATTAATTGGTTTTTGAGTTTGCTATGACATCTGATAGTGTAGGAAGGGTATGAAGAGAGTGCAGAAGGGACAGAGGACTGCGACGCTTCGTTTCGTAATCGTAAGCACAAATGTTTTCTTGAGATGTGTTTTGAACTTCACAAATCATGTAACAAATTGGCGTGCAATTAAATTTCATTTTGTATACATTTGGTATCATCGTCAATTTGTGTGTAACCTGCACGATTTCACTTACCAATATAGGTAGGCATATGGGCTTGGGGGGTTCATGCCTCTGTTGAAGTATTTTATATTCTTTTAGTTTTAGTTTTTTATTTTTATTGATGTATTTGGATGATTATTATTTGGTGTTTGATTATGTATTATGTAGTTAATTAGTATTTCATTACATTTTCACGTAAAAATAGGGTTTATTGGATATTGGATTTAGACTTGTTATTTTTTTTTTATATTTATTTTATTCAACGAGAGGTGAACGACGTGGACGAGAATTTCCTTAGATATATAATTTCTTTAGTCTTTGCATTATTTTTTTATTAATCTTGGATATTTTAGTTTTGATTAGTTTTTAATAAATTTATCGTGTTCATGCAATCTCAAAGCAAATCACCATAGATTGGATTAAATTAGAGTTTCCCAGTGTTAGTATTACAAGCACTGTGAATTAGAACGGAAACATATTATATGGGTTTGAAGATAAATTAGAGAACAACATCTAAATTTAATTATAATAACGACTCTACGATTTTAATTCCTTGCCGTTTAAAAAAAGCATAAATACCAAAAATGCCATTAACTAACTTGTTTAAGTTTGTAAGTCTTGGAACTAATTGTTTTTTATTTCTCTACTAAAGGTTAATTGTGATAGGTTATGGGAAAAGACCATTTCATTTTATCGTGCCAAGCCAACTACTATGACAGCTAGAGGATTATCAGATACTTATCTTTCCAATTTAGTTGAGTTGATGATAACATTGATAAATTACTTGGTACTGATGAAACTAGAAAGAAGATAAACTCTAATCAATAAACAACTACAATAATTGGTCATCTGTCAATTTTGACACTTTTGTTAAATGGTTAATTAGAAAATTGGTGATATATAACTCTATTTGAACGTCACTAATAAACGTTCAAACGAGTAAAATCCTTTGGCCAAAAAGAGATAACCCACAACTACTACTTCTCTTCTCGTTAAGTTTATATATATATTGTTAATGCAAATGAATAGAGTGAGAGAAGAAATATTGGTTGTTGATATCCTCTGATTTCGTTACATAGAAATGCTATACTCACGTAACTAAATGCATAATACCTTATATTGATGCAGTTTTTCTTATTCTAATTATCATTTATCTCCCTTTTATCTTTCATTTTCATCTATACTTTTGTCACCACTTGTAAATTTGTGTTGTATAAAAAGTGACAGCTAACCATTAGCGAGCGCACACAAAAATGAGAATCAAAGTAGACGAGTCTGATTTGAGAAATTAGCTGTTTAGTTGATAGAATAAATAGCCAGTAAAGCTTATTAATTGGACAAAAATTTGGATGACGAGGTGAAATAAACATTTTAAGACTAAAAAAACAGTGATGGGCCCTGGGTTCATCATTTTGGATTGACTAATAATATAATATTTATCTTAACACTGTTTGGATAGGGCAAAGGTAATTCGTTTTTTAAGAGAATTTAAATGTTTTATGATAAAAATATTTTGTTTAGATAAGGAAGTTTGAAAGAAATTTAAAATTTCATTAATTACTTAAAATTACTTAAAATTAAATAATTTAAAATTTTTTATATTTTGATCTATAATTTAGTTCATTATGATCTTAGCCGGACTAACTGAACTTGATTTAGATAGGTTGAGTTGACTTGATTGGACCTAGGTCGATTAAATTTGATCTGAGCTTGATTTGATCTAGTCTTGATACGGTTAGGCCCAACTTGACCAGACTAGGATCCATTAAGTTTAGTCTAACCCTGCTTGGGATGTCTTGACTCAAATAAATGTAGACCTGTCCCGACTTAAGTAAATATGTATTTGTCTTGACTTTGCTCGACTTAAGTCTTAGTTGACTTAGTTTAATCTTAGTTAAGGTTGACTCAACTTGTCTCGATCTACTCGATTCAATCATATTCCAGTAGACTGGATTTGATTAAGTCATATATACTTGACTTGACTGGATTAAGATAATAATTAGAAAATGGTTATGTTGAAGACAATATTTAGTTAATGAAATTTTGTTCATAACTAATGAAAATATTGACAATGTTATAGTCTTTATCTATCTTGCATAGTACAAAAGTGGGTTAATGGATTACATAACAAACAAGCTTAAAGGGTTTAACCTTAGTTTCAAACTTACATTACCATATACAAATTATAGAATTAAGAAGCAACTATTATTCAGTTTAACTCCTTTTAAAGCTAACTGTGTTAATTATTTATTGTTTTATTTGTTATCCTTCAAGCTACTTAAAATTGAGTTTATTTTGAAGTGAGTGCTCTAGGAATCCAAAGCCAAAAGATGACATTGCTTTCTTAATATAGAAAATCAACTGTTACCATCTAACTCATTAGTAAACTAAAATGGCTAATTGGACTAATAAACTAAAATGGCAACATTAATGCTATTATTTGTGAATGGCTCCAGGTTTGAGTAAGTGAATTTTGCAGGTACCATTAATGATTAGTACAGTACTCAATACAAATTTCTATTCTTGACCCTATGGGTCCATTGCGAATCATTGATACCCAAGATTTTTCTTGGCATATATGGTGGATTATTAGTCTTCTGTCAACTCTTACATAAGTTTGATCTGTCAATGGTCATTCACCTATAAAGAATGAAAAGCAATAGTACATATGTTCAAAATTGGTATCGATGCAAATTTAGACTGAAATGCAAAATGGTCCAACTATAATCCCAAAAATACTATAAACAAAATATTACCAAAAAGAACTTTCAGTTAGAATTTGCTTAGCCGACAAACCATGACTCAACATAATAATCGAAACATAATCAACAAAAGAATAATTAATTTTTATGATTTTGATCCAGACCAATCACCTTTTTTTTGACAGGAAAACTCAAAAAATTACGGCTCAAAGTAATGACAGATTCGTGTAATGATATGTTATCTTAAAATCTTCTCAAACTAATGACAGATTTGTGGAAACAAAGGTTTGTACGCTTAAAATACTAAGAAGAATTTATATTTTGAGCCAAACCAATTTTTTAAGACCAATCATTGATAATTTGGCATCATAAAAGAATAATTGGTAGAAGTCTTATTATTTTCAAGAGGTGTTAGATGAGCACAATTTAAAAATATTGCTCTTACCTCTTTTATGATATATTATAGATCATGGGTCCATTACCTAAAAGTTTCCCTCATCTCTCATAATGTTGGTCTCAAACTTTATAAGATGTAGAATTAGAATTTGTTGAAATAAGCCTCTTTTGCTTTGCTATGTGCCTTTTATTTTATATCAGCAGTCTCTGTCATAACACCTCTCTCTATCTATAGGGTAGTTAGAATTTTGAAAGATTAGCAGTTAAACTTACCACACAAGGTCTGAGAGTTAGGAAGGATGGTCTGATACTAATTAGGTTGGAGTGATGGGTTTAGTATGGTACAAATTAACAAATTATAATGAAATCAAGTTGTTAGTAATTTTAGATTACCCTTTGGACAATTTTGCTCAGAAAACAGATTTGTATAACTATAAGTAGAAAAGAATCTTAACGTGGCATGGTTTAGATGATGACAGGGAATGGATGTTGACCCCTCAACAAAGGAGGATAACACCAAACAAATCCATCAAAGAGCTTGGATTAAATACACAAAGTGGTTAAGCTTATGGACTATTATTCTAATGTTTTGGTTGAATTGGTATGAGCAAGTTTTTTTTGTTTATTTTATTTGTAAGAGTAAAATAAGTCACTCCAACAACAGTAAAAAAGAAAGTGAAAATACACCTTTAGCTTTTAATTTCGGCCCTTTTAGTCAGACAAATTTCAATAGGAAAGAAAACTTGATCTCATGCATGAGTTCAATGAATTTATTGTGTTCAACATGGTCTCACATCTCAGATGAAAATACATGAGTCCTGGTTTGTTTTAAGTACATTCAGCACAAAATTGAACCAATAAGAAAACACAGGCGGTTAGAAGAGAGAGAGAGTGGAGTAGGAGTCAGTGATCTAGTGGGTTCCTGCAGCAGACCCCACCTATTCAAATTTATTATTTCATTTGGTTTTATTCAAATTTTCTGGTTGAGCCACCTCTCAAGCCCCACAAGTCCAAACTCCAAAGAGAGCATGAGACAAGTTTGCTGGGACAACATATTGGGTACCACAGAATGAGTTTCTCAATCTGAAATGTTTTCAACAAGGGACAGCCATAAAGCAAGCCAAAGAGACTAATCAATCAGGTTTCTTCATTGAGAAGGAGAAAAGAAAGAGATAGAGACACCCCATGAAAGATAAAAAGTTGCGAAGAGGATCATATCTGAGAAAAAGACTGGACCCTCTTGTGCCAACTTACAACATATAGATTAGATATTACTTTGACAAGAAAGCCTTGATCTTTCGCTGCTCTATGACCTTCTCAATTTAGACTCATTTATCCAAAACACACACATAGAGAGGTAAGGTAAACACTAAACACAACACATGACACCATATATATACCACTTTTCAAAATTCTTGAGCTGTAGTAATTCATGCCAGAGCAACACCACCTTTTTTTTTCATGTAAATTCAATTTGAATTACAACAATGTTTCGGCTTCAGAGGAAGATGATAATGGTCTAAAAAAAGTTTGCATGGGGAGCCACAGAATAGGAGAACTTGGTTTGTCTGAGTCGGGACCTTCAAGTCACCACATCCCTTATGGAGTGCTTAATGGAGTTAACACTCCTGTATCAAGCTTAATGTATTCTTCAATAACATCATCCTTTGACTTTGTAGGCATAGCTAAATTCTTTAGGAATATATTTATGGTGATTCATTGTTCAATTCATTTCACAAGTATGATTGGTTTGTTCAATTTTATTTTGTTCTGTTTTTGTTTTGTTTCTTAGCAATCAAGGATCTGCTTTTGATTTTGGGGAGCTGGAGGAAGCAATTGTTCTGCATGGAGTTAAGGGTAGAAATGATGATAGCAAAGCATGTATGTTTCCGTTTTCATCACTTGTGCTTTTTTATTTTCTGACGTTAGATAAGCATAACCAACTCTTTCCAAAAGCATAGAGAAAAAAAGAGCTGGTGGGGGGTGAAGGATAAGAAGTTTGAATATGTCTAAAGAATGCGCAGAGGGGGATTACCATTTCCGATACAATAATGATTCTGAGACAATAGACTTGGATGGCGTGGGGTTACAATCTTAGAAACTGACCTCCTTTGCATGATTTACTGACTCCATAACTGATGAAAAGTTGGATTAGGTTCCTCTGCCTTTTTGTTGTTGTTATAATTGAAAGTCCTCTAGTCTTTATTTTGGTAATCTTCAACCCCTTCGGTTTGGTGATCCTCTTGAGATTTTGCTTTTGTGATTCTTGCAGCTTTATTCACAGCCAGACCTGCAGCTACACTGGAAATGTTCCCTTCATGGCCAATGAGATTCCAACAAACCCCAAGAGTACTAGTCTCCTACTTCTCCATCTTTGACCATTTATTTAAACATGCTTAATTGCTTATGCTTACAAGTTCAAGAAATCTCAATATTTTTATATTCCTTTTATTGTGAAAATGATATTCTCCAAATCCCCAGCCTTGTAATTTGATATTATTTCTTCTATACCGGCTCTGATAGCACATATGTGAGGTGATTTTCATTTTTAGTTGAATTATCTGAATCAAAAAAATTTGGTGGCTTTCCACGTACAGGGTGGTTCAAAGTCAGGAGGGGAAAGCACTGATTCAGGTCTTTCCAGCAAAACTGAGCCCCCCTTTGAGGCAGAATCTCCCTTGAGTAAAAAGGCATCTTCTTCAGATCACCAGGCTTTTGATCAGCAGCATCTGCAGCATAGACAGCAACTTCAACAGGATATGGCAAGCGATGCCGCAAGAACAGCCTCTTCACAGAATCAATCAGCAGCCAAATCACAAGAAAAGGTCTCTCTCATTCAGGGTCTCTTTTCTTTTTTGTCTCAAAATAATTTTTTTGAAAGCAATCTTATTGAAAATACCATCATTTACTAAATATGAGCACTTTTATCTGAATCTTAATTCACCATGTTATAAAGTAGTCTTTCCAGGAGACTAAACTCCAGTTGGTCTCTCCATAGGGTCTAGACCTCAAGAAAGGTCATTAAACCACTGTTTTTCACTGTTAATCTCTCAGTTCTCTCTTTCCATATCCCCAAAACTTGGGGAAAGCTGGCCTTTTAAATGCTATTTTTACTGTTTTGATCTGTCCCTCCTCTTCCTCTTTCTCTCTCTCTCTTGTATCTTCACAGAGAAGGCACAGATCCCAACAGCTTTCAGAAAATCAAAAGAACACAGAGTTTTCCTGATTCCTGAACGATTTTCTGATGAATGTCTGACATGAAATATGATAGAGATATACTGAGAGAGATGTGGACAAAGTACGAACAAAAAACAAATTGAGAATCTTTTCAGTACTTATCAACGCTTCTCATTAAAGTGACCCCCTCACTTGGCTCAATATAGAGAAAACTTGTGTTCTTCTCTAGACTCAAATTTGGAGTTCGAAATCTAAACCAAAGTATACTCCAAAACAATGGATGGTAACGATGCTTTTTGCTACCCATATCATATTGATGATTGCATGACTCTAGAGAAATGGCCCAAGGGGCCTCAGGATTCAGAAATGCTTCCCAGAGTGAGCACTTATGTGTCATGTTTTGTTTTGGATTAAGCGTTTAACACTTGTTTTTACTAAAACTCAGATAGATGGGATGAAGTTGAGTAATATTTAACAGTTTCTTCTTTGCCTCTCTCATTTATTTGGTTACTAATATGATCACATTTTCTGGTTTCTAGTCCTAAGTTCTACAATGTGTTGAGCAAATTAACATTCTCTCTGCATCTCACTATTTTCATTTCTTTTCCTTCTGAAATCATCAATGTCTTTTAAATAATGTTTTTTGGATCCTTGCAGAGAAAGGGAGCTGGTTCAACATCAGAGAAACCACTTGATGCAAAGGTTATTAACTATTTTTCCGAAGTCTTTCTTTTTCTCTCTATTTTTTCATTATGAGGTTTTACATAGAATCTAAAGTAAGATTTTGTTGCTATCCTCAGACTCTAAGACGTTTAGCTCAAAACAGAGAGGCTGCAAGGAAAAGCCGTCTCAGGAAAAAGGTGTCCTACAAATTGTGTACAAACTCAATTAGTTGTTGAGAAATGAACACGTTTAATACCGCAGAAAGTGGAAACTGCAAAAGAGATATATAATTTACTCCATTTTCCTTTTGTGTATGGAACAGGCTTATGTGCAGCAACTAGAATCAAGTAGATTAAAGCTTACCCAGATAGAACAAGAACTCCAAAGAGCACGCTCTCAGGTTCTCTAGCAATGTATTACATTTTATTTTATATTTAACTCTTTTTTTTTTTTACTTTTGATGATTATTATTTGAGATGTTAATTTGTAGGGCTTGTTCGTGGATTGTGGTGGTGTTGGAGGCAATGTAAGCTCTGGTGAGTTTATCTTGCTGATTTGAAATGGAGTGCCATTTTCTAATTCCCCAAACTGAGAAACACGTCTTTGGAATACCAAATAAAATTCAAAGCTCATTTTTTTGATATCCTGGTTCAAATTTTAATGAAATCTCTGAATTTGACCAAAATCTGTGGCTAGATAATTCGGGTTTGAATAATAAAATCAAAAGTTTATGTTTTGAATTTGATAATGCTAACATATTTTATGTCTAGATGTACGACCTTTTCATAACATATATAAACTATAAAAGCCGCTTTATATGCTTCGGCTTTTCAGAGAAGAGAATTATTCCATTCTGATACTGCTCTTTTGGACTGATGGTAAATAATTAATTTTAAATCATTATAAATAGAAACACACTTTCTAATGAAAAGGAAATGCACTATATATTATGATTAATCAATTTATGTATGCAAGGAATTAAAATAGTGCCTAGTGTTTCATTAGTGGTCACATTGCACTGGTCACCAAATCAACCAACATTTCAACAGTAAAATATATAAGAACAATACAAGAAAGTAACGGCACCACATAGTATATTATATTTTAATATTACACTGATATAATCAATCATAGCAATTGTAGATTAAGTAATGATAAGTAACAAGGCTGGTTTTGTTATGCAGCAGGGGCCGCAATGTTTGACATGGAATATGGAAGATGGTTAGAAGAAGACCACAGGCTAATGGGGGAGCTCCGGAACGGGTTGCAAGTACCCTTATCAGACAGTGATATGAGAGTGATGGTGGATGGATATCTCTCCCACTATGATGAGATTTTCAGGGTCAAGGGTGTTGCTGCTAAATCAGATGTGTTTCACCTTATCAATGGCATGTGGACTTCCCAAGCTGAACGTTGCTTTCTCTGGATTGGTGGTTTTAGACCCTCTGATCTCATCACGGTGTGTGCACTATACATCCCTTAGATAAAGAAAAAATCAATAAAAACAATGTTCATAACAGTAATGACAAAGAGTGCAAAGTTTGTGGAATCCATATATTGCTTAATGTAGTAAAGATAATTAATGGCATAGACAAGGATCATGCTAATTTATTTGGTCACTTCAAGTCTCAAGGGTGAGTCGTTTTCTTTTGATTTTGGAAATTGAGGGTATCATTTTTTTTGGAGAACGCGATAAAGAACTTTTTCGGTAACAGCATTGCTTTACTGTTATTAGTAATTTGTCCCATGTCAGTGGTTGTGGCAGTGAATAACTGCTCCAATGTCGTAGGGAAATTTGCAGCCGATAATTACTAATTACCATTAACATAACTCATCAAATATTTTAATTCTTAATTTCTTAAGCACTGTACTGTATTCAAGACCGACACATAGGATAGTACTATATTAATATTATTATTGTTGTTGTTTTGGTCAGATGCTGATTCAACAATTGGAGCCATTAGCTGAGCAACAGATAATGGGGATGTACGGCCTGAGACACTCATCACAGCAAGCAGAAGAAGCACTCTCTCAGGGCCTTGAACAGTTGCAGCAATCTCTGGTGGACACCATTGCTGGAGGCCCAGTTGTTGACGGTGTGCAACAAATGGTCGTTGCCATGAGCAAACTAGCCAATCTTGAAGGATTTGTTCGTCAGGTAAAACAAACTTTAAAATTTGCACACACATTTCAATCAATAGTATAGAATACAGTGAAGAAATGTATTAGAAAATGAGTTACAAGTTTTTTCTTTCAACAGATTTGGTTGGTCAAATTTTTGTTTTTTACTCTTGGGTGAATTAAATATCTTTTTAAGTACAAAATTTGGTTGGGAGGTTGACATAAAACCACTTGTTTACGACATATGTGCGAGATGCAGTTTCTGTTTAACTAATGATTTCCTGTGCTTTTGTCAAAATTTGATTTGAATGTGTGTGACTTCTCCACTTTAATTTTTGGGATTGAAATGTCAATTGGCTTATAAACTTGATAGTTGAAAATGGAAACCATGTTAATTGCACTTGGACAGTGGCTTCTTTTACCTTCTTTTGACTTTTGGAAAAAAAAAATTATAGGATAGTTATGACACTTTATTATGCTTTTAACTGTTTCAACATAAAGATTAGAAATAAATCCATGATTAGTTAGTAACAGTTGAAATGGTACTTTATTTCTAGGCCATATATTTGGTTTGCTTTTTTAGACCTCAAATTTGTGATGTTTATCACAGCTAATATTCTTTTGATGATCACTTGATTTGTTTGAACTTGAAAATAATTAATTCCGCCCTCAATTCCATTTATTTTTTATGTGTTGCTTCCATTTTATATGATTTTTTTGCTTAATTATATATACAGATAACTAGCTCGGTTAATTAACTTAAATTATCTTCTCTGTCATCACGTCTATATATATATATATATATATATATATATATATATATATATATATATATATATATATAAATTGCTTTTGTTTTCTTATAAGTTAGAACATACTTGTTTATCAAAATATTGGGTTTGGGCATCTGATATAATTTTTCCATTTTAAATGTCTCAGTCAGAAGTTGGTTTAGAAAGCGATGGCTAAGTTGAAAAAGAAAACCCTTCATTACCATTTTAAAAAGACAATGTCACAGTGAAGATTTCTAATTTATTAAATTGCAGGGTTATAGTAGAAAATAAATTATTCTATAATATTCAATGATTAGTAATTGTGAATGAAATTTATTGATTAGCCAAACTCACAAATTTGAACCCTTCTCTTTGACTCTAGCCAACATTTAATATGTTTTAATTTTAATTTAACTAATATACAGAATAACAATCTCCATAATTCTTAATAAAGTATTGTAGTACTTTTTTAGAACAACAAACACTTTCTCTAATGAGTGACCAATATTAATAATGTTTAAGAAAGATTAACTCTACACTATTTTTGTTGAAATGTAATCATATAGTAATTAAAAAAATTTAGATAATTTTATATTTGATTGATATTTGGATTATTGGTGATTCATTAACTCCATGAAGGGTTCATGTTTATTTATGAATTGAAGGCTGATAATTTGAGGCAACAAACACTTCATCAGTTATGTCGATTACTCACAGTTCGTCAATCTGCAAGATGCTTCATTGTCATTGGAGAATACTATGGACGTCTTCGAGCCCTTAGTTCTCTCTGGGCATCTAGACCAAGAGAGTAAGTTATTCATAATTCTATTACAATTTTTTTCTCACTGATCAAATTTGAATTTTATTTTATATTTCTAAGTTTATGTATAGTTTCTACTATATATGTTCCAGTAACAAATTTTCTTTTGGAATACTGAAATAGGAGCTTGATCGGTGATGATAACTCATGTCAAACAACAACTGAAATGCAAGTGGTCCAACATTCTCAGAATCATTTCTCAAGTTTCTGATAGATGTAATTAAAATCCATTAGCATGAAATTAAGAAGCTTGTTAGATGTGGTTGGGCTGCTTTACAATGATGAATGTCAGTGTTTTCTTGAAGAAATATTTATTTATTTTTCATTTCAATCTTCTATGGTCCCTAGTGTTTTTATGATTGTAAATGTCAAAATTTAGCTTTTATGTGCATGCAAGATGAGAAAGCTTCCACCTTTATCTAAAAAGAAATAGAAAAAAAATTGCATTTTATGAGAAGGTTATGTATATATACATGACCTAGATATATGTAGATAAATTATCCATAATATTAACTCTATGCCTAGTTAGGTATTATTTCTTGCTTTTCTAACATTTAATATAGCAATATATATTTATATATAAATACTTCACATATCGTGATTATTTTTTTTTTATCAGCAAAATGAAAATATAGACAAATGGGAGAATATCATGATTAATGATTTCACAAAAACATATAAAGTGGACACAAATGGTAGTGGTTGTGATTGTAAGTGGAGTATTCTATATCCAGTGCATGGAGGTGACAAATGAAAAGGAAAAAGGGGTATGAGTAAAGAACATATTGTCTTATTGAGGTGGTTCATTGCACAACTTGGTATCTAAAAAAGAAGGTTTGTTTATGCTTTGCAAATGGGAGAAGGAAGTGCTTTATCTTCATTATTATGAAATGGTTTGCAATTTAAGTTTAGTTTATGTGTGAAAAATAGGGAAAAAAGAAAGTGGAGGGAAAAGAGTTGAAAGAGAAGATAGATGTTTTTGTTTTTTAGTTTCTGTTGAACAGAGATAGAATATTGAGAAAATTTTGGATTTTATGAAAAATGCAAAAGCATCCCTGATGAGTGCCTGAGTTTGATGGAGAGAATT
Source organism: Phaseolus lunatus (assembly GCA_013389735.1). NCBI lineage: Eukaryota > Viridiplantae > Streptophyta > Magnoliopsida > Fabales > Fabaceae > Phaseolus > Phaseolus lunatus. The sequence continues at coordinate 32,496,904 of CM023861.1, forward strand.
GCATGTAACTTACACTCCCATGGGTCCCCTTCACTATCAGACACCATATATACTCATCTCATTTTTATTCTTAACAGGTGTACTCATTGTTTCAATAACTTCATCTTCTAAAACATATCAAATGTCAGATTTATCACAATAGAGTGACAGCACACAGACCATAACTAAAGAAAAACAACAAAAAAAAAAACAAAATATCCTGATCAATATTATTATTTAATTATAAATTGTTTTTATAATAAGTTTAACTATCATGTGAACTTGTTTCAGAGGATTAAGTAATAAAAAACATAACTAATGTAATTTTTAATGGATTTACTTAACACAATCATTCATAATTTTAGGAATTTATGTTTTATAATAAAGTAGAAGGAAGGTAATGTCAATGTCACCTTAAGTGTAGAGTATATCTTTTAGATATATTTGTTTTTAAGAGACTTATCTTCTCCTGCACAACTCAAACCAATTCTTTTTCAATATGTGTTTTATTTTTGTTGGTCATTCATTTAACACACTTCTGTATATTTCAAATTGGATTATAATTGATACTGCATCTGCAATTAAAATTATTGTCTTATAATAAAAAAATTACTCATACAAGTAAAAATGTTATTCCACTTTTAAAAATGGCTTTTTCAAGCTTAACAAAGACAATAATAATTTTGTAAGTAAATAATTTATTCATAAACAAAATTTTTATAATATATATTATGATTAAGTATTGATTAATTAATCCGCACAAATCTGCAGATAAGTTTTGTTATCTTTTAGAGTGATTTCAATGTGCAAAATCAGAGATCTAGATGATAATTTGATTTAATTTATATAAAGGAATAAATGCAGATATTATTTTATTGTTAATGAAATAATTTCATTCTGAATACTACATTGATTGCTCTGTTTCTTCAATATATAAATATTTTAATATATAATCATGTAATTACAATTTATTATAAATAAATATAAATGATATTTTATTTGTAATAAATTATTTTAAAAAAATGTATTGGATAAGATATGTTTTCAATCTTTTACTAATTTATGGGATAAAATCTTCTACATAATAAAACGTTATTATTATTATTTATATATATTATATTAAATTGGACGGATTCCACTTTGACTCAAATACACAATATAACTCAAGGACATGCATGCAGATCACGTGGGAAGAAATTTTTTTACTCCCACCAGCATCTCCTCCCGACAAAAAAAAACATAATGCAGTTTATAAGAATAAAAAAAAGTATTATTTTTTTAGTTGAATATAACATATAAAGTATTATTAGTAACATTGAAATATTTTTACCCAAAATTTAATCTGTATTAATTTTAATGCTATTTTAAAATTTTTCTCATATATATATATATATATATTTATTTTAATGAGTAACACAAATTCTAAAATAATATATAATAATATCTATGTATATAATTTTTAAATTTTTAAATCATATTAAAGATTAACTACATATAATAAAATATTAAACTTGTAATTTTTGATTCCTTGCTTTTCTTTAAAATTTAGTCTTGAAATGTAATTCCATTTAATTTTTTAGTTTAAAACATTTACTAATTGTGTTGGACTAAATAATTTGGAAAATAAATTAAAATATAAATATAATTTAAATACATGTTTTGTGTTTTCAAAATTATTAAACTATAACTTATAAAACTTATGAAAGATGTTCCTTACCGTCTCAAAGTGAAATTTATAAATAGCAAATGAAAGAAAGAAACTAATTAATCACTTAAAAAATAAAAAATTATAAAGATGATTAAATAATTTCAATAAAATAATCATTATTTTTTTTATTTGAGAAGATTAGATTGATGAAAAATATATTAGAATTAAAAAATATTTTCATTACAGGGAATGACCACTAAAGGTAATTTGATATTTATAATTCAAAATTTTCTATGGAAATTCCTTATTCTTCTATTTAATTTGACAAGTGGTGGTATATGTGATACACTCACTTTAATTTTCTTTAAAAACTTTTAATATTTTTTTTACTTTTTATTTAGTTTTTACCATTATAGAAAATAAATATTATATATGTAGAGAACATACCAACCACAGTTATCATTCTCATACTATACACTTTTCTATATGAAATATAATGCATTTCTTCTAATTCTTGAGATATCAACTTAATAATTTTATTTACTTGAACATGATTTTTTTAAAAATATTTATTATTTAATATTTTATATTACAAGTTTAAAAAAATTATTATTTTATACAATTAATTTAAATTTATTTATTATAGATAAATATATTAGCCTCATCAATTAATTTAACCAAATCTAATTACCTAGATTAGTTTTGTTAATCAAATCTCCAAAACTGGCATTTGTTATTTGCAATATGTATGTGTATGCTTGTTAAAACTTTCCAATAAAACAAGAATTTACAACTATATTTAATATAAACAGTAAATCTAAATTTTATAAAAATAGCAGTTAATATTGAATATTATTTTTTAGTTTTGATCAAGAAGTGAGATGAAATAATTTATCATAAATAGTTAAATTAAATCTTATCTTTTAGTTACATATTTAAAAGTTACATAAATTTATAAATTAGTATTTTTTATTTTTATGGTAAAAATTGATTTCTTATATATAAGAAGAAGAAAAAATACATATTATAAATTAATAGAAACAAAATAAAGAGAATTACAACTAACGTTAAAATTTATACGTGCATGCATGTTAATATCTACGTGCGAATTGGGCCGGTGGGCACACACCGCACATGCATATTCGAATAAAACCAAATAACGGTTAACGTAAACAAACCGAACTCATGCACTTCATGCAGAAAAGCTTCAAAAAAATAATAATGATTTTTTCTCTCCAGTTTAGTCTTTATCATACGTATAAAATGAAATTATTCAGCCAAATTTCAGTTATTTTAAATTTAAATATTTTTTAAAATCCAAGTTACACTACTTGTATGAATTAAATTATTAGAAAAATAATATATGAAACGTTTTCCCATTAATTATCCTTCCATATTAAATATTTAGGATGAAAATTTTTATTTTAATTTATTCAGTCTAGTTAGAGTTATAAATTAGCATCTTATATGAATGAATATCTAATTTAAATTTAATGTATATGTTCTACAGCTGTTTTCAAAAAAAAATATTTTAATATTTTAAATATTGAGATATTTCTTTAAAATATATTCTTCGTAAACACATTAATTATCTCTTTCTCTCTCTATATATATACACCAAGTAGCCTCTTAAAAGAAAGGAAAAAACATCTACATATATACACATTTTTTATCATATTTTTCATTTTATATATCTTCTGTTTATATTAAACTTAAATTTATTTTTATTCTTTATTAATATAATAATTCTATTTTTTTATAATTTGAGTTTTTGCTTCACCTTTCTTGTTAAAAAATTAAATGAATATATCAGTATATTATCATATCTATCGTATCTCATGGTAAAAAAATATTTAAATACAAATTTATGAATAAAACATATTAGTAATAAAAGAATAATAATCAAGTAGTATTTTTTTTTAATTACCCATGACATTCTCATATCGGTAAAAGAAACAATTCTAATAATGGAAATAATATTTAAAAAAATTAATGTACAGTTGTATAGATTTTTTTTAAAACTTTAGACTATCACACACCCCTAGATTATATAGATTTGTGACCTTGTAAACATCAAATATCAAAATGCTAATCAAATTTATGCAAAAATACATCACACTTAACAAAAAGTACTCATAATGATCTTTATTACAAACCAGGGAAATAAAAATTGAAATAACAGGTGCACATTTCAAAATAACAAATACAATACTGATAATGATAAATAACTTATTTTTTTTTCTATTGTCCATATTTCAAAATATACTAGCATTTTTAGATCTTGATAAACGGGTTCAGGTGCATCTTCTCCATAATACATTCACTTTATTCCTTTTTCTCACATCTGCATGCTAATCTTCTGATGTCTGCCATTGATGCTTGTTCACCAGGATGCGCTTTGAGGCCTCTTCAATTTCTTCAATTTCTCAGTCCTCTTTTGAGCCATTGTTGTGGGCTTTCTCTGAGATATCTGCATCAATATATTATAATTAGACAGATATTATAATTCACTAAACCTGCAATTTGTATTGAGAAATTAGACTACACTCAAAAACTGTCATTCAATCAGATACTGCTACTTTTTCAAATTTCCAATAATTATCTTCAAAATCATATCATATTAATAATGATTTTATAATGATTGCCAGTGTAAAAGTTTGCAAGACCATTAACTTGAATATATAACACTAATTGTATTTGAAACATAACCACTTACAGCTTCTTTTCTCTTGAGTTCATCAGCAGCCTATTGCAGATGTAAATGAATATAAAATATACGTTAGACACCAAAACAAACATAAATAATTAAGAAAGAAAAAAATAAGAACCCTCAATTTCAATATTGTGTACCAGAACTTTTTTGAGCTTTTCATTTTCATCTTTCAGATTATTCAGCTCTGCTTCAAGCTCCACAGTATATGCCTGCATCAGAAGATTTGAACATAAGGGAAGGATCTTGAATGCAAGCCAAGACCATCCCAAGAAATTTTGCATGGCGACTAGTAAATCATATCTAAAAAGATATGGTAAAAATGAACAAAAAATTGATTAGATGGAATATTAGAGGTACCATACTAGGTGATTAATAAGTAAAAAACATATGAATCTGATGTATAAGAAAGAGTAGCTTATGATGACTAAAAAACCTGTCTTCTTGCTCGAGATCGTGCTGCTGATTCACGATTCTTCAGCATTCTGCGCTGCCTTCTCTCTATTACCACATCAGGAGGACCATTAATTATCCTTTTCTTACCCTTCCCACTTGATTCTCCCAAGTTTTGACCATGAGTAGCACTTGCAGTAGTGAAATTCCTTACAACTAAGGTGTTATTCTGTGGCAGCATTGGATGTGGTTCAAATCTAGTGCTAGGCACATTAGATCCAGTAGTTCCTATTAATATATAACTTGTATTAAATGGTACATTGCTTGGAATGTTACCAAAATTATTCTGAGGTAATAAAGTAGTGAAAAGTGATGATTCTCGTACAACCCCAGCTTTTACTAGGAATTCCTCCAGAGTCATTTCTCCAAATGTGGGTTGCTTTTGGAGTGTTTCATTCTTGTCAAGGCTATCATTAGCTTCATTGTGCTGCTGTGGTTGGCTTTTTTGGATCTGAGACCAAACTTCATCAACAGTTTTCTTGCAAATTGGGGGAGGGACAGAGAATGAGCCTGGCTGGGGAATGGTGGGTTCTGGTGCAACGCTTTTGTTCTTTGAAGCTTCCTCATAGACGGGTATTGGTGGGACGTCATCAGTGTTCCAAATGCTGGCTATGAATTCATCCATGCTCATGGACCCTAAGCTCTTTCCGTTCTTGCCGCTGACCTCATCAAGGGTGAGTGAAAGTACTGAATTTTGTTGGTTCAGTTGAGAAAATGCGGCTTCTGTGTCTTGCAATGGCACCTCTTGCTCTGATTGTTGGAAATTCATGAGTGCAGATGAAAGGGCTATAAGAAACAGTTATTGCCTCAGAAATCACCAGTATTTATGGGAAAATAAAGACAGAAAACTTTAAATGCATTAAAAATTGGCTGTTACTGATGATTTACCAGATTTAAACTCTTAGAAAATTGAAATGCATCAGCAGCTAACTTGGATAAAGCACATCTGTATCAATTTTTAACTAACCCCAAGATCCCCAAAAGACAAATAAAGAAAAATCTCATTGTTTATCAGAAAACTCAGATTATGCAATTGATGCTCTACTGGGAGTGTACCAGTTGCATGCAACATGCAATCATGCATCTGAGTATGATCCAGATGATAGAAGCAGATTAAGGGGAAGAATAGAAGCAAAATCATATAATGCAGTTGGAAGGGGAAAAGAAAATTAAAGGAAAAGAAGGGTACCTGTATAGAAACAGAAGGAAGAGAGTGAGTTCTGAAAATAGAGAAAGATATGGAAGTAAATATAGGAGAGGAATAAAGAAGGAAGAAGAACAAAGTGAAAGAAAGGGAGAGATTAAAGAGAAGGGAAGGAATGGTACACTACATAGAGACAAGGCTTTAACTGCCATTGGTATAATTTTGAAACAACATTTGTTTCACTCAGTTTCTGGCATTACTTTATCATTGACACGTTCTGAGCCATCAACCGTTTTCACCTTACCATAGTTCTATTTTTCTTTTATTTTCATTTTAAAGCATCTACCTCTTCAATGTCTCTTGTCCTGTTTCTTGTTCGGTGCGTAAAGATAATACTATTATTTAATGAAGGAATGTTATTTAAACAACATTTTTCAATGAAAAATAAAAACTATTATTTTTAAAAGAGAGAAAATTATTTAATGAGGTTTCACTTTTTCAATTGGTTAGTATAGAAAGGTAAATTAAAATCAAGGAAAGGTCTTGCAACGGATTTTTTTTTTCCTTTTCTTACAATTTGGTTGAAGTTTTTACTTTCAATTTATGGATTTTATTTTTTCTTAGTGTCATTGTATTACAAATTACAATACTAGTGGGTGTTATTTAAAATGATCACTTAACCTTTTAATCATTCATAAGAACTAATTATTTCTATGTAATATTAATAATAATAAAATAATTCTTTTTTATTTTAGAAGGATAATAATAATTTTTTTTTACAAAAGTCATTGTAAATTTGATGGAGAGTGTTGTGGTAAGTTGTGGTAAGAATTGATACTTTTTATTATAATAATTACCAAATTATTAAAATTAATAGTCCTCCACTTAGTCTATTTTTAAAATTTTTTATGAATAGGTATAGTCTACCTATGTATCGTTTTTGTTAACATATGAGTTTTAACATAGTCCTATTATATTTTTGTATTTTTTTTTAATAATACTTTTTTTATGTGATAGTAGATAATGGTTGTTGTTTGAGGTGTCAGTCTAGTTATGATGTTAGTTTGCATAGTAATACTTAACATAAAAAATTTTATTTAAAAAAAAAAATTATCATAACTGTGATCATTAATTAGAAACAGCTTTTATATATATATATATATATATATATATATATATATATAAAATTGTATCTTATGATACAATTTAAAAATAAAATTATATGCTTAATGTTGTTTCAATTTGTTGTTATTAAATTTACTTATTTGACATCTTTAGATTATTAAAATGATATTACTATATAAATAATGATAAAAATGGAAAAAGAAGAGCATTTTTAAAAAAAAAAAAAGGAAAAAAAATAAAAGGCATATTCTCGTTATGGATTTTTGAAAACATTTTGTTTTTTTCCTCTTCTAACACAAACATAAGACAGCTAAGATTTTTTGAGCCTTGTTTTTTTTTTTCCCTCTTCTAACACAGACATAAGGTACCAAATATTTTTTTACCCTACTTATTATTTAATTAAAACTTATAAATTCACAAAAAAACTACAAGTTATTTATCAAATTTTATTTACATTTTTAGCTTAAATACTCCAGAGAATTAAAATATTTGATAAAAAAATTAAAAACATTAGCTTTATTTGAAAGTAGTTGTCTTCCAGTGAAAAAAGTATATTTACAAAAAATTAAAATAAATATATTTAAAACTTTTAATTTTAAAATATAAAATGAGTTTAATTCATAAAAATTATTTAAAGGATGCTTTCAAAATATTTTATTAAATGACGTGACTTAAAGAAATTTAAATATTAATTAAAAAGTATTAAATGTTATAAATTCTTAATTTAGTTTGTATAATATTTTTTTAATTTTTTTATAGAATATAATACTATCAAATTATATAATAAAAAGTCCTGCCAGTTGAAAAAGTAATCAATGACATGAATTTACTAGAGAGATTTTATGATTGGCATTATCAAATAATTTGGAATGTAAGAAATAGAAGGTAACAAAGTGTTAGCATTAAAAAAATTGTAAAAATAAACTAACAAAGATTCTTTTTTTAAGAAAATACATAATAAAATTTTCAAAATATTTTTCTTTTTTAGTTTTTTTTTAAAAGGTAGTGTGCAACTTGGAGAGCTAGGCCATAATCCATGAGTGGCTTTTCAATTTTTATTTTTCTTCTTACAAAATAAGTTTGTTTCTTTTAGCAAAAAAATAATTTAAAAATTTGTCTGATGTAACTTATCTTCTAAGGAGAAGAAAAACTCAAAACAAACACTCTGATTTCTTTGTTGTCACACTCCAATGTTTCACTCATCTCATCTGAACACTTATGTTTGTTAGTGGGTCACATATTCCACCACACAATCAATTTTCACCACTTTAGTATTACAGTTCTACAGTTTTAGTGTTTCACATTTTAATTACAAAAAACTGAATGTTCTAAGTATCACAATTATACAATTTTTCATCTTTTCTCTCTATGATCTTATGTTAGTAAAATAAAATATAAAAAAAACACTTACTAATATTATAAGTAACAAAAGTCTGTTACATTTATCACTTGATCACCCATAAATATATAATTTCTATTATAAAATTAGAATTCGAAAATAATTTTGAAATAAAAAAAAAGTGAAATCTAAAAGGTTGATTATAAATTTCAAAATACAAATTGTTAAGAGAAATTTTGGCTTCTGAAAATCCAAACCCGTAAGCCAAAATTCTAAGGCTTTTTAAAAAACTAAGATTTTTTAAAAACCTAATGAGACTATTTCTATCATTAGGTTGGAAATTGGTATAGTGAAGGATTCAAACGCGTATAATTTTTTAAGTTCAACTTGGCATGCTGCTGGACCCATAAACCATTATAATTAGTTATAAAATTAAATTTTAAAATAAAAAATCATTTTAAAAATTAAATCATATTAATAAAAATCATTTTAAATTTTAAATTAAGTGATTTAGTGTATAAATTATAACATTATTTTATAATTTTAAATATAATTTACTAATTTAAAACGCGAACTTACCAATTAACCTAAATACTATCCCAACCCAAGTCCGTATGATTTGTGTGCTATACAAAACTGACGCAAATTCTTCTTACACCCAATCTTTTTGCCACCTACATAATTTTAAATTTCCAAAAATATCCTTCATTCTAGAAATAAAAATTCAAAATTGAAAATAGTACATTCAAGAAAAAGTAGATCTTATTATTATGTTCCAGAAATAAAATTTCAAAATAAAACTCAAAAATCAAAATCTCATTCTAAAAAAAAAAATCGTAATATAAAAAATTCGTCCAAAAAAAAAATATCTGGCAATAATATTTCAAAAAAAAATTAAGAATATACTTTTATATGTCCTCATTTTATCTAAAGGTATTTTCGTCTTTTTATACTGAAATTGGGTGCAATGTATGTTATGAATGACAAAGTAGACGAAGCCCAGGGGATTAGCCCACCAGCCTACCAGAATATGGTAGGTCGAGTTGGTATTTTTAGTACCCTTTAAACTATTGACTCATTTTTAAAATAAAATTAAAAAAAAAGTTATATTATTATTTAAAATATGTAAAGATATAAATATTGTAATTTAAGTAATTAATATTTACAAATTAAGTTTCAATTATTAATTACATAATTTTTATGATATAAAATAATTTATCATATAAAATAATTATTATTTTAATTTATTCAATTAAATATATTAATTAGTCAATTTAAGACTAAAAAATATTTATATAATTAAGTGTGCTTTTAATATAAAAAAATCTAACAATTTGACTTCCAAACCCGTAGATATCAAGATGTTCCGTTTTACCATTTTTTAGTCCAGCCTCTTTTATAACCTTTTTTTATCAACCCATCAAACTAAACCTATCTTAACACCTCTATTTAGATCCAACTGTATTTATAGTCAAATCTAATAAATAAAAATGTTTTCTTTCAGCGAAAGATTTAAAAATTATATTATTTATTAACTCTTTTTTATTGTGATTTCACATTCATGTGATATCATAATTCCTTAACTTCCAATAATTACATTAAAATTCTCTTATAACCATCATCACTATTGTATTTTAAGAATAATTAAAACACATATTAATTGTCAAAATAAATTTGCGTAATTCTAAAAAGTTAAAAAAAAATTGGTTTTTATATACGTGCAAATCTTCCTCTCCTTTCAAGAAATAGTAATACTTCCAAATTTTTTTAATTGAGTCTATTAAATTTTTTTATCTATTGAGTATTAAAAAAATTATATTTTTTAATTGAGTTTTTATCATCTAATTTTTTTTATTAATTCGATGACATGATATTTATATTAAGTTGTTATTTTACTTATTTGTTTCTCCTTATTAAAGAATATACATTTTTGAGATTAATATAAAACAATATTATACTTAATATAAAACAAGTTATTTTTATTGTTTTTATTAAAATATATGTTGAATAACAAGGGATTGTTAGAGATCTTATTTTTCAATAACCATAATAAATGAATACAAGAAAGTAAAATTACAAGATAAGATAACAATCATGTCATCCAATAAATACGTAAAAATTAAATGGTAGAAAAAATATAAAATTTAAAGTACTTAATATACTAAAAAAAATTTAAAAAGAACTCAATTAAAGATATTCAAATTTATCAAAGTTTATGAATTTAATTAAACCTATAATTGTTGCACATTCACATAAAGACAAATCATTTGTGCTTACTCAAATTTCTTTTGATGTTGTTTAATCTATAATGGTCATGGATGAACTTGATTGCAACTAGTGTCACTACTTTAAGTCCTATGGTTATAACATGCTCGAGAAAAACCCATGTATTCCTTCATTTGGGATTTGGGACTATTAACTTGGGAATTCAGTGAAGACGAGTATTCTTTCTGAGAGGCTGTGTTTTAAGCTCATAATACCAGATAAATCATCTTAGGCAAGGGGTCCCTTTCTTCTAACCTCACAAAAATAAAGAATAATCGTGGAGAAAAGACAAACCAGTAATTTCTCTTTACATAGATTTATCCAATATTCTCACATAAATGGTGAAACTTTGCTAAGTTTTCCTTCATTTTATATTCGAGATTATTTTGCTTTTAGCAATAGTCCAATTGTACTTATATAAAAAGCTAATACCTTGCATCCTTCAACCTAATCTTTTTTTCTCAAAAATGTATAATGTAAAGCACAAAAATTGAAACGAAATATGTTCCCCATTTTACACATTTTTTGCCTTGTGTCCTGCTTCTCAATCTTTATAAAGTATGTTTTCTTAAACTTGGAAACGTCGATTCTTTTGTTGTTGTATGCCAATTATCATGTTTTGAAACTCATCCAAATCTTTGAAACATGTGTCAATTAAAGCATGATGTGTATACTCTTGTTATAGAATAATGAGAAGTTCTTTTTCTTCATATTTTTTAAAATATAGAGAAGATGAATTTATAAACATTAGGATTTCTATAATAAAGATAATAGAATTGAGAACACAATTATTGTAACATTCATACAAAATAATATGAAACGTTATAAAATTTCCTCGAGGTTCATTTAATTTTTTTATATATAGTAAATGAAGTGATGTCTACATTTTAAAATAGATTTGAATTATTTAAAACCTACAAAATTATACTTTTTGACAACCCAAAAAAGTTGTATACGATCTTTGAGGTAATTTCCAATAAAAAAATATAATTAAATAATGTAAAAAATGATTAAAATAATATATTGAAACTTGTAAAAATGGATGTGGGTGTAGAAAAAAAATGAGTTGTGATTTTTCTTTTAAGTGCACTTTATTCAGGACCTACTCACATATAATACGTATACATGTATCTACATATACATATGTATGTATGGCATCTGCTCACAAAATTTACTGGTATGGACTAGACTATACTCTCTGTAATAGATTCATGGTTTACTACACAGACTGCATCTTATTCCGAAATATCTGGTGAGAGTAGAAGTGCTCTGATAATAGACTCACATTCATTTTTCTTGAAGAGAAACAAATGTCCTGCATGAGGAAGCTCGTGATAAAGAATCCATGGTAATTTGTGAGAGATGTAACGGTTCAGTGTGTAGGGAATGATTCTATCTTCAAAGCCTTGCCAGATGTGGATTGAACCATTATTATCAGGGAACGGATTTGCTATCTCTGTGGGGCCAAATTCCCACTTTCCAAAAGCACACATTATGTCTCGGTGTAATGATTCATATTCACCTTGCTGAGTTATCCTCTCCTGAATGTTAAGACACACAGTATAGTAGCAGGCAAAAAAAACTGAAAAACTAATTGTGTGAATCATGAATGAATGTTTACATGTAGTGTATATGATGTAATCCTATGTTGAGTAACTCTTTTGTATTTTGTTGTTTGTTGCAGTTTGCTGGAGGAATTTTATGGGTTCAATGGGTGAAGAAATCTGAATGGAAAAGATGATAATGGTCGTGAAGATAGAGATTTAGAAGAGGTGTGGTCGAGATGAGGCTAACTCCAAAATGATTATATGTTAAACACAAAACTAGTGTTAGTATAGAATGAGTAAAGAAGAGAAATTGTGCACAATTTCGGCCGCATTTCTTTATCAATTCTAAGCTTCAAATAGATTAATCCTAGCTGTTTTCTTTATCAATTCTAAGCTCCAAATAGGCACTGAATTAATCCTAGTTGTTTTCTTCTGTGAATATGAATGTCAAGATGAAGTGATAAATGAAAATGCTGGCACTACCTGAGCAGTGTTTGGGAGTTCTGACAAGCTCTTCACGATTTCTATATCATCAGGAGACAACATATTTGTCAAAGTCAATGAAGGGAACCATTTTTGTGTCATCCACCAATGGAACAACCAAGGGGCGTAGTGTGCAACTCGAAAAGTCCATTTGTCTGACTGAGGTAGCATCTGAAATGCCTCTCTCAAAAGATTATCAGGAAAACAAGGCCACCAATAGCTTATAAATGGAGCCACCAAAGCTGCTCCTGATAATCTGCCAAAGGATTTCTTGTTATATGTAGAGTTTGAGATAACTGTATAAAAATCCTTTGTGATTTTATTACACATCTTGATAGTGTAAAAATCATTTATACTCTTATATATTATCGTGTGCAAGAACTGAAAACATCAAAAGCAAAATGAAGCTAGCTACAAGTAAGTAATTAACATGCCTGTGTGGAATGTAATTTAGGCAGCTCCAAACAGAGTAACCTCCCATTGACATTCCAATTATATAAAATTTATCACCAATCTCCAATTTATCAGCCAGTTCTTGAATATCATAAGCTTCACTCTTCACAGAACGTGATGAATGTGGGTCACTTTCACCATAACCTGCCCTGTCGAAGTGGAGGAAATATATCCCAAGATCCTCAATAACTTCCTGCATACAAGCAAACCCAACCAATTTAACATATATTCATCTATGTTTATACACCTACCACTCTAATGCTCTACAACTATATACCAAACACAGGAGTGTAACAACATAAAAGAAGAACAAGTAGTTGAAACATACTTGAGAAACTGCTAAAGCTTCGTCTTTGAAACTGTTGTATCCATGAATTACAATGATCTTGTACCTAGCTTCTTCCTTAGGAACACCAAATTCTCGGTAGGCCAAATTCCTCCCATCACTGAGCTTCACTCTGGGTGATGTAACTTGAGGACCACCAATGGATCCACATATTTTGGGAGCTGGGGGTTTTATGGCCTTGTAAACCAACCCAACTAGAATCACCACCAGTGCCACTGATATTGGAATCACCATTGCTCCAAGGAGACTGCAACATCAAACTTATTATCCACTACTTTCATAACAATTTAAAAATATTAAAGAAAGAAGAAGCAAAGTTGTGCTTAATCAATAACATTTCCCACTTTACTAATCTAAACACCAAAAACAGTAAAAGAATAAAAAACAGAACCAGAGCATACTCTTCTTTATGAAACTTACCAACCAGAAACAAAATTTCTCTGCAAATAATTAATCACAACAACCAAGTTTATATCATAATAACCAGTTTAAAAGACCGAATGCAAATAATTTCTAATTGATTAAGAATTATTTATATTAATAATACATAAAAATTAAACTCTATAAATGTTAACACTATATAACAACTGATCCTATCAATTTTTCAAGCTACCAAATTGCTTTACCTCTCTGAGTAATTTATTTCTTCGGGTTAAAATTTATTAAAAATAACGAAAAAAGGTGTTTAAAAAAGTTTTGATTTTTAATATCGTTAAGAATTAACATGTATAAAAAAAGGAATGACTCTTGCATCAATTTTCATATAAACATTGGGATTCCTTGATTCAGATAAAACGACATATATCATGTGCAGCGGAATCACAGAGCAGTGGGCAATGCATTGCATGGTGATGGTCCCTCTCCCATATACGTCAAAAAAAAAAAACTTGGAAAAACACGTTATATCTCCACTCTCCACACACACCCTATGAAATAATTTCATATTCCAATCCACCCAAAATATAATTAATTCGTGTTTTATTTCTATTTCTCTTATTTTACTAAATAAGAAATAAAAAAGATCTAAAATAACGCTTCCCAGAAATTGAGGCCACATTAATTAACTTTGACAACTCCATGTTCTTGAAGACATGAGTGTTAACTCCCAAACCCAAACGTTTCCTTTATTCACAACATAAGCACGTGAAGGAGTAAACTTTACACGCCACGAGACTGCCACGTGGAAACCAATGAGCCATGTTTCAAATTATCATCATTAATTAATTAATTAACAGGGAATAATGTGAGAACTGCAAATGAAAAGAAATGAACTGAGAGGAGTTTTCATCCTTTCCATATTTATAATTTTGAACTGAACAACGAAACTGAACGCAATTCATTTCACAGATGGTGGAATAAGTTTGAAAGAATAAGGAATGGAAGAAAGAAAAAGAAAAAAGAGAAAAAGTTGAGAAGAGTCTGACCTGCAGAAGATGAAGGGTGTTGATTTTATGAATCTGCAAAAGATGTCTGCTTCTTCTCTCTCTTTATAGTACCATGTCTTGTTCAGCCAAAAACCCACTCATATAAAGACCTCAAAAGACATGTCTGATCATGACGTCATATTTGTTTCTCCAAATTACCTTTTCCGTCTTCTGCAAGGTTTCAGGTCGTAGTCTATAACATTGCAGCTTTTTTTTTTTTTTTATAGAAAAAATAAAATATAGTACTTATTTATTTGTATTATGGTTATTAAGTAAATAATTTTAAAACCCATCGTATTTAATTTTTTAAATATTACATTATTATGTAAATGTTAATGATTAAATATAATCATTTGCCTTCGAGATTACTAAATTTAGTAAATGGGGTTCAGACCCTGCCTTTGACCATGCCTTTTTGTGTATACTACATGGTGAAATTAAATAGTTAGTAAATTAATATTTTTTATTGAATTTAAAATTTTGTTAAAATATATTATTTGAATGTTATAATTTAACTTTTTGAATGGAATTACTCTTTTTATCAATTAAATAATCAGTAAATTTAGTACTATTTATTAGTTAATATGTATTCAGTAAATAGTTCTAGTTTAATATTTAAAACTTTCAATAAAATAAATTTGTGAAATTACTTATTCAATAATTATGATTTATACAATTAAAAACAAATATAATTTAAAAAAATAAATTTAAAGAATAAATTTTAGAAAAATCCATCTTATGAAGGAGAAATTATAACTTTTATCTGACTCTCTACTCTCTTTTGGGGTCTCTCGGTTATTATTATTATAGTTTATTATTATTATTATATTTTCTATTTCTTTAAACAATTGACCTGTTTTCACGTCTATGGTCGTTATGTTTTCAATAATATAAAATTATTTTGAAGTAATTTATTGACCATTGATTTGAACAATGGCTAACCATTTTTACTTCTAATCATTCTAATTTAAATCCTGTTAATGATAGATAATCTCACATCTTAGTTTCAATTATAAACGGAACCAGAGAAAAAATATCTGATTTGTCACCTAGCAGAAAAAAAAAGATGCTAATTATGGATTATGCTAACTAGTAATTTGTGCAGCAAGACATCTTATATATCTGCATTAATTTCACCAACCGCATATATTCACATAATAAATTTTTATAATGTTTTTAATAACGTTATTTCTATCTCTTTTTTTTATTTTATTTCTTTTATCATTTCTTCAAATATTATCTTCTATACATTTCTTTTAAGTTTAGTTATCTAGTATCATTATTTCTTTATTACATTCAATTTTATTCCACTATTAATAAATTACTCAATTATATCTTTTAATATTAAATTGATGTAATTTGATTCTTTATTTTTTTAAATTAATATAATTTTGTACCATCTGACTAAATTAATTTTGTTACAGTATTGTTAAGAAATTTGCTGTATACAAATAGCAACAATCTTTTAATGAGAGTTTAAATATTTCACTGTTAATAAGCATAATCCTTTTAAGTCAATTTGGATAGAAAAGAATAATTGGATTAATTTTAAAAATAATTAATCTGTTTATTAATAATGGAAGAAATAATCATGATGTTTATATAAGTAGTTTTACTAAAATTAATTTGTAAGATTAAATTTAAATAAGTAAATATAAAATGATTCATGAAAAAGAATAGGTCTATTATATTTTTATGTGATAATATTTTTTTCTATTTAAATCAATATATGGATAAAACCATGAAAATGATGAATTCTGTACTACCATAATTTTGTGGTTGATAATCCTAGAATATTACATTATCATCCTGATGGATGTGAGAATTGAACAATATTTGATGTCCTGGTTTAGAAATTGTCCAAACTATATACATTATGGTACCTAAATATACTAAAATTACCAATAATTTCTGCAGGAACAACAACCTTTATCAAAATGATGAAAACGGTTTTGATCTCTGATTATAATTTGACGATTGTAGATTTTTGAAACCAGTTGCATGAACGTGTGACAATCACAACAAATTCTTAAATTCTTCACTATATGAATGGGAACACCCTCAGGGACACTTGACAATCCAAAAGCAAGAGCCAATTTTTCACTGTGTAGAATTAGTTGGCTCTCTTTTGCACACTCTTCAATGTCTAGAAAAACCTCATTGAGATCAGGTTCATATCCCTCCGATTTCAGCTTACACACAACCTCCTCTAACTTAGACAAAACACTTTGGTTGTACCCCACATTCATGGCCTTCCCCACAAGGAATTGATGCACTTTACCATCCATCAGAATAGAGCTACATCCCGGAATTTTTCTCACTCCCCTTTTTCTCATCATCGATCTGACTTTACTCACGTCATCCCACCTTCCCATTTTGGCATAGATATTTGAGAGAAGAACATAACAGCTCGAATCCTGTGGAGCCAACTCTATGGCTCTCAATGCAGCAGTGTGTCCCAACACAACATTATTGTGCTTCATGCTGGCAAAAAGAATAGCCTTCCAAATTAAAACATCTGGCTCAAAAGGCATATTATGTATAACCTCAAGTGCCTGTCCTAAGCAACCTGATCTCCCAAGAAGGTCAACAATGCATCCGTAATGCTGAATTTTAGGGACTATCTTGAACTTTATTTGCATGGTTTTAAAATAAAACTGACCCTCATCCATAAGACCTCCATGATTGCAAGCACTTAAAAGCCCCAAGAAAGTGATATCATCAGGCTTAAGTTTTGCCCTTTCCATCTCCTGAAAAAGCTCAATTGCTTCTGGGGCAAGTCCATGGAAGGCTAAACCAGAGATCATAGAATTCCAATCGCCAACATTTCGTCGGTGACAAATGCTTCTAAATACATGGTACGCATTTTCTATTTGACCACATTTAGCATACATGTTTATGAGAGCCGATCCAATAAAATTATAATTGTCAAGTATCTTATTAGAAAATATATAACCGTGTATCCATTTTCCTTCCTCAACAAAACCAAGGTCAGCAATGGCTGAAAGGACACTAACAACAGCAGGAGCATCCGGTCTAACTCCTAAACTCAACATTTCTCTGAACAAACTTAACCCTTTCTTTGGTTGATGATTAAGAACAAAAGCTGAAATCATACTCGTCCAAGTCACCACATCCCTGACACCCATGTCCATAAAAACCTCCTCAGCAAACTCGCACAGTCCATGCTTCCCGTACCCATCAATCATGGTATTGCACGAAACTAGGTCCCTTTGAGGCATTCTCTCAAACACTTCGCGTGCCATGTCAATTTGACCAGCTTTCACGTACCCTGAAAGTAACGAGTTCCAAGAAATCAAGTCTCTTTTAGGCATTTTATCGAACACCGACCTTGCAAGTTCAACCATGCCAAGCTCCAAACACATGCGAACCAAGGAGTTGGTGACAAACGGGTCATTCCACAAATGGGTTTTCAAAATGAAACCCATTATTTGTTTCCCTTCCTCCAATGCACACGACTTGCCACAAGCTTTGAGTGTGGGGGGAACAAAAAACTCAATTCCCCTCATGTCATGGAAGCAAGAGAGTGCATGAGCAAAAACGGAAATGGCGTCGTAGGGAACACTGCTCCGAGAAAGAAAGTTGACAAGTTTGGTGACAGAAAGCACGTGAGTGACGAGGTTTGTTTTAATGATGTAGGCATGAATTTGGCGCACTTGGGACAATGTTGTGCGTTCGTCTGACAACAACCTTGTTGGGTTTGCCCCAACTGAAACTGGAACACAACTTGATATCATCCTAACAACAACAAACAACCTTTGTTACTGTTTCTCCAACCGTCGTTTGGTACTTTATGCTTTCCACGACTCTCATTTCCTTCATTCTTATTCAAGGTCCATTGCAAAAACTGAATTCTAAAACATAATACAACGCGGGAAAAGAGAGAATATAATAATTATTATTACACAAAAACGAGATTGAACACAAAATTCATTTCAAAGATGGTGGAACAAGATTTCAAACAATAAGGAAATAAGAAAGTAAATAATATAAAGTGGCATGGAAGAAAGCAAAACAAGATGCAAAGAAGAGTGTGACCTGCAAGAAATGAAGGGTGTTGATTTTATGAATCTGAATCCCAGAGCAAAGGTCTCTGTTTCTTCTTCTACCACAACTCATTCACATATAAAGCAGCTGTTTAGATAACATTCTTTATAAATATTTTAAAAAATATGCATATTTTTTATAAATTAAAATTTATTTATATATAAATTCAAAAAAAAAATCTTAGAAAAAAATTGACACCATAAAACTTTTACATCAATTCATGCATAAATTAATTTAAATTTAATTTTTTTTTATATTTTAAAAAAATTCCATGAAAAAACTACTTTAAGATTGAGAGCTCAAAAATTGTAGCATTTATTTACTCTCTTCTCTCACTTTTCTTCTTTCTGTATTTTTTCATTTTCTTTTTCATTCTTTCAACGATGACTTTTCACATGCATCATGTTTGGGTTTTAATAACTATTTTTACTTGTAACAATTCTGATTTAAAACTTATTGTTTTTACAAAATCGAATATCTCCTATCAAGTTCTTTCAGGTTCTTGTCCTTTGGGTCTCCTTTCCTTTATTTCGATATGGTAATGGAGGGTACTAACAATTACACTCTGACACTTAAGTCAAATGTAATTATGCCTTACTGGACCGAGAAGTTGAGTTGTCGACCTGAAAGCGTGAGCAAATATGCTAATTATAAGCTCTTATATGTTAACTGAAACATCCACTTACCGACTACTTGGCAATTCGACACTTGATAATACATTTGTTATTGATTGATTATGGTTGGAAACCCACGTCTTAGTTTCGATAATAAATAGAACCAGTTATGATTATTTATGCTAACTAAATGAGAGTCTTATATTTAATATTATAAAATGATGAGGTTGAAAATATTCAAGTAATGTTAGAAATCATTCTAAGAACATTAAGTTTAAGTTATAATTACCTTATTGGTCTCTACGTTAATATTCAATTTAGTATAGTGGTTTTTAAAAAAATCAATTTAGCCCCTTTGTTTTTTAAAAAATACTTAAATTGGTCCTTTATGTTAATTTCCCCTCAACGGCGTCAAGTGGTGTTTATGTGGTAGAGAGAATTGTTGATGTGGACTGTGAATTAAAAGAAAAATGAGATTTGGTGTTGTGTGAGGTGGCAAGTGAGGGCTTTTAGAGAGATTAGTAAAATTTGGGGGTTAGGGTTTCTCCCATTCTTTCATTCATAATCTCAAAAGAAAAAATATCATTGAAAACTAGAAAGTCACCTCCTTTTTAGCAATTGTTGATGAGAATCACTTTGAGAACCATCCATTTGTGTTTCACACCTCAATTGTTCAATTTTCTTCAATCAGATAAAGCAGGAACAAACCAAAGTGAGCAAAATGAGACCAATCTAGATGGGATAATAAAAAAAAAGTGGGGGAAAGAGATGCCCAAATGCTCAAAATGAAAGCTTCCAAAAGAATCTAATAAGCAATGAACACTTTTCTTCCTTAACGGTTAGAGAGAGAGAAAGATCACGTTCATTTTAGTTTGTTTGGGGGGAAGGGAGCAACGCTTCCTGAATAGATCAATTCCATAATCTTCTCCTGCACAACATCTAGGTCTATTTTTGCATGAGCACGAGCAAATATCTCTTAACTTCCACTTCAGTTATAGTACTCACAAATTCAAGAACCTTGTGCAACCTCTTACTCTGCCAATCAAAGTGCAGTGGAACAAAATTCTCAATAACATGTTGTGAATGAAAGCAGACAGGGTTTCCAGATTTGTGACTAATTGATACATGCAAAGAAAGAAGAGTGGGAGTTGAAGAAACTGAAAGATGTGGACATTGTTATGAACCATTACATTTGCTAATCCTTTTTAAGAAACTGAAAGAGGTTAAGGAATGGGAGAAACCCTAACCCCCAAATTTTACTAATTTTTGTCAAAGCCCTCCACTTGCCACCTCACACAACACCAAATCCCATATGTTTTTTAATTCATAGCCACATCAACAATTCTCTCTACCACATAAGTAGCACTTGATGTTGTTGATGAAAAGTTAACGAAAATGACCAATTTAAGTACTTTTTAAAAAACAAGAGGACTGAATTGATTTTTTTTAAAATCAGAACTTGTGGGGACGTCCTTGTGGGCTCACCCCTCCCATGTCATACTAGTTATCATTGATGGACATAGTTGGTAATGATAAGTATAGAAATTATGTCCATCTTCTTTCCTTTGGTTATTGCCTTGTTATTCAAGGTGATCTTTGTTTTTATATGAATATAAAGTGGTTGTTTTAGCCCCTATGCTCTTTATCGGAACACTCATACATGGCATCGTCACAATTACCCAACTGCTTATATCTCTTTTAAACTGTTGTAGGAGTTGGCAAGAACATTAAGCCACCATGCAAAGTTGCAGTTCCAACACCGTCCTGATTGTGGTCTTGAACAAAAGTGTTTTGTCCAACATAGACAATCAAGACAAATCACATATTATGACCTTGATGTGGGACTTGTGGCTGAAATGATGTAAGTATTGATGACTATAACAATGCATTGTTAAAAATGAAGTGGTGGAAGAGAACACGAATGAATCGTGCTTCTCTCTCATATTAACCAATTAGGATATGCATTGGTGAGGTCCAATGATAGCGTAAGTGAGACATGACAAATGGCTTTTTAGGTATATTTTACAACAATCACAACAACTTATCTACCAAAATTTAAAAAAGAAAAACAATCCTACTTAATGACTAGAATAACTTAAAATCAGTATACAAATTTGCTGAAAGAATCAATATTTATATCTCATGTCTTAAATGCAATAATGATATCGATATCATGGAGAAGTAAAACAAATGAAATGAGGATCCCAACATATTCATAATGGGCGTCTAAGAGGACAAACAAATACCTTTCATTATATGACGCTTCACTAGTAACAAAATCAATAAAATATCTTAAGCCATCAAGATATCTCCTTCGAGTGAAAAATATAAATATAATTGAAGATTTGAGAAAAAAAAATATAACTAAAAAGTCGAGGTTAGTGCAAGGAAATTGAGATAGATGTGGAAGGAATGGATGAAAACAAATAAAATAAATTAGTTGTGGAGGAGAGAATTTTGTATGTGAGTGTTGAGTGAAAAAGATGGTAGTATTTTTTTTAAAAAAATGAATAAATCTTGTTTATTAAAAATAATTTTTTTTTTTTTATTTTTAATTATAAATATTATTTTATTATATTTTTCTTTAAATATATTAACAATAAAAAATTACAATGTTTTATTTATTATTTAAAGTTTTGTTCATATATAAAAAAAAAACAAAAACAAATTTGTATCATGAAAATAATTATTTTTTAAAATATATTTTAATATCTTTTAAATTTTAATTATTATTTTTTAAATTAGTTATGTTTTGTTTTATTCAACCTTTATATTTATCCCAACAAAATTGGGTATCCATAACTTTTCTCGAATTTCAGCTTACACACAATCTCCACGAAACACTTTTTTTTGTATCCCACACTCATGGCCTTCCCCACAAGGAATTGATGCACTATACTATTCACAAGTATAGAGCTACATCCAAGAAACTAGGTCTCTTGGATGCATTTTCTCAAACACCTCGCGTGCCATGTCAATCTAACCCACTTTCAAGTGACCTGAAAGTAACGATCCAAGAAATAAAGTCTCTTGCAGGCATTTTATTGAACACCGACCTTGCAAGTTCAACCATACCAAGCTACGCAAACCAATGAATTTGTGACAAACGGGTTGTTCCATAATGAAACCAATTATTTGTTTCCCTTCCTCAAATGCACATGACTTGCCACAAGCTTGGAGTGCAGGGGAACGAAAAACTCGATTCTCCGCATGTTGTGGGAGGAAGAGAATGCATGACCAAAAGCGGAAGCAATGTCGTATGAGACATGCTATGAGAAAGAACATTCACAACTTTGGCAACAGAAAGTGTGGGAGTGACGAGGTTTGTTTGATGATGTAGGCTTCAATTTGGCATACTTGAGAGAGTGTGGTGAGTTTGTCCGACAACAACCTTGTTGACTTGCCCAACTGAAACTGGAATACAACATAATATCATGCTATCTTTCTCCACTTTCACAATTTTCATGTTTTATAAGGCAGTTAAAGATCAAATTGTCTCCTCCTCGCTGCCACGGCCTTCCCGTGGCTGTCATCTTTATCTAATGTCATAGAAGAAGAAAATATTTTGGAATAGATAATTTAAAAAACAAAATATTTTGGAATTCCATTTAAAAATCATTTTCTTTTCATAAAAAGAGTTTTAGATTATATAATTCAGAAAACATTTTCGAATTCCACAATTCAAAAGTTAAAAAATAATTTTTTATTATGTAATTTATAAGATTCTTGAATTATATAGTTAGATTTTTTTATAAGCAAAAAAAATATTTAGATTTCATACTCCGAAAATAAAAAATTTCCGAATCATACAATCGAAAAGTCAAAATATTTTTTAATCGTACAATAAAAAAATTCATATAAAAAATGACTTTTAAATTGATTAATTTAAATTTAGAAGTAAAATAAAATTTTAAATTATATTTGAAAATTCTTTAATAAAAAAAATTAAATTATATAATTTAAAAGTTAAGAAAAATTTTAGATTTCACAGTCTGAAAAGTAATTTTTCATATACTAAAAGAACAATGTAAAAATTTTCGTATTTATGAAATGTAGGAGGAAATAAAAAATAAATCCCCTTTTAGGTATTATTAGTACTGTATGCTTTAAAAGGCTCCCTGGGCCTCATTACTTTCACTCTTATTCAAGACTCATTTCAAAAAAATACAAAAATATAATCCAGCCCAAAAACAGAAAGAAGGGTAATTATTATTATTATTATTATTATTATTATTATTATTAAAAGGGTAAAAGAATGCATTATTCTATTACATACTCTTCTCAATATAATTTATTTAAAGTGGTTAGAATTATAATTTATTAAACATAGCCAAAAGAAGTGGTTAAAAAAGTTGTGAATGGACAAAACTATAAATTTCAATAAAATTCAATTAACGAAAACGAATGACTCAAAAGCGTTGCATCAATTTTCATATTGTTAAAGCTATATACTTAAATTTAACATAAAAGATAATAATATGTCTTTCAAAAGAAACAAATATAATTTACTCCAAAGTGATCAAAGATTCAGTCTTGCAGGTTACAATAACATTAACAA